>CP139501.1:91906657-93297803 GCA_021014915.2 Artemisia tridentata subsp. tridentata
TGAATGCACAATTTGATGATCAAGTTTCCAGCAAGGACGCTTAATTTCGTGATCTATTAACTTCAATAAATCTTCAACAAACAAAAAAAGGACATAAATTTAACGTTGATAGAATTGATAATAGAACAAAGGTGATGAAAGCCCAACAATAATTATTTAAGATTGACCTGTTAGCCTATTTTAACCCATTACGCAAATGCTTCACGCAAATAGTTTGAAACATGTAAATTAATTAAAAAAAAATAGTAGCACAATCATTGAATAAAAAAGAGACTACAACTAAATTTAGATATAATTCTTCTAATCATATTTTATACACTAACTTCTCATACAATATTGTCATAAATGAGATCCACTGGTTAATTAGGTTGCGATATTTTTGTTGTGTTATAACTTCTGATAAATTCCTATTCAGACCAACGTCATTGCATATTTTTACTTATAAGTTATGAAACCCTACCGTATCGACCATTACCCAATGTCTTTTATGACACTTTTCTTTATAAGTTATGATGTAATTGAAAAGTCAAGCACATAAATAGTCGATACCTGTGACAACGTACAAATAGCTTCTCCTAAATGTTGTTGATCATCCAGCTTGATTGTCTGCAAGACAAACATAAAAGCCCTTCTTGATATTGATAATGTATTGATAGAACCCAAATAACATATTACTGCAAATGGCGAAATGCAAATGGAATACAAAATGGCTGCTTTAGATTTGTCAGATGTATGCATACCAGAAGGCATAGAATTCATTAAAGATACTCTGCTCTGCACATTTAGAGTGTTGTAATCACGAACTATGAGTCTGTGTCACTATCCAAAAGGGTTAGTTGCAAACATCGTCACGAAGCAACCTGCAAAACGAATCAAGGAAACTCCCAAATTAATGAAACCCTAGTTTGAAAAAAATATAAATATAAAAGAAATATGTCAATTAAATCATGAATTAACAAAAAGTAAACCATAATGAAGCATAAAAAAAAATTTTAAAAAAATAATAATAAAAAAAATAAATAATAAAAAAATTAAAAAATCGCATATGAGCAGCAGTTTTTTGTCATCTCTGGATGTGGTTTGTTTATTTTTTTTTTCTTTTAATTTTTTGGATGATTTTGATTGATAAAGCCTCAAATGAAAGAGAAAGTACCTTCAAGAAGCTTCATATGCAGATTTCCCACACCATAGTACAAAGTGATTTTACACCTGTGTGGTTCTTGTTCCGTCGTACAATGATTATCTGGATTACGGGGTCATTACGCAAAAACGTGGACTGCGGGGTCATTAAGCAAAAACGGGGATGAATAGAGAAATCCCCATCTCGTTTCATTCGACCAAATATTGCCAAACCATCCGCATAACCACTGTTGGGCCTATTAGCAAAGATAATGACACTAAATGGACCAATAGTAGGCCAAATTAACATGTAACGGGCCACCTAATATTTTACTGTTTTGCTTGTTACATTTCCATCTTTAGTATATCTATACTTTATAATAAACATAAATAATTTACAAGTCGTTGAAGCATCCAATGCAATTAATTTTCTTACGTGTCTCGATTCTGATTGGTTGGATAGTTAATGTGTACAACACAACAATGCCATCATTTCTTCAACACTCAAAAACGCTTTATAATTCAACGCTCATATTCTTGGTAACTAATTAACTCATTCAAACCAATTAATTTGAGCAACTCAAACAATCATATATTTTGCTCTGTATTTATCATCAACCCTAATCGATTCAAAAACCCCTTATACACAAAATCTCAAAATTCATCCGATTCGTTTTTACATTTGGAATTGTTTTAATCTGTTCTTGATTTGCCAGTGATTTGTATCCTCTCCGCACCATAAATTTGGTAAGTATATAATCTATTCAAGTTTTTATTTAATTAGGTTTTGTTTTGAGTTCTGCAGGATTTTGAGTCACAAAGTTACATTCTCCCTTCGATTCAAGGTTAGTAGGTTTAAAAATTATATCTCATTATTTTGTGGTTTTTCCTTTTCGTTGATGATTATTTCTAATTGATTTCTTATTATCATTTTGTTATTTGATGAACATCCTAATCTTTTTCAGAAAGTTAAGAGGGTAGATTCGAATTTTGTTGACAGCAAAGTCATGAATTCGCCAATCAAATATAAAAGTTTTATGTATGCCTACTGTTATGTGAGAATAAGTTTTAATTTCATTATTTTGTATTCTTAATGAACATGAGGTTTTTAGCTTATAAGATTCTTTTGCCTTTGATCAGTAGCTAATAGTGGAATACTAAAAGCATTACGTATAGAGGAATTTATAATGGTGTGATCTGTTTGCCAAGAGACTATGTTATTCTATTATAGTCTTTTAAGTATAATTGTTTTTACAATGAATGTGTGGTCACTTTTGGTTGTATGATTTGTTTCTTAAGTATAATTGATTTGTTTCATGATTTGTAGGTATTTTCTCTAATAGACATGTGTGTTCAAACAGATGATGGGGTAAACCAGCGGGGAATGGCGGTGATACAGGTGTTGCCACGAGGCCTAAGTCGAATAAGAAGAATAGCGATGGGGAAGGTGCGGAGCAAAATTGATGGCTTATGATATTCTGTTGTACCAGGTACGATTTTTTATCCATTAATCTTATCATTATCCGAACTTATTTCTTATAGGAATATAGGGGCTGTTTAGGATTGTCATATCAGGTTAAATACGTTTTTCCAATCGTGGATTTCTTATGAAACTTCATATATGGGTTATATGGGATTGCTTATTTGAATATTACATGTGAGTATCTCTAAGAGGCAGTGGTAAACCATGGTTTTTTATTGGCTCATTTCGGTTTTAAACCGTCTTGAAAGAATGATTCAGTTTTAAACCATTTTGACCTAGTATATATCAAACATAACACAAAATGACCGTATCATGTTGGTCTTAAGAACTGGTCTTTACTCCTTATATATATGCACATATCATTTATGATGCAGTGGGGACCCTATATTCATGGAGCCATTTTGGAAGCAAAATGCAGCGGATAGCGCAGTCGTCATATAAGGGTGGCATCGCATGAGTAACCGTTGGCTTACTAAACTACTATCTTAATAAGCAATCCCAAATACATTTGTAATATGCATTCCATTGTAGGAAATGCAGTAACCAAAGGAATAAAATTAAACAATATTCATGGGTATGTATATTTTATTAACTCATATTGGTCATGTATATATGTAGATTAAACTACTATCTCATACCGGTCATGCCGGAACACATTTCAGGTAGGTATATTTTATTATCTTGGTTATACATTATGGTTCTCACCATATTTATGGTTCTAACATTTTGCTCACTTTACATATGTTATAGTTGGGCGGTGATAAATGATAAAGATGTATATCAGAAGGTCTTAAACTATATTTCAGTTGTCGATTTGGGAATTTCAAAGGACACACAATTAAGAGTTTTGAAGCTTTTAAAGAAAGTAGTTGAAGGCGATGGTATACTGATTTTTTATTTTGCTTATAACAAAATGAGGGATCGTTGGGAGAAATTGACTTTTGTCTTCTCAAAGTCAACAAGATTTCCATTCAAAATGAGACATCCTTTGCATTGTGATTTTTTCAATGAAACTAGGCTACCATCTCCAGGTACTTTTATTTAATTAGTCTATATATAGTTGACATTTATGGTCAAACGGTTATATCATGGGCTCATTAAAGTTCATAAATGATCATGTAGCAGAGATTTATCGGGTGAGGGTGTGCAGCATGCATTACTAAAGATGCTTGAAGGAACCGTAAGTTCTTACTTTTTAGTATGTTAAAATAATTCAGTTGTATTTTAATAACGGTGTCAATGTCAAAACTAAAAATTAAAATATGTTAGTTTACCTAATTTTATTGACAGAGAGCTTGGTAACAAACAAGTAAACTAATGTATATTCTACGGTATTGATTGTGTGTGATTATTCATTATCACAGGATAGCACCCGATAGGATTCATGTTACTTGTGTGTTAGTTTATGACCAAACACTTTCAGGTCGTGTTCACAAAGGAGTGTGTTCAACTTGGATGAAGGTAATTTAACTTATCCAAAAAACGATCAAATTTGAAGAGTAGCCCTTTTTATCATTGACTAATTGCTCATGTGACTTCATTCCGGAATGTTGTTCGTATGACATAAAGAAAAGATAATAATTAAGGTTAAAAAATAAAAAGTTTCACATGAAACACGTTGGTATAGTAAAGGCTGACATTTAAGGTTCAAAAACAAAAAAGTTTTTTTAACTTAAATAATTATAATGCTTTAGTTAATTTTGATACTATTGATATGCTGACTAATCATTATGACATTTGATGATAAAAACAGAAAAAAATGGTAAATTTTGCATAAATTTGGTATCGATTTTTGTTTGGAAAGTGAAGTGGTTTGACCTGAAAAGTCGATGTAAGTGAATTTATGCAGGTAATTTGATAGAGAGAGCAACGAAGAAGTTGTAATGGGAATAGTCTAAGCTGAGTTTACATCGACTGTTTCCAAATTTCAACATCGAAGGTGGCTACATGTCACCTCTCCCTCATCAATGCGTTGGCCTTTAGGAGCATGGAAATCTTTAAAAGGAATTCATTAATGGATACGAAAGTCATATAGGTATGAAGATATGGTTTAGAAATGGTGTTTTGGTACAATCAGGATTATACACAAATGGATCATATCATATCTAAAGTCATAATCGATACATAAACTATATTGTGTTTTTGGCCTTTTGTGATGTGAATGATGTGAACTATTTAATACTTCATAAAAATCATTGAGTGGTTAATAATTTTAGATTTTAAGCCTGAAAAATCATTTAAAAAAGCTATCAGTAATGAATCAATATCAACAGTTGCATTGTTTTTTATAATAATTTGGGTAAGTCGCTTCATTCTGAAATTCGATGAAAACAGGAAAAATAACATTATTAGGCGGGTTGGACCAAAGCTTTTCATATATTGGCGTAACTGTTATTGGCTTTTGACAGATATTAATGGTAGAAGAAAGGCTCCAGAAAAATTGGTTGGGTTTCACTCGGATATTGTACGAAAGGTCGCTGCCAAGTACCCCTTTGATCTTGGTGGGAAAAACCATGGGTTCAAGGTAATAGTTAGGTGTTAATTTCATTATGTAGAGTGGTCTCCTTTATAACTGTCACCAGGGATAAATAGTTGCAACAAATTATGGTGGCGTTGAAATGATAAAATAGATCTGATCCGGTGGGCGTAACACTCAAACATTATTGTGTTTTAAATTCTTTATAACTATTTTTTGTCAAACATGCTTACAGAAACTATATGATCTTGAAAACAATGTATTATTTTGTATAAAATCGTTAAGGAGGTTTGTGCATTGATAATAGACATGTTTGACGTATTTTGTTGACATGTTAACTTTGTTTAGTGAAGACAAAAAAAAAAAAAAAAAATTAAATTAAAATAAAATTAAAAGCTTTGGGTACTTGAGAAACTTGCTCAGGTTCCCGCTTTGACACATTACCGAACCTACCCATTTTTTAACCGTTACTAATTAGGCTCCGTAAATCTCCATATGAACATGAATAAGTATGCTTTTTGCCATTAAGTTTTGCATGTAAGATTCCATACAACACAATGCCTCCAATTAGGAACTATGGAGAGGTTATGGATGAAAATATAGTATCTAAACTTGGAAAAGGAGTTCAATGTGGATGAAGTAAATTTACTGAACACAAGTATGAGATTGTGAGGAAGCTACAAGAAAGAAAGCACATATGTGGGATGACTGGTGATGGTGTCAATGAGGCCCCCGCTTTAAAGAAGGTCGGCATTGGAATCGTTGTTGTTAATGCTACAGATGCTGCAAGGAGTGCTTCTGACATTCTGCTTACCGAGCCTGGTCTCTATTTTTATTATCAGTGCGGTGCTTACCAGCCGAGCAATCTTCCAAAGATAAGAAAATTCTAACCGCACAACAATACTTATGTTAGTCTTCTAATATTCCATCTTTTGTATTGATTTTTATTCTTTTCACAACTTTAAAAATCCAAACTTGATGTTTCATAAAGACTCATAAACCACTTGAATATACAATATATGATCTTGAGCTTAGCTTAAAAGGGTGCCTTAAATGGGTCAATGAGCAAAACAATTTTGATTGCGAGCCTTCTATACTTTTGTCATTTCTTTTATAAATTAAATGTTATTAATTTAGACTATGAGAAGTATTATCATATGGGTCAACTGGAGGGATTTGGGAAACAGGTCAAACAGGGGGAAGGGAGTAGGGTGTAGGTAAAGTACTTTGTGCACATGTCGAAACAATCTGTCATTGTAAGGTTTTTATAGTTATACAACTACAATAGCTACTAATGAAGATGAGTGTGATTTAGAAATTCGAGTGGCATTCATACGATCATGCTTTACTGAGTTCTGTTTCAACCTTTTTATCAAGTGATGAGTGTGATACATTATTTGTTTCTAATTTATAGACTGCACATTATTTTTCTGACCATCTTGGTTTCATTACAAGTATATCACGGTGACGTTATCTATATATGTCAAGAGATAAATTCCCATGTATATGAAGGTAAAGTTGTTGACATACATGTAACTATTGACATGATTTGGTTAAGGGTAAGTCAATGGTTGCTATCAAAATGGCATAATTGTATGCGGCCGCCCTTGGAAATGCATAGGACTGGTGAAAGATCAAAATTGACGTGGTTGCTAATTGTGAGGAGACAATGAACTCCTTTTTGTAGACGGTGCATTTCGTCGCTTTAATAAGTATGAATGACTGACATGATTTATTGGTTGTTTTAGGTCTATGTACTCAAGTCTTGCTGAACTCAAAATAGTATTTTAAGACTGTTTAATCATGGATAACTTGGTTGTGGTGAACTATTAATTAAATTGTGCAAATTATCACATTTTTAAATCAATCATTACATTGATATCTAATGTATAGAGAAGTTTGTAAGCTTGGTGGATAATGGAGTGTTGTTATTTTTGCCTTTCGTATTGTACTTTGGAGTGCAGACCATAGTCCAGATTCACGAGAACGTCTCCCTAAGTTGAGTTTAAAGGTAACTATGTCATGTTTACCATTATTCGTCATGACAATAAACAAGAGCCAAGGGCAATCGCTTTCAAAAGTCAGATTGTATCTGCCACGTCCTGTTTTCACACGTGGACAACTATATGTGGCTCTTTCATGTGTCAAAATCAAAAAAAGTTTGAAGGTTGTTGTTTTAGATGCGGATGGTAACCTATCAAAAACTACTATAAATGTGGTATATAAAGAAGTTCTTCAAGGTATATAATCAAACGGTCAATAGGTATGTACAATATACATATTACATGTTTTACTTACATACTTTTTAAACTTATTAGGTGTTCACGTAATGGACCTTTTGTTGAAGTGTTAGAATGGTCACTACATACATTTGCTTATGAAGACAAACATATTGGAGATCACGAGGCAATGAACGTTTATTACACAGATATTTACAAGCATTGTATTTTATACTATCAGTCACTTATAACTTATTATTCCGTTACAAGAAAATTTTATAGCGTTTAAGTTCGTTGTTCTTTCTTACTTTATTCACGTACTTACTTTTTTTTTAATAAAAAACCCTCTAAAATCCCGTGGATTCCACGGGTCTATAAGCTAGTATATATATATATATATATATATATATATATATATATATATATATATATAATATATATATATATATATATATATATATATACTACATATAATGCATGGATGAATCTCTCTCCTCTTGGTCTTAAAATTAAGACTTACAAGATATAATGTTTATTGTACAATACACAAAGCACTATTAATGAACTTTCTCATCAATCTTAATTTTAAGACTTACAAGTGTTAAAGCTTAATGTACAAAATACAAAGCACTATTAATTTGGTCAAGATATTTAATGTAGTCAATTAATTAACTGGTCAATAAATACAATTAATGTAGTTATTAAAACACCCCTTACATAAGAAATACAAATTATCAAGCATATTGTACAATCAACTTAAACACAATTCCTGCATTAAATGTTACTAATACAAATAATAAAACACGTTATACAAATATTCAAGCACGAACGGTCAACGGGCCAAATGGGCTCGAGCCCGAACGGGCACTGGCCAAACGGGCTCATGTTATACGAATGACTTTAAAAAAGACCAAAAAAGACGACATAAATTCCTTAGTTAAGGAGTTGAAATACGTCACATGAAATTCTTGATATCCGTAAATTTATTATCAAAAATAACATAATAAACTAAAATACATGATTCACCGAAAAATATTATTTTAGGGTACCCGCCGCCGCAACGCGCGGGTACCCTGCTAGTGTATATATATATATATATATATATATATATATATATATATATATATATATATATATATAATACTCTCTAATTAAAAAGATTTATGTATAACTATATACTCCAAAATTTTATATTATGGAAGTGTTAAAAATTTATAAAATACAATATATGATCTCAACAGTCAACATGTCTTAAAGATCTTGACAAGGTTTAAATAATGATAACAATAATGTTGATATTTTAAAGTAGTATTTGAAACTAACATTACAGCAAAGTTTATGACCCATTAAGCTACAAATGCAGTTTTCAATATTTTTTAATATTTTTCCTTCGATGGCATAAACTCATTTTCATGAGAAGCACTCATGTTGTTGAATTTTTCTCGGGTGAACACTATTTACAAGGTGTGTTGCACGTATATATCACTTTTCTTTGGCCACTTTTTTTATTTATAAATATGTTCAACAATGCATAAACATCATCAAACAACACAAATACTGATCAAGACATTACCAAAATCCTAGCTATGTCTTTCTTGAAATCATATGGGAAAATCGATGAAGCAGATCAAATGAAGCTTGAGGCTTGTAGGAGAACACGAAAAAGAATTGCAGTTATTGGCATATCATCTGTTGTTCTTGTTCTTATTGTAGTTGCGGCTGTTGTGGGAAGTACATCAAGTAGCGATAAAAGCCATAAAGGTGATGGATCACAATCTCGATCACCCATGGCTAATATTAAAGCAGTTTGTGATACCACATTGTATCCTGATACTTGTATGAGCTCCTTATCTCCTCTCGGTAATTCAACCCATATCCAGCCTGACGAGATACTAAAACTCTCTGTGGTAGTAGCCATAACCGAGCTTTCAAAAGTATCTACTCTTCCTGAGCTAAAGAACTGCAGTGAGCTATTGGATCTTGCTCTTGATCATCTTAATGAAACATTGTCTGCAGCAACTGATGTCGATTTCAAATCAATAGGATCTGTGTTGGATGATCTTATGACATGGCTAAGTGCTTCAGGAACGTTTCAGCAAACATGCATTGATAGTGTGCAAGAAAATGTTGTAGGCTACCTTCAAAAGTCAGCTGAGTTAACAAGCAACAGCCTTGCAATTATAAAGGGCTTTTCTAGTGTTGCAAGTTCATTTAACCAAAGAAGAAGATTGATGAGCTTAGCAGAATCAAGCGGTGAGATGCCCGAATGGTTGTCTAGAAAAGACCGGAAGCTTCTGCAGAAGACGAACTTACCAGCTGGAATTAAAGCTGATGTCGTCGTGGCTAAGGACGGATCTGGCAAGTATAAGAAAATATCCGATGCTCTCAAGGCAGTTCCTGAGAAGAGCAAGAAAAGATTTGTGATATATGTCAAGAAGGGAGTTTACTCTGAGAATGTACGGATCGAAAAACGTATGTGGAATGTCATGATGATTGGTGATGGCATGAATTCGACAATTGTGTCAGCAAGCTTAAACGTAGTAGATGGCACGCCAACATTTCAGACAGCTTCATTTGGTTAGTACATATAATTTACAATGAAAAACTTCAAATAACTAAGTAGCTAAAAATCCATTTTATTCGGAGTGTTATTGCTGTTGCATGCAGCTGTGTTCGGGAAAGGGTTTATTGCTCGTGATATGGGGTTTCGGAACACTGCTGGTGCAGCCAAGCATCAGGCTGTTGCACTAATGTCGACAGCAGACCAGTCAGCATTCTACCGTTGTAGCGTTGATGCTTTCCAAGACACTCTTTATGTACATTCAAACCGCCAATTTTATAGAGAATGCAACATCTATGGCACAGTTGATTTCATTTTTGGCAATTCGGCTGTTGTTATTCAAAACTGTAACATACTACCTAGAAGACCAGCAGCCGGCCAGAAAAACATGATCACAGCACAAGGCAAGTTTGATCCTAATCAAAACACTGGCATTTCTATTCAAAATTGTACTATTCGGCCATATGGGGACTTGAGTGATATTCAAACATATTTGGGGCGGCCGTGGAAGAACTATTCCACTACAGTTTATATTAACAACATGATGGGAAGCTTAATTGATCCAAAGGGATGGATGCCATGGGTGGGAACATCAGCTCCCAATACAATATTCTATGCAGAATACGGTAATTATGGTACTGGAGCAGCGACAAAGAATCGAGTCACTTGGAAAGGTCTAAAATTTATAACGAGCAAGGAAGCAAGTAAGTTCACTGTTGTGCCTTTTATCCAAGGAGACAAATGGGTCAAAGATACCGGCGTCCCTTATAAGTCTGGACTATGATAACTGATAATCTGATATACAGCACTCCTTAAATCATTCTTTTTATACATCTCATTCTTTTGCTCATATTCATTTCGTAAGTGATCATATATCTCTTGTATGTCTTCAATATGTATGAAAAACATGCATAACAGAATACACCACCTAATTAAAGGTGTTTTTTGACTACTTTTTTTTTTTTTAATCATCATAGATCAACCTGTACCATTGATGCCTTCTTCTAAACTTTAAGTACCATAACTTTCAAGGTGTCCCTAGTGAAACCCTTTCATTACAGTAGAAATGTCTTCTTTTTTTTTTTTTTTTTTTTGGCAAAGGGTGAATTTGCATTAGCCTGTGTTCACCCTGGGTGAAACTTTCACTCAGTGCCACGTCAGCGCCACATCAGCTTTAACCTTTTCACCTTAACTAAAAAAAAACACCTCTTATCATCACTCAACTTTAACTCAACATTTTGGGCCCCACTTTTATCATATCTCAACTAAAAAAAATTGAGTTAAATTAAGCTTAACTTAGGGAGCGGTGTGGAAGTTAAAGTTTCACTCACAAAAAAATACCACCTTAACGTTGTGTTAAAGCTTTAACGTGGAGGTGAAAGTTTGGCTTTAACGCAGGGACACGGTATGGTTAACTTATGTTTAACGCAAAAATGTGAAAGTTTCACCCACTTTTGTTGTGTTAACACACCGCATACAGCCAATTACCAAGCCATGTTAGCAGCCAAGGACATTCCCATGACTCCTAATTTTGACCTCAAATAATAATTTAAAAAACAAGCTGAACTCTTCTTATTCACTACACTGCTTATAACACCATTCCAGATACTGCTATACTATTATAATGCTGATTCCAGATACATATTCTGTTGGACCATAATTGCATAAGTCTTGTGATATATTTGTAACAGACGAAAGAAGAAGGATTGAACTTGTTAGATTAATAGTTTATAACCGAATAGCGGTTAAGTAGTTAGTTTATTTCGGTTACAAGCCAAGGGTCACAATGGTTAGCATTGTACCGGTTCATGTAATATAAATAGCATATAATGTACAAAATTTAATGTGTGGTTATTATTAATAAAAGTGTGTTTGTAAATTTTAAAACCCACCCTCTGTTAAACGAGTCACTGCACATCAGAATTCTTGTGCATACTCATATCGATATGTTTCATCCATGATTGATCCAAGATCCGTAGGGACAATAAATGGTATCAGAGCATGATGGTTAGTGTGGATCGATCAATTGCAGTCCAGAAGTGATCGCCAATAAAGAACAAGAAACCCGAAAAAAACAGATGAAGAACAGTCATAGAAACGACCCATTTTCGGGCAGAAACGCAAGACGAATGAAGTCCAGAAAAGGTTAAAAACCAAAACAGTAAGAAGAACATGTTAAATTGCAAGATGATAGTTCCAGAAATATGTCTTACGCATATGGCGGGAATAAGACACGGCAAGAAGAAGAGATGGTGCAAGGAGACAGCAAGGGAGCCTGGTATGAATGAGAAGCCTAGAAGAGAAGTGGGAGAGACCCACAAGGCAAGGAGAAGGCAGATGCTAGAATAAGAGAAGTGCACTGGAAAAAGATGAACAAGGACGATGATTAGAAGATCATCCATGGAACGATGAAAGGCAAAGGAACATGAAAGATAGGACATGATAACAAGGCGATCAAATAACAGAAAAAGCAAAGAAGGAGCAAGGCTGCAATTAGGATGAACAAGGCAAAGGAACAGAGTGAAAAGTATGAAGATTCAAGGAACAAGACTTAAACAATTAGGGGGGAATTGTTGGACCATAATTGCATAAGTCTTGTAATATATTTGTAACAGACGAAAGAAGAAGGATTGAACTTGTTAGATTAATAGTTTATAACCGAATAGCGGTTAAGTAGTTAGTTTATTTCGGTTACAAGCCAAGGGTCACAATGGTTAGCATTGTACCGGTTCATGTAATATAAATAGCATGTAATGTACAGAATTTAATGTGTGGTTATTATTAATAAAAGTGTGTTTGTAAATTTTAAAACCCACCCTCTGTTAAACGAGTCACTGTACATCAGAATTCTTGTGCATACTCATATCGATATGTTTCATCCATGATTGATCCAAGATCCGTAGGAACAATATATTCCATAGCCATTATTACCATATGAATCTTCAATCTGCAATGCCATCTTAACTTGCCACAAGTTAGCTACTTTTAGAACAACAAAGGATTTTTCAACCTAAAGATTGAGCAGTTTCAACCAGATGATTCTTAAAAGTAATCTTTATGTGGTGGACTTTTTGAAATCTTGAAATATCCTATGGTTACGTTCGTGCCAAATGTAGCACATGTTACAGCAACAGCAGCTAGGACTAATCTTTCTAGTAGCTAGGACTGATCTTTGTGTAGAACACTCCAAATACAGTTTTTGCAATGCTTCTGTATATGCTTTTTACTATCTCGATCACTCCAAAGATTTGACCATTTTTCAAGTGTCCTCTATTAAGATACATATCTAGTGACATACATATAGTTAGTATGACCTTAATTGCAATACACATATTAGAATGAGTAGCGTATAAAAGTCCTTTTCATTGCACGATAACAATACAAGATCTAGTGAGAAGTGGCCACTTAAAATGGGTTAATGAGTGACAAACATGACATACGTTATTGAGTTTTCTATTATTGTTAAAGGGGGTGTTTGTTTAAGCTTATATGTGGGCTTAGACCACAAGGTATCATGGAAATCAAAATTACCTCATTTACGGGCCTCACTAAGGTTGTAACGTCACCATACATACCTCCCTTTACAACCCCCCTTCCCATAACAATTCCACAACTTATCATTTTGGAGCCACAGTTATACATATTTTTAATTTTTTATTCAAATATCCAAATAAACTAAATTTCATTTCATAAAACAAAAATGACAATTACATATATGTCCTCTAAGCTAGTTTATACATATATACCCAAGTTAAAATTTAATTCATATATCTTCTAAACATCTTAATATATTCCTTATTTAAAAAGCTTATTAAATGACTATTATACCCTATTCATACCCTGACATGCAAAAAGGTTTAGATTAGTTGCAATTTACATATGAGGTGTACTTAGTCATTTTGATATGGTCTATTTTAAAAATGAATAATGGATAGATATATGTAAAAATAGATGTGTTTAAGAAAGGGTAATAGTATTATGTAAATTAATAATTTTAAGGCTTAAGGTATATAATTAAGTAATATAAACTAGCTTAGCAGGGACATATATGTAATTGCCCCAATAAAAATACAATATATCAAATTTAAACACATACAAAACATATACTAACAATACGAAGAAAAAAAAAGGTAAGAATTGACTACAAGTCTACAACTGTATTTACTTTGTAGAAGTAAAAGTTTACTTTGGTTTAATTCTCACGAGACCAGTGACCCGACAATATATATACTCATAATAATATTTTTTTTTACTTTCTTTTTTCTCTCTCTACAAAGTAGCATCTCCTTCATTTAGCTTTAGTCTCCATCAAAAGTTTTCAGATCTACTCTACCATTTTAAAAACAACATCAAGCTCGCCGTTTTGATTTATAAACAAAAGAAACAAAAAAAAAAGGTCGAATTGCTAGTTCTGACAAAAAGTACAACTCTCAAGCTCGTCGTGCAAACAAGCAAGGCATGAACAGCGAGGCATGGCGAGGGAAGAGGGTACCATGGCGAGGGACGGCGAGCCTTCCAGCGTGGCACGGCGAAGGATGACAAACACCACACCGGGTGCTCTTATGAGCTTATTTGATTTTGGCTTATATTACATAAGCCTCAAATTTCTAGCTTATTTTGAGACTTGTGGGCTTATATAACTTGTTATGATATAAACCAACTTATATAAGCCCATAAGACTCAAAATAAGCCAAAAATTTGAGGCTTGTCTAATATAAGCCGAAATCAAATAAGCTCATAAGCCCACATATAAGCTTAAACAAACACATAATAAGAAAAGAAGGGGGACTTGAGGTTAAAAACACGTTTAGTTGATATTTGTATTTTCTATTTTGAAGAATAGGAGGGAGGGAGGGAGGGTTGTGGGCTACAAAGGAAAACATCTAAAATTTGTTTTATAATTTTCCATGTTAAGTTAAAAAATAGGGAATTTTGTGTTTTGGAAAACATTTTTTTAGAAAATGCTGATTTAAACGCGATATCTATTTTCTTTGTTTTTCACAAAACATTTTGTGGAATATGTTTTCCTTCAACTAAACACACCCTAAACATTTTGCATTTACTTGCATGAACCGCAGAAATACAAATTTTATGTTTTGTGGAAATTTGTTAATTTTTTTCGTTTGAAATCTCTTTGAGAAATACTAAATCACGATTTTTTTTAATAATAATAACAATAATAATAATAATAAATAAGTAAAAATCACATATACATGTGCCAAATGCATTGCACATCATATTGTATTATACGTTATTTTTCTTCTCTCTCATTTACCATATTCAGTTGTCAGCTATATGCCGTGTGAGATTTTTCTTGTAAAATTTTGTAAGTGCAGCATTCATATTTATCCTTTTCTACGAAATATTTTGTGGAGAAGAAAAAAAAAAAAAAAAAAAAAAAGGTTTTTTGACAATTAATATTTAAATGCATTCTTTAATTCTTTTACTACTTTTCTTATTTTTAAACTAAAATATCTAAAATAATAGCGGTGAAATTAATGCCACGTGTAAATTGTTCTGGTACATTCTTGGAGTGTCTTGGTGAATTGAGAAGCAAGAAAAGTATTTTAAAAGTACTACAGTACCACCTTCCAATCATATTCTTCCATTTGGACCGCAATTCTATGCAGGGATAGCATAGGATTGGCCCATTTATATCTCAAATACATTTTCCCAAAAACAACACTATGCTCTTTTCTAAGCTCATGCAAATAATTGATATTGCTTGATCACTTGATGTATGTCCTGTTGACATATACGATACATTTTACCGTAAGCATTTAATTGACCGGTTGATAGGCGTACTTTAGAGATAATTTTCAAGTAAAAGCGGACTCACGTATATAAAGAGATAATCTATTTAAAATGTATCTTACTTGTCACAAATTACAGTACTATATAACAAACTTTTTTTTTTTTTTCAAATTCATGTACTAAACTTTTTAATTCTGTCACTCTGGTGTATTTTCGGAATATTTTACCCTTCAATTTATTAAGACTCCTTTTATCAGTGAGGGGTAAAATGGTTTGAAAATACACCAGAATGACGAAATTTGAAAGTTTAGTGCATGAATTTACAAAAACAAAAACAAAACAAAAAAAAAAAAAGTTTGTTACACATACCTGAAATTTGTGACTAGTAAGATACATTTTAAATACATTAACCCGTATATAAATGACTAAGTCACAATTTCTTTTACAACGATACGAAGTACTACAGATTAACTAAATTAACATGTGCCACAAGATTTTAAAACTAGGTCCATTTAAGAAAAATCAGAATTTTCAAAATTAATTTACACTACCGGGTAAAATTTCATGCGATTCTCGTAAACCTTTTTGGGTCCGCCTTTGCTTCTGACTAAAGTTTGTTCGAACATATGCTTATTGTCTAGAGCTAGGTCTTTCAGGAAGGGTTAGTCGATAAGATTCGATTCGAGCTTACATGCCGATTTAAATCATTTTTTGAAGAATATATAATCTTGCAATTTCTAGGACACCTCAACATAAATTAACTGATGCCTTTACTACTGAGAAAGGTTGTTACCTTTTCAAAAGATAATTCTACTTTTATAGAAACTTGTACTACAATATTCTAAAAATAATAATATTTTATGATAAATTTCCCTCCATAATTATTTATATTTATATTCACATTCTTCTTCTCATCTCAAATTAACTAAAACATTTAATTGTCTTCTCTCTTATTCATTTCTTCACACACACACTCACAATTATATAAATACACACATCTCCAGAAAGACAAAATAAAAAAGCTTGTTATCGCGATTATTTTCAAGGTACAAACAGTTATATATAAATTCAAGTATATATATATATATATATATATATATATATATATATATATATATATATATATAATAGACAAAAAAGAGCTATTTATGTTGGATTAGAGTTTGTTTTATTTATGAATTAATGCGTCATTTGATAAGTTTGAGCTGTTTTTTAGGAGGAAATTATTTGATCAAATCATAAAAATGGCTCTTGTAGTGGACGCGGAGTATTTGAAGGAGATTGAAAAGGCTCGTCGAGATCTTCGTGCTCTTATCTCCAACAAAAAATGTGCTCCTATCATGCTTCGTTTAGCGTAAGTGTTTGCTGCTTAGTATGAATTTGTAATCGTGTGCAGATCTTATATTTTACGGGTTCTAAGTATTTTGTATGGCGTATCGATTGGTTAAAAACTTACTGCCCCATGACTGATCTGTTTAAACTAATGAACAAACATTGCTTTGCAATTATGTTATAGTTTTTCTGTTTTGTTGCTTAATTTGTGAAGTGATTAATTATTGACTTACTGTCAATGTTTTAGCATATCCAAATTTCGCAGCAAACTAACTATATTTGCTGATAAATTATGGTCTGCTTCTCTCTTATACTTAGATGTGCTGTCATTTCAAGCATAGTTGATTATGATATATAACTTAGGTGTGAAATAGGATTGTAACGATTTGTAATGAAAATCTTGTTCTGTAAGTAAGTAGTTTATGGCGCTTGCGTCTGTCTGCTATTGCTATTCGTTCGTGCTAACGAACCTTTGTGTGAGAAATTGCTGGTTCAAGATAAAGAAATAGAATTAGTAATTAGGAATTTTAGAGATAATATGATGTATGTTTACAGATATGGTACAGACAGTTATGATAGAATCTGTACAACTAGATTAAGTCGTCAGTTGACATTTTTCACAAGAGATGATTTATGATTCGAATATAAATAAGCTCTGTAAC
This sequence comes from Artemisia tridentata subsp. tridentata, assembly GCA_021014915.2. Lineage (NCBI taxonomy): Eukaryota > Viridiplantae > Streptophyta > Magnoliopsida > Asterales > Asteraceae > Artemisia > Artemisia tridentata. The sequence continues at coordinate 91,924,263 of CP139501.1, forward strand.
ATTGAGTGTGACTGTTAATGATTTGGATGTGTTTGTTTTGATGTTTTTGATACTCAATTCATTAAATTACACTGTATTGTTGCACTAGATGGCACGATGCAGGAACTTATGATGCTAAAACAAAGACAGGAGGCCCGAATGGGTCAATCAGGAATGAGCAAGAGTACAGACACGCAGCAAACAATGGTTTGAAAATTGCAATTGATCTCTGTGGTAAGTTTTCATGCATTATTGTTGTAGATATGAATGTGTAATCAACTTTTAGTTGCATATACACCCCACCTATGTCAATTTATTTTTATAAGAATTCCTAATTAAGTTATTGTTTACATAAACAACAGAAGAAGTGAAGGCCAAACATCCGAGAATTACATATGCTGATCTATATCAGGTAATTGTTAAATACAAACTACAAATAGTCTGTTTCATGCTTACCTGCTTATCGCTTGAATTGATCAGTTACCTTCTTCGACTTGGGAACTTGGATAAGACTAGTAAATGGGAACTTGGGAAATTCAATTAGGTGTGCAGAAATTGTGCAGTCCAGTAACTTCTCACCACTTAGTCGTGACTGCATATCTATTTTTTGAAATATAATGCCATGGTTAAACTTCCAACGATACAATAAATATACTTCTTTATATCGGTTACAAGTTTCTTCCACTAAAAACCTTTTTATTTTTGTTTGTCATACAAGTTTCTAATGATACCAATAACAGGCGTTATCAAGGACATATATAATGTAGTTAAGAACAACATGTTCATTGTTAATATGAAAACCAGTAACCAATGATGCATACTCTTAAAACTGTCTCATTAACATCATGACAATATCCTTTTCTCACTCCTTTTCAAAACAATCATCATATGTTCAGCTTGCTGGAGTTGTTGCAGTTGAGGTGACTGGAGGTCCGACTATTGACTTTGTACCTGGAAGGAAGGTATAAAGTAACAGTTCAAAGAACATATTCTTATGAAAGCTCTACTGTCTACTTATTCTTATCTTTTTCTCAACCAGGATTCAAATGAGTCGCCTAATGAAGGACGTCTTCCTGATGCCAAGCAAGGTCAGTCCAATCGTAACTGATTACTTTGACCCATTTCACCGTTTTTCCTTCTAGTTGTGTGTTTATTTCCAATGCCAAGGACTTAGTAGTACAAAAAAACCAGTGATCAAATTAGATCAGTCTTGTGAAACATCCCTTTGATCTACATGTCAAACTAAGGGCTAACCTAGTCTAATATCTGAACATTGGTCTTCCAGTCTGGATTCTTAGTGCATCGTGCTTGGATTAGCTTATTAAGGGAATTTGGCTTATTTAAGCTTCAAAACACCATAAGCCCAGAAAATGGACCTTATTTGAGGGGCCTACGGGTACAAAATACTAAAAATGTTTGTAGAGCTCTTTCATACTGTATAAGCTCTAAAGTTCTGAAAGTGTGAAACCACTCACAGTTTGTATGTAAAGAGCATTTTGTATCACAGTTCCTTAAAGGAAAAGAACGATGCACAAGTATTAAAATCCGTGATGACACAAGAAAAAACATTCTTTATTCCAAACTAGTGAAAAGAATGTTCAAGCCTACATATTTCATCGTGTTTGGATCAACGGTTTCTTCTCCTTTACTGCAGGTCCATCACATCTTCGTGATGTCTTCTATCGGATGGGCCTATCTGACAAGGATATAGTGGCACTTTCTGGTGGTCACACATTGGTCAGTTTTCTCACAGTCCTATATCAATTTTCACATAGTTTCTTTTTCTTAAAAAAAATATGCGAAAACTTGGTTGTTCTGACTGCAGGGGAAGGCACATCCTGAGAGATCAGGATTTGAAGAAAAACCTTGGACCAAAGATCCTCTTAAATTTGACAACTCATACTTTGTGTAAGATCCTAGTTAGAATTGACCACTGTTTGTCCATTTGGTTATTTAATAAACATGACGATTGCATAAATGATGAATCAGGGAGCTTTTGAAAGGAGATGATGCTGGACTATTGAAACTTCCTACTGATAAAGCTTTAGTTGAGGACCCAAAATTTCGTTGCTATGTTGAACTTTATGCAAAGGTAAAATTCTATTAACTTGCTTTTTATGTTTTAGATAGTCACAATCATTAGGCGTTCTATATGCAAAGATAAACAATAATTTGGGCTTCTTATGTGGGCAGGATGAAGAGGCATTCTTCAAAGACTATGCGGAATCACACAAGAAGCTTTCAGAATTGGGATTCAACCCACCAACATCATGTCTCAAGTTATCGTCAAAGAATGCTGCATTATTGGCACAATGTGCTGTTGGAGTTGCTGTTGCTGCGACTGTGGTCATTCTCAGTTACTTCTATGAAGTCAACAGGAAATTCAAATAAAAAACAAGCAGAGTTCAGAAACTTGATGTATTGGAAAAGAACATACACATAAACACAAACTCTCAGATGATTTGCATTAATAATAAATAAAATTCAATACATTGGCATTGTTCTATAACTGAATGCTTATTTAGACTATTGCCTACACTGTGGAGGCAAATATTAATATAGCTTCTGCTTTACCACCACTGAAACTAACCCCGCAACCATTAGAGCGAAATCCCATCCTTTAATGTGAGAAATCCCATGGAGAACAAGTCTATCTCCATCCTATTAAAGATTAAAAATAAGTAAAGTCAGTAATGTTAAACTCATCAAGCTCTTGGACTAAGGGACGGGGTGATGTCTTGAAACACTTTGAGCCTCTTTTCGATCTTCCTCTCACCCACTTTTCCTTTCTCGAGCTTCTCAGCAAACTTCATCTTCTCAGGTTCAGTGCTTGAACCCAAAACTGCAGCAATAATAGCATCTTCAAAGTCCTTGCTGTCAGGCAAAAACTCAGACCAGTCACTGTTTTTCTCAGGTGAACCCGACTTCCTTCGCGCCTTATTCCCAACTTCCGTCTCTTTCTCACTAACCATAGCAGCTGCATTTCCAGACCTTGATCTCTTCAGTCCCTCAGCAACACTTTCATTACCAACTGAACTTTTCACCACATTTGACACATAAAACGGCCGAGCATCAATATTGAGTGAATTCACAAGAGGACCCATCACAGGCTTCTTAACAACTTGCCCCATTAACACATTTCCATTTGCTGCACTATTCTGATTCGAATTTGCATTCTCATCAGCAAAACCATCTTGGGTTTGGGTTTTGATAGGGTTTGAAGGAGGTACAGACAAATGTTCTTTACAAGGCTGTGGCTGCCAAAGTGCAGAAGAACCCAAGAAAGCATCAAATAACTTCCTCTGCTCAACCCGATCTCCACCACTGTTCATCATCTCTGATTCGAGATCCCTTAGCATCTGTTGTGCTCTTTCATACGCCTTGAGATGCGAGTCCACACCTCGTGGCCCGTCCACAACAGCCGGCTTGACTAACCGAAGAGTGTCCTTTGCTTCACCAAGTCTCCCTTGTTTCATCAAACATATGCCCAAATTGCACATCTTGTTGTTGTCTGGTGCTATCACAAGAGCCCTTCTGTATGCATCTTCTGCTTCGATATAGTTGTTCTGTTGCATAAGCGCCCAGCCCAAATTACCCTGAAAAATAAAAACACATTTTCAGTAAACATAATTGAATAGAAAACACTAATTTGATTATGGATTCAACCATGGTTCTTACCAGTAGCCGAGTGGCCTCTTGCTCGACCGAAACTTGAAACTTCTTCCCTTGGGATCTTGCGGTTTTTGTTCGCTTCCCATTGAAAGCCATCCCTTGTTGGATCAAGAACAGCTTGTGCCTCAACAGTCCAATTTGGTCATCCAATCTTCCACATCTCTATAAATCACAAATCAAATAAAATTAATTCGAAATTCATTCTCACATATCAAAGTCAACTATTAATCCAAAGTTCAAACACTAAGACTACTTTAAATTTTTAAATAAGTAAAAACTTGAATCAATTCAATACTAACCTTATAGAGATCCAAAAGGATGTTATCCAGAGACTCTTGAGCCTGATCAGAACATCTTCTTCTCAGCGACTTAATCGCTTCAATAGCTTCTTCAGCGCGATTCTGTTGCTTCATAACAATAGCCATATCTTTCAAAGCACTATCCACCCGATCACCCGCATTAATAGCAGCCCAAAACAATGGAATCGCCCTCTCTGGATCTTTCTCCACCAACTACAAAACCAATCAACCCACAAAATAAATCAATACCAATTCTAACAAAATCTCAAAAAACAACAAACCCTATAATAAAAATAAAAAAGAAAAATAATAACAAAATCATACCCTAAACCCCATTTATAAAAATTCAATACCAGTATAACAAAATCTTTAAAAATAAAAAACCCCATTAAAAATGATACGGAGTACTAGTTTACCAAACACTTCAAGAAACAATAAACCATGTTATAAAAATCATAACTTTGATAATAAGAATCATACCTGAACATTTTTGGCTCTGACATAAGGAGAATCCCCAACAGGGACCTTATGAGTGACATGAAAAGCCTCGGAGCGATTCAAATTCAAATTAAACGACTCAGAGCGAGTTCTCATCACTCCGCCGCCAATCGGCTTAGCAGGAGACGACGGAGCGGATTTAGATGTTCTAAACCCTGGAGGAGCATTCCACATATCTTGTTGCATCATCTTCTTAAAAGGGTATTACTTAAAATAATAAAAAGATAGGATTTTTATAAATAATAAAAAATTATAGAAAAGATATGTGGATTTGCAGAGTGGTTTAGGGTTTGAAAGAGAGAGGGGGTGAAGAAGAGCGGATAAAAGATGGAATTATAAAAGATTATTTGATTGATGAGATTTTATTTATTTTTGAATTATTCGACCGTTGGAGTGTGACCGTTAAGACACTAGCCGTTGTGTATTTCATGGAAATTGCTATATTCTACCCCTGCTTTTTTGCTTAATTTTATGTTTACCTTTTTTTGTGTCCCTTTTTGAAAAATGTGCTCTTTTAGTTTTTACCAACTTTATGTACTTGAAGATATTTAGAGGGGTGTTTGGTTTTGTGGTTAGTGATTAAAAAATAAATAATAAATAAATAAGAAAGTAGGAAAAAAAAAAAAAAAAAAAAAAACTCAATTTTGTTGTTGAGTTATGACATGTTTGACTTCTAGGGTTTGATAACCGCTATTCAGCAAATACTTAGAAAAAAATGAAAACTCAATCGCATACCGTAAATCAGATAGTACCTTAAACTGTGTATCATTGTAGCTGTTGTGAGCATCGGTACAACAATAGCCGTTGTTTTTGTTCACCGAACATTGATCTTCGCCTAAATTTTATCCAGAAATGGATGAAAGAGAACGAGAAATGAATATTAAAATTCAGTTTCATAATATTGTTATAAAGAATCTGATTCATTTTGTAACCTGCACTTTTTGACTTGTGATTTATTTGTTTAATTATGAGATAACTTGATAAATATTTTAGAAGCGAGAATAAAATACACTCAGTTTATAAAAAGAGAAGAAAAAAGAAAAACCAAGATGGAGGCGGAAGTCCCGTTTATCATATTCCACATTTATATATGTATGAAATTCGACCGTTAGCTCAACCTGAATATATTTGAAATTCGACCGTTAATAAACGTACATTTATTTGAAAAATTGCCATTAAATCTTAATATATTTGTTTGAATATTGGCCATTAGTTATGTTTATGCCGCGTGTGTAGACTAGTTTTTAACCTTGTGTATGCACGAGTTTTTTTACAGTTAATTTGATATAATAAATGAATAAATAAATGCCATTTTTACTAAATGTAAGTCTACTGAATATTTATTAAAAAAATAATGTACCATAAGAAAACCCGGGTTATGAAATACTACATAGTTTATTAAAAAAAAAAAAATAAATAAAAACATTTTTGTAATACGTATATGCATGTATGCATGTGTGGGGACTTTAAATAGTAAATTACTAAATAATATTTTACTTATGTTAAAACATAATCTTGTGTGTATAGTGTAGTATAATAATCAATTTAATCTAGCAACAACAATTGTTACAACTTTTATTCTTTTTAACAAAATAAAAGTCTAGAGGCTTTTTAAATATAGTAAACTTAATTGGAAAAAGTTATGTTTAGAATTTTACATTTAAATCTAGAAAATTGAATTAAAGATTATCATAATTGTTCATACTTTGGACTTGATTGTGAATTAATATATATATTGCCGACAGAGCAGAGAGAAAAAATGATGACATGGCATCCCCTTTCCACCGTAGGATCAAATTGATAATAAATCTCAACCGTTTAAAATGAACTTAATCATTACCTTAATTTTAGGGAGGCAAATATTTAATTAGCACATGTTCTATTATAATTATAAGTTTGAATGCAAATGTAACTAGCTAGGTTCAATCTAAGTAATCTGTAGCAAAAATATCGTGATGTTTGTTGATACTTTAAATTGAATGCCAATTAAATTTCAAAATTCTCTTGAAAGAAATCACTTGCTTTTGGCAGTACCTTTTATATCATGGCTCATGATCAAGATTAATAAACTGTGTATCTGTTTTGAATTACACATGTTCCAACATGCTTTCACACAAGCCATTGTTTACGGTCTTATGGCTTCAGTTACGATTAGATTTGAATGATATTTAGGAGAAGGTTTCCAATTTGTTGTGGTTGTGGTACGTGTTGTTCAAGGTTGTATTGAGTTTCTTCGCTTAATTCGTTTAACCACTTCCCTCTTCAATCCATGTATTAATTAAGATTATGGTGTAATGGCAATGAGGGACAATACTTCTTGGCACCCCCTCATGGACTCATATTGGCATTTGACTTCAGTAATTAACTACATTTTTATTGCAAAAAATCAACAATCACGCTGTCTTATTTTTCATAGACCGTCAGTTTCTTCTTTGGCACACAAAGGTTTCGATTTTGTCATATTTAGAAGCTACAAACTCATACCGGACAAAAAAATTCGGTTAAGCATGTGAGATTTGACACTTTTAAGAATGTATTTGGTCTTTCGGTTAAAGGAGCTGAATATTAAGGGTATGATTTGTCATTGTGTTTTACAGTTTAGTTATAATAGATTTTGTAATATGATGTTTTATATATTGGCCATAATAGCATATAACCAATGATTAAATATGTTGATACTTTAATTGAAGTCACAAAAGATATAGAAGTAAAAGACATTAATCCATGCGTACGTTATACATAGATGACACCCAATTCTATAAACTTAACTAAACACGGAACGACATGTAACAAGGATCCAACTATTTGTAATACGGTTTTATAAATTTTTAATTGTTGTTTTTTTTCATAATGTATCCAAAAAAACTATGTAAAATAGATTATGTGTGACTATATTTAGTTTTTCTATTTTCTATCTCAATTTTTAATTTAACAAATAAGATTTAGCGGTTTACCCGGGCAACGCACGGGTATTGCACTTGTTATATTAGTTAATCAGGATATAGATTTTTTCACACTTAATTGTGTAAAAAAAATTAAAAAAAATAAAATAAATGAACGTATAGTTACATGCTTATTTTTGTTTGATTTTTCCTTTTCAATTGTTTGTATAAAAATCACATTTTCATAAAATGTTCTTTAGATGACGTTTTGTTGTGTTTTATAGAAAATATACTAAAATATAACTTGGATGCAATACTATATGATCGTGTATAGTATCCCCGGACCCAGCATACTGGGCCGGGCATGCTCATACAATAACCGCGGCAGATTCAATACACACTATAGACTCCAGTCTTGCCAAGCCAAGACAAGAACGCGCCCCGGCCTCTCTAGGCCGGGGCAGAGCATATATTCAGCCGCGGTAAGCCCGCCGAAAGCCAGATCTCGTGAGATTGTGTCTCCCACTTGATATGACATTCACCTACTATGGTAAGGTGAAGGTTGACTTCCGCTCTGACATTTACCTACTCGGTAAGGCGTGTGTCAGCCCGCTCATTCCCGAGGCATCTACAGTAAGTATATGGGTAGTATAAATACCCCCATCTCATTTATTACTCTACCTAACTGCAACTACTTTCACCTAGTCCGCACTTAAACTTATCTCTCTCAAACAATATACTTACTCTCACGCCGGAGGCTAACCGCGGAACCCCCCTTCCGCGGTAAGACTAACGGTGCTACTTTTCTTAGCAGCTCAAGAAGTTACTTAGTGCAAGATCTATACTCCCCAAGAACTAGTCTAACCTAGGCTTGGTTAGTGTACTCCAGATTTGTACTAACACTATACCAATACTATAGACTATTTTGTAACGATTAAAATAAAGATTTCACTTCCTACGCGTTGCGGCGCAGATAAAATTATATTGTTTTATACCAAAACAATTACCAAGTTCGCGTAATTTTCTAACAAAATGTTATTTTCTAAACAATCACAACACATGTTATTTTCTAACAAAATGTCATTATATTGTTTTATACCAAGACAATTACAAAGTTCGCGTAATTTCTAGTAATTTAATTTTATTTCTTGCGAGACGAGTGTTTTTACATATGAATTTTTATTGTATAATTTTTCATGTAAAACAGTCGACTTCGAAACAAATTTGAGATATATTTTCAAAAACTAAATGGCTATAAAAAATTAATTCTTATGTAGCAAAAGAAGAAAAAAAAAGTAGCTGGTAAGATTGGTGGTTAACTAATGTGGTTTTTTTTTCTTAACGACGGAATTAAATAAATACTAGTGATAGCTCAAAATTTGAAACGTTACAATAAACTATTACAAGCATTCATTGGATCTTGGATCCAAAACGTTTCAATTTGGATGAAAATCCTTATTCCTAATACTAATCCAAGAGTATCCCCAAACTCAAAACATTGATATTCAGATATATATATACAGTATGTAAAACGACCAACGAAATGGCCTATTAGCTCAGTTGGTTAGAGCGTCGTGCTAATAACGCAAAGGTCGCAGGTTCGAGACCTGCATGGGCCAAAATGTTTTTTGCTACCGTTTGTCTGCTGTGATGATTATAGCTTTGAGGCGGTTGCGAACTGAACTGTACACCATACTTTGTTACCGTTCGTGAGTAAGTTTTACTGTATTTGTTTCTTTATGAAAACTAATATGAGAAACAAGTTTAATTCGTGAGTATGCTGTAAAGACATGATTGAAATGCTGACAACATTTACTGTTTTAAGCTATTAGCCACCAATAATGTGGTATCGTTTTCTCAATGCAAGAAAACTTGATCCAACTCTCGAGTCTACTTTCTATTGCAGAATGGTCGCTAATAAAAGCATACGCTAACTATAACATGCATAACACAAATGCGAAAGGTTAGGTAGATGACATTTTCCCTATACGGCTATAGCCATACAAATGCGAAAGGTTAGCTTTATACAATATTGGCTTTCCCATATACACAATTCCACCTGATGTGCTCGCAATTCTAGTTACTTTTTACTCAAAAAAACTACATGTTTTATCCCTGTGGTTTACCCAAAATCACACTTGTAGTCCCTATTCGATTTTAATTACACCAGTGACACCTAATTTTCAAACTAGATGCATCGTGATCCCTATTTATAAAAAAAACAGGGATCATCTTTGTAACAGACTATAGTTTTTTATTACACAGGTAATCCATATCTTTATTACACGGATAGTCCCTATTTTCTGAAATTGGGACTATAAATGCAAATAGTATGAAAGTTAGGGATTATAATGAAAGGATTTAGATCATGTTTGATATTTACCTGGTAGGTAAAAACATTGACTATAGCTAAATACTCCCAAAGTAGCCAGGTGGGCCACCGGTCATGTCAGTTTGTAAGAGGCCTCCAGGTTTCTCAACTTTCATAACACAGCAGATAACGTTCAAACAGTCAAATTGCATACAGAAGCAAAAAGCCACATACATGTCTGAAATTGGTTTAACAAATGGAGTCTAAAGAGAGAATTATTCTGGATCGAGGGGAGGTGTTTGACAATATTATGTCTGCATAGAAGGAGTTTTCTTTGCAGCTTCTGCAGCGGCTTTTTCAGCTTCAATCTCTGCAACAATTACATCAATTTCAGTTTCCTCAAGTTGCCGCAGTCCTTCCTTTGTCATTACAGCAACTTCAATGTTCTTGCCCCCGCTCTCAACAACCTGCGATAATTAGGATACATTAGTAATACAAGAATCATGAATCAAATATATATGAACCTCATTTGTATCACCAATGGTCATGTATGATAAATGAAAACCTTAACCAGTTGGTTTCCTGTGTTGCACAGATATCTCAAGTGGAGGTATCTATTAATACAGGGATCTGACTAGTGATCAAGCCGCTAGCGATAGGATAACTATCTAACGTAACCGTGACAATCAACATTTCTAAGTAGTGTCACTCATCAGACAGGTCTAGTTCTTCCAAAAGTGATTCAAGTGGAAAGCATATTCAAAGTTTAGTGCTGGTTGTGTACACAATATAAAATACATTGGCGTATATGAAGTATAGGCAAAACTAGTTGATGCTATATAATGACGTTTGCAAATTATCCGTTTTTCTATTATCTCGAGTTGTATGAACTATTAACCTGCTTAGTATATTGACTTCAGGTTCTATTTTTGGACACTTACCAGATGCTGACAAAATATAGCCTCGAGTTGTACGAGTGAACTACTAAAATCGCCTTTTCTTCTAATTAAGTCCAGGCTTAACCTCCAGTTTTATCCCCTCAGTTCCATTATATTTAAGTGCATGAAGACACGTTTTAAAGTTCAGATCTATAAAAAGGGTATCAATGGAATGAAGTCTGAACCCTTAATTCAATGTGCATAAGATGCATGGTGGCTAGACAGACTAGATTCATTAGTAAAAGGCAGATTAAATAAACTTTTTATAGGTCATGGAATTTTTATCTTCCCGCTCCCCTGCTCAACTAAGTCCATGTCACCTCCACAGAAATAAAAACTATAATATTGGCCGTTGGCAAATTATTAGCGATCTGATCATCAATTCTTGTAATGAGGAGTTAAGGAGGATGCATAATTTGATATTCAATCGACAATTCTTTACATTACATTTTAGTATTTGTTGTATATAATTTATTTTTAACTTTGACACATTCATATAACTTTCCTTTCTTTAGTTACATCCAAATCCCAAGATTCATCTTACGATTCTGATTTGCAAAAATACCCCCAATTATCTTTCGTTATTCTAAATGGCTTTCCACTATATTCGGTATCTCCTCTGTCCCAACCTGGAAGAAAGCACATGCTCCTACTTTTTTTGTCCTAGTTGACTAGTTCATGGTAGCTTTCAAAATGACTAATAAAAACAGCTTTTCACCAGTTACTTATAAATTTTACCCTCTACATGTCGACTAAAAACGAAAGGATCATGTTTTGCGAGAAAGTTAGATATAAAGTAAATAAGAAAGAATAGTTGAATCAGCATCAAGTAACTACGGGAGATGATGGAATGAGTGGCCAACACATCGTGGCATTAAAAAGAATTAGAGTCTAAAACTGAAGACTAGGCATTTAACATGGGTTAATGGGAAAAATATGCTCAATCTAAGGGTGTGTTTAGTTGTTGGAAAATGAGAAATTTTCCAGAAAAGTTTTCTAAGAAACACAGAGAAAATAGAAAACGTGTTCAAAATGAGTATTTTCTGAAATTTTTCTGAAAACAGAAAACCTGTTTTTTGCTATTTAGAGAACTCGAATTTAGAGTTCTCCAGTTTTCAAAAGGTTCTCCGGAGAAAAAGAGTTACTCCATTCTCAAGAAAACTAGAGAAAGAAAATTTTCATGTAACTAAACGCACCCTAAGGCTTTCAAATTGGTTTATTAGTAACTTACTACCAGATGCAAGATTAAAAAAAACAACTGATGTAAAAGGACTCACATTAGAGATACTGTTAATAAAGATCATTGTATCGACATCATATAACATGTAGCTTTAGCAAAACGGCATGCAAATTAGCTAGTAAGATGCATAATAAATAGCAAGACAAGCTATCGGCACTTACTTCAAGCAGAGCACGAATAGTAAGTTTGACTGTTTCTTGTCCAGAGGTTTCCTTGTAGTTCTTTTCCAAAAATTCCCTCATCGAATTGGAGTTTCGGCCAGTGGCATTAGCTTTCCAAGCAGAAAACGTCCCTGAAGGATCTGTCTGATATAGTGATGGAACATTAGTATATGGATCAAATCCCACAATCAAAGTTGAAAGCCCAAATGGCCTGACACCTCCACTTTGTGTGTATTTTTGTTGAAGACCTGCAATATATCGTGTGATATACTCTACGGTTACTGGATCCTCAACAGTAAGCTTATGGCTCTGGCACTCAATCCGTGCCTTATTTATGAGAACACGAGCATCTGCTTTAAGTCCAGCACAGGCCAATGCAATGTGATCATCTAGATTTACAATCTTCCTAACTGATCTGCAACCACATGAAACAAAAGATTCAGAAAATAATAAACAAAAATTATACTATTAGCAAAGGTTATAAGCTTAGTCAAGGTCATATTGAGGTCCTTCTTACAGTGTTCAACATATATTTAATAGTAAGCATGCCGTTCATGGCGCAAGACAGAAGAAAGTTGCTACATATGTTGGAATAATGAAGCCTCTGTAAGTTGTCAGAATTCTTAAACATTGCATATTTTCTTCATTATCTAAGGCAAAAAGGTATGTGACAGTTTAGTAAGACATTATGTCACCCTTTTAACTGAGCAATTTAAAACTAGGAACATAAAGTGGTAGCCAATGATTCCAAACTGAAGGATACACGCAGGGGTAATTCGAGTTTGAAATTATTTGGTGTTTGCTTGTTTAACAATTACTCAGCTCAACGCCTGACACATGCCAACGATTCTACCACATAGACTCACTAATCATTCTACATTAAAACACATCCGCCTGATAAAACAACTACCTTTCGTAATCTATCCAATTTCGCATTGTTAGACTAGCCCCAAGGGACACTCAGTGACACATCAGATTCTCTCTCCTAGACCAAACACATGAGTAGTAAGGCAACCCCAGATTCTCTCTCCTAGACCAAACACATGACCTTAAGCCCTTAGCAAGGCAACCCCAGTGGATACCAAAAACAAAGTCATTATACTTTAAAGTTACAATCACATCCCTAATTTTTTTAGTATCAAATATATAACTTGAAACAAACAAAGCCATTATTTAACAAAAAATAAAATAAAAATGAACACAATCATGAATCGCTAGGTTTTAGGTCTAATAAAAAAATATAATTAAAAAAAAAAAAGTGAGATCGGTGAAAACCTAGAGTCCTGAAGCTTAACAGTGGACTTCTTTTCGACGCCGAGAACAACGGTATCGGTACCACGAACACCAACAGCGGCGTTACCTTTACGAACGGCTTCGAGTGCGTATTCAACTTGAAACAAATGACCATCTGGTGAGAACACTGTAATAGCTCTGTCGTATCGTGCCATTGTTAATTGAATTTTGAAAATGCAAGAGAGGTGGTTTGTTTTGGGTGTTTGGGGGTAGTGATGAAGGAAGGATCTTCTGTCTTGAGTTGCAAGACAACTTCTCCAAACTTAAATACTATAAAAACTCCAAATACACCCTTCTATATATTCTAGTTTTTCATATCAGTATCATTTAGATGGTTGTTCACTTTAGGGGTGTTTTGTGTGTGCTAAGCAATGTTTTGAAAACACGGTTTTTAATCGACCCGGTCGAGTCATCGGTTTACCGGTTCAACTAGTTCGACCGTCGGGTCAACCTAGTTTTCTATTAAAAAATATTTTTTTTCAACCGGGTCAACCAATTTGACCACCGGGTCACCCGGTTTTCTATAAAAAATGAAAAAAACCAAACCCGAACGCAGTTCAAGAACCGGGCCACTTAAAACCCGGCGGGTATAACCGGTTAACCCGTTTTTAAAAACCCGGTTTTTTTACCCCTTTTTTTTCGGGAACCGGTCCAACCGGTTAACCCGGACGGGTCGACCCGAGTTTCAAAACATTGGTGCGAAGGATGGAGTAACTATGAGAATGGGAACCGGTTCCTAAACCTACTTCCCTTTCTGGGTATGATATCCGGTTTTAATTAGTTTACAATTGAACCTCCTAATAGGACTTGATATGGGGCGTTATAGCCCCTCGCGCCGACCAATAACGTGAACCCCACAACGATCCTCGCGCTGTCATGACCAACCAACATTTTCGGTAATTTTTTCTCAAATGTGCAACGGCTAGTAGTGTTTAAGAAAAAATGGATGTTGGGAGGCTATAACATAGCCGTTATTTTGCTTTAAAAAAACCCCACTTTTCTTAATTTGTTACCCTTTAAAATTTCTATAAATACCCCTTAATCTTTTAATTTTTACACACACTTCTACCTTCACATCTCAACAATAACTTCTCTTATTTATGCCTCAAAACTCACAAAAATAAATCCCGATCAATCTTCACTGATCAATCGCCAACTCACAAAATCAAGTACAAAACTCCTCAACTTTATCTAATCCAAACACATCATCATCCATAAATTTTATAACCCTGAACGCCAACCAACTTTCACCAATTAGTACGCAATACCAACTGTAACACCCCCAGAAATGGGTCGCAGCGGAAGATGATATCGCTGGGGTGCTACTAAATTGGTACCACAACACAGAGTAAAGATAACGGATTTACCGTATCCGTTTAGAAGAAATTTCATAATCAAAAGTATTTAGTTTTACATCATTCAATGAATTGCGGAAATACAAGCTCATAAAAGAAATAAAGTGGTGCCCAAATGAATATCAGAGTATCTTGATTCTATGACCATGCCATGCCATACGAAAAGCCGCCAAAGGCAACCTACGCCTTAAGAACCTGAAAATACATGCGAAAAGGTCAGCATAAAGCTGGTGAGTTCATAGGTTTAAGCATTTGAAAATGTGGACACGAGGGTTATAACTTATAATGTTTGGTTAATCGGTACTGTTGTTCCCTTAACACGTTTAGAGTTAACTAGAAAGTTAATCTATTTGTGTTTATGACTAATACAATGTTATGATTAATTCTAACAGTTATAAAACGTGAATATAGAAAACTCAAGATAATTTTCAACGTTTAAATTCTTATTAGAAATGAATCAAAGAATCTATACCCAAGTGTTTTGCGGAACAAACACTTGGGATTGAATAGACAAGGTATGGTGGTGTCTCCTATCTAAACTCAAGTTTTGCTTGAGTGGTAACAATGCGACCTCACTGAGCTATCTCAGGGATACGTTACTCTTTGTAGGAGAGAAGTTGTTTTGCAAAAGTCTAAGCTTTAATTGTACAAAACACACCCAACTTCTCTCCTTCTCAATCTATTTATACACAAGTAAACTGAGTAAAAATAATTAAAATATTACAAGTTGTTGAGCAAGCGTGTCTGACAATTACAACAGTAATTGTCATTTCCAAGAACCAATAGAAATTGCCTATTAAGTCTTTAGAAGTGGTTGGTCTGACACTCCAAGACTTTAAGCCGTCTTAGGAAGGATTTCTTCCTGACAAGATAAGATTTGATCTTATCTAAAATCCTTCCTAGATATTTCTGCCTTTCTTCTCAGGCACTTAGTTCTTCAGGACACGCTTCTCAGTTATCACTCTTAATTACTTCATTGTTGTTAAGGAGACTGGGGTTCAGTGAGTTCTTGTCAAACACTTACTGAACCATCATCTTCTTCTTTGGCTTAAGTGCTACATCAGGGAGTACCGCCTTCCTGAGTAGTGAATCCTTCTACTTGAATTCGACTTAAGCATCCTGAAGATGACTCACTGAGAGGCTGTTCTCTCAGTGACTTGAATTGTTCTCGGTTTAAGTTAACACTTAGTTAATTTGTGTCCAAATCATGTTTTAAGTATTCTTGGGTTTTTCCTGACCCAACAATCTCCCCCTATTTGGATATAAATTATTTCTAAGTGTTTTGATCAGTTATGAGTGAGCTAATGACTTCTACTCATACTGAATGTACTAGAATGTAAATAAGGACACTGAAATAATAAAAACATCATCTTATTAATATCATTACAAGTCCTAACAAACTAAGTACAAAAGGGATAGTGGGGGTATTCAGGCAGATTTATCAGTTCAACTTAATACCAAGGGCTTCAAGCTTGGGTTTCTTTGACTGCAGCTCTTGTTGGTCAGGGTGCTCACGGATTTTCTTTTTCAGATCTTGACAAAACTTCACATTTTCAGGACTCTTGAGTGGAGAGGCCATCATTAGAAAACCAAGCATAGCTTTGATCCCTGACAAATCGATATCACTCCACCTCTGGAAGGCTTGGTCTCCGAACTCATCAATGAAGAACAAACCTCTTTCAGGTTGTTCAATGACCACATTGTTCCTGAAAGGAACACCTTCAGGGAGAGCCCTATTGCAGTCAAGACCAGGAACCTTGATCTCAGGCTCAGCTTCAATCTTCTTTCTTTTTCTTGAAGAAGACTGAGAGGGAGCTGGTTGTGCTGAATCAGGAAGAAGAGATGGAGTGCCAAGTTCCTGAGGTGCAGCTGCCAATCTTTCGTACCTCAGACTCAAGGACTTCAACAGACTAGGGACCACAAAGTTTGATTTCTTTGATATTAATGGACCCAACTCATCCAATTCTGAGATCCCAAAGTCAGCGAATCTGAAAGGTTGATGAACCTAAAAGTCTCTTTTGTCAGCACTTCTAAAGACAGTGACAACGGCAGGATTGGTGTTTCGATGAATTCGAACATCAGTGATTGGTTCTGGCTTCAACCTGTTAGTCATGTACCACTGATATTTCTTAATCCTGTTCTGCCTGATCTCTTCAGCCCTTTGATTCCTTTCCTCCCTTTTCTTCCTGAGAGTAATCATCTCCTCAGTCTGAGCTTTTACAAAAGTCATACCACCCTCTCTTCCTGAAAGAGCCTTAGCCTCAAGACCAATCTTCTCAGCCTCTTCATGAACAACCTTAATAATAGCAGGCTTGCTCACCTTTTCTTCCTCCTTTAACTTCTTCTTTGCTTCCTCTTCCTCCAGGTAAGCACTGAGTTCATCAGCTGAGAAGTGGTGAAGAAATCCATCAATGTTATACGGGATCCTGGCTGGTGATTCAGGATCCTTTGCTACCAAGATTGGTGCTGGTTGAGGCTCAGGATCAGTGAGGATGCCTTTGCTTTTATCTTGATGGGTGGAAGAAGCTTCAAGAATCTCCCCTTCAGTGTGAGAAGGAGGTTGCTGGCTTGTGAAAACTTCAGGGACTCCAGTGTCTTTCTCCCCCTCAACTGTTGCTTGAGCCATGGTGATAGCAAGAGTTGGAGCCACTGGAGCAGCAGGACCCTTGAAAGCCTGATAGATCTCAGTCATCATTGATTTGATGTCCGAGGTGTCTTGCTGAAGAGTTGAGATCTTATCCGCAAGAGATGCCTGAGAAGCTTCGATGCTTGACATCCTTGACCCAAGAGACCATGCCAAGGATGTTAAAGATTGTGCCCAAGTATCCAGATGGTTTTCCTGAAGACCCAAAGAAGTCCTGATTGAGTCCAATGAAGAGCTAAGACCCTGAATATTAGAATCCTTCAGTAAGCTGAGAAGATCACTGAATTCAGCTGATTACTTCTGGTAAGTCTCAGCAGCCTGAAGGACCTTCTTGTTGAGTTCCGGGTCATCCTTGACAGCTGTTTAAATAGTTCCAAGGCTTTTGGTGATGCCTTCAAGAGTAAGATTGAACTTCCTGAGATGAAGATCAATAGCTGTCAGGGAGTTATTGGTGTCAGAATGTATCTCGTTCACATCATCATGATAACTTTCAACATCTGCCTTCAGGTTGGCATAGTGAACAGCAGCTTCAGTGTGATGATCGAACATATCTTCAGTGAGACCAGTGTAAAGAGCTCTATTGGTCTTGAGTAGGAACTTGACCAATTTTCTTTCAGTGAGGGGAAGAGAGTCATCATACTTTTTGAGGATGTCCCCAGTATCAGAAGAATCAGAAGATTGAGAACCTGACTCTTCACTTTGGTGTGGAGATTACTGATGTGATTGTTCAGGTTGTTCATCAGTTTCCATATCCTCACCTGCCTCAAACACTTCTTCATCACTCTCCTCCTTGAGCTCATCATCAGACTCAAGAAGAGCCTGAATGTCCCCATGGACTCAATACCCAAAAATTCAACCGGCTCCTCTTCATAAGAAGACTCGCCTTTGTTTTGGCCAGGTCCTGACCCCGTTGTCATAATAACTGAGTGGGTTTGCTCAGCCTGACTAGCCATAATAACTGGGGTAACACCAGCCTGGCTTTTGGGGGCAGTTCCTGAGAGAATTGGACCGCCTGAAGGGTTTATGGGTTCCGTATCAGCGGGTTGTTCTTTCCCTCTGAGTCTTTGTCCCCCTTAGCACCTTCAACCACTGATGGGTGTTTTCCAGTGGTATCACTAGGTACTGATTGTGAAAGTTGGTGGACCCCCTTCCCATCAGGATTGTGCTGTCCTTTTGGGGATTTAGGGTCCTTTTCTCCCTGAGATCTTGAGGGTGATTGCTCAGGAACGTTAACGAGATGTGAATGTTTGTGGGTCCCCTTCTCAGTAAGGTAGTGCTGCCTTACCGAGGATTTAGAACCCTTTCCTCCCTTGGGAACTGATTGTTTTTTGACAGTTCCTTCATCGGGATGTGAGGGGGTGTGGGTCCTCTTCCCAGTAGGGTGGTGCTGCCCTACCGAGGATTCAGGACCCTTTCCTCCCTTGGGTACTGATTGTGATTTATCAGTACCTTCATCGGGATGTGAGGGGGGAATGGTTCCTGATCCCTCTGACTTGTTTATGTCAGTGGAATCATGTGGAAAGGGTGTGCCCGAGGTCACTGAGGATGATTGCTCAGTGACCTCCGTTGGCCTTTGTTTTGTGGTCAAGAGGGTCTCAGAAATGGGTGTCTCAGAGTTCTCGGCCTTTTTCAACCTCTTTTTAAGGTTGAGTTGGTTTTGAGGATCAGTCTCAGTGGCGAGTGGCTTGGGTCTAACCACCTGGCTGGACTGACCCTTCTTTGTCTTCTTCACCTTTTTGATCGGTGAAGGAACTGGTGAGACAGCGTCTTTACCCTGAATGACTGATTGCATGTATTCAGTCAGGGCAATATTTGTAACCTCACTGATGCCACTAGTGAAGTTTGACTTGTGCAGGACGTCAGGCTTCGTACCTTCTGCATCAGGCCTCACGTAGTCAGAACCAAGTAGGTCCTGAAGCACACAAGAAACAAATCTAGGGTAGGACATATGCCTTTGCCTATGTTTTCCTGAGAGCTTGGCAACGAGGTCTCGGAAGATTATTCCTCCGATGTCAATTTTTGTACCCTCAAGGAGACTGAACAACATCAATTGTTGTGATGAGTTCAATTGTTCCGTAGAGGATTTATTTCCACCAGGACCTGAATGACAAATGTCATCAGTATCCTCCAGATAGGATGGAACCATGTTTTGACTACTGGAGCTTTCTCCAATAAGTCTCCAGCAGACGTTGTAGGACGTCTGGGGCCGTGGGGTGCTAAAAAGATCAGTTCATTCTTTATGTCCTGATCAGTAGGGTTGGGTGCAAACGCTTCAGCAAAGTCAAGGCCTGTGGCTTTGATGAAGGTTGAGTAGCCAAAGGAGAGGGTTCTGCTCCCATTCATCACCGTGAAGGTGATGATTGACTCTTTGGTGTCTTTGGGGCTGGTAGCCACAGCCGTGCACCAGAATTCCCTCAAATAGTCATGGTAGATGACTGAGGGGGTGTGGGTGAAAGCCTTTGCAAGAAAACAATTACGAAGAAATTTCATAACGTTCTTGTAGGCTGGGTAGTTTTGTGGATAAGAGAAATTTTCTACCACATTGTTCTTTGTCAGGTCAACGTCCCCAGTGAGGAATTCCACATTGGGGGCGTATGTGATAGCTTTAGAAGAAGCCATTTGTGGGTAAGTCTGGGTTTGACTAAGGTTTCTGGGTTTCTAAAGCTTAAGAATACACACACAATTTGTTTTTGAGAATTAAAAATGGCAGAGTTTTGCTTAAGATTCTATAAAAACGTGTGTGTGTTTCTTTTGGTTGGGTTATTTATAGGGAAGTGGAGATGGGGGTGTTTTAGGCATTAAAGCGGTTTTAATTTATTCAAAAAGAATTATTGGAAACTGTTTTGAATAAAATGTTTTGGGATCCGCATTTAATGTCAACACTCCACTTTTCCCTGGTTTGGCGCAACAGTCAAGGTGAACAGTTGAGCAGTTCTGCAAAAGTGTAATTTGCAGAGATGAGTCATCACATATCTGTAATGTGATTGGAGAGACATTTAATGCCAAGTGGGAATGTGGTGGCCCAGAGGTGGAAGCCAGAAAGGCAAAAAGAACAAATATTCTTAAATTAAATATGAGTTCAGTTACCAACCTCGGACATTTACTAACTAGATACTTAGAGCATTTAAGTCAGTATTTAATGTCTCTTTTCAGGGCCCTGAATGACTTTTCATTCAGTGATGGTTTTTCAGGGACTTGGGATTAGTCACTGATGATTCAGGAATATGGGATGATTCCTGAGCCACAAGGATTCAGGAACTTGGGTTTAGTTCCTGAACCCTAAAGATTTCAGGAACTTGGGTTTAGTTCCTGAGGTTGAGGATTCAGTGATTTGTTTTCACTGATGTACACATTAAGTCAGGGACCTGAGGTTTTAAGAATTTATACTTCAGTTGGAAGGATTCAATCAGTGGACTGATTCTCTATATCCAACATTCCTAATTCAGCTTTCAGCCTTGTGAAAGTTGGTTCATCCAAAGGTTTGGTGAAGATATCAGCTAACTGATATTCAGTAGGGATGGAGTGTAATTCAATGTCACCATTCATGACATGGTCCCTGATGAAATGATATCTGATATCAATGTGTTTTGTTCTCTGATGAAGAACAGGGTTGTTTGAGATTGCAATTGCACTTGTGTTATCACAAAAGATGGGTACCATCTTATACTGAATTCCATAGTCACTGAGTTGACTTTTCATCCAGAGTACATTTGCACAACAACTAGCTGCTGCAACATATTCAGCCTCAGCTGAGGACAAGGCAACTGATTGTTGCTTCTTAGCACTCCAACAGACTAGTTTCCCACCAAGAATTTGGCAAGAGCCTGAGGTGCTTTTTCTGTCCATGTTGCATCCAGCATAGTCAGAGTCTGAGTATCCTTTAAGATCAAGGCCTGAGCATTTTGGATAATATAATCCAAGGTTTAGAGTACCTTTTAGGTACCTGAATATCCTTTTCACAGCAGTGATGTGTGATTCTCTTGGGTCAGATTGATATCTGGCACATAGACATACTGAGAATTGGATATCAGGCCTTGATGCAAGTAGATACATCAGTGATCCTATCATTCCTCTAAAGAGAGTTTGATTTACTGGTTTACCAGTGAGATCAGGACCAAGGTTGTTTGGGGGAACCATGGGAGTCTTGACTGAGGCACAGTCACTGAGTTCATACTTTTTCAGTAGGTTCTTAACATACTTCTCTTGACTGATAGTGGTTCCTTTATCAGTCTGCTTGATCTGAAGACCAAGGAAGTAGGTTAATTCTCCCATCATGCTCATTTCAAATTGCTTAGCCATTAGTTTTTCAAATTGTTTGCAAAGCTTGTAACTTGTTGAGCCAAAGATGATGTTATCAACATACACTTGTACTAGTATGACATCAGTATTTGTCTTATAGATAAATAATGTGTTGTCTATCTTGCCTCTGACAAATTTGTTTTGGATCAGAAAGGCTGAAAGAGTTTCATACCATGCCCTGGGAGCTTGTTTCAGTCCATAAAGGGCTTTATTAAGCTTACATACATGATCAGGAAGCTCATGGCTTTCAAATCCAGGAGGTTGCTGAAAATAAACTTCTTCTTTCAGTGAACCATTTAAGAATGCACTTTTAACATCCATTTGGTACACCTTGAAGTTCATGTATGTAGCAAAAGCAAGGAAGATCCTGATGGCTTCCATCCTTGCTACTGGTGCAAATGTTTCTTCATAGTCAATGCCTTCTTGTTGATTATAGCCTTTGGCTACAAGTCTGGCTTTGTTTTTAATGACTATGCCATTTTCATCAGTTTTGTTTTTGAATAGAAATCGACGAGTACGACAGTGAAGAGGAAGAGGAAGATGATAACCAATATAGTTATCATACTTCTGGTCATGCCTTCATGTTTCACCCAGGGCCACCAACAAAAATAGCAGACATGGTCCAATCAGCAGGATCATGGAGACCGTTCAAAGAATTACCAGCAAAAAGCAAAGAATGTGAGCACGACTGGAAGGAAAATGCGGTCACCCATTTCATGCCAATGACTGAGACATTCTCAGGACATTTGACCAAGGTCATTACCTTGTTTCTGTCAAATTGTTCCAGTTCATCATGCATGGCCTGAACCCAACTTGGATGTGTAAGTGCTTCTTTAACACTTTTGGGTTCAATTGTGGAAATGAAGTCCACAAATAGGCATTCATTGGCTGAGGCTGCTCTCAGACTAGCAGCCATGCTCCTGGTGAGCATGCCTTCAGTAGGCTCTCCAATAATATTGACAAGTTCAATGTCCTGAGACCTAGTCCAGCTTTCCTGAGGTCCTGGATACAGATTTGAACTTGTGGAGGCCTGATTGGGTAGAGGGGTTGGTTCTGGAGTAGACACATGATCATTGATTGGATCTTGAGTGTCTACCTGATCACTGAGATTGTTTGGTTCTTGAGCATTTTGAACAGATTGATTAATTTCATCAGTGTTTGCATGTGCCTCAACAAACTCAGTGATGGTTGGGTTAGGTAGGTTGTGAGGGATTATGTAATAGTAGAGGTTAGCATCATCTTGATACTGAGTAGAAGGATTGTTTTCAGGAAGATATTCATCAGGAGGATATCTTGAAGAGTTATCAATTCCTATCTCTTCTACTGAGGTAGTTGAGAACCTGATTGCATCAGTGCTCTCATCAAAGGTAACATGAAATGTTTCCTCAGTCTGCTGTCTCCTTGTGTTGAACACTCTGAAGGCTTTTGAGACAAGTGAGTATCCCAGGAAGTATCCATCATCAGCTTTTGCATCAAATTTCCCTAAGTGATCCTTGTGATTATGAATAAACACAGGACACCCAAAGACATGAAAGTAGCTGATGTCAGGGATTCTTCCTTTGAATAACTCATATGGGGTTTTCCCATGTCTCTTGACAATGATGGATCTGTTTTGTGTATAACAGGCAGTTTTGATTGCATCAGTCCAAAAATGGTTGGAAAGGACTGATCCACATAGCATTATCCTAGCAGCTTCAATGAGTGTTCTATTTTTCCTTTCAGCAACACCATTTTGTTCAGGTGTGTATGGAGAGGAAAAGTTTTGGGAAATACCTTTCTCATCACAGAAACATTCAAGTTCATAATTTTTGAACTCAGTCCCATTGTCAGTTCTAATCTGTTTGACCTTAATGTCATTTTGATTTTCAATGTTCCTGACAAAGGACATGATTATTTCAGCTACCTGACTCTTTTTTATCAGGAAGAATACCCAAGTGTATCTAGAGTATTCATCCACTATGACCAGAGTATACTTCTCATGGTTAATAGACCTTAGACTGATAGGTCCAAATAGATCCATATGGAGAAGATGTAGGCAGTTCCTGATGGAAAAGTTGGTTTTGGTTTTAAAGGATGCTCTGTGATGTTTACCTTTTTCACAAGCTGAGCATGGTTTATCCTTTGAAAACACAAGTGATGGTAAGCCAAGGACCTTGTTTTGTTTTACAAGATTGTTTATGTTTTTAAAGTTCAGGTGGGTGAGTCTCTTATGCCAAAGCCAGTTGAGTGTATCAGTGGCCTTAGCAAAGAGACAAGTTCCATCCTGAGTTAGACTGGACATGTCTAATACATAAACATCTTGTCTTCTTGGTGCAATGAGGACAATTTCCTTATTTGCATTGAAGATGGTTCCTTGCTTATCATCAAACTGAACTATGTATTTTGCATCACATAGTTGATTGACACTGATCAGATTGTACTTAAGACCATTTACATAAGCTATCATAGTAAAGACAATACCATTGCAGTTTACTGAACCATAACCCTCAGTGAGACATGATGAATTATCAGCAAATATCACTTTGGGTCCTGGTTCTTCCACATATTTGTGCAGACGCTCCTTAACACCAGTCATGCTCCTTGAACATCCACTGTCTAGATGCCAAACAGGATCTCTGGCATGCCTCTGCATAAATAGTAAACTGGGTCAGTTCTTTCTAGGACTCTATTTCATGGGGGGTTTGGTATTGTAGGTCTTTATGAAAGTATTAATCGATTCATGGTCAGTGGTTGAGTGGACTGAGCTACCACATGTTTTGCATTTAGTCGCAGGGGTGGCCTCAGTAGTCTGAGAGGATTGTTTAATCATTCCTCTTCTTGACTGAATGACCCTCTCTTTTCCTGAGGATTTCTGAGTGGAACTTCCACTAGATTCACAGTGTTTGTCATTTTGACAATCCTCAGGATGATGGTCATTGAATCCACACAATAGGCAAGGTGGAAAAGGCTTGGCCTTTTGCTTCTGTTTCTGCTTAGAATCAGAAGGGTAGTTCAGGCACTGAGCCTTAAGTCCTGAAAAGTTTGACATGACTGAGCATTTTTTATGATCAGAGGTCCTGTGATCTTCCTTTTTGCAAATCATGCAATAAAGGACTCTATAGCAATCATCAGTGAGATGATTTGTATAGTTGCACAGTTCACACTTTTTCAGGGGTTTGGTTGGTTTGGGTTTGGTCTTTGAGGAAGCTGGTTTTTGTTCCTTCTTGGATTGAGAAGGTTTCTCAGAAGGTGCAATCTTCTCTCCCAGCTTCCTAACCATTTCAGCCAACTGATCAAATTTTGAATCAGGGCTTTGGGTTGTTGCTTTAGAAGGGACTGAAGTTGATGAGTCATCAGTATTTACTGAGACTTCAAGGGTTGGTCTCTTCAGGATGGTTGTTCCCTTTCCTGATCTCTCCTTTGGAGAGTGTGGTGAGAAGACCATTGGTGGGAGGCCTAAGTTAGGTGGAGCACCCTGAAGGGTATTCAGTGGAGGAAGTGGTGGGTATGATTCTGATTCAGACTCATTCACAGACTCAGTATTACTGAGTTGTTCAGTGAGTTCGAGCTTACTGAGTTGTTCAGTAAGTCCAAGCATATTTTTCAAGGCCTGACTTTCAGGAAGCAAGATCTTTCCAGTCTCAAAGTTTGGTAACTTACTGACTGGGTTGTCCCTGACAATCCAATCATTAGACTTGGGAAGCATTTCTTGCTCAAAAGATATGCCAGCTGGAACAAAGTTTAGATCACTGTGACACACATTGGGATCAACCATAAGAGGGTCAATTCCAATGGTTTTCTGAGAAATTAATCCCACAGTGTCAAAAACCTTGGGGTTCTTCTTGGTCCAGCTTTGGATGACAGCCTTTTCTTTGTTAAGTTCAGTTTGTAGGGCTTGGTTTTGTTTCAAAATTTCAGTGTTCTGAATTTGTAGAGTTATTGTTTCTAGTTTGGCTTGCTTTAGTACAAGCAGTTCATCTCTACATTTATTCAGTTCTGACACAATATTGTTATATTTTGAAAACAGGTTAAGCCTTTGTTCCTCAACAAACTTTAGATCAACACAAATATAATTCATGTAAGACTGCCAATCAGAATCATCATCCATAGAAAGTAAAGTATTTACCTTCTTCATGGTGATGTTGACCCACTCTCCATTCCTAGCATGCCTTTTTCCCACAGCCACCTGATCCTCTTCAGAAAGTGCCATCAGTTCACTAACTCTTATTTCCTCATCTGAGGAAACCTCTTCTTCATCCCAATCATATGCTTCAGCTACTAATACCTTGTTCTTTGTCTGAATAGGTTTAGATGTTTGAGCAGCCTGAGGCAATATGGGGTTAGTTTCAAGAAGTGCAAGTTTAGCTTTGATTTTCTTATATTTTGTTTCAAAATCCTTTTGACGCTTGTTTTGAAATTGTTGGGTGGACTGAAACATTTTAGGTTGAAACTTACTAGTTCCTGAGAATTTGTAAGAGGGTTCTGAGATAGTTTTAGAATAACAGTCCCTAGCAAAATGACCCTTTTTACCACATTTAAAGCATTCAGTGGTCTCATTTGCTTTTGGTTTTGTAAAGTTGGACTGATTTCTTTTGATGAAACGTCTTGAACTAGCAAGGAATGCCCTTTCTTGGAATTCCAAGTTCAAGTCGTTCTGGTACTCCTCACCAGTCCTTTCATCAATTTCTTCTTTAGAATCCTCTTGAAAATCTTGCACAACACCATTAGAATAGAAAGTAGTTGATATGGGTGTGGAGGTTAAGGCCTTTTTGGACTCAAGAGCTTTTGAGTCAGGGTATCTTCTTGAGATCAAGTTGTCTTCATAGACAAACTTCCCATAAATTTCAGGGAGCTCAAGGGTCTGAATGTAGTTAGCATTCCTCAGGCCTTGTGAGAAGTTGAGCCACTTCTCAGGGAGACTGTTGACAAAGCCAACATTTGTCTCATGCTTAGACAGTACAACACCATCATTTGATAATTCATTTATCAAAGTCTTGTATCTGGTGTAGGTCTGTGAGAGACTTTCAGAGTCTTTTGCCCTGAAAGTATTATACTCAAGTTTAAGGTCCATGACCCTATTTTCCTTGGTATCTGAGGGAACCTCAAAGCTGTTTACCAAGTCATCCCAAGTTTGCTTGGCCGTTAGACAGTTGATGACTGATTCCATTATATCGTCAGGAAGACATGATATAAGGATGCTTTTCAGGCGTTGGTCTTGATTGACCACCCTCCTCTCATCAATGGTCCATTGGGCCTCAGGCTTGTTTAGCCCTGCGGCTGTCCTAGGGAAAAATGGGTCATCCCTGATACAGGTGATGTAGTAGGGTTCCATACCGGTAAGATAGCAAATCATACGCTTCTTCCATTTGCTAAATTTCCCAGCTTCAAGTCTGGGTGCAACAGCGGAGTAGCTGCCACCCTTTTTGTCGACTAGCTGGGGTACATTGATATCAACAATAGTAGGATCTTGGTTTTAAAAACATAGAGCACTCTTGGTTAGTTTAGAAAGATTTTATAAACCAGAGGCTCTGATACCACTTGTTGTTCCCTTAACACGTTTAGAGTTAACTAGAAAGTTAATCTATTTGTGTTTATGACTAATACAATGTTATGATTAATTCTAACAGTTATAAAACGTAAATATAGAAAACTCAAGATAATTTTCAACGTTTAAATTCTTATTAGAAATGAACCAAAGAATCTATACCCAAGTGTTTTGCGGAACAAACACTTGGGATTGAACAGACAAGGTATGGTGGTGTCTCCTATCTAAACTCAAGTTTTGCTTGAGTGGTAACAATGCGACCTCACTGAGCTATCTCAGGGATACGTTACTCTTTGTAGGAGAGAAGTTGTTTTGCAAAAGTCTAAGCTTTAATTGTACAAAACACACCCAACTTCTCTCCTTCTCAATCTATTTATACACAAGTAAACTGAGTAAAAGTAATTAAAATATTACAAGTTGTTGAGCAAGCGTGTCTGACAATTACAACAGTAATTGTCATTTCCAAGAACCAATAGAAATGGCCTATTAAGTCTTTAGAAGTGGTTGGTCTGACACTCCAAGACTTTAAGCCGTCTTAGGAAGGATTTCTTCCTGACAAGATAAGATTTGATCTTATCTAAAATCCTTCCTAGATATTTCTGCCTTTCTTCTCAGGCACTTAGTTCTTCAGGACACGCTTCTCAGTTATCACTCTTAATTACTTCATTGTTGTTGAGGAGACTGGGGTTCAGTGAGTTCTTGTCAAACACTTACTGAACCATCATCTTCTTCTTTGGCTTAAGTGCTACATCAGGGAGTACCGCCTTCCTGAGTAGTGAATCCTTCTACTTGAATTCACCTTAAGCATCCTGAAGATGACTCACTGAGAGGCTGTTCTCTCAGTGACTTGAATTGTTCTCGGTTTAAGTTAACACTTAGTTAATTTGTGTCCAAATCATGTTTTAAGTATTCTTGGGTTTTTCCTGACCCAACAGGTACACTCGTAATGACCATTACACTTGGTAGTATGTCCGTTACACTCGGTAATGTGACCGTTACACCCGGTCCTATATGTACATATATGTTCGTCCTGTACACCTGGTCAATGTATGTGTCATGTGTGTTTCAAGCACTTATGTCCATGAGTAAGAACCAAGTATTAAAGCAAAGTACAAATGTTTTCGAGTAAATAAGTCATGTATGAGCGTAAGATCAAGTAATGAGTTTAAGTAAGCATGTATTCTCCCCCAAAATAGTTTAAACACAAGAAAGTATGGGCATGAACTCACCTCAAGCAAAGTAATACAGTACAAAATAGTGTGCATGAAAATCGAGGTGCGATAGCTCTAGCCGCAACTTGAGGTTTATTGTGAAATGTGATGAGTAAGAACAATAATGTACCCAATTAATACTCCAAAACCTTAGTTCTTGAATCTTTAACCAATTAACACCCAATAAACACTTGAAATAATTAAAATAATTTTCCTCTTCTTCTTTTCTTATGTTGGCCGTTGATATGGAGTGGAAAGGGAGAGAGTTTGTGTGTTTTCTTGTAAAAATGAGCTAGTTGTGTTCTCTTTTATACAAAATCAAGACATGGTCTTTTAAATAAACTAATAGGCTATCAATTAGCTAGGTGATAAAAAAAATGTAGGGTGGCGTTTGATGTTGTGGCAGCCAAGACAAGAGGAGCAAATCAAGGAGTCAAGCCACCATTTCTTGGTCTAACTATTTGACTATATGTCCCAAAAATCTTGGTCAAAGATATGCGCTAGCTTACTATTGATTTAGGGGGGCTATATATATATATATATATATATATATATATATATAGAAAGAAGAGAGAAGAGTGTGTATAATTTGTATAAAAATGTATTTTGTGAGTGTATTGGGTATTAAAAATAGGTATTGGTTAATAGTTTTTGCGGTTAAAGTTAAATACGTATAATTAAGTGGGCTTAATAAAAGAATTATAAAAGTGTAATGGACGAGAGTTGTCGTATTGCGGCGATAAAAGACAGAACATTCATTAGATAGAAATTCGTAATAGTACATGAAACTTATACGATAGTACTTAATGTGAAACGCAAAAGAAATACAACCTTAGAGAGTTTAGACTTCGGTTTTATTATACAAGCAGGAACTTTTCCTTAAACATGGGCGGCATTTTCTTCTAAAACAAGAAAAGAAGAGTGAGACGTAATAAAGACGTTTCCTAAAAGTAGGTGCTCTAAGGTGGCATGTCATAGGATGAAAGCTTGAGGTCGTGTTATGATTAGATGGCGTACTTCTGGGTGGTGGTTTACGAGGTGATGTAGATGTTCTAAAGTATGGGGCGAGCGTTCAAACTAGTCTTCAGAAACGGTTAGTAAGGTAATCAGGGAAATTGGCAGACTATAACGAGTTTTAATGTCACGTAAAACGATGTCACATATGATTGTGAAAAATTTTAGAGACCATTTGTATTAACCACGATACCTCAAAAAAGTTTAAAGGACCTTTAAAAGTACGAGTGTGTATGCCAGTTCAGTTACACTAGTAATATATCTTTAGGTTTAGAAGTTGTTTTGGAAAGACCAAGACAAGTGTCCCAACTCGAAGTCAAACGGTGAGATTACATAGGGAAAAAGGCGTAACGTTGTGATAGGTACGGTATGTATGTTTAAGTATACAGAAAATACTTATAGTAGATAGTGGAAGTCAAATCAGTATAAGTCACAATATAGTAAGGTGTAATGCATAGTTATGACAAGCAAACGGTAGTGAGGCAGCAGGCTTGGCAGGTGATGAGTGCCTATTTACTCATCATTTTATGCCCATATAATACATAAAAATAACTAAAAACGGCCAAATATACCAATTTATACTGCAGATATCCTTGGTTTGTGTTTTTATGTATTTCAGGTACAAAGGACTGAAAACATAGCGAAAACGGACATTTTTGGATCGTCTCGCCAACATTTGTGCATTTAATCAAGTAAAGACAAAGTCAAAGTCAACCCCGGGATTTAGCATTGGATTGAGCATGGAAAACGAACCTGAAACCAATTTTTATGGGCCAACCCGACCCAATTTAATGAGCCAAGTCAACCCATTTAATCACTACTAAACCAAACCCTTTTTATATCCTAAACTAATTAATCCTAAAACTAAACCCAATCCAAAACACATCCCAGCCCAATCCACAAACCCGGATCCAACCCAACCCTTTTTATTAATAAAAACGGGTCAAACAAAAGTCAACCCCCAACCTTTCCCCTTTCCCGCCATAGCCAAAAGCTAAACCCACTCACCCACCTTTCACCTGCTCCAAGACAATGCCTGCACTAAGCCACCCTACTTCTCTGCTCCAGCCACCTTCCCCCCCCCCCCCATGCGCAACATCCTCACAAAGTCAACCATTTCCACTCTGGCAATCCAAGGGTACATATTTTGGGCGCCAAAACAGATTAAAGGCTGAGATGTTGTCAAGATTAATCCAATGGTTCAGAATGCACAAGAGAGGAAGCACAATTGACAGAAGACACTGGGGAAGGCTATAAAAGGCTCCCTCTCATCACACACAGAGATTGGTCCATTTTTTCACGTATTTAGAAGAATTTAAGCCGACTTTAGTTATTGTCTCATTTAAAATTCAGTTGTAATTTACTTTTATTGTATTGTAATTTCACTTTCAAAACTAATTCAATTCAGTTTTTATTTAATTACTTGCAAAATTTATTTTCAAGCTTTAATTAAAAGTTCTTTTATGGTTTATTCAGTTTCACTAAGCTCTTACTTCTGTTCCAATAAGCTTATGTAAGCTTCTAAAAGCTTTTGTGAGTTTGTTTTAGTTTACATACTGTTCTAATTACAAAAGTAGAAAAAAGTCAACAAAAGTCAACTTAAGGGCAAAATAAGCAAATTGTGGAAGATAAGCTAGAATGGATGAGCTTATGGGGTCACTAGCTTGTCTTTGACAAGCTAGAGCTTGTAGGTTGATTAATTACCTCCTGTCTTAAGCAAAATGCATTTGTAAGGTTATTCTCTCATTTTTGCTTATTTACTATTTAGCTGCTTATTCACTGCTTATTATTTTTTTTCTCTGCTTATTGATAGTTTATAATTGCTTTTATTTACTTTTTGTAGTTTAAATATTCTTTGTTTAAGCTTTCACTTAAAAACTCATAAAACCCAAAAAAATAGCTTTTTAGTCATAGCTTATTAAGAGTGCTTATTTTCAGTTTACTTTTGCTTTTTAGTCATTATTATAGCTTATTAAATAGTTTTCTTTCAAAACCTAAGTTTAAATAAGCCTTATCTTGTGAAAATCAAATAACAG
Organism: Artemisia tridentata subsp. tridentata; assembly: GCA_021014915.2. Classification (NCBI taxonomy): domain Eukaryota; kingdom Viridiplantae; phylum Streptophyta; class Magnoliopsida; order Asterales; family Asteraceae; genus Artemisia; species Artemisia tridentata. The sequence continues at coordinate 91,955,619 of CP139501.1, forward strand.
TCTGCATAAAGGGGTGTTTGGGACAGTGTTGAAATAAGCTAAAATGGGTCAAATTTGATGAATACTGTTCATGTGCAGGTTATGGAAGTTTAATCTAGCCTAAATAGACTTAGATTAGCTGTTTATAGTAGGTGTTAAGCTGTTTTTAAGTTTTTCTTAGTTTTAACTTGGATATTGTGAGATTAAGGATCACGTCTGTCTTGGTTTGCTTATTGAAGAGATAAGCTGATTTGGCCTTTGCTTTTGGTATCCCTATGTTCATTATAGCTTACTAAGTAGATTGATAAAGGTTTGTTTAAAACTTCTGTGAAGATATGGTCAGTTTGGTGATTTCTATACATCAGTAGCCTCTTTTCATAATCTGTTCTGTCCTAGTTTTCCATGTCAGATTTTAGTGTCTATTTGTGATGTTTGTGGAAAACTAGAAGGGGGGGTTGAATAGTTTTATGTCTTTTTAATTTTATTATGAAAACCTTTGTTTACTTTTTAAAACTTTGATTCGATCTTTATGTGAATTCAACTCTTGAACAATATGAACAAATATAAGTAAAAGTAAATAAACAATGCAAGTAAAGTAAATGAAATGAAATGAAGGATAGAGATGGAAAGATCAAACCACAACACGCGGATTTATAGTGGTTCGGCTACAAGGACACCTTCCTTGCCCTACTCCACTCCTCGAGTCACCTACTCGAGAGTTCACTTCACTATGTCAACAAACTCCCTTGTGGCGGAGAAACCTTACACACTTTTGCTTACACCAATTTAACGACACAAAGCTAGATGTCGAGTCCTAATCGTAGCTAGAACTAATCTCACAACTTTTACACAACTTCTTCACAACTTCTTCACGACGGCTTCACAACTTCTACACTACTTCTTTACAACACCACTACTTACTTACACCTTGATCTACTTATTACAACTACACAACACCTTATCAAATAATTTACACAACTACAAAATAATATGAATGAAACTACAATACTTCTTCTCTAATAGTTGAAGGAGTATTCTTCTTTTGCACTTGGATGGTAGAAGCTTGGATCACTTAGAAACCAATGCTTAAGAATATATGATCAAAGGATTTAGAAAGAAATAAGAAGAGATTTAGAACAGAAGGTTTGGGGTGCAAAAGGTGAGGTGAAAGTCCAGGAATGAACCAGTATTTATAGGCAAAGCTGGGGGCTGGAGGAGCGGGGCGGTCCGCTTAAATAGGGGGTCGGTCCCCTTAATAATTAAGGGGGCCGCCTCGTTAATTAAGGGGGCCGCCCCTTATATCCGTTGCCCAGCTTTGTCTTTTTGTGGGGAAGGTTTTTCTGGAACATTTTTGCCATTTTTGGTTGAAAATTTGAATTCATAAATTTATTATGGATTAAACATTTTCCTTTAATTTCAAAAAATGATTTTGTAAAAGATATAAAAAATCTAGTGATTAAGAAAATGTTCATTTGATCATATAATGCATTAAGCATTTGTTTATTCATACCTTAAGTGATTAAGTTGTTAAGATAGATATTTACAACTAAATACTTGTTTACGTCATAATCTTTCGTTTAATGATTTTACATTTTGTGATTATCAAAACGTAGAGATATCGAAAAATATTAATAACGTGTTTAGGCATTATTTATATCAACAATCTCCCCCTTTTTGATGATTACAAAATCTAAACTCATTAAATTAAAAATTAATTTTTAGACAAGTATTTAGTGAGTTTATATCTACTTCTCCCCCTTTTTGTAGAATCAAAAAGGTTATGCCGACAAGTTTTAGATACGAAATTTGTCGGAACGAGAACTCCCCCTTGATGTGTGCTCCCCCTCGTTTGAGGGCAACAAGGAATCGAGATATGGAATACTTGCAAGAAAAATATTAGAAGCACAAGCATATATATATATATATATATATATATATATATATATATATATATATATATATATATATATATATATATATAAATGAGCAAGAATTTTGAAGATAAATATTCATTAAGTAGAAATGTTGTGTATAAATACACAACCATACAAAAGTACATCATGATTAAAGCATACAACAATTAGCAAGTAATGCAACCAAGCATACTACATGATCATACAAAGAGTACATGAGCCTTCATAGAGCTTGCAAACAAAATGGTGGAAAAATTATTATTGGCTAAGCATTGCATATGCTTAATTTGGAGAAAATGAAGGAGGTGGTGGTGGAATAGGTGAAGATGGTGGAGGTGGATTGGTTAGCATGTGTTCGATACATGAAAACATGTATTGCATTTCATCTCTAAGACCAAAGATGATGGTTCGGTTGTGGATACAACAAAGGCAAGTATCCCCATGGGCTTCAAGTAAACCCCAAGGTACGGGATTGACAAAGAATGGTGGTGTGATTGGTGAGGATGAGAAATGAGCATCAAGAGGTGTGATAGGTGAAAGGGAAATAGCAAGTTCGGTGGATGGAGGTTCTTGAGTGGGAGGTGGTGGTGATGCTCTTGGTGGTGGTGACATTTGTGGTGGTGATAAGTGTGAGTTTATGTAATCATTGATGGATGAGGATGAAGGTATGGAAGAAGAGGATGTGCCAAGAGTGGAAGGTGTTTTGGATGGTGCATTGGGTGCACTAGGAGATGAGCATTGAGGTGGTGGTGATGGAGTGGTGTTTTCTTCTTGAGTTAGATCAATGAAGAGTTGTTTAGGGGATATGATGACAATCTTGTGTTTCTTTGAAGTCTTAGAGATGGAGGTTTTTGGTGATAACATGGTGGATTGGGATGGTGTTTGATGGAGGTGAAGAGTGATGGAATGAGTAGTTATCATTTGGAGGGAATTTATAATATGAAAACATGGTTGGTTTAGGTAAGTTTTTGAAGTTTTGTAGTAATATTCCAAGATCAATTGGGTTATTAAGAGAAATGGTAGCTGGGACTAGAGAAAAGGGGTCACAAGATGCAAAAGGAAACAGTAAAAGTTACTGTCCAGATGGCCGGTCCCCTTAATTGTAGGCTGGCCCCCTTAAACATTAAGGGGACCGCCTTAGAAAATTAAGGGGGCCGCCCATCTGGTGTTTTCTCAGGCGACCAAAAATCAAAAATTTCCAGAAAAGGGTCCATTTTTAAGTGTGTATTTGCAGTAAGCTCTATTTGAAACATATACACTAAGAATGATCAAATAGTAATATAAACATATTAAATAATCATGCATACATGTAAACTATTATAAGCATATTATAAAGCAAGCATGTCAATAATATGAATCTAGTATCAAGGTCCTAACATGATAATAATCCTAATATAATTTAAGATACAAGAAAATAACAAGATAAATGTCAAGTATATCCGAATATATCGGATCAATAGCACCACACAAAATTGTCTAATAACATTATTGTTCAAAGAAGCCTACACCAACATCTCTATCTCTTTTTCCCAAGTATTTTTCTGAAAGCTTTTCCTATAGACTTGAATCCGCCTCGAACCTCCTGATGCATTTGTTGAGTAGTGTTGAGCAATGAGGTTTGTCGTTCAAATAGGAGTTGATCGGTTTGTTGGGAAGGAAGAGGAACTTGATAGTCGGTGTAGTTGATTTCTGTAAGATTATCAACGAAAGTCGTGGGAGATGGAGTACTAACACGTGAGGTGCCTTCCTCCTCATCATCATCTTCCCGATGAGATGTAGAACCACGAGGTGCGAAGAGCAAAGGGCCACGAGATTTGCCCTTGTCACTTCGAGATTGGCGAGGTTGGTTAAGACCAAGAGGACGCAAGACGGGATGAACGAACTGATAGATATCACTCTCAAGATGTGGGTAATGTTCCATGACATGACGATAAAGTCGAGTGAGGAACATACCATAAGGAAGGTTGGCATTTGGAGTATTTTTGGCGGAGATGATACGATGGACAAAGAGATAAGCCAAATTGTATTGTTCTTCCACAACAACACAATACAACATATGAGCGATGCTAGCCGTGAGGTGATCACGGTGACCGCCGGTACCAAATTCATTCTCGCGAATGAGTTCTTCCCAACGCTTCATGTCGGGGCTTAGTTCTTTGAGGAGGATTTGATTCGCATGAATGTCGACATTTCTCGACTTGATTCTTCTGCTAGTCGTACCACGTTCTAGCTCAAGTAGTCGACGAATGTCGTCCGGAGTTGGGATCTCAGAATAGTATGGACCATCCTGAGGTCGATTTTTCTCAAAAGACGAAAGATCCCATTCATTTAAAAAGACGGCTTGACCATTGTAGGGAATTTGAAGGATTTGACCAAACTGAGCAAGAGTGAGAGTGATGAATTCGTTTTGGATCATGAAAAAGATGAGAATATAACCATAGTTATCGATTTGCACCGTAACTTGGCTATAGAAGTCAAGAATGAAACGAGGAATGATGGGTTCATTTATTTTGAAGAGACAATCGAGGCGAACATTGGTGAACATTCGTTCGATATTGTCGGATTGATAAAAGGATTGATCGACAACTCTTCCCTCATGAATGTTTCTATTTTCAATGGGATGATAGAAACATGCAATGGCGGGAGATATGCCGGGAGTAGCGGAGACTTTTGGAATATATTGTTTGATTTTGGGAACATCACCAATCGTGGTTTTAGGCATTCTCACCTAAACAAGATAACAACAAGAAAATAAGATTAAAAACAAAATAACATGCATATGTCGTATATGCTACTCATGTGGAACGTAAACATACTTCGACTCTAAAAATTTAATCCTAAGAAGTAGTTTACAATGTTCCTTGGTTTTAATTTTTAACTCGCTTAAAATGTATTTCATGATGTTAAGGAGTAGTTATAGAGATATTTATGATAAAGAACCAAAAACATCCAAACGCTCCCTTATACATCATAAGACACTTTGAAATGTGGCTAGACGAACATTTGATTGTATATCTAGCTATTTCTTACGAGTATTTATGTTAAGTAACTTATTGAAAAAAATGAAAACGTAGGTTTTGACTCAAAAATATCTTTCAATTTGTTATGCCAAACCCTCCCTTTACTAGAAAAATAACGACGAATATATCAATATACATATCAATTATGTATCTTGATGACTCAAAATTACTAGTTGCGTGTTTATAAACTTGACAATTTGTAGTGAAATTTATTTCGACTAAATTTCGGCGATTTTATGACCTAATCCAAACACCCTCTTATGTTTAATAAAACCATTTTTCATGATTCGAAAAATATATTTTTAGGATTAAAGAGTTGTGATAATATAATGTGGTTAGTTTTAACAAGTGTTTATGGCATGATTCAACAATGTATAAGATTTTGAATGAGGGTGTATGGTTTTTCAAAATTTTGACATGAGGGTTTTTGATTACTTAGTTTTTAGTGTTGATTAAGCATTCTAATCCTAAGGGGAGCATTTGGTTATGAAAATCCTAGACTTAATTTCAATAAAATTTGAATTTGAAAAATTTGAATAAAATACCTAATTATGATTAGACTCAAAATTGGATGAAATTAGACAAAATGTGTGTTGGAAAACTTACAATATATGTTGTTAATCGTGTTGTAAGCGTTTGCCCTTTGCGAATCAAGCCCGAATTGGTGATTTGGTAATTGAGTTTGGTGGTTTTGGGGTGTTGTTCTTCGTTCACAGCAGGTAGAGGGAAGATTTGTTTGAGAAATGGAGTGTTTGGCAAAAGATTCAAGGAGGAAAACGTTTTTGCAAGTCTTAGATGGCCGGTCCCCTTAAACATTAAGGGGGCCGCCCTCATTAACAAGTCGGTCCCCTTAAATATTTAAGGGGGCCGCCTAACAAAAACTGGGAATTTTGCGAGTTAGTTTCTGACAGTAAAATATTTATATGTATATAGATAGATTTATTATATATCAAAAATACGTTGGAGTGTATTGGCACGAGAAGGGAATACTTGACATATTTTATTAACATTTCGTTAAAAAAAATATCTTGGCAATTTTGGATAAAATGATCAAGACGTCAAGTTGACAAAGAGTTTGAGAAATGAGACGGAATGTGTGTGTGTGTATATATATATATATATATATATATATATATATATATATATATATATATATATATATATATATATATATATATATATATATATATATATATATATATATATATATATATATATATTATGTGTTAAAGTGGACTATAGAATGATGTCGAGAGATGATGAGGTAATGGCGGAGATGAATGTTAACGGCGATGGGAGTTTGTTTCATCCATAGTTTTCTTGTGCGAAGGTTCGAATTCTACTTCTATGTTGATCCACTCAACTCACTTCTCTTCATCACCATGAGTTTTGTGATAGTGGACATAGAAGATTTTCATGTTGAACGTTAGAGTTCAAGAGAGCCAAGGGGGAAGAAAAGGTTCGAGGACGAACAATTTCTTTTAGTTCTAGATAGTCAACTAATGACGTATCTAGGATGTGAGAGGATATGTATATATATTTATGGTAATATAGGTATATATATATATATATATATATATCTTACATTATATATAACAGGAGGCGTATGACGTCATTAATGCCACCTCAATGCCACCTCAATGCCACATAATCATTTAAATGCCACATAATCATAAGCAATGCCACATAAGCAATTTATATAATTTATTTTTAATCACATAAGCAACTATTGCCACATAAGCAATTTATATAATTTATTTTTAATTTTTTTTTATTTATTTCGAAATTCTGTAATATGTATATATTTTTTTAAATCGGATTTATTTTTTCCAAAAATTCATGTTGATGGATTCGAACTTGGGACATTGCATAATATTAACAACCATGTGAACCACTAGATCAACACTGTTTTTTGTTTTATAGTTTGCAAACAAAACCTATAAACCTTTCCAATTAAACATATCCCACTAATTCCTGAAATTCGCCCTATTAATTCATTATATCTCAGAACCCTAATATCATTCAAACTGTAACCCTAAAACACACATAAAGGATGCATCTATTAGCTACATAATTTTAAAGATTTCATTAGCAGATGGTGATCAACAAAGCTGTAAGTTTAAAAAATTTTCACACTTTTTATGGTTTTTCCGGTGTTTTTTAAGGTGGTCGGAGCATTGGCTGGTTAGGTTGGACATCAATCACATTGTGTTATTAGGGTTAGTGTATGTAACTATGTACATATGTTCTATCTTATGTTTTGCATATCTATTGTTAACATACATTGTCACTGTTTACAGTTGCATGTCACTTGATCATATATTAGAGTTCTTTCAGTTGTCAAATATTATAAATAGGTCTTTCAGTTGTCAAATATTATAAATAGGTTCCAACTCGTGAATTCGTATTAGCTGTAATGAAAAGTTTATTTTAGTTAAACCGGAGTTGAGAATTGCAATGGCCGATTTAATTGATGTTTTGCCTGCTGCTGCTTAGGGGGAGAGATTGTGGCTCTTATAGGTAGACGTGGTAAAGATTACACTAGAAGTGCTTGGTGGTTATAGTGATTGTGAAGGATCATAGTCCTCAAGGTGGTAAGTTTTATACAAGCTACTTGAGTTGTTAACTTATTTTATTTTTGGTGGCCGTATACTTCAGCAATGTTATTTTTGGTGGCCGTATACTTCAGCAATGTTGTTTTATAGGCAAAGGAACCCCAATAAGGCAGGTCATGGGTATCAGCAAGATGATATTAGGGCTGATAGAAGGACTTCCAACAATGTTGAAGGGTGAAGTTGCAGTGGTAAGTTTTTTTTTGTCTATTCTGCACTCCCTCAGCAGCATTCGTCCGTTTGAACATTGGGACAGTAATGAGAAAAATGCCCCACTCCTCCACATTCATAAAATTTAAGTGTAATGTGTATATGAAGTAATACTAAAGTAACCGTTTGTAAGATATGCTTAATATACCGACTGTGCTGGAACCTGATCTGATTGCTACTTACCTTTTAGTGGTCATAGCTTATTAAGCACTTGAAGCTCTAATTGTCAATCTAAGTTTCTGTAAATCTTTAACACATGTTGTGGTGCTCTATGTTTCAGTTAAAAATGAAGCCTGAATTGCATTACGGAGAGGATGACTGTCCAGTCTCTGTTCCAGATAGCTTTCCAAAGGATGCTGAACTAGATTTTGAGATTGAGTTGATAGAGTTTGCTAATTTATGATTTCATAGAGAAAGCAAAGGCACGTGCTGTAAACCATGTAGTCGGTGATCCCTTCAGGAAGGATGTTGACCGATCGGGTAATAGAAATGAAAAGATTTGGGTTGAATTATGTTGGTCCGGGTTAATGAGTTAATCAGCCAAGACTTTTTCTTTTTTATTATACAAATAACTAACAGTAGATCAAAAGTGAACCCAAACAATAATTTTTGCATTGTGTAATGTTAAGCAATCCCAAACAACCTCTTTTTACATTTGATTGCATACACTCAATTCAATTATAATAAGGGTGTGTATATATTTGTTTTAGATTGATGAGAATGTTTCCAGGGAAATTATAAATCATAGATCCCTTCGAAATCCAAACATAATTCGATTTAAAGAGGTAAATGTACCACGATTTCATAATCTTCGGATATGTGCTGGTTTTTATTCATAATAAACCGATACTTTTTGGTGCAGTAATCTCTGAACGGACGAGCTTCATATCTTCAAGACAACACCGGGCTACCATTTTCTCCATCTTTCTCAACTCAATCTGGTTCACCATCCCCTAATTCCCATCAAAGTGGTTAGTATATTTTACAGATAGTTATTACCATTGGTAGTTCTATTTCTGAATTCACTTGGTACCCTTTATATGTAAATTAGTCATAATTGCCACCTCTAATTGGCGCTTTTTCTGTAAAATGGTGCACCTTTACATGAAAACTTGTCTTTATGCAGTAATTGACACTTTAAATTCCTTGAAGTCTGATCCCTACAAGAGAGGCTTAAAAGCTCTTGACAACACTTCAATCGATCTCTTACCTCAATTTCAGACAGAATGTTGTCATGTAGACCCTCTCTTCCACTTGCAATGGTTCTCATGTAATTACTAATCAATTAACCACTCTCATATTTATGCATATTTTTTATTATTGTTTTCTACTATACTTATTGCAGGATGAAAATTATGTGCTTTCCTATGTTTGGGCGAATAGAAGAGACGTGCGAGAAGCTCTTCACATTCGTGAGGTCTGTGTTCAGTTTATTGGATAACCGACTACCCTAGCATTTGGTACTTCAAGGACACCTGCATTTGGCGCCTCGAGTACTCCAGTGTTGGGCTCTTTGATGCCTACTCCTACTTTTGGTGTTTAAGTCACTGTAGCTACTGGAGCTCCTCATTTAGTCCGGTGTTTGGTCAATCAGCATTTGCATTTGGCAGCAGCCCTAAATTTCATGTAAAGTTCCTTTTTATCTGAATTTCATGTTGCAAGTATAGCCGTTCAAGCAAATGTTGATAAAGATCAAGTCAATGCAATTGTTTTTGATTAATTGAATTATGGAATTTTTGTTGATGTTTAACAACAGGGAAAGAGTCATGGTAAGTATATTATCATTAAATGCATCATAAACCATGGAGCATGACAGGGATTCATTAACTGCATCAGCTCCAGGATCATCGGTATGGAATTGTTGTTGATATTTAACAACAGGGAAAGAGGCATGGTAAGTATATTATCATTAAAGGCATCGTAAACCAATGAGCAGGCCAGGGATTCATCGACTGCATCAGCACCAGGATCGTTGGTAAGATCTGCAATGTTAAAGGAAGATATTCTTGCAGGAATTATTGATGGACGTAAAGGTAATGTTTCTTTTGACGACATTCCATATTATTTAAGGTTTTATACACACTTGCTATATGTGACTGGAGTTAAAATTTGGTTTCGTTTATATAAATTGTGTAACTTTTATCCATATTATGTTTTCTATTACCTGTTTCACCCTTTAAGATAAAACATAACCGGATCAACCCATTAATTAGTACATGGTCCACTACTTACAGGTACCATGTTCTCCCTTCATTTTCTCACAACAATTTGGTTAATGATCAAGAGTTTGGTGCTAATGTGTTTGGGTCTCATGATAATGATCATTCAAATTGACACTTCTAGGTATCTGGCAGGACATCTGAGATAAAGACAACAATAGACGCTGGTCTTCTGCACCGCGGAAATCTGTTGCAAATAATAGGAGAAAAATATGATCGGTGGAACCTTTTGGTATGTGTTGTCTCCCTTTCCATCAAAGTTTTATCATGAACCACACTTTTTCATTGGACAAGGCATGTGGAACCATCTGCGGACTTAGGTGTGTCTTGGATTACTTAATTTTCAGCTTATTGAGATAAGCAGGTACCAATGTTCTTATCAAGAAGGGCTCATCACAAAACAGGTGTTTTTGTTTATCCTTTTAGGCTTTTATTCCTTATAGAATATAAAATTTAGTATAAAATTAATAACCTTCTCTTTTAATGGTTTAATAGGATGCCATGTACCATAAAGGTGTAAAACTATTATTTTCTGTGTTGGATATCTCATTTCACTGTTGCTTACTTTTGGGAAATTTAATACACCGTCAATCTTGGCATTATGTTGATTAAATTCAGACCATTTTAATATTTCTGCTCTTAAGTATGATCTAATATTTGGAGTTAGTAATGAGAATTATGAAAACATGCTGACAGAGGTTGTGTTTGGGTGCGTTCCTATTTTCTGAAACGATTATATGTTTATAAAACTATACCCAAATACTTGGAAACTGATAACTCAAAATCCAATAGCCTAATATTTGGTTCATTAAAATTCTGTTTATGTCAAACCCATAGCTATTTCCATATGAAGGTTTGGTCGCTGTTTTAAATACGAGGTTTGAATATGGAGAAGCTGTTAGCATGTTTATGTTGCGTTGTGTTGTTTCTAGCTAGAAGCGTATGGATAAACTGTTGATACAGGTATAAGATGCAGCCGACCTCAATTTCGCTGTAAAAGTTGGGCTCAAGGTTAATACTTATAAACTTCATTATCTGTTTTTTCTTGGTTTTAACATTTTTATTTATTTAAGAAATTATACACCTACAAATCAGTTAGGAGTTTGGAGCTGACCCATTTTGTGCTTTGGAGTTCTAATTACGAAATTAAATATAGCATGGTACCATCTGTACTAACCTTAATTTATATACCTACAGCTCATTCAAATAAAAAATACGATAGAAGTTACAAACTCAATATAGTATCTTTATCTTTGTTCAATTGGTACTTTGAAATGTGGTTTATTTAATAACTGACATTACTGATATGTATTGATTTTGTTGAGTTGGTCTATGAAGATTATTAAGCCATTATTATTTTAAAATGGCGTTTCAATTTAAAACAATACAAACAATCAAACAATGAAACACTCAAACAATCATACAATCAAACAATAAAAATTTCAAATAAAAATCAACTAATACTAAATAGTACATAAATAACAATAGCATAACCATATTTATGTAAATTACAAGTCATGCCCGCCCATCGGGCGGGCTTTGACACTAGTATATATATATATATATATATATATATATATATATATATATATATATATATATATTATATATATATATATATATATAATATATATATATATATATATATATATATATATATATGTATATATATATACATATATATATATATATATATATATATATATATATATATATATATATATATATATTATATATATAATATATATATATATATATATATATATATATATATATATATATATATATATATATATATATATATATATGTATAAAAGGATAACTCACTAACAAACACACAAGTATTAACTAAACTAAGCATTTTAGACTAACGGGGGCATGCAATTAGCTACTTCATCAATCTAAGCATATAATATAATAGTGAGCATGAAAGGGAGGCGTACCTTTTAGTCTTCAATAAATAGTCTTCAAGCACTTCAAAGCGTTTATATTGACTTACAGAAGCCAATCATAGATGAGATACCGAATTTCCCGATGAGTTGACACTTTAGCCACTTGGTCCCCATTGTCTAATTGGTCCATAGTTGTTTGAACCAAACATGGTTTGCAATTGACTAGGATGCATATATGGAGGAAGTATTTCCCAAGGATTGAAACTTGGTGGATTTGAATAATTCCACATTGGGTGACTATTATTTTGGCAGTTTTGTCTATTTTGGTTTCTTCTAGGTTGAGGAGTTTTAGGTCGAGGGTGAGGACTAAGTGATCTTCTAGGAGGAGGTGTTTTTGACCTTAATTTTGGTTTAGAATATCCTACTTCGGTTTTTAAAGATGGTTTGTAGAAAATCTTTACTTCTTCATTACTAGCAATGGGTATTTTTCTTTCTTTCATAAGTATGTATTTAGGTTTTCACTCTAAAGATTTTTGCTTACTAGATTCACATTCAAACTTTACATTTTTAGTTTCACTAGTTGAAGCCTAAGTTGAATTAAATCCTAAACCGGTTTTATCTCCTGATACTCTTTGAACACTTATTATTTTCTTAAGTGAATTACTACTATTTTTGAATTTGTCAAGTTTGCAAATTTCTTCCTTAAGTTTTTCGTTTTCATTTTTAGTCTCTTAACATGTTTTACATTCTATAAAAACTTCTTTACCCTTTTCTAAATGGTTTAGTTTAATTTTTAATTCAAGTATTTCATTTTCTAATTGGTTATTTATGCGTTTTAGTGATTTGTTTTTAGTCATTACTTTTTGACCTAATTTGTATAATCTATTATATTCACTATCTAAGTCTCTTTCGTCAAATGATAAATTTCCATCACTAAAGTATTCGGTTTCGGAACATACCTCATTTGATGTCTTTGCCATAAGACATTTTTCTTCCTTTGTGGTTTCTTTCTCATCTTCATCACTATCACTCCATGCTCCTCCAACGAACGCCTTTTGATTTTGCTCCTTTGACATCATTGGACATCTTCCGATGAGATGATTTGGATCACCGCATTTAAAGCACTTCCTCTCGCTCTTGCTAGTTTTGTCATCTTTATTTCTTTGGAATGCCTTTCTTTCGTCATGTGGTTGTCTAACGAATCTTCCTCATCTTTTGAAGAATTTCTTGAAGTCTCTTACGGCCATGGCATATTCTTCGTCATCACTTTCGGAGGTTGAGCTATCATCATCACTAGATTCTTTCCTAGCTTTCAATGCAATTGACTTGCTTTGCTCTCTTTTTCCTTTGACCATCTCGGAGTCTTTCTTTATTATTGCTTCGTAGACTTTCAAGTTGCCGATCAACTCGTCAAGTTGAAGAGTTGACAAGTTCTTCGATTCTTCAATCGCCGTAACTTTAGCCCGCCATTTTGGATGAAGAGCCCTAAGAAATTTCCTGACAAAATTCTTACTAGAAAAACTCTCATCAAGTGCTTTTAAACTTGTGATGATAGTGTTAAACATCGCAAAAGCATTATCAATTGATTCCTCTTCCGGAATCGTAAATTGTTCATATTGTTGAACAAGAAGATCTATTTTATTATCTTTGACTTGACTATTACCTTGGTGAGTTATTAGTAAAGAGTTCCAAATTTCTTTTGCGGTTTCACACATAAAGATTCTTTCGTATTCTTTACGCGGTAACGCATTATAAATGACCATTTTTGCTTCATTATTTTTAGCTAGTTTTCTTTTTAAATCATCATTTTGTTTTTCAAAAGGTACTATTTCATCCTTTTTAGTTTCTGGATTATTTTGAATAGGTAAAAAATCACCATTAGTAATAACATGCCAAAGATCTAGATCTTTTGATTTCACATAAGTTTCGAATCGATTTTTCCAATAAAGAAATCCATCACTTTCAAATAGTGGTGATCTTTGTATAGATTGCCCTTCTAAATATTTTTCGGATTCCATAGATCGTTTCAAGTTTTAAAATACAATTTAATTTAAAAATCTTGTTTGACGTGGCTCCTGATACCAATTGTGGAAAACTAGAAGGGGGGGGGGTTGAATAGTTTTACGTCTTTTTAATTTTATTATGAAAACCTTTGTTTACTTTTTAAAAATTTGATTCGATCTTTATGTGAATTCAACTCTTGAACAATATGAACAAATATAAGTAAAAGTAAATAAACAATGCAAGCAAAGTAAATAAAATGGAATGAAGGATAGAGATGGAAAGATCAAACCACAACACGCGGATTTATAGTGGTTCGGCTACAAGGACACCTTCCTTGCCCTACTCCACTCCTCGAGTCACCTACTCGAGAGTTCACTTCACTATGTCAACAAACTCCCTTGTGGCGGAGAAACCTTTCACACTTTTGCTTACACCAATTTAACGACACAAAGCTAGATGTCGAGTCCTAATCGTAGCTAGAACCAATCTCACAACTTTTACACAACTTCTTCACAACTTCTTCACGACGGCTTCACAACTTCTTCACGACGGCTTCACAACTTCTACACTACTTCTTTACAACACCACTACTTACTTACACCTTGATCTACTTATTACAACTACACAACACCTTATCAAATAATTTACACAACTATAAAATAATGTGAATGAAACTACAATACTTCTTCTCTAATAGTTGAAGGAGTATTCTTCTTTTGCACTTGGATGGTAGAAGCTTGGATCACTTAGAAACCAATGCTTAAGAATATATGATCAAAGGATTTAGAAAGAAATAAGAAGAGATTTAGAACAGAAGGTTTGGGGTGCAAAAGGTGAGGTGAAAGTTCATGAATGAACCAGTATTTATAGGCAAAGCTGGGGGGCTGGAGGAGCGGGACGGTCCCCTTAAATAGGGGGCCGGTCCCCTTAATAATTAAGGGGGCCGCCTAGTTAATTAAGGGGGGCGCCCCTTATATCCGTTGCCCAGCTTTGTCTTTTTGTGGGGAAGGTTTTTCTGGAACATTTTTGCCATTTTTGGTTGAAAATTTGAATTCATAAATTTATTATGGATTAAACATTTTCCTTTAATTTCCAAAAATGATTTTGTAAAAGATATAAAATGTTTGTGTCATTTTATAAAAAATCTAGTGATTAAGAAAATGTTCCTTTGATCATATAATGCATTAAGCATTTGTTTATTCATACGTTAAGTGATTAAGTTGTTAAAATAGATATTTACAACTAAATACTTGTTTACGTCATAATCTTTCGTTTAATGATTTTACATTTTGTGATTATCAAAACGTAGAGATATCGAAAAATATTAATAACGTGTTTAGGCATTATTTATATCAACAATGTTTAATGCCTGAATTTCAGTAATTAAGTAGGTTGCTATTTGTTTTGTGCTATTTCCCATTTTCAGATCCTTTTCTAGCTTATTAGAGCTTTAGAATAAGCTCACAAGTTGCCTACTCACACAATCTTACACTGAGTGATCAGTGTTTATTTGTGTTGAACAAGCTACTTCTCAGCTTATATTTAAGCAACAAATAAGCTAAACTTGGCTTGAAATTTGGTTTCTGAGCTTATTAGTGTGTGTTCTTTGCTTATCTTCTGAGCTTGTGAATCTTGCTTATTTTATACTGCTTATAATTGAGCCCTAAGGTACCCCAGTAGCCATTTTCTATCCTGCAGTCAGACCCTTATTGCTTATTTGAAATTTTGTGCTTATTGATTGAAGTTTGTTGCTTATTCTATTCCCATTTGCTTATTTAGATAGTATTTAGTATGCCATAGCTTATTTAGTTACTCTTCTAGCTTAATTTAGCTTATTAGCTTAGTTGTTTTTAGATTTAGCTCTTTTTGTCCTTTCAATAGCTGTCTGATATACATGTGCTTTTTCTGAGCTTATTCCAAGTTTTAAAAATTGTTGTCTTTATAAAAAGTGCTTATTGTCTTGTGCTTATTCAGTTTTTAAAAGCAAATCTCAAAAATAAAATAAAAAGAAAAAGTGCAAAACCAGGGTTCGAACCCTGGTCTGCACATTCACCACACCACAAACTCACCATCCGCCCTAGGCTCTTTTTCAGTTAAACCTTTGCACCATTTATTTTTTAACTCTTAGTGTCACCTTTAGCTTCCAGCCCTTTGTAGCTTATTCTCAGCTTATTGAGATAAGCTGGGATCTTCTTAGTATTTTTCCTAGCTTTGTTATATCTTAGAGTTCTTGCTATAAAATTTTCAGATTTTTCCAATTAGTTTTAGTATTTTTTATAATTTAATTAGTTTAATTTAGTTTTTAATTCATAATAAATAAAATAAAATGATGGTCCCTAACAACGATACAACACTAGATCTAGTCTACTATTAACCACGTAAACAACTACAATTACACTACGTATAAAAGTAATAACGAACAAATAACCAACAAATAAAATGACCACCCTTTGCCTCTATTTATAGGCGTATGAAGGGTAGCATGTGCTTAGAATATTCCTAAGCATATTCTATTCTAAGAATATACTAGAATTATGCTAATTAGATTCCCTAAGGCACATGGGCTACTAATGTGCCTTGGGCTTTTCTTTCTAAACATATAGCCCAACATATTTAAGCAACCAACTAATACAAATATGACTAAGACTTGAAATATAATTAAAACGTGTTCACAACATAAAAGTAAAAAAAATACAATTCTTTTTTCTAAAATTTTCTTCTATCATTTAGGACTTAGGAAAATTAGATTTGCACTCGTAGGGTTAATTTTTAAAGATTTTGGTTTTTAGGCTCGTTTTTGAATTCCCGGTTAACGTTTTTAGTTTAATTTCGTCCGTGCTTTATTTTGCTTTGTTTCTTTACTTTCCATAACTCAATTATAATTATAAAAACACAAAAATCCAAATTCCATCCTTCAAGCACTTTAATTCCAAACCTTACACGAAATCCTCGATTCACACCTCGTCGGAAAATGACTCGGGTAACACTTTCCCGGTATCTCATATCGTATTCACGGGTTTTGCACGTTAACCTTTGTCCTGAAGGGTTGGCTTGTCAGTTCCCGCGTATCACGCGTATCCGATATTTTTCATACATATATTATAACGGATCAGCAGGCGGGCACGTGGCGGTCATAGGGTTTTGTTTTTGTAAAAAGTGGTTATAGTGTAGGTTTTAAAAATATACCCAGTTCTCTATAACCATGGCTCTGATACCAATCTGTAACACTCGCAGAAATGGGTCGTAGTGTAAGATGATATCACTGGGGTGCTACTAAATTGGTACCACAGCACAGAGTAAAGAGAACGGATTTACCGTATCCATTTAGAAGAAATTTGTTGATCCCAGTTGACTACTTGATCGATTTCCCTTAGCTTGTAAAGGTTAAGTAATATTGAATAAATCCAATACAACTTATGTAGAAACTGTCTTGAGTATATTAAAGTTTATGCGAAATATAAACTTTAATCTTAAGAAGAATTTAACAATCAATATCAAACAAATCACTTCAATATTATTAATAATACGAATACTCTAAAGTATTAGGGTTTACAACCTTGAAGTTTTCTAAAGAATCACGTATCTATCTCTATGCCCTAGGACCTCCTTTTATAGACTAAGGAGTCCTAGTCGGCTTACAATTGCTTGCTATACAAGATAAATCTTAAAAGAATCTTTTCTATATTTATCTAACCGACTATATATATGTTTATCTCATAAGCAGTACTAATTATACACTCTAGCAGTTGTATCTCTAACTCTAGCAGTTGTAACTCTTCAGCAGTAGTAAGTTTGTACTAGCAGTACTGACTTTTCTTCTAGCAGTACTAAACACTTAGAGTAATTTTCTTCAAGCTCCTCAGTAGTTGTAATTCTGAAAGCAGTTGTAACTCTGAACTAGCAGTTGTAACTTGTTGTCTAGCAGTAGTAACCGCTTGGTGTATTTTCTTGAACATCTTCAGCAACACTAGCAGTAGTAAATTACACAAGCAGCTGTAACCTTTAATACTAGCAACAACAATGACTTAGAGCATTTTCCATCAGCAGTCTTAACCAAACAAGCAGCAACAGGTCTAAAACCCAACAAAATTTCATAATTAAAAGTATTTAGTTTTACATCATTCAATGAATTGCGAAAATACAAGCCCATAAAAGAAATAAAGTGGTCCCCAAATGAATATCAGAGTATCTTGATCCTATGACTATGTAACCACTGTGAAAATTTCGCCTTGTAATAAACTATTATATATTCTAATAAAGAATACTTATCCATTTTTCTACGTATAATTTTTTATTTATTTATTATTATCTGATCATAACTACTATCTAATGTGACGTAACTCACATCCTCGATAAACGTGCTCTCACGCAGACCAACCTTAACTTACTTAATGTTTATTTTATATAAACATATCTATATAAAAACCTACGATATACCATTTGCCATTTTACGTTAATTCGTTAACAAACGTACAAAGTAAACATTTCTTATCTATTAGAGTTTCTACGAAACCCTAAATTATTATAAAAATAAATATGGATAACTAAACCCTAAACCACTAAAGTACATTTCATTTAAAACAATGTACAAGTTACTAAAGCACAGAAACCCTAAATTCACTTTAACTCCCGATACAAACCCTAATTTCATTAAATCATGATTTTATGTAATAAAATCACAAACCCTAATTAATGTATATATAATTTTTACAAATTATAAATGTACAAGTCTTTCAAAGACAATGTACAAGTCATTTATGCATAAAACAAAATATTTAGATAAATCCTATTATAAACTTAAATGTATATATTTTAAAGCATACTATACAAGTATTTTATACACCAAGCCTTAAAAATAAATTTCTTAAACATACTAATTATAAGTACAAGTCTCCAAACCTAATGTACAAGTGCCTAATGCATAAAAATCGAAAATCTCATTTATATACATTTAAACCTAATAAAATCAACATATAATTAATATAACTTAACCAAACATTAAAAATACATTTTCCATATTACATAAACCCTAGTACAACTTTATTAAGCTCATGGTACAACTCCTTAAAGCACAAATCAATTTCCTTTTCTTTTACATACAATTCGACACATATATAAATAAAACAAACCCTAATTATTTTTCTACTTAACAAATACTTAAACTAAACCCTAAACTAACCTAGTTACATCCCTAAACCCTAGGGTACCATATGCTATAGCCCAATGTACAACTCTTAATGCCATTCGATCCACCTTTTCTTCTTTCCCTAGTTCGATTACAACAAGGGCCAAACTAAATCATTTCTTTACTAATCTCTAAGTACATTATAAACCACAAAGTTACTTCTAACCCTAAAATACCTCCACATCATATGGTCTCTTAGATTTTTACTTGAAGTCAAAACATGTAGGTAGAACAAAAGGCTAGGATTTAAACACACAAAACTACACTTCCCCTTCCTCACATGTGGCGTTCAAGGGACTAGTACACATCACTATGTCCCCTTAATCCTCTAACAAGATAACTTAACACCTTAGGAAACCCTAAACTCATTTCTTCTATAAATAGCAAACCAAACACCCCATTTTATTTCCACACCACTCGAATTCCACAAAAACAGCCCTACACCCATACTCTACTGATCAAATAGTTCATATACAAGTTAAAGTGAAATCCTAAGAAGCTTTAGAAGGAGGAGAACAATTAGTGTTCAAGTTTCAAATCTTTTCGCCTAAAATCTTTCATAATCGACAAACAAGACAAGTAAGTATTCTAGCTCTTTTCCTTACCTTTTATAAACTTTAAACACTCTTAAAAACATTACTAGATGATCTCTAATAGCAAGCTAGGGTTAAAACTCATGTTTCCTTTTTCTTTTCTTTTTGTCGAACAAAAACCAAACACACCCTTAATTCATTTTTTTTTATTACTAATCGAGGAAACCTTCAAACACATTAGAGATGGATTAAATATGTCTATTATCATACTAACATACATTAAAAACCAGTTAGAACATGTAAATACCAAAAACCGAACTAATATTTCTTTTCTTATTTCTGTCGCAACAGCCCTCAAGTCGCCAACTTTGAATAAATATTTCGACCATTAAACGACCACTATAAAATCTAAATTTTGGCCAAGTTAAAGATCACCTAGCTAACTAATGGTAGGAAAAAGAACATCGTAAAAAGATTTATTTGTCACAAAATTATTCGAGTCTTTTTCTGCCCCTTTGCCCATTGATTCGAACGCACCCTTAATAATTATTCGAGCATAATAAGCTCGAATCATGAGCTTATAAGCTGTAAATAAGATGTTTACTAACTTAACAAAACTTGTATAAAGGAGTCGTAGAAAGTCGTGCCTTTTCCCGCAACTTAGAACGCGTTTAAATGAAATAAGGACATCGGGTGAAACGCCAAAAATGCTTGGAGGGTATTTTCTGCCAAAACTCCAACTAGTTTTATAACTTGGACTTTAATTGATGTCGACCTGCAGTTTAGGGGTAAAAAGTGTCAATTTGAAACTATAGGGTATAAACTGTCATTTTACCATAGTTGAGGGGTAAAAATTGTAATTTTATAATAGTTAAGGGGTAAAAATTGTTATTTTATGAAAGTTCAGGGGTATAAACTGTCAATATATGAAACTATAAGGGTAAAAAGCGTAACTTTATATAATTATTATTAGAAATATATTTTAAATATATTTATAATAAAAACTAATAATTAAAATACATTTACTTCGATAACGAACAAACGGAAACATAAAAATGAGAAATAAGATAAAATCTTATCCAACTTTTAAAGAGACTTCATGTTGTCTCATTTTAACATTTAACTATCAACCAAAGATGTTACGAAACGAATATTAAAATTTATATATTGGAATATGATTACTGAAACTTGACATAACAACACAGGTTGCGTGCCGGAGACGTTTATCAACTTTATTTAACTTTGTTTTCCATCCAAACTGCTAAGGTGAGTTCATAGTCCCACTTTTTATACGTTTTCCAAACTTGTGGGGAGATACGTGCTACAAAATTGAACACGAGTATTTTTCTGTATGCTTTCCTGATTAATATTGCCTAAAAGACCTCCTATCATGGACCTCTAATCACTTTCGGGTGTGCGCGAATATAGTAAATAGATCTATTGGGTGTGACGACCCCTTTGTGTTACAGTGACGTGACCAAAAGTACTTTATTTGAGATGAATAAAGAGACCGGCAATCTCCTACTCGGAGGCAAAATTACTTCATTTAATTATCTATTATATATAAAGATTCAATAGCTTAATTTAATGTGGAAGAGTGATTGTGCATAGAATCATGTACGGTACAAGGTAGTTTAAGCACATGTAGACTATATGAATATTCATACGTATAACCAAAACAATATTGAATGCAACCACATCAAATATGGTGTTATGGAATGGAAAAGGACTCCAATTTTTTAACCTCAAAGAATACAAATCAACCTACAATTATAACTATGTTAAATGCAGGCTGCATAAATGAGGCGTCAAGCCCATTGCCTGTCCAGAAATTGTAATCATCAAGCCCATTGCCTGTCCAGAAATTGTAATATTCATGGTTGCAGAAGTTGGAATCATGAACTCTGAATTGTTCCTGAAGGATCTCCAGTTGGAAGTGACCGGAACGATTGTGGTTATGCTGTGTAGGATGTGGGATGTAAATGTTGTTACTGGGCGCTACTTGAGCACTGATTTCTTGGTGTCTGATGCTAAGGTATATTCATCTTTCTTTTTACAATAATCTGTGTAATACCAATAGTCCAATATAGGGAAAAGTAATTAAGAATATATATAGATTTTTAACACGTTTGTTTGGCAGGGTGGTGTAATCCATTGTACTGCCAAAGGGACGGTGGCTCACAATTTTTGAGGTTAAAATAGGGGAGTGTGTACTCCATTAAAAATTTTATCGTCATGCAAAACAGGGAAGACTTTCGTATTAGGAAGGACGATACCTTGATGCTTCAGTTTGATGGAGCGACGACTGTAAGGAAAGCTGTTGTAAAGCGAGAAGGATTTGTTAGGTATCCTTTCTAACTGGTGGATTTAGATCACATTTTACCTACAAACAACAAGTATCTCATTGGTAATATTCTGTTTAGTTATGTACGTTAATTAATTTTTTTGTCCGAAAATAGTGTTGCTAACCTGTCATAAAATATGTTGCTTATTAGATGTTGTAGGCTATGTAACAAATGTTGGGAGGATGAACTACACGAAAACAGGCTCAAAAAACCTTGATTTTTACCTGGCCAATCATAGGTTGTTATATTTATGTTTTTCAAATGATGTTGTAAAATTGATTCCTTTTTTTACAATAGCTATCAAGGAACTTACCGTTTATTGTAATCTTTTGTGTTGTGCATCAAGGGGCCAATCAATACGGGTGACTCTATGGGGAGGCCTTGGTGATATATTGATTGAGAAGAAAGCAAAATATGCAGGTCTACTTCCTGTTGTGGTGACCTGCACATCTGCAAAACACTATAACAGTGAGTTGGGATGAACTAACTAGGTTATTCCTGTTAGGCAACTTTCACATTCTAATTTAAGTTATAATGTTACCTTCCAGATAAGTTATATTTATCCAGTAGTTCATCCACCATGATACTTGATGATGTTGAGATCCCTGCAATTAAAGAGTTGAGATCAGGGAACAGGTCTGAATATGTATGAATTTAATGATTATTATTGAAAAGTTCCAAGATTCCATATGTTTAACCAAATCGTTTACCTGTTTGTTAGCATTATTGAAGCTTCAAGAGTAGCATCGCGTGCAGATAACTCTGAACCAAGGGAAGGGACGATCGAGAATCTCATCATATGGTCCCGCAATCGAAAAAATGATGTATGTATTCTTTTGTGGCCGTCGTGCCTCTAGACTCATTCCTCTGCCTAATATTGATATACCTTATTTCTACACAGTCAGCAACTTTCATTTGTAAGGCCCGGATCGAAAATGTGCGTACTAGGAAGGGATGGAATTATCCGTCATGTGGAGGTGAAAAATGCAAAAAAGGTATTACTAGAAAGGAGGGGCGGTTCTGGTGTGATGGGTGTGACAAGCCAGTTGAATACCCGGTATTAAGGTAATGTTGTGTTTATTACTAATAGTAAGTACATTTGTATCCAATAAATAAGATGACTCAGCTTGATACATGCTGTTTGCAACAATCCCTCTCAGGTATCGCCTAGAGCTTGGTATATCGGATGATACTGAACAGACTGTGGTAGTTCTTTTTGATGACCCTGCAACTGAATTGGTGAAGTTCCCAGCTGCAGCAATAGTGGATGAGGATAATGAGGTATATTTATAAATTTCATGCCCATTACCAATCTTCGTTACTCACACGTTATCCTACAGAGTTTGGAAGAGACCGAAAACTTACCATCTGCTATAGCGAACCTCATCGGTACAACACACGTTTTTGAAATCAAATCTCATAGCTACTATGAGTATGGAAGCTTTGAGAGTTTTACCTGCTGGACGGTAGACCCGCGTCAACCAACAGTGGAAACCGGAAGCTCAAGCATTGTTGATGATGGGGCTATCGCTGGAGAGTCATCATCCAATCCACATCCCAAAGATCCATCAGTTGCTACACCAGCCAAGTCTACGGAGGATAAGAAAAAAAAGAAGTAAGCAAGTAAAATAATATTTACTTACCAAAAAAAAACAGACAACGGCTAAGTGAACATGACAACCATGTTTCAATTGTTTATAGGCTAGAGATTGAAGATTCGGATACTGAAACTGAGATGATTCCTGCTGATGATGTCCAAGGATAAACTAACGCCCTACCTGCCAATAAGAAGCCAAAACGGTGAGCACATGTTGCGCACACCCTTTCTTCACCAATTATCTTACATTTGTCCATGTATTAACATGGTTTCCTTTTTATATTTAATTGTCAGGTTTGTGGTGACAGATTCAGAATGA
The DNA here is from genome assembly GCA_021014915.2 of Artemisia tridentata subsp. tridentata. Classification (NCBI taxonomy): domain Eukaryota; kingdom Viridiplantae; phylum Streptophyta; class Magnoliopsida; order Asterales; family Asteraceae; genus Artemisia; species Artemisia tridentata. Next base: position 91,979,447 of record CP139501.1, read on the forward strand.
GTTTCAACAGGGTGCATACCAAGATGTCTTTTAAAATAGACACTTAGAACATGAATAATATGTTTCATTATAGCTGCATTGGGGATTTTTTGTTATTGTTGTTTCAAAGATACAACCCCACAAACTGATTCCTATCACTATATCTTATTTTTGTTTATGGTTGATGATTTATTGCCCCTACCCAATATAGAATGGGTGTTTCTTTTGTGTTAACATTGATTACAGGTACATTGAAGTGGGTCTACTATGTCTCAGACAGTTGCTGCACCTGATCAAATGCATGCGATAAGGGATTTTACTTTTTCTATTTTTTTTTAAAGTTTAAAGGGCAAATGTTCTATATTAGAGATTGTCTGCATATGGTTTAAATAATATGTTCCGTATAATGTATAAGATTGTCCTGTTTTTCATATTCAATAACCCAATGTATGAGTTATGTATACTATTTTTTATAATTTCTAAGGAATGAAATCCAATCTTCTATAATTTTGTAAATGCGGTTTTTTAATCAATAATTTTATGCTCTAACGCAACCCTTACAAATACAAACCAACCTATTTAAAACCTTACCATGTTATGTACCCAACACTTCCACTCTGATGTGTTTAATATTTGCTGTTCATGAGACGTTGATGTGAAGATGTATCTGTTACAATAAAAGAAATACTGACATCATTTTATATCAATCATCCAGGCAATACCTTCTTGGATAGATATTATACTTACATAGATAGATTGAACAACAAAGAATATAACTGCTACACAAGTGTCCTACATGAAGGGTCATTTAACTGAATAAATTCAGTTACAAAATTTGTTTTTAATATATAATAAATAGTGTTTATGGAAAAATATAAGTTACAAAACCTGTTAACCTACATGGAATATCAGGAGATTCCCAATACATTTAAAAGTCATGTTATACTATCTTTCACAACTCATCCAGTTGTTATTCATATTTCAGAGTCATGGCATTCACTAGAGAAATGATAGCACAATACTACTACATGCCAATAGCAAAAGCTGCAAAAGAGTTCAATATTGGTTTAAGTATGTTCAAAAGGCACTGTCGAGAAGTGGGTATTCAGCGTTGGCCCTATCGTAAGCTGAGGAGTATACAACTATTAATTAGCACTCTCCAGGTCAGAATTAAATTGAATTTAACGCTTTGTTTTTATGTTGGCCACAAACTTATATTGCATTATAGGTTGAGAATGGAGGTGCAAAAGTTAATGGGAACACTCGAGAAATCATTACAAGGCTAGAAGAAGAAAAGAGGCGGGTAGAAGAAAACCCTGATACAGAACTGGCTGAAAGTACGAAAAGGTTGAGACAGTTTTATTTCAAGTCCAAACACAAAAGAATGAAAACCCTGCGTTTGTTATGGTCATTAGCAAACCAGGCAACAACAAATGTGCTAACACAGTTGAATGGAAGTAGCTCAGATCATGGAAATATTGGAGATGATTATGGTACTGACTTTAGTCAGGAAGATTAGCCGAAAATTGCATTTGAAAGATCCCAATTTAGCTAAATGTTAAAAAATAAATTATTAATTTTTAAGTTTGATGGTTATTGTGCTGAATGTAATGGATAAAATTGTGTGAGTATTGGGGTTGAAAGATATTGTTTTTACATCCTATTATACCTTCATTTAAGTTATAATTTGGAAATTAATGTTTCTACCATACCAAACGTCTTATACTCAATTCTTATAAGTGCATTTTAAAAAGACATTTAGACCAAGTTGATGTTTTATAAACATGTACAACAATACAGAATAATTGACTTACATCCAATGCTATATCGTTGTAGTTTCCCCAAAAGTTTTTATGTTGCCATCCATTTGAAACCAATCATTGATGTATATATACCTGAGCCAGAATGCATATATTGAATTGTTAAATAAAACGCAAAAATGTGGAATTATTGAGAAACTCTGTATCATTATAAAAAAAAATATATAAAAAATATTAAAAAGCTGGCCACCCTTATTCTCCTCTACAAATGGAAGACTTTTCATTGGTTATGACAGTTATTGCATCAGTTTAGCAACAGAATCCCAAAAGATGGTTTGTTGGACATCTTCATTCTATATGTAACCAAATTTGCAATGTTCTGCGTTACAAAAGTGAAGCAGAACCTTGAAATAAAAAATGAATAAAAGTATAATTCAAACTTACAAGTTTTCATAAGTTGCAATTATTTATCTGATTAAACCCATATTTGTGTCTGTCTTACAGGATCACGGGCCAAAATGCTGAAGTTCCTTCCCTGTCAGGCATGTTGCACAAATCTTTCGTCATTCATTCAAAAACAATAGTCAGCCAAGATGACAGAGTACAAAGCTATTGTGGTTTAAAACTGGCGGAAATAGTTGGATCATTTACAGGTAAACACCAGCATCAAACATTTAATTGAACTATGTAATTAGGAAAATTATTGAAAAAATAGATGCCTGATTTGCGAATGTTCCATTTACAACATAATTTGTTAGATCAAGTGACGCACCCAATAGGCACTTCAACAGATTCGCCACCGAGCCAAATGATTTCTACTTCCAAAAGTACCTTCATGTACAAAAAAAGAACATCATCAAGTGAGTAATTAAGCAAATGATAGCAAAAGTCAATATCTCTTAAAAAATGTTGTTCATTTGGTAGACTTTTAATTTCATACAAGTGTTTATTACCATTACCTTGCTTCTTACAGGACCAGCCTATCTGCGTGCAGCAAAACAAAACCATCAAGGAGCTGCATTTGCATCTACATGTAATTGTACATGTTATAAATCTTGACCCTTATTATTTGATTTATAAAATATTGTTATTTACACTAATAGTTACCTCTTTTGTCAAGGTATTCCTGTGGTTTATCATAATATTGGCCCTCCATCGTTTGAATGTCAAAATTGCAAGGCAATTATGTGGTATGAAGAGAGAAGCAACAAAGGATCCAACACTAGCAACCTAATATTCTCCCTTTGCTGCCAAGAAGGTAAAGTGCTTCTCCCCAGATTTAATGAAGCACCTTCGCCTCTTAACAAGCTTATGGATTATAACAATCCTGAATCTTTAAGATTCAAAGAGCATATTAGAGTTTATAATGGCATGTTTTGCTATACTTCTTTTGGAGCCAAAATAGATCATTCAATCAATACTGGGAGGGCACCATACACATTTAGAATAAATGGCCAAAGCTATCATCGAATAGGTTCTCTACTGCCTACAAGGGGTACTCAACCGAAATATGCACAACTATACTTTTATGATACCGGAAATGAAGTAAAGAACCGGATGGAAGCTTTTATACACAAGGAGAGTGGCGAAGTGGTGGATGAAAAGATAGTAGCAAGCCTGATTCAAATGTTCGATCAATCAAGTTCAATTGCCAAGGCATTTCAAATGGCCAGGGATTGGTGTAAGTCCCAGAATTCATCAAAATTTGAATTACGCCTGCTAAGTGGTCGGAGTGCATCTCGGCAATACAACGCACCGACTGTGCCTGAAATAGCAGCTCTAATTACTAACGACTTTGGTGATGGCATCCCTACGAGAGATATTGTTGCAAGTAACAAGGATGAAGGTCTGAAACGTATTTCTGAGTTGCATTCAGAATACATGGCCCTCCAATATCCATTATTATTCCCATATGGAAAGGAAGGATTTCATGAAAAAATATCGTATCACAAGAACACAGGTACCTGCAAAACCAAAAGGGGTTGTCTCACAATGAAAGAGTACTACGCATACATAATACAGCAGCGAAATAACCAAGGTACAACCTTGCTTAGAGGTGGGCGATTATTTCAACATACCTGGTGGATGCATACACGGCTGTTGAGGAGCAAAGACTTAAATGGACTAGGCAAAATCAAGATACGTTACGTGTGGATCTATATCATAACCTGTGTGACGCTGTAACAAGGGGTGATACAAATGCAGCAGGCCTCGGGAAACGAATTGTTCTACCAAGGAGTTTTACGGACAGCCCAAGGTATATGATGCATAACTACCAAGATGCTATGGCTATATGTCGAACCTATGGAAATCCAGACCTGTTCATCACTTTCACTGCCAATCCAAAATGGCCCGAGGTTACTGAAATGTTAAAGCACATCCCGGGCCAAAAAGGTAATGACCGTCCAGAAATTGCGACCCGTGTATTCAAGATTAAACTAACTGAAATGTTAGACGATCTTACAAAGCACCATATTTTTGGTCCTTCATGGGCAGGTAATACAACTTGATGCGAAATGTAAATTTCTACTCTTATTCACCAAATTTATGCACCAACTTATGCTTTTCTTGCATTTCCTTTCAGTTGTGTATGTCATAGAATTTCAAAAACGTGGCCTGCCACACGCTCATATCCTATTATGGCTAGAAGAAAAGTTGAAATGCAAAACCGCACGCGAGATAGATGACATGATTACAGCAGAGATACCGTGTAAATCAAGTGATCCAGAAAGGTATAAAATAGTAACTGAATTTATGTTACATGGACCTTGCGGTCAAGACGCTAAACACGCCCCATGTACAGTTGAGGGTAAGTGCTCGAAACATTTTCCTAAACCTTTTGTTGAAGAAACAATAGTTGATAATGATGGCTATGCGATTTATCGTCGAAGGGATAATAAAGCTTACCATATAAAAGGAAAGTTTAAATACGATAACAGATATGTCGTTCCTCACAATCGTTATCTCCTCATGAATTACCACGCCCACATTAATGTGGAATGGTGCAATAGATCAAAGGCAATTAAGTACTTATTTAAGTACTTAAATAAAGGGCCTGACAGAGCTACAATTGTTATACAAGAGAATGTTACAATCGATGGTGATTTGGGAAATGTCCAAGTTTTAGAGGTGGACGAAATAAAAAATTATTTGAATTGTCGCTTCTTAGCTCCATGTGAGGCAGTGTGGCGTTTGTTTTCATATGATATCCATTACTCATATCCATTAGTCATGAGACTGAATTACCACTTGCCAAATCACAACGCAATCACACTTCGTGACTCAGAAAGCTTACCCGCCCTAATTCAAAAGGAAGGTATCGACATAACTATGTTCACTGACTGGTTTGAATTAAACAAGCGTGATAAATCAGCGAGGGCATATACATATGTTGAGATACCTCAACATTATGTGTGGCATGAGAAAGACAAAATGTGGAAACAAAGAAAACGTAAAAGATGCATTGGCAGGATTGTTTACTCTCACCTAGCTTCTGGAGAACGATATTATCTTAGAATGCTATTGAACATTGTGAGAGGGCCTGAATCTTTTCAAAATCTCATGACAGTTAACACCAGACTATGTTCCACATTTAAAGAAGCCTGTTTTGAATACGGCCTTTTAAATGATGACATAGAATGAAAGCATGCTATATCAGAAGCAAGTGTATGGGCGTTTGGACCACAGCTACGTGACATGTTTGTGACAATTTTGTTGTTTTGCGATGTCAACAGGCCTTTAAAATTATGGGAAGAAAACTGGGAGTTCTTATCAGAGGATATCCTCCATAAAAAAAGGAAAATTTTTAAATATCCTGAGTTGGAATTCACGGATGAACAGCTCCAGAACTATTGTTTGCTAGAAATCCAAGAGTTGTTAAGTAGGCATGGAAGATCTTTAGCAGAGTTTCAAGATCTACCGCTGCCTAACCCAAAGTTACTAACCAACTTGGACAATCGTCTCATCAGAGAAGCGTTAGATTATGATATAAAGAAGAGTAGTGTTGAAAATCAACAGCTTCATTCATTGTTAAATCACGAACAACGATTAATCTATGAAGAGGTAATTGAATCTGTGCATAATAAAAAAGGGAATTTTTACTTTGTATATGGACCAGGAGGAACCGGGAAGACATTTTTATACAAAACCATCATTTCAAGGTTAAGATCAGAATGTATGATAGTGCTTGCTGTCGCATCTTCAGGTAAAAATGAATACTCAAATAAAACAAACAACTACTCTGTAAACTTTATAAAATACATCTTGAACTAATAGTCTCAATTTATATAGGAATCGCTTCATTATTACTACCAGGAGGGAGAACCGCACATAGTCATTTTGTTATACCGCTTGAATTATTGGAGAACAGTACATGTGGCATAAAGCAAAACACACATATTGCAGAACTCATGCAGCAAGTTAAACTTATCATCTGGGATGAAGCGCCAATGACTCAAAAATATGATTTTGAGGCATTGGACAAGACGCTAAAAGATATTTTAGGATATCATGAACCAGACAATAGGAATCGAATCTTTGGAGGTGTGACGGTCTTACTGGGAGGTGACTTTTGACAAATTCTGCCAGTTATACCAAAAGGAAGCAGGCCTGACATTGTTCAATCTTGCATAAACCAGTCTGCATTATGGAATCATTGCAAGGTCTTCACCCTTACACGCAGCATGCGTGTCAATGAGTATACTGAAAATGGGCAGATTGATACTCGAAAAAAGGATTTCAATAGATGGGTTTTGGCTGTGGGGGATGGCACGTTGCCAGCAAAATATAAAGAAGGGGAGGATGAGCCAACTTGGATTGACATTCCCAAAAACTTTCTAATTAAATCATGGGATTCTCCTATCGAGAAAATTGTTGCAGAGACATACCCTGATTTTACAACAAGACAAACCGACGATGCCTACCTCAAAGAAAGGGCAATTTTAACTCCTAAGAATGAGGATGCTGATGCCATCAATGAGTATATGTTTAACCAGTTAGAAGGGGAAACTGTTACATACAACAGTGCAGATGAGATTTGCAAGGGATCTACAGACAATCTTGAACAACACGACCTGTATCCGATTGAATTTCTAAATTCCTTAAATTTCCCATGTATGCCCCCACATGCTCTTCACTTAAAAAAGGAACTGCCCGTTATGTTATTGCGAAATGTCAATCCAAGCAAAGGACTATGTAATGGAACAAGGTTACTCATTACAGATCTAGGCCAGTTTGTTATTCATGCTAAGGTGCTAACAGGTTCAAATGTAGGGGACAATGTCATTATACACAGGATTATACTCACATCAACACAGTCTAAGTGGCCATTCGTCTTGAAACGTAGGCAATTCCCTCTAAAACCATGTTATGCAATGACCATTAACAAAAGTCAGGATCAGTCACTTAATTATGTTGGCCTCTATTTGCCTGCTCCCGTGTTCAGTCATGGACAACTTTATGTGGCATTATCTAGACTTACCAGTCCTGATGGCCTTAAAATACTAATGATCGAAGATAAAGATCCGGAACTTGCGCACTGCACGCGTAACATTGTTTTCAAGGAAACTTTCAGCAACCTATCTTAGCACATCTATCTAATGTTCCCAGATGATATCTAATAAATATATGCATTCAATATTTATCTTAGTCATGTTTGCCAGAGTACTAAAAAACAAGGTTGTTATAAAATGGAAGATCTCAAAATGTTTTGTTTATGATTATTTAAATTCCTATCAAATATCTTAAACACACCAACCAAACATGAAGACAAAGACAAAACAGATAACCAAACATCATTGAAGTTCTATGTATTAAGCACATCATAGGTCAAGAAGAGCAAAGACCATAATATAGAACCACATCAGAACAAAAATACTCCACTAGATATCCGCAAGACAGCAATAAAATATTATAATCAGAAACTTTCATATAAACAAAAGGCTTGGTATATGCTTAAACACATACCTTTTCTTGACCAAAACCGGACCCAAAACGACCAAAAACTAACCATAAATGCCAAAGATATTGTGTTTTTGTGTTTGTTTCTATGCAGGTACGGATATCATGAAATAGGGACAAAATCAAGCAAAATCCGAGAAAACGAGCACGAGACGTGGAAAAGATATTTATAGAGCCGAAGACGGGGAAAAATTCGTCAAAGATAATATTTTTGAAGAACGACCCTTGGATTATTCTTACTTGGCATTATTGGTCCCTAGTTGAACTTTGAAGAAATGGCAGATATGGTCCCTAAAATTTCCATATTTACAACAATGGTCCCTTTTAAACTAATCCTAAATCCTACCAAACTACACTACCCGGATCCAAATAAACCTTTAAACCCAACCCATCCTTTAAATAACCCAACAACCCACTCAACCCACCACAGCCCACTAACCTAAAGCCCAAAACCAATCCCGTAGTTAAACAAAACCGGGGTCAAACCCCCCAAATCCCAAAGTCAAAATCCCTAACTCCTATTCCCTCATCCCTAACCTCCCTAAACTCCCGCCATTAACCTAACCCTCAAACCAGTCACTCTCACCCTCACTACCATCCAAACCCATACCCACATGATGTTGTCTCTCACCCCCTCCACCTCATCAAGCCGAGGACCACTATTCCCATCTACGGCCACTATTGAAAGTTGTGGGGAGCAAGCAAATCCAAGGGTCCAAGATTGTCACAAGAAGCATCCAAGGGCAGAGGAAGCACAAGCTCAGAAGAAACCCTAGTTTTTTTTTAGAGTATAAATAGCAGTAGTGTGTAGCAGTAAAAAATTAGGTTTAATTTAGCTAAAATTTTAAGGTATTTGTAATTTTCTAGTTTTTTATTTTCCCAGTTGTAATTTACTTTTTATTTAATATAAGTCCATTTTCAGTTTAAAAATATTGTCCCTAGCTTATCTGCTTATTACTGTTTATTTTTTTTTTATTGTGCTTATTACTTGATCTCAGCTCATTTATTCTTCATATAGTTTTTTTTTTAGGTTAAGTTGATGGTTTTTATTACCTTTTACTAGTTCTGCCTTAAAAAGTTAGAAATAACTAAAAATAGCTTAGACCTAGTTAGCTTATTTAGGATTTATTTCTGGATTAAAAGTAGTTTAGGATTGCTTAATATACTTAGTTGATCAGTAGAGATTCAAATTAGTAGCTTAAAATGGATAGTTATAGTAGGTCAGTCCACCTAGATGTGTGTTTGGTTTAAGACTGAATTGGGTCAAAATGGGTCTATTTGGTCTTACACTGTAGCAATGCCATTTGATCAAGATTGGGTGAGCTTATTTAAGGACCATTTTAGCATTTCTAGGTTATTTTTAAGTATCTAAGTAATATCACAAGGGTTGGTTTGCTGTGGTCAAGTTTTATACAAGTTTTGCGCCAAGATAGTTGCCTGCTGTCACAGAAAGTTAGTGCAGAAACTAGGTTTATAGCTGCTGATCTAGCATAAATTGTGGCTTATTGAATTAAGTTGTGGACCTCATTTGTGGTTTATAGGTAGTTCATATACCAAGGTTTAAGTGCAATATCTGGGATCACAAGTATCAGCTTATTAAGCTGCTTATTTTGGGTCTGCAAAACTACCTTCCACACTGCTTGTCAGCTGCATACAGTTTTGGCTTTTAGAATCATCTGATCTCAGCCACAATTAGGGTAGCAATAGTTGAAAACTTTTGGGCATTTTTAGAATTTAAGCTTTCTGTTATATAAGCTTCTAGATCATGCTTTTGGATTTCCATAATTAGCTTTTTCTTGGCTTATAAAGTAGCTGCAAATCTGGCTGTTCATCATTTTGATCCTGTTATTGTTTTAGTCTGTTCAGCTTATTTAAGGCTTATTTCTTGTGCTTATTTGATCTCTTCCACTTGATTTAAGTTTCCAGTAGATAGATAAACCTTTCCTTAGCTTTTGATAATTTTTGGCTTTTGTTTGCTTATTTTTAGCTTATTTTCAAGTGCTTACTTTGACTGTTCAGCTTATTTAAGCTGAACTGAGTGCTGATTTTATTTTTCCTATATTGCTTATTAAAAATTAAAATTACCCAAAAATTTTCAGAATTTTCCAAGTAGTTTTAATATTTTTAAATCATTTTAAATTAGTTTTTAATTCAAAAAAAATTATTAAAAAAAATCAAAAAAATATTTTCCTTTTTCACAAAATTTTCTTTTTATATTTAGGATTTAAGAAAAATTATTTTGCATTTTTATGGCTTAAATTTTAGAAAATCACTTTTATTTACGTTTTTAAACTTGTCGCGTAACGTTTTTAAATTACGGTTTTCGGTTTTTAGGTTTACGTGCTTATATTACTTGTACCCTTAGCTTAATTAGTTATTTCAGTTTATTATTTCACTATTCGTAGTGTAGAAAAACCAAAATATCTCACTTTTTACACATTCACAACACGTATCACGATCCCGAAATCACAATTCCATTCAATCTTCAATCGGGACAACGAACCTCGGGTTTTGCATATTTCCTTTGCAATTCTCCTTTGGATATAAATTGTAAGAGAAACCAATTTTTGGCGCCGCTGCCGGGGAAGGTTGACGTGAATTCGTGATTCCGTTTTTCGATTCGTGTTTTGAAGACCCTTCTCCCGGGAAGTTATCGTTTTATTTGTAAATATTTTCAAAAATATAAAATTCAAAAAAAAATTAAAAAATCGCTAACACTTTTCCTAAAGTGTTAAAAATACCAAAAAAATCGTAAAACAACAAAACAATCGTGAAATCATTTGATTTCGGATTATCTTTCGATTACAACCTATACAAGTGGTTTAAGGACGGTTTTGACATTAAATTTTTTAACCGAAAGAGGCGGGTTTTTAATCAGCTTTCGAGCGGACCTTTGCTTCTCCGCCACTCTGCGAGTAGTCTTAAGAGAAACGATATCGATTGAGGGATCGGTACCAAAAATATTGTGATTAATTTTTCTTTTAAATATAAAAAAAAAAAAAAAAAAAAAAAAAATCCAAAAAGATTTTCTCTTCCAATTTATTTTTCTTTTTAATTTTTATTTTTGGTGTATGCACACCCGTTCCCAATCACACGTAATTGATAAATCTTCTCCCTTACCGACTCGTCGTTCTCGTCGACGCAAAAGACTTAACGTACCCGAGTTACGTCCTCAAGTTGATACTCCCATTACCGAAATGGCCGAGGATCAACGTACCATGCAAGAGTTACTCCAATGTCCCACCGTGGGATATGGAGATGCTATTGTTATACCACCAATTAACAACACAAACTTTAAACTCGAAACCGGTTTAATACAACTTGTCACGGGAAATCAATTTCATGGTTTTGAGAGGGAGGATCCCCACGCACACATCCGATGGTTTAACCAGTTGACATCCATACACCATCATAAGGATGTCCCTCATGACTCTATCAAATTAAGGTTATTCCCATTTTCCCTCGGGGGGGCAGCCCGGATTTGGCTCGACAAAGAACCCCCTCAATCAATCCATACTTGGGAAGACCTCGTCCATAAATTCGTGAACTATTTCTTTCCTCCGTCTAAAATGACCAATGCCAAGAATGAAATCACAAATTTCCAACAACGATTTGATGAGAATTTTGGTGAGGCATGGGAACGATTTAAGGATCTCCTACGAAAATGCCCACACCATGGCTTCTCGGAGCTACATCAAATCGATACGTTCTACAATGCCTTAACTCAATCGGATCAAGATTCACTCAACGCAGCCGCCGGTGGCAATATTTTGAGTCGAATGCCGAAAGATATCTTAATGATTATCGAAAACAAATCCAAAGTTCCCACTTCACGAAACAAACCAGTTGTTTCGAAAGTGAATTCTTCCACCCCTTCTTCTTCATCGACCCATCCATCGGAGATGGCCGAGCTTGCCGATGCTATCCGGATGATGATGAAAGAGTTTAAGCTCCAGAATCAGAAACCGGAGCCCGTCAAAGCAGTTACAGAAACTTGTGTTATATGTGGTGGTCCCCATCCTTATTATAATTGTGCAGCTACCGATAGCCAAGTTTGCAATGCTACCGTAGCAGCAGCAAACTACAATCAGAATCAAGGATTTCGTCCTCAAAATGCTAGTAACATAATGGGACCACCCGGTTTTCCACCCGTTCAAAACAACCAAAACCGTTTCCCTCAAACCAACCAAGGTTACAATCAAAGTCAAAGCTTCAACCAAAATTGGGGAAACAATTATCAAGCTCAACCGCAACAAGTCTATCAACCTTCTCCTCCCCAAGTTGCACCTTCTCCCGACTTTGCGAGTTATGTGAAAGCAACCGATGCTAGCATACGAACTATGCAAAGTCAAATCAACAATATGAGAGCTGACTTTCGGAAGGAGATTGATACGACGATATCTCGACAAACAAACGAGCTTAAGCAAATGATCAGTGGATTTTTTCAAATGAATCAACCCTCACCCTCGGGTACATCTTCTCTTCCTAGCAACACAATTGCTAACCCGAGGGGTGATATGAAAGCAATTACCACCTGAAGTGGTGTTTCATATGATGGACCCACGGCTCTGACTACCGCTTCTTCTCTTCCTCCCAAGGTAGTTGTCCGTGAGACCGAGGTGACAAAGGACACGGAACTTCCTACTAATAATGGAAGAACCGAAAACGTCCAACCTCCGGTTGTCCAACCTTCTAAACCTAAGGATGTGCTTGAGTCCGAAAAAGCTCCCATAAAAACAACACTTCCTTATCCATCGAGATTGAATGATCAAAAGCTCCGCGAAAAAGCTTCAAATCAAATGGAAAAATTCTTCCAAATCTTTCAAGAATTGCATTTCGATATAAGCTTCGCGGATGCTTTACTTCTAATGCCTAAGTTTGTTTCCACCATCAAGAGTTTATTGAATAACAAGGAAAAATTAATTGAATTAGCAAAAACTCCTCTGAATGAAAACTGCTCAGCGGTAATTCTCAAAAAGCTTCCGGAAAAGCTTGGAGATCCCGGAAAATTTCTCATTCCTTGTGAATTTCTGGGGATGGTTGAATGCTACGCCTTGGCCGATCTTGGTGCTAGTATTAACCTAATGCCGTTGTCCGTTTGGAAAAAACTTTCTCTGCCCGAACTCACCCCCACTTGCATGACCCTCGAGCTTGCGGACCGTTCCATAACCCGTCCTGAAGGTGTAGCCGAGGATGTCTTTGTCAAGGTGGGGAAGTTCCATTTTCCCGCCGATTTTGTGGTGGTCTATTTTGATGCTGACCCCCGGGTTCCTCTAATTCTCGGAAGATCATTTTTGAGGACCGGGCGGGCTTTGATTGATGTGTATGGAGAAGAAATAACCTTAAGAGTTGATAATGAGAAAGTAACGTTTAACATAAATCAAAACTCTAAACCGCTAACCGATAAATGCAACGTTGCTACGGTGAATCAAAAATCTGATCCCGTAATCACTTCCAAAAGAAGTGATTCAATTCTTTCCAGATTTGCGGTTAAGAGTCTTTCTAAAAAACGTGCTGAGCTCAAGGCTATGAAAATTACACCCGGTTCAAGCAAATGGTTTGCGAGTTGTTCCGCGGATGTAAAGAGTATTCTTGATGATGATGAACCAGATTCGGAGATCACAACGGAAGTGGAGGAAATTGCTAGCTCTAAGAGCACACCACTTGTCCCACCTCCGGAATCGGTTTATCGTATTGAGATTATTGATTCTATTTTCGACTCTTCCCCTTCTCTCACACCGGTTGAGGGAAGTGTTTCCACTATGGAAGAGCTCGAGGTTTTCCTTAGTGATGAGCCAATTTCTCCAGAAATTGATGACACCGACTCTGATCCGGAGGGAGATATTCGTTTAATTGAAGAATTGCTATCCAATGAGCCGTCATCTTCACTCCCTCCGACGGAAATTAAAGAAGAAAAGCTGCCTAAATCCGTTCAAGTTTGTGATTCTAAATCAGAAGAACAAAGTAGTGGCAGTACCACTTCTAGTATTGATTCTCTTCTTGAGGAGTTTGCCGATGAACTCGCTCACATCGATCCAATCCCACCGGGGGATGAGGACGATGAGTTTGATTTTGAATCTGATCTTAAAGAATTGGAATTTTTGCTGAACCGTGATCCGTCTAGATGTAATTCTTATCCCGAGGAGTTCACTGATGAACTCGCTCACGACGATCCAATTCCATCAGAAAATGATGATGATCTTTTCGACTTTCATGCTGATCTTAAAGAAGTTGAAAAACTTTTATACCATTCTCCATCACTTGATTCTTACTCCGAGCCTAATGATTTCCAAAGTAATGACGACCTCTTCGATTTTGGGGCCGATCAAACCGAATGGAAAAATCTTTTATATGGGAAACCTACTGATGAAAAAGGCCCTAAAATGGAAACCATAATTGAGGATGCTACAATTGTTTCTAATGACTTATCTCCTCATTCTCCCGAGGATGATTTCCTTTTCTCCATTGAGTCTCCCATCGAGTACCCTGCTGAGTTTTCTTGTGAAGACAAAGTGTTTAATCCAGGCATACTTGATGATGGTAAAATTCATCCTTTGATGAAATTGACTCTTGATAAGAATTTAAAGTTTCCCGCCTCATCTAAGGAACTTTTAATTCTGGAGAAAAATGATTCCCCTCTACTTCTTTCCCCTCTACTTCTTTCTGGTCAAAAACTCTCGTTCTGCATGGAGTTGTCTCTGATTGAAACTTTACTATCGTTTCCATCCGGAAACGAAGACAAAGTTTTTGACCCCGGCATCACCGCTTTTATCTTCTGAAGCCGTGGGTATCTCATCGGAGTGGAACTTTCATATGCTTCAATGTTTATCCAAACATCTTGAATGAAAGTCCGATTGAGATTATCTTTTCCACTTGCTCCCCCAAGGACAACTAAATTCGGGGTCGAGTCAAGCGACGTGACTCGGTTATAAAAAACAAAGCGCTTCGTGGGAGGCACCCCATGCTTATCCATCTATCTTTTTATCTATTTTCTAATAAAGTGACGTGAGGAGGGCTACCTCTTCCATTTCTTGTGTTTCGTGGTTGTTTATGTCCAGGATTGCCCGATGATAGAAGACTCACGTGCTCGTAGTTTGCTTCTCTCCACTCGAGTTTCATCATTCGTTGCTTATCCGATATCCTTAATCTTATCGTCTAACGTTTATCTTTGGCATAATTAATAAACGGCCTTAGATTTATGTAGCAGAACCCTTACCTTTAAGACATTGAGGACAATGTCTCGTTTTAGTCTGGGGGGTAATCTTTCGATTTGATTTTTGCCTTGCATTTTTGCCGTTTACTCATGCAACCCCGTTTTTCCTCCGAAATTGAAAAAAATCCAAAAAAATGAGAAAATTTTAAAATTTTTTTGCAAAAATATAATAAATTTTGACATTTTGTTGACTTTCCGCTGGTGAGAGTAGGAATAAAATTATGACTTGATCGGGCGTGTTGAGCCCTAGCTTGTTCCCTTAACCATTTATAATCTATAAGCTCGTGCTAGTCTTTTACACAAGGAGCTATAAAATGCGAATTCTTTTTAAGAGTTTGCAAGTTCCCGTATCGACTTTATATATGCATGGCTTGATTATAAGGCTAAGCATTCGCGGATCTTATTATTTAAGATTTTAAATTTGCGAAGAACGAGAAATGATAGAGTTTATTTAGAAGTTAGATGCTAAGCGTGGAGTAGTTAGTTCTCTTTAGAGCTCATCGAAGTTACTTGTTGCCTTTTGCTCTCACAAAATTGTTTCACTATATATATCTGTAAGAATAATTAAACATGTTAGGTTTTGCCGATGATTAGTTCTTGGTCTTCTTAAAAGAATCTTTGTTTTGAAAATTGGGTACACATCAAGGTTCCCTAATAAATAAGTTTAATAATAAGTTAAGTGCTCTAAGCCACGGATTCGAGATCGGGCCTTGGATCCTTATTTCCGGAAGGCGTTTAGGTCTTGGCTACCCTCTTTGCACCGGCCCTTGGACCCTTAATTCTGAAAGGCGTTAAGGTCTTGGAACTCTCCGTTGTAACGGCCCTTGGATCCTTTATGCCGGAAAGTGTAAGGTCTTGGAACTAAACCGTGAAGGTCCGTCGTTTAGGGTACGCAAGTGAAAAGTTAGTGATATTAAAAAAAAAAAAAATAGTGATGAAAGAAAAATATAGAAAATGTCAAAAATATAAATAAAAGCCTTGATGTGGACCTCATTTTCAAAGCAACGGTTCTCGAGAAAAGATTGAAAACTACTTAGCGTCTTAATTTAGTATCTTTATCGGACTAAAACTTATCAAAACGAGAATATGAAGCAATTCATTTCTCACAAAAAATAAAATAAATAGAGGAAAATTAGGACAATGGGAGCATGAGGTAATTACACAAGTAACTTCTATGGGTAGTGTTAGCATCTAACTTATAAATAGACAATGATTTCGTTTTTACACTTAGTTTGGGGACTCGTGAAAAATCAGGAACGACGAATTTTATCCGTATGGTCACTTCTTTATGAGTCGTGTTTCCTACTCGTTGATCCTAAAAGTTATCGTAAGATAATGATTGTCAACAAAACCGTCACAATAGAAAAATACAAAAATAGAATAAAAAGGAATACATCCATAAAAAATAAAAAATAAAAATAGCCGTTTGGCTTTAAAAAAAAATAAATTATGCTCCACATTTACACATAGCTTAAAATTTGAAAACCAATAAAATTACCGGAGATGGAAAAAACTTCGGTGGGTGCAGTCGGATGGAGTTTACAGTTCAAGCAAGATAAATGACGATGGTGTTGATGGCAGCTACGGTGGTTGGTAGCGGTTCTGTCAGGTGGTGCCTATGGTGGTCGGAGATGAGACCAAATAACCTTGAATTGATGACGAAATTGATTTTGGTTGATATTCATATGCCTTATTAGTGGTGAATCTATAAGGAACTCGTGAAGAAGGAGAAAAAAAAGAGATTGTATTTTTTAGTGTTTGGTAGTTAAAAGTGAAAAGGATAATAGGGGGCTCGAATTAAAGGGATGTATTTATTCTGTTCCTTAAATATTAAAAAGAAAAAAGGAAATAAAAAAATTTTGGCCGCAAATCAGGTTGGGAGGTATGAGAATTTATAAGAATCTAACTTTATTTTCTAAATTCGGAATCTCCCCTCGCCCTAACATCTTATTCAGCATCAAACCAAAACCCATACAAGAACACCCTCTTTCTTACCATCAAACCCAATTTAAACCAATATATATATATATAAACCTCATTTTTTAAAAAATCTTGATCGAAAAAATTAAAACCAATATATACAAAACCCCAAAACTATACACACCCATGTATATGGAGCAACGGTGGTGGATCGGTGGCGGGTGTAAGTGTGGTGACGATTGTGGTTTTGAATTAGAAATATTGTTCTAGATTATTAAATTGAAGCTTTTAGCAGAAAGGAAATATTGTTCTTGAACAAAAACATGGATCAGATATGCTAACTAGTTGGATTCGGGTGATTTTATCAGGAAAGAGTGTATTATTTTAGCATTGATTAAAGATTTGAGAGAAGATAAATGAGTTTGAAGGTTTGATTTATTTGAAACAGATGGGTTTGATGATGAATGTGTACTGAACAATTTTTTTTTTTTTTTTTTTTTTTTTTTTTTTTTTTTTTTTTTTTTTTTTTTTTTTAATATCTTTGATTTTTGTTAGATATAATTAGAGGTAGCAAAATGGGTGGGCACGGGCCTAACGGGCGCATGTCATACGAATCGCTTTAGAAAAGACCCAAAACGGCGAAATAAATTCCAACGTTTTATATTTAAAAAATTAAAGATATTATATCTATAAGTTTTAAAAAAAATAATTTTAATGTACTCTAATTGAGAGAAAATATGTGCCCGTTTGTGCCTATTTAACTTTTAAATGGGGAATATATGTCCATTTCAAAGAAAGGAGGGGGCTAAATGTGCCTAAATCTTTTACAAATTTGCCCAAATTAGCCTTTTTTTTTTTTTTTTTTTTTAGCCTTTTTTTTTTTTTTTTTTTACTATGGGCACATATTGTCACCTCTAGATATAATATGGATTTGAGAGAATATAAATGTGTAAATTATGGTGGTTGGTAATTGGCTTTTGGTTCGAGTATTTTAGTTTGATGGTGAATGTGTAGATTATTATTATTATTATTAATTTTTGGTGGGTGGTGGTGGGGGGGGGGGGGGGGTGAATTTGGAAATGGTTGTGGTGCTAAAATGGGATGGCATGATTAATTGTTGGATATGAAGGTAGGGGTAGCCGGATATATGTCAAAGAAAATGGTGGTTGGAGGCTATAGTTAGAAGATGAATTAACGAAAGAGATGCGGTGAATGTGTTTTGATATGGTTAATGGGTTTTTGTAATGAGGAAGATAATAACTAATGAGGGTGATGGTGGTTTTTGTGGTTACCGGAAAAAAGGTTGTTGTTCGTTTGAAATGAGGTCGATTATGACGGTGGCTTTTGTTTATGGGTTTGTGTAGATTATGATGGTGGGTTATTGGTTTTTGAACATGGTATTTTAATTTGATGATGAATGTGTAGATTTTGGTGGTGGGTGGTGAATGTAAAAATGGTTGTGGTGCTAAAATGGGATGGTGATGATTGATTTTTGGATATAAAGGTGGTGGTAGCTGATATATGTGGAAGAAAATGATGGTGGGTGGCTATAGTTTGAAGATGAAGTTAAGGAAGGAGATGTAGTGGGTAAAATGACAATTATACCCTCATGTGCATGTGCATTGCACATGAGAGATTTAACGAAGGTTAGTGAGGGTCGTTAAAGAGAAGAACAAACGACGCATAACGTTTGCCACTTAAGGTTGGACGTTGCAATTTGTTTGGTCAAAGGACGAACGGTTTCAGTCAACGCAAACCACAAGGACCAACGGTGTAATTTACTCTTATTATTTTTATCCGGTTATCCCGTTCCTTTCTATTCAAACCCGAGATTGTAGCATTAGGCTAAAAGTAAAAAAGTTAAATGGGGAGTACGCAGTTGAGTAATTGGAAGGACCAATATTTGCAAATCACTCTTAAAATTGGAGGGGAAGGGGTTCTGTAATCTGCATTCGATGGTACAAATTGCTGAACAATTTAAAGGTAGATAGATCTGCATAATTCATGGTCATTATGCTAAAAAAGAATTTCATCTTCACTTTTTGATTTGTTGAAACTTAGAGTAGGAACAACCAAAATGGAATGTGCATCGAGATCCTGGAACTTGAGGTTTCTGCTCTACTGATTTTCTTTTAATGTTTGTTATTTGCTTTTCTCTGCCTTTGCTGTCTCAATTGCATATTACCTGTTTGTGATATTCTCAATATTAACACACTTTACTAACTTCATTCCTCAACCATAAATAAGATCTCCCCAAAATTCTTTGATACACTCATAATAACATATCTGCATTGTAAAAGCATGCATTGTGTCATCCTTTACTGCAAGCTGCAAGCTCTTTAGGCATTAGTAATATATGTAGACTTTGATTCGTTACCAAAATGGCAATAAACATATCTTCATGTCGAATTTTGACATTTTTGGCTATTAAATACTTGTTCTGTTTGTCGTAGTTATGTGAGAGTTACATCCTAGACTTAGTTAATGACAAAATAGTGGAAACCATAAGCTTGCAGTTTATCGGCTTCGTTAGGTATGCATCCATGCCAACTTCTAAGCATTTGGCTTCATCTGATGACATGGCATGTGCTGTCAATGCAATAATGGGAATGTGCGATTCTGATTCCATTTCTGCTCTTCGAATTGCTTTAGTTGCTTCGTAGCCATCCACCTTTGGCATCTGTTATGTCAAAGAGTCCAAATATGTTAGAAGCTACCACATGAATCTTGATACGGCTTGGTTATGCAATCTCCCTAATGTCTACAGTGTACTGTTCTTCCTGTAATTAAGTTTATGTTCCACTGTTGGAAAACAGGAGTAGATAACTTAAGGACGAGGAAAGTGTACTTGTAGCCAGTTCCTAAAGGAAAGCGAATGACATAAAAAAGGTTTTTTTTTTTTTTTTTTTTTTTTTTTTTTTTTTTTTTGTGTATATTCGAGTTATTAAAAGATGGCATTGTGTCCCGTGTGGGTCGTTTTGTAACCCGTATATTTAACATTTCTATACATACGTTTAACATTTTTACAAAATAATATTCATGTATCATTTTTGAAAACTGGTATTTAAGGTTTTTTTTCTTTATTTATTTTTTGTTATAACTGGACACAAAGGCAACTATTAACGACCGAGATGTACACAAAAAAGTACAACGAATAAAATGGGATAAATGAAGAAGTACTTTGATATTTTCTGCAGAAAGCCTTATAGAAAAGAAATGTTAGAAGTGACATCTGTACCTGACAGTCCATGAGAATTAAATCGTACAGTTGTTTGTGCTGAATATTGAGAGCTTCCACTGCCTGTGCCCCATCTCCCACAACCACAACCTTTGCACCCATCCGTTCAAGCATTATAGTCGCCACTCTCTGGAGTATTGGGTTATCTTCTGCCAACAGAATGCGTAGGCCTTCAAGAGCCTTTTGTTCATTTTTGGTCTTTTCTGTCTGATGAATGCCTTGCTCACAGTTTGAGTTATCATTCGTGCTCATCTTGTTCGGCTCTGAAGGGACTTCATTTAGCTCAGGGGTGCAATTGATTACCGCTCCATCGAGTGGGAGGTTTTCTTGATTTGTTTCTTCGATCTGACTACCACTAGTTGAAATAATTTCTGATATTTCAGAGTCGTTGGTACTCTTTGTGTCTGAGTTCATAGGATCGAGTTGAACACATTTGTGTGGATTGGATGCCATAGTAATTTTATTCGTCTGCTCAAGGTGGTTTTTTTTTATTACCGCCTCAATGACTTGAATCATTTTTGCCTTGTATAATGGTCCATTAACCATTAGCAGATGACCGCGTCTTCGAAGCTCAATCTTGATAGTATTAGAGGTATCATGGTTTAAAATCCAAGCAAACTTTACCTTTCTATTGATTGTATCTAGATAATTGAGCTGCTCCTTCCATATGTCTGTGCTTAAGTTAAGCATTCCGATATCAATAACTAAGACTAATACTGACATCTCTATTTCTACGGTTATCGAGTCAGGTTTTGCATGCCCGAATGTTAAGTTTCGCTTGTGACTGGTAGGTTTAAAGAGCCCTTGAAGTATGTCCGTCAGTTCATTCCAATCGTTTGCTTCCCAGTTTGGAACTCCATGTTTAAGTAGCCATTGGGAAAGAATTGATGCTCCCATTCCTCCACTGAGCGCAAGCAATACCTGTATATAATTTTATTTAAAAATCACTCTTTTAAAAGTCCAAAATACTACTAAGTGAATTTGGTTATGTTCACCTTCATGTTATGGTCTGAAAATTTTAGTTGATGACTTTCTATTGGTATAGCTGCACTTGTGCTGAGTAAAAGATATAATTGGATTAGCGTTCCTGGCCCATTCTTCTTGACTACTCTAATTTCGCCACCCATTTTGTGAACCTGTTGAATCCTCGTTATGAGACAGTATCTATGATATCTGATCTTAAGACAAGATGCGGTCTAGTACTCACCAGGGTGCGTACAATGCATAACCCAAGACCGGTTCCACCATGCCTAAAATCATAATGTAGTTTCAAGAACTTATGATACGGGCTGTTGGTTCAGAAAATATGGATTGTTAAATAAAGTTTGTTTAGTTGCTTACAGTCTAGTTGTTGATGGGTCTGCTTGTTTGAAGCTTTCGAATACTGATTCCCATTTGCTTGGATCAATTCCTACATGGAAATGAAGTTAAAAGAGAAGAAATATATGTTTATGTATTTATTATTATTATATTTTTTTTGTGAAATAACATAAACAGAAACTATAATATTGTTTAAGGTCTTGTGGGATAGTAAGAGTCAAGGTTCATACCACAGCCAGTATCTTCAACTTCAAAAAAAAGAATCATCATGTTGTCATCTTTGTAGGATCTTTTCTCATGGAGTCTCTGTCGTTTGATCTTTTTTTGGTATGCAGACCATAAAATTTTCTGATCAACAAAGAAGTTCCCATTATTACTAAAAGAATTCAGATTCACGCACCACCCTCGCAGAATAATATATCCTGCTGTAATTCAATTTTAACCAGTTTAGTTTGATCATGTTAATATCTATCCGACTGTTCCTTACTAACATTTTTCTTGACCAGAAAAAGGGCACATACATGTTGTAAACTTTATCGAGTTGCTGATTAGATTCTGAAATATTTGAACAACTCTAGCCGAGTCCCCACGGACCACTTTTGGCATATCATCTGATGACATGAAACAAACAAGAAAACATATTATGAAACATTAATTTGATTTCGTTTGAATATTCAGTCTCCAAACTTTGTAAAGTACTTAGCATGAGCACTGCTTCCAAATTCCTTTCAAATATTAAATTTGATGATAGTCATGCTGTTATGGTAGTACCAGATAGATCTATGATGGTTTCCACATTGTTGTTCTTGCACTGCACCGAAAGTATGTCTACAAGTCCTTCAAGTTCACGCCCCAAATCAAACTCAGCTTCTTCCAGCACCAGTTTTCCAGATTCAACCTGTAACTCCCAAATATATAAAAATTTCTCATAAGGATAATATTTATCAAAGTATATCAGGTTGTTACTCCAGGACAATTTAAAAGATGCAAAATGGTTGGTCTGGATAACGGGTCAAATTGGGTATATTTTGTTATGGAGGTGAGGCTGGGTTTACAAAAACAATATTCTTTTGCAAGGTTTTTATATAAATACTTAGTATGTCGAAATATGATTATAAATATTATTGATGATAAATGAAATGATTTTGGACAATGTGGGCGACTTTCAACTTTTTTTTAGCTACTCTTTCTCATTTGCCCTGGTTGACCTGCTACTGATAGAAAATAGTCTAAATCGACCCATTGATTAGTAATTGGGTCGAAATTGCCATAGTAAGAGACCATGCTAAGGACTAATGTTTTTACATTTCTCTTGTTCCTTTTGTAGGTTATGTAGAAAATATACATGCTATCTGTTTGGTAATTTCACCTTACTAATATCCAAAATATTGTTGAGAAGCCTGAGGAGAGCTGTTGAGCATCTGCGAATTTGAGTAATCGCTCCATGTTGTTCATTCGTAATGCAATCGTCACATAAAAGAATGTCCAGCAATCCTATGACGGCAGCCATAGGGGTTCTCAGTTCATGACTGTTTCAAATACATGTAATCGTTATATACGTTATGAAAGGTAAAACTTAAAGAACGAAAAAGGAGAGAGAGCAAAAGTTACTAACCTCATGTTTGCTAGGAACTGGCTTTTGAAATTGCTCGATGCCTCTGCTTTTCTTCTGGCGTCTAAGTGGCTAATTAGTTCTGCCCGTAGTTTCATTTCCTTTGATACCCCGTTTGTCAATATAAAAATACAAACACATCCCACAACTAGTATGCATACAGATGCAGATATTAATATCACTAATGTCTTGAATGCCCTTTCATCCACTTTCCCCATTATGCTCTTCCTTGGAATACATAGAACTCCTACCTGTAGGATTTCTTCTCGGTAAGTGACGTGGCAAGGTGGTAATCATGGGTCATGGGTTGAAATAATATTTTTACAGATCAAAACATGGGGGTTGATTATGTTTACAAATGCAATAGTTTTACAATAATGATCTAAATATTGAATAAGACGACTTTGGAGGTTTTATAAAGATTAGAAAAAGTTCTGTGCGACTGATAATCAGTTCAGCCCATTTGACACGTTTTCCCCTTTTAGCCTAATTCTTAAGGTTTGATCCACCTAAAATAACACAAAATGGGTCGATATTGCAACAGAGGGGGAGGGGGTTTATAGTGAAACATACCATAGGGAGTCTTGTTAAGTTCAAGAAGAACGAATCTATGTAATAACGCTCGTGGCCAAGTGTGGCAGTAGCTGAGTTAATCTCATTGTTCAGTGGAGGCTTGTCACCATAGGCTTTTTGCAACCACTTAGATCCAGATTGTATGATCTCATCTTGAGAATCATTAGCCATCATGAGTTTGGGCCCAGTCGATGAATTTCTCAACAAGGGTGTACCAGAAGAAGTAGCAAGTAACCACCCTTTTTGAGATGTCAAATAAATGTGTCCACCATGAAGCTCCACTAGTTCCTTCATAAGCTGACCGACACTATACATTGAAGTAGTAACTCCCACCACTGCCACTATACTTCCCCTATCCTCATTCCAAACCGGCAAAGCAGCTGCCAACAAGGGCGAATCTGTAAATTTGCTCACAGCCACATGCCAAGAAGCTGCACCATCAGGTACCTGAGAAATTCCTGCAATATACATTAATTCATCTGGAGGGATTTCTTCTTGTTTCCCATTCTTCAAACCAGTGTCGGGATCCAATGGCTCTCGGTACCAGATTGCCGATATGTTGCCGTGTATTATCTGATCATTCCACTCTTCATGAGGTAATGATTTATTCATATCATTAGGTTCAACCATTGTGTAATTATACTGATTGGAGAATATGTAAGATGTGTTTTTGCTTCCCAGGTCTCGATAAAAGGCTTGAACAAACCCGTTTCTGTATTTTATAGACATTGAATTCAAAGCTTTGTGGCTTGAGAAAAGTGCCCATGTGACATCCTTCATAACCTCATACAACTGATAGATATAGAGCTAATCATTAGTCTTTATGCTAATCTAGAATTGTGAAATTTTAGTATTAACAAGTTGATACCTCTACTTGTTGTGCTTGATTTTCAGCTTTGCCAAATTTGCTTATCACATGCTCTGAAAGCTTAACTTGGGCTGTCGTGATTTCAACAGTCGAATTCAAGACTTTCCACATACGTAATACGGGACGCTGCAAAAGTTCATATCTAAGGCCATATGCCAAAGTATTTAACGACGTTCTTGTGTACACTTTCGTAAAATGCCATGTGAGTATCGTTAGTAGACCTATAAGAATCGCCAGCATTACCTGCAAAATAAAAAAAGAATAAAAATGCTCGTTTATTTTGTGACAAAGGTAATATATTGAAATAATAAGCTTTCGATTATTTTGTTACCATGATGGCAAGGCGGGCTACACAAATGCTGTAACATTGGAACTCTTCTTGATTGATATTGCTACGTGTACCTCTTCGCCAAGGTCTGCGGGTGCTTCTTGATGAATGTACAGTTGCGAAAGTTGTGTTGAAAATTCTTCTTAGAGCTAATGCCATTAGTGTGGTTCAAACTGGTGAATATTTAGTGGTTATTTAGTAGTTTGGTGTTTTATATATGTTAAGTTGCTAAATGAATAATACTGTGATCACTAGTCTTAACAATCCTCTGATAGTCTTATGAAACTCATCCACTTTAATTAAAATACTACACGTAGAAATCTGTGGGGTCGTGTAGATTTTGCAGACGTTAAGCACCCATGCTCATATATTTGCTTTAGATTACAAGTATTTTTTTTATTGTATTATTTGGAATGCACCATCTAATTTTTTAAGTGTATAGTGGAAGAATGTGGTTTTCTTTTGTCATTTACTAAGTTTCATATGCATTTTCTACTTTTGGCATGTGTTGTGTTGATGATTGTACATTTAGTTGTTAATCCAAGTTTAATGTAATTGTTTTTTTTTTAATTGTTTTGTTTAGTGTAAGTAAGAAAATAATATGTGATTTTAGGTCTTATTTACATATATGATGTAATAAAGTGGAAAGCCAAAAAATGGTAGTAAATAACAAGACTCCCTCCGTCTCAATTTATTTGTCAGGAGAGAGAAAACACAAAGTTTAATAAAAATGGGGCCACTTTAATTTTCAACCACTAAAATGGAATATTCCTCCACTAGATTCTCTAGTTTTTACTAAATAAGGAAAGTGGACAATTAATTTGAGACATCCATAAAAAGAAATATGGACAAATAAATTGAGACGGAGGGAGTAAATAACAAGAAAGAGTAGTGAGTACAAAAAAAAAAAAAAAAGAAAAAAAAAGAAGAGTAGTGAGAAAAGACAATTACAGAAACCAGCCATAAACTTTTTGTTTAAAAGGCAATTTATAAGAACAAGTAGCAAGATGCTATAGATAAAAGGATGCACGCAACTAACAAAAAATATAAACAAGTCATTCTTGGATCACATATCCAATTTGTCCAAACAGGATTCAACTCACTAATCCCATTAACAAGCATAAACTGAAAATACTGTTTTCTTAGCATTGTTGAAACTGGATCACCAAATCAATCTTATATGTAAACGATAATATGCTAATGCTAGGACAAATAAACAAAGTTGCTCGAATCTATAGGAAGGTATGTTGTTTCCTGTTAATGTACAAATCATAAACACATGATTGGTTTGAACACAAAAGCGTATGCAACCTTTTTGCAATTTCGGCCTCATGACTCAGAGAGTTCATTGGCCGTTGCGCGCTTAGAGACAAAATGAGATGTATCACTCGAAAGATTTCTTATTTATTACTAGTAATTAATACACACTTGTCACCTTTAAGGTGGCTTCCTTCTGAAATCTAATTAAAGGGCGATGGAGATCATTATTCATAAAGCTAAGAATCATTGATAGAATTAGTGTTTTACGCACTAAGTATATTATATTAATGGTGGTAATGTACTAATCCCTATCCTAACTCCACTTGATTTTGATGTTAAGGAACAAAACTTTTCAATCCCATATGATCAAATTAAAGATATATGATAATATATCATCTATAGTACTTCAATATTTGATTACTTTTGATTCTATAGTTGATCTTAGGTCAAATGAGTTGTGAATGACAAAAAGGTGATCATTAGCTAATGAAACCACGACCTGTATTATAAGGTTTTTGTAGAGGGTTATGTTATCCCCACCCCGGATGTGACATAAGGAGTAAAGGTAAAAACAATTCTTTTTGTCCTCCACTTTATAGTACAACATAGTTTTTTATCAGTTTATATTTCGTGTTTTCTGTCAGTTTTAAGCTTTTGACTTATTAAACTTTATATTTTATGTTCCGTACTTTTAGGTTTATAGTTTTTTTTATGTAAACAAAATTATAAAAATTAAAAAAAAAAAGAAAAAAAAAAAGAAAAAAAGAAAAAGAGGGGGTTCATTTGTAAAAAAAAGAAGGTGGGAATAACCTCTCTTTTTTGTAGAGGAGCTGAAATGTTTAGCTAAAGTCTATTAGGGCTATGCCCATGCTTATTCATGCCAAAAATATTTTTGTATATCATTTGGAATTTTTTTCTAAGAGGAATAGAGTATATATAGCATTTCTCTAGATGAAACATGTCTTAATTTGAACCGGAGCAATATTTTTGAGTCTTTACTTATGTTTGGACGTGCCAACAAATAAAAAAAATAGATTAATAATGTTTAATAAATCCGAGCTCCAACACTAGTTATGTTTTGAACGAGGAAGAAACGCCCCTGCAGCGTTGCGGCGGGGCGGAAATTTTTTTTTTTACCTGAGCCCAAGGCCCAACAGACATTACCCGAACACCCTTTATGCTCCAATCATATCCCAAACACCCCTTTAGCAGCAAAACACCCCTTTCCATGACTGAATTACTTGCTAATTGCTGCTTGATTCAACCGATCCTCTTCTTTGTATATGACCACTCCTGCAATAAACAGTTTAGATGATGAGTGCCTCTCTCCAGAAGTCATTCGTCTGGCACAGTTGAAAGTTAGTAGTTAATAACGGTAATTCGCATTAAAAAAATAAATGAATAAATAAATAAAAATAAAAATAAAATGGCATTAAACAGTCTAGTTAAGTATATATGCAACTAACCAGCCTTTCTTCCTCCAGGAAAGCAAAGCAGCTAGTCTTGATTATGAACATTAAGCGTCTCAATTATAACAAAAGGAGCAAAAACATAAATTGTATGCAACATACATGTTCATCATATAAAGTTTGCAACCTTTTTTTTCTTGTATTAGCATATAAACTCCAGGTAGTCGGCCTCGTTAAAAAATAATTTCCCATCGTCTATACCCCATTTTCCCCAGACAGATATTACCGCGAAACTAATATATCGATACTTCATAAAGCATGAAGAACATAGAAATTCTGCCCGTGTCGACTCAGTTTAAGTGGATCTGGAATATGCAGATGTCTCATCATTGTTACGGTCAGTCTTCTCAGTTGGTTTCTGTATTGGTTTTTCTAATAATCTTAATGAGCAAATGCCTTCAAGTAATCAAACATTACTTCATGCGAGTAAGCCGCCAAAGAAGATAAAGTATATGGAATGAAAAGCACTAACCATCGCAATGGCAGTTGATAGGACAAATGATTCACCGGCACGCGGTGCAGCTAATGTTGGTATGGCGATAGCATCACTTCCCGCAGCGTTTGCGACAGCAGCGGCCCCACTGGTGCCAGTCGCTGGTGTAATGGTGCCTGATGTAGTTGGTAAAGAAGTAAATCCAACAGCAAGGAGCAGCTAAACCTGAGACGGATGCAATCAAAATAATTATCTTTCACATTGAATCTGTGAATGGCAGAAGCAAGTAAAATGACATTACAACTACTCGGTTTTTTTTCCTTTTTTTTTTGACGTGACAGAATATAATCAAAGCAACTTCTACGGTAGTTTACATTTACCAATAAAACAAAGAAAGAGATTTTAAAACGAAGCCTGGGATTTAACCCAAAGAATGTTGCTTTCTCGACTAAGATGAGTTGAATCAGTTTTTAGTGATATAAAATAGGGAGTTATTGTTACACCCCGTGCCCGCTTTGACTAAAATTTAGAACTTTTGACGCGGAAACGCTTGACTTTACCGGACTCATACAAATTCTTCCTTTACATACCCAAAATCTATCACTTTTAACCCTTTACAATACTTGCAAGAACATATACTCGAACACTTTTCAAAACATTTCATAATCAATTGTATGACACAACCAAACGACCCTTCAGACCAAGGATACGCCGTATCCTTTTTAGGGATACGCCGTATCTAAGCCGATAGACCATGCGCCGTATCAACCTGAAGTGATACGCCGCATCACCCTAAACTTCAGATACGCCGCATCTGATATCTTAGATACGCCGCATCACCTTAACCTCTGATACGTCGCATCTGATATCTTAGATACGCCGCATCGACCAACTAAGACAGAACATCAGCAGAAAACCTGCATAAACACAACTTTTACCCACAAACCATTTTGACCACAATACAACACTATAACTTATGCCAAAAAACACTCATTTTACATTCGAAACTATAACAAACCATAATACACGGCAATTGACCCGTTTGACTCCAAAATGGGTACAAATAGGCACTAATCCAAACGCTCCTTTAAACATTCAATAAAAACACTTAAAACACATTGGACAACTCGTTAGACTCCTAAATCATTGCCCGACTTTGACACACAATAAACGACTCATAAAGGAGACTCTCGGGGGCACAACCTTGACTCGAGCTCGGCGTTCTACCTAGCTCCTAATGCTCACTATCTTCCAACCGCTTCCAAATCCTTAAGCTACCATACAGTCTTTCATTCCGCCGCACATGGACCTACAAAACGTTAACAACTAAAGGGGTAAGCTTACGCTTAGTAAGTAACCCATCATCAAACATATATCATACATATACTTTCACATAAGCATCATAATCACATAAAAGCCACTAAACTACTTCATACCTCCTACGTTACTCACAACTTCATAATACAAATGCATCCATTCATCACAACTATAACAACCACATACCTTAGCTAGTCCAAGTCCATCATGCTATCTTACTCTCAATCAAAGTCTCTAGCCACCTAACTTCCAACTCATAACCATTCCAATCCAAATCTCCTATTCTTACACAATCATAACACATATATGATAATACATACATAACACATGTTTTGAAGAGAGTTACTTACCTTCAATCCAAGCTAAGCTACTAACACAATCCCACCAACAACATCTTCTAGCCATCATCATCATAATCATCCTAAAACACATAATCATATATAACATATAACACATAATCATTAGCTATAATCATGGTTAATACAACCATAACTAACCTCTAATCGTCATATAATCATCTATTGATTATATGATAGTTAATCCCATTATTTACTAACTTAAACCCATTATAAACTCATCACATAATCATCATTACCTCTTAATTATCTTAAAACACCATTTACCCTTTAATCCCAAGCTAGGGTTTACAAACCCTAGTTTCATAATTCATCAATTAAACTTCAATTAAACATCATAAACATCATACCTTATGCAAGAAACAAGCTATAGGCTTAACCCTTGAATTATCACCACTAAACCCTCATCATCTCATCACCAATTGCTCCATCATCTTCCCTCTCTTCTCTCCATCTCGGCACCACAGAAACACAGAAGATAAATGTGGAAATGTCTAGAACCTAACACATATAAACTAGCTGAGAGGGCATTTCTGTCATTTCTGCTTATTTAATGTCGATGCGCCGCATCTATATTTTAGATGCGCCGCATCTTATATACGCCGTATCTCCTTCTCCAATACGGCGCAAGGACTATAACAAGTCAATCCTACTTCCCATTTTACCATACGCCGCATGTAGCTTTCTTGATGCGCCGCATCTAGGCCTCCTCAAACATCCACTTAAAAGACTCAGCCACATATCCTTGATCAAACATACTCAGGTTCGGGTCATCTTCATCTAGGGTGGGGCCTATTTGTATTCCGGGAAACGGGTCTAACAATTCTACCCCCTTATTTAGATTTCGTCCCCGAAATCTGTCGTCCTATTTCTAACCACACTTAGTCTCATAACACCTCTTATTCTTAGCCCCCTTAACTCTTGGTTCATTTAGTGCAACGATCTCTATGATCTTGCAACTCTAGATTTCTATACCATAATCTCAACGCGTAATCTACTATAATCAACACTTATCATCACAACTTTCTAAGATTTCCCATAATGACTACTTAGATAAGTCTAACTTCATTACTATAACACGCCATCATCAATGCACTAGACATAATATAACATCATAATCCGACCAATCTCTCATTCCACATATTATCAACATATATCAAACCAAAACCGGCAACTTGACTCAAAATATACAAGGTACTATACCAACGGCACCTTACAAAATTCTTTCTTACATATCACCTAAGCAATCTATCTTATCAAATCCTAAGAAAATTTACCCAATTTCTTATCTATTCAACACACAACTCATTCCAAGCATCTATCTTAAGGCTCCGCATAAGACCTTAATGTTGTCATAAGTTTTATTCATATGTTTCTTTTCTTATAACGTCTAACACGTTTTACTTTTCATTTTCTCCATTCATTTCCCATGCTCACGTCATGTCGGCTACACATAAGCCTGCTCATTCATTCATGTCATTTGATTGCCCTCTAATGCTTATAGATATATTATAGGAATTAGCTTTGAAGCGCCATACTTTAACATTATCACATGCCCTAATCCACATTACCCCTGCTTACTTTTATACCACACAACTCTCGCTTAGATTTTACATAATACAGGACTTACTTATTTTCGCCAATTATCATCCTAGTCCGCCCTATTGCCGCACATCATTATTCCACTCACTTTATTCTCTACCCTCGTTCTTGACTACTCGATACTTAAGAAACTCGTACTAGTTGACTTTACATGATCACACCCGGCTAATACGTTCACGTTCCATTACTTTTATTCGTCATATTTTGTACCACACCTCAAGGCACATTATGCCACCATTACAATTTCTCCATCCCATCAAGGTCCTTCTAAGTCTCATCTAAAAGCCATGGTCTAATTCTAACCCTCCTATCTTAATCCTTACAATTTCTACGAATTCTAAACTCTCGCTTTCTACTTCTCTAACCCTACTCGTGCCGTGTCGGCAACACATAGCCCACTCGTTTATAATTCCTCATTTACATGGAGAGGCGTCCCAATCGATGTAAATCAAGAAATATAAACTAGTGGTTATGTACTCCCGACATAACACAATTACTCCTAATTCCCAATCTAACTTTTATTATTTCATCTTCATTTTATATTTCATTTGATATTTAAATTCTTCCATTTTCTAGCTTGGATCCGTTTTACTTTAACATTTTCCCCGAAAGGACTTTCACACATGCCAAGGATGTAGGCAATCTTTGCCGGTGAAGGCAATGCATTTTCATCCCGAAGGATTCCTTAACATTCATTTACTTGGTCATCCCGAGGGATACCACATTTAACATTCATCCCGAAAGATCATTACATTCATCACTTTACCACTTTCACATTTTAACATCGGATCCAAGCCATAAGCACCGCACACACATTATTACATTCGTTTATTATAGTAATTACCGCTAATCGCCTTAGCAGTATTATGATAATTTTAGAATAACGCCTTTATCTCATACACACTCCTTACATTTTTAATCCGCTTTAGTTATTTCCACACCTTTACTTTACCTCTTGCATTTTTAGCCTTCATTAATCATTTTCACATTCTTACTTTACAGTTTAGTCCACTCGACTCATTTACATCTAGGCCTCTCGCATTTTACCAACCGAAACTCATGCATTCATTATGGTGATTACAGCGCCGTAATATGATAATTTCAAGACAATGTCTTTATTCTCACACATACTCCACTCATTCTTTCTTACGTTGTTAATCCATCACATTTTTATTTCCATATCTTATCTCTCCTCTTTTAGTCTCACTCGCTTCCTTTACATGTAGACCTTATATAGATCGTCAATTATAACACGCCCATTATTTATTAATGATTACAGCTAATCGCCTTAGCCGTAACATAATTATTTCATGGCAATACCTTAACCTCATACACGCCCTTCTCATTATGGCTATTAGTACTTAAGAAATTTCGCTCTATTTCATCCTTTCTTACATTCTTAGCTCGTTCCATTCTCATTCTCATACCTCATCTCCTTTCTTAATTTATTTATGTATTTAAGCGACATTATTCTTTCTTGCCATTTACACATATGCCCTTTATAGATTAATAACGTTAACACCTTCATTAGCGTTCCCTTTTTCTTTTCACGCATTCTATTTACGTAAGTTCATTATGTTATCGCAAAATGTATTATGTTATTGCTTGCACACTTGACTCGTTCTATTTGATCATTAGTGTTTAAACGTATTCTTTTTATCTTGTCATTATCTTACCCACACACCTTATTTCAATCCTACAAATTTTACATCATGTTAAGTATACCATGTACATTAGTAGCTTATCGCATTTAATTTCTGACATTTAAACTTTTTCATTTAATTTCCGTCCATTATATATATATCCCTATTCAATCGCAACTTCACCTTCACGCTTAACTCTTAAGTACTTTACCTTACTGTTACCCCGTCTCTATACCCATTTAACTTTAGTCCTTAATCACTAAATTTAATGAGACCCTATGTGGGTCACAATTCATGCCATCTCTTTCTATCCTCCTTCTTTAACCCTCAAGTTATCAAGCATCTTTATATTAACTCGTTAGTTTCGTCTTATCTCTTCACACTATACGTTAGTACACCCAATATCATCACGGTCCATATTTAAAGTGTTGTTACTAAATCTTATTTGTTTTTCTTATGACAACAACCCCCAACAATTAGCGTGGCAATTTCATCTTATCATTACACATTATAATTGAGTACACTTCTCGTCATCACAATTTATTATTTATGCGTTAACACTTTAAGTTACTTATTAATTCCATCCCTAATACCAGTTAGCATCTCTCTTCTTGTCTGGCTATGGCTATTCTTTTATCATACACAATCTTGTGTTGTTTACCCTTACGTTGATCCACTTACTTACACATCTACAACCCAACTATAAACTCATTCTTATGTTCGTCAACAATTCGCCACGTGTCATCTTAATTTTAGACAAGTTCTATATAATATTTGTCCATTATAGTTTACACATACTATGTGTTCTTTTTAAATTTTTATCGACCACAACTAGGTCAACACATAATATGCATCCTAATGCATCTTAACTACTTCTAAGCCATCATGCTCTCAAGCACGCCACATAAAACTTAGTCCTATAATGACTTACCATAGACTTAATATCGCATAAACGACAACACTTAACATCATATAAGCAATCATATCATAACCCTTAACACTTATCCGGCAAGTGTTAAAACATGCATAACATAAAATCAAAACATAAAGTCTATGGCTCATATATCACATTGCATAACCAAGCAATGTCTAAGCATCGACCTTTTAACTAATCGCAAGCAGTAGCCCATCTTATAGCTAAGGCACCATAATTCTTAGTTCACTTACCAACCCATCTCTAATACCACTTAACATTGCTACTAGCAATCCATCACTATGGTTCTATCTTACATTCACATCTCGCAGTACAATCCCCGACACCAACCAAGGTGCACGGCTATCTAATCATATAAACATTTCAAATCCCCATGGACTTGTATCTCAAAACACAACCACACAAACACAAGCATACATCACTAATCATCAAAGGCTCAACTAACACAAAACATAATTCGTCTAACACTTAGCAATTTATTTCCGCGAAATCTAACACTTACGTCCAAGCTTCTACGAGTGGTTTAAGACTAGGCAACCCTATGTGGAAACCTAATTCACTTAAACCGAAGCTCTGATACCAAGTTGTTACACCCCGTGCCCGCTTTGACTAAAATTTAGAACTTTTGACGCGGAAACGCTTGACTTTACCGGACTCATACAAATTCTTCCTTTACATACCCAAAATCTATCACTTTTAACCCTTTACAATACTTGCAAGAACATATACTCGAACACTTTTCAAAACATTTCATAATCAATTGTATGACACAACCAAACGACCCTTCAGACCAAGGATACGCCGTATCCTTTTTAGGGATACGCCGTATCTAAGCCGATAGACCATGCGCCGTATCAACCTGAAGTGATACGCCGCATCACCCTAAACTTCAGATACGCCGCATCTGATATCTTAGATACGCCGCATCACCTTAACCTCTGATACGTCGCATCTGATATCTTAGATACGCCGCATCGACCAACTAAGACAGAACATCAGCAGAAAACCTGCATAAACACAACTTTTACCCACAAACCATTTTGACCACAATACAACACTATAACTTATGCCAAAAAACACTCATTTTACATTCGAAACTATAACAAACCATAATACACGGCAATTGACCCGTTTGACTCCAAAATGGGTACAAATAGGCACTAATCCAAACGCTCCTTTAAACATTCAATAAAAACACTTAAAACACATTGGACAACTCGTTAGACTCCCAAATCATTGCCCGACTTTGACACACAATAAACGACTCATAAAGGAGACTCTCGGGGGCACAACCTTGACTCGAGCTCGGCGTTCTACCTAGCTCCTAATGCTCACTATCTTCCAACCGCTTCCAAATCCTTAAGCTACCATACAGTCTTTCATTCCGCCGCACATGGACCTACAAAACGTTAACAACTAAAGGGGTAAGCTTACGCTTAGTAAGTAACCCATCATCAAACATATATCATACATATACTTTCACATAAGCATCATAATCACATAAAAGCCACTAAACTACTTCATACCTCCTACGTTACTCACAACTTCATAATACAAATGCATCCATTCATCACAACTATAACAACCACATACCTTAGCTAGTCCAAGTCCATCATGCTATCTTACTCTCAATCAAAGTCTCTAGCCACCTAACTTCCAACTCATAACCATTCCAATCCAAATCTCCTATTCTTACACAATCATAACACATATATGATAATACATACATAACACATGTTTGAAGAGAGTTACTTACCTTCAATCCAAGCTAAGCTACTAACACAATCCCACCAACAACATCTTCTAGCCATCATCATCATAATCATCCTAAGACACATAATCATATATAACATATAACACATAATCATTAGCTATAATCATGGTTAATACAACCATAACTAACCTCTAATCGTCATATAATCATCTATTGATTATATGATAGTTAATCCCATTATTTACTAACTTAAACCCATTATAAACTCATCACATAATCATCATTACCTCTTAATTATCTTAAAACACCATTTACCCTTTAATCCCAAGCTAGGGTTTACAAACCCTAGTTTCATGATTTGTCGGTTTTGTAGTACTTTTTTATTTTTCCGAAGGAAAAGGCAACGTATGCGTTTTCCCCGGGTCGTTTCCCAACGAAGGTCGAATATCGAGTCTTTGTTCCGGTGTCGAATACGTGTAGTGAATGAGTGAAAAAGAGTGATTGATTTTTGATTTTATACTACGAACAATTAAATATGAAATAAAAACAACTAATTAATCTAATTAAACAATTAAACTAAGCATGTAAATCTAAAAGCGAAAAAAAAATTTGAAATTAAAAACGTTATGCGACGAATTATAAAATGTAAATAAAAATGATTTTTTTGAAATTTAGAACCTAAAAATATAAAAATAATTTTCCTAGATTAAAAATGATAAAAGAAAATTTTTGGAAAAAGAAAAATATATATTTTTTTTTTTACTTTTTAATAATTTTTTATGAATTAAAATTATTTAGAACTAATTAGATGATTTAATGCAAAAGTAGAAAAAACTAATGGAATGAAAATGTAGTTTAGAAAAACTAAATTATAAAAGAAAATTTGGAAAAATAAAAGTTTTATAAAAGATTAGGGACTAAAAGTGTAAAAACAAAAAAACTATTTTAGACTCAATAAAAGACAGGGACTAAAATTGCCACTTAACAAACTGTTTTAACACTAAAAACTACCTAGACACCAATTTAACTCAAATTGAAAACTACAGGGACTAAAAATGACAAACTCATGAACTTATTTAATTTTCTCTTATCAGAAACAAATTAAGAAGCACTTTTTATAAGCTTATAAAAAGCTCAAAACTTAACCAATTTTAAAGATGAAAATTGTTTTGGAAAGCTTATTAAGCAAAGATTATAAAATTCTAAAAAGCCCTTTCACAAAAACTTAATTGCTAGCTCGATTTCGGCCTAGATCAGTAGTAAAAAAAAACAAGTCTGCTGCACATAAAAAGATTTTGTAGCAGCAGACCAAGAAAATGCTCAAAACTCCTCTAAATTCTAACCAATTCACTTTAACTCATTCAAACTTACTTTAGCACCTAGTAATACCTTAGAAACACCAAATTGAAACTTCAATTAAGCTCAGCTTATACTAACCAAACAACCTCTAAAACAGACAACTAATAAACTTAAGCAATTAACTCTAAACTAATATTATTCTTAAACCTCCATAACTATATTACTTAACACTAATAAAAAGTACTAACAATTGAACAATAGCAGCTAACAATCAAGAAGCAAAGAAAAATAAACCACTACTCACAAGGTGGTCCTGCTACAATTTTAGCGATCTCAGAAATTCAACCCAAACCTACCCAGGCTTAAGCCACTAACAATAACCCATATCCAGCTCTATCAGTATTCCACAGCAGCACTCCATAGCTTATCACCAACATATCAATAGCTTATCAGCTTATCAACTATTCGGATTTTTTTTTTTTTTTTTTTTTTTTTTTTTTTTTTTTTTAAAGTAATACTAAGACAAAAACAATACTGAATAAAAATTTAATTCAAGACAACTTTATAACACTGAGAACGAAAATTTCATTGAACCAAAACAAAAGTACAAAATTAAATTCGGATATATAAAAAAAAATGAAATAAACTTGCAAAGTTAAATTCGGATGAACTTAATATTGATTTAAAACCAACCTTACAATTAAACAATTAAACTGAAACGTTAAAATCAAAATTACAACCACTCTCGTTACAACTTTTAATCGACTGAAAAATTAAAATAAAAATAAAACAATTGAAAGTAAATCAAATCTATCTAAAAAAAACTAAAAACTAACTACTAAAAAAACTAGCCTTCGAACGAAAATGATCCCCGCTATTTATAGGGCTTGGTCGATCCTTCTCGAGAGTCCATGTTGGCGATCCGTGCGTATCATCAGCTATCCACCACCCTTGGATCAATTCCTTGCTCACCACTCTTCATTACCTCCGTACGATCAAAAGTGGTGCGTGTCTTGGCCAATCACATGCTGCCACGCGTCATTCTTATCGTCAGTAGCATCCTCGAAGTCCGTGCAATGACCATCTTACCCTTAATTGTGGTAATTTTTGATTTGAGGAATTAGGGTTCTTCGGTAATTAGTGAAAATGGGGAAAGGGGAAAAAAACTTGTGGAGCGGTATTGTTTGGGTAAGAGATAAGAAGGTGAATGTGTTATTTTTTTGTTGTTGACTCAATTGACCGAATGGGGTTATTTAAGGGACTTTTGACCGGGTGCGGGTTTTAGTGTTGGATCGGGTTTATCTTATTTCTTATGGATCGGGTGAAGTTGGGTGGTGTTAAGGTTGGGCCGGCGAAGTGGGCTAGGATGGTTTTGTGGATTGGATTTTGTAAAATGTTTTGAAGTGGGTTTGTTTTTCTTTTTTTTATCCGGTTTTGTGTTTAGTTTGGATTTGGTTTTGGTTAAAGTTCAAGGACCAATGTGTATTTTCTGAAAATCAAGGGATTCATTCTGCCAATATTCCAAAGTAGATCCAAGGGTGAATTTGACAATCTCTGAAAATATGAGGACCTCGGTTGACTTTTTGACCATGATTACTTCCCCGGCTCCGGCTTCAAATAACACTTCCATATCTCGTGCTCGGTTTCCCGGTTCTTTGCTTGATTTTGTCCTTTTCTTCGATATCCGTGCCTGCATATGTAAAAACACAAAAACACAATATATTTGGCATTTTGGTCGGGTTTTTGGTCTTTTTGGGTCCGGTTTTGGTCTAGAAATGGTATGTGTTTAAGCACATACCAAAATTCCCCCAGACTAAGCTATTGCAATGTCCTCATGCAATGTTATAAGAACTCCCCGATTTTCCTTTTTATTCTATTTTTGTATTTTTATATTTTTCTCATTATTCATGTGACAGCTTTTGTTGACAATCATTATCTTTCGATAATTTTTAGGGTCTTCGAGTAGGAAACACGACTCATGAAGAAGTGACCATTCGGATAAAATTCGTCGTCCCTGATTTTTCACGAGTCCCCAAACTAAGCTTAAAAACGAAATCATTGTCATATACAAGTTAGATTGCCAACACTACTCAAAAAGCTAATTGTGGACTTCTCGTTCCCAAATTCCTATTTT
The DNA here is from genome assembly GCA_021014915.2 of Artemisia tridentata subsp. tridentata. Taxonomy (NCBI): domain Eukaryota; kingdom Viridiplantae; phylum Streptophyta; class Magnoliopsida; order Asterales; family Asteraceae; genus Artemisia; species Artemisia tridentata. The sequence goes on from CP139501.1 coordinate 92,018,377, forward strand.
CCTCTATTTATTTTATTTTTGGTGAGAAATGAATTTCTTCAAATTCTCGTTTCGATAAATTTTAGTCCGATAAAGATACCTAGTTTAGACGCTAAGTAGTTTCCAAACCTTCCCTTGAAAACCGTTGCATACAAAAATGAGGTCCACATCAAGGTCTCTGATTTAACATGATTTTGAGAATATCCCTTTTATTTGCGACCGAAACAACTCATCTACGAGTCCAGAGACGGAAGCCTTTATTAGGATACCTCGGAGTCGAAATTTGGCATTTTTAACATTATTAAGCACATATTATTAATCCTTGGCCCTTTATAACAATCACAACATCGGCTGCGAACCGGCAAGATGTGATAGTCTATTATGACCTTGGAATTTTTCCTCTGCCTTTATTAGAAGTCTACAACATCGGCTGCGAACCGGCAAGATGCAGAAAACTTTTTATGGCTTTGGATTATTATTATTATTCATTATTCATTATATATTTTGCCAAATCCCGAGTCCTACGGCTTTTATAACAATCCCAACATCGGTTGTGAGCCGGCAAGATGGAATAGTCTATTACACCGTAACACTGACAGTACCTTGATGTGTACCCAACTCTCATAAGCAAGGATTCTCTAAGGAAGAAATAAAAACTAAATTTCGCCAAAACCAAAATAGCTTTAATTATTTATAGAGTATTATTTTTGGTGAAACAAGCTGATGGGAACAAAAAGCCACAAATAACTTCGATGAGCTTTAAAGAGATCCAACTACTCCATGTTTAGCAATCTAACTTATGAACAACTCTATCATTTCTCGTTCTTCGCAAATTTAAAATCTTAAATAATAAGATTCGCGAATGCTTAGCCTTATAATCAAGCCATGCATATATAAAGTCGAATACGGGAACTTGCAAATTCTTAAAAAGAATTCGCGTTTTCTAGCTCCTTATGTAAAAGACTAGCACGAGCTTATGGATTATAAACGGTTAAGGGAACAAGCTAGGGCTCAACACGCCCGGTCAAGTCAGAATTTTACTCCTACTCTCTCCAGCGGAAAATCAACAAAAATGTCAAAATTTATTATATTTTTGCAAAAAATTTTAAATTTTTCTCATTTTTTTGGATTTTTTTTTCAATTTTGGAGGAAAAACGGGGTTGCACGAGAAAATGGCAAATTTTGCAAGGCAAAAATCAAATCGACAGATTACCCCCCCAGACTAGATCGAGACATTGTCCTCAATGTCTTAAAGGTAAGGGTTCTCCTACAAAAATCTAAGGCCGTTTATTAATTATGCCAAAAGATAAATGTAAAACGATAAGATTGAGGATATCGGATAAGCAGCGAATGATGAAACTCGAGTAGCGTGAAGGAAACTACGAGCACGAGAGTCTTCATCATTGGGCATTCCTGGACACATCACAGAAAACACGAAACACAAGATACGGAAGAGGGGATCCCTCCTCATGTTTTATTAGAAAATAGATAAGAAGATAGATGGATAAGCATGGGGTGCCTCCCACGAAGCGCTTGTTTTTGGTAACCGAGTCACATGAGCTTGACTCGACCCCGAATTTATTTGTCCTTGGGGGAGCATGTGGAAAAGATAATCTCCATCGGACTTTCGTTCCAAATGTTTGGATAAACACTGAAGCACATGAAAGTTCCACTCCGATGAGATACCCGCGGCTTAAAAGAATGAGAAATGCCGGGGTCAAAGATGACATCTTCACTCACAAATGAGTGAAGAAGAGGAGAAGTCACCGAGTAGGTGAAGAAAGGGAGAAAAATCATAATTAGAATGGGGATCCATTCTTCATCATCAAAGCTCATTGATTCTTTAGCAAAAACCTCGGGAGGGAGGGTTGGGGTGAAATCATTGATAATCAAACTCTTAGGATAGAGTACATCTCCCCCTGGGTCATGATCTTCCTCAAAATCATAGAAATCATACTCTGGAGGAGATATGATATGATTCTTATGAAGTTTGTCTTTGAGCTTGAGCTCTGAAAGGATATACGGAGGTGGGACATGTGCTGTACTTTGTATGCTAGAAGTTTGCACCTCGTCCATTATTGTCTCCGTATCTGACTCATTACTTGTAGAGTCCTTGGCCTCGACGTTCTCTAACCCCTCATCAAAAAGAGGATTAATAACACTGAAAGTGTACTCTTTATTATATTCAAAAAGAGGATTAGAGAAAATTCCGGAAGTAATCTCGGAAACGTCAAGGGAATCTCCATAAGATTGTGAATCAAATTCACCGTCAAATATTTCCTTAGACTCACTTGGGATTGGGACGAGGTTCTCAACACCGTCTGATTCCGTTGCCGGAATAGTGTTAAGATGCTCGTCCCCCATTTTTAGAGAGTCCTCGGGCTCTTTGGTAGGAACGACGGGTATGGTTGCAACTGACGAACTCTCATAAACTCCCCACCCAGAATCCTCATCATCATCGTCATCGTAAACGAAAGTTTGACGATATTGGGAGTTTACTCTGGCTGCTTGTTCTTTAGCTTGAAGTTCTCCAGAAGTTTTTTGGTTAAATTGATTAACCATATCCTTAAAGCTTTTTGTTAACTCTAGAAGTCCATGGTTATATTTCTTTGTAGATTCTAATAGTTCCATGAGAAGTTCTTGATTGAGTGGTTGTGGAGGTTGGAAATTGTCAAAACCGGGAGTACTATAACAAGGATTCGGTTCATAGTAATTTTGATTCCACGGTTGACATTGATAGTCATTATGAGGACCTCCACAATTTGGACAAGAAAGGTTCGGTGTATCATTGAAATACGGTTCTTGCTCATAAAAGTTTTGAGGAGGGTGAGTGAAATTATTTTGGGAATAATTGGAAATGTTCGGATTAAAATCATAAGTGAATGAATTTTCGACTTCCGAAGCACAGAACGAACAAAATCCATTGATCAAATTTCTACCACACCTCTCGCAAGTGCACCGTTGACAATAAGACGATGTCGGATCAATCGAATCTCCACACCCATCGCAATAACGTTGATCGAACGAAGATATATCGGGCTGTGGTGGGTAGTTGTAGAAATTTGAAGAGTCGTTGAATGAATTCGTATTTGGATTATAATCAACTGAATTCCTCGAACCACAAAACAAACAACTTCCGTTTCGAATATCATTTCCGCACCGTTCGCACGTACACCACCGACACGGCATTCCAAAAAGCGGTTCTCCACAACCGACGCAAGGAATAATTGATTCCATTAGAATTAAACAAATAGAGGATTAAGAAGATGAGAATTAAACGGATAAGAAGATTGAAGAAGAATATTTTTGAATTTTCAAATTTAGGAACATGGAAAATCACAAAAGAAAAAAAAAAATAATTTTGGAAAGAAAATCTTTTTGGATTTTTATATATAAGGAAAACCTTGAAAAACAAATTTATTTTATTTTTGGTAACCGTTACGTTATCCGTAACCGTTTCCTTCAAAACTACTCGCGACGGGACGGGAGAGAAGAATGGATCTCTCTTCAGCTTGCAATTTAATGTCAAAGCTTCCGTATTTCCCGCTTATCCGGTTGTAGAATTAAAGTAGTCCGATAACGTTTAATTTCACGATTTGTTTTGTTGTTCATTTGGAATGGTTTACAACCGCCCTCCTTCAACGGAAGACCGAGGATTTTTATTAATGGTGAAAACACTTTAGGAAAAGTGTTTTTTTATTTATTTATTTTCTTTTTGTATTTTTTATTTTTTATGAAAACGATAACTTCCGAGGAAGGGTCTTCAAAACACAATTCGTATGGCGAAACTCCAACTCTTTTCAAGCCTTCCCCGGCAGCGGCGCCATTTTTTTGATTTGTCGGTTTTGTAGTACTTTTTTATTTTTCCGAAGGAAAAGGCAACGTATGCGTTTTCCCCGGGTCGTTTCCCAACGAAGGTCGAATATCGAGTCTTTGTTCCGGTGTCGAATACGTGTAGTGAATGAGTGAAAAAGAGTGATTGATTTTTGATTTTATACTACGAACAATTAAATATGAAATAAAAACAACTAATTAATCTAATTAAACAATTAAACTAAGCATGTAAATCTAAAAGCGAAAAAAAAAATTTGAAATTAAAAACGTTATGCGACGAATTATAAAATGTAAATAAAAATGATTTTTTTGAAATTTAGAACCTAAAAATATAAAAATAATTTTCCTAGATTAAAAATGATAAAAGAAAATTTTTGGAAAAAGAAAAATATATATTTTTTTTTTACTTTTTAATAATTTTTTATGAATTAAAATTATTTAGAACTAATTAGATGATTTAATGCAAAAGTAGAAAAAACTAATGGAATGAAAATGTAGTTTAGAAAAACTAAATTATAAAAGAAAATTTGGAAAAATAAAAGTTTTATAAAAGATTAGGGACTAAAAGTGTAAAAACAAAAAAACTATTTTAGACTCAATAAAAGACAGGGACTAAAATTGCCACTTAACAAACTGTTTTAACACTAAAAACTACCTAGACACCAATTTAACTCAAATTGAAAACTACAGGGACTAAAAATGACAAACTCATGAACTTATTTAATTTTCTCTTATCAGAAACAAATTAAGAAGCACTTTTTATAAGCTTATAAAAAGCTCAAAACTTAACCAATTTTAAAGATGAAAATTGTTTTGGAAAGCTTATTAAGCAAAGATTATAAAATTCTAAAAAGCCCTTTCACAAAAACTTAATTGCTAGCTCGATTTCGGCCTAGATCAGTAGTAAAAAAAAACAAGTCTGCTGCACATAAAAAGATTTTGTAGCAGCAGACCAAGAAAATGCTCAAAACTCCTCTAAATTCTAACCAATTCACTTTAACTCATTCAAACTTACTTTAGCACCTAGTAATACCTTAGAAACACCAAATTGAAACTTCAATTAAGCTCAGCTTATACTAACCAAACAACCTCTAAAACAGACAACTAATAAACTTAAGCAATTAACTCTAAACTAATATTATTCTTAAACCTCCATAACTATATTACTTAACACTAATAAAAAGTACTAACAATTGAACAATAGCAGCTAACAATCAAGAAGCAAAGAAAAATAAACCACTACTCACAAGGTGGTCCTGCTACAATTTTAGCGATCTCAGAAATTCAACCCAAACCTACCCAGGCTTAAGCCACTAACAATAACCCATATCCAGCTCTATCAGTATTCCACAGCAGCACTCCATAGCTTATCACCAACATATCAATAGCTTATCAGCTTATCAACTATTCGGATTTTTTTTTTTTTTTTTTTTTTTTTTTTTTTTTTTTTTTTTTTTAAAGTAATACTAAGACAAAAACAATACTGAATAAAAATTTAATTCAAGACAACTTTATAACACTGAGAACGAAAATTTCATTGAACCAAAACAAAAGTACAAAATTAAATTCGGATATATAAAAAAAAAATGAAATAAACTTGCAAAGTTAAATTCGGATGAACTTAATATTGATTTAAAACCAACCTTACAATTAAACAATTAAACTGAAACGTTAAAATCAAAATTACAACCACTCTCGTTACAACTTTTAATCGACTGAAAAATTAAAATAAAAATAAAACAATTGAAAGTAAATCAAATCTATCTAAAAAAAACTAAAAACTAACTACTAAAAAAACTAGCCTTCGAACGAAAATGATCCCCGCTATTTATAGGGCTTGGTCGATCCTTCTCGAGAGTCCATGTTGGCGATCCGTGCGTATCATCAGCTATCCACCACCCTTGGATCAATTCCTTGCTCACCACTCTTCATTACCTCCGTACGATCAAAAGTGGTGCGTGTCTTGGCCAATCACATGCTGCCACGCGTCATTCTTATCGTCAGTAGCATCCTCGAAGTCCGTGCAATGACCATCTTACCCTTAATTGTGGTAATTTTTGATTTGAGGAATTAGGGTTCTTCGGTAATTAGTGAAAATGGGGAAAGGGGAAAAAAACTTGTGGAGAGGTATTGTTTGGGTAAGAGATAAGAAGGTGAATGTGTTATTTTTTTGTTGTTGACTCAATTGACCGAATGGGGTTATTTAAGGGACTTTTGACCGGGTGCGGGTTTTAGTGTTGGATCGGGTTTATCTTATTTCTTATGGATCGGGTGAAGTTGGGTGGTGTTAAGGTTGGGCCGGCGAAGTGGGCTAGGATGGTTTTGTGGATTGGATTTTGTAAAATGTTTTGAAGTGGGTTTGTTTTTCTTTTTTTTATCCGGTTTTGTGTTTAGTTTGGATTTGGTTTTGGTTAAAGTTCAAGGACCAATGTGTATTTTCTGAAAATCAAGGGATTCATTCTGCCAATATTCCAAAGTAGATCCAAGGGGTGAATTTGACAATCTCTGAAAATATGAGGACCTCGGTTGACTTTTTGACCATGATTACTTCCCCGGCTCCGGCTTCAAATAACACTTCCATATCTCGTGCTCGGTTTCCCGGTTCTTTGCTTGATTTTGTCCTTTTCTTCGATATCCGTGCCTGCATATGTAAAAACACAATATATTTGGCATTTTGGTCGGGTTTTTGGTCTTTTTGGGTCCGGTTTTGGTCTAGAAATGGTATGTGTTTAAGCACCATTTACCCTTTAATACCACTAGGGTTTACAAACCCTAGTTTCATAATTCATCAATTAAACTTCAATTAAACATCATAAACATCATACCTTATGCAAGAAACAAGCTATAGGCTTAACCCTTGAATTATCACCACTAAACCCTCATCATCTCATCACCAATTGCTCCATCATCTTCCCTCTCTTCTCTCCATCTCGGCACCACAGAAACACAGAAGATAAATGTGGAAATGTCTAGAACCTAACACATATAAACTAGCTGAGAGGGCATTTCTGTCATTTCTGCTTATTTAATGTCGATGCGCCGCATCTATATTTTAGATGCGCCGCATCTTATATACGCCGTATCTCCTTCTCCAATACGGCGCAAGGACTATAACAAGTCAATCCTACTTCCCATTTTACCATACGCCGCATGTAGCTTTCTTGATGCGCCGCATCTAGGCCTCCTCAAACATCCACTTAAAAGACTCAGCCACATATCCTTGATCAAACATACTCAGGTTCGGGTCATCTTCATCTAGGGTGGGGCCTATTTGTATTCCGGGAAACGGGTCTAACAGTTATAAGGCAACATACCAGCTGAAAGTCTGTTTGTGGAATGCTTCCAGTCCTGATTTCACAGCACTTAATGTCACATCTTCAGGTGGATCAAAGACACTTTCAGGACTGCCAAAGTGTTTTACAGTATCTAAAGAGAAATTACGACCGTATGGTGGCGTCAAGTTTAATAAAATTTCAAAAAGTTAAAAAAAACTTACATCCTCTTGGCTGTCAACCTTAGGAGGAGCGACTTGTGAGCGGTAGCGCCGAACGCTCTCGGAGCCGATCCGACCGTGAGTATCTCCTCCACGACCGCATTGTCAGTTACAAAGTTAAATACTTGGCTACTTTTTTCGGCCCTCTTGTTTCCAAGCATCACCTTAACCTCGCATATAATAAGGCATAAATGTGGTAGATGTTATTATCATTTGGGACAGACGGAATGTACATTTTTAGAAACATCTTAAGGTCACTCAAATACCTTTTCTTATTGTGGTGTGGTAATAACACCAAGACCGGCTGTTGCGCTAAATGTACGCCAGTTTGTAGTCGGAGTCAGTCAATCCTGAAATCATACGAAAGCAACAACACTTGCAATTGTACTTAATAATAATTATACTATTAAGCGTTAATATGTTAATAACATACCCTTACCATGTGCAACATGGAGCCTAAACAGGCAGTGAAACTTACGTCGGTATGATATCTGATGTTCATTTCCGGATCTGATCAAGTTATACGTAACCTTATGCTTTTTTTACACGAACTACCTTGTTGCAACGTATTATGAACGTAAACAAAAGCTATCCGTGAAGGATAATTAAACAAAGCGGCACACATTTAAATATAAACACAACGTTGAACAAATATTAAAAGAGTAACCTGGAAATAACACTTACATTGGAAATAACTACTGCCGCAGCTCCCGTTCGCTTATTTGTCCCTATAAAATCCATGAACTTTTGACAATAACATCGGTGAAACACCTTTCAGTATATTTCGACCCATTTGGCCCAACACCCAATAAAGTACCATATCAAATATTCAAAACACAAAAGCTAATAAACCCAGGTCATATCATATAAAATACTACAACACTCCCACTCACTCATGTATATACATACATAATCATCATCATGTTGATCAGTGTATAATATAAGTATTATGTATGTATGCATAGCAGTCATATAATCATTAAAAAGATTTTATAAAAAGATTACAACTTTTACAACTGGGCTTGATCATATTATCTCAACCCCAATAACTCAGTCACTGTAAGCTCTCTGATCACTCTCCGTTTAATTTATATCATTTTCATAATACTTATCTCGAACAGAGGCGGTGATACACATCACATCTACAGAATGAACAACTTACTAATATTAAAAAATGTACACTACAGATTAACATAAATTACCAAACTTTTAAATTATGTAAAAAGCTACGATTTTTATCCTAAAGCCTGTTTCGTAAAACCGTACTGCAACATTTTTTTTTCCAACGTACTGCAACCATTAAGCAACCAACTTTTGGCAATCAATTACAGTATATAATTTACCGACAAAAATATACGCAGATTAACACGTACAAAGTAACCCAAACAAATAACAATCTTTATAAAAAATAAAAAAATAAGAAAAAGTATAAAAACACCAGAAAAAACCGCACCCTGTATTCATTTTTCGAAGAATCAGAGTACCTAAGCAACAGATTGTAAGAAAAAAAATTATCTCCGACATATAAAAATCCTTAGCTTACCTAATTTGAATACCAATAACGAAATTAGGAAGAAGTCACCTACAATCGGAATCGGAAGCTGCAATTAAAGAAACAGAAATGAATACAATAAAAAAGAGGGTAGTTAGCAACTCTTGTTCAGTAGGTCGCTGCATATACATATTGATAGTTGATTAAACCAAAACTGAATAAGTCACGGATGCAAGTATAATAGTTGTAAATGGCTAATAGGTACCTTTCCATCATAATACCCTTTGTATCAAGTAACTAATGACACCAAAATCTGAAGCAGATACCTAGACAGATCTTCTAATCCCTGCAACACAGACAATCAAGAACATATAATACTCCAGATATGTATCGGGATTAGAAAACTTTTGGAATGATTACCTGAGGCAAATTGGAAATTTTGTGCAGAAGGTTGTGGAAGTGAGATAGGCGGTGGTAGGGGTGTCATTCGGGCCGACCCGACCCGACCCGAACCCGACCCGAACCCGAGCCGACCCGAGTCAATTCGGGTCAACCCGAATTGACCCGATTTCTAAACAAGGTCGGGTTCGGGTATGTTTTTAGGAGCCTTGACCCGACCCGAACCCGACCCGAACCCGATTGACCCGAGAAAACTAACAAATTACAAGGCAAAAACTCGGGTTGACCCCAAACCCGAGTTGACCCGACCCGAATTGACCCGACCCGAGTTGACCCGAGACCCGAATTGACCCGACCCGAGTTGACCCGAGTTCAAACAGGGTCGGGTTCGGGTATTTTTTTAGGGGTCTTGACCCGAGTTGACCCGACCCGAGTTGACCCGAACCCGACCGGGTCAACCCGAATCACACCCCTAGGCGGTGGTATAGATCTCTGATATTGTAGATAAGGAACCCACAAAACGGGCTGTGATGGGCTGCTAACAGGCTCGAAAAATGGGCTCACATAAAAGATTAAAATATTCGGTCGGTGCAATATAATAGTATTATCAGGCAGGCAATGAGAATTGTATTATATATATAATTTATAGGGCCAAATTATCAATTTCAAGAAACATAACATAGGAGCTAATGCAACAAGACTAGTTTGTAACTAATCAATGATTTTTATTTATTTATTTATTTTTAATTATTATTATTATTATTATTTTTATTTTTTTAGGCAGTAAATGCTTTGTGATGATAAATGATTTGATTCTTAAACATCCGAACAAGTATCAAGATGTATCATTATTCTATTTAAAATGCATGTGTGAAATGTCACTCCAAAAGGTCTATTATCTGCATCACTTTCATTACCTATTGTATCACTTAATTGTTTTTATTTATAAAAGATAGCTAGACTTCATCTTTAATACGAGTAGTAAACATTCATCTTTATCAATGAAGGATGAAAATATTGCAGTCATGCAATTAAGTAACATCTCGTCATCAAGTATATATGAAGACAATCGATCAATAATCAATCTTTTATATAATAAAACAAAACCCCTAGTGGGGACTTTTACATTTCAAAAAAATCAAATCATACCTTATTAAGTAATAATCAAATTATTATTATTATTATTTTCTTAAATATTAAATAAGAAAAGCTTAAATACTTCTAAATTTATCCTTATTCTACAAAAAAAAGAATGTGATTTGTAATCATTCAATAAAAACTTACAAAAATATATGTGTCAAAATATAAAAAATTAAAACTTGAAAACGGTGGAGCAAATTTTTCAAAGATTTGGGCTGAAACTTAAAATTCAGTATCATTCCCACTAAATATTTGAAGTCCCAACATTCCCAAATTCCTCCTCCATCAATCAAACTCGATCTCTTATCATTCATTCACGCACAATCATTGATACAAGAACATCTCCTCCAAATCTAATTAATATTAAAACCCACTACATTTGTAAATAACCCTAATTTAATACCTCAATCAAAGTACAATGGTTTTGAAAGTCCTGTTATAATAATTAAAACCCGAAATTAAAAATAATAATTCATTTAAATGATTAGAAAAAACCCCGCGCGTGCGCGGGCATTATATCTAGTAATAATATATAAAGGTTTACTGCTGCAACTAGGCATGAACGTTGCTCCAATATCTAATTCTAGCAACGTCCTTCTATAATTGACATTGTAACCAACTATTAGTTCTTCTTAGCATAAATAGCAGCTTTAATTTTTTCATGTAACCGAGTTGTTTTTTCCAGGCTTCTCATCTGTCATCCGTGAATAAAAACATCTAACTACCTACTTTTAGGTTAATAAAATTGTTTGTCAACTATTGTATTTTTTAGATTTTATAAATAATTTAGCATTGTCTTGTAAGACCTAATGTTTTAATATCCGGGTCAACCAACCGGGAGCCTGTTTGGTCAACCAAAACGGGTTTTGGACAAAATTGATCAAACGATTATCCGGGTCAACCAACCGGGAGTCTGTTTGGTCAACCAAAACCGGTTTTGGGCAAAATTGATCAAACGATTAAACAAGAATCGAAAGGTCCGTCAGATTGATTGATTAAGAAAGCGGTCTTTACAAAATTGGTAAGACAAGGCATGATGGTGTCACACCTGAAAGCACTAGGTATCGACGGTGTTATAGCAAAAAATGCCCACATATTAGTTTTTTCTCTTATAACTCAGAATGTATAACTTAACCTAAAAACGTCCTCACTCGTCACTTAAATTATTAAGACAAATTAAAATAAAATAAAAATTTCATCAATAAAATAAAAGAAATAAAAAGATGTACCTAAAAAAACATAAAAATAAAGAAAAGACATAAAAATAAAAGTACATGAACTAAACTAGTATTAGGGATAATATTTTGCTTGGATTTCACGTTTTGCCTCTTCGATAATAGCCTTGTCTATCAGATCCATCCCTTGGTTTTGACTGCAAGCATCTTCATGTCCTCGTTCCTTGTTTGAACGTTGATTAATTGCACCCTCGCCTTAGCCTCGTTTCTTATTTCTTCCATCTTCGCCTCACAGTATTAAGCGAGTTATTGTTCCGAAATTTCTTGCGAAGAAGAAGTAGCCGATAAGTTTGAAGATCGTTGACTTTTTGACTTTCGTTCTTTGTCAGGTGGACGCGGCAAAGCATCATCTCTAAATAGCTGGGGTTCTTCTCCGGTTAGCTGTCCTCGGGTTCTTCTTGCATGTGGCGGATTGAGATTCAACCATTTATGTTTGTCTTTTAGAAAATTTCAAGATTATATGTGAAGAAAACATTTCCATTCGTTGTCATGATACAAGAGTTCAACACATATCTTCAAATCTTCATCATTTTAACCACTATGCCTCTCGGTTTAATTTGGTTGACAATCGCGTAATACTTTCTGACTTCTCGGTTCATGGGAGTCCACTTTCCAGTAACATGTTTTTGGAACACGATATGTATCCCTTTTTCGTGGCTTGGTCATTGTATTCCGCAAGATTTTTGTATCAAAACGTCTCATCGTTTTGGTCGGTGCCCCTGTTTGGATCTTCGGATACATGTAACCAATATTCCGCCAAAATAACTTCTTCGTTTGACTCCATGGAGTACGAGTTATTTTAGTTTTCTTTTCTCTTTCGCAATGTTTTTTTTTCCTTTGCCACGTTTCTTGGGTGACGAAGGCCCCTCGGCTTGTGATTGTTGAGGTTGTGGGGATTATTGTTGGGTTTGTTTTTATTGATGTTGAGAAAAATTGAGGTTGGTATAGTTGTTGAGAAATTTGGGTTTGTTGGAGTTGTTGTTGAAGTTGAAATTGAGTGAATAATTAAAGTTGCTCGGTTGTAGCAAATGTTTTAAAGTTGGTAAGTTGGTTTGGGATTTAGTATAACGACGTACCAAATGGTGGAAGTTGGATGGCATTTGAGGTCATGGAATCTACGGATGATGGTGTGTTTAGATTAGATGAAGATGAGGAATTTGGTTTTAATTTTGCAGGTTGGAGAGCATTTGATTTATTCATGAAGATTGACTGGGATTCATTTTTGTAAGTTAGAGGTTGAAATAAAGAGAAGTATTGTTGAGATATGTAGGTAGAAATGTGTGTAAAAGTTAGAAGGTTTAAATGGTACTTATTTTTTATTTTTTTGGGTAAAGGGTTACCCCGGTAAAATATATTAATAAAAAAAGGTTAAAGTACATATGAAATGTGGTAGAAGTACCACATTAACCTCAAGCAAAAAAGCTTGAACGACCAATGAAAAGGTGTTTATGACATGCCATAAACACGTATCACTCTAGCTACATACTAAGTAACAAATCGAAAAAAAACTAGAGACAAACAAAACTCCACGACAAACCATCCAAGAGAACAAACACGCCTCTAACCCAACCAAGCAGCAACATAGAGGGAGTATAAACTGAACCCAATGAGATTGCCCCCTTAAAACCCTTCCTAAGTAAAACCCAGTGGGAAAAACCTTGGTGAAGGAAAAAAGAGTACAACTCTCGAGAGGAACTCCCAACTCAAGTAGAACCATATACGCATGCAATCTGCAACCATACAAATCCGCCAGACAGCTAACACTAAGAAGCATCATGACGTCAAATGCAAAACTGATTAGACCAATAAAAGCAACACCTAAGTGGTTGCCAACTTCCAAGTATCCTTCAACCTTTCCATCCGCATGTTCTTCCAAAACTTGATCGATGCTTAAGACGAACCACTTCCAAAATGGCATTACCAAGATACTCCACATTCCTAGCCCCTTTATCGTGAATCTTGTTGTTACGCTCTTGCCAAAAGTAGTATGATGAAGCAGCCACAAAGAGGAGACCAACAATGCATGTAGTATTATTCATATGAGCTATAGGGAGTAACCATCCAAGAATATCACTCCAAACAGGCAGAATTGTGGGTAAATTAGCTTTGCACAAGATCATATTCCAAACCTGAGATAATCACACTCGAAGAATAGATGCTCGTGTGTATCTTGTTGGGTTTTGCATAACAGACACCGACGAGAAGCTAAATCCACATTATCTCCGACGTCCCACTGTCTATGTCTATCTTGGGTTTTAAGCCTTTGTCTCATAACGAGCCACGTATGTATAACGTGTCTAGGATGCAATAACGAGACCAGAAAACATACAACCATTGCATTTCATTACATCTGTTAGAAAGAGTGTGGAAAACCTCATGACCAAAAAAGGTTTAAACGAGCCATCATTAGATTTCAAAAGGTATCTTGTTGATCATGTAGAAGCAGAGGCATATTTATATCACGTAGAAGGGGAAACCTGTCGATCCAAGAATTTGGCCAATGCCACGTATTACTTGACACCAAATCAGTAACTCGATCATGAGTATTGTAACATGCATTGAATATAGCACGAGAAGTAACAAGATTTATTAGAGGACAATAATCAGCCCATATGTCATACCAAACCAAGGCTTTCTTTCCATCTCCTATTTGTTAGCTGTAATCGTGTGCTATGGATATGCACTGAGTTGACAAATTAGTTGTTGATGTTGATTAGCTAGAATTAAAGGTGATTGGTAATTTACCCTAAATAGTTTAGAGGTAGACTCTATAAATACCATGTATATTGTATGTATCAAATCATCAAATAATAAACACATCATTCCCTCTTACATGTTGTCTCTATAATCTTACATGGTATCAGAGCGGCGAATGATGTTGTTATGAACAAAGATCACTACTTTATCACACAAACTTATATAGATCGAATGGTACTCAAACAAGAACAAGAACAAGATGAGAAGAGTGTGGATCGTATGGAAATATGATTGTGTATCTATTAGCTTAAAGAACAAAGATAACAAATACAAACATGAAGCTTACACACTCCCACCTTGGCTATCTTTTGAGGCACACAGAGATACACTGGAAAATGGGGTGGGAGTGTGCTATTTATGTTACATATGCCACGACCTAAAAGGCTTTAGGCGGACTTCGTGTGGGCTTGGGTCTCATGGATCACTTATACATTAATTCTTACATGTTAGATTTAGCCACAAGCCCACTTTCTAGACTTAGATACTACACGACACACAAGTTACAATATTACAAATGACCATCACTTTACATTTATAAATTAAATGCTAACAATCTCCCCCTAAGGGATGGTCATTTCAATGATGCTCCCAGTGAAATGGTCTTTTGTCTTCGTTGTCTTTAATTTTGTGTGTCGTTGTAGAATAGTCTTGATTCATCGTTCCTTCATGCTTTGTGATCTTCGAAGTATCATCTTTTGGGTCCTTCTTGCCTTTGATCAACATCTTCTGTACATTTGCATCGACGTTGTAGATGTTGAAACGTATGATGATGGTTGATGGACTTTCGTCAGTACCTGCACAAGACAGTTAGCAATAAATCGTCCAGTGCTTACAGGTTCAGATTTCGAGATTGTTAACAGCATACAGTGAAAACTTTCTCTAATCTTAACCAAGGCCGTTGAGAGCCTCTGAAGTATACCGGAGTATCACTTCAAGACTGTAGACCGTTTGAAGCACGTAACCATCATGATATAATGCAATATCCTTATATCTCATTAAGACTCTTACAACTTGTGTCCTTATTGGTGAACACAAGGGTATTGTATGGAGAGTGTTCCTAAGAGATCTTTGATGAATATCATGGCTCTAGACTCAATAATGTGCGTTTTGGTTTTAGTAGTCGGAGGCATGGAGCAGAGTGCCACCTTTTCAATATCAACACATCTCGGAATGAGAGGCCGATATATTATGTAGTGTTCTCCGTGAGAAATGAAACAAATATCTTTTAAGAGATATCTGAGTGGGGAGGAGGGGTGGTGCAGCGCGTCACTGGGTCCATGACGTCTTGTCTTCAATATCAGTATCACATTCTGTGAATGCCGATAGCAGATGTATTGACCCGGTTTCTGACCTAAGTTTTTATGGAGGGCTATTTATTTTCACCCTTTCATTAAACTTTTCTTTTTAATTCTTCAACCCCTTCTATCCCTTTCTTATTTACTCCTTTTTTCAACCTTACCTAAGGACTTCTAATTCTAATCTATTGGAATTGTCCTTGGGTAGATCCCTCCGGCTCTGGCGGATCATTGGACATAACCTAACCATAATCACCTTATTACTCCATGATTATCCTAGATTTGTTGATCACTTGCCATAAAACCATTTGTGAAAATCTCTCAAAGTGTTTATGAATAAAACTCATTTTGGTTAACACTTCGAGAGTTTTTGCATTTTCTGAAATACTCCCCCTTCACATGTGCTCATGCATTTTTAAGATAAATTTGCACATGTTGGGTAGAGTTCGCACATTTTGAATTGATCGATTTTCAATTAATAAGACCATTGCGAGACACGTTTACATCACTAGTTAGACTAGCTTGAAGTTATTACCCGTCCCGGTCATATTAAATGATCATCTCTCGAATTGGTACATCCTACTCAGACAAGTCCTTTGCGAGACATGTTTACATCACTGGATAACCAGCTTGAAATTATTACCCGTCCCGGACAAGTCTTTTCGATAACGGACATTTAGTTTCGTCAATTCGAGGGTTAAATCTTGAGTCTTTTTGTAGAGCTCGACTTACTGACATTACTTTTCGATCACATTTTAATCACGTCTTCTCCCCCTCAAAAATAGCATGCAGTGATATTTTTGATATCGACTGATTAAATTGAAAACTTGTTGGAGAGAAAGACGGATTTGAGCATGAAATTGAAACATTTTGTGTTTCATTTTATACTCCCCCGTAAACAAAGCATATTTTTAAACATATGAGTTTAAAATCAGTTTAAGGGTTTAGGAGGGAGTTGTCTTGAGCACAGAATTTTGAGAAAGATTTTGGAAAATCTTATTGAAAGATCTTGATCATGTGCTCAAGGATTTTATTTTTGCCATTAACATTACGAGTCCTGATCGGAAATAATCAGAAGTCATCAATGTAGTGCGGGTTTCGTACTGAAATATACGAAAGCCGTAGTAAAGATCTTGATCATGTGCTCAAATTTTATTTTTGCCATTAACATTACGAGTCCTGATCGGAAATAATCAGAAGTCATCAATGTAGTGCGGGTTTCGTACTGAAATATACGAAAGCCGTAGTAAAGAAAATTTTGAGAGACGACATGTTTTTGAAAAAATTTAAATGAACTCTGGCTCAAGCATCTGTACATGTCCGTATCATTGTTGAATGACATTGCTAGATACGTACAGAATATCGATTATACGAGAGACATGTCGTGAGAAGACTATTTTTGGATTTTTTTGATTTTATATTGTTTTTGTATTTTGGAAACTTTTCTATTTTTATATTTTGATTTTGTTGGTTTTTCAATATTTTGTTTTTCAAAATTATTTACAGCGAAGCTTTTTGAGATAAATAAAGAAGATGTGGAAAACTAGAAGGGGGGTTGAATAGTTTTTACCCTTTTTCGAGTTTTATTTGATTTGTTACTATATGTTAATTCAAAGGAAACAATCACAAACAAATAATCACACAATATAAACAAAAGATAAAGAGAGGAAAGATCAAACCACACAACACTGTTGTTTATAGTGGTTCGGCTACAAGGACTCTCTTCCTTGCCCTACTCCACTCCCCGAGCTTCCAACTCGAGAGTTTATCCTTCACTAAGAAACAAACTCCTTTTCTAGGCGGAGAAAACCTTTACACGTCGCTTACTTCTTTTTCTGGTACTAAGCTAAACACCGGGTTCTTTTACAAGGTAGAACCAACCTGACGTCGCCTATATACTTTACCGACACTAAGCTAGATGTCGAGTTCTTTACAATGGTACAACCACTCCCTACTCTCTTTGTGTTTTAAGGACTAAAACACTAACCACACTCACTGATTACAAATGATAGATAATGATGTGTGAAACAAACTACAATATCACACAGTAATGAAACTAAAGGATTACGGTTCTGTAGATCCTTGAAAGCTTGATCTCTTTTCTACAAAAAGGAAGATCAAAGTGAAATGCAAGTATGAATGATGTTAGTAAGATATATACTGAATGAATATATGTGTTTAAGCTATATGAGTGATGAGAAAGCCAAATGATCAGCTTGCTATTTATAGACAAGCTGATATCCAGCTGACGGATCCCACGGATCCTACAATATGGATCCATCCTTCATTGGACTTGGATCCGTGGGTGTTGACAGCTAATAGATTTGGTGTATCTTTCCAAATCTTCCATATCTTACCAAATCATTCAAAATCCTCAAATGTCAACTATGTAACTTGTAAATCTAAACAAGATATATCACAATCTAACAAAGATATTATATGTGATGTATGCAATGATATCATGGAATGTTTTTAGAATTAAAGTTTCCTTTTAAGGAAACAAGTTACTAAATAAGCAAACTTGTAATTCTTGGTTATTTTGTGAAGTGTAAAATGTTTACTTAAGAGACTTAAGCTAGTATTTATAATTTGCTAAAAGATATACCTTGTAATTGTCATTAACAAAACTAAGTAAAGATAAAAAATATAAATAATGTTTTTGGGACGATATTTGTATTAACAATCTCCCCCTTTTTGTTGATGACAAAACATAAGGTATATTTTTGAGCAAGAGAATAAATATAGCATGAGTTCTTAAAAATATATATTAAGTTTGTTTATTAAAGAAAAGTTTTGTAAAAGTGTATGTACTGTGATGAATCACAGTTAATGCAAACTTAGTCCTTTCTCCCCCTTTTTGTCGAAACAAAAAGAGTAGCGTAGCGGAATGTGATTTTGAGAACTTTAAAGCTCCCCCTTGTTTTATACTCCCCCTAGAAGGAGTAACAAGTAAATGATGTATGTACCTACAAAACAAATGGTTATAATATGAAATTATCATGAAATGCTCCCCCTCGATGTATACTCCTCATTATTCGAGTACCAACGTATACTTTTGAAGGGTATGATATGCTGCAAATGAAGTGTTAGTGATGAATAACTTCAATGAAGAAGTAGAATGCATGTGAAGTGTTCTTCCAAACAAGTCTTTTAATATGTTTTGACTTTAAAAAGTCAAAGTAAGTGTCTGATGATTATTTGTACCTAAAGCAATCATGATAAAGAGTACAACAAGCTATATAAGGATGTTAGTTATCAAAGATAGTGATAATATGCAATATGTTGATCACTCATAAGCATAAAACATCACATTCATAGATATTGAAAATTTTGTGACAAAAGTCACAATGATGAAATGATGTTACAAGTACAATAAAAAGACATCCTAGAAAAAAGTCTTAAAGCAACAATCTAAAAGGTCATAACAACTAGTCTAGAAAGCTCCTATTGAGGAGGATGAGAGATGGCGTTTAAACGCTCAAGATTGTGGTTCAAGATGAACCTCATCTCATTTTGAAGCTTATGGACCAAAATGTTGGTCCTTTGGGCCAAGTGAGATGTTCTCTCACAATGTGCGCAATCATGACTTGAAAAACCGGGAGGAAGAGTAGGCTCCAAGTTTTGTGGTGGTGGTGGTGGTTGTTTGTTGTTGTTGTTGGATGGTTGTTGTTGTTGTTCATTGGTTGGTGGTGTTGTTTGGAGGGAGTTCATTAAGATGTTTTGAATGTCCATGGCTTCATGAAGGAGATGGTCAACCATACCCGAGAAAGCATAGAGTTGTGTTAACTCCGCACTTATCTCCTCTTGGGTTTGAGGAATGTTGCTCCACATCGCCTCATCTATGGCGATGAGTGTTGAAGTTGGTGATAGTGGTGGTATTTGGGGATGATGTTGTGGTGCTTCACGGTATAGAGGACCATGAATCTCCGGATGGAGAGGATGGAATAGCATGGGTTCTAAGTTTTCAAGACTCATTGGTGGAGGATTGGTGGATGTAGGTGGAAGATCTTCTAACTCTTCAAGATATGGTTGTGGAGATGTTTGTGGAGTCCTAAAGAGTTCCATGGGTTGGAGTTTTGGTGAGGATGGTGATGATGCAGACTTCTCATACTGTGATGGAGCGAGTGGTGGTGTGGTTGCTACAGGAGTAATGGTAGGAGGTGGTGTTTTTATGACTACATGTGAGGGAGTTGGAGTAGACAAGGTAAGGAAATTTTCACTAGCAATTGGTGAGGAGATGTTTAGTGGTGATGATTCTTCTGAGGATGAATTGTGGATGTTGATGAGACAACAAGGTTTCACACTAATACGGGCTTTCCTTTTTGGTGGCTTAGATGTGGAGGAGTTGTTTGACTTGGTCATGGTGAAGTATGAAAGCTAAGATGTACAGGAGAAGAGATGGTTGTGATGTGAATTGATGATCCTAAAGTACTAATTTATAGGCAGAAGGTTTGTGAGTCTGTGTGTTTGGATTTGATGTGAATCCAATAGAGAATGTAGGTTTCTAATGATTTGGAACAAAAATTTATGCAGGTCATATCAAGGAAGTCAATCCATTGAGCTTGGGTTGAGTAATGTGTTGGGGATTTGCAGTAAATACAAGGAGATAGTGGAAAATCTTATGATATGATGTTTCTACGGATTTGACGGATCCCTAAAAAGGGTTCCTTCTTTGTATCATTTTGGTAACTCACACCTAAAATTCAAAAATTTAAATTTTGGTGGGAAATTTTGTTCCTAAGTTTGTAAGTATTCTTAAATGATTCTAAGATGATTTATGATCAGTTGGATGAATTCTAAATGGTACAAGAAATTAAAATCTAAGAATCGGGATGAGTCAAAATGGTTTTAAAAATTTACTGAGTAACCTGCGGATCCAAATGGGATCAAACGCGGATCCAAATTATGCGATCCGCCAAATCCGCAGGTTGGCGGATGGCGGAACCAACGATAACCCTTGGCGGAGCCAAGTTTTGGGATCCGCCAGATCCGTGTCCCTAATACTAAAACTAAACAGAAGACTTGTCATATTTCGCGTTTTTTGATGAAAACCCGAAAATTCTCCTAGAACTTATTTAACAACTAATATGTATAGCAAAACAACTAAATATGATAATATTAACATACGATTGATCATAGATTAATCCGTTCTTAGAAACTTACCTTTTTAGGTGTTATGCCAAACATAGGCTATAACCCGGAAAATTGATAACCATGAGGGTTATCTACCTGCAAATGTTAGTTATTACACATACATACCAAGTATTATCAGATAAAGTCGAGACACATACAAGTTTAACATCACACTGTCTAACATTGTTCAAATCCAAACACTCCTTCAACTAAGCTTCTTCTTCAACTTCTTCATACCTTTGTGCAATTTCATCATCCAACGACCAAGATTCTTCACCATTCCTTTAATGTTGCGATACTCAGCGGATTCATTTGGAATTGGAGGAAGATGGCTCAAGTATTCGGGTGGAGGAATCCTAGAATTTGGCAAACCATCATCTTCACTCATTGAAGATGATGAGGATGATGTTGGTGCACGAGGACGTTTGCCCTTATCAACCGATACTCTAAAGTTACTTAAGGGAACGAAAGTGTGTGGGATCTCTGTGTATTCTGGGACAAATCCTAAGGAGTTTGGACGGACAGGTGCAAAAGCTCTATAGAGTCTAGTCAAGAGCATTCCATAAGGCAATGCAATTTTGCCTTGAATCGGAATGTCACACATCCTTTTAGCAACATAATACGCAAGATTGAAGGGTTGACGAGTTGAGATGTTGAACATCAAATGACACAAGCATGCATTTATGTGATCACGGTTCCCTACCGTACACATGACGTTGGCCCTTAAGACCTCTTCCATTTTCTTGAATTCGGGCTTGAGTTCATTTAGTTCCATGGAAAATGGGTCTCTAGCAACTTCGCGGCCACGATACATCCTTGTGGGGTTGTTCTTAGGAATGAAGAGATGTTCCCTAAGCACTTCTTTTGATGCGAGAGGAGTGACATATGGTGTCGTCCTATCGAGATTGGATTCTAAGATAGTTAAAGACCATTTATCCGAGTAAATACATGTCCCTTGATTTGGAATGCCCAAGACCTTACCAAATTGATCAAGAGGGATGTTGATATGATTTCCATTTAAAGTAAAGTGAAGACTTAAGTAACCTTGGTCACTCGAACTGAGACCTACACTAGCATAAAACTCAAGAATGAACCTAGGAACGATTTGTTCATCTATATCTAAAAGAGTATCAAATCGAATTACGGCTAAGTTTTCCCTAAGTTGGGTTCCTTCATAGAACGAGGAATCTAAGGCTCTACCCTCATGGACATACTTTTTCTCTAAGTCTTTGAAAATGTCGACTTGGGCTTTGGTTAGACCTTTGGTTTTGTGGACTTCGGGTAAGTAGTTAACGGTTCTTTTGTGATCGTAGTTTGTTGCGGGAGGCATGATTTTCCTAAGTACAAAAGTTACATAGTTTTAGTTGAAATGATCAAAGTAAGTGTAAAATTTCTAGTGTGTGCCTACATGGGGACAATGTGGAGGTGCGGTTATCTCGACCCTTTTTTATGCATGAAAATTTAGTTTATGCAAGTTTTGTGTTAAAAACGAGAGATAACCCAAACGCTCCTATTTCAATGTAGCTACGGTTGAATGTACCCGAAAATACATATTAATTATGTATTCCCTTTAGCATTCAAGAGACATTATGCAAGTGATGTCTAAAAGATACCGTTTTTGCATTTGTATGAACAATGTTCAAAAAGATCATTTTACCTAGTCGTTAGAAGGTTTTAGTAAGAAAATTTTCATGGGGTTTTTGTTAAGTTAAGACAATGTGCTATGAGATGGAATTCCTAACTAAGAAAAACATGTTTTTAAGTATGATACAGTAAATATGCTTCATGATTTTTCAAGAATTATGCATATACCCCAAGTTTTGGTTTTGTGCATGAAATAGAAATCCTAGACGCAGATCAGGAGTATAAACATGATAAGAATACTTACAGTGGTGTTAGAAGCACAAATTTGTGGAAGAAAATGGTCTAAATTGTGATGGAGATTGAGTGTATGTCAAATACAGTAGGGTGATATGTTTTGGAGTGAGGAATGAATAGTACTTGTTCTTGTTTATTTAATAATAAACTTGGCTGTGCATGCGACGGATCCGGCGGATCCAAAACAAAGGATCCGCCTTTGTTATCGATTGGTTCCGCGGATCAGAACGCAATTTTTGGTTTAGTGTCGAGTTTGGTTAAACTAATATTTACACTAATGTTTTACCTAATCACTAGGTTCCATTAATCCTAATCCAAGTCTAAGATAGTTGAAAGGTTCTCGTTTTAGAGGTTTTGTGAGAATATCGGCAATGTTGTCCTCTGAGGAAACTTTCTCAATTGAGATGATTCCCTTCTGTACATTGTCGCGAAGGAAGTGATGGCGTATTTCAATCTGTTTGGTTCTAGCATGTTGCACTGGATTTTTGCTTAGATCAATAGCACCTTTGTTGTCGCAAAGAATGGGAACATTGTTGAGTTCAATTCCATAGTCAACGAGAGCTTGTTTCATCCATAGTGCTTGTTGACACGCCTTTCCTGCAGATACATACTCTGCCTCTGTTGTTGAGATTGCGAGGGCAGTTTGTTTCTTAGCGAACCATGATGTGAGACAAAATCCTACAAAAGTACAAATACCGCTAGTACTTTTCCTATCAACATAGTCACCGGCATGGTCTGAGTCGGTATACACTATGGTTTCTACACCCGTTCCTTTGGGATACCATAATCCTAAGTGTGTAGTCCCTTTGATGTACCTAAATATCCATTTAACGGCTTCAAGATGGGACATTTTTGGATCTCCTTGAAAACGTGCACATAGACAAACACTAAACATAATGTCAGGCCTACTAGCCGTAAGATAGAGTAAACTACCAATCATTCCTCTATATTTAGTGCTATCTACGGATTCATTTTCTTCATCCTTTGTGAGTTTGGTTTCGGAGGACATGGGTGTTTTCATGGGTTTTGAGTCTTCAAGACCAAACTTCTTAAGCATATCTTTGATATACTTTGATTGGTTGAAGAATATCCCATCTTCTAATTGTTTTATTTGGAGACCTAAGAAAAAGTTTAGTTCCCCCATCATACTCATTTCAAACTCGTCATGCATGATTTTTGAGAAATTATTGCATAACTCTTGACAAGTTGAACCGAATATAATGTCATCCACATATATCTGGACAATGATAATATGTGATCCCTTTTTCTTGGTGAAGAGAGTATTATCTACTAGGCCCATGGTATACTTATGGTCAACTAGGAAGGTCTTAAGTCGATCATACCAAGCCTTTGGTGCTTGCTTAAGTCCGTATAAAGCTTTCTTAAGTTTGAAAACATAATTTGGTTTTTCAAAGTCGGCAAAGCCGGGAGGTTGTGCAACATATACTTCTTCATTTATAAAACCATTTAAGAAAGCACTTTTGACATCCATTTGAAATAGCTTAAAATCATGTGCACATGCATAAGCAAGTAATATCCTAATAGACTCAAGTCTAGCTACGGGTGCAAAAGTTTCATCGTAATCTATACCTTCTTGTTGATTGTAGCCTTGAGCTACTAGCCTAGCTTTATTTCTAGATACAATACCATTTTCATCCATTTTATTTCTAAAGACCCATTTGGTGCCGATTATGGTTTGGTTTTTAGGTGGAGGGACCAATGTCCAAACATCATTTCTAATAAATTGATTTAGTTCTTCTTGCATAGCAATTACCCAAGATTCATCTTTTATTGCCTCGTTTATACTTTTAGGCTCAACAGTTGAAATAAAACAAAAATAATTACTTTCATTTTGAGCTTTGGATCTTAATGTTCTTTCATTAAGTTTTCCTATGACGTTTTCTAATGGATGACTTTTTGTTTCTTTGATATTGACTATCTCTCCTTTTACAGGTTCATTGTCATTTTCAATGTTTTCTATATCTTTAGCCATTTGACTTTCAACTAAGTCATCATCTACCAAAGGTGATGTCTTAGAGGGAGGTGGACTTTCGTTGAATGTCACGTTCAATGATTCCTCGACTCTTGATGTTTCCTTGTTTAATACTATGTATGCTTTACTGTTTTGTGAGTACCCAAGAAATACACCTTCATACGACTTTGGGTTGAACTTGGTGAAATAATCCTTAGTGTTTAAAATGAAGCACTTGCTTCCAAAAAATCTAAAATATCCTAATGTAGGCTTTTTGCCTCGATAAATTTCATAGGGGGTTTTATTTAAAAATGGTCTAATTAAAACTCTATTTAGGATATATGTGGAAGTATCTACAGCGTGACACCAAAACTTTTGAGGTATGTTTTGTTCATTTAACATAGTTCAACTCATTTCTTGAATTGTTCTATTTTTACGTTCTACTACACCATTTGATTGAGGTGTACGAGGAGCCGAGAAATTACGAGTTATTCCATTATTATCACAAAAATTTCCAAATTGGATTTCATTGTCAAATTCTCGACCATGGTCAGTTCTAATAGATACTATGTTACTTCCTATTTGATTTTGAATTTTCTTGCTTAGAATTTCAAATTTATCGAATGCCTCATTTTTAGTTTTTAAAAATTTTGTCCATGTATATCTAGAGTAATCGTCTACTATAACTAAAGTGTAAAAATTTCCTCCATAACTTTGTATAGCCGACGGGCCAAACAAATCCATATGTAATAATTCTAGGCATCTAGATGTAGATACCAAGTTTTTAGCCTTATGGCTATTATGTACTTGTTTCCCAATTTTGCAAGCATCACAAAAGTGTTGGTCATATTTCAACTTGGGTAGGTTCCTAACGAGTTCTTTGGATGACAAGGATTGAATAAGCCTCATATTTGCATGACCTAAGCGTCGATGCCATAAAGTTGAGTTTTCGTCCAAGGAGGTAAGACATAACTTATCTTTAGGTGTTTTATCTAATTTCATAACATAGACATTATTCTTTAAAACACCTTTTCCTACGGTTATGCCATCTTTAAGTATTTTACTTCCATTTTCACTGAAAAGGACGTTATACTTTTTGCGGCATAATTGACTTATACTAAGTAAATTAAATCCTAAATTATCTACATGAGCAACATCATCAATAGATAGAGAGTCATGAGAGATTGTACCTTTTCCGATGATTTTACTTTTAAGCTTGCTACCGAATGTGACATTACCTCCGTCATACACTTGGTAGGTTGAGAAAAGATTTTTGTTTCTCGTCATGTGTCTTGAGCACCCACTATCTTTGATCCACTCATCAGGTTCAAGATCAACTTTCAAGCATACCTAAGTTCATAAAAGACTCAAGCATTTGGTCCCCAATATCTTATGGGTCCGTTTGGGTTAAACATGACATTATCATGGTTTATGTACGGAAATGGTGGACAATTGTTCCATGGCATATAATTAGGACCATGAAAGTTTCTAGGCATGTTTTGGTTCCAATTATTTTGATAAGTGTGTTGTGGATTAACTATACTCTTTGGAAAGGGGTGTTTGGGAAAACTCATTTGAGGTCTCTGTTGATCCGTTTTAATTCTATATTCATTTCTAGCTTGACCTCTTCCTAAAGATACTGCTGGTTTGTGTTTATTATTGGTTATATTACTGTTAGGTTTTCTAGTAACTTTAACAAACTCGGAACGATCGACTTTGTGAACCTTCTGTTCAGCCTCAGTACCCGCGGATCCCTTGGGTACAACTGGCGGATCCAAATTTATGGATCCGTCGGATCCGTGAGTGTCTAACTTGGTTGAATCAGTTTTATTCACAGTCTGTTCCTTATGGTCACTTAAGGTTCCTAGTTTCATAAAGCCTAGTCCTATTTTATCATGAGGTAGTTTTTGCATTTTCATTATTTCATCTGCACAACTTATGTTTTTATCAAACTTTTTAAACTTTGAATTTTGTTTGATTAAATCTTCCTGTGTGGATCTTAAGGTTTCTAATTCAAGTTTTAGTTCTTGACAAGAAACACACGTTTCTTTACTACCTTTACCTTTTTCAATTCGTATTGCTTTTTCTTTAAGCCAAAATACTTCATTTTCCAAAAGTGTTGTCTTTGTTTTCAAAAATTTGTTTTTGTTTATGATTTTTAAAGTAACGTCACACAGTTTGTTATATTCTACTTCTAAGGTTTCGTCATCTATAGAGGAGTATGAATCAGAATGTACCTCTTCTGTGTCATCAGCCATAAGGGCAATTTCGTTGTTCTTAGGCTCATCATCATCATCTCCTTCACTATCGCTCCAAGCTCCACTAACGAAGGCTCTTTGAGACTTGGTCTTTGGAGGCTTTGGACATTCTCCTATTAAGTGACTGGAGTCACCACACCTATAGCATTTCCTATCAACCTTACCTTTCTTATCGTCACGATCTTTCCGAGAGGATTTCTTTTCATCACGAGGTGGTTTTACAAACTTTCCTCGTCTCCTGAAGAATTTCTTGAAATCCCTCACGGCCATGGCATATTCTTCATCGTCACTTGACTCGGCTTTGGCTTTCAAGGCAATAGACTTAATCTTCTCCTTTTTGCCTTTGACAATTTCCGAGTCTTTTTCCATAATCATTTCGTGAACTTTTAGGTTTCCTATGAGCTCATCCAGTGTCATGCTTGAGAGATCTTTAGATTCTTCAATAGCTGTCACCTTTGCTCTCCATTTCGGATGGAGTGCTCTTAGAAATTTCCTGACAAAATTCTTACTAGAAAAAGATTCGTCAAGTGCTTTAAGTGATGTAATAATAGTATTGAACCTAGCAAACGCACTATCAATGGTCTCATCTTCAGAGATAACAAATTGTTCGTATTGTTGGACAAGAAGATCAATTTTGTTATCTTTTACTTGTGAGTTCCCTTGATGTGTGATAATAAGAGATTGCCAAATATCCTTAGCCGTTTTACACATAAAAACTCTTTCATATTCTTTCTTAGGTAAGGCATTATAAAGCATCATTTTGGCTTCATTATTTTTGGCAATTAGTTTCTTTTGCTCATCACTGTGATGAGTAAGAGAAACTCCTTCATCCCGACCACCCGAAATATTATTACTAATAGGTTTGTAATCACCATCAACTATTATATACCATAGATCTATATCCTTTGACTTCACATAAGTCTCAAAGCGATTTTTCCAATAAATAAAGCAATTTGGTTCAAATAGAGGTGGTCTCTGCATAGATTGCCCTTCTTTAAAGTTTTCAAAATCCATGGATCGTTTTAAGTTTTAAAATACAATATATTTTAAAAGTCTTAAGTAACGTAGCTCTTGATGCCAATTGTGGAAAACTAGAAGGGGGGTTGAATAGTTTTTACCGTTTTTCGAGTTTTATTTGCTTTGTTACTATATGTTAATTCAAAGGAAACAATCACAAACAAATAATCACACAATATAAACAAAAGATAAAGAGAGGAAAGATCAAACCACACAACACTGTTGTTTATAGTGGTTCGGCTACAAGGACTCTCTTCCTTGCCCCACTCCACTCCCCGAGCTTCCAACTCGAGAGTTTATCCTTCACTAAGAAACAAACTCCTTTTCTAGGCGGAGAAAACCTTTACACGTCGCTTACTTCTTTTTCCGGTACTAAGCTAAACACCGGGTTCTTTTACAAGGTAGAACCAACCTGACGTCGCCTATATACTTTACCGACACTAAGCTAGATGTCGAGTTCTTTACAAGGGTACAACCACTCCCTACTCTCTTTGTGTTTTGAGGACTAAAACACTAACCACACTCACTGATTACAAATGATAGATAATGATGTGTGAAACAAACTACAATATCACACAGTAATGAAACTAAAGGATTACGGTTCTGTAGATCCTTGAAAGCTTGATCTCTTTTCTACAAAAAGGAAGATCAAAGTGAAATGCAAGTATGAATGATGTTAGTAAGATATATACTGAATGAATATATGTGTTTAAGCTATATGAGTGATGAGAAAGCCAAATGATCAGCTTGCTATTTATAGACAAGCTGATATCCAGCTGACGGATCCCACGGATCCCACAATATGGATCCGTCCTTCATTGGACTTGGATCCGTGGGTGTTGACAGCTAATAGATTTGGTGTATCTTTCCAAATCTTCCATATCTTACCAAATCATTCAAAATCCTCAAATGTCAACTATGTAACTTGTAAATCTAAACAAGATATATCACAATCTAACAAAGATATTATATGTGATGTATGCAATGATATCATGGAATATTTTTAGAATTAAAGTTTCCTTTTAAGGAAACAAGTTACTAAATAAGCAAACTTGTAATTCTTGGTTATTTTGTGAAGTGTAAAATGTGTACTTAAGAGACTTAAGCTAGTATTTATAATTTGCTAAAAGATATACCTTGTAATTGTCATTAACAAAACTAAGTAAAGATCACAAATATAAATAACGTTTTTGGGACGATATTTGTATTAACAGAAGATTCAAGAAGACTTTCTAACTCTTCGGGATTTAGGCTTCGCATTCCAATTCGTCGAACTAAATTATCAAACCGCTCTTTTGGGAGGGCTTTAGTAAATAGATCGGCGAGTTGGTATTCAGTCTTAACGAAAAATAATTCAACAGTACCCTCTTCTATGTGTTCCTTTATGAAGTGGTAGCGGACTCTAATATGCTTGGTCTTCGAGTGTTGAACAGGATTGCACGAGATGACTATGGCACTTTTCGAGTCACAATACATAGGTATACGGTCGAAAGAGAAGCCATAATCTGTGAGCTGTGTCCTCATCCATAGAACTTGGGCACAACACGCAGATAGAGACACATACTCGGCTTCTGCGGTTGATAGTGCAGTGCAGTCTTGTTTCCTTGATGACCAGCCTACTAGCTTTTCTCCCAAAAATTGTGCTCCGCCTGATGTACTCTTTGCTGTAACTTGGCACCCGGCATGGTCTGCATCTGAAAATGCTATTAATGTAAACTCCGAATCCTTTGGATACCAAAGTACCATGTTAATGGTTCTTCGTAGGTATCGAAAGATCCGTTTAACCTCTTGGAGGTGAAGTTCGGTAGGCCTTGCCTGAAACCGTGCTAATAAACAAACAACAAAATGTATATTGGGTCGACTAGCAGTTAAGTACATGAGAGAACCAATCATGCTCCGATATTTCTTCGGATCCATCGGTTTCCCATATAAATCAGCGCCTATTTTTGGTGAAGTGACCATTGGAGTACCAACAGAGTCACAGTTTTCTATTCCATGTTTTTTCAAAACCTCAATTGTGTATTTAGCCTGATTAAGAAAAATACCACGTGGGGATTGATGAATTTGTAATCCCAAAAAGAATTTTAATTCCCCCATCATGGACATTTCAAATTTTCTTTTCATGAGATTTGCAAAATGTTTTGAATGTTTCGGATTAGTGGACCCAAAAATTATGTCGTCCACATAAATCTGAACAATCAAAATGTCATTTTTGAATTTTTTTGTAAACAAGGTTGGATCAATTGTTCCTTTGGTGAAATTATTATCAAGTAGGAAAGATGAGAATTCGTCATACCACGCCCTTGGAGCTTATTTTAAACTATAGATAGCTTTTTTTAGCTTGTAGACGTAGTCTGGATGATCTTTGTCAACGAATCCGTCCGGCTGACTCACGTACACTTCTTCTTTCAGAGTTCCATTCAAGAAAGCTGTCTTGATATCCATCTGATAGACCGTGATGTTTTTGTGAGTTGCATATGCTAAGAAAATCCTGACTGCTTCAAGCCTTGCTACTGGCGCGAATGACTCCTCAAAATCTATCCCCTCTTCTTGTCTGAATCCCTTGGCCACGAGACGAGCTTTGTTGCGAATTACAGTCATCTCTTCATCCTTTTTGTTTTTCATAACCACTTAAGATCAATGACGAGTTTGTCAATTGGTCTTGGAACTAAATCCCAGGTGTCATGTAATTGATATTGGAGAAGTTCTTCCTGCATCGCTTCAATCCAAGCATTATCTGCCATTGCTTCCCGAATGTTCTTTGGCTCTATTAGACTGACTGAGCAGAAGTAGATGCACATGTCGCAATCAGTGTTGAGTTGTTTTCTCGTCTGAATTGGCCTTGAAGGTTCACCAATAACTTGTTCTATTGGATGGTCTTTTATCCACTGTAACGTAGAAGGGTACCTTGGATTTGACGAATGCGTGTTAGACGGTTCATGTAACCTTGAAGATGATTCAGCAAAATCCGTTGCAAATGGGTTTTCGAATACTTCTTCTTCTAACACAGCATCGTTTTTTTGTTGCTCATCAACTCTTGGTAGAACAATTCCAATTACTGGAGTTGGTGGAGTAGATGTTGATGACGTGGAGGGAATTGGTGCGTCAGCTTCGAATGTTGTTGATGCATCTTGCGGTGGTGGTGGTGGCGGTTGTTGATTTTGAGCGTGTGCAGTGGAACGTTTTTGAGATGCATTTATCGAAGCGCCACCATAGTACTCATCATACATAAACTCGAAGAAATTTTCCAGTTCTTGATTTGTTGGTTGTTCGGTGTTAGCTGATTGAGCTCCTTGGGATACGAGTCCTAAACTGATATGTCCAGAAGTCTGAACGTTTGGTGCGGGTCCTAATCTGGTATGATTAGGAGCCATTGGGTTAAGCGCGGGTTCTAGAGCGAGTCTCTCAAAAGCCATTTGTGAAATCTCGTCAAACTTCACATTCATCATCTCCATAATCCTTTACGTTCTCCTGTTATACACCCTGAATGCCCTCGAGTTTTCTGAATAACCAATGAAGATTCCAATATCACCCTTAGCTTTCAACTTCCCCAGATCTTCTCTGTCGTTCGTTGGATAGCACAAAGCGCCAAATACATGAAGGTACGAGATATCGGTTTTTCTGTTGTTCACTAGTTCATATGGGGTTTTATTGAATCTTGGATGGACTAGGGATCGGTTCTGAGTGAAACAAGCAGTGGCAACAGCATCAGCCCATAAGAATAACGGTGCACTAGAGTAAATCAGCATTGTACGAGCAGCTTCCATAAGAGTTCGATTTCTTCTTTCAACTACCCCATTCTGCTGTGGAGTTCTAACAACTGATGTCTGATGTGTGATTCCAGCATCTGCAAAGTATGTTTTTAACTCCTGATTTGTGAATTCCGTGCCATTTTCGGTTCTTACAATCCTTACCGGAGCTTGAAGTAGGACTTGAATTCGCTTCAGAAAGGTGATGATGATGCCTGGTGCTTCGTCTTTTGACCTCAGAAACTTTACCCATGTATATCTTGAATAGTCATCGACGATAACAAGAATATACTTCTTCCCATTTATGCTTGCAACTCTCATTGGGCCACATAGGTTATGCAACAAATGTAACTTATCCACCGAACTGGGTACGGTTTTAGGTTTGAATGTTGCCCTTTTGCTTTTCCCTTGTTCACAGGATGGAAATAAGTGTTCTTTGGTGTATTTGAACTTTGGGAGACCGTTGACGATGTTGTATTTGGCAAGCTTGTTGATAGTGTCAAAGTTAAGATGGGACAAACGTCTATGCCACAACCAGGACTTTGTTTCGCATGCTCTTGTCATGAGACAAATTGGTGATGAAGAGGCCATTTGGTTTATGTCGATAGCATAGAGATTGGTGCCACGATTCCGAGTTAAGAGATCATCTCCAACCAAATTCCTAACGAAACAAGTGTTTCTCCTAAATGCAACCTCTAAATCTGCATCACAAAACTGCCCGACTGAAAACAGATTGTGTCCCAACCCTTCGACATAGTAAACCCGAGTGATTAAGTAGTTCCCAAACCGAAGATCTCCATAACCCAGAATAGCTGCTACATGATCATTTCCAAATCGTACAGTTCCCATGAACTGCCATACAAAGTTGATTAGCAGCTTCAAATTCCCGGTCATGTGCTTGGAGCAACCCGAGTCGACGATCCAAAGACAGATTTCGATAACCTGCCAAGAACAGAAGAGTTTGCATTTGGAAACCGTATATTATTTGGTTCCATGGGGTTAGGGGTAACAAATGAATCACACTCAGAGAAGGTGTTACACCCCGTACCCGGTTTGACCGGAATTTAAAAACTTTTGACGCGGAAACGTTTGACTAAAATGGACTCATACAAATTCTTCATTTAAATGACCAGAAACTATAACATTTAACCCTTTAAAATACTTGCAAGAACATATACTCGAAAACCTTCAAAATATTTCACAATATTTTATAACACAACTAACAACCCTTCTGTAACCGACGATACGCCGTATCCCAAAAAGGGATACGCCGTATCAAAACTGATAGACCATGCGCCGTATCAACCTGAAGTGATACGCCGTATCACCTTAAACCTCTGATACGCCGCATCTGATATATTGGATACGCCGCATCACCTTAAACTTCTGATACGTCGCATCTAATATATTAGATACGCCGCATCGACCAATTTAGACAGAACATCAGCAGGAAAACCTGCATATACTCAACTCACCACCCAAGCCACTTTGACACCTCAAATACAACACTATAACTTGTATCAAAACACTCACTTTACATTCAAAACCATATCAAACTATAATACACGGCAATTGACCCGTTAGACTCCAAAATGGGTACAAACACGCTTACATCCAAACGCTCCTTTAAACATTCACTACAAACACTTAAAACACACTTGACGACTCGTTAGACCCCCAAACCGTTACCCGACTTTGACACACTTTATACAACTCATAAAATAGACTCTCGGGGTACAACTTTGACTCGAGCTCGGTATTCTACCTAGCTCCTAATGCTTGTTATCTTCCAAATCCATTTCCAATCCTCATGCTACAATCCAAGCCTTCCATTCCGCCGCACTTAAGCCTACAAAAGCATTAACAACTAAAAGAATAAGCTTACGCTTAGTAAGTAACTCGTCATAAACATATATCATACACATATTCCCACATAAGCGTCATAATCGCATAAAAGCCTCTAAGCTACCACATATCACTCATATCATACACAACTTCATAACATAACCACATTCATTCATCACAACCATAACCAACAACATACCTTAACTAATCCAAAGCCGATAACTAACATACTCCTATCCAAGGTCACTAGCCATCCATCCTTAGCTTACAACCATACTAGTCCAACTCTTATACACTTATACCACCACAATACATACATGATAAATACATACATAACACATGCTTTAGGGAGAGTTACTTACCTTAGCTCCACGCTAAGCACATAATCAATATCATCATCATCTATATCATCAACATCATCATCATCCTCATAAGCATCCTAAAACAACAACATAATCATACATACATTAATACATAATCATTAACTATAATCATGGTTAATACAACCATAACTAACCTCTAAACACTTCTAATCATCATATAATCATATATTGATTATATGATAATCAATCCCATCATTTACTAACTTAAACCCATTATAAACTCATCACATAATCATCATTAACTCTTAATTATCTTAAAACACCATTTACCCTTTAATCCCAAGTTAGGGTTTACAAACCCTAAATTCTTAATCACCAATTAAACTCTAATTAAACCTCATGAACATCATACCTTATGTAAGAAACAAGCTATAGGCTTAACCCTTGAATTATCACCATTAAACCATCATCATCTCATCATCAAAAGCTCCATCTTCTTCCCTCTCTTCTCTCTATCTCGACATCACAGGAACACACAAGAATTGTGTGGAAATGTCTAGAACCCAACACATATAAACTAGCTGGGAGGGCATTTCTGTCATTTCTATCCATTTTAGGTCGATGCGCCGCATCTCCTGATGCTCCGTATTTACATTTCAGATGCTCCGCATCTAAGCCTCACTTAAAAGACTCAACTACATATTCTTAGTCACACATACTTAGGCTCGGGTCAACTTCATCTAGGGTAGGGTCCCAATACCTGAGAAACGGGTGTTACAGAAGGTTTCTATTTGTTCTTTAGGAACAACTTTTAATTTGCCATTCTTAAGTGTAAACTTTCTACCCGTGGGTTTCCATGCACACAGCTTAAGATAGTCCCTAGGCAATAGACTACTAGTGATTGTCCTAGATGCTGCAATAAGTTTTTTAACATATCTAGTCCTAGCACTAGTTCCTGGAGGAACATCTTTCTGTTCAGGCATAGCATTCTCATTCTCATTATTAGAAACAATATCATCACAAACATTTTCAGATAATGATTTCTTGCACATTAAACAAACAGAGTCATTACATGCACTTGAAAAAGTACTCTTAACATTACATCCTGATGACATATGTTTCTTATTCGAAAGCGATAAATTCCTAGGGTATTCTTCTACTTCTTTGCATTCACTCTCAGAGGCAGGCGAGACTCTATTGTTCCTGGTATTGCTCCTAGACTTTAGTCTGCTGCTCCTAGAGGTGCTTTCTAATCCTGTAGAAGTTAAGGCACACTCATTAGAATTCATGTTGTTGTCCTGAGAGGTTGTTGTAGCATCCCTAGACTCGTTTGGATTATTTGTATTAGTTTTGTCTAATGCCCTATATGTGTTAGATTTAGAGGCAGACGCATTAGTGGGACTAATCCTATAAAGGCCAGGCACTATCACATTCGATGTTTTGAAAATAGCTTTCCCTGTATCAGCACATTGTTTAGGTAAGGGTGTTGGAGTGACTGGTTTTGTCAAATCAATTGTCACATCAACCTTTGGAACCGTTTGAGAAATTGGCATTTTGGATGCTTCCGAAGTTGATGGTTTTGCAAACTTAGTTTCCTCACCCTTCCTTTTTTGACTATCCAGCTGAGACTTCAAAAGATCATTTTGTTCTTTCATATTCTTGTAAGCACGCTCATACGACAATTTGTCATACTTGCATTCTTCCTTTTTCCGATCAAGTTGTTTAAAATAGGTTACATTTTCTTTTTCAAGCTTAGCAAGAGAATTTTCATATTTTATAACAATTGCAGAAGTCTCAGCTCTCAGTCTTTCATCATGTTCCACAGAATATGTTTGATAAATGATGGACATAATTTCGGTTGATAGAACAACCTCGAAGAGAGTATCATTATGGTTTTCCAAAACTTTGATGCGTTCAATGTTTTCATTAGCTTCCTTCACCTGGGATTGGTGGTCCTTGACGAAGTCGGCTGTTTCTTTTAAAATAGCATTTTCAACATGAATTACTCTCGCACTTATGTTATAGAGTGGAGTAGTAATTTCTGCTTGAAATACCTTTTTCATTTCATTATGAAAACTTGAATGCCAGTTGCTGATGCTAATATTTGTTTTCGAATCAACAATACTTTGAAGTGTTTTTACTTTATCTTTCAGATCATCCAAGTATCGTCTAGCTTCACTTGTGTTAAAAGGGTTGCTAGAGGACATTTGTACCAGATTTGAAAGATTTTTAGAAACAACTCTTGGTTTTGTTGAAACAACTGGTCTTTTGAAAACCTTTGTTGGTGGTTGTTGTTTAACAAAATTCACCCCAGAAAGTATGTTAAGCTTGTTATAATCAATGGGTTTGATTTCTGGGTTCATTTGTCTCGTTTTGATTCTACTCTCCTCGGCAAGTTCAATCGTTTCATCCGAATCCCGAACTTTGGGAGGATCATGTTTATCAAACAGCACATTACCATTATATAACACATTCTGTTCTTTCTGAGCTTTCTTGAGACGATAAGGGTTTTCACAACCGATAGCCATTTTCTTCATAGTATGTAAAAGCGGGTTTGAATCTTTAATAAGCATATTAATTGTTTGAGCAGAATGACCCGTTTTGACAAGCAAATCTTCCAACTTTTTAATTGTTTCTTGTTTCTCAATGATTTCATCAAGAAGTTCATTTTCGCGTTTTGAAAAATTTTCTTTCAACTGTTTCTTTTCTTTTTCAAGATCAGAACAAGTTGATTTTTGTTTAGAAAGTTGGTTTTGCAAATCCGAAACTTCCGTGTTTAAGGATCGTATTTTCTTGTTTAAGTTAACATCGAGGGTGTCAAACTTAATTTGTAATTGTTTTTCCCTTGAAACGGAGTTTTTGTAACCATCTTCTAATTCTGACTGTCGAGTTGTATTAATTTCAAAAACTTTTTCATTCACCTTATATCTCTCAAGCTCAGCGGTCAATTTTTCATTCGCGGCCTTAACATCGCGATTGACCTTTTTGACGTTTTCAATTTCAACACTACAATTGTTCAATAATGATTCAAAAAACGCACGTGTTTCCTCATCATTCTCAACATGTTGTGACTCGAAGCCTCCATTAGGATCCATATCTGGAGTTGCCAAATTAATATTGCTACAACTTGGCGTGTCCATATATGTATCATAATTGGATGCTGGAGTCGCAGGATGCTGTTCATCATGAGTCGACATATCAAATATTTCATTATTGTGACATGTAGTGAATGGTGGTACCTCAGAGACTGCATTGGTGTCATACACAGGAGGTGTTTCAGAATCCGTGTCATACTTAGCCTCCTGAAGATTGGCCATGAAAATGCAGTTTGCATCGATGTCCTCAAGATCTTCCATATCATCCATAAGAGCCATAAAGTCATTCTCTTCTGCACTCAACTGTAGCCCAGCCGTTTCCTTCTGTGCCAACATTAGTGCTTTCTGCAGATAAGCTGGATCTCTCTTTTTCGGCTTGTTGGGACAGTTCCTTGCCATGTGACCGACTCCCTGACAGTTGAAACACTTTATCAAATTACCCTGATTCGTATTCCCAGCACCAGGAGCAGCAACATTCCCAAACTGATTCCCAGCATTCTGACCCCTCTGATTGCCAACAACTAAACCCATCGGATTCCCTGCATACTGACCCATCTGATTTCCAACATACCGCCCTGCATTCTGATTACCCATCTGATATCGAGGAGCATATCCCTGTTGATTCCCATAACCTCCAACCATCTGTCCTTGTTGACCCATGTTGAAACTCGGCTGTGCAATCTACTTGTTGCGAGTCTTCGATGAGATTCGTTGGTTGTTGTTGGTAGGTGTTGAGTAGCGACCTTGGAATGCATTTGTGAGGTAAGCAAATGCTTGAGTCAAAGCAGCAGTGGACTCATCATTGTCATTAAATTATGGTTCTGGGTGTTGCGGGTATTGTTGCTGTGGGATGACTTGTTGTTGTTGTGGGTAGAATGGTGATTGTGGAATATATTATTGTTGCATGAAGTTCTGAGTGGACGAAGAAGAGGGTTGTGTGTTTACTATTGTAGGTGTAGGTGTTTGAGCAATGAGTGCCAGAGGATCATGTTGCTTTGCTAACTTCTCTTTCCTGACTTCATTTGCCTCTACCTGGTTTTGCTTTAGGAAATCATAGAGCTGATCATAGTTCACCTGATGAAGGTCCTTTGTTTGGTTAACAATCGTTAAAAAGCGTCCCCATTCTTCTGGTAGATTGTTGATGAACTTGATGTTTTGAACTATTTGCCTTGGTGACAATTTGTTTCTGATGAGCTCGTTCATTAAGGTGCAAAACCTGGTGTAGTAAGATTCAATGGGTTCCGCTGGAGTGGATGTGAACTTCTCCCATTCTGTTAGCAGCTTGTTTTCAACATCCTGTTGTCCAATTTCTGTGCCATGACAAAGCCTTTGAACTCGTTCCCACATATCGTAAGCAGTTTCACAACTGTCAACAGCAGCAAAGATCTCACGTGGTAAACCAAGTTGAATTAAGTGCATTGCCAAGTCATCAGCTGCAATTTGTTTCCAATCCTCTGCCGTGTAATCATCTTCTCTTTGTAAACGAAGGAATGGTAGAGTAGGAGGTGTATTATTTGGATTTCCAGGGTCTTGAATCTGACGAGGCTTGAATGGTCCATTCTGGATGGAGTTGAGCAGGAGTCTACCTTGTCAGTCAGGTTTGGTTTTGATGTAGCGAAGCATACGACTCGTCCATTGAAGATATCCACCCTTTTCTAGCATAGGAGGACGGTTTTCTGCACCTGCTGCATGGATGTCTTGTTGAGTAGTCATTGTTGATGTTTCGTATGATAAAGTTGATGCAGGATCGTTGCAACGTAATAGGAGTTGTGGTTGTTAAAGGTTAAATTCAGTTGGTGTGGTGGTGATTTCTGATTTCCCGCTAAAAATTGACTGTGAAAAATTTCTCGACCAGAATTTGAAATTCACCATAAAATGCAATTCTAAGATTATTATAAAAATTTGAGTTTTAAAAATTTTGACGCCAAATTTCACCGTAAAAAATTTGAATTTTGACCTAAAAATTTGAATTTTGGGCCAAAATTTTCACTGTTATACCAAAATTTGAATTTCGCGTAAAAATTGAACGTTTAATCACCTGTGAAAATTAAATTTTACTCAAATTTTCCCGCCAATTTTTTTTTTTTTTTTTTTTTTTTTTTTTTTTTTTTTTTTTTTTTTTTTAGAATTGTTATAGAGTTTTAAACGAGAATTGCGATAACCAGGAAATCAGAATTGCGATAGCTTCATTTGGCACATTTGCGATAAGGGACTGGATTTGACAATTCGCGAAAGTACTATGAATGCCACAATTGCGATAAGACCATTTGACAATTGCGAAAGTCTTATGACAATTGCGATGAACCACTGGACAATTGCGATAAGTACTTGTAACAATTGCGATGGAACGCTGGGACAATTGCGATAAGTCTGAACAATTGCGATGGAAGCGCTTGGACAATTGCGATGAAATTTGAACAATTGCGATGGAAAGCAGCTTTGACAATTGCGATGAAATTTTGAACAATTGTCGATGGAAAGCAGCTTTGACAATTGCGATGAAAATTTGACTTTTGACAATCGATAAGTCCCAAATTGGAAGATCTAACCACTGCTTTTCACTCGACCAATCATTACCAACTAATCTACTTTTACCACTCTACCAATAATTTATACAAGAATTGTAAGCAAGAACTAACTGATGAAGATCCCCAAATCCAGTCAAACACAATCGTTGAAGCCTTTTGCACGATTAAGTCACTTTAAACGCAAGAAGTTTAATCTTGAAGCTAAGATTCGACTAAAGAACTACCAAAGCTCACTAACCAACTCTTAAAATCTATAAAAACACAACCTGTAACCTGAAAATTTGTGTACGAATCCAAGATAAACACAAAAGCTCACGTTTTTATAGAAAAAAAAACGCAACTTTGGGTGCTTCTGAACACAAACCGAGCACAAACTATATCCTATTTCGATGTTTGGCGTGTTGATACCACTTGTTATGAACAAAGATCACTACTTTATCACACAAACTTATATAGATCGAATGGTACTCAAACAAGAACAAGAACAAGATGAGAAGAGTGTGGATCGTATGGAAATATGACTGTGTATCTATTAGCTTAAAGAACAAAGATAACAAATACAAACATGAAGCTTACACACTCCCACCTTGGCTGTCTAAAGAAGCACTATGAGATACACTAGAAAATGGGGTGGGAGTGTACTATTTATGTTACATATGCCACGACCTAAAAGGCTTTAGGTGGGCTTCGTGTGGGCTTGGGTCTCATGGATCACTTATACATTAATTCTTACATGTTAGATTTAGCCACAAGCCCACTTTCTAGACTTAGATACTACACGACACACAAGTTACAATATTACAAATGACCATCACTTTACATTTATAAATTAAATGCTAACAGATGTGTTTATTATTTGATGATTTGATACATACAATATACATGGTGTTTATATGTAAGAGGCAATGATGTGTTTATTATTTGATGATTTGATACATACAATATACATGATATTTATAGAGTCTACCTCTAAACTATTTAGGGTAAATTACCAATCACCCTTAATTCTAGCTAATCAACATCAACAACTAATTTGCCAACTCAGTGCGTATCCATAGCACACGATTACAGCTAACACTATTTTGAACCAAATGTGGGTTTAACGGGTATTTATAAGATTTTTAAAGGATAAAAAAATGGGCAAATTTTTTTTTTAACCCCAACGTGTGTTTTTTTTTTTTTTTTTTACCCAACGACTCTTTTTTTTAACCCCTATTTCGGTCACTGCAATTTGAAAATAAAATAAAATAAAAGCCTGATGGCTTGGTTGGTGGATTTGGCGCAATGCCCTATAACGCAAGAGAAGGTACCGGCTGGTGTCATAGGGTCGCGCCATAGGGCAATAACGAGCCCTATGGCGTACTATACCGAGTGCTCTAATGTGTGAGGCGTTGTGACGATGGGTTGAGTGCCACACGTGAAGGAGAAAAATAAAGGGAAGGAGTGATGATCATCACCGGTTGAAATGGAAGAAGGAGGCGACCGTCATAATGTTTTCTCATTAAAAAGATTGTTCTTTTACACATTATTCTCTATACAACAACAAAGATTTCTTATCTTTATTCATAACTCAAATACCCTTTAACTTAAAATATATATATATATATATATATATATATATATATATATATATATATATATATATATATATATTTGACAGAAACAATGTAGACGACTAAGACTAAAAAGAATTTTAAAGCTTGAGGCGAGAACTATTACATGCATGCGGCGTTAATGATTAAGTAAGAAGCCGGAAGTTCGCGAATTATTAAATAGAAAAGAAGCCACATAAACCGGATCATATATGATTCTCTGGTAGCCACCTACTTTTTGACTTAGAAAAGAAGCCACATAAAAGCATCCATAAAGATGTTTTGGACGAGTCGATACATCTTTTAAAGTTTATTGAATTACTTAATAATTTATAGATTAACGAGAATGGCGACGATCGCCGCGTTGCGGGCGTGCTTGTTTTTCGGCCGAGGCGATTTTGCATAAATAAAGTAGAATATTTAGGTGTTGTAAGACACCAAGCATGTAGAATACATATACATGTGTGCTTGTTTGAGAGAGGAGGAAAAAATATGGCAAAAAATCATACAAAGTTTCGTATTCGTCTAATAACTCTATACATTTATTAGATAGTGAATTTATTGGTGGTATGCCCGTCAACTAATAGTTCAAGACATCTTGTGTTTAGCTTGAATAAATGATCGGCAAGTCTTCCAAAAACACTATGTTTAGCCTGAATAAATGATCAGCAAGTCTTCCAAAAACACATACGCAAATCTCCTGTTGCACCACCTGATCAAGTGCAGCGTAAAATAAGGTAATCCAAGTACCTGTTTAACATAAAACCATGAAAAACATACCGTAGTCAGGAATCAGAGACAAATTATTGTAGTGTTGTGAGATAAAAAAAATGGAGAAACCTCTTTTGAATCTTGAGCATCTGCTATGACCCGGAGGACCTCGCCTAGTAGCCTTAAAAGCACATCAAACTTTTGTGTACCTTCTGAGGAAAAAATGGATAGCATTCACCAAAAAATTAAACAATGTAGGCATAAACACCTATATTACCAATCAAAATCTAAATCAACACTTTCAAAAAAAACATGGAACTACCTGTAATATGGCACTTTTGTTTCTGTGTTTAAGATGGCGAGGTGAAATATATACGGAATCATCGCTGTTTTAGTTATGTCAGGATGCGAATGCAGAATGTGTTCCAATTCTGCTGGTGGCACCTATTGATGTATAAAAAATTGTTCAAGTCCTGAGTTACTATTTAAGGACTTGAATGCATGACTGCATGTTGTACCTGATAACCTTTATATTTAATCAACTATTTCAAACATAATACTAACCTGGTTATAGACTTGTGCGCCTTCATAAGCGACAACAACTTTCACATTAGTTTGATGACAGAACTTTTTGAGTTCTTTGAAATTCTAACAAAATAATGTTTGAAGTTACAATCTGAATATTACAGTATGATGATTTAGAAGAGAAATAAAAAGTTAATACTTTGCGAAAATCGGCAT
The DNA here is from genome assembly GCA_021014915.2 of Artemisia tridentata subsp. tridentata. Lineage (NCBI taxonomy): Eukaryota > Viridiplantae > Streptophyta > Magnoliopsida > Asterales > Asteraceae > Artemisia > Artemisia tridentata. The sequence continues at coordinate 92,060,843 of CP139501.1, forward strand.
GTTTAAAAATATGCCCATCTCTCGACAAAAGTAATGTGTCACTTGGCAGAAACACATGATCGTGAACGTGCGTGTATTCATATATATGTTATCTTAGACTTAGATTAACAAACATGTGCAGCAGTGCAGTCCCTTAATTATTTTTGTTCTGTACTGAGGTTCATTTACAGTCTTAGGGCCTAGACATGTAAATCTAAATGGATCATGACATTATTTATCTAAACATGTGATACTGAATGATGTAGCCTTAGAGATCATCAAGACCCAACAAAAGAAAAAATATTGTAGCCATCTACTATTGATTGCAAGGAAAGAGCAATGTGATAAAGTAGTTAACATATTACTGTTCGAATTTGCATATGCTACTACAAACTGAACTTAAATTCATCAATTCAATAGAAACACCAAACCATGTTTATCAATGATAAGCTTCATGAAGGTTTCGAAAGATTGAAAAAAGCTATTACGCTACCTTTGAGCTTACCCAAACACCCCCTTAAACTTTTGTGCAATTACACCAAACAATATATGTTGTTAAGGGTTGGACGTGTGCATACCTTTACGTGTTGTCGGTTTGTGCTTCCCAAAGCTTAAAAAGCCTTGCTGAAGAAAAAAAAGATCCCGAAACCAATATTTCACCTACGAATCCACAATGGTAACAATAGTTCAAAAAGGAAATTTTCTTGCAATATACAGAAGAGAATATGAAAGGAACTCACGTGCTGATTATGGTTTTCTCCTATGACTTTAAACATGAACTCATCAACGCTTCTTGGCCTTCCAGCCATTCTGTTCCAGTAAGTCGCTCTTCAGCACCTGCGAAAAAACCATACTCAATTAGAGGTCGTGAAGTGATTTTTGTAAGCTCCCACCTATCTTGCCAACTCTAATAAAAAAGCAAATTTCACATAGCATATTTTAAAAAAAATTTATAATCCTAAAAAAGCTTTAAAATATGAAAATGTCTAAACACCTCATGAAATATATATAATCTAACGAATTCACTGACCAATAATTTCACTTTCCAAACGATTATACTCTACCTTCATCGTATCCGAATTGAAAAGACGATTCATAATTTCTACAAAACAACAAAACGCACATAACAACAGTTCTTTAGCAATCTAGCTTCCCTGTTCACTTTCGTCATCGACTTCAGACCGTGGCTTCATTTCAGAAGTAACTCAGCTCAACATCTGCAAATTGTTAAAGTAAAGAGTAACCATTCAAGCAAGACCACTCACAAAGGTAAACAACTAAGCTAAACTTGTGGATCATTTTGATTACCTCTACCTCGGAGTATAGCGGGGCTAGGAGTAGACCATAACGGAGTCAACAAAATGAGGCTCAGATCTGCCTTTCCTTAGGCGGCTCGACTCACCCGCCATGGCTGCAACCACGTAACATTCGTGGTTACCCCGCCAAGATACGGTTATGTGTGAGCTTCACGCATGGAAGAGTTAATGTGCAGAAAAATTCATCATCGCCCCAGAAAATATAAGGTGAGTGAGACAACCGAAGCTTCATGCTTGAGATTTGCCAAAAAAGCTTACAACAGAGGATACATAACGCATGGCTGCAGGTCTAGCAACCTGCTTCACCAAAATCCCTACAACCTCACGTTTAATCAAACCCATAGATGGTATGCTAAAAGTGAGACAACCGAAGCTTCATCATGAGATTTTGCCAAAAAGAAACTTACAACAGATTGCCCTACAACCTCAGGTTGAATCTAACACCGTAGCTCAGGTCTGCAAGCAGCAAATACCATGACCAAACATGGTCCATGGCTGCAACCACCAAACATAGTGGTTTCCACAAACGGTATTCATCCGCCATGGCTGCAAGCTTAATAGCTGCCCCGCCAAGATGGGAAGATTGTCCTTTTAATGATAAAAACAAATTCAAACGCATTCATCATATGTCAAAACAGTTGTAAGGACTGTTCCGCATTTATTTTCATCCTCAAACATGTCTTCCCTGTATTCAAATGATCAAAAAAAAAAAAAATCCAAATTTACCATATTTTTTTCCACATAATATTTGGTCTTAGTCAAAGCTCATAAATCAAAAACTGTTCCATTTCACAAAATACTAAATGTATTACAGTAATTACCAATCAAAATAAATTATAGTAATTTCATCAATCCAACTGAAAAAAAAAAAAAAAAAAAAAAAAAAAAAAAAAAAAACAATAGAAACTGTAAATAAAAGATTTGGTAAAAGATATACACATACCTCAGGCATACACACACACCATCTTCAATAAATTAGCCGGATCTATCAAATACCGACCCGATGTGGTAAACGAACCACTGCTACTACCTTTTTTGTTTTTGTTCTACAAAGTTTAGAGTAAAAGTGTTTATGATTTTTTATTTTAGTGGTTCTGATTTGTTTAGGGTTTTTTTGCGAAAGACATGGGTAATTGATGTTGATGCTCATTAGTGAAGATCATGTGTGTGCAAGAATTCTATGGGACATTTTACATGTAACAGAATAAATTTTGGTTTGACATACAATATGATACCTGTTCATCTCTTACGATCAATTGTATCGGCCGACAACTGAAACCTGTTCATCTCTTACGATCAATTGTAGCAGCCCTTTTCAGGTCTTGCCTTGACACCTGTAACAACACCAAATAAGGAAGGATTAAAATAATTTAAATCGTATGTCATATCCTGTATTCATCAGTCCAACAACATAAAACCAAATGAGTCCGCTTACCTTGGGTGGCTGAGCAACTTCGTTTGTTATTGGCATGTAAGGAGACGGGATCCTTTTCTAATGTTTGTTTAGACTGGTTTTGACTGAAAACAGCCACAATAGTCATGTTTGGATCAGGATATTTATCGCACGGCATGGCTGCAAAGCAACTGAGTTTCCATGCCAAGATTAGTCCACCCCCCCGGCTGCAAACAAGTTACCGTGATGCCCTGCCATGATAGGGGCGTATAAGGCTTTTAAAAAAATTATATTAATCAGCCACAAATTCAGCAGGTTAGAACAGATCAAGAAAGAAATGCTCATCAATATCTACAACGAACAAATTATAAGTTTATATTAAAACACGTCATTAACGACACAACAGGCAATAACGAAAACCCAATAATTAGGGTTTTCAACCAATCATTTAAAATCATCAATCAACAGACAATCAGCAACTAAACCCGATATAAATCAAAAGCCCTAAAGCCAAACGACCACTAAACCCTATATAAATGAAAAGCCCCAAACTTGCAGACATCAACCAAAAAATTAGGGTTTTCAACCAATCATTTAATTAACAACAATTCTTACCACCGGAATCATGCGCCAGCAGCCATTCGGCCACTAAACCCTGTATAAATCAAAAGCCCCAAAGTTGCACACATCGATCCAAAAGATATTGGTGCAGCCAATAGCAACCCCATATAAATCAAAAGGCACAAAGTAAGATAGACACGCACAGAGAAAGACAGGGTGAAATCATCAATCGCGATTGTTGGTGATGATTGGTATGTGTGTGTGTGTGTGTGTGTGAAAGTGTACTCCCGAAGATTCTACATCTATGTTTTATTATTATTATTATTTTTCATATATAAAAAATGGAGCAGGGGTACACGAAGAGGGCTGGGCCACGAAAATAGGCTAAGAACACGGCCCATATATTTTGGCGGGAAAAAGAGGAGCAAAACGGCGCCGTTTTGTTTGACAATTAAACATATATATAATTATGTAAACTGAAAGAATCAATTTTCTTTGTTATTTAAAAAAATGGATTATAATACACCGTTAGTCTTTGTGGTTTAGCTGGATTTCATGTTTAGTCCCCACTATAGAGAAGTTATTGCAAACCTCCTCAACGTTTGAGTTTTCGCACATTACTGGTCCAAAATTTTAACGCTCGTTAAATTATCTCGTTATCTTTCACACGTGAGTTACACATGAGTGTGTTTCCACCAACATTTCCTTTTTTTTTTTTTTTCCACCTTTGACACGATTAGTTCAGTTTTCTATTCTTGACAAAGTAATTTTGGTTTGACTTTTTCAACCTCTAAAAGTAGGAAAACATAAAAAAAATAGTTTGAAAACATAAAAAAAAAAAAAAGAAAAAAGAAAAAATAGTTTGACTTTTTCTTTCTCTTTTTATGCCATCTTCTTTGTTTCTTTTATAGGGCTGAGCATAATAGATCGCCGATCGGACTGAACCGAGAAACTAGACCGAATTGGACTGACCGAGCCGGATAGAACGTATTTCGGTCTGTTACTCGGTCCACCATTTTCCTCATATTCAGTCCTCGGTCTATTCCTCCAGCCCTTGAAAAGGTTCAAATTTCTGTTCAAGGACATCACGGTAGTATTACCTCAACCACTCTTATGCCTGGTTCCTTTGGTGTTGCTTCAGCAGGACCAGCTACCCCTACTCCTGTTGAGGGGGAGAAAACAACCAAAGGAATTGGCAAACAGCTTACAGTCTCTGATCAATTTCAAAGAAGACAAAAACAACAAAACGAGGCTGAGGAATTGAGGCTCATTCAGTCTTCAAAAGAAACAAGTTGTCCATTCATTGATCCCCAAGTTGAACCTTAGGCTTAAACTGAAGGGAAGTAATTCAAGAAAGGAGCTGACAAAGGCTAGAAGCCAATGATTGAATCTCAACTCAAAGAACCTGAAGAGGAAGAAGGGAGTGATGATAACCTTGAAAAGGATACCACCAATCTAAGGCATGGAGTTGCACAATTTGTTGAGTCCCTCACTGTAAAACCTATCAATAAAATTTCCTTCACTAATGAAGAAGAAGAATCAATACACATTGCTGGAGAAGAACTGAAACTACAACAGGAAGAGCATGAGAGGTCAAAGGCAGTTGCAATTGAAGCTGAAAAGCTTAAAAAGAAGCTGCTTTGATCAAGAGTCTTGATCTAAATTTCATCGAGGCCTACATGCAAAAGAAGGCTTATTATGACAAATATTGTCATATGGTCCTGAGCAAAAGAGCCAAAGGAAAGATCGCCAACATGGACATCATCACAATGAAAGGTCCAGTCAGTGTGAGGATCTACATAGACGATTTCGATGTTGAAATAATTCATGAGTCCATGACCACTAACCTTCATGTGCAGGAATGGAAGGAACTGCTAGATTATTTTGGAAAGAAATAAGGAGCTTAGTGGAATGCCATTGGTGAAGCAATGACAAACAAGCTGAAAGAAGTGAAAAAACTCGAAGTTTCACTGAACATGCAACCTGGAGTTCCTCTAGAAGACCAAGACCCCATTCATGAATTGAACAGGATTGGCAGGAAGAGGCTATAATGCACGGGGACGCCATTTTTGGTGTCCTACCCATTTCAGAAGCTTGTTGGGGACTGAAACGCGTCGGGGACGGCAAGGAAACGTTTCCTGCCCGTTTCCGGTTATGGGGGGACGTTTCCCCGAAGTTTCCTAAACATTTCGATTTACTTTTAGGGTTTTTAACCCCATATAGCCCCGGATTCTTGATTTTCGGCGACAAATTCTGATGGCGGCGGCACTGCAACTTCTGCCAGAAACCCAAGGAGGAAGAGAGGAAACAGGGAAGAGTAGCTATACGGCTGAAACTTGTGTTTTAGTCTTTTAGGGTTTAAATAACTTTAGTCTTTTTAACATTTAACCCCTCTATCTTTCACTATTTTACATTTAGTCTCTAAACCTTATAAATTTTACTCAAAAAGTTTAAAACAAGTTTGTGTATTTAAACATTTGACCCCCTCTATCTTTAATAGTTTACATTTAAGTCTTAAACTTATATATAAAAATATAAAATTAACGTTAAATACGTGTTATAACTTATAAATAGCTATTTTTAAATATATTTTTTATTGCCGTACCCATATCTTGGATTTTTGAGTTTTGCCGTTATCCGTTCCCGTATTGTCCCCGTCCCAGTGCTACATAGGGAAGAGGAAGAAAGATGCTGATGAACTTTAAGAGTTTTTCAGATCCACCAAGCACTACAAAGGTCAAGTTCCATATGAAAATCGTCCGGCTGGAACTGTGCTGAATGAAACAATCTGTGGGATGATCTGTTTCAACACTCCTAAAACGCAAGATTTTCTCAATATCAACGAGCTCCCCAAACTGGACAATGAAACATTATATGGGACTCATGTCATATTTCAGAGAATTCATCAAGGACCTAGAATAACTAATATTGCAAGAACCTTCAACTCACTCCTGATTTCTAAAGTTGAAAGGAGAAACTTGAAGAACCTCCTCAAGCCAGTCAGAATCCTACAATCATTGAAGTAATAAATAGTTGTAATTATTTGATAATTTTGTTGTAATTGTAACCTATGAATAAATATCAAATGAACTTATGTTATTTTACTGCTTTCCAAAAAGTAAGATGAAGTTGCTAGCTCACTTACATCTGATTAACTTAGGCTATTTGCATATCCAAATAGGGGGAGATTGTTGGGCCATTTCAGCTACCGACAGTCTTTAATTAAATAGATTTGAACATAAAATAGCCTAAGTATAACATAGTCGCTGAGTAAGTACTTAGCAAAACTCCTTCTAAGTTCTTGAAGATAAAGAGTCTTCACTTCAATGCTGATGCAGTTAAGCTTCTAGAGAACAATTCCCAAAGAAGGTGTTCAGTTCAGTGAGGCTTGACAATACCTCACTGAACGATGCCTGATCTCCTCATAACCCAAGATACAGAGTTAGTAAAAAGGTGCAACATTTATCAACATTGCTCCCTAAAGAAGAGTATACCCTTACCTAAAGTTGAAACATTTAATGCACTCCTCACCAAATCATTAAATACTCAACACGTATAAAGTATAAGCCTTTGAAAATCCTTCTCTGCTATAAAAGAGAATATTGTAGTTGAGTAAATACTATCTTGCAATTAATGTGATACACATTACTCATCGAATTGAACTTAGGTCGTTGAATATTCAGCGAGTAAGTATAAGTTCATACTTAAACCATAACCTTGGTTTAGGTCACCTCAATTTTCATTCAACTAAGATTGTTATTCCGCAAACAATCTTTGTAATTTTTTTTTGATTAATTTCTAATAAAAATTTAAACGTTAAAAACCTCTATGTAAATCTTGTTTAAACTCAAATGATGAAATAACACTGTATTTTGGTCTGATTTATAATTGAAAAAAAAAATCTTGTTTAAACTGCTTTTACTTGTTCATCATAAAAGTGTCTTAAACTATATCAGTTAATGTAGAAAGTGATTGTATAACTTAGATTCATCGTACAATCACTTTAAAGGGAACACCACGTTGAGGTAGAGATAATAAATAGGTTATGCGGATAAAGGTGAAGAGAAAGTAAAAAAGCAAATAATGTGACGTTAAGAATGGATGAAAAAGGAGTTACTATTAAACTTAGCCTGAAAATGGAGGTAATCTGTACATTAAATTTTAATCCAAACACTAAGTGATCGTGTATAGTACCCCGGACCCAACACACTAGGCCGGTCACGCTTATAACTTGAACCGCGGAAGAGTCAATACATTATAGACTCTAGTCTTGCCAAACCAGGATAAGAACGTACCCCGGTTTCTCCAGACCGGGACGGAACACTTATTTAGCCGCGGTCAGGCCAACGAAAGCCAGATCTTGTGGGATTGTGTCTCCCACTTGATCTGACACTTACCTACAAAGGTAAGGTGCAAGTTGACTCTGCTCTGACGCTTACCTACTCGGTAAGGCGTATGTCAGCCCGCAGATTCCCGAGGCAGCTACAGTAAGTATAGGGGTAGTATAAATACCCCCATCTCATTTATTACCTACAACTAACTGCATTTACTTTCACCTAGTCCGCACTTACACTATCTCTCTCAAACAATATACTTACTCTCACACTGGAGGCCAACCGCGGAACCCCCCTTCCGCGGTAAGACTAACGGTGTTGCTTTTCTTAGCAGATTAAGAAGTACTTAGCGCAAGATCTACACCCACCAAGAACTAGTCTAACCCATATCTGGAGGTGTGCCCAAGATTTGTACTAACGAGTTGGCGCCATCCGTGGGACCAGTTACACAACTGCGTTTCTAAAAAAGAAAAAAAACTTTACCATGAGCAACCAAACAAAAAACCCCTCCCCGTCCCAAGAGCCTTCCACAGTACGGAACACTCATGAGAAGGGGAAGGGGAAAGAAGGAGAGCACCATTCTGACTCTCTTCCGGATGAGGCGATAAGGGCGTTCTGCGACAAGCACTACCACCAACTATTGCCCTTAATGATTGAAAAAGTCCATGCGGAGAAGATGGGATAATTAAAAACCCGTCTCAACTTCGAGGACGAGTCACAAGAGGATTCATACTCCCGGGATCCATCCCGATATGTTGAATCAAGAGACAGGAGAAAGCGAAAGACGAGCCCCGGTGCGCGGCCTGAACCTTCCGAAAGCTCCTACTCCCGGAGTGTGTTCTCCAAACTTAGTAAAGAACCCGAAGATAACGAGGAAAGGGCCAAACACCCCAGGTTGGCCGTTTTCACCCGTTTAGGGGAGAGAAGAGAAGGTGTTAAGTCACGCTTGGGAGAGAGAAAACCGGACGTGTTTTCTCGGCTTAAATCCAAAAGCCGCGCTCGAAAGGAGCGTAGAGGTGAAGCTAGACGTTATAGGCAAGACGGACGACCCCTTGTGGAAGGAAGTCCGGATAGACCAAGAAGAAGCCCAAGCCCGACCTACAGCCGCACTCCCCGCTCAAGGGAGAAAGGTGGCGGGTCTGGATCCGCTGGCTCCGGTTCCAGAAGGCGAAGGGACCGGACCCCGGAGGGAAATGGAGACTATGACGGAGGATATTGGGAAGCCGGGTCTGAGAAGAACAAAGGGAACGCGGACGATCTTTATCGCCCGTACGATATCGATGACAAGGATCCTTTCACGCAAAGGGTCAAAAACTTTGAATTCCCAAAGAGGACCCGAATGCCCTCCAATGTAAAAACTTATGACGGAACAGGAGACCCGGAGGACCACCTGAAAAATTTCTGTACCGCAGCCAAAGTCAAACGATGGACTATGCCCACTTGGTGTCACATGTTTAACTCCACCCTGATGGGCCATGCTCGAATGTGGTTCGATGAATTGCCGGCAGAAAGCATAGATAGCTTCGAAGATCTCTGCAGAAGTTTCTTATCCTACTTCCTCCAGCAGAAGAAGTACACCAAAGATCCGGTGGAACTTCACCTTATCAAGCAAAAAGAAGGAGAATCCACGACAACATTCGTCGACCGCTTCAAAGCGGAAAGTATGCATGTGAAGGGCACCCCTGAATGCATGAAGGTTTCGGGATTCATACACGGGATTAACAATCCAGAGCTAATCAGGAGGCTCAATGATAAAATCCCCAAGACGGTCGACGAAATGTGGAAGGTTACTACGGCCTTCATCTGTGAAGAAACGGCCGCGGCAAATGTGTCAAGGAAAAAACAAGACCGCTCTTCGTGGAAATATCACGAAGGGGGGTCCCGGGCATCCCACAACCAGAGTTTTGAAAGGAAAACAGAATTCAAAGGGCATTCAAGGATGGAACGGAGAAAGAGTGACCGCTTCACACCTCTAACAAAAACACCAAAGGAGATCCTAGCAATGGACGCGGTAAAATTTACTGCTCCACCGCCTATGGCAAGCCCGGTGGAATCAAGAAACAAAGACAAGTATTCTGAATTCCACAGAGAAAAAGTACATCATACGGATGAATGTTTCCAATTGAAAAGGCAGATTGAGGACGCGGTTAGATCCGGCCAGTTGGCACATCTGGTAAAAGAGATCAAGAATGGAAGCCAGAAGGGTGGGGCCGCTAAAGGTGGCAAGAAGGAAACCGCGTCAAAAGACAAAGCCCCAGCCATATTCATGATACAGACTTGGAAACGAACTGTGAAGCAGAAGGTACCCTCTAGTACCGAGCCTAATTTGGATTTATCCTTCCCTCCAATAAAGGAGGACGACTGGGAAGACCATCCATTGGTAATAAACGCTGGAGTGGGCGGACACCACGTGCACTGGATGTACGTGGACAATGGAAGCGCCTCCGAAGTCCTTTACGAACATTGCTTCAACCGACTGAGTCTGGAAATCAAGAAAAGAATGATCCCCGCTACTGCTCCTCTTCTAGGTTTCAGTGGTGAACTATCATGGCCCTTGGGGCAGATTCTGTTAGAAGTTACCCTAAGTGATGAAGAGAATTCAGCCAGCGCTTGGATGAATTTCATGGTGGTTAGATCATCCTCTTAATACAATGGTATAATCGGCCGGCCGGGGATAAGACAACTTAAAATGACCCCTTCCACGGCCCATGGAATGATCAAATTCCCCACCCAGGGCGGAGTGGTCATGTTATATAGTGACAAAATCATCCTGGTAGAGTGCCAAATGGTCGCGGAACCCCAGCCGTAGCAAGATCCTGAGGAAACCCCGGCAAAGGATGGGATTCAAGTAGCAATACACCCAGAATTTCCGGATCAGACAGTCACCATCGGAGGAAGCTTGACAGATCCGGGGAAGAAGGATCTGTGTGAATTACTAAAGAGCAATCTGGATATCTTTGCCTAGCAACCATCCGACATGACCGGAGTACCGCGGAGCGTGGCAGAACACAAACTCAACATCCAGGAAGGGTATGCACCGGTAAGGCAAAAGAAACGTGGGCAGGCTCCGGAACGGAACAAAGCAATTAATGAGGATGTTGCAAAATTAGTCGAAGCCGGTATAATGAGAGAAGTCCACTACCATGACTGGCTGTCAAACCCGGTCCTGGTCAAGAAGAGTGACGAAAGCTGGAGAATGTGTGTAGATTTCAAGGATCTAAACAAAGCATGTCCGAAAGATTGTTACCCTCTTCCGGAGATCGACTGGAAAGTCGAGTCACTCTGCGGATACACCTTCAAGTGCTTCTTGGATGCATACAAAGGATACCACCAGATTCAGATGGCCGCGGAAGATGAGGAAAAAACCGCCTTCCACACAAGCCAAGGTATTTTTTGCTATAAGAAAATGCCCTTTGGATTGAAAAATGCAGGGGCCACGTACCAGCGTCTAGTGGACAAAGCGTTCGAAAGACAGATTGGAAGGAACCTTGAAGTGTATGTTGATGACCTGGTAATTAAGAGCCATTCGGAGGCGGAAATACTAAGGGACGTGGAAGAAACCTTCGTGACACTCCGGAAGATAAACACAAAGTTAAACCCAAAAAAGTGTACCTTCGGAGCAGAAGAAGGAGTATTCTTGGGCCACGTAATCAGCAAGAAGGGAATCAGGGCTTGCCCGGAGAAATCCGAGGTCGTTGCCCGGCTACCCTCACCACGGACTCTTAAAAAAGTGCAAAGCTTAAACCGAAAATTGGCAAGTCTAAACCATTTCCTATCAAAGTCCGCGAAAAAGTCCTTACCATTCTTCAAAACACTGAAGAAGTGCATCAAAAAAAGTGACTTTCACTGGGTACCGGAAGTGGAACAAGCATTCAAAGAGATGAAGCAACACATCGCTAATCTTCCCACCCTCATGGCTCCCCAACCAAGAGAAGAATTGATCATGTACTTTTCCGCGGCTAAAGAGGCCATCAGCGCAGTCCTTTTGGCAGAAAGAGGACCGCGCCAGGAGCCCATCTACTTCATCAGCCGCACATTGCAAAGTCCGCAAAATAAACTACAACCCAATGGTGAAATTGGTTCTGTCACTGGTTTACGTGGCCAGGAGGCTCAAGAGGTACTTCCAAGCACACCCAATAGTGGTCATCACCGACCAACCGATCAAACAGATGCTGGCGAAGACAGAAAATACTGGCCGAATGGCCAAGTGGGCTATAGAACTAGGCGGACATGACATCAGTTTCAGACCCCGGACAGCCATAAGGGGACAAGTATTAGCTGATTTCATTGCGGAAGTTCCGGAAGAAGAAACCCCGGCAACGGAAGTAACCGCGGAAGATTTGTCGTATGTTGAGCCATGGAACTTATACACCGATGGGTCATCTTGTCAAGAAGGATCCGGGGCAGGCCTAATCCTTACAAACCCTGAAGGTACAGAATTCACTTACGCTTTGAGATTCGAATTTAATGCATCTAACAATGAAGCAGAATACGAAGCATTGCTGACCGGGCTAAGGATAGCAGAACAGATGGGGGTAAAGGACCTATCTGCAAACGTGGATTCTAGGTTGGTCGCGAATCAGATCAACGGTGCGTATGAAGCCAAAGAAGAGACCATGGCACGGTATCTCGCAAAAGCCAAGGCCTTGATTGAGAACTTCCTTACATTCTCCATTAAACAAATACCGTGGAGTCAGAATAAGCAGGCGGACGCACTAAGTAAAATAGCCTCCACCAGTTTTGCCCATCTGACAAAACAGGTTTTGGTAGAAGTCTTGAAAGATAAGTCAATTGAGGAGAAAGAGGTTATGGCCGTGGTCGAAGAAGAAGGGGACACTTGGATGACCCCACTTCTGGAATACTTGAAAGATGAAGTGCTTCCCGTGGATCAGAAAAAGGCCAGAAAGCTAAAAATCAAGGCAAGACAATACTCTGTCATCAACGGAGTGATGTTTCGTAAATCATTTCTGGAGCCGTGGTTGCGATGTGTGGGCCCGATACAAGGGAATTATGTGATCAGGGAAATCCATGTACAGCATGCACTCCGGACCACGGGCTATCGTGGCAAAGGCGATAAGATCCGGATATTACTGGCCGACAATGCATAGAGACGCAAGAGAAGTGATCAACAAGTGCCAAGACTGTCAGGTGCACCGACCGGTTCCCAAGAATCCCCAGCATAACTTGACTCCTATCACCTCCCCCTGGCCGTTTTACAAATGGGGTATAGACATCTGCGGCCCATTCCCAAAAGCCCCAGGAAGAATCAAATACTTGATAGTCGCAATCGATTACTTCACAAAGCGGATCGAGGCTAAATCCCTTGCAACCATCACTGGTAACCAAGTCAAGAAATTCGTATGGGATAATATTGTGTGCAGGTTCGGCTTGCCGGGGGAGATTGTGGCGGACAACGCCAAGCAGTTCAGGGATAACCCCTTCAAAGACTGGTGAGAGAAGCTCAATATCAAACAGCGGTTCGCATCAGTAAGGCATCCGCAGGCAAACGGGCTTGTCGAAAGAGCAAATAGAAGTTTGGGAGAAGGAATCAAGGCAAGAATTGATCAGGGAAGCCGCGACTGGTTAGAAGAGCTACCGCACGTACTCTGGGCGCACCGAAAAAATGATCAAATCGAGTAATGGAGACACGCCGTTCTCCCTAACCTATGGGACGGAGGCTGTGATTCCCGTGGAATTGGAATGCCATCACTCAGATGTGCTCTATTTGACCCTATAGCAAATGATGAAGCCTTCCAACTAAACCTGGATCTCGTGGAAGAAAGAAGAGAGGTCGCGGCTATTGAAGAGGCAAGAAGCAAGTCCAGAATGGAAAAATACTACAATGCCAAAGTCCGCGGAACAAGCTTTAAGCCAGGTGACTTTGTCTACCGCAACAACGATGCTAGCATTGTGGAGAACACCGGAAAGCTGGGCCCCAAATGGGAAGGCCCATGTGAAGTGGTGGAAGCATTGGGAAAAGGAGCGTACAAACTCCGGAACCAATATGCCAAGATCTACCCCGGACATGGAATATCCGGAATCTCAAAAAATGTTACTTATGATTAAATGTAAGTATTCCCATCTTTTGTGGCTGACTGTGGTTCAATCCGGCAGCGGGAATTCATTTTAGCACTTGTCATCTTTTATGTATATAGTTCACTAAATTAATGATATGTGGAGTCCGATCAACTCCACGAATTTTCTAAAAATTTACTTGTCATTTTTTATTTTCTGTCATATGCATACGTAAGCCGGAAAAACAACTCCGCAGTTCTAAAAATGCGTAAGAGGCATTGCAAGCCCGGCATGAGGACATTGCACCTCCCAATTATCTAAGGCATATAAGTGGTATTGCAAACCCATTGACCTACCAAGCTATCCCCGGAAATCCTAAGTACAGACACACAGAGATAGTAAATTAAGTCCGGCCATATGAGCCCCGGCAAAAACAAATACATAACATAAATAACCAAGTGTTAAGACACATAAAAAATGGTTAAGTTATATTCATAGTCAAGTTACAATATACGCGGATACATTCATCCGGATTACATCAACAAAATTTCAAGATTAAAAGCTTCACATTCACGGCAGGATAGGTATAGTCAAAATACCTCCCAAGGAACAGCCGAACACAACTAATTCTCCGGATTCCGAGAGTCAAGAACGGAAGCATCAAACATGTCATCATGCTTGACGCCACCATCTCCGGTCAAAGCAGCTTCTGGAGTGACAACGTTCACAGGCTCAACAGCCGCGGGGCCAGTACTGGAAGATGGTCTGGAAACAATAGGAGAGGGAAGCACAACGGCAAGACCTTTGTCACTGTAGTCAAACTCCACCCCGTACTTCCTATTCTTATATTCCTTATAAGCTTCAACAGCCTTGGGGCGGCGAGTAACAAACCGGAGAACAGACTCCGGCAGGACGGTCTCCTCCACGACTGGGGATTTAAAAGTAAATTCCCCGGACTTAGGATGGCGATGCTCCTCCAGCACTAACTTTGACATTAAATACTCCAACGGAGCATCCTTGCACGCCTCCAAAGCTTCCAACAAGGGGAATGGAAAATTGGCCAACCTCACCACAGACTCATCGAAACGTTTCTTTGCCTCCGAGTTATAGGCCTCTACTTCCCCGAGCTTAACACCCTTGGCCCCATGAACAACCCCGGCCTCCAAACCCTGGCGTACGCCCTCCGCTATTGCCGTTGAAATGCAACCCCCAACCTTGTATTCAAATCTTCGGACTCTTTAAACTTAAGGAAAGCATAACGAAAGCCATGCCCGATAACCCAACGGCGGCCTTCCATAGCCTTCAGACACTGAGGAAAAAGTTCCGTATCAAATTTTTCATTGATAGCAATCAGCCTCTTATCCATCTCCGCCAAGTGCTCCTCAAAAGTTGCACGAGCCATCTTCACACTCTCCTCAACCTGAATGTTTACCTGCTGCTCCAGTGTACCGCAGATAACCTCCAAACCAGATATCTTTTGGCACAACACCTCATTCTTGCCGCGGAGCTCTATAATCTCTAAGGCCAGCTCCGCATTCTTTTGACCCAGTGACCCAACCATGGCCATTGACGGAGACAACTTATCAAGCTCAGCCCGGAGCTTACCCAGCTCCTCATCCTTAGCCTTCACGGCCGCTTCCAGAGTAGATACCCGGCCGCGGAGCTCAGAAGTCCCAACACATTCACCCTCCAACTTGGCCAACTTAGCCCTCAAATCAGAGATCAGCTTCCCCTTCCCCCTCCAACCGCTTAACCAGTTTAGAATTCCGGTATAGCTCGTTCTCCAACCGCAAACGGACCTCCGAATTCACACATACTTGACGGGCGGTAAGCAAATTATGTTCATTCATTAGGTCTTCATCAGACATGCCCCTCATCACAGATGCATACCCCGGGGTGGCCACATTGTCAACAATGCTGCGGCAGACCCAAGGATCGTCCATCTTAAACCCATTAGTGGGTAACCATTTCGGGACGTAGGTGGAAGAGGTCTCAATAGTGTCGACCGAGACAGACCGATAGAAATCCTCGGAGTCACTCAACTGTTCTTCTCCGGCACCAGCATGACCGGACGTACCCTCCTGATGACCTGAGCCCGGCACCTCAAGAAACGGACCCGAAGATTCTAAATGCACGGACTGAGTCTGGTCCGTGTCAGGTGCCTCAGAACCCTTACCCTCAGAATGTTCTTGAGAAAGGGTCTTGGAAGAAGAAGTAAGAACGGTAACATTCTTCATGATATTCTCATTCGTTTGAGGTCCAGAGCGCTCCAAATCAGACCCCGACTCATCATGAAGCTCAAACATAGGAGGGTCTTCCGCGGGAGGATCACCTAAAAAACAAAAAACAAGACGTATGTCAGTACAGAAAACATACGCGGCAAAAAAAAAATAATAAAAAAAAATGAACAACTCATACCTGATCCTGCAGCGGTATCCTTGCGAGCAAGTTTCTTCCTCTTCTTGGACTTCTCGGGCGCATCAAACACCACCCATTTCTTCTCAATTTTCTTCTCAGCCTTAGCCGCTTTTATTTCATCTGCAACATTGTGCTCTACCACCTTCAACACATCCTCGGACGGCTCAACAACACGTCCAGCCGTCTCCGCCCTCAATGTTTGCTCACCCTTATTCAAGGTGTGCTCACCAACCGTCACCTTGAACACATCCGGTTGATTGATGTAAGCAAACAAATCCATCTCTGCAAAAAACAGAAAATAAAGTTAGACGCAGAAGCACACGAATAGAAAGCAGCGATAAGACAAAACTAACAACCCACCCATATCATCCGGCCTTAAAAAGGTCGGGCGGCAACTATCATCATCCCAGGTTTGGCTTAAACCTATGACGTTCAGAAAAGTCTCCGGATATTTTTTGAAAACGGCCCTATTAGTGTCAAGGCGCCGCAACAGCTCTAGATCCAAACCCTCGTCAGAAGGGGGAGGGTCGCGGTCTATTGATACCTTCTCATACCATGGAATAGAGAGGGGAAAATGGTCTTCTTCATAAAAAAGAAACGGTCCTTCCAGTTTTTGACCGAATCAAGCGCGGCAGTGTAACAGACGGGGACAACTAAAGACTTAGGACCTTTTCTCTTCTCTAAGGTCATCCAACCATGGTTAATACCGGCATAATAGAACTTCCTAAATAAGTTGACGGTAGGGATACCACCGTGGACGCGACAAAGAATTTCAAAATGGCTAATCCTACATGCCGCTAAAACCGACAACTGTGATAGATGAATATGGAAATACTCCAAAACACGAAGCAAGAACAATGAGAGGGGAATCCTAAAATTACCTAACTCAAAAAACCTAGTATATACACCTATCTTCCCTTCCGGGGCATCCCTAATGGTATCTAGGGGTCCGGGCGCTTGAGGCTGAAGATGGCTCGGAATTTGATATTTCTCACAAAAACTATCTACATCCGCCTGAGATAACGTAGAGGTCACAGTACTTATATGATCAGGTGCCATTCTAAATAATCAAATGACGAATTGGAAAGAAACCTAACCTGAGAACCTAAAGTCCGGGAATAAAAGAAGCAAGAGGAACGAAGGCGGAAGGTGTTCTTGTTTTTTAGAGAGAAAGAAAATTTATTATTGTGTGTGAAAAAAGATTAACAGTGGTGTAAATATTTGTATTTATAGCCACACACGCACGTGCTATCACTTCTATCGGACGGCCACAAAATGGCCACATCCCCGGATACTTATTGAACGGTTAAAGATCTACCCAGATGGACCGTCACGATTGTCGTAGAAAACGCACGGTTAGGCCGCCATAGACGTCACATCATTCAGTGAATGCGTGGGTGAAAAACGTTTCACGATTACCCATGACAGGCTGTCACCACCAACCACGCGGATAGTGGAATGTCTAGTCAGCAACATGAGACACGTAGCAATATCAACCACGGAGGCTACAAAATTCTCCACCAAGGCGCGGCTTCTTAAAGCCGCGTAACGCCTAAATAAGTCTAGAACACTTGCTCTTCAACAAAACAAGTATACTAGACTGGGGGGACTTGATCGTGTATAGTATCCCCGGACCCAGCACACTGGGCCGGTCACGCTTATAACTTGAACCGCGGCAGAGTCAATACATTATAGACTCTAGTCTTGCCAAGCCAGGATAAGAACGTACCCCGGTTTCTCCAGACCGGGACGGAACACTTATTTAGCCGCGGTCAGGCCACCGAAAGCCAGATCTTGTGGGATTGTGTCTCCCACTTGATCTGACACTTACCTACTAAGGTAAGGTGCAAGTTGACTCTGCTCTGACGCTTACCTACTCGGTAAGGCGTATGTCAGCCCGCAGATTCCCGAGGCAGCTACAGTAAGTATAGGGGTAGTATAAATACCCCCATCTCATTTATTACCTACAACTAACTGCATTTACTTTCACCTAGTCCGCACTTACACTATCTCTCTCAAACAATATACTTACTCTTACACCGGAAGCTAACCGCGGAACCCCCCTTCCGCGGTAAGACTAACTGTGTTGCTTTTCTTAGCAGATTAAGAAGTACTTAGCGCAAGATCTACACCCACCAAGAACTAGTCTAACCCAGATCCGGAGGTGTGCTCAAGATTTGTACTAACACTAAGAATTTTGTTGGATTTTTACTATATTATTACCCTCAACCACTTTTCGATAGTGGTGGTATAAATGTTTTAGCATAACTGTATTGTAGTAAAAATACAAAAGTTAATTGTGCACAATGCGACTTTTAGCTGATTAACCCAATATTTAAGCATGACAACCATACAACAAAACTCATGCCAACATTTTTAAAGCCTTTCATCTCAAATTTGTCGCAATTATAAAACTTGAACTCATTAAAAGCCGCAGCTCATTCTGATAGTTTACAAGGAAATCAATCGATATATGTAAAACCTGCATTCATGACCCTCTACATTGTTGTAAGCAAGTTCTTACTCATGAACTGTTGAATAAGTTCGCTTCGATGATATGTTACACCAACTCGTACAGTGAGCATATACATGTAAAATGGTGTGAAATGATTGTACAACAATGTGAATCCTATCTTGCTAACATAATGGAATATAGTGTTTTATTTGTTACTTGAAGAATTGCATCAAACCAGTCAAATTTGTAATATGAATGTCCGAATCTCCATAGGACCGAGCTCAACAATAAGAGCGGAAGGGTCAATGGGCCCACCTCTAACAGCTGCCGGTTCCGTCCCACTTCCGCCTTCAACCTTCCATGGCATGCTCTTTATCGCAGACTTATCTTGGTTTGCAGATAAGCTAGTTTCTTTTATCACCTTGATCTGTTAAAAAGTAATTTGATATGGTTACAATAGCAAGAAAACTTTGGTACCCATAGAAACCATTTGTGTGAGGATGTACCCTTTTTGCAGCAAACATCTTCTTCAATTCGACTTTGACTATTGTTGAAAGGTTAACATCTTCACCGGCCTAATGACATTCATAACAAGTAAAAAAGTGATTTAAGAAACTAAATAAAAAGATTCATTAAAAAAAACAAAGCTCTAATTAATGATACCTCGTATAAATGGGCTAAACGAAGGAGCACATTTCCGTCTGTCAATTCCTACAAAGAAACAAAGGTTTGAAAGAGCAAGGAAAACTTTCGAATCGTTATGTATAATGACAAAAAAATGTTACCTGAAGTGTAATTAATGCGACGTTAGGGGGTAAACTGTAGTTTGGATCCATTGCTGTTGATCTTGTTGAGTGAGAAGCTTTATAATCTTCTTGTTTCTGTGAGAAATATTTTTGTTATTTGGTATCTAAAGAAACTCGTTGACTTTGGACAGGAAAAGAGGATAAATAAAAGTTTTTTTTTTTTTTTTTTCCCTACAACTGGAAAAGAAAAATTGGGTTCATTGAAATGAAATGTGTTTTTGATTTTCTATTCTACTTTTGACATAAAGCCCAAGCACAACACAAGGACCCACCTGAAAGAAATCATCATTTTTGACAATGTCAGGAAGGCATACCTCATGTGTAAAAGCTAAGAGAAGGGGAGAATAAATCTCTTGGCCGGTTGTCCTACGCCACCGCGATCCGCTACCAGCTTGGTCAACACTCATATAATAGTTTCCTCGAACCTAAAGCCATGTTGTATTACTAGCTTTAGTATTCATTTAAATCGTTTACTTGTCATTTGTGGGTACTATCTAAGGAAGGATAGGTGGGGGGAAAAAACTGAGATGAACAAGGCTTATGGTTTATACCGCAAGTCCTTGGCACGTGGTCTTATTACACACAGTCTCGTCAAGGGATTCACCCACTCCTCTACCATCATCATAGAGGATCCGCCTTGTAAAGAAAACATCCAGTCAGGTTTATATGCCCGTAATAGAAAAGTTACATTAAATGATAATTCATATCGTGTTAGGGCACGTGAGAGAGTACCTATGGAGCATAACTTCCATTTGTCCATCATTGATGCTAGCTCCACCCGTAGCACGATCAACAAGCATTGACAACTCGGTTTTGTTGTCTGTTGTGTACATCCCGAGATTGAGCTGCAAAACATCAAACTTAAGACTATATTAATATCGTGTGAGCACTCCGACTACATCACACAATTTTTATCCACAACTGGAAGGATTTTGAACTCCATGCTTCCTTTTGCATAAAAGAAAAGTTGTTGCGGATTCAACTCTTTTTTAAGGTGAACCAATTCTTTGTAATTTCCAAAACTATGAGCACAAAAATTTTTATGACCATTTTTCATGCTTATAAATGTGAATAATTTTGCATGTTTATAAGTTGTAAGCAACTTGGCAAAAAAATTGGTACACGTTTACCTGAGCAGTGAAGAGAACTTGTAAAATGAAATATTTTTTGCAGTGTCCTACAGGTGAATAGAGGAGAGTTACCGGATAATAATTCCCAGCTACAGGTTGCGTGACTTGGAGAGGCCAATCTTCTCTATAATTCCGTACCTGATCAAGAATTACTTCATTTACAGGAAATTACTGAGATTAAGCGGAGAATAAAATAGAATGTATAACCGGTATTACCCTTTTGAGGAAGTCTCTTCCATTAGAATCGGTATATAACACCTTGTTAGTGACCATATCAGCTGTAATTCTTGTAATTACTTCTTTTCCAACACCATCATCCGTTGGGATTGGACCGATCTATAATTAACATGTCTTCTTGTTAAAATTCTGTGTACTAATTGTATTGTACATTTTTTATGTACATGCCAACAGGTTTAACCAAGTTTAAGCAAAATTTGAATGTCAAGGATCATTCTTAAAGAGACTTGTGTACAGGATGTAAAAGAGGTTAGGCAAACTTACTATGAACTCAAATTCGGCATGCTCCTTGTCTTTGTAAAGTCTGGTCACCTGAAAGGATATAAACGCATAAAATTTTAAACTAGGAAGAAAAATGACAAACACAACTGTCATATGTATAGAATGGCCCCTTCTCATATAGTACAGGTCAGTTAGACGTGTCAAAATGGTCCGCTTATTAAGGATCAAAATGGGTAGTTATTTGTTGTAAGGATTGGGTCGGTTTGGGTTGACCCAAGCGCTTTTTGACCAAAAAAATCAAATTTTTTGTTACAATTAATAAGGGTGTCAGATATGACAAAAAATTATTGTACTTCAGTAATAAGAACGCACTTGTTTCTTAGCGCTTTCGACTTGTTTCCTCTTTAAGCTGTTTTTTATTTTTATTTTTTATTTTACCAGTTTGCCACTTTGACCCGTCAGCAATAAAAGATAACCAGAATTGACCAATAGTAAATTTTTCTCAAAATAGTTCCATTATCTAGAATCGGAATCCTAACCTGATAGATCCATGGGTTGAACTGCTGGTGAACCTCATCAACAAGTGGTCCACGAATGACTTTAATAGGTACCTGAAAGTGAAGAGATTAGCACAAGTGATTATGTTACTTGACAAAGATGTGACCCGAAGCAAGGTTTTATACAAAATCGGGATGAAAAGATGAAATGTTAAAAGGAGAAGAATACATACTGATCTTGAAACGATGGTTGGAGGTGAGCCATTAGGGTGGAAAATATATGCTCCAGAAGGCTATAAGAAGATGTGTGAGAATGTACATACAATTTTCATCCAGGTTTACAAATATGATACCGACAATATGAATATAAGAATGAAAGAAACAAATGGACAATAAATTATTCTACCTGGTTATCAGCTGCACTACCATACCACAGATAGCTTTGTTGAACTGGTAAATCAATCTGGAAAAAAAAAAAATAAATAAATAAAAAAAAATTAGAAAGTTGTGACACCATTCCATTTGGTATAATACGAGTAATAAACTTACTCCTGTTCTTGAATTTTTGATTCTTTTTAGTTGCCCAGACTTCGACGAAAATGACATTTTCAAGCTCCCTGGTCCGATTTCAATAGTATCGTTCTGTGGTGCGTCTACCATGGAGACGTATTCTCCTGAATTAACCGAATAAATTACTAAAACTAAAGATAATTTTATACATGTCTTGGCCAATCATTATAACGTAGATAACATAATGAAACACATGCATCTTTGTGTTAGTTTAGTTGACTTTTAAGTTTTAAGAAAAGAATGCATATTCAAAACAAGAATTGGGGTACCTTTTCCAGCTGTTTCAGTAACAAAGTACGTGTTCCAACCCAAAGGTGGCACAGATGCTCGAAACAAAAGAAAATACTTTGGAACATCTTGTGGTGAAATACCCAAATAAGCCTCTGTGTAAAAGCTTCTTAGGTTCCTTGTTACACTATTGAATTTTATGAGCTGTGCTTTAACCGTATTCCCTTTACTGTCTTGTACAACGACATTAGCATCTTTCACCTGTTAAAAAAGAGTACAGTTGTAGCAAAGGTTTTGTTTGCAATGAACAGTTAAATAAAATGTTTTATAAACTATAGCAAATGCGGAAACTACAATCAGATAACTTTGGACTCACTGGTATCCTGATATAATCCCTACGATTCCATCCAAGAGGGTTGTAAGCGACAACAACCTGAAAAAGAGCGTAAAATCTGTTATGAAATTATCAAAAATTACTAATCGGTATATTGTGAAATTTGGACGGTGTATTACCAAACTTTTTCCAGAAGGAATCTTTTCCGTTGATGGGCAATAACTTATATTTAGCAGGGGACACTGTCATAGAGGAAAGAACTGTCAAGGATCAGTTATATGCTGAACATATGATCTTTAAATTAAAAAAACAATGGTAGTCATATTACAGAAAAGAAACTTTAGATTGAGTTTGAAATATCACCTGGCTTAATGTCGATGTGGGTATGCTGCAATTAGATGTAGAGCTGGTTAGGCATGATAAAGCTGAAGTGACAACAGCCTCAGCCTATCAAAAATTAAAGAACATGAATATACATATAGTAAATATAATTGGATGAAAGGTCTTTGTTGAAAAATGGATTAGAGTTGTACCTTACGAGCTCCAATTGCTAAGCGTTTTTCATAGTCATTTGTTGTGTGTTGTTTAGCAGTACCAGTAACGGCATCATGATGTTGTGCAATTCCTAAAGCATCTCCAAGACTAAAAGTGTCGGGACCTCTAAGCCGCCTTCCTGCCAGAAATTCCAGCTGCCTTGCTGCCTAATTTTTCACAAGAAAAGGTTTTACAAAATGCAAACGTTTTTCCATTTCATCAACTTCTCTAGTTTTGTGACAGTATTTACACCCTTTGACATTATGGGGGTGTTTGGGTGTGCGTTTTTTAAAAGATTAGTGATCTAAGTCATTTCTTACAAAATAGTATCCGCTCAATGAACGAATGTATCCTTTGAGAGCAGGACGACTTGTAAAGTAACCTGTCCAGTAAGAATCTCCACCATCCGCATACCTGCACATAAGAAGCAGGCATGTTAACAACAGTTGATAGCTTTGATAAGTAAAGAACGATGTGCAAGCAGCTCACGGGAAATAGTCATCAGTTTTGAGTGGCCACGACACATTTGAAGCAAGTTTTGCGTTGGTGTATATAGATGGAGTGGAATATAAAGCATTCACTCGACCATCCTGCAATCATAAACAGGCGTCAATCCTTATTAAGTTATTTTTAGAAACTAAAAATGATGATTGTGATAAGATTGGGAATAGGAATTATACCTTGTTAACATAGTGAATTAGCTTGTCCATCTCCTTGAACCAAGACTCTGCATATTGGTATTGGAAGTCATCTCCCATTGTCCACATAATATGGTTTGTCCTCGTCACATTCGCCTGATTGTTGTATTTCCGAATATATATCAAGTTGTGAAAATACTCGTGATTAACTACAACCATTGTTCTAGTAATAAAAAATGCAAAATGAAACACTGCATAACAATCAGTCTATCATATTTGACATTATTTATTTATTTATTTATTTATTTATTTATTTATTTATAATAATCACTCGGCTTTAAGAAGTGCAAGTTTTCTTTGCCTTTTAGTAGCATTCTGTTTGTTTAATTTTAAGTAACATACACACGATTTTGATTTCTATTTGACAGTAAATTCTAAATGTGTTTTGCAAGAATGTTTCTTATTTTAACAATAATATGAAATTTAGCTACTTCATTTCAAAGCTCATCTTAATTGAAGATAAATAGTCTAACACATTTATTTAGCTAATATGGAGTACTTTTCAATACCATTGTCTAAAGGATGTTAATAGAGGTAGAATAAAACAACATTGGAGAACGAGCTGCAAGTATGATGGCTTGAAAATTCAATCATTTAAGTATATAAGAAAAAACTTACTTGAGTCAATGCAGCATCAGTGAAATCATTAACTCGTTTCTTAACATTCATGTCAAAGAGGAGAGGGCTATCCTGTTATTTCAACATCATGAAATGTAATCTTTTTAGAACAAGAATATGTAATTAGTAAAAAAAATTAAGAAATAGTAATAATTATCTGTAATAAATAAAACGTGTGTCGAAGATAAAGTTTGGAAGAGCTTCTGCTGCTTGAACATGTACTAACAAGACAATCTGATAGTTAAGTGCTCGACAAATTATCATTATCTAGGAATTACTAGATAGAATGACCATGAAAAGAATTTTTGTTATATAAACATAGATAACCGATTCTTGACTTAAAGGGTTCACTTTGTTGTATGTAACATAACCTGAACGGGCTCAAAGTCTCCGCTAACTTCAAAATTGAAACCATTTGGTGCACTGTAGTGATTAGGAAAGGCATTGGTAAATATCTGAGAAGAAGAACCAAATGTTTTGGAGCCACGCCATATGACTTCAAGACTTTTATCAATCTTCCTCTTTGCTCTATCTTGATAATCAATCCGTGCAAAATGTAATGAATCAAACCCAAGCTACATCAATAACCATTCATTTAGCATACTATAAACAATAAAATTAATGTTTGAAACAGACCCACACTAAAATTACCTGTTTTGACCCGTTAGCCACCCCGCCCTACCCGCCCATTTTCCACCTTTAACGGTTACATGAATATAGGATAATTACCTCCACTCCTAAGAGATATGCTTGAACTGCAGAATGCCCGAATGGATCAATCTGCCATCCAGCCCGGGGAGTTACATTAAAGATGGACTTTAATAAACCATGGCCCAAAGTTGTTTGATCAATCATGTCTATGTAATGTGTAGCGGCTTCATCGTGCATACACCAGCCTCCATTACTGATCCAGTAATTATTTCAAACATCAGTTTCTAAAATTAGTAACTGGGAAAATAACCACCAAAAATTCTATATTAAAAAAGGTTTGTTGATTGCATACACGAATTCTAACTGGCCTGAAGCAACTAGCTTTTTCACAACATCTTGAATATTCTTACTTTGCAATAGCCACCATCTTCTGAAAAAGGCCTGGTGCACAGATAAATCATAAAAATGAAAATGACAGTATCAATTGCTAAACTTAAGGACATATTTGCCTTAATATCAGTTATTGCCATAATCAACTTCAGATTGTTAATGCTATAACCAACTAGTTATTTGAATTTGATTCATGGTAGGCACAATGATCACTTTCAGAATGCACATCCAATTGGTACACACAAGCCAAAAGTCGGGTTATGATGTATATACTCTTAACTTTTATCTCTTCAACTCCATTAGAGTTCACTCAATTTTCACATACAAACTCAAACAGTATAATTCAGATAATTGAGATCAATACCATCTCAGCAAAGATGAACTTCCTATTCGGATCACGAACCAGTGACATAACAACAGAATCCAACACATTTTCAACACAAGCACCCTACAACAACACAACATCAAAAACACATTCAAATTCAAGTAAGACCACACATTAAACCACATAAACAAAAAAACAACAATGACTAAAAAAACAAACCTGTATACTGTTATTGGATCCAACAAAATACTGATCAACAGTCTTCAACCAACCAACATCATCATGTGAATGTGGAACCAAATGAACATTTAATTTTCCTTCAACAATCCCACTTCCAGTTTCATAACCACAAACCAATCCACAACACAAAACCACACAAACTAACAAAAAAATGTTACTTTTTAACAAATAAACCATTTTTTTCCAGAAATTCAAAGAACCCAATTTGCATTAACCTATTACCTACCCAATTCCCATTAATATATAGTATTCTTTATGAACATATATAATGCAATATACTATGCATGACAGTGACAAAAATAAACATCTTTTTGGCATTAATTTAGTGGGGTGCAAACAAAATTTAACATTGGTTTTGCCTCTGCCGGCTGATTTACTCCAAGTTTGGTAAAAACAACAAAAAGATAAGATAAAAATAGTAATTTTTTGTTGGATTTTGTGGTGTTTTGACCTGTGCCCACAGTGTTTTTATCTTCTCAAGATTTACAGTCACACGTGGTTGGTTTGTCAGTAAGTGTCAGTGTGCATGTTTGTGACTTTTGTGAGGAAAAACATGTGGTGTCATAGGTTGTTAATCATGGCTTTTTAAGGAAAAGATTGTCATCTTTTATTCATGATTGGGTTTTTTTTTTTGTCTTTCTTAAAAGCAAGTTTTAGCCAAACCATCCATTTAATAAAAAAGTTTGCCTACTAACATTTTTAAAACAAAATTAACCAAAATTTTACTTATTTTTAAGGGTTTACCGTTTACGTAACAAGTAAACAGAATATGCACATTAGAATTTTTTGAAAACTTTTAATATTTCATGTGACATATTATAACTGGGTTTTGCTAACTTGTGCTTACCGAGAAACCAGACAGATGCTAGCATATGTTCATATAGAAAGTTTTTGTGTATTTAAAGAAAAAATGGAACTAAACAATGGTAATTTATATCTATAATTAATGTTTACTAAATGATTTTTTGTTATAAAAGAAAAACAAGTGTTTATTGAATACACTTTAACATGTGCCAGTGAGCAAATATTAGTAAAACCTATTAAATTTACGTAATGAGAGGATACTTTGAAAAAAAGTTTCTAACGAGTGCTCTCAGGGCACTACTTTAAATGATTAAATAAAGAAATTTTAAGTTTGTTAATTACAAAATCAGGCTTAATTAAGGTAAATTATAACATTAATTAATATGTATTAAATGCATTTTTTTTTTTAATTTAAAAGGAAAGTTTGAGATAAATTAATGCAACTTAATCGATGCCCTAAAGGCATTTGTTAGACAATCCCTTTTTCTAATAGAGTAAATTGCAAAACCATCCACGTGATTTATCCCGAATTACACGTGCAATCCTTAAAACTTCCAAAATGCAGCCATATATATAATTCATGTGAAGAATTTTGATTTACATATCATCCCAAGCTAAACTAAAATTACTAAACGATCATTCTTTTTCTTTTCTAATTTTACCTAAATAAAAGTATTAGTCATTTCAATTTTGATCAAAGATGATATCTAAATCAAAGGTTAAGAATACGCATGCATTTTCGAAGTTTTAGGGACCGCGCTTGTGATTTTGCTAAAATGATATTTACAATTTACTCCTTTTAATATGAATATTTTTTATTGTATAAGAAAATAGAGAAGTTTGTCATATTTGTTGTGGTGATATAAAAATATTAACAACTATGTAAAAGAGTGTTTTAAGATGTAACATGGTACAAAGTTAATGCCACTAAAGGCTTTTTTGTTTTGCTTATTTATTAGGGTGAAGGCTGAAAACACGCAACATAGTTATTCAAAAGACACGATGTACGCAACAAACTTTTAAAATTACCATTGTACGCAATTTACTTTCAAATTTGGTGCAATGTACGCAATATGACCGGGAACCAACAGGTTACCAGGTTTCAAACTTTGAAAATTGACAGGAATGGTCCCTGTGGCTTGCGTTGACTTTCACCGGTCATCCCTTGACTTTTTTATCACTTAGAAAAGTTACAGTAATGGTCCTTATGGTCCCTGTGGCTTCCATTTTTTTCCATTTTTTTACGTTTTCGTCCGTTTTTATACGTTTTCGTTCATTTTTATACATTTTCATTCGTTTTTATCCGTTTTCGTCCGTTTTTATACGTTTTCGTCCTTTTTTTTTAATGTTTCGTTCGTTTTTATACATCATCATCCTTTTTTATACGTTTTCGTTCGTTTTCGTCCGTTTTTTTTTTTATGTTTTTGTTCGTTTTCGTTCGTTTTTATACATCTTCATCCGTTTTTTAACGTTTTCGTTCGTTTTTTTACGTTTTCGTTCGTTTTTATACATCTTCATCCGTTTTTTAACGTTTTCGTCCGTTTTTTTACGTATTCGTTCATTTTTATACATTTTCATCCGTTTTTATCTGTTTTCTTCCGTTTTTACACATTTTCTTCCGTTTTTTTATGTTTTTGTTCGTTTTTATACATTTTCGTTCGTTTTTATACATTTTTTTAAAAAAAAATTGCTTTTTTTTCAAAATTTTTTTTCTTCCGAAATTATTTTTTTTTCAAAATTTTTTTTTCCGTAAATATTTTTGAAAATTTTTGCAAAAAAAATATTTTTGAAAATATTAAAAAATTATAAAAAAATATTTTGCGAAAAAAAAATTATAAAAAAAATTTTGAATTTTTTTTTTGATAATTTTTCTATAATTTTTTTTTCAAAAAAAAAATATTTTCGGAAAAAAAATTAAAAAAAAAAGGATTTTCGGAAAAAAATATATATTTTTTTTAAATTCGGGAAAAAAAATTTTGAAAAAAAAGGGACAAAAACGAATGAAACGTCAGAAAAACGGATGAAAACGACAAAAAAGGGACGAAAACGTATGAAACGCAAGAAAAATGGATGAAAACGTATAAAAACGGACAAAAGCGGATGAAAACGTAAAAAAAGGATGAAAACGACAAAAAACGGACGAAAATGTAAAAAAATAGACAAAAACGTATGAAACGTAAGAAAAACGGATGAAAACGTATAAAAACGGACAAAAGCGTATGAAAACGTAAGAAAAACGGATGAAAACGATAAAAAACGGACGAAAACGTAAAAAAAATGGACAAAACTGTATGAAACGTAAGAAAAACGGACGAAAACGTATAAAAACGGACAAAAACGGATAAAAACGGATGAAAATGTATAAAAACGAACGAAAACGTATAAAAACGCACGAAAACGTAAAAAAATGGACAAAAATGGAAAAAAAAAGGATGATGATGTATAAAAACGGATGAAAACGACTAAAAACGGACGAAAAATTAAAAAAATGGATGAAAACGTATAAAAACGTTCATAAACGGACGAAAAGGTGTAATTACGGATGAAAACGGATAAAAATGTATAAAAACGAACGAAAAAGTATAAAAACGAACAAAAACATAAAAAAACGGACGAAAACGTGTAAAAACGGACGAAAACAGATAAAAACGGATGAAAATGTATAAAAATGAACGAAAACGTATCAAAACGGACGAAAACGTTAAAAAACGGATTAAGATGTATAAAAACGAACGAAAACGTAAAAAAACAGACGAAAACGTTAAAAAACGGATGAAGATGTATAAAAACGAACGAAAACGAACAAAAACATAAAAAAACGGACGAAAACGAACGAAAACGTATAAAAAAGGATGATGATGTATAAAAACGAACGAAAACATTAAAAAAACGGACGAAAACGTATAAAAACGGACGAAAACGGATAAAAACGAATGAAAATGTATAAAAATGAACGAAAACGTATAAAAACAGACGAAAACGTAAAAAAACGGACAAAAATGGAAGCCACAGGGACCATAAGGACCATTACTGTAACTTTTCTAAGTGATAAAAAAGTCAAGGGATGACCGGTGAAAGTCAACGCAAGCCACAGGGACCATTCCTGTCAATTTTCAAAGTTTGAAACCTGGTAACCTGCTGGTTCCAGGTCATATTGCGTACATTGCACCAAATTTGAAAGTAAATTGCGTACAATGGTAATTTTAAAAGTTTGTTGCGTACATCGTGTCTTTTGAATAACTATGTTGCGTGTTTTCAGCCTTCACCCTATTTATTAAATCATGTTTAAATATAAAATGTCTTAATGGGGAGACATTCAACTTTATTATTCTTTATTTTATGTTTACTACTAGACAAGACAATAATTGAGCTACACCCAATACTCTATTAAGAGTAGAGCTAGTAATTTCTGACACAGTCCTGTTAAAAAAATAGAGAAGTTTATTGTATAAGAAAATAGAGAAGTTTGTCATATTTGTTGTGGTGATATAAAAATATTAACAACTATGTAAAAGAGTGTTTTAAGATGTAACATGGTACAAAGTTAATGCCACTAAAGGCTTTTTTGTTTTGCTTATTTATTAAATCATGTTTAAATATAAAATGTCTTAATGGGGAGACATTCAACTTTATTATTCTTTATTTTATGTTTACTACTAGACAAGACAATAATTGAGCTACACCCAATACTCTATTAAGAGTAGAGCTAGCAATTTCTGACACGGACCTGTTAACACGACACGACACAACCTGTTCTTAACAGGTTTCGTGTCAGGTCTTAACAGGTTTCGTGTCTTAACAGGTCCGGACCTGTTAATACACGAATGAAATTAACAGGTTTCGTGTTTTAACAGGTCCGGACCTATTAAGACACGTTAAGAGACCTGTTATGTGTATACTTGTATCACTTTGGGCTTTAAGGTGGCCCATCAACTCTTATCTGAGAATTGTTTTGGGTAGTTATCCCGTATCCACATAAGCTCACTAGAGTCACATATATGTATACAATACAATACTAAAAGAAACCCTATATCCCAATTTCATGTAATTCTTTTTCTCCCTTCATCGTTCAACTCCATTATCCTCAGCCTCATAATCAATCCAATCAGATCCCTCTTCCCTCTTTAAATCTATCTATCTATCTACAAGTATATATCTACCTATTTATCCATCCATCTCAAAACCCCCTCCGACCGGTGGTAATTGCGACAGAGTCGGCGAACAACAGAGTCCACACTCTAACATAAGGCGGCTCTAAATCTGCTTTTGCTAGAGACATCCAGCCATAGTTTAGATGGTTTTTCTTTCTTTCTTTTTTTACTTATATCTATATTTTTAATTTTTATGTATTGTGCCTATTACAAGCATAACTTCCAAGAGTTATGTTTCGTATTGTAAATAACAAATTTAATATTATATCTAATGAATGGTTGCTATATAAAATAATATGGTTGATAATGTTTTACTGTTGCTATCTTGAATTTTCTGGGTTATGTTTGAAACTCCAATTCTAATTTCAAATTAGGGCTTGAAAAGTTGAAATGCATATTAACAGGTCTTTATCGTGTAATCCGTTAATTTTCGTGTCGTGTTCGTGTTTGAAAAAATTGACACGATTAGTTATCGTGTCGTGTTCATGTTCGACCTTAACAGGTTCGTGTCTTAACAGGTCGTGTCTGACACGATATGCCAGCTCTAATTAAGAGTGACGAACCCATGACCTTAAGTTACCACATTCAGTAAAAAAAATAATATACTCGTATATGATAACAAAATTGACTAACTAAACAAGGCATTTAACACAAAATTACAAGTTTATTTTGTTATTTTGTGTGGATAGTCACTAAATGATTATTGAAAATATACTTCATCTTACCGTGCTTTTTAAAGAAATTGAGGGTGTGTTTGGTTCGCAAGTGGGATTGGGATTGGAATTGGATTTGGATTTGGGAAAAGTTTGGGGAAAAAGTAGGAGAGAAAAAATATATTATTATATATATTATTATATATAATTTATTAATTTTATATTGTATTTAAATATTATATTATAATAAAAAAATTAAGACTGTGAGAGGAAGCATGCATTGGGGCCCGCGGGTTTCAGTGAATACCACCAAGTAGGGTAAGAATCAAAAAGTATGTGTCAGTTACTTTGATTCCATTAATTTTATAAACCAAACAAAGGTTTTATTTTGTCTTTTGTTGATACCACCCTCAAAAGCATCAACCAAACATTTTGTGAATGTTCCATAGAATCGTCACAGTGGCATGATGCGTGGATTAAGCCCACACGTCGTGTAGCTTGTTTAAATTATAATTATTGATCATGTATAGTATCCTCAGACCCAGCATACTGAGCCGGGGATGCTATAACTTGAACCGCGGCAGAGTCAATACACATTATGGACTCCAGTATTGCCAAGCCAGAACAAGAACATGCCCCAGTCTCTCCAGACCGGGATGGAACACTTATTCAACCACGGTCAAGCCACGGAAAGCCAGATCTTGTGGGATTGTGTCTCCCACTTGATCTGACACCTACCTACTAAGGTAAGGTGTAAGTTGACTCTGCTCTGACGCTTACCTACTCGGTAAGGCGTATGTCAGACCGCTGATCCGTGCTAAAACGTATATATGATATGTGTCACACCCCAAAAATGGCGCAGCGGAATGACATTTACGGGGTATGACTTATTAGTTAAGAACACAAGGTGTCACAATAGAGAAACTCTAAATGCATAACATACAATAGATAATAGTCTCACACTCCCACAATCGGGATAAGTACAACATCCAAGATATGCATAAGTCTCAAAGTTAAACAACATCACTAGGGAATATCCAAATGCAACTCCACGAGATATAACCCGGGAGGGTCTTGTCTTAAGTCTTGCTAAGCCAGTCAATACTAAACCTTCTAAGCAGCTTCAATAACACCTGAAAATGGTACTCGAAAACGTCAACATAATGTTGGTGAGCTCGTAGGTTTAAAAGTAAAACCGCTGAGCTGTGATATCATTGTGTAGGACAAAAGTGCACATGAATACCAATTACAAGCACGTTATCCAAACAGTAATAGTGTCGCGCCAACTGAACCTATAATGTCCATCATACTCATAACCAATATCACGTGGGGAGCTACCCCGATAGATCTATCAACACGTAGGCTCTCAACAGAGAGTTAACAGTTACACAAACTGAACCTATAACACGTAGGCTCTCAACAGAGAGTTAACAGTGGCGCAGTCAAGTAATCACAAAACAAACACGTCACAGCATATAATTGCATCATCACACATAATGTCCAAAAACATGAAAACAGTATAATCACAACATGAAAACAGTTAAAATATCATTTGAGTATCATTTTCCCCCAAGGAAAAACATAGTAAAAAAAAAGGGGCTACGAGAACTCACCTTGTCGAGTAGCAGTCAGATCACAAAGTAATTCAAATAGAGTGCAGCACCGACACGCGACCTATATTAGTAAGGTTTGTTTTAGTTCACGGATCAAGTTCAAAATTTTCAATTGTTTTAAAGAGTTATGTTGATGTTGCTGGTGTGGCAGCATTTAAGTGAAAACCAAGTTTTTAATATTTAAAGTTGTTGGCTCATCGAGTTGTACGAACGTACAAAAGAGTAGCAAATGATGACTCTTGATTTAACAATGATCGGAAAGATGTGCACGAAGGATGAGGATCACGAAATATCAAAGTGAACGATTTATAGGACGGTTGGTATTTAATGATTGTACGAGCATATCTATTTATAGTTATACGTATATATGCATGTAAATAATATATATAAAATTTGAAAAGTTTTACTAATATATAAAAGAAATATTATGAGAATATAAGGTTTTGAAAAATAATAGTTTTTGTATAATCATTTTAAGTTATAAAATTATATCATCTAACTAGTTACAATTTTTTTTTCCAATTTAATTGCATGTAGCTAAGTGTAACAAAAATATTTTTGGGTCTTTCCTTTTAAGCTATTTCTTGTTACGAGTATATATATATATTCTTAGGTGTTCAAATCAATTGTGCCGTTAAATCTTGTTTTGAAACGTATGTCATAATTATTGTGTTTCTTAAAAGTACATATTACAATCAAATTTTTATGTCGCGATATTTACTTATTGCCAATTCTATTATCTGTCGTCGTGTGTCAAAACTAAATCTCAATTTTTATTAAATGCGATAAGTCTATTTTCATTAATTTGTATATATATATATATATATATATATATATATATATATATATATATATATATATATAATATATATATATATGGCCGCGACTTGTAAATTTTGACGAGTTACGCTCATGAAATAGGTGACGAGGAAGGGTAATGGGCTGCGGCCCAAAATGGAATTACTGGAAACAGGCTATGGCCTGTTGGGCTTTTAATGTCAAGCGAAAAAAAAAGAATGGTCCTTTATGATTTGGCGATGGGCTGAACAAGATCACAAGGCTCATAATGGGCTGTGGCCCATTCGAATCAACCATAGCAGCAAAGAAAACAAGCAGCAGGAACGAAAGAAGAAAAATAATAGTAGCAATGGAGTGAAATTGTAGCAGCAACTAAAAGGAGAAAATTCCTACTCTGTTTTGACCACGCGCAGGAACCAAAGGAAATAGTTTAAACCAGTTAACCTTGCGACTACGAAGCTACTGGATTCGAACTTTGGCACGGCTCGGGGAGGTCTTTAAACCACACGAATGAGGCTTAGTTCGGGTCCTTTTTGGGCTTATAAACTGAACGAAATGGCACCCATCGGGGTGGGTTTTTGCCACGAATTTAACGACTACTAGTTCGAGTATTTGGGAGGCACTTGAGTCGAGTACCACTCGACCAAACCTACGAACACAATACTCATCTTGAGCTTATGCTAGAACAACGACTAGAACCTCCTTCGAGGACTTACGAATATCACATGAAACGTTTTAAAATTTGTTTTTTTCTCGACCCATTTGCTAGTCACAACCACGACTCTAGCACCCATTTTATTCCAACATAGACCCGTTTAGAAGTTAAAACCTTAGAGGCATAACATCGAACACCTTGCGAGCACGATTTTAACCTTAATCATTCGACTGGTTTGACTCCAAAAACAACACGACCACAGTTTTTAACTCACTAATCCGACAAGTGAAATGTTAGAAATCGCAATGAGCTTAAGTCTACAATAGTCCTAACTATCCTAACGAGTTCGCGGTGCACAAGATTCAACAAAAAAAACAAGTATCGGAGTCGAGCCATACACAACATTTCTAGTTTCAAAAATAAAGTATTTCTACCACACCAACATCGATTCGCAATAATAACGATTCGAACAATATATCACAAAGTTATTCAAGAACAATTACAACAAAAACATGATATCATTCGAACATCAAAAGAAGATACAAGAACGAGGATTATCCTTACAAAAGTGAGATGAGGATGATTTTCGGTAGATCGAACGACTCGAAGGAGACTCGGATCCAAATCAAGCAACCCAACTCCAAGTTACCCACTTCTTTATCTTCACCAATCTTGAAATTGTTTTGATAATTATCTTTTGAGGGTAAGTGGGTTTGATTGTGGATCGAGTAGGATTTTAAAATAGAAATCAAGGAAAACTTGGATGCCTTCTCCTCTCCTCCCAGACGCTCCATAGCCAAAATAAGAAATGATTTCGTCACTCCTTTGTTGTTTGCGTTGACTTGAACTCGACAGAAGTAGGGCAGTAGGGGTGGAGACAACTATTTCTTGTTTGATTATACATCACCTTTGTTTTGATTTGATACTATCGTTGAAGACAAGAATGGTGATGAAATGGTATCAGTGTTGAAGAGATGAGGAGCAGAGATTTTTAGAGAGTGGTGGGGAAGGAGAGAGAGGCGTGGGTTTTGTGAGGATAAGAGTGTTTTAATTTATTTATTTATTTTTTTGTATAAATATAATAAAAAGGTAAAGGTAGATTTAAATAAAAGTTAGTGTTATGTTTTTAAATAAAGGTCGGTTGTGTTTCGCTGAGATTTTCGGGTTTGTCGTGAGTACGGAAAATATAATTCAGGAGACGTTTCTATTAACTGACACAGAGTAAATTTTATTGACTCCGAATATGAATTAAAAATTTGAACCATTACTAATCTAGCGTCGGTACGCGTGTGGTATCGTTCTCTCAATTCGTGCAGTTTAGTTACCAGTTATACGCAAGGGAAAATATGTAACTTCTAAAATAATCATATTGAGTTTTAAATGATAAGTAAAGACTTGAAAAATTCACGGTTGCTACAGTCTACCCCCGTTAACAGAATTTTGTCCTCAAAATTCAGTTGACTAAGGGTCTGCGCTTGATCGGACAGTATTCACCCTTCGATTTGGTTGCACACAGGAAGGTAAGGGTGTGGGTGTCAACCCAAATAGTACCGGGTGCTACTTCCCAATTGGTACTATCAATACTTCTTAACCTCTAGAAATCACACAAATGAAACCACTTAATAATCACACAGCAAGGCAAGCTTTCCCGTCCTTGAGTAAAGCCGTCAAAAACCTTAGGCATCTTTTCGGTAGTTTAAGTTGAGCCTCAACTGAAATCTAACTTGACCCCACAACTCATCAAACAAGAACTGTCATGAGATTAAGCTAAACTACAAGTTTAAGCCCAGTAACAACTTGTTTTCAGCTTAATCTCACAACTCATCAAACAAGAACTGTCATGAGATTAAGCTGAGCAACAAGTTGGACCTAACCTTAAACTACGTAACACTTGAATCTAACTTAACTTCATAACTCATCAAACAAGAACTGTCATGAAATTAAGTTAAATATCAAGTTGTAAGAAAAGAAACTCAACATTTTTGAAGGATTGGCTCAATTTTTGGATCGCTTTCAAACAAACAACTAGTAGATAACCAAGGAGAAAGTTCACTAAGGGGGATGTGCATTCCTGTTTCTTCCAAAATTAATAGTGCGTACCCTGAGTAAATTTCCTAGTGTCGGATAGTGTGCTCACCCTGATCATCGGTCTAGGAATGGTAGGTCGTACTCCAATCTAACTGTGTTCCTAATGCGTCCTATAGTGTCTACCAAAATCACGATGTGAATCGTCTGTCAAGATTCAATATAATAAGTAAGGTGCTCCTCACATATGCCGCTCTAATTGGATTTCTTATCTTTGAATACTACCGATGCATTGTTCAAACCAAAAGGCTTATCCTAAAAACTCGAAGTGCCTGTATATCATTCTTAACGCGGTTTAAGGGCTGTCAGTCTTGTGCACTCTCAACTAATGATATTCGGGTTCGGAATCTTTCTTCGAGAAGTATCGCATATCATGAAATTTGTGTCGCTCCGGGAGTTAAGTTGATGCGTATCTCAATTTGTCAAGGTCTTTACGAAGTACTCCAGGGAAGTCTTAAGCACGAGAGGTATCTTTGGGTTTCTGCTCGTCCTACTAGGCGCAATGAAATAGGCGGTTTTATAGTAACTATCGAGTGATTAGGCTTCATGAAATGCCTCGTCCATTCTTGAGCAAAATCATTTAAAAATTTTAAGCCAAGTAGCAACTTTAACCTTAATTTCACATCTCATCAAACAAGAACTGACATAAAATTAAGTTAAAAGTTGTTAAAAAGTTTTTTTTTTTTTTTTTTTTTTTTTTTTTTTTTTTTTTTTTTTTTTTTTTTAGGAAAAATTTTAGTTAAAGTTTGGGGTTGCTCAAAAATGAACGGTTGGCATTTCAGCACTTCAAGATCTTGCTACCAGGTGGTGAAGATTTGAATCATCTTATCGGTTTCTACCTTTTTGGTCATACACTATATCAATCTCCTAACTAGGACACTAGGCTTCGTCTTTAACAGAGGCATGAACTAGGTGGAATCAAATCTATAATCGACGTCGGAATCAAATAGTATGATAGTCTAATATTCGTTTAAGGAGAAAGTACCCGTCACAAGGTTCGGGTCCTGGCGTCCTTCTTCAGCGTGCATCACAAACACCCGCCCACGAGCTGGGTTGCCATTGTTTCTAGTGTTTCCATTAGTCACTAACATCTGTTTCTGGTCGTTCTGTACTTGCCCTTGTGCTCTGTTCAGCTTAGGACACGTGTTTCGGAAATGATCCGGGCTCCCGCACTCATAACATGTCCTTGGGTAAATGACATTAATTGGAGTCGCCTGCATGGCTACTGCTCGACAATCCCTTGCAATGTGACCGGTCTGATTGCAGTTGAAACACACCAGGCATGGTCTAGTCTCCGGGTGGTGGTAGTTACATTTAGCACACTTAGGGTGAGGGCCTTCATATCCCTTACGACCCGAGCTCGTTGCCACAAATCCTTTTCCCCATTTCGCCTTCTTATTTTCACCATTTGTACCTCCTTGTTTACTTGGCTCACTCACGGTCTTCCTTTTATCGCCACTCTTGGACAATGTCCCATTCCTAACCATTTCATCCGTTAAGGTTGCAGATTTCAGTATCGCGCTCTGAAGGGTAGGGGGCTCAGTCGCTTTCACCATCCCGCGAATCTCAGGGACCAAACCATAGATGTATCTCTCAATTCTCTTGGATTCAGGAGTGACCATGTGAGGTACTAGTCTAGCAAGCTCATGGAATCGATCTGTGTAAACTGCATGATCAGCACCTACCATAGCATGGTTGTAGAACTCATGCTCTAACTTCTGGATCTCGTTGTTTGGGCAATACTCCTCTTTTAGTAATGCCTTAAGGTCATCCCAACTCATTCCCATAGCAGCTTCTCTTCCTCTGGCTTGGATTTGCGTGTTCCACTAGGTCAATGCCTTTCCAATCAAAGAACAAACAGCATACTTCACCTTCTGATGACTCGCACACTCACTTATGTCAATCACTGACTCCATCTTCTCGACCCATCGAGTGTAAGCTATCGCACCTCCAGTACCATCAAAGTCCATCGGTTTGCACGCAGTAAACTCCTTGTAAGTACATCCTTTGTTACCATTGTTATGGTTTTCGTCATTGACGTGATCACTTCCACCGTTGTTGTCCGCTTGATCATTCCCACTCGCGTTGTTCCCTTGGTTGCTGATATGGTCGCCAACTTGGGTGACAATAGTGGGTAACAGTTCCCTTAGTTGTTGGGCGACAATGGTAGCAACATCAGGAGTCTCATTACTGGCATCGTCGCTTCTCGTGCCGCGACCTCCTGCCCTACCTCCTCGTCCACCAGTCCTTCCACCCCTCGGTAGTGGAATGCCTCGATTAACTCGTGTCGATCTTCTTGGAGGCATGATTCTACAAAGTAGGACATCGGTAGACGTTAGATAGGAGGTAGGTAGGATGGGTCGGTATACGTGTCGTACTACTACACTCAACTTCCTATCAGACAGTCCATGAGTTTGATAAGTCCATGCTGCATCATGTTATCGTAAAAACGTTGGCCAGGCGTTTTTAGGATAGCATCATGCAGTATTTACTTATCATCATCACTTCGTGTCACACTATACGCATAATCGCACACGTAGTTCCTATAATGCAAACTATATGAGGATTCTTAGGTTATAGTCTAGGTTAAACCACCTAATTCTCTATAACCTGGCTCTGATACCAATCTGTCACACCCCAAAAATGGCGCAGCGGAATGACATTTACGGGGTATGACTTATTAGTTAAGAACACAAGGTGTCACAATAGAGAAACTCTAAATGCATAACATACAATAGATAATAGTCTCACACTCCCACAATCGGGATAAGTACAACATCCAAGATATGCATAAGTCTCAAAGTTAAACAACATCACTAGGGAATATCCAAATGCAACTCCACGAGATATAACCCGGGAGGGTCTTGTCTTAAGTCTTGCTAAGCCAGTCAATACTAAACCTTCTAAGCAGCTTCAATAACACCTGAAAATGGTACTCGAAAACGTCAACATAATGTTGGTGAGCTCGTAGGTTTAAAAGTAAAACCGCTGAGCTGTGATATCATTGTGTAGGACAAAAGTGCACATGAATACCAATTACAAGCACGTTATCCAAACAGTAATAGTGTCACGCCAACTGAACCTATAATGTCCATCATACTCATAACCAATATCACGTGGGGAGCTACCCCGATAGATCTATCAACACGTAGGCTCTCAACAGAGAGTTAACAGTTACACAAACTGAACCTATAACACGTAGGCTCTCAACAGAGAGTTAACAGTGGCGCAGTCAAGTAATCACAAAACAAACACGTCACAGCATATAATTGCATCATCACACATAATGTCCAAAAACATGAAAACAGTATAATCACAGCATGAAAACAGTTAAAATATCATTTGAGTATCATTTTCCCCCAAGGAAAAACATAGTAAAAAAAAAGGGGCTACGAGAACTCACCTTGTCGAGTAGCAGTCAGATCACAAAGTAATTCAAATAGAGTGCAGCACCGACACGCGACCTATATTAGTAAGGTTTGTTTTAGTTCACGGATCAAGTTCAAAATTTTCAATTGTTTTAAAGAGTTATGTTGATGTTGCTGGTGTGGCAGCATTTAAGTGAAAACCAAGTTTTTAATATTTAAAGTTGTTGGTTCATCGAGTTGTACGAACGTACAAAAGAGTAGCAAATGATGACTCTTGATTTAACAATGATCGGAAAGATGTGCACGAAGGATGAGGATCACGAAATATCAAAGTGAACGATTTATAGGACGGTTGGTATTTAATGATTGTACGAGCATATCTATTTATAGTTATACGTATATATGCATGTAAATAATATATATAAAATTTGAAAAGTTTTACTAATATATAAAAGAAATATTATGAGAATATAAGGTTTTGAAAAATAATAGTTTTTGTATAATCATTTTAAGTTATAAAATTATATCATCTAACTAGTTACAATTTTTTTTTCCAATTTAATTGCATGTAGCTAAGTGTAACAAAAATATTTTTGGGTCTTTCCTTTTAAGCTATTTCTTGTTACGAGTATATATATATATTCTTAGGTGTTCAAATCAATTGTGCCGTTAAATCTTGTTTTGAAACGTATGTCATAATTATTGTGTTTCTTAAAAGTACATATTACAATCAAATTTTTATGTCGCGATATTTACTTATTGCCAATTCTATTATCTGTCGTCGTGTGTCAAAACTAAATCTCAATTTTTATTAAATGCGATAAGTCTATTTTCATTAATTTGTATATATATATATATATAATATATATATATATATATATATATATATATATATATGGCCGCGACTTGTAAATTTTGACGAGTTACGCTCATGAAATAGGTGACGAGGAAGGGTAATGGGCTGCGGCCCAAAATGGAATTACTGGAAACAGGCTATGGCCTGTTGGGCTTTTAATGTCAAGCGAAAAAAAAAGAATGGTCCTTTATGATTTGGCGATGGGCTGAACAAGATCACAAGGCTCATAATGGGCTGTGGCCCATTCGAATCAACCATAGCAGCAAAGAAAACAAGCAGCAGGAACGAAAGAAGAAAAATAATAGTAGCAATGGAGTGAAATTGTAGCAGCAACTAAAAGGAGAAAATTCCTACTCTGTTTTGACCACGCGCAGGAACCAAAGGAAATAGTTTAAACCAGTTAACCTTGCGACTACGAAGCTACTGGATTCGAACTTTGGCACGGCTCGGGGAGGTCTTTAAACCACACGAATGAGGCTTAGTTCGGGTCCTTTTTGGGCTTATAAACTGAACGAAATGGCACCCATCGGGGTGGGTTTTTGCCACGAATTTAACGACTACTAGTTCGAGTATTTGGGAGGCACTTGAGTCGAGTACCACTCGACCAAACCTACGAACACAATACTCATCTTGAGCTTATGCTAGAACAACGACTAGAACCTCCTTCGAGGACTTACGAATATCACATGAAACGTTTTAAAATTTGTTTTTTTCTCGACCCATTTGCTAGTCACAACCACGACTCTAGCACCCATTTTATTCCAACATAGACCCGTTTAGAAGTTAAAACCTTAGAGGCATAACATCGAACACCTTGCGAGCACGATTTTAACCTTAATCATTCGACTGGTTTGACTCCAAAAACAACACGACCACAGTTTTTAACTCACTAATCCGACAAGTGAAATGTTAGAAATCGCAATGAGCTTAAGTCTACAATAGTCCTAACTATCCTAACGAGTTCGCGGTGCACAAGATTCAACAAAAAAAACAAGTATCGGAGTCGAGCCATACACAACATTTCTAGTTTCAAAAATAAAGTATTTCTACCACACCAACATCGATTCGCAATAATAACGATTCGAACAATATATCACAAAGTTATTCAAGAACAATTACAACAAAAACATGATATCATTCGAACATCAAAAGAAGATACAAGAACGAGGATTATCCTTACAAAAGTGAGATGAGGATGATTTTCGGTAGATCGAACGACTCGAAGGAGACTCGGATCCAAATCAAGCAACCCAACTCCAAGTTACCCACTTCTTTATCTTCACCAATCTTGAAATTGTTTTGATAATTATCTTTTGAGGGTAAGTGGGTTTGATTGTGGATCGAGTAGGATTTTAAAATAGAAATCAAGGAAAACTTGGATGCCTTCTCCTCTCCTCCCAGACGCTCCATAGCCAAAATAAGAAATGATTTCGTCACTCCTTTGTTGTTTGCGTTGACTTGAACTCGACAGAAGTAGGGCAGTAGGGGTGGAGACAACTATTTCTTGTTTGATTATACATCACCTTTGTTTTGATTTGATACTATCGTTGAAGACAAGAATGGTGATGAAATGGTATCAGTGTTGAAGAGATGAGGAGCAGAGATTTTTAGAGAGTGGTGGGGAAGGAGAGAGAGGCGTGGGTTTTGTGAGGATAAGAGTGTTTTAATTTATTTATTTATTTTTTTGTATAAATATAATAAAAAGGTAAAGGTAGATTTAAATAAAAGTTAGTGTTATGTTTTTAAATAAAGGTCGGTTGTGTTTCGCTGAGATTTTCGGGTTTGTCGTGAGTACGGAAAATATAATTCAGGAGACGTTTCTATTAACTGACACAGAGT
Source organism: Artemisia tridentata subsp. tridentata (assembly GCA_021014915.2). Taxonomy (NCBI): domain Eukaryota; kingdom Viridiplantae; phylum Streptophyta; class Magnoliopsida; order Asterales; family Asteraceae; genus Artemisia; species Artemisia tridentata. The sequence continues at coordinate 92,103,616 of CP139501.1, forward strand.
AAATTTTATTGACTCCGAATATGAATTAAAAATTTGAACCATTACTAATCTAGCGTCGGTACGCGTGTGGTATCGTTCTCTCAATTCGTGCAGTTTAGTTACCAGTTATACGCAAGGGAAAATATGTAACTTCTAAAATAATCATATTGAGTTTTAAATGATAAGTAAAGACTTGAAAAATTCACGGTTGCTACATAAAACGTATATATGATATGTGTCTAAATACACATATATTTAGTATTAATTAAACCCACAAAACGACCAAAAACACACAAATGACTCACAAAATGGTACAAATATCATGAAAATGTGTTTTTATGTGATTCAGGTACAAAAGATTGAAAAACAAGTGAAAAACACACAAAGTTTACACAATTGTCATTTTCAGTCCCTGGAGTTTCATAATTTGGCAAAACTAGTCCCTGAAGGTTTAAAATGAATGAAAAGTTAACTTTAGTCCTTGGATAATCAAACATGTTCAAAATAGTCCCTGGATAAAAGTTTACACAACTTGGCAACTTTTACCCCTCAAGTATCAAAATTGGCAAAATCAGTCCCTGGGTGTTTTAAAATGGAGTTTTATCAAATATCACCCTTGTACTATTCATGAATGACAATTTGGAACTTTTTGATAATTTTTGGGAAAATTACAATTTCACCCCCTCAACTTTGAAAAATGTTATAAAAGGTCCCCCGGGTGTTTAAAATTGTAATAAATGCAAATAAGGTCCTTTGGTTTATCTAACTTGGCAGGTTTAGTCCTTGAATGAAGTTTGGAAAGATGACAATTCAGCCCCTCAACATTCCAGAAATTACATAATTGGTCCTTGTGCTAAGCTAAACCAACCGGACCCTTTTATTATTATTACAACCCAATCCCAAAAATCCAAAACCCAATACCCCTTTTTCCTGGCCCAACAACAAAAAGCCCATTTCACCCTTTGCTAAATATCCAGGGTCAAACATAATTTTGACCCGTCTCCTTTCCCTCCCACCTTTCTTCTTTACCACTGAGTCACCAAACCAGTGGTGGTTTCAACACCACCTCATCCCCCAGCTGTCTAACAACTCTCCATCACCTCACACAAGTTCCAATAAACAATTAATGCCCCGTAAAACCCTCACAAGCAACCACAGCTGGAAAAACAACTTTTCCCGCCAAAATACCAAACAAAGGCTTGGATCACTTCTGCTTATCCAATGGCCATGATTAAGAGTGGGATTCAATCAGCAACTCAAGTGGAACTCAAAAGGTTATAAAAGAGAAGAGGAGGAAAGAGAAGAAACTACCTTTGGATTAGCCTAGGTCACATAGTGATAATTAATTTTACTGCTTTCTCTTAATTAAATGTCATTTACTGCTTTCAAGTGTTTGTTAAACACTGAAAATGTGTAACAAAACCTTATTTACAGCTTTAATTAGAATAATCTTTAAATTTCATCTTATGTTAAATTCGTACCTTTAAATTCATGTCATTTAATTTCTTGTTGATTATAGTTGTTTAATGGACTCTACTAGTACATGTAAGCTCCTGACAAAGCTTTAAAGCTTGTAGATACATTTAATCAGTTATAGTTTATAAAATTCAAAAACACCAAAAGAAATTCAGAAAACCAATGAAAATACAAAAATCAGAGTTTATAAGGATGAAGCTTGGAGCTGGATTGATTGTGGATTGATTGGGTATTAGAAGCTTGTTGGGAAGCTAATAGGTGTAATCTAAGCCTTGGTTCACTAATCTCTCTTGATTTCCATTTTGTAAGTTTTTCTATCCATTTTTGCCTTTTACTGCTTATGTTAATTATATGCTTTAATTTTCATGTTTTTATGTTTCTTTGCTGTTAGTTAGTGATAATATAACTTAATATTATGTAATCATGTTTTGAATTTGATTGTGGTTTGATTTAGTAACTTGACTGTCAATATGCTAGTTTTTGAGAAACCTAAGTTTGAACATGTGTGACTACTTGTTTTGGCTGAAAAAGGTTTGGTTTGACACACTAAAACCTCTGGACTTGATGGAATTGGTTTATACAGACTTTTGCTTTGAAAATCTCATTTTGATCTCATTAAAGGGTTGTTTGGATCTAATGGTTAAACTGTGGTGATGATTGTTATGGGTGCTGTTCTTGTTTGATTTGGACTCACAATGACCTAAGTGACTCTTTGAAACCTAAATCAATCAGTTATACATGAGAATAATCATTGTGACATTTGATTTTATGTCTATGTAACTGTGAGATAATTAGATCATTCAACTCTGCATATCTGTGTTATTGTTGTTTGTTTTTGTTTACTTTAAGTCTATTAGGACCATATTAGTTTAGTTTGAGCATGCAAACCAGTAGTTTAATGATATAAGTCAAATTAGCTTTTAATTTGTCTTAATTAAGTGTCTGTTTAGATTTTCATGTCCAAACCTTGCATATGTGTTTAAATATTGTTAATCTTTGTTTATTTCATGTTATCATAGTTTAATACAACATATTAACTCAGTAGATTCAGATCAAAGTTCACTTTGGTCAACTTTGATCATAAACTCAAAAAGTCAAGTTTTCTGCATAATTTGCGTATTTTGCCATTTTCAGCCAATTTTCATCGATTTTTCATTTCTTCGTTTTAAGGAGTTAGACCCTGAAATTTGGCAGGCATATAGCTCCCCAGCTTGTGTACGTCTCCATATTTTTAGATTATTTTTTAGATTTTTTTACAGCTGCTTTTCAACAGCTCAAAAAGCTGCATTTTTGCAAAATACCACAGAAAATCAGCAGCCATTTTGGCTTATTTTGAGCTTTTCCAGCTTATTCCATTAGTTTTTCTCAGTTCCTAAAGCTTATTCATAGTCTCCTTAGTCCATATTAGCTTTTTCCTTTTCACCATAGCTTATTTTAAAGCTTCTAGCTTAATATAAAAAATCAAGTTTCTTAAAAACTCATATAAGCCAACTGTTGAGTTTTTTGGCTTAATTCTAGCTTATTTCGTGAGTACTAAAAATACTCCCTTTGTAAAAAGTACTTAGAATTAATTAAAAAGTTAGTTTGTAAAAAGAAAATCGAAAAAAAAAAATAAATGCAAAAAAGCGTGGGGTGTGGGATTCGAACTCAAGACCTCTCGCTAGTAACATGCACCCAACACCACACCCCCTTCCCAAATGCTCTAGAGCACCAGTTCTGATTTTGTTTGCAACCCATATGTATTTAACCTTGTTTTGTCAAATAAGCCATCCGAACTAGTTTAGCTTATTGTAGCTTATTCCAATAAGCTGCTACCACCACTATATTTTTCATAGCTCAGTAATGTTATAAAGTATTTATAGAAAAAGTTTCGTAATTTTTAGAAAAGTTTTACTATTTTTAGTCAATTAATTAGTTAAATTTAGTAATTAAATCATAATAAAAAATATAAAAGTCAAAAAAATATAAATCTTTTTTCTAAAATTTTCTTTTATCATATAGAACCTGTAAAAAATATAATTGTACCCATAGTGTTTATATTTCACAAATTTTACATTTTAACTCGCGCACTTACGTTATTTTTATTAATAACGCGCGTTTTCAGTTTTCTTTGTAGTTTTTAATTAAGTAGACCTTAGATAATCATTTTTATTACGTTTTTAGTCATTTTTAATTATCTTTCACATTTTTTAGATAGAACTTACGTTTTAGGTTTTTAGATTTTCTAATTATTATAATAATAACTTTGTAAATATAGTTATTTATTTTATTTTCTTTTAATTTGCATTTAAGCCGTTAAGGCATGCAAATTCCCTCTTTGGGAATGTTTGTTTTTATTTCGTTTTGTACGTTTGCGTTTAATTTAAGTTAAACGTACGTTTGTATATCTTTCGCGTTTTTAGGTTTCTGATTGTACGTTTTTAAACGATACAGCTGTGACAGAGCTATGACTATTCACATTCCAGTGTTAGTCAATCAGATTCCGGTTTTGTATATTCCATATCATTTCAACACACACATTCGTTGTATTACACTTTACACACCTCGTTGGGACATAACGACCCGGGGATGCACTTTTCTGTACTCATGTACTTAACTCCCACGGATTTAAATTGCATTTTTCTCCCTTACGGTTCGACTTTAGTTGACCAATATCCTTGGTTGAAAATAGTTGACTGTTTGGGAGAAATCAATATATAAATATTATGCAACGACGGATACACGTGAATAAATACAAATCACCCATTTGTGAAAAAGGATACTTGCAAAAACTCACGTTCGTGTGTAGTGTGAAACCAGGTAAGTGATTACCCGGATCGTTTCCCAACGGGGCTGGAATGGGCAAATTGTTTAAGGTTTTGGATTAGAGTGACTGATGATTAGATATTTTAGATTTTGCTTTTTTATATCTAATTAACAAATGAGAAACAAATATACAAAAAAAAATTAAACGCGAATTAAATAAACTAAAAACGCGTAACGAGAAATCTAAAACGGGACTAAAAAGTGAAATATTAGAAAACTAATCCTACAAGTGTAAAATTATTTAAAACTTATTTTAAAACTAAAATTATATATTTTTTACACTTTTTATTTAATTATTATTAATTATTTATTATTTAATTACTTTTTAAACTATTTTAATTTATAATAAATACTAAATGAACAAATAAAAATCTAAAACTTTTTCTATAAATATTATGAGGTGAAAAGAAGCTAAGAAAATTATAAAACTGAAAAGTGCTTAATTAAAAATTTTAAAAAGATAAAATCTATTAAATAGAAACTATCACTTATTTTATATTTTATTTTTTCTAAGGTCTACAGAGATGATTATATTTTTCCTAGAATCTAATTAATAAAAGAAAATTTTGAAAATTAAAATTATATTTTTCTGATTATTATTCTATTTATTATGATTTAATTACTATCATAAACTAATTAAAATAATTAAAAATATTAAATGACTTTAGAAAAATCTGAAAAATTCAAGATAAGTCTAAAATAATATTCTTAATCCAGGAAAATTAAAATCAAAAGTTTACTAAACCTTAATAAGCAGTTGGGCTGAAAAGCAGTTTGGGAATAAGCCCAAAAATAAGCTAATAAGCTCAAAAATTTACCAAAGGCTCAGAACAAGTTTAAACAACTTATATAAGCAGGAAACAACTTAAAAACACAAATAAGCACAAGGAATAAGCAAGATAAGCAGTTTCGCAGTAGTAGCAAACTAGGGTAGAAACAAGCTAAAAACCACCAATTTGCAGAGCAATTTTAAGCACTCAAATAAGCAGAAAAGTTGAATAATATGGGGGCAAAAGATTGCTAGTACTACTGGCTACTCTAAAAACCAAAAATCCCCAATTTTAACAGCTTAATTGAACTCCAATTAAGCCCTAGAACAGATGAGTTTAGAGACAAAAGCTAAGTAGCAGGCTTAACAGCAGACCTAATGGGGGATTTTTCAGCCCAGATTAAGCTATTAGAATAAGCTCTAAAGTAGAATACAAGCTCAGAATCCAAAAGTTTACCTAGCAAGTTTCTTGAATTCCAAAAAGCAGACCCAGGTAAGCTTATTTGCTGCTTGAAAATAAGCTGGGAAAACATCTATTCAAAACATGTATATACTGATCACTCAGTATATGCTTATTTGAATAGGGGCTTTTGAGCTTATTTTTAAAACTTAAATAAGCTATTCTAAGTTCTGGATTTTGTAATAAGTAAAGAAGACCTAGCAAGCTATCCAGAAACCAAAAATCAAGGACAGATTACAACAAAGAAGCACTTAAATGATAACATGAAAAAGGTAGCAGACTGCTTATAAGGGTCTGTGTGATCTGTTTTGTGTGCAGAAGTGCACAACACCAAAGGGACCAATCCAACTCTTTTGTTTACTTTAAATGGGTCACAAGGGACTCAGAAAAGCTACAAAAAGGGTCAAAAAGAGCTTATGGCTAAATATGGCTTATTTGGTCCTATTTGGGTCTGAAATCACCACAGACCATGAAATACTACCATATCAATCAAATTAGCTAATTAGGACTTAAAAATAGCTTATATGGACTATATTAAGCTGGATCAAAGTTGGACTTATGGCCAAGGAACAGTAACAAGCAATTTGGCCTACTTGACTACAAACAGCCAAACACCCCTTTAAGGGGCTGTTTTGATGATTTTAACTGAAAGTGGTTTATTTAAGCTAAGATTTTTAAGAAACTGAGTTTAACTAACTTATTTAAGTACTAATTGACATTTAAGAACTGAAATAAGCTAATAATTAAGCTATGTCTATTTAAGGTCTATTTTTGGCTTTTTTAACTGATTTTAAGAGAAATAAAGAAAAAACTATATAACTACTGATAACACAGATGAAATATGTTTAGAAACTAGTAATAAGCATATAACAACAATAATAAGCTAATAATAAGCTAAGGTACAGTAAATAGCAAATGTGGAAAAACAAGCTTACAACTGAAATTGATTATGGAACAGATAGAACAAGATCAGAACCTTCCTAGCTTGATTAAAACAAGCTAGAAACCCAGAAAAGCCTTCCAGATTAGCTTATACCCTTCTGAACAGCTTATTGGCCTCGGGTTTGACTTTGTTGACTTTTTTCATCATTTGATATTTCCTGTATTTTGAAGCATTTCTGAGTGTTTTTAAATGTTTTTGCAGTTTAAATGGGAATAGAATGATGAGTATTTAGACACTCATCACATATGTCAGCCCGCAGATTCCCGAGGCAGCTACAGTAAGTATATGGGTAGTATAAATACCCCCATCTCATTTATTACTCAACGAACTGCCTTTACTTTCACCTAGTCCGCACTTACACCATATATCTCAAACAATATACTTACTCTCACACCGGAGGCCAACCGCGGAAGCCCCCTTCCCCGGTAAGACTAACGGTGTTGCTTTTCTTAGCAGATCAAGAAGTACTTAGCGCAAGATCTACACTCACCAAGGGCTAGTCTAACCTAGGTCTAGGGGTGTGCCCAAGATTTGTACTAACAAGTTGGCGCCATCCGTGGGACCAGTTACACGACTGCGTTTCTAAAAAAAAAAACTTTACCATGAGCAATCAAACAAAAAACCCCTCCCCGTCCCAAGAGCCTTCCACAGTACGGAACACTCATGAGAAGGGGAAAGGGAAAAAAGGAGAGCACCATTATGATTCTCTTCCGGATGAGGCAATAAGGGCGTTCTGTGACAAGCACTACCACCAACTATTGCCCTTGATGACTGAAAAAGTCCATGCGGAGAAGATGTGACAACTTAAAACCCGTCTCAACTTCGAGGACGAGTCATAAGAGAATTCATACTCCCGGGAGCCATCCCGATACGTTGAATCAAGAGACAGGAGAAAGCGGAAGACAAGCCCCGGTGCGAGGCCTAAACCTTCCGAAAGCTCCTACTCCCGGAGTGTTTTCTCCAGACTTAGTAAAGAACCCGAAGATAACGAAGAAAGGGCCAAACACCCTAGGTCAGCCGTTTTCACTCGTTTAGGGGAGAGAAGAGAAGGTGTTAAGTCACGATTGGGAGAGAGAAAACCGGACGTGTTCTCTCGGCTTAAATCCAAAAGCCGCGCTCGAAAGGAGCGTAGAGGTGAAGCTAGACGTTATAGACAAGACGGACGACCCTTTGTGGAAGGAAGTCAGGATAGTCCAAGGAGAAGCCCAAGCCCGACCTACAGCCGCACTCCCCGCTCAAGGGAGAAAGGCGGCGGGTCTGGATCCGCTGGCTCCGGTTCCAGAAGGCGAAGGGACCGGACCCCGGAGGGAAACGGAGACTATGACGGAGGATATTGGAAAGCCGGGTCTGAGAAAAACAAAGGGAACGCGAACGATCTTTCTCGCCCATACCACATCGGTGACAAGGATCCTTTCACGCAAAGGGTCAAAAACTTCGAATTCCCAAAGAGGACCACCTGAAAAATTTATGTACCGCGGCCAAAGTCGAACGAGGCTAGCCCACTTGGTGTCACATGTTTAACTCCACCCTGATGGGCCACGCTCGAATGAGGTTCGATGAATTGCCGGCAGAAAGCATAGATAGCTTCGAAGATCTCCGCAAAAGTTTCTTATCCTACTTCCTCCAGCAGAAGAAGTACACCAAGGATCCGGTGGAACTCCACCTTATCAAGCAAAAAGAAGGAGAAACCACAGCAGCATTTGTCGACCGCGTCAAAGCGGAAAGTATGCACGTGAAGGGCGCCCCTGAATGTATGAAGGTTTCGGGATTCGTACACGGGATCAACAATCCGGAGCTAATCAGGAGGCTCAATGATAAAATCCCCAAGACGGTCGACAAAATGTGGAAGGTTACTACTGCCTTCATCCGTGGCGAAACCGCCGCGGCAAATGAGTCAAGAAAAAAGCAAGACCGCTCTTCGTGGAAATCTCACGAAGGGGGATCCCGGACATCCCACAACCAGAGTTTTGAAAGGAAAACAGAATTCAAGGGACATTCAAGGGCGGACCGGAGAAAGAATGACCGCTTCACACCTCTAACAAAAACACCAAAGGAGAACCTAGCAATGGATGCGGTAAAATTCACTGCTCCACCACCTATGGCAAGCCCGGTAGAATCAAGAAACAAAGACAAGTATTGTGAATTCCACAGAGAAAAAGGACATCATACGGATGAATGTTTCCAATTGAAAAGGCAGATTGAGTACGCGGTTAGATCCGGCCAGTTGGCACATTTGGTAAAAGAGATCAAGAACGGAAGCCAGAAGGGTGGGGCCGCTAAAGGCGGCAAGAAGGAAACCGCGTCAAAAGACAAAGCCCCAGCCATATTCATGATACAGACTTGGAAACGAACTGTGAAGCAGAAGGTACCCTCTAGTACCGAGCCTAATTTGGATTTATCCTTCCCTCCAATAAAGGAGGACGACTGGGAGGACCATCCATTGGTAATAAAGGCTGGAGTGGGCGGACACCACGTGCACCGGATGTACGTGGACAACGGAAGTGTCTCCAAAGTCCTTTACGAACATTGCTTCAACCGACTGAGTCTAAAAATCAAGAAAAGAATGATCCCCGCTACTGCCCCTCTTCTCGGTTTCAGTGGCGAACTATCATGACCCTTGGGGCAGATTCTGTTAGAAGTTAACCTAAGTGATGAAGAGAACTCAGCCAGCACTTGGATGAATTTCATGGTGATTAGATCACCCTCTCAATACAATGGTATAATCGGCCGGCCGGGGATAAGACAGCTTAAAATGATCCCTTCCACGGCCCACGGAATGATCAAATTCCCCACCCAGGGCGGAGTGGTCACGTTATATAGTGACAAAATCATCCCGGTAGAGTGCCAAATGGTCGTGGAACCCCAGCAGCAGTAAGATCCTGAGGAAACCCCGGCAAAGGATGGGATTCAAGTAGCAATACACCTAGAATTTCCGGATCAGACAGTTACCATCGGAGGAAGCTTGACAGATCCGGGGAAGAAGGATCTGTGTGAATTACTAAAGAGCAATCTGGATATCTTTGCCTGGCAACCATCCGACATGACCGGAGTACCGCGGAGCGTGACAGAATACAAACTCAACATCCGGGAAGGGTATGCTCCGGTAAGGCAAAAGAAACGGGGGCAGGCTCCGGAACGGAACAAAGCAATTAACGAGGATGTTGCAAACTTAGTCGAAGCCGGTATAATGAGAGAAGTCCACTACCATGACTGGCTGTCAAACCCGGTCCTGGTCAAGAAGAGTGATGGAAGCTGGAGAATGTGTGTAGATTTCAAGGATCTAAACAAAGCATGTCCGAAAGATTGTTACCCTCTTCCGGAGATCGACTGGAAAGTCGAGTCACTCTGCGGATACACCTTCAAGTGCTTCTTAGACGCATACAAAGGATACAACCAGATTCAGATGGCCGCGAAAGATGAGGAAAAAACCGCCTTCCACACAAGCCATTTTCCAAAAACTTATTTAATTAATTTCCATTAATTAAATACATAATAAATTAACTTATTAGATATATATAACACTTGCGCATTTAAGCCGCGAATACTAGCACAGATGTTCCGTTACATATTCCCACCATGCACTTTCACCATGAGCCACCACCAAGAGTTACAATAATAAATCATTTCGAAATATATTTTACCACACAGCAAGCAAGAAATACACGAGCACTGGTCAAACGTAAAACTTTTCAAATAAAATAAAGACACATGAGACACGAATATTTTGCTAAGACTTACCGTACTGATTTAGGGTGCTGATCGGCACGGTTTCATTATTTTGATTGATTAGCTGATTTGCTGTTATTCAAAGGTGAGTTTATAGCCCCATATTTTATACGAATTTGTTTTATAAGCTTGGGGTGAGAAACATGCAAAACTGTTTTCATGGACCAGAAATGAATTTTGTTTTTAAGTGCACACTAGTATGCAGAAACCTAAGTTTGCTGAATCCCAATTTGTGCCCACCATCATCTGCCGTTAATTCCTGTTTGGGAAGCCGTTTGTTATAAATAGATCTATTGGGAGTGACGTCCCCGTTCAGTTGGCTCGGCATAGCCAAGGCGAACGTATACCAAATCGAATAATAGTCCGAGTGTCTGGGGATTAACACTCGCGGGCACCCTTATTTATTTGCTAACGCTAGTCATGCTGCATTGTCATAGATCGGTAGGATGAGGCTTAGTGTTTGCATAACGGATAGTGTGTATCTGCTGAATTGTTTTTGTGATATTGCTATTGGTCCATATGTGCTATTTATTTAAACCTATGAACTCACCAGCGTTAGCTGACTTTTAGCATGTTTTTCTCAGGAAACTGAGGTGCGTTTAGCCGGGTGCAGAGCATGGCGTTGGTCACAATAAATGATGGAAATGTTTTTAATGCGTTTACTCTGACAATTGGACCTTTTTAATTTAAATGGGCTTCATTTGCATCTGAAATGGTTTTTTTATGTATTGCTATATGACTTGACTTATGTAAAATATTTTAAAATGGATTTTTAATCCGCTCGCTATATCTTATGTTGTGATTATCAATCCAGTAGCACCCAAAGTGTATGCTTCCGCAATATTATGTTTTAGGGGTGTTACAGATTGGTATAAGAGCCTAGGTTATTGATGCGTGCGATGTGTCGTTGCGGTTTAGTAGTTTTAATGCCTACTCAAGTTTTAAATTTATATTTAGCCGACTTATCAATAACACACACACTTAACGAGCAGTGTACCCGGTCAGTATGAATATAATGGTAAGTAGAGTGTCGATCACTAAGAGTGGAACGTATTATCTCGTTATTCTAATCAGTATTTTAATATCCTAATGCAAGGGGGTTTCAGCCTGAGAGACTGGCACGATTTGTTTGCAATTAAATAATAAAATAAACCAATAGGCACGAATCAGCAAGTAGCACACACGTACACAGATAAATACTCGAGACAATAAGAGGGCTGTCCTTATAATTAAGTAGTTTGTCACTTGTTTTATTGATAGCTTTATATGAAGTGTATGTAGTTAATCCTTTCTCGTTGGTCCTAAGCTTATCGGCGAGTAAACCCTTAATGATGACTTATGTCTAAAAGTTATTCCTAAGTGATCAATTTAGTAATAACCGTGGGAGTGCAACCTTTCTGTTGCCACATTACACAAGCCACTAATAAACACAGAGGTGATCAATGCACTAATAAGTAGTAACCAAAGACATCAACATATAAACTTTAATCGATGGGAAAGCAATTTTAAGGGGAGTTGAAGTGAATGATAACATAACACAAGCCCATCAATCCTGATGAATTAAAGTTTGCTAACACAATAAAACAAAACTACTTAATGAATTAAACACATGCAGCACCTTCTTACAGCTCTTGTATCTTCGTTTGGTGTGTCTTGTGCTGCCTTCTTGACTGAATTCGTCCTAGGGTTTTTCTGCTTCGGTATTATATATGTCTGACAAAAGCTCCGGAATTCGTCTGGTCTTGGGGTATTTATAGTTTCTGTCTGAGGTGAGATGCGGCGCATCTAGTAAGTAGATGCGGCGCATTGACTTAACTTCGCGTGGGGTCCAAGATTATAATATTCAGGAATATTCGTACACCGCTAGAAGATGCGGCGTAACTCCATGATTAGATGCGGCGCATGTCCTCTTGTATCTTGGATCATATCTGGTGAAATAATGATAGAGATGCGCCGTATGTAATGAGTGAGATGCGGCGCATCTGGAGCAGATTAGTCTTGATCTTCTTCATTTCAGTAGACTCTTAACTTCTTGCATGTTTTGCTCCATAATTAGTCCAAAATCGCCAAGTTTCACCAAATGCTTGTTTTTACCTGAGAATTACAAAAGTAAACGATTAAGTATCAATCCTCATACATAATATAGTAAAACAAGTCAAATTAATAGGATAAATGATAGTAATAAAATGTACTTATTTGAGTTCATCAAATATCCCCCCACTTGAACTTTACTTGTCCCCAAGTAAACCTTAGAATTTCTCTTATGAAAATGTATCCTAAAAGATGTTAGGATTTATTTTTATATTTAAGCATGTATTCGTTTAATTCATAATCACACAACTAAACACTTTAACGAATTAGAAGTATAATAAAATAAGTTGATAAAAGCAAATCTAATCGTTTAACTGTCCAGTCGTGACGAATATTCTATCATAAGCTTGGCAAGTATACACATCTCCCCCACTAAAGCCAAGGAATAACAAGTCTAAAGTGGTAAAAAAAAAGGGGGTTTTTAGGCTTAAGGGTTAATTATTCTCTTTTCACTATCGATCTCAAATTCCAGAAAAGGCGACAAAATCACAAATACATGATCGAATCCACGAACACGATACTTGCAATTGCTCAAATCCTTAACTCGAATAGGCTAAAGATAGGTCCAAACTTCACCAATAATAATATATCAAAAAGGGCGACAAAATCATAAATACATAGCCGAATCCACGACTACGATACTTAAGATTGCTCAAATCCCTAATCTCAATAAATCAAAGGTTTGGTTGGATAAAGAATAATGTAGGGCATGGATAACATTTGTGATATAAATTGGTGTAAAATGAAAAATAAACAAAACAAATAAATTAAAATCCTAAGTGTGGTTAATCACTATCCCAACCATCCCATGAATAAGACTCATATCATCGAATAACTCACGCTTTAACACTTGAAACACACGCTTTAGGTAGACACGAATTATACTCAACAAGATCTTAATCAAAGAATAAACCTTAATTGGCGTTCCCATAACTGCCAATTCCCATTCAATCCATAGATATAGTACAACAAATAGTGGCCATATGAACCGCTTACATAACTTTACATCGTTGGTTTAAAAACAAACATCCAACTCTTTTTCTTTTTCTTTTTCTTTTCTCATTTTTTCGATTTTTTTTTTTTTTTTTTTTTTTTTTTTTTTTTTTTTAAACTTTAGATGTGTAAAATTTCACCACATCACTATAATGATAATTCTGGATAATTTTTCCATACTTTTCATACTTCATAAATAACGGTAATAGTGAAAGTAGTAAACACACGAAAAATAAACTCAAAAATATACAATATTTACTTTCACTCCAATTGCATTGTGCAATTTCCCGACCTAACCAAAGATAATGAATTACGCACGCGAACACAGGTAATGTAAGGAAACACACTTTGCCTATAGCAATTAACCAACCACGGATTCTAATCTACAGGGTAGGCTAAGGTGTAAGGGTGTAACGAAACATTTTAAACATAGGTGTAAGAAACGAAAGGAATGACTCTGAGTGTTTTTCTAGGGGTATCTTACTCTAAAAATGAGAGTAACAAAAGGGTTTATACGGGGGTTAACTAACCAGTGTAGTTAGCTAATAACACAAAACATATAATAGGCTATTTGGATGTAATCCTAAAATTTTACCAATTTAGACAAGTCATTCCAATTATATAAATAATACTCATTATGGTGGTCTCGAATAGTATACAAGCCAAGTTCTAAAGTTTACAAGTCACCGGCACACTCATAGATTTGTGAATTTTGGAAAATCACAATTTTTGAAAATAACGTCATGTGTGCAGCTATGCAACTTAGATCTTAAACAAAAACATGCTAAAAAAAAATTTTAAGTTTGAATTATTAAGCACATTTTAAGCATAATTTTTGAAAAAGTTTAGGACAAGTAATTGTTAAGTGTTCTAATTCTCCAATCCCCCCACTTAAGTTAAACAACGTCCTCGTTGTTTGTATAAAAGGTTAAAAACTGGAAAATAAAAAGAATTAGAACAGAAAAACTCCCCTGAGATTTGCTCGGTATGATCCTCCATTAGTATAAGAGCAAAAATCAACTTCTTGTGGATTAGAACGTTAAAGCTTCATACTTGATGTATCCACAGGAAATCCAGGAAACTATAATACCACCAAAGCTTCAAAACACACCTAAGATAAGAAAGGTTCAAGCTTGCATAATACATTAGTAGTTAGATAAAAATAAAACATAAAAATTAAAACTGAAAATCATCAGGTCAGTCGATGCGCCGTATCTTATTGAAGAAGATACGCCGTATCGAGCCTGGAATAAATAAGGACCAGAATAAAAATGCGCCGCATCCTTAACCAGGGATGCGCCGCATTAAAATATACTGATAAAAAGTTTTAAATTCGGAAATAAAAAATGCAGAAAATTAAAATAAGATATGACCATTGCAGGAGATGCGTCGCATCTCAGGATGGAGATGCGCCGTATCCTCATGCGGGCCTGACTGACTCGACACAAAAAGAATAATAAAAATTCTCCGGGTTGTCTCCCGGTAAGCACTTGTCTTTATTCCAGAGTCTTCAAGTTAGACTCACGTTCAGCTCTTCATTTAGTTCTTGTCACGGTCCATCCTTCTTCCTTCATCCGAAAGATTTTCCCGTATATTTCTGCGACGTTTTCTTCCGTTCGACTTAATCTAGTATAACTCTTTGTCTTCGCCGCAGTATACTCTTCATCAGGACCTAAAGAATATTTGATGATTTTAAATTTTTCAGAAATAATCATGGGTGGCTCATTGTAAGGAATCCCAAGTAGTTGACACTTTCTTTTGGTGAACTCTTCCTTGTTTTTATCAACAAACTCGAAATAAGGATCCTTAATCAAATAATCATCTAGTTCTTCAATTAATGACTTATTGTCTTGAATCGCCTCCCATTCTCTTTCCAAATCCCATTGTAACCGTCGACTAAGCTTCGTAAAATCATCAAATTGTTCATGCACCCATTCCCAGAAAGTATTACTCGATGTTCCTTTGAGTCCTTTCAAGCGTTCAATTCTACCCTTTTCTTGCAAAGCCTCCGCTTTTTGTGGGCAGTCTTCAACATTATCGTACCACTCATAATCTTCAAAGGTTACATCGTTTCCAACCCGTTTCATCCCAATTATACTTCCCCCATTACAGGTTCCGTCATTTTTATAATCACAGGTCGGCCAAACACTACTTCCGTCCTTGAAAACGAAGGGTGTACAGGTGTGATTAATGTGCTCAAATTCCCATGGTTTATCCCAAACCCATGGTACTTGGTCATTCCATTCGTAGCACCAGGTGTTTTTGAAATCATCATAAGTCTTAAATCCTGGTAGATCTCCAGTTAGCACATCATCGTCGACTCGAAGAAGGTAGTTAAATTCCTTGAACTGCTTGCACAAGGGTGTCTCATAATCGAACACATCAATGTCAATTCTGAAAAGTTCTTCAATGCCCTCATTGATTGTTGAATCATGAAGTGACGACCCATAATCGCTTTCTACTTCTTCGTCTTCTCCTCTCATCCAATATACCCATAATGCATCCTTAGTAGCTCGATCCATGCTCTTATGGTTATTAAACTTACTAGCCAACCATTCTGAAAAATCAACATCGTTAGGATCGTGGTTAACGTCAAAGCAAGCCTTTCCAATCATATTCTTTTTTATCTCCATGAACTCGTTAAATTGCTTCTTAAAACTCCGAGTCAACCATGAAGTCATAATTTGCTTGACTTCATTTGCAGGGGCAAATTCCGGACTACCATATTTGAGTTCTAGCCAATCATTGAGGGAGAGGTCTATCAATCTTACCAATCTGCCATGAAATAGTAATTCCGCCAAAGCATAATTTCTGTCATTATCCAGATAGTTCTCATTTAATCCCCAGTACTGTTCGGAATAAGGCATGTAAGAGATTTGGGTGTTGCCTCCACCACAGCTGTTGTTGCTTGAGTCCATGTATGCAAGATAGAATTTCCCATCATCTTCTTCGATAGTAGTCCAGTTCAATCCTTCGGCTTCAATGATAGGCCATAAGAGCGACAATTCTTCTCCAGTGTACCTCACAAATACATCATAAGAGAATACCTCTTTGTCAATGTTGCATAAACGCATGAATTCCTTAAAAGCAGCTTCAAGAGGAGTCTCCCAAGAGAATAAATCTGCATCGATCATGAGCACATTGAATGAATCTGAAAACAAGCATTCCTTAGCAAGATATCCGTTAACTGACATGTCTTCCATAGCAAAATCTGTCATCCAAGGTAAAATCATCAGTAGGATTTGTTCGCTATGATTGCGTGGTTTTGTAACCTTACAACAGGTTTTACCTCTCGAGGGATCTCAAGAGGCTTACAACCCCACCAGGCAGTGTACCTGACCGATGTAGTATAGTGTAGTGGTAAGTACGGGGGATTGATCGTTCTCCACAGGGAATAGTGTTCGTTAGGTATGAAAGGCTACTCTAATTAGGTCTAAGGGTTGAGGAAGATTCTTTTTATGTTTTTATAATTTTTATGAAAGCAAGTAAAATCTCGGTTTTGAAGGAGTGGGCGGAATTAGTTGCTAGTCAACTAACCCAAATTACTACAAATGCAAATAAAATAAAATAACAAAAATGAAAAGTGGTGAGAAACTTATGTGTAGAGAAATGTGTTTACTTAGATTTCCTTACTCCCTAACTATCTTTTACCGGTTAATTAGTGTGTATTAGTTGCGTGGATGACGGGTGTATTCCTTAATACCATTCGTGGGGTGGCGTACTTACTTCCCCAAACTCTACAAGCTCCTACTTCACTCCTATGTCGAGCCGGCTAGGAAGCTCCTAACATGGGATCACTAGAATTCGCTTGTGCATTAAATACAACCATAAAAACCTTTAGTACGCGTTTGGTTCATGTTTCTTAAGACGTTCAAGCAAGTTACCGAATAGGAAGTTAGCCAGTTTTCTTAAGCCTAACATAGATAAACAATCATCCAATACAACTAACAACACACTAACAACCAATAATCAATAGCTAGGTTTCATTAGATCTAAGCAAACACAAGATAAAATTAGCCTAACATGTTAAACAAAAGACAAGCATAAGATAGAATCAAACAACACATAGACATATTGAATGATTAATTGATAACTTATCTTTCAATGAAACATGGAAGATCTCAAGGCTAAAAGCCCTGAAAAAGTAGCTAAAATCGTCTTAGGGTTTTATCCCAAAATTCCACACACTAAGCTCTCCCTTTAATGACAAAAAATTAGAAAACTATATATAGACTTTTGCATCTGACGGCGTCACCTTATGGATTGTGACGCCGTCACCTCGCCGCTTTTAGGGTTCTCGGATGACCATCTTGACGCCGTCCCTCTTTAATTCTCCAAAAATCCGTTCTGGCCTATCAAGGCTTGACGCCCTCACCTCTTGAACGTGACGCCGTCCCCTTATGATTTAAGCCGTGACGCCCTTGATTTAGTTAAAGCGTGACGCCGTCAGAATTCACATGCTAACTCACTGGCCCGTCATGAGTAAATTTCACATCCCACTTTTCTTGCCAAGGCATGACGCCGTCCAGAGTTAAGTCTGACGCCGTCAAGAGTAACTTTTAGCCGATTCTTGAGACTTTGCCGTTTTCTTCACTTTGATGCTCCAAAAACGTCCAAAATGCCTCCTTTTCCAGATTTCTCCTCAAAAGTACCTAAAATGACAAAAGGAACGATTTAGGGCGATATTTGATCAAATAAATACGATTTCGGGCTTAAATGACCCCTTAAAAGCGATACACTTTTCGCTTCATCAAATACCCTTACACTTGAGATTTGCTTGTCCTCAAGCAAATGCGCTTTTATTCTAATCAAAATACAAGTTAGGGGTCATTTAATGCTAACATAAAAGTAATTACAACAAATAATCGTTCCACTTCAATCATAATAAGCACGGAGATTACATACTAGCACCTCACAAGTAGTGTTTAGATACTCACATCTCTCAAGTGTCATCAAAATAAATCTCATAAATGAAAACGGAAAATATCTCTCACTACCTGTCATAGCAAATAGATTACCATAGGCTTGGGAAAGGATCGAAAACCTCCTCCACTAGGCGTAAGCACCAAAGATAAACTATCAAAGAGGGCTTTTAAATGGGTTGTAATGTTAGGTGTAGGGAAAAGGAAAACACGGTTTGGTTGGATAAAGGATATTTTACTGGTGGCGAGTTAAAAATCTTGGTCAATTACATGTACTATACAATGTTGCTAAGCCAAGACTAGACTCGATCTTAAGCTAGAAACGAAATAACAAAATAACAAAAACATAAAACAAACATAAAATAAAACGGGATGGTAGTCCGTATGTTTTTTCTATTTTTCATTTTCTCATTTTTTTTTGTGTTTTTCATGTTTTTTTTTTTTTTTTTTTTTTTTTTTTTTTTGCATACACTTTTACCCTACCATCCAAAATAATACATCAAAGGGGCGTTGCATTCCCCTTACACTTGAATTTTTACATAACTTTACAATTACTAATCTAATGACTCGCATTAAGATAATTGAAAAACTTGGAGTACTTTTAAAACATTTAGCACATATGGGGGTAATAAATGATGTTCTTCCCCATTACTCCATTATACTAGTACTTTACCCATGAGTCCCAATCGTCCCAAAACAATATGTACAAGGATATGACTCGACTTAGCAACCATGTAATCAACTAGATAATTAACTTGGGTTTAAACAAATGTTGTAACAATAATGCACTAAAAATGAGTGCATACAAGGTAGGCTAAGGCGATTTGGGTGTACATTTTAGTGGGGTGTAACAAATTCTTCCTTTAAGTAAAATGCTTAAAGGTCGAAACGAAAAGATAGGCTCTGAGGGGTGTACTAGGGTATCGTGTACTAAAAAATGAGTACAACGCAAAGGGTGTGGGAGAATTACTTGACCAATGTAGCCAAAGTAATTATAACAAAAACACAGGTGTAAAACAATGGGTTAATCCTAATGCCTCTTATCATGTAGTAAATCTAACTACACGAATGTAGTCTCACTTGTGGCCTTGGAATGGTCCTAACGCAAGTTCTAGAATCTAAGTGCTACCGGTACACACATCATAGCATAAATGCTTTTCCTACCAATTCTAGGGGCGAACCTCACATATTTGGGGGTGGAAAATTTTTTAGTGGTACGGTTTTTGTGCTAGTCATATAACTCCTATCCGTGAGACGCTCATTAAGATCAAAGTTTCACTCCTATATGTTGTAAAAAATTTTAAATTTGGCACTAAAATTGCCCTAACAAGTATTTATCTCAGTTTTATTACACATCTACTATTAAACAAACAAAAATCAAGCGTAATAGCATTCTCTAAAATCGTACTTTTACCCTCCCCTTACACTTAAGATGAACATTGTCCCCAATGTTCAAAATAAAAAGATGTAAAAGAAAAAAGTAAAAGAATGAAATCAAATACTCCCCTGATTCGCTCGGTGGATAGTGAAATTACACGGTTAAATCTTCCTCCAAAGAGAATGTTGAAGCTCCATGACTAATGCATCGCCATAAGCTTGGTTCCATAAACATTTCCTTGTCCAAAATAACCTGTTAACCTGAGAAAACAAACACGAAAACCTGCATAACATCGGCGGGATAAAATCTATATATAAGGATATAATGCTTGTGGAATGATAATTTTGCAGATTCCTGGAGATTATAAGTTGGAGATTTTATAAAAACTTTTTATGAAAACAAAACTTTCAAAAATTTCTGGAAATTAAATCTGACGCCGTCAGGTTATAACCCCTGACGCCGTCAGAAATGACCTGACAAAAATTTTCATTTTAAGTTTCCGGAAAATTTCTGGAAAAACCTTTACCTTACTTCCTGGAAATCCTGCAAAACATCATTATGACTCGATACAAGCATTTGACTTAAACAAATACGAATATGTATATTAATTTATTATTATTATGATTCATGTTCATTTGTGTTCTAATAAACCGATTTAGATTTCCCTTACACTTATCTTTTGCAAAATACCTTTATATGTAGTTAAGACGAAGTTAAAAACAAAATAAAGCATTTTCACAAATTACTTTTGAACATGAATCAATACTAATAAAAATTACACACACATACGGAAACAAATAAAATCAAACAAACAAATAAATAAACACACAAAGCAAATAAAACAAATAAAGCTTGGGTTGCCTCCCAAGAAGCGCTTTTCTTTATTAACGAGTCTTGTAGCTAGACTCAAAGTCACGGGGTCTACGTTTTTCCGTTTTGCTTCTCAATTGCCCCTCTAATCATCCTAATAACCTCCATATCAATTTTGTATTTAGGTCCAAGGTTTAAGCAATCTTTATAATAAAGGCTTCTCTTATTCCAAACATGGTCCATGCCTTTTTCTTTATCCTCTTCATTGATGTCCTCAAGCGCACCAATGTTGTCCATGTCAAATCGAGGCACAAAACGAAATTCATTAACCCGATAAGGCATCCTATATGTGATCCTATCTATGTGATTAGAAAACTGAACCGTGCCTTTCAAACGGTCATACCTTAAATTGGATGCTTCGATAAATGGCTTACCTAACACAACGCGAGATAGGCGGCAGTCAATAACACTTGCCATATCTTCTAAAATCATGAAGTTGGTGATAAAGGTAAAGTTCCCAACAAGGATTTGTATATCCTTAATCCTTCCAACGAAGTTGCAAACTCCGCCTGGACATTTGGGATCCATCCTAGGCTCAAGGGGTGTATTTATGATTTGGCTATAAAGGCCTGAGGACATAACGTTGATTGGGGATTCACAGTCAATGTAAGCATGCTCAACGTATTGGTACCCAATCATACATGGTATCTTCACATTCCCGGGATCACCTCTCTTAATCTTTGGGTCAATTCTAACAAAAGGTGGTCGAGGGTTATCAACTAGGTTGTTATAGTAAGCAATCTCCTCCTTAGTGGGGTATTCATTGAAATAATCATCAAACCTAGGATCTACCTTCACTTCATCAATTTTCTCAATCAACTTATCAACCGTAAGATTATTACGTTCTAAGTAATTATCTGAGTATATGGCGGTCCCTAAGTTGTTCAAGGCATAATCAAGCTCTATATCAATCATTCTACTGAGCTCCCGGAGCTCACTAATCTCATTCTCAAGTTGGCTACGCAACAAAGCTACTCCGCCAGGTGTAAGGGGTGGATTCGCGTTTTCCATAATGGCAAACTGAATAGTCAATGAAAATCTGTTACGAACAAAAGCGCAAAGAAAATAGATAGATTAAAGAAAACCTAGAAAAATAAAATAAAAATCTCACTAGAAAGGAATCTAGTGAGTAGACCTAATAGAAATAAAAATTCAACCTAAACAATAACTATTCCCCGGCAGCGGCGCCAAAAACTTGATTGCGTGGTTTTGTAACCTTACAACAGGTTTTACCTCTCGAGGGATCTCAAGAGGCTTACAACCCCACCAGGCAGTGTACCTGACCGATGTAGTATAGTGTAGTGGTAAGTACGGGGGATTGATCGTTCTCCACAGGGAATAGTGTTCGTTAGGTATGAAAGGCTACTCTAATTAGGTCTAAGGATTGAGGAAGATTCTTTTTATGTTTTTATAATTTTTATGAAAGCAAGTAAAATCTCGGTTTTGAAGGAGTGGGCGGAATTAGTTGCTAGTCAACTAACCCAAATTACTACAAATGCAAATAAAATAAAATAACAAAAATGAAAAGTGGTGAGAAACTTATGTGTAGAGAAATGTGTTTACTTAGATTTCCTTACTCCCTAACTATCTTTTACCGGTTAATTAGTGTGTATTAGTTGCGTGGATGACGGGTGTATTCCTTAATACCATTCGTGGGGTGGCGTACTTACTTCCCCAAACTCTACAAGCTCCTACTTCACTCCTATGTCGAGCCGGCTAGGAAGCTCCTAACATGGGATCACTAGAATTCGCTTGTGCATTAAATACAACCATAAAAACCTTTAGTACGCGTTTGGTTCATGTTTCTTAAGACGTTCAAGCAAGTTACCGAATAGGAAGTTAGCCAGTTTTCTTAAGCCTAACATAGATAAACAATCATCCAATACAACTAACAACACACTAACAACCAATAATCAATAGCTAGGTTTCATTAGATCTAAGCAAACACAAGATAAAATTAGCCTAACATGTTAAACAAAAGACAAGCATAAGATAGAATCAAACAACACATAGACATATTGAATGATTAATTGATAACTTATCTTTCAATGAAACATGGAAGATCTCAAGGCTAAAAGCCCTGAAAAAGTAGCTAAAATCGTCTTAGGGTTTTATCCCAAAATTCCACACACTAAGCTCTCCCTTTAATGACAAAAAATTAGAAAACTATATATAGACTTTTGCATCTGACGGCGTCACCTTATGGATTGTGACGCCGTCACCTCGCCGCTTTTAGGGTTCTCGGATGACCATCTTGACGCCGTCCCTCTTTAATTCTCCAAAAATCCGTTCTGGCCTATCAAGGCTTGACGCCCTCACCTCTTGAACGTGACGCCGTCCCCTTATGATTTAAGCCGTGACGCCCTTGATTTAGTTAAAGCGTGACGCCGTCAGAATTCACATGCTAACTCACTGGCCCGTCATGAGTAAATTTCACATCCCACTTTTCTTGCCAAGGCATGACGCCGTCCAGAGTTAAGTCTGACGCCGTCAAGAGTAACTTTTAGCCGATTCTTGAGACTTTGCCGTTTTCTTCACTTTGATGCTCCAAAAACGTCCAAAATGCCTCCTTTTCCAGATTTCTCCTCAAAAGTACCTAAAATGACAAAAGGAACGATTTAGGGCGATATTTGATCAAATAAATACGATTTCGGGCTTAAATGACCCCTTAAAAGCGATACACTTTTCGCTTCATCACGCTAGAAGAGAAATTAATGAATATAGAAACGGATATATGAATACAAATAGCTGATATCTGCAGACGGTGCGCCGTATCCAAAAAGTTGGATACGCCGTATCTTATAATCGTTAAAATTTAATCAGACTTTATCCAGAAAATAGATACGCCGCTTAGAATTTATGAATGCGCCGTATCGAATTTATTAATCAAAAATCGATATTTATTTAAAATTAAATGCGTTGTATTAACGAAAGTTAATGCGCCGTATTTTCGTTATGCTTAAAAATACAAGATTTTTGATTCAGAAAATGCGCCGTATCGATAGAGATCGATACGTTGTATCTGTTTAATAATTCGCAAACTGTTTTTAATTAAAATAATAGATACGCCGTATCTGCTAAAGCAGATGCGTCGTATGGCGTTAACGTTTAGAAAAAATTTTCCTTAAAAACAGATACGCCGTATCTGCTAAAGCAGATGCGTCGTATTACTTTATCGCTTAGAAAAAATTTCTTATTAAAAACAGATACGCCGTATCTTGGGGAAAAGATGCGTCATATCGAATTAATTAAACGCGTTGTATTTTTAAAAATTAAACGCAATACGCCGTATCTGAGAGATCAGATGCGCCGTATCGTTTGATTTAGCACAGTACAACGATAGCAGAACAGAAAAAAAATACGAAAAATTAAAACAAAAAATTAAAACACACAAACAAAAATAAACACACAAAAATAAAAGAAAACAATTAACACACAATACAACAAATATGCAAAATAATACAATGATGCAATTAATCTAATAAAAAGAAAAATCTAATTAAAATACTAATCAAATTAACAGATAATAACAATTCACTCCCCGGCAGCGGCGCCAAAAACTTGATGCGTGCGATGTGTCGTTGCGGTTTAGCAGTTTTAATGCCTACTCAAGTTTTAAATTTATATTTAGCCGACTTATCAATAACACACACACTTAACGAGCAGTGTACCCGGTCAGTATGAATATAATGGTAAGTAGAGTGTCGATCACTAAGAGTGGAACGTATTATCTCGTTATTCTAATCAGTATTTTAATATCCTAACGCAAGGGGGTTTCAGCCTGAGAGACTGGCACGATTTGTTTGCAATTAAATAATAAAATAAACCAATAGGCACGAATCAGCAAGTAGCACACACGTACACAGATAAATACTCGAGACAATAAGAGGGCTGTCCTTATAATTAAGTAGTTTGTCACTTGTTTTATTGATAGCTTTATATGAAGTGTATGTAGTTAATCCTTTCTCGTTGGTCCTAAGCTTATCGGCGAGTAAACCCTTAATGATGACTTATGTCTAAAAGTTATTCCTAAGTGATCAATTTAGTAATAACCGTGGGAGTGCAACCTTTCCGTTGCCACATTACACAAGCCACTAATAAACACAGAGGTGATCAATGCACTAATAAGTAGTAACCAAAGACATCAACATATAAACTTTAATCGATGGGAAAGCAATTTTAAGGGGAGTTGAAGTGAATGATAACATAACACAAGCCCATCAATCCTGATGAATTAAAGTTTGCTAACACAATAAAACAAAACTACTTAATGAATTAAACACATGCAGCACCTTCTTACAGCTCTTGTATCTTCGTTTGGTGTGTCTTGTGCTGCCTTCTTGACTGAATTCGTCCTAGGGTTTTTCTGCTTCGGTATTATATATGTCTGACAAAAGCTCCGGAATTCATCTGGTCTTGGGGTATTTATAGTTTCTGTCTGAGGTGAGATGCGGCGCATCTAGTAAGTAGATGCGGCGCATTGACTTAACTTCGCGTGGGGTCCAAGATTATAATATTCAGGAATATTCGTACACCGCCAGAAGATGCGGCGTAACTCCATGATTAGATGCGGCGCATGTCCTCTTGTATCTTGGATCGTATCTGGTGAAATAATGATAGAGATGCGCCGTATGTAATGAGTGAGATGCGGCGCATCTGGAGCAGATTAGTCTTGATCTTCTTCATTTCAGTAGACTCTTAACTTCTTGCATGTTTTGCTCCATAATTAGTCCAAAATCGCCAAGTTTCACCAAATGCTTGTTTTTACCTGAGAATTACAAAAGTAAACGATTAAGTATCAATCCTCATACATAATATAGTAAAACAAGTCAAATTAATAGGATAAATGATAGTAATAAAATGTACTTATTTGAGTTCATCAGTTATAGAGAACGTGGTTTATAAAAACCTTGAACTATAACCGATTTATGAAAAACTTTCCATCATGACCGCCGGATGCCTGCCAGTTTAGCTTGCTATGATTTGAGCATTATTTACTCTGTTTGATTTAGTGTTATGACATGTTATTTGAGCATTATACTAAGCATATGTGATATAAGTATTTTCTATATACTTACACGTGTCGCACCATAATTGTCACAGACCGTCTCCCTACGTAACATCATCATTTCACTTCGAGTTGAATACTCGCCACATACCACACAAATTCATTTTCTATTCGACTCCAAGTTTGGACAACCGTTTTATTCTTTCGGAACACTTATATTACTATCGTAAAGGAATCCACCAACTTATGTGAGCATGATCCTAACCTACCGCCTTATAACGCATCTTCTGGAATCATCTACTCTTTGGACACATCCTTGCTAGATCTCACGCTTCTTTTCTCATTATGAAGGACCATGTCATCTGAGAGGCAAGACCTAAATTCCGCAGCCATGGAACAACTTGTAGCCCAACGAGTAGCAGAGACTATTGCTGCCTACGAGTTAGGAATTCGCACGGGTTGCGACTTAATGAACCGAGGGGCAGTTCAAGAAGCTGAAAACATTAACAAAAAGAGGAAACGGGATAACAACCTAGGAAACAAAAGGGTACCACAACCCCTCAGAAAGCCAAAGTTGGCCAAAACTTTCATTGCTGGACCTAGTAACAGAAAGGCTTATACTAGAAAGTTACCAATGTGTAGTCGCTGCAAACTACACCACTACGGACCTTGCACCGTGAAGTGCCACAAATGCCTGAACGTTGGACATATAGCTAAAAATTGTAAGTCTAAAACTGCTGTAGTTGCACAGGCAACATCAGGGAAAAATCGGAGAGCTGAGGTAATCTGTTTTGGGTGTGGAAGGAAAGGGCACTACAAGAACCAGTGTCAGGAACCAAAGGACCAAAAAGAAGTGAACAATTAAGGAAAACTTGGAGCGGGAGAAAACTAGGACTCGAATGTGATGTAATAAGAATGGCTACCTGATTCACTGGAATCAATGTGTAATTTATTTCCTAGGAAACACAAGTGAAGTATGTGTAACCCGGGTCGTTATCCCCAACGAAGGCGTGAATGGAATTCGTGATCTCGAATCGTGATTGCGTGTGCTGAATGGTGAAATAAAAGTGGGATTTAGGTTTTCTAAACTAAGATTGATGAACATAATTTAAAAATGATTTAAAAGGCGATAAAAACAATTATCTAAAGGATATGTAATTAAAAACGTAAAACTTAAAAACGCGAATAATAGAAAACGGGACTGAGAACGAACCTAAAAACGTGAAAATGATGAAATATAAACTCTACGGGTACAAAATTATTTTTCCTACATCCTAAATGATAAAATAAAATTTTACAAAAAAGAAATATATTTTTTTGACTTTTTAATTATTAATTATGAATTTAAAACTAAATAAAACTATTTAAATGATTTAAAAATAGAAAATGAAAACAGAAAAATCTGGAAAATTCTGAGTAAATCTAAAATTAAATTTAAAAGCTAGGAAAAATAAAAGCAGAGCTTATCTAAACCTAATAAGCAGAATGGGACAAATAAGCAGTATACAAATAAGCTAAAAATAAGCTAAAGTAATCCAAAAATTCTCCAAAGCTCAAAATCATAAAAGCACACTAGAACAAACTTAAAACAACTGAAAGAGTACAAATAAGCACAAGGAATAAGCAGTTTAAGCTGCTGATCAGTAGGCAATATGGACAGAACCAAAATGGCTTAACAGCCAATTTGCAGCTGAATTAAAAGCTAGGCATAAGCTAAATTGAGGAAAACAAAAGCTGAAGCTAAAAGCTCATACTACAAGCTACTAAAATTCCAAAAAGGCCCAAAATCTAACACCAATTGCTACCCTAATTGAGGCCTAGATCAGAAGGGATAAAAACATATAACTGTGCAGGGCAATTATGCAGTCCTACTAGGGCAACATTGAGCTTATTCATAAGCTCAAATAAGCTCAACACTTGGATCTACTATGCAAAATCTAACATTACAACTAGCAAACTACTGAAAAACAAAAGATTAAAGCTGAGATTAACAAAATTAAGCACTTGAATAGGGGCCAAAAACCTGATGCAGACTGCACAACTACTTATGCAGTTTTATATCTAAAAACTAAAACTGAGTCAAAGAAAACTGGTATCCCACTAATACTAAACAAACTCCTAACATTAAACTAACATCACTAAAAATTGCAGAAACATCATTAAATTCAACATTCATCAAAATGAGACTAACCTGAGCAATGAACATAAAAGCTTAAGAAGTATCAACTGGGATCATGCACTCCTCATCCATTCAGCAATAAACAACTTAACATTTAGCTGATTAGGCCAAATTAGAGCCACCCAAAACTGTACCAATGGTATTTGAACAGTGATGAACCAATCTGACCCAATTGACTGATAAAACCAAACTCCCTATTATCTTGACTGTTATGAAATTAAAACTAGATATGACCAAAATCCCTTATACTCCTAACTTATTATTGTTTAAATAACTTAATGAAGCTGAGAAAAGCAAAGTACAAATTAGAATAAGTTCTAAATAAGCTAATGACTTAAGTTGACTATTTGACTGTTGAAACTGAATTTTAATTAAACTTGGAAATGAGAACTGAACTTGACCAAACTAGAATTAACAACTTAAAAGGACTATCATTCAACTGAGAAAACAAGGAACCAAAGAAGCATTAACAATAAGCTAAAAAGCAGTTGACCAATTCGCTGACTTTTTTACTATTGTGAACTAGAACTGAAATGAAGATTAAACTTGGATTGCAATAAAACCAAACGAGTACAATTCTTGTAAAACTTAACCAATACTGAAAATTAAATTACAATAATTTAAGAAAACAGGTTTAAACTAAATTTTACACTAAAAATGGTCTAAAACAGTGACAAACTTCTCTCTTTGTCTTCCTTTCTTTAAATAACACTCCCCAAAAGCTTCTTCTCTTTCTTCTGATTAAATCCCAATCGTTGGATAATCTTGAGTCAATCCAAATCGTTGGTTTACCATTTTGGCGGGAAAATGGCCAAGTGGGTTTTTAGCTAAACTAAGCCACGTGAATTGGTACACACGTGAGGGAGTTGCTAGTGGGGCTAGAGGAGAGGGGAGGCGTGTGTAAGAGAAAAGGGATGGGGGGACATGATTTTGTCTGGTCTGGGGAAAGGGTAAGTGGTTTTGGGCGGCAATGGTTTGGGGAGAAGGAGTTGACCATGGTTTTGACTCCGATATTTAGCTAATGGGGTTTTTGGATTGGGTTTTTATTTTATGTTGGGCTGGGTTAATGGTTTAAGGGTTGGATCGGGTTAAAGGGTTTAGTTGGTTTAGGATAGAGTTTGGTTTAAAGTTTAGGGACCATATGTGTAGAATCTGAAAATTGAGGGACCAAATTTGTCATATGTGCAAAAATAATTCCAAGGGCCACTCTTGACAACTTGGTATTCTTGAAGGTTGATACTGACATCTTGATCAATTTCTCGGTCCAAACTCGTAAATTCCATTCCGGCCTCGGCTTTTCACGCTTTTCCAATCTTGTGCTCGGTTTTGTCTGTTTTTGCCCTGTTTTCGATCCTTTTGTACCTGAAACACATAAAAACACAAACCAAGAATATTTGCAGTATAATATGGTCTATTTGGGTGTTTTTGGTATTTTTATGGTCTAAAATGGGCATAAAATGATGAGTATTTACACACTCATCACTACCCTATGTAATAGGACCTAAGTTTAGACTCTTTTAAGTTCGTTTATGTAAGACTTCATCAGTATTTTATGTGAACCGCGTAGTATGGTATGGATTTAGTGAACTTTTATTATGAGATGTAAGCTTATTTGACTCCAACTATCAATGGCCCTATGCCAACTAGGTGTACCAAATGCCACTCGTTGCACTATTTATCTTTACTATCAGTTAACAAACCACTTGCCATCGTTTTTCAACTATTTGAACTCGTACTATAAACCAGCTGTCCAATTTATTATCTTTCCATAAAATAATAAATGAAATTGCTACCAACACTCGAACTTTTGCAAGTATTTCACAGACTATCTCGTAGTCATACTACAAATCGTTTTACTACCAGATTTCAGAATCAAAGTTTTAACCTCACTACTTTCTTTGAACAAGGAACTTCCTCATATTGCTTTACGAAATGTTTTACTAACAATTGATAAGCTAAACTATAACTTGGATACTATTTTTCCAACAATATATCAGTTTCCTATTATTCTATAAATTGTTTGCAAACCATTTTACAAACTATTCTGTCACTGCTCGGCGAATTATTTACTTTTTAAAAGGTAGTTTATGCTGTAAGCTCGCGAGCAGAAAAACCGATATGTTTTCTTGTAACTAAACTCAGCATTGCATCGTTGGACCTCAATTATACAAAGCCTGATCACCTTTGTATAATTCGGGTAGGACCACTATGCTAGGAATGGTTGCCTTGAATTTTTATGAAAGTCGAATCTTTTATTTCCTTTTTTTTCGAGAAATCAGAACCTCGCATGTGTGAACACATAAAAGTAGTGCAAGTCATGGGCATCCGTACTAGGAAACACCGTAACCAAATAGGCTTTGGCGCCAAGATATCACCTAGAACTAGCCTTACTTCGTACCACGTCCAAAAACTGAAATGGTAACTTACACTACTAGTCAACATAAGGTGACTCCACCGATTTACGTCTCACGGTACACTACTTTTCCGATCCCGAGACACTGCATTGTCTAACAGACGAATCCTTACGGAGACAACAAACTGACTGCTAGTAGCACTCAACAACATCTCTCAAGGTCATACTCAAGACCTGCCAAACTCCCCAACCAACAGTGACCCTAGGTCCACAAAACCTGGAGACTATAACGTCATCCCCAGTATAGACTGGATGTGGAAATACCACGCTGTAACCACCCACGACGGGAAACAAGTCCACATACCTTATGGTAATAGGATCCTAGTAATACAATGAGGACCCCTAGACGGAACTAAGCAATGAGTGCAACAAATCCCGAAACTAAGGAAATGGTGGTAGGCCAGGCAATCAAGTAGCAGTAGTCAACAATGGAAATCAGGGCAATGAAGGAAGAGCCCGTGGAAGAGTTTATGCCGTAGGCAGAAGGGAAGCACAGGACGACCCAAATGTGGTGACGGGTACGTTTCTCTTAAATAATCGTTATGCTTTAGTACTTTTCGATACGGGAGCAGATAGAAGCTTTGTATCGACCGCTTTTAGTCCTTTGCTTGATATAGCCTCGACCACCTTAGATAATGCCTTTGACGTAGAACTAGCAAACGGAAACCTAGAAAGAGTAGGTACCATCATAAGGGGTTGCACTCTAAACTTGTTGAATCGTCCATTCAATATCGACCTAATGGCAGTAGAATTGGGTAGTTTTGACGTCATCATAGGGATGGATTGGCTATCGAAGTATCATGCCGTCATCGTCTGTGATGAGAAGATTGTCAAAGTACCCTATGGGAACGAAGTTCTGATCATTGAAGGCGACCGCTCTGATCGTGCGCGTTCGTCAAGATTGGGCATCATCTCATGTACGAAGGTGCAGAAGTACATTGAGAAGGGATGCTATCTCTTTTAAGCTCATGTCACTGAAAAGGAGGAAAAGGAACCTGGAGAGAAAAGGTTGGAAGATGTGCCAATCGTAAGGGATTTTCCAGAAGTCTTTCCAGAAGACTTACCGAGACTTCCACTGGCTAGACAAATCGAATTTCAAATCGATTTAGTGCCAGGAGCCGCGCCTGTAGCGCGAGCACCCTATCGTTTAGCACCTACGGAATTACAGGAATTATCCGATCAGTTAGCTGAACTGTCTGGAAAAGGTTTCATCAGACCGAGTTCTTCGCCTTGAGGAGCTCCTGTTTTGTTTGTTAGGAAGAAGGATGGATCCTTCAGGATGTGTATTGACTATCGGGAACTGATAAGCTAACAATTAAGAATAGATACCCACTCCCGAGGATAGACGACCTATTTGATCAGTTGCAAGGATCATCGGTTTATTCTAAGATAGACTTGAGATCGGGTTATCACCAACTTAGAGTCCGGGAAGAGGATATCCCGAAGACCGCATTCTGAACCCGATACGGCCATTACGAATTCCAAGTTATGCCATTTGGCTTGACAAATGCACCAGCAGTATTCATGGATCTCATGAATCGTGTGTGTAAGCCATATTTGGATAAATTCGTGATAGTGTTCATCGATGATATCCTGATATATTCCAAGAATGAGAAAGAGCATGAGGAACACCTCAAGCTAATTCTTGAATTATTGAAAAAGGAGGAGTTATACGCTAAGTTTCCGAAGTGTGAATTTTGGATATCGACTGTGCAGATTCTTGGTCATGTGATAGATAAGCAAGGAATTCACATAGATCCTGCTAAGATTGAGGCCATTAAGGATTGGGCAACGCTTACATCGCCGACGGAAATCCGACAATTTTTAGGACTTGCCGGCTATTACAGAAGGTTTATAGAAGGTTTCTCTAAGATAACTAAACCGTTGACGAAATTGACTCAAAAGAATGTGAAATACGACTGAGGAGATGAGGAGGAAGAAGCTTTTCAACTCCTTAAAGAAAGATTGTGTAGTGCACCTATTTTTGCTTTACCCGAGGGTAGCGAAGATTTTGTGGTGTATTGTGACGCATCGCACAAAGGTTTGGGAGCCGTGTTGATGCAGAGAGAGAAGGTGATAGCATACGCTTCTCGACAGCTGAAAACCCATGAGAAAAAAAAACTACACAACCCATGACCTAGGATTAGGATCAGTCGTGCTTGCACTGAGGATTTGGAGGCACTATCTTTATGGAACTAAGTGCATAGTGTATACCGATCACAAAAGTCTATAGCATATCTAGAACCAGAAGGAGCTGAACATGAGACAGCGCCGATGGTTGAAATTGCATAGCAACTATGATTGTGAGATCCGTTACCACCCAGGCAAGGCAAATGTAGTTGCCGACGCCCTCAGCAGAAAGGAGCGGATCAAACCCCTCAAATTCAGATCGTTAGGGATGCCGATCAGTTTGCCGCTTCTAGCAAAAATTCTTGAGGCTCCGGGTGAGGCGCTCAAAGATGAAAACCGATCACGTGAGAAGATTCACGGAATGCCAAAGAGTGTAAATGGATTTGTAAGGAGAGAGCTGATGGAGTTTTGTGTTATGGTAATAGGCATTGAATCCCGTTACATGGAGAAATTCGTAATTGGGTTATGCACGAATCCCGCAAGTCTAAGTATATCCTGACAAACCTAGGTACATCCTGTTACTGAGCCTAAACTTGTAGTTTAGCTTAATCTCATGACAGTTCTTGTTTGATGAGTTGTGGAGTTAAGTTAGATTTTAGTTGAGGCTCAACTACCAAAGATGTTCTTAGATTCGAAGAAGTTTTATTGGTGGCCATACATGAAGGCCGATATAGCTGAATACGTCAGCAAGTGTTTAACATGCTCGAAGGTCAAGGCTGAACACCAGAGACCGTCCGGTCTGCTTGTTCAACCTGAGATCCCAAAATGGAAATGGGAGCGTATTACTATGGATTTTATCACTAAGTTGCCTAAGACGTCGAGTGGTTATGACACGATTTGGGTAATCGTTGACCGTCTCACTAAATCAGCGCATTTCCTTCCTATAAAGGAGAATATCAGTATGGATAAACTCGCGCGACTGTATGTGAAGGAAATTGTCGCAAGGCATGGTGTGCCTGTTTCTATTATCTCTGATCGAGACAGTCGATTCACGTCTAATTTCTGGAGGTCGCCTTAGGATGCATTAGGAACCGACCTTGACATGAGTACAACTTATCATCCTCAGACTGATGGTCAGAGTGAGAGGACCATTCAGACATTAGAGGACATACTGAGAGCCTGTGTGATTGATTTCGGGAACGGCCGGGATAGGCGTTTGCCTTTAGCCGAGTTTTCCTATAACTACAACTATCACACCAGCATTAAAGCTGCACCGTATGAAGCACTTTATGGTCGTAAGTGCAGATCGCCAGTTTGTTGGGCGGAAATAAGAGAAAGTCAACTTACCGGACCAGAACTAGTCCATGAGACTACTGAAAAGATTGTACAGATCAAGAACCGAATGCAGGCGACTCGTGACCGTCAAAAGAGTTACGCCGACAAGAGGCGGAAACCCCTTGAGTTTCAAGTGGGAGATAAAGTGATGTTGAAGGTCTCGCCATGGAAAGGCGTGATCAGATTCGGCAAGTGTGGTAAGTTAAACCCCCGCTATATTGGACCTTTTGAGATCCTTGACAAGATCGGGCCGGTAGCCTACCGACTCGAACTACCATCTGAGCTCAGCGCTGTGCATGACGTTTTTCATGTCAGCAATTTGAAGAAGTGCTTATCTGATGAAAACGTAGTTATTCCTTTGGATGAAATCCAGCTTGATGAGAGGTTAAATTTTATTGAAGAGCCGATTGAAATCATGGACCGGGAAGTGAAACGACTAAAGCAAAGTCGTATCCCAATTGTGAAGGTCCGATGGAACTCTCGCAGAGGCCCCGAATACACTTGGGAGCGAGAGGACGAGATCAAGCGAAAATACCCTCATCTTTTTTCGAAACCAAAGAGTGGCGTCAATTGAAATTCGGGACGGATTTCCCAATTAGATGGGGAGACTGTGACAAATGGTAATTTTCACGTTGTTAATTAATATTATATGAGTATTAATTATTTTTAAGCCAAGCATTTCTATGCGCATTTGCATGTTTCTGAGTATTTTTGAGCATTTTCGGGAGCTGTCCCAGCATACTGTAGCTTACAGTCACTGTAGAAAAAGTATATTTTTTTCAGTAAAGTTAAATTATCACGTTTCTGATAGTTACTGACAAGTCTTGTAATTAACTGAGAGCTTTCTCGCATTTTTCTGAAAACAACCGCACGCGCGTACCGACAGCACAGTACATATGGTAATAGTCAAATAAATATGTTTTTGAGTCAGTAATGACATTTTATTATATTTCTGATGAAAACGTGGTTAAAAACTTTATTTTACGTAATCGTGTCCAAAAAGGTCAAACCGGGACTTTACGGTAACATTTAAGCTCAAACCGACACACGATACACCAACGCGGAGTAAAACTAAAATCCACCCTCCCCTAAATAAGCCTAAAACCGGCCACATGATATCCACCAACCAACAAGAGACAAAAATTCTCATTTAATCTCAATGTAATCCATTTTTGCCAAATATGGTGTGACAACTTTTAGATTTCCAAACCCTATCCTTAAATCTTACCTAGATTAAAACTATTATACCACCATTATTATCATATCATACGCCACACATACACACACTAGTATCATCATCCAAAAATTTTCTCTAAAAGTTCAAGATCATCAAGTGTGTAATTAAGGTTTTTGGGTAATTTGGAGCTTGGTTTGGGTAAATTTGGTGAAGCTTGGGTGTTCTTTAGTCCTCCTATCCCACGTTAAACATCAAAGGATTGTAAGGATTCATAAAACTTTTCTAAACTTGTTAATCTCTTGTTCATTTGGTGTATAATGATGTTTAAAAATGTTAAATGTGTATGTTTTGATAATATGATAAAAGCTATGGTTTGATACTTACTAAATAGTGCTCGACTTTTATGATGATTATGAGTTAGTTTGTAGATTTCTTGCTTGTGTGGTAAATCTTGTTACATATGGTGCTAATTTGATGATACAAACATTAGTTATGGTTTTTGCACTAATTTAAGCACTATATTGGTTTTTAAGGTATATATATGGTTCGACTAGTAATGAAAATAAAAGATTATTGGGGTTTTGAAAAACATAAAATTTTGGCTCAAGTGGTGAAATGGTGGAAAAATATAATTGAATGATTATTATGGATCGAATGGACTATTTTTAGTCATAGTTGACTATTTGACTAAGTAGCTTATTTATTAGAGCTTATTTGATAAGTATAAAGTGTATTTGGTAACTAATAATCACTAATAAACACCAAATAATAACAATTTGGGCTAAATGGATTTTTGGGCCAAAAAGCCCATGATTTTACTGTTGGGCCGAAGCCCATAAAGCTTTTTGAGGTTTTGACCTTTTGACCAAACGGACCTATTGAGCGAGTAAAATGATTTTTAGAAACGCGTCGATATATACGTTATAACTAAAAATGTGTTTTGGACTAAAAATTGGTTATTGGGCTTATTTAAGAATTTCGGCCCAATTAACAAATAAAAATGATGAAATTGATTTTTGGAATATTTTCCGACTCGCCGTGGTTATTAATGTTTAACGAAACGATAAATATAACGACAACTATTTTTTGGACTTGTTTTGAGACGTTTAGTCTCCGAAAGGGTAAAAATTTACATTTTTACTAAATTGACATTGAGATTGACTTTTGTTGACTTTTTAACAAAATAGTAACTTTATGTCGAAATCTATTGTTAATACTTAAAAGTAAAGATAACGAATAATATAACGATGAAAACATTCACGACACTTGAAATATATATATCACAAAAGTATTTTTGCACTTGTAACTAGTTAGTGGAATATTTGAGTAAAGTTTGCAACACTTGAGATAAATGGAAACGTTGTATAAACGAATGGGTCATGCCCAAATTTTCTAAAAATCCAACACTTAGAGTATTTTGTGAAAACACTTAACTTAAGTAAACTTTATGAAATTACTTAACAAAACTTGTTTTCTTATAATAAAGGTTGCATCAGAAATAATAAACGATGTTTTTAATATGATAATTCTTCACTAACTCTATTATATTAACCATTTTCCAAAAACTTATTTAATTAATTTCCATTAATTAAATACATAAGAAATTAACTTATTAGATATATATAACACTTGCGCATTTAAGCCGCGAATACTAGCACGGATGTTCCGTTACGTATTCCCACCATGCACTTTCACCATGAGCCACCACCAAGAGTTACAATAATAAATCATTTCGAAATATATTTTACCACACAGCAAGCAAGAAATACACGAGCACTGGTCAAACGTAAAACTTTTCAAATAAAATAAAGACACATGAGACACGAATATTTTGCTAAGACTTACCGTACTGATTTAGGGTGCTGATCGGCGCGGTTGCATTATTTTGATTGATTAGCTGATTTGCTGTTATTGAAAGGTGAGTTTATAGCCCCATATTTTATACGAATTTGTTTTATAAGCTTGGGGTGAGAAACATGCAAAACTGTTTTATGGACCAGAAATGAATTTTGTTTTTAAGTGAACACTAGTATGCAGAAACCTAAGTTTGCTGAATCCCAATTTGTGCCCACCATCATCTGCCGTTAATTCCTGTCTGGGAAGCCGTTTGTTATAAATAGATCTATTGGGAGTGACGTCCCCGTTCGGTTGGCTCGGCATAGCCAAGGCGAACGTATACCAAATCGAATAATAGTCCGAGTGTCTGGGGATTAACACTCGCGGGCACCCTTATTTATTTGCTAACGCTAGTCGTGCTGCATTGTCATAGATCGGTAGGATGAGGCTTAGTGTTTGCATAACGGATAGTGTGTATCTGTTGAATTGTTTTTGTGATATTGCTATTGGTCCATATGTGCTATTTATTTAAACCTATGAACTCACCAGCGTTAGCTGACTTTTAGCATGTTTTTCTCAGGAAACTGATGTGCGTTTAGCCGGGTGCAGAGCATGGCGTCGGTCACAATAAATGATGGAAATGTTTTTAATGCGTTTACTCTGACAATTGGACATTTTTAATTTAAATGGGCTTCATTTGCATCTGAAATGGTTTTTTTATGTATTGCTATATGACTTGACTTATGTAAAATATTTTAAAACGGATTTTTAATCCGCTCGCTATATCTTATGTTGTGATTATCAATCCAGTAGCACCCAAAGTGTATGCTTCCGCATTATTATGATTTTGGGGGTGTTACACCGCGGCAGAGTCAATACACATTATGGACTCCAGTCTTGCCAAGCCATAACAAGAACATGCCCCGGTCTCTCCAGACCGGGACGGAACACTTATTCAGCCGCGGTCAAGCCACAGAAAGCCAGATTTTGTGGGATTGTGTCTCCCACTTGATCTGACGCCTACCTACTAAGGTAAGGTGCAAGTTGACTCTGCTCTGACGCTTACATACTCGGTAAGGCATATGTCAGCCCGCAGATTCCCGAGGCAGCTACAGTAAGTATATGAGTAGTATAAATACAACCATCTCATTTATTACTCAACCAACTGCCTTTACTTTCACATAGTCCGCACTTACACCATATATCTCAAACAATATACTTACTCTCACACCGGAGGCCAACCGCGGAAGTCCCCTTCCTCGGTAAGACTAACGGTGTTGCTTTTCTTAGCAGATCAAGAAGTACTTAGCGCAAGATCTACACCCATCAAAGGCTAGTCTAACCTAGGTCTGGGGGTGTGCCCAAGATTTGTACTAACAATTATAAAATATGTTATATGGAATTAACCCTTATAAATATAGTCTCTTTAGGATTAATACCAAATAACACTAAATATAAAAGCTTAAACTAACTTGTTGATGACAATATCTTCTAGCAAGTGGAGATAAGTCTTCATCATGATGCAATAGTGAAGCAAAAATGAACCGTAATATTTGCTGCTAAATTGCGATTTTTTTAAGGAATGCTTTTGAGAACTTGATGTGGAGAGAGTGACTAAGATTGCAAGCATGGAGATTTGGAAAGGTTTGGATCAAATGAATGAAAACGAGAAACAGACTCAAAAAAGTACAATTGTTTTTTTGGCAAAAGTTCTTTATGGATCCAACTTTTACCATAGAACTCATCAAGTAATCTTAGCCACTCATTTTTTTTATTAAAATAAAAAAAAAAAAAAAAACTTTCACCCTTTTTTTAAAACTTAAATATCTCGCAAACCGTAAATCGTCAAGCTACAAAAAAAATACCATTGCGACGAGAATTAAATTATCTTTCTATAGACATGCATTGTTATATACTTTCGATGAACTTTTTTTTTCCCAAAATTTCCGCCCAGAAAAATCATATATGATTCGATTTTAACGAATCATATATGATTCTTACGAATCATATATGATTTTTACGAATCATGTAAGAATCATATATGATTCGTAAAAATCGAATCATATATGATTCTTACGAATCATATATGATTCGTAAAAATCGAATCATATATGATTCTTACGAATCATATATGATTTTTACGAATCATATATGATTCTTTCTGGGCGGAAATTAAAAAAAAAAAAAGTTCGTCGAAAGTATATAACAATGCATATCTATAGAAAGATCATTTAATTCTCGTCGCGATTAGTATTTTTTTTGTAGCTTGAAGATTTACCGTTTGCAAGATATGTTGTTTTTAAAAAAAAGATGGAAAATAAAAATGGGTGGCTATGATTGGTCCATTGGTTCTATGACAAATATGATATCTATATTGATCTCCATCTCTTGTTTTCTTTTCTTTGCAATTGCAATTATAAGAGGCTTTTTTTTTTTTTTTTTTTTTTTTTTGAGAGAGAGAGAAAGGAAACTATTGAAAAGAGGTGTAAGATGGAAGTAAAAAAATAAATAATAAAACAACGAAACAATTTTTTTTTTTTTTTTTCTTCTAAAATCAAATTAAGAACAAAGGATATAAAAAGAATTATGACGGCTGGGAAACAAGGTAGGGACGAAAAAAAAATGAAAGTTTGAGAACTGAGAAGAAATTTAGGATTTGATGCTATGCTAAAATCAAAGAAAACTTAAAAAATATGACCGGGTGTTATAGAGCCAGCGACTCATGGCGGCCGACTATGTTTTAGATCATACCCACTCTAATACCATGTTAGAAGATGAAGCCTTGCAAAGATAACTTTATTATTCATGCAATATTTATAGATACGGGTACATAACAAATTAAACCCTAAAAACCATGATAGACCCAAAGCCCACAACCGGGCTTGAGCCAACTAACATTATATACCTATCTAATAGGTTGTTGGTATATCACTGATTGAGATCCTTTAGAGTTCATATAAATCGGTAATGTTCCATCACAAATAAAACAGTGGGCCCTACTCAAGGATTAGTTTTCTTTTTTTATTGGGAGTCTAAATTTTCATATAAACTTTGAGAGAGATCTCAATCCATCACAAACATATAAGGCTATAATTAATCTCTAGGTGGTGGGTTTAAATCTATTTGAAGTGGATGAAATATCTTTCTCGTCACAGCCATCCTCATCATGCCTAACCGGAACTAAATGGACCTTTTCTTCGAGTTTCAAAACTTCAATATCTTGACTTTCACTTTCTTCTAAGAAAGAGTGTGGACTTGACATTGGCACAATCTCATCATGATCATGATTGTCCTCCTCCTCCTCGTGATCATAATCATCCTCATCATGATAGTCATCATCCACCATTGATTCCAAAGACATGGTTGATGATGTTGCTGGGAGGTGGGTAAAAGTGTGATCATGCCGGTGTTTTGCCTTCACCCTCCTCCGCCATGTGTGCAATGACTCTCTTACGTTTTCAGACACAATGGTTTTCTTGAACCTAGAGCCCATCTGCAAAGCATCACAGAGAATATACGAAAACATGACAAATGGACAGATCAGACAACCCGACCGACACAAAAAAAAAACAGGAAGGTAATGTTAGAGCATGCCTGAGTAACAATGACATAGAGAGGAAATGTGATGAAACTACACCAAAACTGCGAGACAATCCTACAAAAACCGTTAGATGGGAGTGTAAAACCATTGTTGTTTTTTGGCAGAATTAGACAAAAATCAAGCTTTTGGTCAGGAACTTACCCAAACGTCAAGCGAATCACAAGGAAGCTGTGGCTTTTTGTAAAACAAGACGTCTCATTCACCTCCCACTGCAAATAAAAGAGAAACAAGAATCTCAACTGTTCACAGATTCATAATCACATTCTTATTATTTTGGTATCATATGATTGAATGAACCCACAAGGTGTAGAAGAATGGACTTACCAGGGACCAAAGACATGTAGCCATTTCAAAAGCATTCTGCAAACAGCCATTATTTAGTTGAAATTTGACAGAAAAATATTAATATTCCAGATAGTATTGACTGTTTTACTTGTATCACCTGGAAAGATATGAACTGTATCAGTCGTAACAGAAGCCTCGGCCTTCCAAACCAGAAAAGCTCATCCCTCAAGTTAATGTGATGAAGTCCCATCCTTTGACTTTGATTTTGACTCGTGTTCTTGGTTTCAACCGCCAATTTTATTACAATTCGATGCAACTTAGTACCCACAAGGACGATGAGCTTTTGTTCATTCAGGAATTAAAGAAAATCCATTAGAAAAGAGTGTTTTTTTTCCGATGTATGTAAAATGAGAATGTATAGCGAGTAAGTAATTACGATTGCTGGAAGGAATGACATCCAGAAGTAGATATATGTACCTACAAATGAAAAAGTATAATTATGTGCGACAAAAATGCCCTATTTGTTGTTTGATGACCGATGAGAACCTCATTAACACAAAAATTACCATGAAAACCTAGAAACATGCACGCAATGGCGAAAATCCAGAGTGGAATGCTGCAATGCAAAGAAGATGGTATCATGTATTTAGAAAGATTATATTCTAAATTAACATAAGTGTTGACCAAAAGCCAGTGATGAAGATAATCAAAGAAGTCTGTGAATAGAACAAAGAAGTAGGATGAAATGACATAATATAGAGCAGAGAAGGTCATTTATACCTTATCCCAACTATATCTCGAAACTCTTCCTCCATGCTTCGAAGCATATATTTATGAAAGTCATATGATAGTGGTAAATTATGAGTCTGAAAATATGAGTTTATGGAAAAAGATAGCATATAAGTTCCACTTATAAGTTGCATGTAATTCAATAATCTGAACAGAATTTGCAATAATATCTTACTATTATGAATCCCAATCTCAACGCCCGGTAATCTGTTCTACTTATAGAAGTCCAAATCTGACGGCAGAAACACAGCTGAAGAAAAAATTATTCAATGTAGCAATTTTCATCAGAAATAGTCGGATAAACTTTCCATAAATAGTAAGACAATGATCACTTGCCTCTAATAGAAATGTGAAAATTTGATATCAAGATCTATATTGGAGTGTGAGTTTACCAGCCAAACGAGGAAATTGTGTTGGCTC
Organism: Artemisia tridentata subsp. tridentata; assembly: GCA_021014915.2. NCBI lineage: Eukaryota > Viridiplantae > Streptophyta > Magnoliopsida > Asterales > Asteraceae > Artemisia > Artemisia tridentata. The sequence goes on from CP139501.1 coordinate 92,145,141, forward strand.
CATGGATGAGCCGTGTTGCGATAAATAAAGGTAGATACTCTTGTCATTCCTATCACATCCGAGGATCAAACATGTGAATTAAGTAATACTCATATGGTAAGCGAAACAGAAGCAGTTGAAATAATATCATCAAGGCAAATTCTGCACCTTGTGGATGAGGGTGAGGCACCGACATGGCCTGGTTTTCCCAAATTCTCCAGCTGTAGATCTGAGCAGAGCGGAAAAGAACGTCTTTTAGGCAAAAGATGAAGGAAAAGACTAAATATTCGAAAAGGAACATTTATTTGAATTAGTGATCAAGAAAAAGACTAAATATACTGAAACACAGCATTTATGTTAAAAGATGAAGAAAAATACTAATTATATAGAGAAATAGCTTTTTTGAAGTAATTGATGAAGAAAAGGATGAAGGTACTAGAGCAAAGATATAGAAAATAATACTAGATACATTGAAAAAAGATCATGAAAACCTTAATCATGGCGAGAGCGATTGCAAAGAAGCTGTAAGAAACATGTGTTACACCCAAAATAAACAAGAAACGGTGAAGCTGCTCAAGACTTTCTTTTGAAGCAAATGATGAACTACCCTGGAAAGTAAAGAGTGGGCACATATAGTCAGTGATCGAAATCGTTCATGTGAGCTCAAGAAAAAGGATTAAATGTATACAACAACAAAATTCAAAAAGAGCTCCATTTTATAAAGGTATATTTGAACATAATCTCTTTATTATCTACTTAACATCATCTTTTTTACTTGACCAGACTGTATAGATCAGTAGAGCAAATGTAACAACCTACTGTGGGGTTTGTTGTTTGTAACAACCAATGCATTGATATTGGATGAAAAATTTGAAGACCTTATAAGTCTCTAGTTGTTTGCTACTACAGTTTTCACCATCGATTGAGTTCATATTCAGAGATTGATAGGTTCATCTACTTCCCATTCTTATCAAATTGAGGAACTGAAAGTATATAACTAATAAAAACTATAACTCCGCTATACACCAAAATATCAATTAATTATCATTATCAGTAATTTACATCTAAATAAACGACACTGTGAGCGAATGAATATTTGTCATCCACCCATTAGTGCACCCGATAATGCAAGAAAAGCAAATCTTTCAAAGTTACCAGGCAAATGAACAAGCATCGTGGGGCAAGTAATATACACTTTATAAGCTACTTTTATCTTATTAATGGCAAGCACTATGTTGTATACATGTGGTCACTAAGATCCATAACCTTAAAGAGGAAAAAATAGATTGTATAGAAAATCAAGATTCATCACAATTGGTACATATTTTTTTACCTTTTCCTTTATCTTGATACCAACTACCAACTCCAGATGTACAAAAGTTGCAATCTTTGGATTGTGTACTAAGCAAATATTTAAATTTTAAAGTACCCTTTGTTGTGGACCAATTTGTATTAATGGCACTCGGACTAAATTGAAATGTTGCAAAATGTTGGGCACTTTGTATTTGAACTTCTTATGGGAGGAGGACTCGTTGAAAACTTAGTTTCTCAAATAAGTTATGACCTTCTTGAACTAATCGGGTTTGAATGCAGATCAAGTAAGAAATTGGAAGGAAAAATAGTCATTATTAAGAATTAAGATTAATGTGATATTACCTAATTTTACGTAATATTTGATCACGAAATTGTTCGATTATCTGAATCTTATAATAAAGTCACAGTAATCACATTCAAAGTGAACATCCGAGCATTATCTTAATTCTTATCAAAAAAGACTAATGTACGAATAAAAAGAGGAAGTACAACCCACCTCAGGGCAGAATTCACTGTGTTTATGGCTCAAAAGCTGTCTGGGAATCGAGTAATTTGAATAACTATTGAAATTTATTTGATGTTGTAGTGGCTCTACAACACTTTTTTGAACTGAACATGGATAAAACCGGCTGCTAATAGCCGATGATTTAACACAAATCTTGGCAGCATAAACAATCCAATGACCCATCAGCAATGATAGAACAGCAAACAGCATTAGTTCTGATCACAAACAGCCCAAATTTAATACAATCACAACAAACATGTTCTAAAAATCGACAAACTAGTGAAACATATAGCTGTTCTTTATAGTTTCTTACCTTCTTTGATCTTGTCTAAAGCAGCAATAAGAGCTTTCCTCTTTGTTCTGTACAACCACTGTATGTGTGATACAAAATTTAAAGGGTAAACATAGTACATACCCAAGTACCCAACACATCATGATTAACAAGAGAAAACAAGAAGTTCATACAAGTTCTATAAATAAATAACACACTATAGTGAGATAAAAAAATTGGCTTAAATAAGCTACTCTCAAACTTACTCAAAAGAGAAAAGTAATAGTCAGATTGTCAATGCTATGAAAAGGCAATGACTACACTAGATAATCTTTTCAAAAATGTGATACCAAACATCCTGAAAATGCATTAAAAGCTCAATTATTATTATTTTTTGACTCTTTACCTTCTCAATGTGACCAAGAGCTTTATTGATGAAGAATCCAACAAGAACCATAACTGAAACCACACTAGCAACAGCCCATGTTGGTGTTTCCACCAATGATTTCCCTTCTTCTCCCTCCATTTTTATGTTAAAAACAAAACTATGCAATAAGCTTTAAAGTCTTGCCTCTTTCATGTGCAAGAACTTATACACTTATCAACTTTCAAGCCTTAACTTCTAGTTTTTGCTACTTGATATAGGAATGCATGCAAACTGGGATTTTTTGTTACTCTTTTTTAAGTTTGGAGATGTTAAGATGAAAATGGAGAAACCCGTATTCATTAAATGTTAATTAGGTTTGTTGGTAGTTCAGTGTAGTATTAAAAAGAATAGGGGGCCATTGATGGCTACCAATTAATTTTTTTATAGGGCGTTAGGAAACATATTTGCATGGAGGCTTGCATATATACTTGGGCATTAAGATGCGATCTTGCTTCCCACTAATTTATGTTAGATTTAAGATCATTTGAGGACCAAACTTTTTTTACATACCAAGGGACTAATCTCCACCCTCCATCTTTATTTGATCTAATGGATGAGATTAATCCCAACAATTTAAAAAACCCACTTTCATCCTTTTTTTTCAAATATTAATATCTTTCAAACCGTTAATCGTTAAGCGAAAAAAAATATGCCGTTACGACGAGCATTTAATTATCTTTCTATAGATAGGCAATTTGATATATTTTCGACAATTTTTTTTTTTTTTTTTTCATTTTTTTACGTTTTTTTTCGTGGCCGAAAAAATCATATATGATATATCATATATGATATTACATATCATATATGATATATATGATATATCATATATGATATATCATATATGATATTACATATCATATATGATATATATGATATATCATATATGATATTACATATAATATCATATATGATATGTAATATCATATATGATATATCATATATGATATTACATATCATATATGATATTATATGTAATATCATATATGATATATCATATATGATTTTTTCGGCTACGAAAAAAAACGTGAAAAAAATGATTTTTTTTTTTTTTGTCGAAAGTATATCAAAATGCCCGTTTATAGAAAGATAATTAAATGCTTGTCGCGATGGTGTAATTATTTTCGCTTAACGATTAACGGTTTAAGAGATATTTAAATTATAAAAAATGGGTGAAATATTAAATGCTTTTAATCTCAACCATTGATTTCTTTTTAGATGGATGGTGGGGATGAGTCCCTTGGTATGTGAGGAATGTTTGGTTTCTAAAATAACTCGACTCTTTATGTTAAACTTTGTCGACATTTAGGTAGTAGAATAATTTGACCACTTAATTTGATTATATTAAAATTTGATATATTATTGGAAATGTTATATCTTTATAACGTATGTCAAAAGAAGAAATATATTCTCGTAAGAAATTCTGTTAATTCATTATTCAGATGCTTGTATAAGGGCTTTTGGAATTCATCGGCACTCAGTTTAAAATTTAAAATAACTAGCTTTTTGAAGAGTGTAAGAGTTTCCAAGACTGTTAATTACACATAAATAAATAAATACATACCTTTCAGATAATAATAATATTTGTGTTTGCATATTCTTTCGGTGTAATTTTACATTCACTAGTTTCAAATTTAGTTACTACCATAAAAAGAAAAAATACCCAAATTTAGTTGCATTTTCTTTTGATCAGAGTAGATATTGTGGTTTTCCTTGTACTCTTCTTTTTGCTTATGACATGTATGACTAGGTGTACACTCTTATGCTCTTGAACGTTGTTGTAGAAGATAAGCAGAAAAGGCGCACGTAACAACCGAGAATTTTTCGTTAACTTTTACCATTGAACTTGAACGTTTTATTCAAATCGTGTAAAATTTTAAACTTTACGTATAACCTTAAGGTTATCCTACACATAATAAGAACCACATTTAAACATTCTACAACACACTAAGACTATCTAGTGTAGTCATTGATAAAACGGTATGGTTAAGCGATGAGTGAATCAAAGCTGCTGAATGATTTATAAATCTTGAATGAACTTGGTTCTGAATGATAATGAACGTTTGAGAATCGTTTTGAATCAACGCTGTAAATGATTTAAATTACCAATTTACCCTTTATATACATTTATTTTAAAATAAAATTTAACTCATTAATAATTATCCCACGTTAATAAAATCAACTTCTTATATGAAAGAAAATTTGTTTCACACATAACGTTCCATCAATTTCAAAATAAGGGGCAATTTTATAATAGTGTTTAAAAGCATCTTTTATTTAATATATATTGACATCATACAAATTTCCCTTTTCGAGTAAAGTTAGAATAATTGTTCAAACAAAAAAAAAAAAAAAAAAAAACAAGAGTAAAGTTAGAATAAAAAAATGAGTTAAAAGGGCCATTCACAAGTCATGTCGAGTTCACTGTTTCCATGTTTATCTTTTTTTTTTTTGGAAGGTGACTTTCATTTTTTGGTTGGAGTCACAACCTGCCACTTTGGCAGGCCCTCATCCACCACATGCCCAGACTATGTTTCCATGTTTATCTATAAAAGGGTGGGGCATTGTGTGATATATTAATTTGTCAAGCAACAATTGCTCTGACTTTTTTTTTGAACGACGACTTTCATTTTTTGGATTGGAGTCGCACCCGCTATATCGGCAGGCCCTCATCCACCACATACCCAGACTATGTTGTCTGAACCGGGCCCACGCTGACGTAGTGGGGATTTTTAACGGCGTTCGCCCGGAAACCGTACCGCCTCCACACGAGTTTTTCTCGCTGGAGTAATGGCCGGATTAAAACCGGGGGCGGCTCGGATTTGAACCTGCGCAACATTGGCTTACAGGCTCTCCTCTTCATTGCCTAATACCAACAGAGATTTGTGGCCCTCATGTGAAGACTTCCCGGCAGGTCACCCAAGCCAGTACTACTCTCACACGAGCACGCTTAACCAACAAAGTGATTACCGCTAGACCACAAATCCGTTGATAACAATTGCTCTGACTGATTCATACATCTCCTCTTAATTGCCCGATTCAAAGGCTATCAAACAGGACTTAATATTTAGTCTACTTATAATTATTTAAATGATCATTTTTCAGTTCAATTCATTGTTTTCAAATAACTAGCGTTTAAGCGTTCAAACTTACGTTTTAATTACTTTAAACTTAAACCGAGTCTAGACTATGTTTAGTCTACATGTTTTATACATTTTAATTTCTTTACATAAACTATGTTTTACAAGTTACACTTTTACTTTTTCATTTTTATATAAACTTTGCACATGTTACGTTTTACATGTTTACGGTCTACGTTTTCAGTTTTAATGACGATTAAGCACTTTGTTAAACTCATGGTTTATCTAATATACTAAAATAGGCTATAATGACAAGTTCTAACATTTTTATAAGTTTTAGATTTTATTACTACCTGATTTTATATTTCACGTTTTAAAAACTATGCGTTTTCAATTAACGGGATCAAACTACACATTATAGTATTATACCCAACTTATCAATAAAATCTTTATGATTTGCCACTGATGAGACACTTGTCTCATGAATGACAAACTAACACAAGTTTATGCCACTTGGATTTCACAATAATTGTATGGTACCACTAACTCATTATATATAACTTATATTCATTGGGCTAATTTAGCCCTTTTTTTTCCCACCCGATCCATCCACACCCCGAATAATAAGTCCCTGACCCGCCCTGTTCATCCTCACTCACAATCACCATTTTCCTTTGAGATCCGAACGGTGCAACTCCAGCACCGAAACCCGACGGCCATTCAATTTTCTCCGATCCGAGCATATGGGTTTTTTTGCAACTACAGTCTCCTATGAGGGGGTGAACAGGAAAAGCAATAGTGAAACTACTTTTTTAATGCTTTTGTGGTTGTTGTTATGCCATATGTTACGGATACAGTATCTCATTAGTTATAGCCACAAGTTTGGATATAAAGTTACCTGGGTTCGTCATTTTTTGATCAAATCATCTATCTCTCCAAAGAAAATTAATCAGATTCACAGATCGGGATGCATCATTCATCCAACACAGGTAAAAGTTATGGATTTTGAAATTAGGGTTTTATTGGAATTTGTGGTTTTTTTGGGGTTAAAGATTGAATTATTAAATTAAGGTTTTCTGATTTTGGGTTTTCTTACTTTTTGTTTTAGACGCCTTCTATGTTAATATAATACTTTTCCCCTTTTTGCTTCATAGATGAGGAAGAAGATGCAGAAGAATGAGGTAAAAGCAAAGGGAAATCTTCCAATTTGTAAGTTTATAAAGTCTAATTTTCGGATGTTTATGCCAGTAGAATTTGGGGGTATTTAGTTGAGGAGATGAGGTTTTATTGTTGTTTATAAAATTTGGAAATAAGAGATTGTTTTTTTGATTTCCTTAATGGTTTTGTCAGGTTGTTCATGATTAAGGATATCTTGAACACTCGAATAAATTTAGGTAATTATTCTGATTTATTTTATATGTTTTGCTTCAATGGATTTGCACTGAGGTATACCTTTTTTTGTGATGTTGTTGGGTAGTCATTAAGCTTTTGGAATATGCATGTAATGTGTTGGAATTTCATGGGTTTCGGTTTAATTGTGTTTAATTTTAGGGGTTTTGAAATTTAGGGTTCCTGTTGTGGGAAATTGTTGTTATGATTTGATTTTTTTTTTTTTTTTTTTTTTTCAGTATGAGGTGGTGAAAACTAATGAATTTGTGGAAAATGATGAGGCAGTGGAAGAAATAAAAAACTGATTTAAGCGGAAAGATGGAGTCCAGGTCAGGTAAGACTTATGTCTTATGAATAAGCCATAAGCTTAACTAAGTTACCTCATAACCCTTATGGATTCAAAACAAAAACTCTAAATTCATAAGTAATCATATAAATTTATAGATAATAAGCGTTGTGTTAGTTTTGTTTTTAATATGCTAGGTGAAATGAGTCCTGAATTTGAAACTGCCTACTGTCACAGGTTTTGATCATGGTTTAAGAATCATTTGTAGCTATTGGCTGACAGGGATGTCGGAAGATGCAGCTAAGGTTACAGTAAACGAGATCATCAGAGCTGATGGGAGTTCTACAATTGTTAGCGGAAAACTTAGAGAACCCGAAGTATGTTTCCATCTCCATAGTTTTTGTGAGGCATGTGTTTTTTAGGCTAAAGTTTAATGGTGGCAATATGGGTAGATTTTGGGGTGGGGGAGCATGTAAAAAAAATGAGTAATTTATTGACATAAACATAATTGAAAAAAAGGCCGACTTTGAAACTCCGCCAACAATCAGATTATTTTCATACTGCCGTGGCGAGCTTACTAAGCTTGCAGCCAACTGGATGGGTATTTGGTATTTGTTGAGATGCTACAATCACATGCCGTGGTTTTCGAATTTGACGGGGTCATGTATTTTGAATTGTGCAAACTCATGCAGTAGTTGTACACTTTTAGGCTAGTCATTGGTGTTCGTTTCTTGACCTTCAGGTGGCCGCACTTTTTTTTATGATGCTTCCTCCGCTTATTATAATAGATATATTTGTCAATTTTTTCAAATATTTATTTCGCAGCAACATTTAGTAAAGAGTACTGACGGTGGAAACTTTGAACATTCGAAGGCAAGGAGAGCACTGAGGGCATTGAAAGAATTGGTGAAGTTGCAGGTTTTTGTGAGTGCTCATATTCTAAAGAAACAAACTGCTGAGATGATGCGACATTTGCACGCATTGATATGAGCTCAGGCACGTGCACGCACATTGCGGTCCCAAATCTTTGATGCAACCACCAGGTTGACATCTCATTTTCAACATCATGTAAGCCTTCCTAGCCTTTCTCCATCCATATTTTTAAATTTGTATTTGAATACTAAAGATCTTTTTTCCGTAAATGGTTAGAGTTTGAACTAAAGGTGGTTCAGCTTTATCGGCTTCCAACACATAATAAGCTCAAAACATATAATTTGCACGCGTATTTTGTCCTTTACGTGACACTAAACATATGAACATATCTTTGTGCTTGCAGGGACCTCTAACTCCCGAAAAAGTCGAATATGTTCCACATACTAAACACGATCATCGTTACACTCACTGATTATTCATAGATCTGTTTACCGCTTTTTTTTTTCCTTTGTGTTACAAAGCGATTTGGTGGTCTATGATCAAGATCCGGGTATAATTTGGTTTGCTGATGCAAGTAACTTTGTAAACCCTAACTTCCAGATTTTGAGGCTCTGTATTTTGTTGAATACCATTTCCAATGGACCTGGTGATGTCGGATCAGGTAATAATAAACTTTTTATTATTATAGATAAAATTAATAATCTCAATATCAAATTGAGATTATTAATTTGATTGTTGTTTTTTTGTGTTTTATAGTTTATAATATGAGGTGATCGGTGAGGTGCTCAACGGAGCTAGATAATCCCAGCAAGTGTAAGTAACTCTTATTTTTATTAATATATATATACTTTTTCTAATTTGATGGGCTTATTAGCTAGGTCTTTTTTTGCCAAATTATTTGTGTAAATTTGAAGGTGTGATTCGTTGTTTGCATACGTGAGAATGTTTTTTTTTGGGTTTTTTGCTGCATGTGTAAGGTAGTGTTTGTTTTTGTTTATTTTCTGGCCCTATGGATGGTGTCACTGGTACAAAAAGTGGTATTGGTCACTCCAAAAATGTGTGGCGATATGCATATAGTCACACACGTTTTTTTTTGTGTGTGTCACCAAAACTTGCGTCACCGTTGGTGGCATATGGTGACGTTGTTTAGTTTGTGGCCGTTTTCATTGAAAAAGAGTGACCAAAACCCGAATATGTGTGACAAATTAGGCACAAGTTTTGTTGGATTAATCAGTATCAGTGACCGTAAACACTTTATAGTCACACAAATATTTTTTGAGAGTAACTATTGTTCGTCCTTTGGCCACATAAATATATAATATATGTGACATTTGATATGATTTATTCAAGTAAATGTGTATTTTGTGTGACTATTTCCCATCCTGTGGCTACATGAATATATAATAAATGTGACTATTTTTCATCCAATGGCCACGTGAATTTTATGTTTATGTGGCCTTTTGTAATATTTAGTCACACAAAGCATGTTTGTTTTGGGTATTTAGTCACATACAATTAAGCATAAAGTGGCCAAAAGTGTTAATAAGTGTGACCATATGCTGTTTAAAGTGAAGAAATGTGTATTTTGTGTGACTATTGATCATCCAATGGCCACATGAATTTTTTGTGTGTGGCCTTTTGTAATATTTAGTCACACAAAGCATGTTTGTTTTGGGTATTTAGTCACATACAATTAAGCATAAAGTGACCAAAAGTGTTAATAAGTGTGACCATATGCTGTATTGATCATTCAATTGCCACATGAATTTTTGTGTGTGTGGCCTTTTGTAATATTTAGTCACACAACGAATTAAGCAAACAGTGACCAAAAGTGTTAATAAGTGTGACTATATACATCTTTTAGTCACATTTAAGAAATCAATATATATCAAAACAAATTCAAATACAATAAACAACTAATACATATCATATAAGCAGTACTAACTATATGAACCAACAGTACTAACTTATAACTAACAATTGTAACTAATACACTAGTAGTATTAACTTCAAGCAGTCTTAATCTCTGAGCAGTCTTAACTTGTAACTTTTGTACTAATCTCATCATCTGGATGTCTCTGTTTTAATTAGAAAAGTCAAAAGTTAGAAGCACAGACTATCTTTTCTTGCCATCGATGGACAATTCCTGGTTCCCTTTAACTTCTGACTTTGCTGTTCTCGAGCTCTTTTATCTGCCTGTGTAACTCTTCAACAGTACTCATGACATCCTACAAAAAACAAAGTCTCTTCTAAGGATTTGTTAAACAAAAAGAACAGCTATAACGTTGATTTGTCTACTAACCTGCCACTTCTTCCTCAAATTCTCTTCCATTTCATATTGTCGGCTTCTTTCATAAGAAAATATTTTAATGAGGGCTTCATGTTCTTCGTCCAACCTTTTTATCTTTTCTTCTGCCTCTTGAATCTTTTGTTCTGCGTTTTGAACCTGTTTTTCAAGCAAGGCATTCTTGTCTCTCTCGGACAACAAATCTTTCAACAGACTATCAATCATCTCACTTTCGGTACTTCCAACTCTAAAAAGCAATTAGACCAACCTAAGGTTAAATGGCGAAACTAAAGAATTAAAGATTTAGATAGAGCCAATTAACACAAACCTCTGCTTAAGTTCGTGATTCTCTTTCCTCAACTCTTCTACTATGTCTCCGTTGTGGCCAATAGATGCATATCCATTTGCATTCAAAGCTTTGAATGGACTTTTTCTTGATGTAGATGCATAGGCTTCTGGCGTCGCATCATATTTTGCATATTCTACAGGTTTTGATGCTTCAGAGTTTCTGATGGGCCGCACCACTTCTGTTTTAGAACCACTGGTGTTAATTCCAGGTGAAACTATATCTTCATCAGATATATCTCTCACTGAAGGTTTGGGTTTTGCATCTGGAGCAGACTTGATACGTCTGGCATAGCCGATATGTTGGCAATTCGTAGACCTAGAAAAAGTTAATTGTTGTTGTAAATTAGACAGTTCAAGCTCAAGTCATAGTTGACATTAATAAATTAAGAGAACAAACCAGTAATTCTTCTGCATAACAACCAAACGATTCTCTAGTCTTTGAAGTACAGTTGTGCGTTCAAAGCCCTGCTTATCATGAGCCGGTTCAACAAAATTGGCTTCCAAAACACCTATAACTCCTCGCCCATCACTTCCAGCAGCATTCCAGTCCCTCCAAAATGGCTGCGCTGGTTGCGCTGGCTTATACATAATCTTCTGACTCATCATCATATCATTAACTATATTATGATGGATAACATCTTTTCCACGTAGGATAATTCTAAAATCATCTGGAATTCTCAGGTATAAAATTGAGGCATAACTCTGTAGAATTAAAAGAATATATTCAGTCAGAAACAAGACGTTGAATACTTAAACTATTTCATGCCTTATAATGTGCAAAGAAGGTAACTATACCCTGAATGAGTGGCGATAGGTTATAAAATGGCGAGAGTTAGGATAATCTTTTGCCATCTCTATCTTCTTCGGATCTCGGGCCCCTCTAATTTGAATGTCCTGTCATGAATAGTCGGTTTAAAAATCATTTACAGTAAAGAAAAAAGAAAAAATCAGAGCATATAATAGAAGGGGATATAACATACATGCATATCAGTGTCGAAATCAAGCTCGAGTTGTCCTTCTTCATCCTCCCAAATTTTGTATATGATGATTCGTGTGACTTGATCGTTAAGATGATTAAACTGAACATATAAAAGAAAGAATACGTTAAGGTATATGATGAATGTTACAATTCTAAAACCACAATAAGTCTGTGTAAACATTACCTGCTGCAGGAGATGTTCTTCACTCGAGTATGGTGACCACTGAACCAGTATATCCATGTTCTTTTTCCAATCATCAGCCAAAGATCGTGGCATCATTCCTCTCTCTTCTCCTCTTTTCTCAAAATCAATCTAAATTTGACATAAAGACATCATACGGAGAAAAGAGTACTTTGTATATTTCAGTAAAAGGTTTAGGAAAAATAAAACAAAAAAACTAACCTGGTTATAAGTGCTGAAGAGGCCCCATCAGTGGAATCATCAATTTCTTCATGGGCAGCTTCATATGCCTTCATGATATCTTGTTCACCATTAGTGCCTTCTTTGTCCATCCTGCTATGGTACAAATTTATCTAAAAAAACCAAAAAAATGATTACTTACAAGTGAAATCATTTAGATTACAAACTAGCAAGTTAAGAAATCAAGAAGCATACCTAGAGAGCTCTGTAGTATATGAGTAAGCTTCGAATTCCTGATTTGATCAAAACATAGATGATATTTAGATAAAAGTGATGTTTGTACTAGTAAGAGGTTGTAGTGTAGAAAAATGAACATACCTGTAAGGAATGTGACTTGTTTTCGATGCCAGAGCAGAAATTACATCACCTAATGATGAAAGTGATTTATTTATGAACTGGGATTCCTTCAATCTTTCACCTTCAACCTCAATCTTTCCTACTCGTTCACTTCCCGCCAAGTCCACTAGCCAAATGTGGCTTCTAGTCCGTTGTCCATTCACCAAGTTCTCTCCAAGAACAGTCACTCGCAATAAGCTATAAAACAAGATATCAACACTAAAAAACCATCTATTAGCTTACAGGTTAGCTAAAATGTAATAAAGACTTACCAGTGAGGGTGGCTACTAAGCTCATTGGCATTGGTTGATCCAACAGATAGAGCACGACTCTCGCTTTTAAGCAATTCCCAAACTTCATCTGTCTTGTGCACAGTTACCTCAGAGAGTCCTGGAACTTCTTGGGTTCCTTCAGCTGATTGTTTGACCTCTAACCTGCAATTAAACAAGAATAATTTAGTCAACCTCTTCTATACAAGTAATTAATAAACAAGATTCGATGTGTGAAAAAAGATAAATTTACAAATTAAGAAGCAAGCCTTAGTCGTGGATGCCGAGACTTATCTCGCACATGCTTCATCAATAACTTTTCTTTGTAAGTTTCCTATATAGATAATAGCAAAATGGTTAACCTCATAATTTTTACTAATTGATTAAAGCGCAACAAAGGAGATAAATAAAAATACCATGCATATCTTGTCATCGTGATGGATGAACCTGACGTTGCTCTGAAGCACTCAATGATCAGGTCATTTCCTAAAGCATCACCCCGCCCTGCTGAATTGGTGCTACCTCTAACTTTTTTCTCAAATGGTAAGAATCAAATTGGACGAATGAAGTGGGAGGCTGGTCGGATTTCTCGATGACACTCAAACACTCATTCACACCAGTGAAGGAAAACCCAGAATAGAGTGGTTCACATGCTAGGTCCGGGGCTGCAGGCTTGGCACCTTTCGTGGCCACCTCAGATCCATGTCGGATTTTCACCCATGAATATGTCTCCATTTTCCTTGCTCTTATGTTTTAAACTCGTAATCCTACTTTAGCTGTTAAATGAATCATAAAATCATCACTCTTTTAGTTATGATTGTTCTCATAAAAAGAAAGAAAAGATACAACAATAACCAACTTTGAGCATGTTACATTTATGTTACTTTTGGTATGCAGACATGTAGATTTAGTATAAGATAATTGATAGATAACCAATTAGTACCGAGTAACATATTTTTTTAGAATCTTATATATTTATACAATTAAAAATTACATAAGATGACTCACTTAGTTGATTTTAATAACCATATGATTTCATCTTGGATCACATCCAATAGTTTATCAAATTAGAATCTGTAACACTTGGACTTATCTTTTTTCTTTACTCCTTTTCTCTAAAGTCTCTTCACAGAAGGGTGCTCCAAATCAATAGCATAACCAAACATGTGATTCACTGTCAATCTTTGTCCTCTAATTTTACATTGTTCAAAACTCAAAAGGTTCTTTAGCTAAAGTTACCCAAAAAAAAAAAAAAAAAAAACAAACAACAAACAGGCTATCCCATTTAAACAACAAAAAGTCATGTTATTTGGGCTGTTATCCTAAAAATGGCCAAAGTATACACAACCAAACAAGCTAGCATAGTCTCTATAATAGATAAAATTGACAATGAAAGCATAAGTTAACATATGTAACATATATTACGATGTAATGAACTTCAATAGTAGCAAACTGATGGTCCCGTTTATATAAATTTAGGGCTACATAAACCCTAAATTAGAAATTACAAAGTAAAAAATATATATATATAGAAAATCACAAAATCACTAACGCAGAAACACTTCAAATTGATTCCCTGACTGAAGATATAATACAATAAAGTACCTAATTTATGGATAAAGGAACTTGAAATTGGTGTCGATGGCTCGACCGGCGACTGGTGGATGGTGACTAGTGATGGTTTTCGGTTGACCGCAGAGACGAGAGAGGCTGTTAGATAGATTAAGAAAATTAGTTTGGGGAGAACATATTATGAAGATGAAGTGTGAGATCTGAGAAAAAAGATAGAGATGGGTGGAGGGGCAATTTGATTATGGGGAAAAATTTAGGCGGGGCTAGTTAAAAGTTGAGTGGGAAATTTTATTTTGGAAAAACTAAGTGCGGGACATGTAAAAAATAGCAGTCACGTTTAAATAATGATGTGTGACAAAATGTTTAGTGTGACCTTATATGGCATTTGGTCACAGTGTTCAAGTGTGTGACATATATTTGTCACTTTTAAATGCATATCGTGACTAATGCTTCAAACTTACTTTTCAGTTGTCACACATTTCAAATTCATATGTGGCTAAATATTCAGCAAAAAATAACAGTCACTTTTAAATAATGTGTGACAAACTTGACTATATGATTTAGCCACATACACAATTACTTCATGTGACCATATATTGTGAGATATTGGATATCATAACACAAGGAAGGATTAGTGCTTGGCCGAATCTAAAGAGTGTAGAGAGAGAGAGAGATGTTCTAGTGAGAGAAAATGTAATATATTAGCTTCCAAATAAAATGAACATCCAACCCTTTCTCTTGTGTGGGAAAGGGTATTTATAGTAACACATAAAACGCCCCACATGGGCTGTGGAGTGAGCTGACAGCGGGTAAAGACCCGACCCATTTCCACAAATACTACTATGACTAAACTAGTATTGCGATAACTAAACTAATACTAATAATCCTACGAGCTAACTTAATGCTAATAGATACTCGGGGTGACCGAATCTTTCATATGAATATTTATATTCCTAACAATCTCCCCCTAAGGGAGGTCACCCCGGAAATTACAATTTGAATTCTAGCATTCTAATGAACTTAATTTCCTAGCTCGTAGTCTTTGATTCTTCATAATTGGTAAGCTTTGTACTTTAAGTTGTGATCTTCTGATGAATGTTCCTTTGGTAAGTGTGATCGTTGAGCATTCATTGTGATCATCAGTTTTGATAGTTTGTGTGTCATTCTCTTTGTACTGTTGCATCCTATTGATAAAGTGATCATTGGACCGGCATGCTCACACTTTTCTGGATCATGATATTTAGCATCAGAGTAGCAGAAGCAGTGTAGAAGATCTTTCAATTATCATGATTTCTTTGATTATTATGATGAAGTGTGAGCATGGGGTGATGAATTGGCATCTTTTCGGCACACCGCTGCAACCGCCAGGGATTCCTGCGAACAACAGTTAGCAATAAAACGTCTGGCACTTATAGGTTTGGATTTCGATATTGTTGACAGCATAGTGTGAAAACTTTCTCTAATCCTTGCCAAGGCTGTTCCTAAATCGGATACCCCCGAGAGGGCTTACAAGATCCACCGAAGTACATCAACGATTAGGTGAGTCGCTGGAGTTCACTCTACGACTGTAGACCGTTTGAAATCGCCGCGAACACTAAGCGTAATCCACAAGTAATTACCGAAGTGACCTGCTGTCAGGGCTCTTTGATGTTGACCCTGGCAGGAATTTCCATTCAATCATTGAGAATTACATTTGTAATTTCTCTCATAAATGTTCTGGCAGATTGCTAGGATCTACGTAGGACTCTTAATTGTACAACTGATGTCCTTAATGTTAACCCATCAGTGTAGCATTATCATGTGTTCCTATGCGATCTTATGATGTATCTCGCGGCTCTAGACTCGGGAAGTGCAGTTTTGGTAGTCGGAGACTGGAGCGGTGTCTCCTTGTTACAATATCAACATGACTCGTAATGAGCGGTCGATAGATTATGCAGGGTTCCCCGTGAGAATGAAACAAGTCCTTTTAAGAGAACTTGAGTGGTTAGAAGGTTTAGTGCAGTGCGTCACTGGGTCCATGACGTCTTGTCTTCAATACTAATGTCACCTTAGTAACAACCAGTAGCATATGAATTGAACCTGGTTTCTGCCCTAAGGTTGAATGATTGGAGGGCTATTTCTTTTCACCCTTTCTCATTACATTTCTTTTTAATTCTTCAACCCCTTCTTTCTCATTTCTCGTATTACTCCTTTTTTCATAATCATACCTAAGGACTTTCTAATACTAACTATTTGGTATTGTCCTTGGGTAGATCCCTCCGGCTCTGGCGGATCATAGGACGGTTTTCCTAACCTTAGCCACCTTATAACACCATGACTATCCTATGTTGCCGTAAACCATTTATTTGAAAAATCTCTCAAAGTGTTTATAATTAAGAAATACTCTTTGCTAACACTTTGAGAGTTTTGTACTTTTCAAATACTCCCCCTTAACATGTGCTCATATGTTTATAGTTAAAATTTGCACACGTTGGGTAGAGTTCGCACTTTTTGAATTGATCCACCTTTAGTGAACATGACCGATTCGAGACACGCTTACATCACTAGTTAGACTAGCTTGAAATTATTACTCGGCCTGGTCAAGTCCACAGAAAGTTTCTCAAAATGGTACACTCTACTCAGACAAGTCCTCTTCGAGACACGCTTACATCATTGGTTAGACCAGCTTGAAATTATTACCCGGCCAGGACAAGTCTTTTCGATTAATGACAGTTAGTTTCGTCAATTCATTGGTGAAGTCTGAGCCGCGCTCTCATGAGATGCCATTTCAACTTAGTTATATTTTAATCACCATTTATATTTTTCTCCCCCTCAAAAATAGCATATTGATGTTGTTTTTGAAAAGCTTTGATTAAAATATGCTTTTTGAGGTTTTCGGGAAGAGTCTCACAAGATTGTATTGGTTTGTACAAAGAGTTTCAAATACTCCCCCTCTTGAGAGGGAATACTTGTTCTTTTGAGCAGAATTAGTAGAGATCATTTGAAAAAGGTTTGAATTAATTCTACTCAAAAGTAAGAAGCTTTCGCTTCTTTTATCAAGAATGAGGCACTGAAACGTACCTCATACTGCTCCCCCTCAACAAGTAAGGGAGGTAAGGACGACACACAAAGCATATGTTTATCACTACGTAAATAGTACAAAGTTCACAACATAATATAATTACACAACAACAAAAGAGGACTAATTATTACAGAGAAGATATTCTCATTCAGTTCTCTGTAGAAGTCTGTAATCGCCCTCTCGAACACGTCCACCAACATAACTTTCCAGACTGCGAAAGATCCTCCTTGTCTTCAATCATTTTCGAATGGCACGAATGAACTCATTGTTCATATCCAGATCTTTCTTTGTCCAGAACATAGTATACCGCCCTGGTTTTGCCCTTTTTATCTTGTACTCTTTGACCCTGTAGTCCAGTGCTTCTTCAATCTGCTGTAGAGTACCATCATTGAACTTGTGGATTTCATCGAACCGCATGATCATCTGAACCTCATACCTATCTCTGAACACCACAGCCTTTGGAGACTCAAGAACCGTGTAGTCGTGCTTGAATTCCATGTCATTTGCTTCCCATCGAGGCCTCGTGAGGTTGAGTTGAGTCTGATAACTCTCGATCCCAAGCTGAAAGTCCCCTACCCGTTGTCTGATAACTAAGCCCCTGGTCCATAGATTGACGGCAGTGGCAAGAGTCTTCTTTTCATGAGGTGTTAGGTGGTGCAGCTTGCCTTGAAGATTCAGCAGGTACAGATCTTCAAAGTCACTAGGGTGCAAGTGTTTGAAGTCACTTTCTGCAATGATATGCTCTTTGAGATCAGCTCGGCGAAGGACGATCTTCCTCAGGTAGTCGTAGCCATATATTGAGAAGATCTCAACTCTGAATACGCTTAAGATCTGCATGCGAGATCGTACAGCCTTGCGATCACCTTCAGCAGCGAGTCGTTCAATGTAGAACTGTTGTCTCTTGAACCACCAGTACGGAATATCATACGAAGCCGATTTGTCATACTTGCATTCTTCTTCAATCCACATCTGATCTGGTATCATTTGCTCTAACCCGATGTCTGGATAATATGCAGCTTTCATCTTAGTAATTGACAACGCTTGTTTATGCTCCTTGCTGCTGAACCTGAGATACTCCAGATCTTTGTTGAAGAAGAAGTCTGTTTGGATGGTGACCTGCCCAGGTGGACCACCCAGAGGGAGTGGTTTGCTGACATTGTACTTGAGAATTCCCTCGTTAACCTGATCAGTCAGAAGCTTGTGGCATTCTTCCATCTAGAACTGAAGATGTACCACATCAGGATGAAAGGCTTTGACAATTTCATACGCGGGCCCTTCCAAGTCTTTAGGTGTCAGTTTGGTGATTCCTTGCTTCTTACAGTACCAATCTATAAAAGTTCCCATGTCTCCAGTCTGTGCAAGCAGTGAGTTTTTCGGAGGAGGCACATAGCTGGACACAATAGCATCAGCCCAGTTGCTATTAAGAACTTGCGGATCAGAAGAAGGGATGGACCAAGCCGGTTCAGGTGTTGGAGGTCTGTCTCCTATGGGAAGAGGTTGCCACCAATCTTTCTTTGCCTCATCAGAAGGTACAGACCAAGTTGAGTCAGATCTATCATCCTCTGAGAAAGACTTCTACCAATCTCTCCCCAGGTTCACCTTTGGAATGTGCAGATTGGAGATATCATCCTCATCATCATAATCAGGTTCCAGTTCAAGTGCTGACTCTTCATTCATGACCTGATCCTCAGGAAAGGAAGGAATAGAGGGCTTGAATCTTGAATCAGTAGTCGTCCAAGCTGTGTAAACCGTAGATGCGACTGTCTTTGATGAACTTGGACCGGTAGAATGTCTTGGTGGATCTTCCTTAGCATATGATGAAGGTGGTCGAGGTGGTGGTGTGGCTTGAGAAGACCCTGAAGCTCGAGAGGAACCTGCAGCTCCAGATGGTCCAGATGGTGGAGGAGGTGGAGGAGGATGAGGAGGAGACCCAGGTGGAGTATTGTGTTTCTCCTGGCTTTTCCTTTTCTTTCTACGAGTTTCAGCCAGGTCTTCCATGAGTAGGTCAGAGTTGTCACGAGCAATAGATAATTCTAGAGCTTCGTATAATCTTCTGTGATCTTCATGGCCTTTGTCAAGATTTTTCTCATACATGCGTTGTAGAAGAATCTCCTTTATATCCGTAGTAGGAAGATCTCTGAAGCGAGCTCTCAAGGGTGCTTCCATTGCCCAACCCACTGCTTCGGCAACGTGTTCATCTACAACAATCTTTACCTTATATTCAATTTTGAGATTTTCAAGCTTGGACAACCTAGTGCTGTGATGTTTGACAACCTTGGGTAGATTATGACCTTCCAGAACTGCAATACGCTTAAGAGCTTCATCAAGTCGTGACTCCAAGCTTGGGAAGGTAGATGGAGGTGCAGGAGTTACAGTTGTCGTGGTGGTGGTTGTTGTAGCAGTTGTAGTAGCTGCAGATGAGTGAGTTGCTGATGTTGGTGTTACCGTTGGAGTTGGAATTGTCATTGATGGAACTGCTGAAGTGTCTTGTTCAATAGTGATGGACACCATTGACACAACCTCCTTTTCTTCGTTAGTCTTCTCAGTTTCAGGATCAGTGTTACACCCCGTGCCCGTTTAGACCAAAAATTTTAAACTTTATGCGGAAACGACCCAATTTTACGGACATCCTGCTACTCTTTTGACCATTTATAGAAATCTATAGACATCCAGACCTTGAAACTATTTTTACATGGAACTAGACTCAATTACCTTCAAAACGACGGGTGGCGTGATCCGAAATGATTTACGGTTTAAAAGATATGATTTTTCAAAAATTTCTAAAAACTGAAAATACTCCCCAACCGGCGGTTGGCCTCCTCAGAAAGGCACCAGCCGCCCGGCTGGAGTCCCAACCGGCGGTTGGCCTTCTCAGAAAAATCCAAACCGCCCGGCTGGAATTCCAACCGATGGTTGGTCTTCACAGAAAAGTCCAGCCGCCACGGTTGGGACTCCAACCGGCGGCTGGGAACCTGCAGAACTTGAAATTTTTTTGCCGTTTGACCCTTTTTCACCATATGCCGCTTATACCATTTCCATATTACATCAAACTTGACCAAAACCATTAACTTAACATACTAAACTTATTCAATAATCACTTAACCCATATATATTTCAAAATGGGTGGAAAAGACTATATGCCAAACACCCTAATAACGTTGATTACAACCATAACTATATACCATTACGACTTCATGACACTTACACATATTTAACCCATGATCTAAACATGAACAAAAGACCTTGAATGATGACAAGACCATTAAATAACAAAACGACCATATAGATTGAAGTTTACCAACACAAGAAAGGACACTTCGGGGCTTCCAACTTCAAGCATGTTTGGTCCAAAAGATTTTGGTCTTCTAGTCTACCTTCTACAACTACGCTACTTCTTCCTTCCAAGACTACAAGCTAGGCTAAGTCCTTACCTTTGCTTCCTCCACTTGTACCTACAAAACCATCATTAACTACAACCGTAAGCGAAACGCTTAGTAAGTATATAGGGCATAACCATCAATACATTTATGGGATTGGTGATTAATGTAACACCCCCAATTCAATGATGCAGCGGAATTCAAACTAGGTGTTACTCGACGGCGCAACAGTCATAATAATAGAAAACGATCTCTAACTGAGTCGTTTTAAAAAGGATTTATCATTCAAATTATATATCAGAGTTTACAAGATAGGTCCCAAAAGGTTCCATGTTTACAAAATACATCAATATAATGTCATTTGATGTTGTTTGGAATGATAAAATAAGTTATAGCCTTCTTGATTGAGTCCGTGCCCCTCCGTGCCATCCTTGATCATTTATGCACCTGAAATACATGCTTAAAACTGTCAACACAAAGGTTGAGTGATATTCAAAGAGTTTGTTATGGAGTTAAACACAATATGCTGGTAGTGTGAGTTAATTAGACTCATACTCATAGTTGGAAAACAAAATGGTTATTATTATTCACTAATCTCATGTAACCAATACGTTAACGTGTGCCAATATCGATCGACTGATTGCCCCTGTAGGTACTTTGCCAACATACCTAAGACTCAAATACAGTGCGTTTGAATACCGGACCGGGTCAATACAAACGGGATTCGTCAATCCCAATAGGCCTATTCACAATATTCACGCTCACTATCCTAGTGATTAAATGGTTCATGATATGGGGACTTTGATTGGCAATGATGGTACTTAGTGATAATAAAACAATCAGATAGCATACAATTTCAAAGCATTGTGTTCGGTTAAAATAGCATGTATTCCCCCCAAGGGTTTGTAAAACAATTAAGTAATAGAAAGTGGGGCTATGAACTCACCGTGAGTTGGATGGTGTTTTAGTGCTTCAATGAGTTCGATGGATAAGTCGGGAAACCTCTAAGTGCAACCTACAATAGAACGTTGCGACTTAGGTTTGGAATAAAGTCTAAGAATACAAAGACGTACATGTATATGTCTTGCATATGGTTTATGAAACATGTTTTGTTTGTATATCTCGTACTACTGTTCGGGCCATCATAATTCAGAGGTCATGCAGTAAAGGTTCGAGGAGCTAGGATACTTTAATTCATAAATCCAGCAACTCGTTGATCCGTTTACCCAAATGAAACCCCTCACATGAAGCTCCCTACTAACATAGTATTTAATATGTGAAACATATATTTTGCTTACTTGATTATATAACATATTAAGAGTTTATAAAACACTAAATAATCAAATAAAAGCTTATAAGTATTTAAGGTTCACAAATACTTACCTTAATATTGAATGCTTGAGTATTATAGAAAAGGGAATATAAGCGGAGCTTCGACGTAGAATTTGTAATCTTCGTAAACCCGAGGCCACTTGAAGATTATAACGACGCCTTTTTGGAAACCCGAAGTGATTTAAAGATAATAACAAGTCTTTTTGGAGACTTGAAATTATTTGAAGATTATAACGCCTCTTTCTTGAAAACTTGAAGAAAACAAGATCAAAACCTAGTTTCTTCTCAAGAACACAAGAGTGTTCTTACCAAATCTAATAGAATTTCCTTTAGGGTTTAGGACTTTAGGTTTATAAGAAAGGAGGGTGCAAGTATTAGTGTAGTTTTAGCTTGGTATTTATAGGAAAATTTTAGGATAGTTTTGTAAATAAAATTTTACACTTGTAATGATCTTAGGAATCAATGGCTAGGATCTAGCCACAAGCCATTGGTTCCTTCCTTGATAAGCTTCATGAAGCTTTCATGAGAAGCTTGATAAGTTTTTTGCATTAGCTTGCTTTTACGGAGTGAGTTTTGGTCCCGGCAATTGCTAACGGTAAGTATTTAAATCACGAAACGCAAAACCTGGTATCGTAAAAATATGAAACTTGCAGAAATGATTAAAATCATCAATATACTCATTATTATCTTATAAAAATGAGTGATAAGTTTTATGGGTCGCAAAAACGCTGATAAAGCTGGAAACGTAGGTTTAAAACGCGTAAAACGTACGAAAGTTGCGTAAAACTGAGAAAAGTAAAATGTAACTTTTCTAATATAACGATAATGAATTAAAATGAACTATAATGTCTAGACTGGGCTCAGTCTAGTGTCGGTTGGTGTTAAATGTCCTTTATACGTAAAACCGGAAGCCTAAAAATCAAGGAATAATTTATAAAATCAAAGAATGATTTTATGGTCAATGGAGGAGGGAAAATATGTTGACTTTTTCAAAAATATAAAAGCTTCTAAATGTCTTAGAAAATGTGGTGCAGGTAAAGGCTAAGGTTGCGGATAAGTAAAAGTGCTTAAAACGCAATTTCTGTTTTGTAAGACACTGGGTCTATTTGGTAACATTTTAACTTAATTATCAAAAATTCCCTAATTTATTGTGAGTGTACTAAACATTATTCTGATGCGAGGAAAATTGGCGCAGCTGGTTTTCGTTATGCGCAGGATGTTTAAACGACGTTTAAACCAAACATATAGATTCTTAATAACTTTTGCGAAAATGATCCGATGAGCGTCAAAATTTTATTTTATCATGGAAATAATTTATCTCACGAGAATATGAAAAAAAATAGTTCGGAAATGAATAGTGCAAGTGAATAGTAAAAATGAATAGTAACATAAATAGTAAAATTTTCGGGAATAGAAATTAACCTGAAATGCGAATTGTTACAGTCTCCACCCCTTAAGAGAGCTCCGTCCCGGAGATCAATTTGCGTTGGGTGTAGAAGCATTGTTTGTAAAAAGGTGTGGGTATTTCTGACGTATTTGGTCCTCTCGTTCCCATGTGTATTCTGGACCACGTCTTGAGTTCCAACGAACTTTGACAATTGGAATTCAGCTTTGTTTGCGTTGTTTGACCTCTCGGTCCATGATTTCTACTGGTTCCTCGATGAATTAAAGTCGTCATTGAATTGGATTTCATCGAGTGGAATGACGAGTGATTCGTCTGATAAGCACTTCTTCAGATTAGATACATGAAAAGTGGGGTGTACACTACTGAGTTCGGATGGAAGCTCAAGTCTGTACGCCACTAGACCAACCCTGGCTAGGATTTTGAATGGTCTGATGTATCTTGGGTTTAGTTTTCCTCATTTACCGAATCGTATCAAGCCTTTCCAAGGCGATACTTTTAGCATAACCCTATCTCCGACTTGGAATTCTAGGGGTCTGCGTCGTGTGTCGGCATAACTCTTCTGTCGATCTCTTGCGGCTTGAAGTCGATTTTTGATTTGTACAATCTTCTCCGTTGTTTCACGAATGAGTTCTGGACCAGTGAGTTGAACATCTCCCACTTCAGCCCAACAGGCAGGTAAACGACACTTTCGTCCGTAAAGCGCCTCAAATGGTGCTGCCTTGATACTCGCGTGATAACTGTTGTTGTAGGAGAATTCGACTAATGGTAGGTGAGTAACCCATCCTTTTCCAAAGTTGATTATACAAGCTCGAAGCATGTCTTCCAGCGTTTGAATGGTTCGTTCACTCTGACCATCGGTCTGAGGGTGATACGCTGTACTCATGTCTAGCTTTGTTCCAAAGGCGTCTTGGAGTGACTGCCAGAAGTTTGAGATGAATCTACCGTCTTGGTCAGATATGATAGATATTGGTGCACCATGTCTTGTGACTACTTTTTAATGTACAGTCTGGTTAACTGATCCATTTTGTATGTCTCTTTAATTGGTAAAAAGTGTGCGGACTTTGTGAGACGATCAACTATGACCCAGATGGAGTCATAACCGCTTGATGTCTTTGGAAGCTTGGTAATGAAGTCCATTGTAATTCGTTCCCATTTCCATATAGGAATCTCGGGTTGTTGTAATGGACCGGATGGTTTTTGATGTTCAGCTTTTACTTTGGAGCATGTAAGACATTTGCCATGTTTTGAAGTTTATGTAGAGTTAGGTCGAGGCCTTGTTTCAAGCAGTATACATCGTACTGGGCAGAATTTATGAATGTAGGTGTGAGTTTGGATGATCCGCCGATCTCATAAGTGGACTTTGGACCTCAAGTGGGAGTATTATGATTCGATTCGAAGGAGGTTACAGAGATCGGAGGTGGTGATGTCAATGGTGATAGTGGTCGTACAACTGGTAGTTCCTCCTCTTCTTCCTCGTCTATGTCCATTTTGGGATCTTTGTCCGGATCTTCTTCCATTTCTTCCTCTTGGTCACTGACTATATCCTCATAAGGTTCTTCCTCATTGTCATAATCAAGTTCTTCAAGATAGGGATCATTGAGTCCGAGAAGAAATGGCAAGTGAGCGGGCAAGCGGGAATGTGATCGGGTGATGGAGGTACAGACATGATGTCTACAATAAGGATTATGATGTTAGAAAAAATCTAATGCTTATGAGAAATTTTCAAATATGACAAGTGTGTATGTATCAATATGTTAATATGTTTGCGTAGCATAACATGCTTACGTGAAATGCTCAAATGTGCTAAGGGTACATATATCAATATGCTAACATGTTTGTGTAGTAATAAAATGTCTACGGAGAATGCTCAAGTAAGGGTACATATATTCATATGCTAACATGTTTGTGTAGTATACAATGTATAACAAGTCCATGATCATCTGATGGATGGAAGGCACGAAGAGCGGAAGGCTATAAAATGTTTTTGTTTGTAAAAGTGGTTATAGTTTAAGTCTCATTTAGACCCGTTTCTCTACAACCATGGCTCTGGTACCAATCTGTAACACCCCCAATTCAATGATGCAGCGGAATTCAAACTGGGTGTTACTCGACGGCACAACAGTCATAATAATAGAAAACGATCTCTAACTGAGTCGTTTTAAAAAGGATTTATCATTCAAATAATATATCAGAGTTTACAAGATAGGTCCCAAAAGGTTCCATGTTTACAAAATACATCAATATAAAGTCATTTGATGTCGTTTTGAATGATAAAATAAGTTATAGCCTTCTTGATTGAGTCCGTGCCCCTCCGTGCCATCCATGATCATTTATGCACCTGAAATACATGCTTAAAACTGTCAACACAAAGGTTGAGTGATATTCATAGAGTTTGTTATGGAGTTGAACACATTATGCTGGTAGTGTGAGTTAATTAGACTCATACTCATAGTTGGAAAACAAAATGGTTATTATTATTCACTAATCTCATGTAACCAATACGTTAACGTGTGCCAATATCGATCGGCTGATTGCCCCTGTAGGTACTTTGCCAACATACCCAAGACTCAAATATAGTGCGTTTGATTACCGGACCGGGTCAATACAAACAGGATTCGTCAATCCCAATAGGCCTATTCACAATATTCGCGCTCACTATCCTAGTGATTAAATGGTTCATGATATCGGGACTTTGATTGGCAATGATGGTACTTAGTGATAATAAAACAATCAAATAGCATACAATTTCAAAGCATTGTGTTCGGTTAAAATAGCATGTATTCCCCCCAAGGGTTTGTAAAACAATTAAGTAACAGAAAGTGGGGCTATGAACTCACCGTGAGTTGGATGGAGTTTTAGTGCTTCAATGAGTTCGATGGATAAGTTGGGAAACCTCTAAGTGTAACCTACAATAGAACGTTGCGACTTAGGTTTGGAATAAAGTCTAAGAATACAAAGATGTACATGTATATGTCTTGCATATGGTTTATGAAACATGTTTTGTGATGCGTGGGTTTTGCAACCTTACAACAGGTTTTACCTCTCGAGGGATCTCAAGAGGCTTACAACCCCACCAGGCAGTGTACCTGACCGATGTAGTATAGTGTAGTGGTAAGTACGGGGGATTGATCGTTCTCCACAGGGAATAGTGTTCGTTAGGTGTGAAAGGCTACTCTAATTAGGTCTAAGGGTTGAGGAAGATTCTTTTTATGTTTTTTATAATTTTATGAAAGCAAGTAAAATCTCGGGTTTTGAAGGAGTGGGCGGAATTAGTTGCTAGTCAACTAACCCAAATTACTACAAATGCAAATAAAATAAAATAACAAAAATGAAAAGTGGTGAGAAACTTATGTGTAGAGAAATGTGTTTACTTAGATTTCCTTACTCCCTAACTATCTTTTACCGGTTAATTAGTGTGTATTAGTCGCGTGGATGACGGGTGTATTCCTTAATACCATTCGTGGGGTGGCGTACTTACTTCCCCAAACTCTACAAGCTCCTACTTCACTCCTATGTCGAGCCGGCTAGGAAGCTCCTAACATGGGATCACTAGAATTCGCTTGTGCATTAAATACAACCATAAAAACCTTTAGTACGCGTTTGGTTCATGTTTCTTAAGACGTTCAAGCAAGTTACCGAATAGGAAGTTAGCCAGTTTTCTTAAGCCTAACATAGATAAACAATCATCCAATACAACTAATAACACACTAACAACCAATAATCAATAGCTAGGTTTCATTAGATCTAAGCAAACACAAGATAAAATTAGCCTAACATGTTAAACAAAAGACAAGCATAAGATAGAATCAAACAACACATAGACATATTGAATGATTAATTGATAACTTATCTTTCAATGAAACATGGAAGATCTCAAGGCAAGAAGCCCTGAAAAAGTAGCTAAAATCGTCTTAGGGTTTTATCCCAAAATTCCACACACTCAGCTCTCCCCTTAATGACAAAAAATTAGAAAACTATATATAGACTTTGACATCTGACGGCGTCACCTTATGCATTGTGACGCCGTCACCTCGCCGCTTTTAGGGTTCCCGGATGACCATCTTGACGCCGTCCCTCTTTAGCTCTTCAAAAATCCATTCTGGCTTATCAAGGCTTGACGCCGTCGGATCCTAAACGTGACGCCGTCCCCTTATGATTTAAGCCGTGACGCCCTTGATTTAGTTAAAGCGTGACGCCGTCAGAATTCTCATGCAAACTCACTGGCCCGTCATGAGTAAATTTCACATCCAACTTTTCTTGCCAAGGCATGACGCCGTCTGGAGTTAATGTTGACGCCGTCAAAGGTGACTTTCAGCACAATTTTGAGACTTTGCCGTTTTCTTCACTTTTATGCTCCAAAAACGTCCAAAATGCCTCCTTTTCCAGATTTCTCCTCAAAAGTACCTAAAATGACAAAAGGAACGATTTAGGGCAATATTTGATCAAATAAATACGATTTCGGGCTTAAATGACCCCTTAAAAGCGGTACACTTTTCGCCTCATCAAATACCCTTACACTTGAGATTTGCTTGTCCTCAAGCAAATGCGCTTTTATTCTAATCAAAATACAAGTTAGGGGTCATTTAATGCAAACATAAAAGTAATTACAACAAATAATCGTTCCACTTCAATCATAATAAGCACGGAGATTATATACTAGCACCTCACAAGTAGTGTTTAGATACTCACATCTCTCAAGTGTCATCAAAATAAATCTCATAAATGAAAACGGAAAATATCTCTCACTACCTGTCATAGCAAATAGATTACCATAGGCTTGGGAAAGGATCGAAAACCTCCTCCACTAGGCGTAAGCACCTAAGATAAACTATCAAAGAGGGCTTTTAAATGGGTTATAACGTTAGGTGTAGGGAAAAGGAAAACACGGTTTTGTTGGATAAAGGATATTTTACTGGTGGCGAGTTAAAGATCTTGATCAATCACATGTACTATACAACGTTGCTAAGCCAAGACTAGACTCGATCTTAAGCTAATGAAAGAAAATAACAAAACAAAAACATAAAATAAACATAAAATGAAACGGGATGGTAGTCCGTATGTTTTTTCTATTTTTCTTTTTCTCATTTTTTTTTTTTTTTTTTTTTTTTTTTTTTTTTTTTTTTTTTTTTTTTTTTTGCATACACTTTTACCCTACCATCCAAAATAATACATCATAGGGGCGTTGCATCCCCTTACACTTGAACTTTTACATAACTTTACAAATAACTATTCTAATTACTCGAATTAAGATAATTGAAAAACTTGGAGTACTTTTAAAACATTTAGCACATATGGGGGTAATAAATGATGTTCTTCCCCATTACTCCATTACACTAGTACTTTACCCACGAGTCCCAATCGTCCCAAAACAATATGTACAAGGATATGACTCGACTTAGCAACCATGTAATCAACTAGATAATTAACTTGGGTTTAAACAAATGTTGTAACAATAATGCACTAAAGATGAGTGCATACAAGGTAGGCTAAGGCGATTTGGGTGTACATTTTAGTGGGGTGTAACAAATTCTTCCTTTAAGTAAAATGCTTAAAGGTCGAAACGAAAAGATAGGCTCTGAGGGGTGTACTAGGGGTATCGTGTACTAAAAATGAGTACAACGCAAAGGGTGTGGGAGAATTACTTGACCAATGTAGCCAATGTAATTATAACAAAAACACAGGTGTAAAACAATGGGTTAATCCTAATGCCTCTTATCATGTAGTAAATCTAACTACACGAATGTAGTCTCACTTGTGGCCTTGGAATGGTCCTAACGCAAGTTCTAGAATCTAAGTGCTACCGGTACACACATCATAGCATAAATGCTTTTCCTACCAATTCTAGGGGCGAACCTCACATATTTGGGGGTGGAAAATTTTTTAGTGGTACGGTTTTTGTGCTAGTCATATAACTCCTATCCCTGAGACGCTTATTAAAATCAAAGTTTCACTCCTAAATGTTGTAAAAAATTTTAAATTTGACACTAAAATTACCTTAACAAGTATTTCTCTCAGTTTTATTACACATCTACCATCAAACAAACAAAAATCAAGCGCAATAGTATTCTCTAAAATCGTACTTTTACCCTCCCCTTACACTTAAGATGAACATTGTCCCCAATGTTCAAATAACAAGATGTAAAAGCATAAAGTAAAAGAATGAAATCAAATACTCCCCTGATTCGCTCGTTGGATAATGAAATTACACGGTTAAATCTTCCTCCAAAGAGAATGTTGAAGCTCCATGACTAATGCATCGCCATAAGCTTGATTCAAAACATTTCCTTGTCCAAAATAACCTGTTGAACCTGAGAAAACAAACACGAAAACCTGCATAACATCGGCGGGATAAAATCTATATATAAGGATATAATGCTTGTGGAATGATAATTTTGCAGATTCCTGGAGATTATAAGTTGGAGATTTTAATAAAAACTTTTTTAAAAACAAAAATTTCAAAAATTTCTGAAAATTAAATCTGACGCCGTCAGGTTATAACCCCTGACGCCGTCAGAAATGACCTGACAAAAATTCTCATTTTAAGTTTCCGGAAAATTTCTGGAAAAACCTTTACCTTACTTCCTGGAAATCCTGCAAAACATCATTATGACTCGATACAAGCATTTGACTCAAACAAATACGGATATGTATGTTAATTTATTATTATTACGATTCATGTTCATATGTGTTCTAATAAACCGATTTAGATTTCCCTTACACTTATCTTTTGCAAAATACCTTTATATGTAGTTAAGACGAGGTTAAAAACAACATAAAGCATTTTCACAAATTACTTTTGAACATGAATCAATAATGATAAAAATTAAACATACATACGGAACAAATAAAACAAACAAACAAACAAATAAACACACAAAGCAAATAAAATAAATAAAGCTTGGGTTGCCTCCCAAGAAGCGCCTTTCTTTATTAACGAGTCTTGTAGCTAGACTCAAAGTCACGTACATTACGTGATTCCATCATTCATAATGACGTATCCCTGATAGATATGATCCTTGTTATCAGGGTGGTGGTGTCTCAATCGCTCGACATTCGCGGTCACTTCACCTCCTCCTTTGCTGGTCAAGCTTACTATCCCATCTTGGTGTAAACTTTTAATTATGAATGGTCCGTACCACCAGGGACTTGGTTCATTAGTAGGTGCTTCAGTTGCTGAATGCCTTAGGAGCACTAAGTCCCCTTTTGTAAATTCAACGGGGTTATTGGTTTGCTCATCAGCCTCAATGTAATTGTTATTTCCACCTTTACATTCTCTAATCTCATTTTCCATATAACTCTTAATCCTCGCCTCCCATGCAAGAATTTTCTCTCGAACATTACCACGGATTATATTGGGGTTAGCCTCCATCTTCTTCTGCAGAGCAACATCTCGTATATGTCGTGGGATCGTTGGGAAGTTTATTGTTTTCTTCCCCTTCTTCATTTGGATGGTGCTATTTTCGTAATTGATTTGTGCTCTAGTGGTAGCGAGAAAGGGTGCCCCAAGGATTATTGGCATATTCATATCATTTCTCTCAATGATCATGAAGTCGACCGGATACAGGAATCCGGCAACGTTGACCAATACATCTTCTGCAATTCCTAACGGGTACTCATAAGAATGTTTCGCAAAGGAGAGTTTAGTATGGGTGATGGATGGCAACTCATCGGTTAACTGGACATAAACGGATAAAGGCATCAAATTTACGTCGGAACCTTGGTCAGCTATCGCATCCAGATACTTATGTTTTCCAATGCTGCATGGTATTTCAAAGACCCCGTAGAATTTCTGCTTTTCCACTAACTTTTGTCCTATGAGGCATTCATACAATTGCCCACCGGGTAATGTGTCAGATTTGTCATCCGGTTCCACCTTCTTGGACTCCTTGTTGGGTAGATGAGTACGTCGATAGTTTCTCACCCAATCGTTTATGGTCTCCTTGTTTATTTCGTGCTTCAAGTAATGCTTCACTTGTTGTGACACTGGCGGTTCAACCAATTGGCGCTCCTCAGAGGGCGCCTCCTCTCCCTTGTCGGAATCGCATTTGTAAGCATTGGTGTTTCCCTTATTAAGTGGGATGAGGTCAATTTTGTTAACTTCCATAGTTATGGATTTTCCTCTTCCATCATTTCCGCCCTCTTGGACGACGGAGGTGGCCTTGACAAATTCAGTGTTAGGAACATCAGCGTCATTCCTCACCAACACTTTTTCAGGGGCTTTAGTATTTGTGTATTCTTTCAAAAGATTCATCATCTCCGCCATTTTCTCTTCCATTTCCTCCTTTTGTTTGTAGACGGCTTCCTCAAATTTAGCCAACCGTTCGGAGTGTTTCGACATGTACTCTCTCATTCGAGCTTCGAATGTTGGACTGAGTTCCTGAGGTGGTGAGTTGGGTGGAGCGTGCTTATGGAAGGGTTTAGTATTTTCCCTACGGGGTGATTCGGACAATGGTATTTGCTTAACGCTTAAGACTGAGTTAATTGTTGCTTTTTGTGGACTTAAGGGTCTCTTTTGCTTTTCCATAAGATATGCAACCCTTTTCTCAAGTTCACTAACGCTTTCCTCAGTGATTTGATTGGCTGTATCGGGCGAAGAATATGTCATGACTGCCGAGCGCACGTCGTGGGAGACTTGCCACAGTTCATCATCGTCGGATGCAAGCTCATCAATGATCTCCCATGATTCCTCGGCGCTTTTGTCGCGCAATCTGCCCCCGGCGGCTCGATCGATGGCACGCTTGGTGTGGTAATCAACATGGTCATAGAAGATTTGGATTTGAAGCCATAGATTTATGCCATGATGAGGGACTTTTTGAAGTAAGTCCTTGAATCGAATCCATGCCCCGTAGAGGGTTTCGCCTCGACGTTGTTCAAACATCAAGATATCCTTCCTTAGCTTGGTAGTTCTCCCCGGTGGGAAAAACTAAGCAAGGAAACGATTGGTGAGATCATCCCAAGAGGTGATGGATCCTGCGGGTTGACGTTCTAGCCACTGACTAGCTTGGTCCCGCAGAGAGAATTGGAAGAGACGCAATCGGGTCGTCTCTCGAGTGGCAACATCAAGGTCTATAGAATCAACGATTTTAAGAAAGTCCTTGAGATGTTGATTAGGATCTTCAGAACGAAGTCCATGGAATGCGCATCCGCTTTGCACCAACCGGATGGTGTCGGATCGCAAGGGTGTGATATTGGCTCCTTGAGTGAGCTCAATGGTGTTTCGATAGCCGTGGTGGCTAGGACGGGAATATTCTCCTAAAGTACGGGCTCTAGGAGGTGGTGGTGGTTGTTGTGGTGGTGGGTTGTGTGGGTTAGGGATATTACCATCTTCCATGATGTCGGACGGTAATGGTTACGAACAAAGACACGAAGAAAATAGATAGACTAAAGAAAACCTAGAAAAATAAAATAAAAATCTCACTAGAAAGGAATCTAGTGAGTAGACCTAATAGAAATAAAAATTCAACCTAAACAATAACTATTCCCCGGCAGCGGCGCCAAAAACTTGATGCGTGGGTTTTGCAACCTTACAACAGGTTTTACCTCTCGAGGGATCTCAAGAGGCTTACAACCCCACCAGGCAGTGTACCTGACCGATGTAGTATAGTGTAGTGGTAAGTACGGGGGATTGATCGTTCTCCACAGGGAATAGTGTTCGTTAGGTGTGAAAGGCTACTCTAATTAGGTCTAAGGGTTGAGGAAGATTCTTTTTATGTTTTTTATAATTTTATGAAAGCAAGTAAAATCTCGGGTTTTGAAGGAGTGGGCGGAATTAGTTGCTAGTCAACTAACCCAAATTACTACAAATGCAAATAAAATAAAATAACAAAAATGAAAAGTGGTGAGAAACTTATGTGTAGAGAAATGTGTTTACTTAGATTTCCTTACTCCCTAACTATCTTTTACCGGTTAATTAGTGTGTATTAGTCGCGTGGATGACGGGTGTATTCCTTAATACCATTCGTGGGGTGGCGTACTTACTTCCCCAAACTCTACAAGCTCCTACTTCACTCCTATGTCGAGCCGGCTAGGAAGCTCCTAACATGGGATCACTAGAATTCGCTTGTGCATTAAATACAACCATAAAAACCTTTAGTACGCGTTTGGTTCATGTTTCTTAAGACGTTCAAGCAAGTTACCGAATAGGAAGTTAGCCAGTTTTCTTAAGCCTAACATAGATAAACAATCATCCAATACAACTAATAACACACTAACAACCAATAATCAATAGCTAGGTTTCATTAGATCTAAGCAAACACAAGATAAAATTAGCCTAACATGTTAAACAAAAGACAAGCATAAGATAGAATCAAACAACACATAGACATATTGAATGATTAATTGATAACTTATCTTTCAATGAAACATGGAAGATCTCAAGGCAAGAAGCCCTGAAAAAGTAGCTAAAATCGTCTTAGGGTTTTATCCCAAAATTCCACACACTCAGCTCTCCCCTTAATGACAAAAAATTAGAAAACTATATATAGACTTTGACATCTGACGGCGTCACCTTATGCATTGTGACGCCGTCACCTCGCCGCTTTTAGGGTTCCCGGATGACCATCTTGACGCCGTCCCTCTTTAGCTCTTCAAAAATCCATTCTGGCTTATCAAGGCTTGACGCCGTCGGATCCTAAACGTGACGCCGTCCCCTTATGATTTAAGCCGTGACGCCCTTGATTTAGTTAAAGCGTGACGCCGTCAGAATTCTCATGCAAACTCACTGGCCCGTCATGAGTAAATTTCACATCCAACTTTTCTTGCCAAGGCATGACGCCGTCTGGAGTTAATGTTGACGCCGTCAAAGGTGACTTTCAGCACAATTTTGAGACTTTGCCGTTTTCTTCACTTTTATGCTCCAAAAACGTCCAAAATGCCTCCTTTTCCAGATTTCTCCTCAAAAGTACCTAAAATGACAAAAGGAACGATTTAGGGCAATATTTGATCAAATAAATACGATTTCGGGCTTAAATGACCCCTTAAAAGCGGTACACTTTTCGCCTCATCATTTTGTTTGTATATCTCGTACTACTGTTCGGGCCATAATAATTCAGAGGTCATGCAGTAAACGTTCGAGGAGCTAGGACACTTCAATTCATAAATCCAGCAACTCGTCGATCCGTTTACCCAAATGAAACCCCTCACATGAAGCTCCCTACTAACATAGTATTTAATATGTGAAACATATATTTTGCTTACTTGATTATATGACATATTAAGAGTTTATAAAACACTAAATAATCAAATAAAAGTTCATAAGTATTTAAGGTTTATAAATACTTACCTTAGTATAGAATGTTTGAGTATTATAGAAAAGGGAATATAAGCGGAACTTCGATGTAGAATTTGTAATCTTCGTAAACCAAACGCTACTTGAAGATTATAACGACTCCTTTTTGGAAACCCGAAGTGATTTGAAGAAAATAACAAGTCTTTTTGGAGATTTGAAATTATTTGAAGATTATAACGCCTCTTTCTTGAAAACTTGAAGAAAACATGATCAAAACCTAGTTTCTTCTCAAGAACACAAGAGCGTTCTTACCAAATCAAATAGAATTGCCTTTAGGGTTTAGGAATTTAGGTTTATAAGAAAGGAGGGTGCAAGTATTAGTGTAGTTTTAGCTTGGTATTTATAGGAAAAATTTAGGATAGTTTTGTAAATAAAATTTTACACTTGTAATGATCTTAGGAATCAATGGCTAGGATCAAGCCACATGCCGTTGGTTCCTTCCTTGATAAGCTTCATGAAGCTTTCATGAGAAACTTGATAAGTTTCTTGCATTAGCTTGCTTTTACGGAGTGAGTTTTGGTCCCGACAATTGCTAACGGTAAGTATTTAAATCACGAAACGCAAAACCTGGTATCGTAAAAATACGAAACTTGCAGAAATGATTAAAATCATCAATATACTCATTATTATCTTATAAAAATGAGTGATAAGTTTAATGGGTCGCAAAAACGCTAATAACGCTAGAAACGTAGGTTTAAAACACGTAAAATGTAAAACGTACGAAAGTTGTGTAAAACTGAGAAAAGTAAAATGTAACTTTTCTAATATGACGATAATGAATTAAAATGACCTATAATGTCTTGACTGGGCTCAGTCTAGTGTCGGTTGGTGTTAAATGTCCTTTAGACGTAAAACCGGAAGCCTAAAAATCAAGGAATGATTTATAAAATCAAAGAATGATTTTATGGTCAATGGAGGAGGGAAAATATGTTGACTTTTTCAACAATATAAAAGCTTCTAAATATCTTAGAAAATGTGGTGCAGGTAAAGGCTAAGGTTGCGGATTAGTAAAAGTGCTTAAAACCCAATTTCTGTTTTGTAAGACATAGGGTCTATTTGGTAACATTTTAACTTAATTATCAAAAATTCCCTAATTGATTGTGAGTGTACTAAACATTATTCTGATGCGAGGAAAATTGGCGCAGCTGGTTTTCGTTATGCGCAGGATATTTAAACGACGTTTAAACCAAACGTATAGATTCTTAATAACTTTTGCGAAAATAATCCGATGAGCGTCAAACTTTTATTTTATCATGGAAATAATTTATCTCACGAGAATATGAAAAAAAAATTTTGGAAATGAATAATGCAAGTGAATAGTAAAAATGAATAGTAAAATTTTCGGGAATAGAAATTAACCTGAAATGCGAATTGTTACAAAAGACCTTGAATGAGGACAAGACCATTAAATAACAAAACGACCATATAGATTGAAGTTTACCAACGCAAGAAAGGACACTTCGGGGCTTCCAACTTCAAGCACGTTTGGTCCAAAAGATTTTGGTCTTCTTGTCTACCTTCTACAACTACGCTACTTCTTCCTTCCAAGACTACAAGCTAGGCTAAGTCCTTACCTTTGCTTCCTCCACTTGTACCTACAAAACGATCATTAACTACAACCGTAAGCGAAACGCTTAGTAAGTATATAGGGCATAACCATCAATACATTTATGAGATTGGTGATTAACACCAATCATAACATTACCATGGAGCATAACAACATATCATTACTTACCTTGATCAAGTAAGCAATTATATAACATTTTAATAACTAGCATTGGATCTAAGATATCTATCAATAACAAGCTCCATAACAAGACACATTAATACCTCATAACATTAGCATAAATAACAATAAACAAGTTATACCTGTATACTTACCTTAATCCCTACTAGCTCCCTACTTGGACTTGATATAGGATCTACAAATGCTTCCTATCACAAGATTAACTTCAATTAGTGACTAATTAGCAAGGGAGATCATTAATTCACTACCTTTATCCTCTATACCCAATTCCCATAATATGAACCCTAATTTCTCAAATTGGGGAAAGTACTTACTTGATGAGGGGATTGAAATTAAGGGATCTCTAAGGCCTCTTGATCACCTCTTGATAACCACAATGAGCTAAGATGATGATTTCTAGTTCCCTCCCTTTTCTTCTATATATGTCGACACTCATGTAGAACACACTCAAAATTTCCAGTCTTTTCTAAGTGCTATGCATTTATTCATGTGTGGGAAATAGTTTAGCTATTTGGCAAAGATAGTCCTTCCAAGTTCACTATACTTATTTTAACCCTTTACACTTATTACCATATTGAATACTTGCTCTAAGGTTATATATATATATATATATATATATATATATATATATATATATATATATATATATATATAATATATTTCTTATATTATATGGCATAATACATTACCTTTTCGGGGTTCGGGTGTAATAATTCTCCCCCCTTGAATAGGATTTCGTCCTCGAAATCTACTCTTGGAAAAGATGTGGATACTTGTTCCTCATTTTCTCTTCCGTCTCCCACCTAATACTTGTGCCTTTCCGATGCTTCCATTGAACTTTTACTAACGGGATTTCCTTGTTTCTTAATTGCCTCACCTTCCTTCCTAATATAGCTTCCGGTTCATCCTCTTAAAGTGACCACACTTGTTTCGTCCGCCAAACACTTCCTCAAGTACGACACATGAAAGGTATTATGAATACCTCTCATTTCTTCGGGCAATTCCAACACGTACGCTACCTCGCCTACTCGCTTCAAGATTTTAAACGGTCCTATAAACCGCGGACTTAGTTTCCCTTTGTTTTTGAACCTAAAAACGCCTTTCCACGGGGAAACTTTTAACATGACAAAATCACCTACTTCGAATTCGATTGGTCTTCTTCGATTATCGGCATAGCTTTTCCACCTATCTTGTGCCGCTTTAAGTCTTGCCCGAATCATTTCAATCTTTTTCTATGTCGCCAATACTACATCCGTTCTCGCCAATTCCCTTCTTCCGACTTCTTCCCAACACATGGGTGTCCTACACCATCTACCATAAAGCATTTCATAGGGTGGCATATCTATACTCGCATGATAACTATTGTAGTAGGCGAATTCAACTAGCTGCAAATGATCGTCCCAATTACCTCCAAAGTCAATCATACAGTCTCGTAACATATCTTCTAAGGTTTGAATCGTCCTCTCACTTTGCCCATCGGTTTGAGGATGAAAAGCCGTGCTCATATGTAGTTTTGTACCTAGCTCTTCTAGGAAATTTTGCCAAAAGTTTGAAGTGAAGCGTCCGTCTCTATTGGAGACTATAGAAATGGGCACTCTATGACGTGCGACTATCTCGTTGACATAAATCTTAGCTAACTTGTGAACATGCATATTCTCTCTGATCGGAATGAAGTGTGCACTCTTTGTTAGGCAATCTACTATGACCCAAATTGTATCGTTCTTCTTTTTCGTCCTTGGCAATTTCGTAATGAAATCCATCGTGATCTTTTCCCACTTCCAAATCGGAATGTCTAAAGGTTGAACTTTTCCATACGGATTTTGGTGCTCGGCCTTAACCTTTAAACAAGTTAGACATTTCTCCACGTACTTTACACAATCCTTTTTCATACCCGGCCACCAATATTTCTCCTTCAAATCACGGTACATCTTTGTAGCTCCCGGATGAATAGAATACTTTGACTTGTGTGCTTCTTCTAAGATCAATTTCTTGATATCGCTCCGAAAAGGAATATAAACCCTTCCATACCGTGTCTTAATCCCTCGACTATCTTCTTCTAGATGCGGAATGTGAGAGGTAATACGTTCACTTTCTCTATTTTCTTCCTTCAATGCTTCCTCTTGAGCTAACTTGATTTTATCAAAAAGATCGGACGTAACAACCATCCGTAACGAATGAAACCTAGTAACTTCATTTCGATCCTTGCGACTCAGGGCGTCCGCCACAACGTTCGCTTTACCCGGGTGGTAGCGAATTTCACAATCATAGTCCTTCAACAAGTCTAACCGTCTTCGTTGTCTCATGTTCGGATCTTTCTTCTCAAGGAAATATTGAAGGCTTCTATGATCGGTGTAAATTACAAACTTGACACCATACAAATAATGCCTCCAAAGTTTTAGGGCAAAAACTACATCCGCAAACTCAAGATCGTGAGTTGCATAATTTTCTTCATGCTTCTTTAGTTGTCTCGAGGCGTAAGCGATTACTTTACCCCTTTGCATAAGAACACATCCGAGACCGGAATAAGATGCGTCGCTGTAAACCACCATATCTTCAGTTCCTTCCGGCAACACAAGAATCGGAGCTTCAAATAACTTTTTCCGTAGAGTACGAAAAGCTTCGTCCTGTTTTTCGCCCCACTCAAATGTAGCGTTCTTCTTAGTGAGTTTGGTTAGCGATGATGCGATTTTGGAGAAGTCTTGTATAAACCTACGGTAATATCCCGCGAGGCCAAGAAAACTTCGGATCTCACCAACATTCTTTAGTGCTTGCCACTTCATTACAGCTTCTATCTTTGAAGGATCAACTTTAATACCGTCGAAATTAACAACGTGACCGAGGAATTGAACTTCTTGTAACTAATATTCACATTTTGAGAACTTGGCGTATAACCTTTCTTTCCTCAATGTCTCAAGAATCTCTCGTAAATGCACGGCATGTTCCTCCTTACTCTTTGAGTAGACAAGAATATCATCGATGAACACTATAACGGATTTATCCAACATTTTTCTACATACATGGTTCATGAGATCCATGAAGACCGCAGGCGTGTTCGTGAGACCAAAGGGCATAACCGTAAACTCATAGTGCCCATATCGGGTCCTAAAGGCCGTCTTAGGAATGTCTTCTTCTCGAACCTTCAATTGATGATAACCCGAACAGAGATCGATCTTCGAAAACCACCTCGCACCTTGAAGTTGATCAAAGAGATCATCGATTCTTGGTAACGGATACATGTTTTTCACCGTGACTTTGTTCAATTCACGGTAGTCAATGCACATCCGCATACTACCATCTTTCTTCTTAACGAACAAGATTGGAGCTCCCCACGGCGAACTACTAGGGCGGATAAAGCCTTTTTCGAGCAATTCTTAAAGCTGACTCATTAGCACTTTCATTTCGGACGGAGCTAGATGATAAGGAGTTTTTGCAATAGGAATAGCACCCGGAACAAGATCAATACGGAATTCAACTTGCCTTTTGGGTGGAATACCCGGCAAGTCTTCTGGAAAGACGTCACAAAATTCATTTACAACCGGAACATCGTCGATGCTTTTCTTTTCAAAACTTGTATCTACCACGTGAGCCATAAAGGCATAACAACCACGTGATAAATATCTCCTAGCCTTCATCATGGAGCATAACTTTAACTCACCCTTCCTTTTATCGCCATAAATAATCATCTCACGACCGCTAGGATTTACAACCCGGATGATCATTTGGCTACAAAGGATGGCCGCATTATATTTGTCAAGCCAATTGATGCCAATAACAATATCAAATTCCCCGAGAATTATGGGAATTAAGTCAACCTTAAAGGCATTATCATCAATCTCTATCTCTACATCTCGATATACATTGGATACTACAACAACTTTACTATCGGCTATTTTGACTTCGAGGGGTATCGAAAGTTTAACTAGTGGGGTAGTTAGATGCTTCCTAAAATTATAAGATACGAAGGACACACTAGCACCCGATTCATACAAAACTCGAGCGGGTACGGAATTAACAAGATGAATACCTGTAATAACGTCGGACCCTGACTTGGCTTCTTTGGCACTCATCTGATAAACACGAGCTTTTGGTTTTGGAACTTCTACTTTTTCATCTTTGACAGTTCTCAATGGCTTTGCTTTGATTACCTTTGAGTTTGGGCAATCCTTCAACCTATGCCCTATTTCATTACACCCGTAGCATACTATCATTGGTTTGGTGCAATCTTTACTTTGATGGTCTAGAGCTCCGCACTTGTAACAACCCGACATATTATGCCTACATTCTCCAAGATGAAACTTGTTACACTTCGGACATGCCACTTTAGTCTTGGTTCCCACACCTTTCTTGCCATGATCAAATTTAGTTTTCTTCTCATCTCTATCTCCAAACTCTTGCTTCCTCTTTAGTTCCTTAGCCTCTTTCTCCTTTCTCCTTAGTAAGTCTGCTTCTCTCACACGAGCCCTACTCAAAAGGTCTTCCAAGGTAGTACATTTAAACGGCGAGATTACATCACGAATATCATCTTTAAGCATCCTTTGGAATTTGTCAACTTTAAGCTTCTCATTGCCATGGTATTCGGGACAATACGAAACCATATCATTAAACTTTCTCCACAACTCATTCACGGTCTCATTGGTTTGAGTGAGAGATTGGAATTTCTCCCGGATCTTGTCAATCTCTTCAACCGGAGCATATTTGGCACTAAACAACTCCTTAAATTCCTTCCAAGTACATGCTTTGGCCCAAGGTTTACCCTTCTCACAAACCTTCCCCTCCCACCATGTTTTAGCGCTATCGCGAAGAAAGTTAGTAGCATAGATAACCTTCTTCCTTTCCTCACATCCGCTAGTACGGAAAGCACCCTCCACAGCTGTAATCCACATATTACTAACAATCGGGTCAAGAACACCGGTAAACCGTGGTACATCACAAGCCTTGAAGTCACGATAAGTAGCTTTGTCACTCTTAGGTTCTTTTTCTATTCCGCATTCCTTCTTGAAATTCATCTTTCATCAATCCCCGAAGATTTTGTGTTGTCTTATTAACATAGTAGGGCATTACTTGCTTAATAGCCTTACCTACCCTTTTTGCCATCATTGAGTCTAGAGTTTTTATTTCCTCTTCCGTGAAACCTCTAAAGTTAAGGCTTCCGGAGCTAGAAGAGGAAGAACTTTCCTTGTCTTTGTTGTTGTCACCCGCATCGCTTGCCGAAGATTCGGCATGTTTGGTAGCCGTGGCTTTTGCAACTTCTTTCGGGTGAGGGGTTTCCATTTCTTCTTACTGAAAATAGTAGGTCACAATATCAAATGCAATCATATACATATCCGATGCATGAATGACATATCTATCCTTATACTAAACATCCTAGCTTGTCACTCGTGTATGGTCTAAATGATTTTAATTTCCCATATGTACCATATTTTTATCACTACAGTGGCCAGGCGTAGTAATAAAAATATTTAACATACGTGTACTCAAAACCATCCAAACAATACACAAATAACAAACACTAGTCCTAAACGCATCTACACAAGGCCTAAGTCTAGGAAATCCTAAAGTGGAATCCTAAATCTCTTAGACCGAAGCTCTGATACCAAGTTGTTAAATCCCGTGCCCATTTCGACCAAAAATTTTAAACTTTACGCGGAAACGACCCAATTTTACGAACATCCTGCTACTCTTTTGACCATTTATAAAAATTTATAGACATCCAGACCTTGAAACTATTTTTAAATGGAACTAGACTCAATTACCTTCAAAATGACGGGTGGCGTGACCCGAATCGATTTACGGTTTAAAAGATATGATTTTTCAAAAATTTTAAAAAACTGAAAATACTCCCCAACCGGCGGTTGGCCTCCTCAGAAAGGCACCAGCCGCCCGGCTGGAGTCCCAACCGGCGGTTGGCCTTCTCAGAAAAATCCGAACCGCCCGACTGGAATTCCAACCGACGGTTGGTCTTCACAGAAAAGTCCAGCCGCCACGGCTGGGACTCCAACCGGCGGCTGTGAACCTGCAGAACTTGAATTTTTTTTGCCGTTTGACCCTTTTTCACCATATGCCGCTTATACCACTTCCATATTACATCAAACTTGACCAAAACCATTAACTTAACATACTAAACTTATTCAATAATCACTTAACCCATATACATTTCAAAATGGGTGGAAAAGGCTATATGCCAAACACACCAATAACGTTGATTACAACCATAACTATAAACCATTACGACTTCATGACACTTACACATATTAAACCCATGACCTAAACATGAACAAAAGACCTTGAATGAGGACAAGACCATTAAATAACAAAACGACCATATAGATTGAAGTTTACCAACACAAGAAAGGACACTTCGGGGCTTCCAACTTCAAGCACGTTTGGTCCAAAAGATTTTGGTCTTTTTGTCTACCTTTTACAACTACGCTACTTCTTCCTTCCAAGACTACAAGCTAGGCTAAGTCCTTACCTTTGCTTCCTCCACTTGTACCTACAAAACCATCATTAACTACAACCGTAAGCGAAACGCTTAGTAAGTATATAGGGCATAACCATCAATACATTTATGAGATTGGTGATTAACACCAATCATAACATTACCATGGAGCATAACAACATATCATTACTTACCTTGATCAAGTAAGCAATTATATAACATTTTCATAACTTGCATTGGATCTAAGCTATCTATCAATAACAAGCTCCATAACAAGACACATTAATACATCATAACATTAGCATAAATAACAATAAACAAGTTATACCTGTATACTTACCTTAATCCCTA
Source organism: Artemisia tridentata subsp. tridentata (assembly GCA_021014915.2). Classification (NCBI taxonomy): domain Eukaryota; kingdom Viridiplantae; phylum Streptophyta; class Magnoliopsida; order Asterales; family Asteraceae; genus Artemisia; species Artemisia tridentata. The sequence continues at coordinate 92,188,473 of CP139501.1, forward strand.
CTAGCTCCCTACTTGGACTTGATATAGGATCTACAAATGCTTCCTATCACAAGATTAACTTCAATTAGTGACTAATTAGCTAGGGAGATCATTAATTCACTACCTTTATCCTCTATACCCAATTCCCATAATATGAACCCTAATTTCTCAAATTGGGGAAAATACTTACTTGATGAGGGGATTGAAATTAAAGGATCTCTATAGCCTCTTGATCACCTCTTGATAACCACAATGAGCTAAGATAATGATTTCTAGTTCCCTCCCTTTTCTTCTATATATGTTGACACTCATGTAGAACACACTCAAAATTTCCAGACTTTTCTAAGTGCTATGCATTTATTCATGTGTGGGAAATAGTTTAGCTATTTGGCAAAGATACAGTTGAGCTATCTGGCTCAGGTATATGAGTCTATTCATCAGTTCTCAGCTTAAGATTCTCTAGTATATTCGGGTATGTTTTGGACACGAACTCATCATTTAACTTCACAAGAGGTGGATCAGAGGTGAAATCCTTCTCATGGGGTGATATCACCTTCTCTGCTTTGCCAGAATCAGGGCCTGTAGTATCTTTAGCTTGTGTCTCACCCTTCCTAACATTCTCTTCCATGGTTCCCGCTTCTTCTGATTCAGTGTCACTAGAGTCAAGATCAAGCTCTTGACTTGGTGACTTTTCCCTTGCAGCTTCAGAATCTTCAGTATCATTAGCGGTTTCAGAGGTTCGTCTCTTGAGAATGAATTTTGTGGTTGTCTTTGATGCTGGAGAAGAGATATCTAGAAGTGTCTGAGCAACCTGTTCGTCTGTGGCAATCCCTTTTCCTTTACCTTCCACTTCCGCCAATGGTTGAGGTCTCCCTGTATCAGGTTCTCTGATGATCAAACCTTTGGTAGAGTGTCCCGGCAACTTCTCTTGTTCTTTCAAACTGGCTTCTACGGCCTTTTGAATGTTAACTGCCACTTCTTGCAGAATATGCTCAGGCATGGACACTTCTTCATTCATAAATTGATCTTTCAGTCTTTGTCTTTTAGACCCCTGTTTCTTACCCGCAACACTCTTTTTGGGTTTCTTAGCATCACCAGGAGCATCATCAGCAGGGGATGCCTCCTTTCTCTTCTTGGGTAGAGTATCATATGTTGGTTTGGTGGTCTTGGATTTTGTTTTGCTATGCTTGGTTGACTTCTGAGGTTTATGTGCCAGGGGTCCAGCATCACCAACTAGTTCAGCAATAAGATAATGTAACACCCCCAATTCAATGATGCAGCGGAATTCAAACTGGGTGTTACTCGACGGCACAACAGTCATAATAATAGAAAACGATCTCTAACTGAGTCGTTTTAAAAAGGATTTATCATTCAAACAATATAACAGAGTTTTACAAGATAGGTCCCAAAATGTTCCATGTTTACAAATATATCAATATAAAGTCTTTTGATGTCTTTTTTGAATGATAAAGTAAGTTATAGCCTTCTTGATTGAGTCTGTGCCCCTCCGTGCCATCCTTGATCATTATGCACCTGAAATACATGCTTAAAACTGTCAACACAAAGGTTGAGTGATATTCATAGAGTTTGTTATGGAGTTGAACACAATATGTTGGTAGTGTGAGCTATAGACTCACACAAATGGTTGGAAAACAAAATGGTTAACCGGTCAATACAAACGCACTACGTGTACCAATATCGATCGGTGGAGTTACCCCGGTAGGTACGTTGCCAACATACCTAAGTCTCAAATATAGTGCGTTCGTTTACCTAACCGGTCAATATAAACGGGATTCGTCAATCCCAATAGGCCTATTCACAATACTCGCGCTCACTATTCCTAGTGATTAAATGGTTCATGATATGGGGTCTTGGATTGGCAAGGATGGTACTTAGTGATAATAAAACAATCAGATAGTATACAAATTCAAAGCATTGTGTTCGGTTAAAAATAACATGTATTCCCCCCAAGGGTTTGTAAAACAATTAAGTAATAGAAAATGGGGCTATGAACTCACCTCAGAGTAAATGATGTTAAGGATTTAATGAAATTGCTGGATAAGCCGGGAGAATCTCTACGAGCAACCTAGAAATATGATATCGTGTCTTAGGTTCTAAAACAATGAAGTGAATATTTAAATATGTCATATATAGTTTATATATCTCGTACTACTGTTCAGACCATCATAATCCAGAGGACATGCAGTAAACGTTCGAGGAGCTAGGACACTTTAATTCGTAAATCCAGCAACTCGTCGATACGTTCACCCAAATGAAACCCCTCACATGAAGCTCACTACTAACATAGTATTTATATGTGAAACATATATTTTGCTTACTTGATTATATGACATATTAAGAGTTTATAAATACAATAAATAAACTAACAAAGTTTATAAGTATTTAAATAAGTTTGAGTCTTATAATTACTTACCTTTATTTAGAATGCTTGAGTATTATAGAAAAAAGGGAATATAAGCGGAGCTTCGACGTGAAATTTGTAATCTTCGTAAACCCGAGGCTACTTGAAGATTATAACATCGCTTTCTTGAAAACCCGAAGCTATTTGAAGATAATAACAAAGTCTTTTTGGAGATTTGAAATTATTTGAAGATTATAACGACTCTTTCTTGAAAACTCGGAGAAAATAAGATCAAATGCTAGCTTTTCTCAAGAACACATGAACTTTCTTACAAAATATAGGAGAAGTGCCTTTGGTTTTAGGTCTTTAAGGTTATAAGAAGGTGTGGTGCAATTTTTCTATGTGTTTTAGCTTGGTATTTATAGGCTAGAAAATCTAGTTAACTTTATATCGGGTTAAAAACTAACCATGTTTAAGTTGTATACTTGTAAAGATCTAAGGAATGAATGGTCAAGATAAAGCCAACAAGCTCGATGACAAATCAAAAATGCCACATATGGCTAAAATGTGGAGGTTAAGAGTTTTGAGTTTTTATCTTGCCTTTACGGAGTGAGTTTTGGTCCCGGTAATTTCTAACGGTAAGTATTTAAATCACAAAACGTAAAATCAGGTATCGTAAAAATACGAAACTTGTAGAAATGATCGAACTTATCAATATACTCATTATTATCTTATAAAAATGAGTGATAAATTTAATGGGTCGCGAAAACGCTGATAACGCTGGAAACGTAGGTTTAAAACGCGTAAAAATGTAAAACGCACGAAAGTTGCGTAAAATTGAGAAAAGTAAAATGTAACTTTTCTAATATGATTATAATGAACTTAAAAGACTTCAAATGTCTAGGCTAGGCTTAGTCTAGTGTCGGTTGGTGTTAAATTTCATTTAGACGTAAAACCGTAAGTGTTAAAAATCAAGGAATGATTTATAAAATCAAGGAATATTTTTGGTCAAAGGAGGAGGGAAAAATATGTTGACTTTTCCCAAAATGTGAAAGCTTCTAAACGTCTTAGAAAATATTGTGCAGGTATAGGCTAAGGTTGCGAATGAGTAAAAGTGCTTAAAACGCAAGTTTAGTTCTGTAAGACACAAGGTCTATTAGGTAACATTTTAACTTAAAAATCAAAAATTCCCTAATTGATTGTGAGTGTACTAAAAATTAATCTGATGCGAGGAAAATTGTCGCAGTTGGTTTTCGTTATGCGCAGGATGTTTAAATGGCGTTTAAACCAAATGTATAGTTTTTTATTAACTTTTGCGAAAATGACCCGATGAGCGTCAAACTTTCACTTTATCATGAAAATAATTTAACTTACGAGAATGTGAAATAAAAATTTCGGGAGTGAATAATGAAAGTGAATAGTAAAAATGAATAGTAAAATTTCGGGAATAGAATTTGACTTGAAAATGCGAATTGTTACAGTCTCTACCCCTTAAAGGAATTCCGTCCCGGAATTCAGTGTGTGTTATCTGGTGGTGAGGAGTCTAGGAAAAGTTGGGGTAGTTTCGGGATAAAGGATGTATCGTACAGTATCTAAGTCAACTAGAGTTTGAAAGAAACGTGACACTGTGAAATTTTACATACTAACTTATCTTTTTCTGGTATTTCTTTATCATCCATGAAATCTTATAATGGGTTCAGATAATAATGTGATATGTCAATAATTAGAATAATGTAGTGTACTCTTACCATTTTTATTCTAAGGTATAGATGTCAAGTTTGCTTTAAAAATCTTAAGGAGATTTTAAAGGATTATGGTGGAATGATACCTTTGGAACCTAAATATGCTAGTACTTTTAATGGATAAAGAGAAGAATTGATAACTATCCCAAGATAGTAGTTCGGATTATCTCATAAATGAAAACTTTCAAGAATGAAATTAGGTATTACAAATAAGGTGTTAAGATTTCGCTGAGTGGTAAGACACTATCGTGTCTCTAGGTCTTTTTAATGAATTATGGTGGTTTATCGAGTTCAAGTAGGTAATTAATCTGAACATAACCCTAGTACAACTATTCTCAGTTTAGTGATTACAAAGGAACTACTACTATATAGGTCTACTGTGATTTTTAGTCAGATTCGGGAGACGTTTGTGAGTTGAGAGGTGGTGATAATGGTGCTCCATCATATGCATTATCGTATCCATCATCCTCTTCAGGGCGTGGCTCAACCCAATCAGATACAAAATACTCAGGGGAAGGTGGTACAACATTAGCCGGTAGTGGTTTCTCCTCTTCATCATCGGCTGAATCTTCGTAAGGTTCTTCTTCGTTATCAGAAACGAAGGCATTTAAGAAGTCAAACCCGGGCTCGGGTGAGGGTGGTAAAATGGGGAGATGATTAGGTGGAGCAAGAATATCACTAGGAGAAGTGGGTGCGCACATGATTTCTATAAGAAGTTTATACAATGTCAAAACAATCCAAGTGTTTACATAAAATGATCATAGTATGGCAAGTGTGTATATATCAATATACTATTATGTTTGCGTAGCATAACATGCTTACGTGAAAATGCTCAAATGTGCTAAGGGTACATATATCAATATGCTAACATGTTTGTGTAGTATACAATGTCTACGGGGAAATGCTCAAGTAAGGGTACATATATCATATGTAAATATGTTTGTGTAGTAATAAAATGCTTAATAAGTCCATGATCGTCTGGAGCATAGTTTTGAAAGGCTCGAGGCACACTTAGGCGCAAAGGGGGTCAAAGTGCCTCGAGGCGAGGCGCACTCCAAGGCACGGGATTCATGAATACGAGGCGCACTAAATACATTAAGTTTTTTATAACATATATGACCATTTATGTAGCTTAAATAATACAAAATAACATTAAAATACTTAATACATGACACATATTGTCATTATAAAGATTAAAATGGACCAGTTGTCACTTTTCAAACGGATCAACTCTTTGCTCGATGACCTATATAGAGATTAAAATTCATATCAGACTAAATATGCTTGTTTCCTACACTTGCAGACTTACATTTAACAAAGCTCACAATTTAACCCAAAATATCAAGCAAGCAACGTATTTATACACAAGTCATAATGCCACATTTTCATGATAATATGTAATAAAGAAAAATACTTAATGAAACAAAGTAATTTTTTAAAGAAAATTTCAATCAATAAAATAAACATAGAATTAGTTCAAATTTACAAATCATACAAATACTCACTCTATGACTTATAAGGCCCATGTATATAACTTATAAGGCCCATGTATCTTATCTTAATATTTAGAAAAAAAGCCCAAAAACCTGTTACATCTCTTAGGCGCAAAAAGCCCCAAGGCGCAAAGGCGCAAAAAGCCCCAAGGCGCTGCGCTTTTTGTGGGATTCATGCATGTCGTGAGCCTCGATCTAAAAAAAGCCCAAAGGCTAGAGCCTCGTGCGCCTTAGCGCCTAGGCGCGCCTAGGCGCGCCTTAGGCGCGATTTTTAAAACTTTCTGGAGGATGGAAGGCACGAAGAGCGGAAGGCTATAAAATGTTTTTGCTTGTAAAGGTGGTTATAGTTTATGTCTCATTTAGACCCGATTCTCTACAACCATGGCTCTGGTACCAATCTGTAACACCCCCAATTCAATGATGCAGCGGAATTCAAACTGGGTGTTACTCGACGGCACAACAGTCATAATAATAGAAAACGATCTCTAACTGAGTCATTTTAAAAAGGATTTATCATTCAAACAATATATCAGAGTTTTACAAGATAGGTCCCAAAAGGCTCCATGTTTACAAATACATCAATATAAAGTCGTTTGATGTCTTTTTTGAATGATAAAGTAAGTTATAGCCTTCTTGATTGAGTCCGTGCCCCTCCGTGCCATCCTTGATCATTATGCACCTGAAATACATGCTTAAAACTGTCAACACAAAGGTTGAGTGATATTCATAGAGTTTGTTATGGAGTTGAACACAATATGTTGGTAGTGTGAGTTAATTAGACTCATACTCATAGTTGGAAAACAAAATGGTTATTATTATTCACTAATCTCATGTAACCAATACGTTAACGTGTGCCAATATCGATCGGCTGATTACCCCTGTAGGTACTTTGCCGACATACCCAAGACTCAAATATAGTGCGTTTGATTACCGGACCGGGTCAATACAAACAGGATTCGTCAATCCCAATAGGCCTATTCACAATATTCGCGCTCACTATCCTAGTGATTAAATGGTTCATGATATGGGGACTTTGATTGGCAATGATGGTACTTAGTGATAATAAAACAATCAGATAGCATACAATTTCAAAGCATTGTGTTCGGTTAAAATAACATGTATTCCCCCCAAGGGTTTGTAAAACAATTAAGTAACAGAAAGTGGGGCTATGAACTCACCGTGAGTTGGATGGTGTTTTAGTGCTTCAATGAGTTCGATGGATAAGTTGGGAAACCTCTAAGTGTAAACTACAATAGAACGTTGCGACTTAGGTTTGGAATAAAGTCTAAGAATACAAAGACGTACATGTATGTGTCTTGCATATGGTTTATGAAACATGTTTGGTTTGTATATCTCATAATACTGTTTGGTCCATCATAATTCAGAGGTCATGCAGTAAACATTCGAGGAGCTAGGACACTTTAATTCGTAAATCCAGCAACTCGTCGATTCGTTTACTCAAATGAAACCCCTCACATGAAGCTCCCTACTAACATAGTATTTAATATGTGAAACATATATTTTGATTACTTGATTATATGACATATTAAGAGTTTATAAAACACTAAATAATCAAATAAAAGTTCATAAGTATTTAAGGTTTATAAATACTTACCTTAATATAGAATGTTTGAGTATTATTGAAAAGGGAATATAAGCGGAGCTTCGACGTAGAATTTGTAATCTTCGTTAACCCGAGGCTACTTGAAGATTATAACGACGCCTTTTTGGAAACCCGAAGTGATTTGAAGATAATAACAAGTCTTTTTGGAGACTTGAAATTATTTTAAGATTATAACGCCTCTTTCTTGAAAACTTGAAGAAAACAAGATCAAAACCTAGTTTCTTCTCAAGAACACAAGAGTGTTCTTACCAAATCTAATAGAATTGCCTTTAGGGTTTAGGACTTTAGGTTTATAAGAAAGGAGGGTGCAAGTATTAGTGTAGTTTTAGCTTGGTATTTATAGGAAAAATTTAGGATAGTTTTGTAAATAAAATTTTACACTTGTAATGATCTTAGGAATCAATGGCTAGGATCAAGCCACATGCCGTTGGTTCCTTCCTTGATAAGCTTCATGAAGCTTTCATGAGAAACTTGATAAGTTTCTTGCATTAGCTTGCTTTTACGGAGTGAGTTTTGGTCCCGACAATTGCTAACGGTAAGTATTTAAATCACGAAACGCAAAACCTGGTATCGTAAAAATACGAAACTTGCAGAAATGATTAAAATCATCAATATACTCATTATTATCTTATAAAAATGAGTGATAAGTTTAATGGGTCGCAAAAACGCTGATAACGCTGGAAACGTAGGTTTAAAACGCGTAAAACGTACGAAAGTTGCGTAAAACTGAGAAAAGTAAAATGTAACTTTTCTAATATGACGATAATGAATTAAAACGACCAATAATGTCTAGACTGGGCTCAGTCTAGTGTCGGTTGGTGTTAAATGTCCTATAGACGTAAAACCGGAAGCCTAAAAATCAAGGAATGATTTATAAAATCAAAGAATGATTTTATGGTCAATGGAGGAGGGAAAATATGTTGACTTTTTCAACAATATAAAAGCTTCTAAATATCTTAGAAAATGTGGTGCAGGTAAAGGCTAAGGTTGCGGATAAGTAAAAGTGCTTAAAACGCAATTTCTGTTTTGTTAGACACAGGGTCTATTTGGTAACATTTTAACTTAATTATCAAAAATTCCCTAATTGATTGTGAGTGTACTAAACATTATTCTGATGCGAGGAAAATTGGCGCAGCTGGTTTTCGTTATGCGCAGGATGTTTAAACGACGTTTAAACCAAACGTATAGATTCTTAATAACTTTTGCGAAAATGATCCGATGAGCGTCAAACTTTTATTTTATCATGAAAATAATTTATCTCACGAGAATATGAAAAAAAAATTTCGGAAATGAATAGTGCAAGTGAATAGTAAAAATGAATAGTAATATGAATAGTAAAATTTTCGGGAATAGAAATTAACCTGAAATGCGAATTGTTACAATTAACACCAATCATAACATTACCATGGAACATAACAACATATCATTAGTTACCTTGATCAAGTAAGCAATTTTATAACATTTTCATAACTAGCATTGGATCCAAGCTATCTATCAATAACAAGCTCCATAACAAGACACATTAATACATCATAACATTAGCATAAATAACAATAAACAAGTTATACCTATATACTTACCTTAATCCCTACTAGCTCCCTACTGGGACTTGATATAGGATCTACAAATGCTTCCTATCACAAGATTAACTTCAATTAGTGACTAATTAGCTAGGGAGATCATTAATTCACTACCTTTATCCTCTATACCCAATTCCCATAATATGAACCCTAATTTCTCAAATTGGGGAAAGTACTTACTTGATGAGGGGATTGAAATTAAGGGATCTCTATAGCCTCTTGATCACCTCTTGATAACCACAATGAGCTAAGATAATGATTTCTAGTTCCCTCCCTTTTCTTCTATATATGTTGACACTCATGTAGAACACACTCAAAATTTCCAGACTTTTCTAAGTGCTATGCATTTATTCATGTGTGGGAAATAGTTTAGCTATTTGGCAAAGATAGTCCTTCCAAGTTCACTATACTTATTTTAACCCTTTACACTTATTACCATATTGAATACTTGCTCTAAGGTTATATATATATATATATATATATATATATATATATATATATATATATATATATATATATATATATATATATATATATATATAAATATTTCTTATACTATATGGCATAATACATTACCTTTTCGGGGTTCGGGTGTAATAATTCTCCCCCCTTGAATAGGATTTCGTCATCGAAATCTACTCTTGGAAAAGATGTGGATACTTGTTCCTCATTTTCTCTTCCGTCTCCCACCTAATACTTGTGCCTTTCCGATGCTTCCATTGAACTTTTACTAACGGGATTTCCTTGTTTCTTAATTACCTCACCTTCCGTCCTAATATAGCTTCCGGTTCATCCTCTTGTGAAAGTAATTCTGGATCAATTTCGATATCGTTTAAAGTGACCACGCTTGTTTCGTCCGCCAAACACTTCCTCAAGTACGACACATGAAAGGTATTATGAATACCTCTCATTTCTTCGGGCAATTCCAACACGTACGCTACCTCGCCTACTCGCTTCAAGATTTTAAACGGTCCTATAAACCGCGGACTTAGTTTCCCTTTGTTTTTGAACCTAAAAACGCCTTTCCACGGGGAAACTTTTAACATGAAAAAATCACATACTTCGAATTCGATTGGTCTTCTTCGATTATCGGCATAGCTTTTTCACCTATCTTGTGCCGCTTTAAGTCTTGCCCGAATCATTTCAATCTTTTTCGTTGTCGCCAATACTACATCCGTGCTCGCCAATTCCCTTCTTCCGACTTCATCCCAACACATGGGTGTCCGATGAGTGTGTAAATACTCATCATTTTACACCCATATAAGACACAAATACGACCAAAAACACCCAAATGGACCATATATTGTTACAAATATCCTTGGATTGTGTTTTATGTGTTTCAGGTACAAAAATGTTTGAAAACGAGGCAAATATGGACAAAACCGAGCATGGTATGGAAAAGAGCCGAAAGCCGATGCCGGAAAAGAAATTATTTATTCGGATAAAATTCAAGCTCAGAAAATCCCAATTGGTCGTTGGATTATTCTCATTTGGCAACATTAGTCCCTTGGTTTAACTTTGGAAATATGGCTGACTTGGTCCCCATAACTTACAACAATTGCACTTTTGGTCCTTGGTTAAATCCATCTAACTAAACACAACCAAACCCTTTACCTTAACCCACCAGCCCATCACCATAACAAAAGCCCCAGGCCCACAACCTGGCCAATTGTTTTAGCTAACCCACAGTTGACCCGGTCAACTCCTCCCCCCTCCTAGACACTCCACCCTACTAGTCACATGTATCCCTCCCCCTCTTCACGAGATACCAAGCCAGGTCAGCAATCCGTGTGTACATATGGGCGCCAAAGTGATATAAAGGGCTGTGATCATGTCTACTTTAATCCAACGGATGGGATTTGTTTAAAGAAGCACAAAAGTTGTTTTGTGAAGGTTTATCTCACAAAAGAAGTACATAAGGAGGAAGACTTTAGTTTTTTTTAGATTAGTATAAATAGGTCAAGTGTAAGCCTTTATAGGCAGGTTTTTTTTTAGCTATTTCTTTAAGGTACTTGTATTTTTATTTCCAGTATTGTATTCTACTCTCATTTTAATATAAGTTCAGTCTTTGTTTTAAAAGTTCCAAATTACTGTTTTAGCTTATTTACTGTTCCTGTGTTTAATCTGCTGCTTCTCTGCTTAATTGGTTGTATTAAGGGTATTTAAAGTTAAAGGGATAGGTTAATATAACTCTTATCAGTTTTTAGGTCAAAACAGTCAATAAGCACTCAGCTTATTCTGAGTGCTTATTTTTATCGTAACATTGTTCATTGGATACTTATCAAGTTACCTAATCACTGTTCTTCAAAATTCTAGGCTTAAATAGTTATAATTTTCACCTAAATCCCCTTAAAGGAGTGTTTGGGACAGTGGGGTCAATGGGTGAAAATGGGTAAAAAGTTAGTTGCACTGTTCATTTACCTATGTGTTAAGTTTGATTGATCTTACTTAGTGTTAGATAAGCTGAGGATAGTAGCATTTAAGTTGATTTGAAAGTTTTTAAGGATTTGTGCTTGTAAGTAAAAAAGGTAGATTCATAACTGCCTTTATAAGCTCCTACATAAGCTGAGCTTATTTAATCAATATTTTTGGCAAACTAGTGTTCTCTTTAGTGATTTAAGTGTAGGATCAGAAGTTGGAACTGTTTCAACTAGTAACAAAAGAGTTGAGGCCAAATTTCCTTTTCTGCTGCATCAGTGCAGTTGTGCAGTCTTGCACTATTTTTGTTACCATTCTCAGTTTTTTGCTTAATTGTAACTGCTTATTTATTTGATCTCCTTGCATGATTATTGGTTTACTAGTTATTTGTAGTACTGGCTTTAGTTTTTTAGCTTGGATTTCACTAGGTAGCTTATTAAATAGCTTGTATTCAGTCTGCAAATAAGCCCCTCAGATTGGCCTTAACCTGTATCAGGTTTTATGTTCTTTCACCATCTGATCTTGGTCCAGATTAGATAAGCAATTGATTAGTAAATTTGGGCATCTTGGTTTTATAAGCAGTCTGTAGTATCAGCTTTTGGGATCTGCTTTTAGTTTCCCCTAATCAGGTTTTAGCTAGCGTATAGAACAGCTTAAAGTGGGTTGTTCACTCATTGTTTCTTTGCCTAAATTGCAACTGTGCAAACTGCTTTTTACCTTAACCAAGAGTGCTTATCTGGATTTTTTTAAGTTGATTTGAGTTTCAAATTGTGTGTTTGTCTGAATTTGAGCATGGGATAAATTTTGGAACTGTAGAGCTTATTCTAGGTCCTATTTGCAACTGCTTATTTGCCCAAACTGCTTATCAGTGTTTAGCAAAGTTCTAATTTCATTTTTCCTAGCTTCTAAATATTATTTAAGATTTTTCTGCGAAGTTTCAGATTTTTCCATCAAGTTTTAATATTTTTAATCATTTAAATAGTTTAAATTAGTTTTTAATTCATAATAGATAATTTAAAAGTCAAAAAAATATAATTCTTTTTTTTTTTAAATTTTCTTTTGTGATTTAGAACTTAGGAAAAATAATTTGGTACCCGTAGAGTCTATATTTCATTATTTTGACATTTTTAGTTTCGTATGTTTCGTTTTTAATTTCGTTATTTGTTTCTCTTGCGTTTTTATTTATCTATGCTTTGTAGATTTAAGTTTCCCTTACCCTATTTATGTTTCCCGTAGTTTTAAGTTTTCCTTATCCTATTTATGCTTCACGTAGTCATTAGTTATTTAAATTTAATCAAAATCCAAAATCTCTCCATTTTTATATTTCAAACACGATTCACAAACCCGATCTCACAAATTCCATTCATCCTTCATCGGGGATAACGAACCGGGTTACACATACTTCACTTGTGTTTCCTTAGAAAAATAACGTGTTGATTTTAACCGATCAAATTTTGGCGCCGCTGCCGGGGAAGGTTGTAGCGAATTTTAAAATCTCGTTTGTCGATTCGTGTTTTATAAACCAATCTTTGTGAAGGTTTATAGTATTTTTGTGAATATTTTCTAAAAAATAAAAAAAAAAATAAAAAAATAAATAATAATAAAAAAAAATAAAAAAAATAAAAAAATAAAACACTTTGTCTAAGGTGTTTAAAAAAAAAATACAAAAAAAAAATAAATAATATATCCTCACTTTATTGAAAGTGTTGTAAACCATTCCGAATATCCAACAAAACAAAATCGTGAGTTAATTGTTTTCGGATTATCTTGAAATTACAACCTATACAAGTGGTTTAAGGATGGTTTGACATTAAATTGACAAACCGAAAGAGGCGGGTTTTTAATCAGCTTTCGAGCGGACCTTTGCTTCTCCGCCACTCTGCGAGTAGTTTTGAGAGAAACGAATTTCAATTGACGAATCGATCTCAAAAATATTGTAATCTTTCTTCAAAATAAATAAAAAATCCAAAAATATTTTCATGTTCAAATTTTGTTTTCTTTTTAAAATTTTGTTTCTTTTTGGTGTATGAACACCCGTTCTTCTACACCCGATCTTATTTCACCAGTTTCCAATCCCGAAAGAATTATTCGTCGAGGTCGACGTCTTGATTTTCAAGACGACGAAGAAATGGCAGACAATCGAACAATGGCCGAAATGCTCCAAGCACCCACCGAGGGTTACGGAGATGCCATCGTTTTACCATCAATCAATTCTGATCATTTCGAATTGAAGACACCTTTGATTCAACTCGTGTCTACAAATCAATTCCACGGGTTTGACCGTGAAGATCCATATGCACACATCCGTTGGTTCAACAAGTTAACCTCGACCATCAATTACAAGGATGTGCCGCAAACAGCTATCAAATTGATGCTATTTCCGTTTTCACTCGATGGGGCAGCCCGGATTTGGCTGGAAAAAGAACCCCCTCGATCCATCGAAACTTGGGAAGATCTCGTACAAAAATTGGTCAATTTTTTCTTTCCTCCGTCAAAGACGACTAATCTAAAGAATGAAATTTCGGGATTTCGTCAAGGTTTCGATGAAAACTTCGGAGAGGCATGGGAACGATTCAAGGATCTTCTAAGAAAATGCGCACATCATGATTTCACGGAATTGCAACAAATAAACACGTTTTATAATGGGTTGAATGGAAACGATCAAGATTCTTTAAACGCAGCCGCCGATGGCAATATCTTGAATCGTCGACCTAAAGATGTGATTGAAATTTGTGAAAATAAGTCAAAAGTTCCTATCTCTCGAAACAAAGTGAATGTTCCTATCACTCAAGCTTCTTCATCCGGTAACTCATCAGAGATAGCCGCACCGTTAGCCGCTCTAACGGATGTAATTCGTTGCATGATGAAGGAAGTAAAAGAAATTAAGAGTGAAATTCATAAACCGGAACAAATCAAAGCCGTAAACAAAGTGTGTGAAACTTGTGGTGGCCCGCATGCGTATTATGATTGTCAAGCAACCGATGCTTCTTTTTACCAAGCTCCCGTAGCAGCCGTAAATTACAATTAATACCGACCGCAAGCGGAAACTCATTACCGAGCACCGAATGCTATGGTACCACCTGGTTTTTCACCCGTGCAAAATCAAAATAATCAAAACCGCTTTGTTCAAAATCAAGGTCAAAACTTTAACAATTCTCAAAATTTCAATCAAAACCGCAACAATTTCAACCAACCTTGCCAACCTCCAACTCAACAAGTTTATCAACAACCTCCTCAAGCTCCTTTGACAAATGACTTCATGAAAATTACTGAGTCAAGCATTCGTTCTATGCAAACTCAAATCAATAACATGAAAGTCGAGCTGAGGAAGGAAATTGATACTACGATGTCTTGTCAAACAAATGAGTTGAAGAATACGATGAGCAGTTTCATGAACATGAATATGAACAAGAACCAAGCTTCTTCTTCTTCCGGAGGACTTCCTAGCAATACAATTCCAAATCCTAATGCTGAGTTGAAAGTCGTCACCACTCGAAGTGGTAAGACGCATAATGGACCCTCGACTCCTATGCCCCCTCCACCGGGGGAAGTGAATCAAGATACAAAGGTGACAATGGACAAGGTGCATTTCTCAAGCCCACGAAGTACCGCACACGTCTAACCTCCAGATGTCCAAACTCAAGTTCCGGAACCCGATGTTCCGAAGACCAATCCTAAGCCTTCAATTCCATATCCTTCAAGGCTTAATAAACAAAAGCTCCATGATAAAACAAATCAACAAATGGAGAAATTCTTTAAAATCTTCAATGAGTTGCACTTTGACATAAGCTTCGCATATGCTCTCATTCTTATGCCCAAGTTTGCATCTACACTCAAAAGTTAGCTAAGCAACAAAGATAAGTTGGCTGAGATGGCAAAGACCCTGCTTAATGAGCAATGCTCGGCGGTTCTCCTCAAAAAGCTTCCCGAAAAGCTCGGAGACCCCGGCAAGTTTTTAATCCCATGTGATTTCTTGGGGATGGTTCAGTGCTCAGCCTTGGCCGATCTTGGCGCAAGCATTAACCTTATGCCACTCTCGGTATGGAAGAAATTATCTCTTCCGAAGCTTACATCTACTTGCATGACACTCGAGCTAGCGGACCGTACTGTAACTCATCCGCTTGGAATAGCCGAGGATGTTGTTGTGAAAGTAGGAAAGTTCCACTTTCCTACTGATTTTGTTGTGGTAGACTTTGATGCCGATCCTCGAGTTCCACTCATTCTGGGTAGAGCTTTCTTAAGAACGAGTCGTGCTCTCATTGATGTATATGCTGAAGAGTTAACCATTCGTGTTGAAAATGAAGAAGTCACGTTTAACATCAATCAAGACTCTAAACCTTGAACCACTAAAGGCAACGTTTCTACGGTGAACCAAAAATCTAATCTCGTAATTGCTTCCAAAAGAAGTGATTCGATACTTTCAAGATTTGAGGTTAAGAGTACTTCAAATAAACGTGCTGAGCTTAAAGCTATGAAAATTACCCCGGGCACAAGCAAATGGTTTGAGAAATGTGCTGGGGAAGTAAAAAGTATCTTTGATTATGATGAACAAGAACCGGAGACCACAACGGAAGTGGTAGAAATTGCTAGCTCTTAGAGCACACCACTTGTCCCACCTCCGGAATCTGTTTGTCGTATTGAGATTGTTGATTCTATGGAGGGAACTAAAAATTCCACTCCTATTTCGGCACCAATCATTTCCGACTCTTCCATTACTTCTCCTCCGATTGAGGGAAGTGATATCTATATGGAAGAGCTCGAGATGTTCTTATTTGATGCTCCAATTTCGCCGGAAATTGTTGAGCCCTATGGTGATCCGGGGGGAGATGCTCCGTTATTAGAAAAAATAATGTTTGATGAACCATTATTTTCCCTCCCCCCGAAGGATGTTGTTGTTAAAAATAAGCCGTCAGATCCTCCAGAGCTCGAGCTCGAGCTCGAGGATTTTGTTCCCGAATATGAGAATTTTATCTTTGATACGGCTGAAGAGAGTAGTGGCAATCCCACTTCTCATTCTGATTTTTCTCTCCCGGCTTATGAAGCCTTTTCTTTTGATATCAATCTTTTGGAAGAGACGAGTAGTGGCAGTACCACTTCTCATGCTTATATCTCTCTTCCCGAGTATGACTCATTTCTCTTTGATAAAAATGATCCAGTTATCTTTGAAGAGTTCTCCGGTGAACTCTCTCAGCCGGAATTTGATCATTTTTATTTCAATCTTGAGAATGATTCTAGTGTGGGGGGAGATGTTATTGATCTTAAGAACTTAGTTCTTGAAGATTTTATCCCGACCCTCCCTCCCGTTGAAGATGATATTGCTTTTGATGATGAAGAGTTATTTATGATCATCATAAAAATCTTGCTTCTCTTCATCACATATGGTGTGATTTCTCTTTCCCTTTTCTCCTACGGGAATGAGGACACCATCTTTGACCCCGGTATCTTCCCTTATAGTTTCTACTATTAAAATACCGTGGGTATCTCGTCGGTTTGGAACTTTCTTATGTTCAAATGTTTATTCAAACACATTGAATGAAAGTCCGATGGAGATTGTTTCTTCCACATGCTTCCCCAAGAACAAATGAATTCGGGGTCGAGTCAAGCTAGTGACTCGGTTAACAAAAACATTAGCACCATATGGGTGACAACCCATATTTCTGACTTCTTTCTATTTTCTAACAACTAAGTGTGGGGGAATCCCACTGTGCTTGGCTTTTGTGTGTTGTTTGCTCTGATTTTCAGGTTTCCCTTGGATAGTGATGATTGACGCGCCTGTTTTCAATCCAGCCGCCCAATATCCTATCCTTTTGCTAACGTTTATCTAGGGATATCTTTTTCAACCTTTTTTGTGAAAAATGGAGATTTCCGTTTCACACTTGGCTATTAGTATTACCTTTTTACGTTCTAAGTGTCGGCATAATAGCCGGTACATTGAATATTGAGGGCAATATTCAATTCTAAGTGTGGGGGGGGGGGGATTCTCGCGAATTTTGTCACATAAGTACCTTCTAGTTCCCTAGTACCCCCGTTTTTGACCAAAATTTTAAAATTTTTGTCATATAAAAAAAAATGTCATCAATAAAAGTGTGTTAGTGTTGATTAGGTTAGAACAAGGGGAATCCCGACTCTGCTAGAGTGTTGATCTAGCTGCTTCCTTAATGTTTAGACTAAGTTTTTACAATTTGTGCAAATGAAAATGCTGAGCGTAGAGTAGTTGGTTCTCTTTAGAGCTTATATAAGTAATATATGGCTTTTCCTCCCAGTAGCTCCTAATCTGACTTAATTAGTGCTTATTTTCAAACATTTGAACACACAAAATCATTTTTTCATAGATTTTGAAAAATACAAGTTCAAAGATTTATTTAAACTTCGGAACAAGCATATGCCATAGTAATATAAAAGTTAAGTAGTAAATGTATGTGCTAAAAAGCTACGGTTCAAGATCGGCCCTTGGATCCTTATTTCCGGAAGGCGTTTAGGTCTTGGCTACCCTCTTACACCGGCCCTTGGACCCTTAATTCTGAAAGGCGTTAAGGTCTTGGAACTCTCCGTTGTAACGGCCCTTGGATCCTTTATTCCAGGAAGGTGTAAGGTCTTGGTTCCTGTGAAACTCCGGTAGTTTATGTTGCACAAGTTAAAAAAAAAAATGAATTAAAAAAAAAATGAAAAAAAATGAGAAAATGAAAATAAAATAAAATGGAATGATATTGCAAAATGCAAAAATGGAATGATATTGCAAAATGCAATAAATTTTGAAGCTTGCTTGTTGTAAATTTTAAATCTATCTTTTAACTAGTATTAGTCAAAATTTTGTATAAACGTCGATTTTTGTGATCAAAATTTTGAAAATCAAGCACAGTCACCTAACTTGAATAAATTATGGGAGTGAAAAGTTAAGTCGCGACTTACATAGATTATTAGTATAAGTAGTGTTGGCATTTTACTAAAACATTTGCACAGTGAGTTTAAGCTTAGTTGGGAGTATAAAAAGAGGATGACGATTACAATTCCCTGGAGACACCCATTTTGTGTGAATCTCGTTCCATGATACCATTTTTGGAAATCAAGCATGTTATCTATTTTTGTTTTTAGTTTAAATTTCTCGCATTGAATAAAAAGTCGAAACGGGGTATACTTGGTATTCTTTTGATCCTTTCATTACTTTACATGATCGGATTGCTAGGGACTAGCAATAGTTTAGTGTGGGGGATTGATGAGTGTGTAAATACTCATCATTTTACACCCATATAAGACACAAATACGACCAAAAACACCCAAATGGACCATATATTGTTACAAATATCCTTGGATTGTGTTTTATGTGTTTCAGTTACAAAAAGGATTGAAAACGAGGCAAATATGGACAAAACCGAGCATGATATGGAAAAGAGCCGAAAGCCGATGCCGGAAAAGAAATTATTTATTCGGATAAAATTAAAGCTCAGAAAATCCCAATTGGTCCTTGGATTATTCTCATTTGGCAACATTAGTCCCTTGGTTTAACTTTGGAAATATGGCTGACTTGGTCCCCATAACTTACAACAATTGCACTTTTGGTCCTTGGTTAAATCCATCTAACTAAACACAACCAAACCCTTTACCTTAACCCACCAGCCCATCACCATAACAAAAGCCTCAGGCCCACAACCCGGCCAATTGTTT
The DNA here is from genome assembly GCA_021014915.2 of Artemisia tridentata subsp. tridentata. Taxonomy (NCBI): domain Eukaryota; kingdom Viridiplantae; phylum Streptophyta; class Magnoliopsida; order Asterales; family Asteraceae; genus Artemisia; species Artemisia tridentata. Next base: position 92,207,333 of record CP139501.1, read on the forward strand.
TAGCTAACCCACAGTTGACCCGGTCAACTCCTTCTTTCCCAAAAGCCCGCCAAAAAAAAAACACCATCATCACCCCTATTCTGCTTCCCCTCTGCCACACTCAACCTCCCCCCTCCTAGACACTCCACCCTACTAGTCACATGTATCCCTCCCCCTCTTCACGAGATACCAAGCCAGGTCAGCAATCCGTGTGTACATATGGGCGCCAAAGTGATATAAAGGGCTGTGATCATGTCTACTTTAATCCAACGGATGGGATTTGTTCAAAGAAGCACAAAAGTTGTTTTGTGAAGGTTTATCTCACAAAAGAAGTACAAAAGGAGGAAGACTTTAGTTTTTTTTAGATTAGTATAAATAGGTCAAGTGTAAGCCTTTATAGGCAGGTTTTTTTTAGCTATTTCTTTAAGGTACTTGTATTTTTATTTCCAGTATTGTATTCTACTCTCATTTTAATATAATTTCAGTCTTTGTTTTAAAAGTTCCAAATTACTGTTTTAGCTTATTTACTGTTCCAGTGTTTAATCTGCTGCTTCTCTGCTTTTTCTTTGCTTAATTGGTTGTATTAAGGGTATTTAAAGTTAAAGGGATAGGTTAATATAACTCTTATCAGTTTTTAGGTCAAAACAGTCAATAAGCACTCAGCTTATTCTGAGTGCTTATTTTTATCATAACATTTTTCATTGGATACTTATCAAGTTACCTAATCACTGTTCTTCAAAATTCTAGGCTTAAATAGTTATAATTTTCACCTCAGTCCCCTTAAAGGAGTGTTTGGGACAGTGGGGTCAATGGGTGAAAATGGGTAAAAAGTTAGTTGCACTGTTCATTTATCTACGTGTTAAGTTTGATTGATCTTACTTAGTGTTAGATAAGCTGAGGATAGTAGCATTTAAGTTGATTTGAAAATTTTTAAGGATTTGTGCTTGTAAGTAAAAAAGGTAGATTCATAACTGCCTTTATAAGCTCCTACATAAGCTGAGCTTATTTAATCAATATTTTTGGCAAACTAGTGTTCTCTTTATTGATTTAAGTGTAGGATCAGAAGTTGGAACTGTTTCATCAAGTAACAAAAGAGTTGAGGCCAAATTTCCTTTTCTGCTGCATCAGTGCAGTTGTGCAGTCCTGCACTATTTTTGTTACCATTCTCAGTTTTTTGCTTAATTGTAACTACTTATTTATTTGATCTCCTTGCATGATTATTGGTTTACTAGTTATTTGTAGTACTGGCTTTAGTTTTTTAGCTTGGATTTCACTAGGTAGCTTATTAAATAGCTTGTATTCAGTCTGCAAATAAGCCCCTCAGATTGGCCTTAACCTGTATCAGTTTTTATGTTCTTTCACCATCTGATCTTGGTCCAGATTAGATAAGCAATTGATTAGTAAATTTGGGCATCTTGGTTTTATAAGCAGTCTGTAGTATCAGCTTTTGGGATCTGCTTTTAGTTTCCCCTAATCAGGTTTTAGCTAGCGTATAGAACAGCTTAAAGTGGGCTGTTCACTCATTGTTTCTTTGCCTAAATTGCAACTATGCTTTGTAGATTTAAGTTTCCCTTACCCTATTTATGTTTCCCATAGTTTTAAGTTATCCTTATCCTATTGGTGCTTCCCGTAGTCATTAGTTATTTAAATTTAATCAAAATCCAAAATCTCTCCATTTTCATATTTCAAACACGATTCACAAACCCGATCTCACAAATTCCATTCATCCTTCATCGGGGATAACAAACCGGGTTACACATACTTCACTTGTGTTTCCTTGGAAAAATAACGTGTTGATTTTAACCGATCAGTGTCCTACACCTTCTACCATAAAGCATTTCATTGGGTGGCATATCTATACTCGCATAATAACTATTGTTGTAGGCGAATTCAACTTGATGTAAATGATCGTCCCAATTACCTACAAAGTCAATCATACAGTCTCGTAACATATCTTCTAAGGTTTGAATCGTCCTCTCACTTTGCCCATCGGTTTGAGGATGAAAAGCCGTGCTCATATGTAGTTTTGTACCTAGCTCTTCTAGGAAATTTTGCCAAAAGTTTGAAGTGAAGCGTCCGTCTCTATCGGAGACTATAGAAATGGGCTCTCCATGACGTGCGACTATCTCGTTGACATAAATCTTAGCTAACTTGTGAACATGCATATTCTCTCTGATCGGAATGAAGTGTGCACTCTTTGTTCGGCGATCTACTATGACCCAAATTGTATCGTTCTTCTTTTTCGTCCTTGGCAATTTCGTAATGAAATCCATCGTGATCTTTTCCCACTTCCAAATCGGAATGTCTAAAGGTTGAACTTTTCCATACGGCTTTTGGTGCTCGGCCTTAACCTTTAAACAAGTTAGACATTTCTCCACGTACTTTACACAATCCTTTTTCATACCCGGCCACCAATATTTCTCCTACAAATCACGGTACATCTTTGTAGCTCCCGGATGAATAGAATACTTTGACTTGTGTGCTTCTTCTAAAATCAATTTCTTGATATCGCTCCGAAAAGGAATATAAACCCTTCCATACCGTGTCTTAATCCCTCGACTATCTTCTTCAAGATGCGGAATGTGAGAGGTAATACGTTCACTTTCTCTATTTTCTTCCTTCAATGCTTCCTCCTGAGCTAACTTGATTTTATCAAAAAGATCGGACGTAACAACCATCCGTAACGAATGAATCCTAGTAACTTCATTTCGATCCTGGCGACTCAGGGCGTCCGCCACAACGTTCGCTTTACCCGGGTGGTAGCGAATTTCACAATCATAGTCCTTTAACAAGTCTAACCGTCTTTGTTGTCTCATGTTCGGATCTTTCTTCTCAAGGAAATATTGAAGGCTTCTATGATCGGTGTAAATTACAAACTTGACACCATACAAATAATGCCTCCAAAGTTTTAGGGCAAAAACTACATCCGCAAACTCAAGATCGTGAGTTGCATAATTTTCTTCATGCTTCTTTAGTTGTCTCGAGGCGTAAGCGATTACTTTACCCCTTTGCATAAGAACACATCCGAGACCGGAATAAGATGCGTCGCTGTAAACCACCATATCTTCAGTTCCTTCCGGCAACACAAGAATCGGAGCTTCACATAACTTTTTCCGTAGAGTACGAAAAGCTTCGTCCTGTTTTTCACCCCACTCAAATGTAGCATTCTTCTTAGTGAGTTTGGTTAGCGATGATGCGATTTTGGAGAAGTCTTGTATAAACCTACGGTAATATCCCGCGAGGCCAAGAAAACTTTGGATCTCACCAACATTCTTTGGTGCTTGCCACTTCATTACAGCTTCTATCTTTGAAGGATCAACTTTATACCGTCGAAATTAACAACGTGAATGAGGAATTGAACTTCTTGTAACCAAAATTTACATTTTGACAACTTGGCGTATAACCTTTCTTTCCTCAATGTCTCAAGAATCTCCCGTAAATGCACGGCATGTTCCTCCTTACTTTTTGAGTAGACAAGAATATCATCGATGAACACTATAACGGATTTATCCAACATTTTTCTACAAACACGGTTCATGAGATCCATGAAGACCGCAGGCGCGTTCGTGAGACCAAAGGGCATAACCGTAAACTCATAGTACCCATATCGGGTCCTAAAGGCCGTCTTAGGAATGTCTTCTTCTCGAACCTTCAATTGATGATAACCCGAACAGAGATCGATCTTCGAAAACCACCTCGCACCTTGAAGTTGATCAAAGAGATCATCGATTCTTGGTAACGGATACACGTTTTTCACCGTGACTTTGTTCAATTCACGGTAGTCAATGCACATCCGCATACTACCATCTTTCTTCTTAACGAACAAGATTGGAGCTCCCCACGGCGAACTACTAGGGCGGATAAAGCCTTTGTCGAGCAATTCTTAAAGCTGACTCATTAGCTCTTTCATTTCGGACGGAGCTAGATGATAAGGAGTTTTTGCAATAGGAGTAGCACCTGGAACAAGATCAATACGGAATTCAACTTTCCTTTCGGGTGGAATACCCGACAAGTCTTCTGGAAAGACATCACAAAATTCATTTACAACCGGAACATCGTCGATGCTTTTCTTTTCAAAACTTGTATCTACCACGTGAGCCATAAAGGCATAACAACCACGTGATAAATATCTCCTAGCCTTCATCACGGAGCATAACTTTAACTCACCCTTCCTTTAATCGCCATAAATAATCATCTCACGACCGCTAGGATTTACAACCCGGATGATCATTTGGCTACAAAGGATGGCCGCATTATATTTGTCAAGCCAATTGATGCCAATAACAATATCAAATTCCCTGAGCATTATGGGAATTAAGTCAACCTTAAAGGCATTATCATCAATCTCTATCTCTACATCTCGATATACATTGGATACTACAACAACTTTACTATCGGCTATTTCGACTTCGAGGGGTATCGAAAGTTTAACTAGTGGGGTAGTTAGATGCTTCCTAAAATTATAAGATACGAAGGACACACTAGCACCCGAATCATACAAAACTCGAGCGGGTACGGAATTAACAAGATGAATACCTGTGATAACGTCGGACCCTGACTTGGCTTCTTTGGCACTCATCTGATAAACACGAGCTTTTGGTTTTGGAACTTCTACTTTTTCATCTTTGACAGTTCTCAATGGCTTTGCTTTGATTACCTTTGAGTTTGGGCAATCCTTCAACCTATGCCCTATTTCATTACACCCGTAGCAAACTATCATAGGTTTGGTGCAATCTTTACTTTGATGGTCTGGAGCTCCGCACTAGTAACAACCCGGCATATTACGCCTACATTCTCCAAGATGAAACTTGTTACACTTCGGACATGCCACTTTAGTCTTGGTTCCCACACCTTTCTTGCCATGATCAAATTTAGTTTTCTTCTCATCTCTATCTCCAAACTCTTGCTTCCTCTTTGGTTCCTTAGCCTCTTTCTCCTTTCTCCTTAGTAAGTCTGCTTCTCTTACACGAGCCCTACTCAAAAGGTCTTCCAAGGTAGTACATTTAAACGGCGAGATTACATCACGAATATCATCTTTAAGCATCCTTTGGAATTTGTCAACTTTAAGCTTCTCATTGCCATGGTATTCGGGACAATACGGAACCATATCATTAAACTTTCTCCACAACTCATTCACGGTCTCATTGGTTTGAGTGAGAGATTGGAATTTCTCCCGGATCTTGTCAATCTCTTCAACCGGAGCATATTTGGCACTAAACAACTCCTTAAATTCCTTCCAACTACATGCTTTGGCCCAAGGTTTACCCTTCTCACAAACCTTCCCCTCCCACCATGTTTTAGCGCTATCGCAAAGAAAGTTAGTAGCATAGATAACCTTCTTCCTTTCCTCACATCCGCTAGTACGGAAAGCACCCTCCACAGCCGTAATCCACCTATTACTAACAATCGGGTCAAGAACACCGGTAAACCGTGGTACATCACAAGCCGTGAAGTCACGGTAAGTAGCTTTGTCACTCTTAGTTTCTTTTTCTATGCCGCATTCCTTCTTGATATTCATCTTTCATCAATCCCCGAAGATTTTGTGTTGTCTTATTAACATAGTAGGGCATTGCTTGCTTAATAGCCTTACCTACCCTTTTTGCCATCATTGAGTCTAGAGTTTTTATTTCCTCTTCCGTGAAACCTCTAAAGTTAAGGCTTCCGGAGCTAGAAGAGGAAGAACTTTCCTTTTCTTTGTTGTTGTCACCCGCATCGCTTGCCGAAGATTAGGCATGTTTGGTAGCCGTGGCTTTTGCAACTTCTTTCGGGTGAGGGGTTTCCATTTCTTCTTACTGAAATTAGTAGGTCACAATATCAAATACAATCATATACATAGCCGATGCATGAATGACATATCTATCCTTATACTAAATATCCTAGCTTGTCACTCGTGTATGGTCTAAATGATTTCAATTTCCCATATGTACCATATTTTTATCACTACAGTGGCCAGGCGTAGTAATAAAAATATTTAACATACGTGTCCTCAAAACCATCCAAACAATACACAAATAACAAACACTAGTCCTAAACGCATCTACACAAGGCCTAAGTCTAGGAAATCATAAAGTGGAATCCTAAATCTCTTAGACCGAAGCTCTGATACCAAGTTGTTAAACCCCGTGCCCGTTTAGACCAAAAATTTTAAACTTTACGCGGAAACGACCCAATTTTACGGACATCCTACTACTCTTTTGACCATTTATAAAAATCTATAGACATCCAGACCTTGAAACTATTTTTAAATGGAACTAGACTCAATTACCTTCAAAATGACGGGTGGCGTGACCCGAATCGATTTATGGTTTAAAAGATATGATTTTTCAAAAATTTCAAAAAACTGAAAATACTCCCCAACCGGCGGTTGGCCTCCTCAGAAAGGCACCAGCCGCCCGGCTGGAGTCCCAACCGGCGGTTGGCCTTCTCAGAAAAATCCGAACCGCCCGGCTAGAATTCCAACCGACGGTTGGTCTTCACAGAAAAGTCCAGCCGCCACGGTTGGGACTCCAACCGGCGGCTGTGAACCTGCAGAACTTGAATTTTTTTTGCCGTTTGACCCTTTTTCACCATATGCCGCTTTTACCACTTCCATATTACATCAAACTTGACCAAAACCATTAACTTAACATACTAAACTTATTCAATAATCACTTAACCCATATACATTTCAAAATGGGTGGAAAAGGCTATATGCCAAACACACCAATAACGTTGATTACAACCATAACTATAAACCATTACGACTTCATGAAACTTACACATAATTAAACCATGACCTAAACATGAACAAAAGACCTTGAATGATGACAAGACCATTAAATAAGAAAACGACCATATAGATTGAAGTTTACTAACACAAGAAAGGACACTTCGGGGCTTCCAACTTCAAGAACGTTTGGTCCAAAAGATTTTGGTCTTCTTGTCTACCTTCTACAACTACGCTACTTCTTCCTTCCAAGACTACAAGCTAGGCTAAGTCCTTACCTTTGCTTCCTCCACTTTTACCTACAAAACCATCATTAACTACAACCGTAAGCGAAATGCTTAGTAAGTATATAGGGCATAACCATCAATACATTTATGAGATTGGTGATTAACACCAATCATAACATTACCATGGAGCATAACAACATATCATTACTTACCTTGATCAAGTAAGCAATTATATAACATTTTCATAACTAGCATTGGATCCAAGCTATCTATCAATAACAAACTCCATAACAAGACACATTAATACATCATAACATTAGCATAAATAACATTAAACAAGTTATACCTATATACTTACCTTAATCCCTACTAGGTCCCTACTTGGACTTGATATAGGCTCTACAAATGCTTCATATCACAAGATTAACTTCAATTAGTGACTAATTAGCTAGGGAGATCATTAATTCACTACCTTTATCCTCTATACCGAATTACCATAATATGAACCCTAATTTCTCATATTGGGGAAAGTACTTACTTGATGAGGGGATTAAAATTAAGGGATCTCTAAGGCCTCTTGATAACCACAATGAGCTAAGATGATGATTTCTAGTTCCCTCCCTTTTCTTCTATATATGTCGACACTCATGTAGAACACACTCAAAATTTCCAGACTTTTCTAAGTGCTATGCATTTATTCATGTGTGGGAAATAGTTTAGCTATTTAGCAAAGATACAGTTGAGCTATCTGGCTTAGGTATATGAGTCTGTTCATCAGTTCTCAGCTTAAGATTCTCTAGTATATTCGGGTATGTTGTGGACACGAACTCATCATTTAACTTCACAAGTGGTGGATCAGAGGTGAAATCCTTCTCATGGGGTGATCTCTCCTTCTCTGCTTTGCCAGAATCAGGGCCTGTAGTATCTTTAGCTTGTGTCTCAACCTTCCTAACATTCTCTTCCATGGTTCCCGCTTCTTCTGATTCAGTGTCACTAGAGTCAAGATCAAGCTCTTGACTTGGTGACTTTTCCCTTGCAGCTTCAAAATTTTCAGTATCATTAGCGGTTTCAGAGGTTCGTCTCTTGAGAATGAATTTTGTGGTTGTCTTTGATGCTGGAGAAGAGATATCTAGAAGTGTCTGAGTAACCTGTTCGTCAGTGGCAATCCCTTTTCCTTTACCTTCCACTTCCGCCAATGGTTGAGGTCTCCCTGTATTAGGTTCTCTGATGATCACACCTTTGGTAGAGTGTCCCGGCAACTTCTCTTGTTCTTTCAAACTGGCTTCTACGGCCTTTTGAATGTTAACTGCCACTTCTTGCAGAATATGCTCAGGCATGGACACTTCTTCATTCATAAATTGATCTTTCAGTCTTTGTCTTTTAGACCCTTGTTTCTTACCCGCAACACTCTTTTTGGGTTTCTTAGCATCACCAGGAGCATCATCAACAGGGGATGCCTCCTTTCTCTTCTTGGGTAGAGTATCATATGTGGGTTTGGTGGTCTTGGATTTTGTTTTGCTATGCTTGGTTGACTTCTGAGGTTTAGGTGCCAGGGGTCCAGCATCACCAACTAGTTCAGCAGTAAGATACTGTAACACCCCCAATTCAATGATGCAGCAGAATTCAAACTGGGTGTTACTCGACGACACAACAGTCGTAATAATAGAAAACGATCTCTAACTGATTCGTTTCAAAAAGGATTTATCATTCAAACAATATAACAGAGTTTTACAAGATAGGTCCCAAAAGGTTCCACGTTTACAAATATATCAATATAAAGTCTTTTGATATCTTTTTTGAATGATAAAGTAAGTTATAGCCTTCTTGATTGAGTCCGTGCCCCTCCGTGCCATCATTGATCATTATGCACCTGAAATACATGCTTAAAACTGTCAACACAAAGGTTGAGTGATATTTATAGAGTTTGTTATGGAGTTGAACACAATATGTTGGTAGTGTGAGCTATAGACTCACACTAATGGTTGGAAAACAAAATGGTTATTATTATTCACTAAGCTCATGCAACCAATACGTTAACGTGTACCAATATCGATCGGTGGAGTTACCCCGGTAGGTACGTTGCCAACATACCTAAGTCTCAAATATAGTGCGTTTGTTTGCCTAACCGGTCAATACAAACGGGATTCGTCAATCCCAATAGGCCTATTCATAATACTCGCGCTCACTATTCCTAGTGACTAAATGGTTCATGATATGGGGTCTTGGATTGGCAAGGATGGTACTTAGTGATAATAAAACAATCAGATAGTATACAAATTCAAAGCATTGTGTTCGGTTAAAAATAACATGTATTCCCCCCAAGGGTTTGTAAAACAATTAAGTAATAGGAAATGGGGCTATCAACTCACCTCAGAGTAAATGATGTTAAGGATTTAATGAAATTGCTGGATAAGCCGGGAGAATCTCTACGAGCAACCTAGAAATATGATATCGTGTCTTAGGTTCTAAAACAATGAAGTGAATATTTAAATATTTCATATATAGTTTATATATCTCGTACTACTGTTCAGGCCATCATAATCCAAAGGACATGCAGTAAACGTTCGAGGAGCTAGGACACTTTAATTCGTAAATCCAGCAACTCGTCGATACGTTCACCCAAATGAAACCCCTCACATGAAGCTCACTACTAACATAGTATTTATATGTGAAACATATATTTTGCTTACTTGATTATATGACATATTAAGAGTTTATAAATACAATAAATAAACTAACAAAGTTTTTAAGTATTTAAATAAGTTTGAGTCTTATAATTGCTTACCTTTATTTAGAATGCTTGAGTATTATAGAAAAAAGGAATATAAGCGGAGCTTCGACGTGAAATTTATAATCTTCGTAAACCCGAGGCTACTTGAAGATTATAACATCGCTTTCCTGAAAACCCGAAGCTATTTGAAGATAATAACAAAGTCTTTTTGGAGACTTGAAGTTATTTGAAGATTATAACGACTCTTTCTTGAAAACTCGGAGAAAATAATATCAAATGCTAGCTTTTCTCAAGAACACATGAACTTTCTTACAAAATATAAGAGAAGTGCCTTTGGTTTTAGGTCTTTAAGGTTATAAGAAGGTTTCGTGCAATTTTTCTATGTGTTTTAGCTTGGTATTTATAGGCTAGAAAATCTTGTTAACTATATATCGGGTTAAAAACTAACCATGGTTAAGTTGTATACTTGTAAAGATCTAAGGAATGAATGGTCAAGATCAAGCCAACAAGCTTGATGACACATCAAAAATGCCACATATGGCTAAAATGTTGAGGTTAGGAGTTTTGAGTTTTTATCTTGCCTTTACGGAGTGAGTTTTGGTCTTGGTAATTTCTAACGGTAAGTATTTAAATCACAAAACGTAAAATCAGGTATCGTAAAAATACGAAACTTGTAGAAATGATCAAACTTATCAATATACTCATTATTATCTTATAAAAATGAGTGATAAATTTAATGGGTCGCAAAAACGCTGATAACGCTGAAAACGTAGGTTTAAAACGCGTAAAAATGTAAAACGTACGAAAGTTGCGTAAAACTGAGAAAAGTAAAATATAACTTTTCTAATATGAATATAATGAACTTAAAAGACTTAAAATGTCTAGGCTAGGATTAGTCTAGTGTCGGTTGGTGTTAAATTTTATTTAGACATAAAACCGTAAGTGTTAAAAATCAAGGAATGATTTTTGGTCAAAGGAGGAGGGAAAAATATGTCGACTTTTCCCAAAATGTGAAAGCTTCTAAAAGTCTTAGAAAATATGGTGCAGGTATAGGCTAAGGTTGCGGATGAGTAAAAGTGCTTAAAACGCAAGTTTAGTTCTATAAGACACAAGGTCTATTTGGTAACATTTTAACTTAAAAATCAAAAATTCCCTAATTGATTCTGAGTGTACTAAAAATTAATCTGATGCGAGAAAAATTGTTGCAGTTGGTTTTCGTTATGCGCAGGATGTTTAAATGGCGTTTAAACCAAATGTATAGCTTCTTAATAACTTTTGCGAAAATGACCCGATGAGCGTCAAACTTTCACTTTATCATGGAAATAATTTAACTTACGAGAATATGAAATAAAAATTTCGAGAGTGAATAATGAAAGTGAATAGTAAAAATGAATAGTAAAATTTCGGGAATAGAATTTAACTTGAAAATGCGAATTGTTACAGTCTCTACCCCTTAAGGGAATTCCGTCCCGGAATTCAGTGTGTGTTATCTGGTGGTGAGGAGTCTAGGAAAAGTTGGGGTAGTTTCGGGATAAAGGATGTATCGTACAGTATCTAAGTCAACTAGAGTTTGAAAGAAACGTGACACTGTGAAATTTTACATACTAACTTATCTTGTTCTGGTATTTCTATATCATCCATGAAATCTTATAATGGGTTCAGATAATAATGTGATATGTCAATAATTAAAATAATGTAGTGTACTCTTACCATTTTTATTCTAAGGTATAGATGTCAAGTTTGCTTTAAAAATCTTAAGGAGATTTTAAAGGATTATGGTGGAATGATACATTTGGAACCTAAATATGCTAGTACTTTTAATGGATAAAGAGAAGAATTGATAACTATCCCAAGATAGTAGTTCGGATTATCTCATAAATGAAAACTTTCAAGAATGAAATTAGGTAGTACAAATAAGGTGTTAAGATTTCGCTGAGTGGTAAGACACTATCATGTCTCAAGGTCTTTTTAATGAATTCTGGTGGTTTATCGAGTTCAAGTAGGTAATTAATCTGAACATAACCCTAGTACAACTATTCTCAGTTTAGTGATTACAAAGGAACTACTACTATATAGGTCTATTGTGATTTTTAGTCAGATTCGGGAGACCTTTGTGAGTTGAGAGGTGTTGATAATGGTGCTACATCATATGCATTATCATATCCACCATCCTCTTTAGGGCGTGGCTCATCCCAATCAGATACAAAATACTCAGGGGAAGGTGGTACAACATTAGCCGGTAGTGGTTCCTCCTCTTCATCATCGGTTGAATCTTTGTAAGGTTCTTCTTCGTTATCAGAAACGAAGGCATTTAAGAAGTCAAACCCGGGCTCGGGTGAGGGTGGTAAAACGGGGAGATGATTAGGTGGAGCAAGAATATCACTGGGAGAAGTGGGTGCGCACATGATTTCTATAAGAAGTTTATACAATGTCAAAACAATCCAAGTGTTTACATAAAATGATCATAGTATGGCAAGTGTGTATATATCAATATACTATTATGTTTGCGCAGCATAACATGCTTACGTGAAAATGCTCAAATGTGCTAAGGGTATATATATCAATATGCTAACATGTTTGTGTAGTATACAATGTCTACGGGGAAATGCTCAAGTAAGGGTACATATATCATATGTAAATATGTTTGTGTAGTAATAAAATGCTTAATAAGTCCATGATCGTCTGGACTCTGGAGGATGGAAGGCACGAAGAGCGGAAGGCTATAAAATGTTTTTGCTTGTAAAGGTGGTTATAGTTTAGGTCTCATTTAGACCCGATTCTCTACAACCATGGCTCTGGTACCAATCTGTAACACCCCCAATTCAATGATGCAGCGGAATTCAAACTGGGAGTTACTCGACGGCACAACAGTCATAATAATAGAAAATGATCTCTAACTGAGTCATTTTAAAAAGGATTTATCATTCAAACAATATATCAGAGTTTTACAAGATAGGTCCCAAAAGGTTTCATGTTTACAAATACATCAATATAAAGTCTTTTGATGTCTTTTTTGCATGATAAAGTAAGTTATAGCCTTCTTGATTGAGTCCGTGCCCCTCCGTGCCATCCTTGATCATTATGCACCTGAAATACATGCTTAAAACTGTCAACACAAAGGTTGAGTGATATTCATAGAGTTTGTTATGGAGTTGAACACAATATGTTGGTAGTGTGAGCTATAGACTCACACTAATGGTTGGAAAACAAAATGGTTATTATTATTCACTAAGCTCATGCAACCAATACGTTAACGTGTACCAATATCAATCGGTGGAGTTACCCCGGTAGGTACGTTGCCAACATACCTAAGTCTCAAATATAGTGCGTTTGTTTGCCTAACCGGTCAATACAAACGGGATTCGTTAATCCCAATAGGCCTATTCACAATACTCGCGCTCACTATTGCTAGTGATTAAATGGTTCATGATACGGGGTCTTGGATTGGCAAGGATGGTACTTAGTGATAATAAAACAATCAGATAGTATACAAATTCAAAGCATTGTGTTCGGTTAAAAATAAAATGTATTCCCCCCAAGGGTTTGTAAAACAATTAAGTAATAGGAAATGGGGCTATGAACTCACCTCAGAGTAAATGATGTTAAGGATTTAATGAAATTGCTGGATAAGCCGGGAGAATCTCTACGAGCAACTTAGAAATATGATATCGTGTCTTAGGTTCTAAAACAACGAAGTGAATATTGAAATATGTCATATATAGTTTATATATCTCGTACTATTATTCAGGCCATCATAATCCAGAGGTCATGCAGTAAACGTTCGAGGAGCTAGGACACTTTAATTCGTAAATCCAGCAACTCGTCGATACGTTCATCCAAATGAAACCCCTCACATGAAACTCCCTACTAACATAGTATTTATATGTGAAACATATATTTTGCTTACTTGATTATATGACATATTAAGAGTTTATAAATACAATAAATAAACTAACAAAGTTTATAAGTATTTAAATAAGTTTGAGTCTTATAATTACTTACCTTTATTTAGAATGCTTGAATATTATAGAAAAAGGGAATATAAGCGGAGCTTCGACGTGAAATTTGTAATCTTCGTAAACCCGAGGCTACTTGTAGATTATAACATCACTTTCTTGAAAACCCGAAGCTATTTGAAGATAATAACAAAGTCTTTTTGGAGACTTGAAGTTATTTGAAGATTATAACGACTCTTTCTTGAAAACTCGGAGAAAATAAGATCAAATGCTAGCTTTTTTCAAGAACACATGAACTTTCTTACAAAATATAAGAGAAGTGCCTTTGGTTTTAGGTCTTTAAGGTTATAAGAAGGTGTGGTGCAATTTTTCTATGTGTTTTAGCTTGGTATTTATAGGCTAGAAAATCTAGTTAACTATATATCGGGTTAAAAACTAACCATGGTTAAGTTGTATACTAGTAAAGATCTAAGGAATGAATGGTCAAGATCAAGCCAACAAGCTTGATGACACATCAAAAATGCCACATATGGCTAAAATGTGGAGGTTAAGAGTTTTGAGTTTTTATCTTGCCTTTACGGAGTGAGTTTTGGTCCCGGTAATTTCTAACGGTAAGTATTTAAATCACAAAACGTAAAATCAGGTATCGTAAAAATACGAAACTTGTAGAAATGATCAAACTTATCAATATACTCATTATTATCTTATAAAAATGAGTGATAAATTTAATGGGTCGCGAAAACGCTGATAACGCTGGAAACGTAGGTTTAAAACGCGTAAAAATGTAAAACGTACGAAAGTTGCATAAAACTGAGAAAAGTAAAATATAACTTTTCTAATATGATTATAATGAACTTAAAAGACTTAAAATGTCTAGGCTAGGCTTAGTCTAGTGTCGGTTGGTGTTAAATGTCATTTAGACGTAAAACCGTAAGTGTTAAAAATCAATGAATGATTTATAAAATCAAGGAATGATTTTTGGTCAAAGGAGGAGGGAAAAATATGTCGACTTTTCCCAAAATGTGAAAGCTTCTAAACGTCTTAGAAAATATGGTGCAGGTATAGGCTAAGGTTTCGGATGAGTAAAAGTGCTTAAAATGCAAGTTTAGTTCTGTAAGACACAGGGTCTATTTGGTAACATTTTAACTTAAAAATCAAAAATTCTCTAATTGATTGTGAGTGTACTAAAAATTAATCTGATGCGAGGAAAATTGTCACAGTTGGTTTTCGTTATGCGCGGGATGTTTAAATGGCGTTTAAACCAAATGTATAGTTTCTTATTAACTTTTGCGAAAATGACCCAATGAGCGTCAAACTTTCACTTTATCATGGAAATAATTTAACTTACGAGAATGTGAAATAAAAATTTCGGGAGTGAAAAATGAAAGTGAATAGTAAAATGAATAGTAAAATTTTGGGAATAGAATTTAACTTGAAAATGCGAATTGTTACAGATACCTTTGATACGCAGCCACTTTATTCAAATAATCCTGATAATAAGGAGCATTACGAATGTCATTTGTGATGAGAGCTTCAGGTATATTCATCCCAAAGAACTCTTGCTTGGTTCCCTTTGCCAAGAATTTGAGATTTCCCAGGACATGTTCATCAGATGGCAAGTGGAGAGGAGAGTCAGATCTTGGATGGAACTTGTGCTGGCATTGAAGATGATGAATTATCCTCTTTGTGTACCTGATACTTGGAATCACAAGTTTGTTGACCGTTTTCTTACTAGCTTTATGCAATGCCAGTTTTTTCATGTCCTCAGTGAAAGTGTGAATGGAGTGAGTGAATTCCTCCCAGATCCTTTCAGCAAAATCAATTTTGGCCCTTTTAACAATTCCCCATAGAATCTGTAGCATTGGAGCTCTTGGCCTTTCATACCCTGAGGTTTTTCCTATGAGACACAGGTTGATGATAGTGATGATTGCCCTCCATGGCTGATACTTATCATTAGTGACAACTGCAGATAACATGTTGACTGTTATGGGGTAGCACAGATCATTGACGAAGTTGATAAGATCATCAGGTGGTGGTGGTGGAGTAAATGGCTTGTTCACAATGACCGGTGTGATTTGTAATGCGTCTCTGATGGTGTCTTTGGTAAGATCAAACCATTGTTCATCCAGCTGACAACGGTAGCATCCAGTATCTTTATCATAGCTCACTGTGTTCCAGAACTGCTGAATGTAGATAGCTGGAATAGCTGAGCTAGCCGTAAATGCACTGAAGAATGTGGTTTGCTTAAGAATGTCCACCGCGACTTTGTAGATAGGATTGGGTTGAGACTTATCCATATCTAAGTAGCAGTTGCTTTTTCCAATAGAGACCCATCTGCTACGAGGCAAGATCTGTTCATCTGAACGAATGGGAGGTGGAACAACAGGTGCTTGTTTAGCTGGAACATCGGCCATTGTATCTGCACAATTACATTCACAAGGAAACATATATACAGATACAATGTTAGACAAGAGCAAATGCTCGATGTTAGATCATTGTTTAGAAGCAAGATGCACCCATTAAATCTCAATCAGTCACAATTTGAAAATGATTTGACAATTAAATACTCATAGTTTATAATAAGCAAGGATTGTGATTAGACAAAATATGGACACAAATTGCAACAGCCAAATCGCAAGCAGTCAAATAATCAAATCGCAGACTATTCAAAACGCAACCATCAAGCAGTGGATCAAATCGCAAGAATTAAATATTTGACATGTAGGCCCTGCACATTGAATATTTAGATTTTTCAACCTCAAATCGCACAGCTTGTGATTTGGCCAGTTTTAACAATATAATATTCAAATCGCAACCAGGTACGAGCAAATCGCAACACTAGGGGTCCTATAATTTGATTATAAAATTATTGCCAAAGCAAATCGCAGACATTGCGATTTGACCTGAAACACGCAATATTATAATCAAATCGCACCCATGACACTCAACAGTCAAAACGCAGAGGATAAAATATTCACGATATTCAAATCGCAGATACTGCGATTTGACCTGTATAGAGCAATATTATAATCAACTCGCAACATGGGACAATCAAATCGCAGGCAGGCAAATACATTCAAAACGCAACCAGACATTAAATAATCAAAACGCAACCACAACGATTAACCTCTAAATTGCAACTTAAATTAAATGATCAAATCGCATTCAAGAATGAGACGCCAAATCGCAACCAAGTACAACAGGTCAAAACGCAACCAAGGACATTATGGGTAAATCGCAATTAAGAAAAATTAAACAAAAAGCAGTCTAAAGCTTTAACTCAAAATGCAATCAAGAAACTTTTAAAAAACCAAACCGCACCTAAGAATCTTAACATCAAGACGCAACCAAGAACAATAACCACAAAAACGCAGTCAAGAACATTTTCGCAAATCGTAACTAGGACCACATAATCACGACTAGATTTAATCAACCAACCAACTGCATCTCATGGAGTCAAGGCTACATGAATGAATCAGCACAAGATTCCCTGATCTATTTGAGTTATCCTAACATATTCCCACATCAACACACATAATTTTGACATAAATAGTCAAACCTACATTCGAAAATCAAAGGACTTAAGCAAGAAGGGAAGAGGATGTCATTAAATAATCAATAAAGCAACAACACATGATATTGCATCAATCCCATCAAACACAAACCATAAACAAACACTAACCACGAATTCGCAGTCGAGTACACACGAACACCTTCAAATCATAAGAAATAACGATTTTAGGACAATGATATTAAAGACAAGGCAAGCAAACATGATATGGAATGAAAAACACGCAATACCTAGGCAAGAAATCACACAATAGTCCTAAAACAATGAGATTGAAGATGTTGCGGTTTGAGTATGACAGAAAAATTTGATTTTTTTTGTTTGACTGAATTGTGATACATTTGACTTGGTCAAATCGCAAAGAGTGTATGTATCTCATTGAGAAATTTTGAAGTATGGCAGAAATGGACCCTTTAATTCCTATAGCTAACTGTTTAAAGGTGTAAGTTTCACAAAAGGACAATTTAACTTTCATTAAGACACAAATGTTCTTCTAACTTATGCGAGCCTAGGAATCAAATAGCAAGTAGCAAGTGGGGACCAATGCAGACACATACCCGACACATATGCCCAATTAGGAGTTAACACAAGCTAAACACCCCAATTTAAATCAATGAGTTGTAGATGCCTAATTGAGAAATTTTGAACATTACTCTCCCCCTCAATCAATGACCCACTTTCAATTAGACATACTATAGTCATTGATTGAGTGTGAAATCATTTAAATCTAATTTATTATGCAACAATATTTAAACCATCATGTGAAACAAAAATACTTTCCTAAAGAATCATAGACGGAAAAATATTTGTTTGGGACAGATTATGCAAGGATATGAAGTAATCCATGCCTGGGAGAACGTCGTCACCCGTTGTCAGGAACAGCCGTCCCTTATGTAGACATGCTTTCCTCATTTGGAAGAAAGGGTTGCAGTCTGAAGTAACTGCAAGCCATGAGACATGTTTTGAAAACTTTATGAACTTCTGCTCGAACTTCATTTAAAGACCCGTGTCATTATTGAATGATATTTCTAGGACCGTAAATGTTATCGATACCAGAAGACATACCTTGTGAAACTGTTTTTGGTAATTTTTTGTTTTTCAGGTTTTTATGATTTTTGAGAATATATAATTTACAAGTTCTTTTTGTTTAAATATGTACAGAAATAGAACTAATTTGTGAAAGTATATGAATAAATGTATATGCGAAGGATACAAGAAGAATTACCATCACAATTCTTCCAAAGAAATTGTTGTTGCACGAGTCCTGAACAGATGTATTCAGGATTCATTACACGTGTACATCACTGATGAGTTTCCTAAACCCCTAAACTAGGAGATTTCAGTTCTTTTAGCCGCCAAACTCTGAGTCTTTCCTTGATAGGAATGACCGATGTACCTGCACTTTGGTAAGGATGACCTGCTCTAATATGGCGAGTTTGTTTGTATTTATGTGGGTTAGTGATATCAACCTCTAGACGATTTGGGGTTTCACTGTCAACCTTGGTTTTGCAGTTTGTGAACAACTTACTAGTAGGTATCCATCTAAGCCCAACCATATTAAAAATTATACCCGTTGGAATCCACCTAAGGCAAGACTTAGGAGTGTTTGGTTTCTCATGCACAGTGGAAGACTTGTTGAGAGAGGACCTACTTCCTACAGCAGTTTGCCTACCAGTTTTCTGAGTAAAGCTCTTAGATCCTACGGGCATGTTGATGTATCTAGTCTTAGGGGATTGAACCTGAGCACTAGTATTCTCTTCCTTTTCATTAGCCTTAGAAGATTGAGCCTTAGAACGAGCATCTGCTATCATTTCATTGGGTCTTGATTGTGAAGTGACTGGTTTTGACAAAACTTGATTCGTATCAACTTGGGGGGGCAAACCGTTGTTTTGAAGATTTTGGTCGTTCTGATCTAAACGCAGTCGGTTGCCTAACAACTAATTGGTTTCTGACTGGTCGTGAAGTTGGTTTTCCCAAGATTGATGGTTTTGCAAACTTAGTGTTCACACTTTTTCTTGTTATTTTTCTTAGCTCGTTTTTTAAAGCTGCAATTGTAAAACCCTTTTCCTGAATTTGAGCTTTGAGTTCATCATTTTTGGCAATCAAAGAGGTTGTCTGAATTATAGTCTTAGTTTTCGTTCCTTTGATTGAATCACACAGTTCTTTGCAATGAAATTTCAAAGTCTCATTTTCATTAAGTAATTCAGCCACTTTAAGTTCCAATTCACTATTTCTAGTTGCAATTGCATCTCTGTCATGTTTATCATTTACTTCATTTCTTGTATCACATATCTCAGTAATACATTTTTTCAAGTTGTTAATCGTTAAGTTTTTGGCTTCTAGCTGAGCTTTCAAATCATTTATCATAAAGAATTCACGAAAATCAGGGAGTTCTGGATTTTTACATGGTAGGTTAGTTTGAAAACTTTCTTCATTTTGTTGCATTGCAATTTCAAGTGAAATACAATGTCTTTCAAGCTGTAAAAATCTGTTTGAAAGTTCATTGAAAACTTCTTTATCAACCACATCATTTGATTTAAAAGTCTCAGCCGTAAACAAAGAACTTGACTCATCATCATGTTCAGCATCATCCTGATCACTTTCTCCCCCTTTATGATTCATATTTGTTGAATTAGAAATGATATTGCTATCAGTCTTTTCCAACAAATATGTGTCATAAGTGGGCATAACTTGATCAGTATGCAGTCGTTCATTAGGGAGCACATTGTGTTGATCAGTGACATGTACCTCAACAGATGGAACTTGGTCATTTTCTGGTCTGTGATCTGTATCCATGTCAAGTGTGGAATAAGTCCCAGAACTGTCGTTTGTATCCTGCTTATCAACCATAGTGTCACTGCATTGTTGATGCTGCGCCCTTTCATAAATGAACTCCTTAACATTACCCATGAGTTGGAGTAGTGTAACTCTGAACATGTCAACCTCGATTCCAGTGTAATTGGCAAAACACCTTGTCGTCATTTGACTGTCATAATCATAATCCTCAGTGAATTGTGAATCAATGAACACTTGGAGTTGGTTGTTGATCACACAAAAGGCAGCCATGGATCTACCTTCAGAAAATTCTCCTTTGTCAAGTTGTTGTTCAAGTTGATCTAAATACAAAATCATTTTGACTGTAAAAGTCTGAACATCTTGACCAAAGAGTGATGCGAATGCACGTTTGTATCCTCCCAAGTATCCAGGTTGTTTAAAGAGAACCTTGAGATGTGAGTGAAGTAACCGAAAACATTCAATGCAACTTTCCTTTGCATTAGGCAATATTAGTGGCTGATGAAACTCTTTCTCTTGAGAATTCGAGCACGACGATTCCATATTAGCATTATCAAAATCAAACACGTTTATTTGTTGTACAGGGTTGGAAGTCTTATGTTTATCATTCATGTCGTACAATTTGAGTACCTCAGATATGAAGGAATCTGAATTAGTAGACATTGTGTAAACGTGCACGGGATTTTACAAATCTATGATTTAAACCGAGAGATCGTTATTTTTGCGGGATTTTACAAAATCAAGAAGAAACCGTGAGATAATGATAAATTGGACGTGTTATGATAATTGTTGGTTCGATACAATGATTAGTGATTGTATGTTAAAAGGAATGATTGTTTGTTGGATTAGATGAATCATTGTTAAGTTAAGTTAAATTATGATTAGGTTTGGTTGAATGGAGTTTACGTAATGGTTTGAGTACAAAGTGTTGTTCCCTTAACACACTTAGAGATAACTAAAAAGTTAATCTAATTGTGTTTATGACTGATACAATGTATTTGATTAATAACAACTGATAAGTAAAACACAAATATAAAAACACAGAGTTTTTTAACGTTTAAATTCTTATTAGAAATCAATCAAAGAATCTATTACCCAAGTGTTTTGCGGAACAAACACTTGGGATTGAATAGACAAGGTATGGTGTGTCTCCTATCTAAACACAAGCTATGCTTGAGTGGTAACAATATTGACCCACTGAGCTATCTCAGGGATGTAGTTACTCTTTGTAGGAGAAAAGTGGTTTTGTGAAAGTCTAAGCTTTTAATGCACAAAACTTAACCCACTTTTCTCCATCTGTTGCTATTTATATACAAACATCAAAGAGTACTGAAGATTAAAATACAACAAGAATAAGAAAGCGTGTCTGACAACTACAACAGTATTTGTCATTTCCAAGAACCAATAGGAATGGGCCAAAAAGTCTTCAAGTGTCAGTTCTGACACTTCTTGACTTTTAGCCGCTTTAGGGATGGTTTGTTTCTGGCCCGATAAGACTTCTCCTTATCTCTTCAAACTCTTCCCGCTCAATCCCGCCTTTCTTTCAGGCTTCAGGTTCTTTAGTCTTCAGTCCTTAATCACTTATTGTTTGTTGAGGAGACTGGGGTTCAATGAGTTCTTGTCCAACACTCATTGAACCCATTACCTTCTTCTTTGTCTCAGGTAACACTCAGGGAGTTCCGCCTTACTGAGTGGTGAGTCTTTCTTCTTAGACTCGTCCTGAGCATCTTGAAGGTAACTCACTGAGTGACTGTTCACTCAGTGACTTAAGTATGTTTTCGGTTGATTAACACTTAGCGTAATTTGTATTCAAATCCTGTTTTCAGGATCCTTGGGTACTGACGGACCCAACAATCTCCCCCTATTTGGATATAAATTATGCCTAAGTGTTTTGATCAGTTATGAGTGAGCTAATGACTTCTACTCATACTGAATATACTAGAAAGCTATTAAGGACACTGAAATAATAAAAACATGGGCCATCAATTTTATTTATCATTTACAAAGTCCTATCATCTAACATAGTACGAGATAGTTGTGGAAAACTAGAAGGGGGGGGGGGTTGAATAGTTTTACGTCTTTTAAATTTTATTGTGAAAACTTTTGTTTACTTTTAAAAACTTCGATTCGATCTTATGTGACTTCAACTCTTAAACAATATGAACAAATATAGACAAATGTAAATAAGTAATGCAAGTAAAGTAAATGAAATGAAATGAAAGATAGGGATGGAAAGATCAAACCACAACACAAGAATTTATAGTGGTTCGGCTACAAGGACACCTTCCTTGCCCTACTCCACTCCCCGAGTCACCTACTCGAGAGTTCTCTTCACTATGTCAACAAACTCCCTTATGGCGGAGAAAACCTTACACAACTTTAGCTTACACCGGCTTAACGACACAAAGCTAGATGTCGGGTTCTAATCGTAGCGAGAACCAATCTCATAACTTCTACACGACTTCTTCACGACTTATTTACAACTTCTTCACGACGGCTTCACGACTTCTTCACTACGGCTTCACACCTTCTACACGACGGCTTCACAACTTCTAGACTACGGCTTCACAACTTCTACACTACTTCTTTACAACACAACTACTTACTTACACTTTGATCTACTAAGTACAACTACACAAACACCTTATCAAATACTTTACACAATTATACAAATATATGAATTGAGCTACAATACTTCTTCTCTAGATGTTGAAGAAGTATTCTTCTTTTGCACTTGGATGATGAAAGCTTGGATCACTTGGAAACCAATGCTTAAGAGAATATGATCAAAGGATTTTAGAAAGGATTTACAAGGATTAGAGAAGATTTAGAACAGAAGGTTTGGGATGCAAAAGGTGAGGAAAAAGTCCAGGGAAAGTCCAGTATTTATAGGCAAAACTGGACAGCTGGAGGAGCGGGGCGGTCCCCTTAAATAGGGGGGCGGTCCCCTTAAAATTAAGGGGGCCGCCTAGTATAATTAAGGGGGCCGCCCGTCTGTACCGTTGCCCGGTTTTTTCTTTTTGTGGGGAAGGTTTTTCTCGAACATTTTTGCCATTTTTGGTTGAAAATTTGAATTCATAAATTTATACTGGATTAAACATATTTATTTAATACCAAAAATGTTTTTCTAAAAGATATAAAATGTTTGTGTTTTTTTTTAATTTTATTTATATAAAAAAGTTTAAGTGATTAGAAAAAGTTATTTGATCATATAATATACATTTGTTTAGTCATACCTTAGTGATGAGTTGTAAATGATATTTACAACTATACTTGTTTACGTCAAATCTTTCAATTTAATGATTTTACATTTTGTGATCTCAAAATGTAGAGATATCGAAAAAATTTTAATAACGTGTTTAGGCATTATTTATATCAACAATCTCCCCCTTTTTGATGATTACAAAATCTAAACTCATTAAATTGAAAAATTAATTTTTAGTCAAGTATTTAGTGAGTTTATATCTACTTCTCCCCCTTTTTGTAGAATCAAAAAGGTTATGCCGACAAGTTTTAGATACAAAATTTGTCAGAACGAGAACTCCCCTTTGATGTGTGCTCCCCCTCGTTTGAGGGCATCAAGAAATCGAGATATAAAATACTTGCAAGAAAAATATTAGAAGCACAAGCATACATAGCAAAATATGGAATATAAAAACAACAATCATGGCAAACAACAATCATAGCAAACAAATATTAAGAACACATAGCAAGACATTCATTAATTCAAAATGAGTATGTGAGACATTTATTATGTTTAAAACATACAACAAGTAAAAAGGTCCTAATTTGCCAAAGAGAGCCATCGGACTTGCTTGCAACACAAGAGCTTGAATTATTTTATTTGATGGTAGAGTGTTTGGGATGAAAGTGGTTGAGTGAGGGTAAGGATGTCTGATTAATAGAGGTATATTTTTGGAGGTGGAGAGTTTGGAGCGGAATCGGTTGATTGAGGGTTAGAGTGTTGTGCTAGTAGAGGTGTTGGATGAGATCTAGTAAGAAGTTACTCAATCCAAGTGAAATGTTTATTTAAGGAAATGATTTGTTTTTGGAGAAGGATACAACAAGGACAATAGTTGACATGATTATCAACTTGATTCAAGTTGTGGGGGTGAGATAAGCAATTTGAGTAGGGTGAGGATGGAGGATGGAGGATGGAGGTTGGCCCTTGTTGCGTTGTGCAAGGTGAATAGCAAGGAGGTCATGGATTTGGTTTATCTCTTCACGGAACTTTTCCTTTTCCGTGGGAATGTGGATTTGGTCATTTGGTGGAAGTGGATGAAATTGGGGTGTGTAGTTGGAAGTAAAGTTGGATGTTTGACCAATATGATGAGGGTTTTGAAAGGTTTCAATGAGGTCAGTTTAAGGTTGAGATTTGTAGTTTGGAACGAAGGTAGAGGTTGAGGTTAGTTTGTGATGAAGAAGAGCTAGAAGGAAGTTGATCCAGCAAGGTGTAAGGCAAGAAGAGCACAAAGCTCATGGGCTTCTTTAAGTTCTTCAATGAACTTCAAGTGTTTGGAAGAAGGTTATGATGGTGGAGTGTGGTTGTTATTTGGGATGGATGTTTGGATATGCAACATAGAAGAAGCATGTAAGTTGGTGGGAGATGGTGGTGATACTCTTGGTGGTGGAGACATTTGGAATGTATTGTTTTGTTTTGGAGACATCACCAACCGTGGCTTTAGGCATTTTCACCTAAACAAGATAACAACAAGAAAATAAGATTAAAAAAAATATATGCATATGTCATATATACTACTTATGTGGAACACAAACATACTTCGACTCTAAAAAAATTTAATCCTAAGAAGTAGTTTGCAATGTTCCTTAGTTTTAGTTTTTAACTCGCTTAAAATGTATTTTATAATGTTAAGAAGTACTTATAGAGATATTTTGATGAAGAACCAAAAATATCCAAACGCTTCTTTATACATCATAAGCTACTTTGAAATGTGGCTAGACAAACATTAGATTGTATGTCTAGCTATTTCTTACGAGTATTTATGCTAAGTAACTTATTAAAAGGATGAAAACATAGATTTTGACTCAAAAATGTCTTTTAATTCATTATGCCAAACGCTCCCTTTTTCTAGAAAAATAAAGACTCATATCTTAATATACATATGAATTATGTATCTTGATGACTCAAAGTGACTAGTTACATGTTTATAAACTTTTCCATTAGTTGTGAAATTTATTTTGACTTAATCTTGACAATTTTATGACTTAATCCAAACACTCTCTTATGTTTATAAAATTATTTTTCATGATTCAAAAAGTGTATTTTTAGGATTAAAAGTTGTGATATTGTAATGTGGTTAGTTTTAACAAGTGTTTATGGCATATTTCAACAATGTATAACAAATTTTGAATGAGAGTGTTTGGTTTTTCAAAATTTTAGCATGAGGGTTTTAGATTACTTAGATTCTATGTGAATTAAGCACTTTAATCCTATGGGGAGCATTTGGCAATGGTAATCCTAGACTTAATTTCAACATAAGTTCGAATTTAAAAAATTTAAATAGAATACCTAATTGTGATTAGACTCAAAATTGAATGAAATTAGATGAAATGTGATTTGAAAAACTTACAATATATGTTGCTAATCGAGATATAAGTGTTTGCCACTTGCGAATTTAGCCCGAATTGGTGATTTGGTGAGTGGTTTTGATGGTTTTTGGGTGGTTTAGTTCGTTCACAGAAGGTAGCAAAGGAAGGGTGTGTGAGAAATGGAGTGTTTGGCAAAAGTTTTAAGAGGAAAATCGTTTTTGGTAACAGCAGATGGCCGGTCCCCTTAAACATTAAGGGGGCCGCCCTCGTTAACCAGCCGGTCCCCTTAATTTTAAGGGGGCCGCCTACCAAAAATGGGAATTTTTTAAGTTTTGTTTCTGACGGCAAAATATTTATATGTATATAGATAGATTTATAATATATCAAAAATACGTTGGATTGTATAGGCACGAGGAGGGAATACTTGACACATTTTATTAACATTTTGTTAAAAAAAAATTTATCTTGAGAATTTTGGATAAAATAATCAAGACGTCAAGTCGACAAAGGTTTTGAGGAATGAGAGGGAATGTGCACATTTATATATATATATATATATATATATATATATATATATATATATATATATATATATATATATATATTATATATTGTGTGTGAAAGTGGAATGTTTAATGGTGTCGAGAAATGATGAGGTAAAGACGGAGATGAGTGCTGACGGCGTCGGGAGTTTGTTTCATCCATAGTTTCCTTTGCGCGAAGGTTTAAGAATTACTTCTACGTTGATCCACTTAACTAACGGGGGCATGCAATTAACTAAGCATATAACATAGTAGAGAGCATGAAAGAGAGGCGTACCTTTTAGTCTTCAATAAGTAGTCTTCAAGCACTTCAAAGTGTTTATGTTGACTTATAGAAGCCAATCAAAGAAAAGATGCCGATTTCCCAATGAGTTAGCAAATTAGCCACTTGGTCCCCATTGTCTAATTGGTCCAAAGTTGTTTGAACCAAACATGGGTTGCAATTGACTAGGATGCATATATGGTGGAAGTATTCCCCAAGGATTGAAGCTTGGTGGATTTGGATAATTCCACATTGGGTAACTATTATTATTATGGAGATTTTGTCGATTTTGATTTCTTCTAGGTCGAGGGTGAGGATTATTTGGTCTTCTTAGGGGAGGTGTTTTTTATCTTAATTTCGGTTTAGGGGATTCTTCTTTGGTTTTTAAAGATGGTTTGTAGAAAATTTTTACTTCATCATTACTAGCTATGGGTACTTTTCTATCTTTCATAAGTATGTATTTAGGTGTTGACTCTAAGGGTTTTTCCTTGCTAGATTCACATTCAAACTTCACATTTTTAGTTTCACTAGTTGAGGCCTCAGTTGAATTAAATCCTAAGCCGGTTTTATCTCCTACTACTCTTTGAACACTTATTATTTTCCTAAGTGAGTTACTACTATTTTCAAATTTGTCAAGTTTACAAATTTCTTCCTTAAGTTTTTCGTTTTCATTTTTAGTTACTTGACATGTTTTACATTCTTCAAAAGCTTCTTTGCCTTTTTCTAAGTTGTGTAGTTTAATCTTTAATTCAAGTATTTCATTTTCTAATTGATTGTTTAACTGTTTTAGTGATTTATTTTTAGTCATTACTTTTTGACCTAGTTGGCATTATCTATTATATTCACTATCTAAGTCTTTTTCGTCTAATGATAAATATTCATCACTAAAGTATTCGATTTCAGAATGTACCTCACTTGATGTCTTAGCCATAAGACACTTCACCTCCTTTGTGGTTTCTTTCTCATCTTCATCACTATCACTCCATGCTCCTCCAACGAACGCCTTTTGATTTTGCTCCCTTGACATCATTGGACATCTTCCGATGAGATGATTTGGATCACCGCATTTAAAACACTTTCTCTCACTCTTGCTAATTTTGTCATCTTTATTTCTTTGGGATGCCTTTCTTTCTTCATGTGATTGTCTAACGAATCTTCCTCGTCTTTTGAAGAATTTCTAGAAGTCTCTTACGGCCATGGCATATTCTTCGTCATCACTTTCGGAGGTTGAGCTATCCTCGTCACTAGATTCCTTCCTAGCTTTCAAAGCAATTGACTTGCTTTGTTCTCTTTTTCCTTTGACCATCTCGGAATCTTTCTTTATTATTGCCTCGTAGACTTTCAAGTTGCCGATCAACTCGTCAAGTTGAAGAGTTGACAAGTTCTTCGATTCTTCAATCGCCGTAACTTTAGCCCGCCATTTTGGAAGAAGCGCCCTAAGAAATTTCCTAACAAAATTCTTACTAGAAAAACTCTCATCAAGTGCTTTTAAACTTGTGATGATTGTGTTAAACCTAGCAAAAGCATTATCAATTGATTCCTCTTCCGGAATCATAAATTGTTCATATTGTTGAACAAGAAGATCTATTTTGTTATCTTTGACTTGACTATTACCTTGGTGAGTTATTAGTAGAGAGTTCCAAATTTCTTTTGCGGTTTCACACATAAAGATTCTTTCGTATTCTTTACGTGGTAACGCATTGTAAATAACCATTTTAGCTTCATTATTTTTAGCAAGTTTTCTTTTTAAATAATCATTTTGTTTTTCAAAAGGTACAATTTCATCCTTTTTAGTTTCTGGATTATTTTGAATAGGTAAAAAATCACCGTTAGTAATAACATGCCAAAGATCTAGATCTTTTGATTTCACATAAGTTTCGAATCGATTTTTCCAATAAAGAAATCCATCACTTTCAAATAGTGGTGGTCTTTGCATAGATTGCCCTTCTAAATATTTTTCAGATTCCATAGATCGTTTCAAGTTTTAAAATACAGTTTATTTTAAAAATCATGTTTGACGTGGCTCCTGATACCAATTGTGGAAAACTAGAAGGGGGGGTTGAATAGTTTAACGTCTTTTAAATTTTATTGTGAAAACTTTTGTTTACTGATGTGCGTGTCGTTATGTTCAAGTTTTAAAATTTATAAACACGATTTATCCAATTCTCTAATCACACATACGAGCAAGTATACTCATCCGTGGTAGTAAAGGTGGGTAAGTCGAGATTGTCCCAAGGGAATTGGGGTTTAGGTTTAGTAAAATAAGTTTTAGCAAAAAGGGTGTCAATCCAATTTGAAGTAAATTCAAAAGCAAGCAAGGTTCAATCAATCAAAAACAAATATACTTGTGTGTGATTCTATGTCCAATTGTTTAGAGTAACCAACCAAGTTGGATGTGACTTGTAGTGATGCACAACTTAATATGAATGATTCACAATAAATGGTTTTTATCATGAGAAATCATATCTAGAATTCAATCTCCTAGTTAATTCCTTTCGGCCTTGATTAACTATTACGACAATTCTTTTATGCTTTTTGTTGTTTGAAAGCATTTCTTATCTTAAGAATTCCAACGAATCCTTTCGGCCTTTTTCGTGATGAAATCGTTTCCAAATCCATTTTAATGAGTAAAGATGGTGCTTGTCACACACCATAATCCATACTAATTCGTGCACTAACTTTTTGGAATAAAAACATAAAGAAAACTCCTTTCGGCCTTTGTTAGTCTTTAACATTGTTTTTACCAACCAATTAAGCAAGATTAGATTGTATCTCAACAAACTCATAAAACAAGATATGTTTTCATGCATCACTCTGATAAGATTACTCCAACAATTGTCACATCATACACACACAAGTACAACCAAAATCACTCCATAACAATTATAATCAAACACAAGTAATTAACCAAAGTTTCATTCATCTTATAGTAAAAGTAAAGGTAGTTCATAATAACTCAACAAGAAATACCTAATCGAGGAATTACAAGAACTAGAATTGTGGAACTATAGCAATCCACACTCCTCCAATCGCCTTTGATTACACGTAAACAACTCCACACACGGACACAACTCTTGAGACTCGAACTCAAGGCTTCCTGGACGTTTTTACAGCAACTACAAGCTTTCAGGCAATAATAATAAGTTAGTTAGACTTGGTGTAAGCCTCACTCGATTTACTTTTGGGTTGTCACCTCCCAAAAACTTCTCTCATTTGTAAACTAGCCAAGGGTTTCTTAAATAAGTGAGGAAACCCTTATTCTCCAAGCAAAAACGTCCAATATCAGTAAATAGCAGAGAAATGATAAGCCTCAATGATTATGGGGCTTAACTTCTTCATTAATTGCAACTTTGTAACTCCAGCGTCAGCCAACCGATCGGTATTTGGCTCCAACCGATTGGTTGGAGCTCTCGGTAAAATAACCTCCTCCCATCCGAATCAAATGCGGGTGCCATCCGATCGGATGGATCACTCTGCCATACAACTTTATTTTTTCTTTCTTTTTCTCGTTACGTGCTTGATCCTTCGCTGTACCACTACTTCCTATCATAGAACTTGATCTTTTCTTGATATATAAGCATGGAAATCTTGAACTAATCAAATCCTTGAAGTATCGCATGGTTTCTTTCTCGTAATTCTCCAAATGTGCATAATCTCTTCATTTCTTCGTCTTTTCCTCAACTTTTCCTGCACTTGGCTATATTTACTTGCATACATACTTTTTCATCATTTAGCAACAAATACACATAAATATAACCAAATATGATGCACAAAACTAGCAATAACGCGCCTAAAAACATGTTAGATTTAAGCGTTATCAAATCCCCCACACTTGAGTTCTGCTCGCCCTCGAGCAAGTCTAATTTTTAGAAAAACTGAACTCAATGGCATCTTCATTATGATTATAAAAAGCTAACAACTATCCCAATAGGTCAATTATTATTTTATTTTAATTATGAAAAATCCTTGAAATATACGCAAGTTAAATCGATCTTGATAACATCACTAAGCATCTCATAAAGGAAATTTTAAATTCACACAACACTCGAAGGTATATTTGATTGTAAATCACTCAATCGCTCTGTCATGATTCATGTTTCTTACCATAAGCTTGTACTTGTATCAAAACAACAAAATAAAACATCAAAGAGGTCTTTTATTTGGTTTTAGGTTGAAGGGTTTTGATTACCTAGCTAATGTGTAAATACTTCATACAAGAACATCATAGCTCGCTAACAACGAATCTTTGTTTAGTTAAACAACGGATGGTCACTAGATTGTACCTTGGTTCACTAACGACATTACATGCATAACGGATGGTCACCAATTTACTCACTAGATCGCTAACAACGTTTTTCAACTATTCAAAAACTCGGATGGTCACTAGAACATTCATGTACTACATATCTAAACAAAGCCATCACTAAATCCGGATGCTCGAAAGCTAACAACGAATAAAGTAATTGGTAAGGGTAAGGATAAGACATGGGAATTTTGATTTGGTTCTAAAAAAAATCAAATAAGAATCAAGTCCAAATTCCGTCCCAAACTCTTTATATCACAAATGATTACTCCACCAAACTTCTTCGATTATTATTTTTCGCATTTCACATAAACTCTTCCCTTCCTTAATAGCTCATTGGCTTTCCTTTTTTTTTTTTTTTTTTTTTTTTTTTTTTTTTTTTTAATAACACAACGTCCCCCCCACACTTTGGATGAGCACACGCTACAAAAAAAAATACAAATAAGAGTAGCGACCTCCTTCTTCATTGAAACAACATATACACATACAAGGTGTGGTCAACATGCAATCCTCAAAAATAAATAGTTTTGGACTTCATTTGAACTTGATTCGGGACAGTCTAAGGTGTAAGGTGTAAAATCTTTTTGTACTTTTCTGGATTTAATCAAAAGAAAAGATAGGCTCAAAAGGGTGTAACTAAGGGTATCTAGCGCATAAGATAACGCTAACAAATGGGTTCCAATTACTTGAGACAACTAACCAATGCGATTAGCAAAAATAAATTGTAAACGGAAGGCCATTTGGTGAAAAATCCTAATTTGCCTCTTATCATTTGAATATATTTTATTACTTGAAAGTAATTTTAACTGTAATGCATAACAAGTACAAGTTCTAGAATCAACATAATCACCGGCACACTCATAACGAAATATAAAGCATAAGAAGTGCTTTATACAAAAAGGCTTAAATCCTCACAATTTAAAGTGGTGATAAAATATACTAGCAATAGTTATCAATATCTCTCATAACTTGATTACATTCCAAATTTTTTTTAAATAGCCTTATTTTTACCATTGAATCAATTCATCTAACAACTAGAAAAAATCAAGGACGAACACATTCTAGTTACTTGAATTCCAAAATCTACTAAATCAAAAATTAAAAAATTAAAACAATTTTTCCTATTTCTTCCCTCCCCCACACTTAAGTTTTGCATTGTCCTCAATGTAATAAAACGAACTTCAAAGTAAAGGAAATAGGAAAACAAAATAGAGAAAAATAAATAAACACTACCCGGAAAAAAATTCGCATAGGCTTATTTGATCATAAGTAGGCACATGAGTTCTTCTAACTCCAAATATTTGATCAACACTAAGCTTCCGTCAATTCTTTCCCTGCAAACACTGCAAATACTATACTCGAGACAACAAAACAAAATACCAAACCAAATATAAAACATAATAAAATAAAAATAATCCAAAACAAACCAAAATCATAACCATAAATCCTACGGAAGTTAAGTTAAAGAAATAGAAATAGAAATTGTTCAACCATCATTGTCTTTTAAAACATAACCATAACATCATGAACCATCAGTCATCGGACTCCATGTTGTCCGGGTTAATTCTCTCATCTTCACTTTCTTCAAACTCTTCATCATCATCACCATCATCTTCATTCTCATCATCACTAAAAACTGAAAAAGCTTGTCTTTTTCTTCCAACCCCCGTTGAAGAACCGCCCACATCAAAACTTGTGGCTCCAACGTTAGGAACTCTTCCATAAACCGGCACTGGGACAGGAAATGGTGCGTACCCAGGATATGGGTAAGGATATTGGCCAGGATACGGGTCATATTCCAATGGGTAGGGTGGAACATTTGGTGGGTTTTAGGGAGGTTCCTCATAATTAGCTTGATGAGCCACATGTTGAAGCATCGTCATTGAGTAATCATAGTTATAGTTTTGCCTCAACATTATAGAATCTTTCCACACATCCCTACGCTCAATCTCATTCAATTCACGATTCCAATCTCCCCATCCTGAGTCAAAACTACCCGGAGCATGAACATTCCCAACATGTGGTGGTGGTTGATACGGTTGTTGTTGATAAGATTGTTGTGGTGCTCCTTGAGGTGCGGCCATGTGCGGCTCTATCCAAGCTCCCAACTCTCTTGTCTTCCTATTCAATGCTTTATTAACACTTTTATCATCCCACGTCTCACTGTCCATCATTACCGAACATTTTGCTAACTCAGTTTGAACATAATAACCCAAGTTTCTCACCAACTTGGTCACATAGTGACCTCCACAAATCGCACTATTATCTTTTATTCCAGGTGCTCTCCTTGAAAGATACTCGGCTATTATCCAAGCCGCATTCCCATTTTTCTCTTCCAACAACTTCATTACCCACAAATCCGGTTGATTACACTTATCTCGACTCCCCGTCCTATGTTAAACACCCCATGCAATCAGTTTCTGCAAAATCCTCAACAATGGGTTTCTTAACTTGGACGAATTCCTTCTAGTACAACTCGGATCACCAACACTGTTCCAATATTCAGCTAAACCTGCATAATCATTATGTTTCCGAACTAATCTTATAAAGTGATATGCAAACAAACGGTGCATAATTTCATCTTCGGTGTATAGGCCAAGAGCGACAGCGAACTCCGGCAAAGTAAACACATGCTCTCTACCACAAAGCCTAAACCAAACACATTTATCATTCACTAAATCCACAACCTTCCTTTCAAAATAAAATGTGGAGAAAAACTCCAAACACCATTCTCGATTAACATCCTCGTGAACACTAAACGCTCTCTCCCACGAAAAATCTTCAAAACTATCACCATCTCCCTCATAAACATACGATATTCTCATCAAATTCCTTAACTCCATTTCACATTCATATTCATGAAATAAACTCCAATCAACTAACCTTGGCTTAGCAAGTCTTCTCCCTTATAACTTCGAAAGACGCTCACGAAAAGCGTGCTTTTCCTCTATCCCCAGGTTGCTAAACTTCAAATTTTCATTACGCTCCTGATTAAGAGTGTACTTGACCTTTTCTCTCGCATTCCTTTTTATGTACTTTGCTACAATCGGATTACCATTTCCACGTGACGAACTTGATCCTCCTGCAAGATAACTCTGTAGAAAAACACAAACATATGATAGGATAAGAGCATAGAAACTAAACATGCATGATTTAGAAGTCTAAAAACTTAACCTTTGAAAAATCAATTTTCATCACAGAAAGTTCTATCCGATCGGTATTTCACCCAACCGAATCGGATAGACTGAATGCTAGCCTCCAACCGATCGGTAATGCCCCGCAACCGAATCGGTTGGGCATTCTGTACAAAAAAAAAAAAAAAAAAAAAAAAAAAAAAAAAAAAAAAAAAAAAAAAAAAAAATCTTTTCGACTTCCAATCAATTCTAACAAATCCTACTTTTCCCTATCCTGCATTCGATCAATCACTATGGTCTCTACATTTCCCACTTATCTCCAAATCATATCCATAACATACTCGCATGATCACTCTTAGAACATATATGAATACTTTCAAAAAATCAAAACCTTATCAATGTTCTAATCCACGATGCATCATCCTAAAAACATTAATTAACATCTAAACAACTTCTAGAAATCATCACTTTCAACCCAGGATTGATTCAAAGTTTCCAACCCATTTGATCTAAAAATCCAATCAATTCATTCTTTCTCAAAACTTAATCAATCTATCTCATTCTTTTTGCAATGAATTCCTCAATCATTTACCCATCTATTCCAGAAAAATTACATCCTAATTCGAAGTACATCAAAAATGCCCAAAATTTGACCTAATTCAATCAACTCGAATTAAAACTTAATTGATACAATTTAATGATGTTACTTACTTGCTTAGGTGCCATTGATGATCTTTCAACTCTCCTGCAACTCTTAATAGCCTTCTAATGGTCGAATTAATGAACCCCAAGTGTAGTGGAATGAGTGTGTGTGTGTTTTTATGATTTTTGAAATCTTGAGTATATATACTTCACTCTATCCGATCAGTATTTCAACCAACCGATTCGGATTGAATTTTTTCAAAATTCACTTTTTCTCCTTTCTTTCAACACCTTGACTCTTGTAAGAACAAAATGAGAAATGTTTTACTATTCCAAAATACCTCTTTTTAAGTATGAAAAATACCCAACACACTTATTCTACCAACTTGTTATTCAATCTATCTCTACACTTCTAAAACAAAACTTAACTCCATAAATTAAAACTTAATAAAACCAAGATAACCAAAAGGTCTTAACTTAACTAAAACTTAAATGCAAATATTAAACTACTAAAAATGCTGATGCGAGCGATGTGTCGTTGCGGTTTAGCAGTATTAATGCCTACTCAAGTTTTAAATTTATATTTAGCCGACTTATCAATAACACACACACTTAACGAGCAGTGTACCCGGTCAGTATGAATATAATGGTAAGTAGAGTGTCGATCACTAAGAGTGGAACGTATTATCTAGTTATTCTAATCAGTATTTTAATAAATTAAGTTAGCTATACAACCTATTCTAACGCAAGGGGGTTCAGCCTGAGAGACTGGCACGATTTGGTTGCAATTAAATAATAAACTAAACCAATAGGCACGAATCAGCGAATAGCACACACGTACACAGATAAATACTCGAGACAATAAGAAGACTGTCCTGATAGATAAGTAGTTTGTCACTTGTTTTATTGCTAGTTTTATATGAAGTGTATAGTTCGATGCAACGCACCGAGATTAAGTCCTTTCTCGTTGGTTCTAATCTTATCGGCGAGTAAACCCTTAATGATTACTTATGGCTATCCTATTTATCTTTCTTCCTACTTTTCTACAGACGATAGAATGCATAGGCGATCTAATAAATAGGCGAGGGCAGAGGCATGGCGACCCGATCAACGCTCAGCTAGACACAGAGGTTATCAATGCACTAATAAAAGTCACCAAAGACATCAACATATAAACTTTAATTAATGAGAAAGCAGTTTTAAGGGAGTGCAATCTTTCCGTTGTCACATTACACAAGCCACCAATCTTGATGAATTAAAGTTTACTAACACAATAAAACAAAACTACTTAATGAATTAAACACATGCAGCACCTTCTTACAGCTCTTGTATCTTTGTTTGGGTGTGTCTTGTGCTGCCTATTCGTCTGAGTTTGTCCTAGGGTTTTTGTACTTCGGTCTTCTGTCGAACTTCGGAACTCTTAATTCGTCTGGTCTTTGGGGTATTTATAGTTTCTATCTGAGGGTAAGATGCGGCGCATCTAGTAAGTAGATGCGGCGCATTGACTTAACTTCGCGTGGGGTCCAAGATTAATATATTCAGGAATATTCGTACACCGCCAGAAGATGCGGCGTAACTCCATAAATAGATGTGGCGCATGTCCTCTTGTATCTTGGATCGTATCTGGTGAAATCTGGATAGTGATGCGCCGTA
This sequence comes from Artemisia tridentata subsp. tridentata, assembly GCA_021014915.2. Taxonomy (NCBI): domain Eukaryota; kingdom Viridiplantae; phylum Streptophyta; class Magnoliopsida; order Asterales; family Asteraceae; genus Artemisia; species Artemisia tridentata. The sequence continues at coordinate 92,243,379 of CP139501.1, forward strand.
TGTAATAAGTGAGATGCGGCGCATCTGGAGCAGATTTGTCTTGATCTTGTACATTTCAGTAAACTCTTAACTTCTTGCATGTTTTGCTCCATAATAAGTCCAAAATCGCCAAGTTTCACCAAATGCTTGTTTTTACCTGAGAATTAAAAAAGTAAACGATTAAGTATCAATCCTCATACATAATATAATAAAACAAGTCAAATTAATAGGATAAATGATAGTAATAAAATGTACTTATTTGAGTTCATCAAATATCCCCCCACTTGAACTTTACTTGTCCCCAAGTAAACCTTAGAATTAATCTTATGAAAATGTATCCTAAAAGATATTAGGATTTATTTTTATATTTAAGCATGTATTCATTTTTGTCATAATCACACAACTAAACACTTAACGAATTAGAAGTAAAATAAAATAATTTGATAAAAGCAAATCTAATCGTTTAACTGTCCAGTCGTGACGAATATTCTATCATAAGCTTGGCAAGTATACACATCTCCCCCACTAAAGCCAAGGAATAACAAGTCTAAAGCGGTAAAAAGGGTTTTTAGGCTTAAGGGTTAATTATTCTTAATCTCTATCGATCTCAAATTCCAGAAAAGGCGACAAAATCACAAATACATGATCGAATCCACGAACACGATACTTGCAATTGCTCAAATCCTTAACTCGAATAGGCTAAAGATAGGTCCAAACTTTACCAATAATATTATATCAAAAAGGGCGACAAAATCATAAATACATAGCCGAATCCACGACTACGATACTTAAGATTGCTCAAATCCCTAATCTCAATAAATCAAAGGTTTGGTTGGATAAAGAATAATACAGGGTATGGATAATATTTGGGATATAAATTTGTGTAAAATGAAAAATAAACAAAACAGATAAATTAAAATCCTAAGTGTGGTTAATCACTATCCCAACCATCCCATGAATAAGACTCATATCATTGAATAACTCACGCTTTAACACTTGAAACACACGCTTTAGGTAGACACGAATTATACTCAACAAGATCTTAATCAAAGAATAAACCTTAGTTGGCGTTCCCATAACTGCCAACTCCCATTCAATCCATAAGTATAATATACAACAACTAGTGGTGATATCGACCACTTAATACAAAACTTTACATAAGTTGGTTAAAACAAACATCCAACTCTTCCTTTTTTCGTTTTCTTTTCTTATTTTTTCGAATTTTTTTTTTTTTTTTTTTTTTTTTTTTTTTTTTTTTTTTTAATTACTTATACATATATGTGTAAAATTTCACCACATCACTATAATGATAATTCTGGATAATTTTTTCATATTTTTCATAACTTCAGAAATAACGGTAATAGTGAAAGTAGTAAACACATGAAAAATAAACTCAAAGATATACAATATTTACTTTCACTCCAATTGCATTGTGCAATTTCCCGACCTAACCATAGATAATGAATTACGCACGCGAACACAGGTAATGTAAGAAAACACACTTTGCCTAAAGCAATTAACCAACCACGGATCTTAATCTATAGGGTAGGCTAAGGTGTAAGGGTGTAACGAAACATTTTAACAAAGGTGTAAGAAACGAAAGGAATGGCTCTGAGTGTTTTTCTAGGGGTATCTTACTCTAAAAATGAGAGTAACAAAAGGGTTTATACGGGGGTTAACTAACCAGTGTAGTTAGCTAATAACACAAAACATATAAAGGCTATTTGGGTGTGATCCTAGAAATTTACCAATTTAGACAAGTCATTCCAATTATATAAATAATACTTATTATGGTGGTCTCGAATAGTATACAAGCCAAGTTCTAAAGTTTACAAGTCACCGGCACACTCATAGATTTGTGAATTTTGAAAAATCACAATTTTTGAAAATAACGTCATGTGTGCAGCAATGCAACTTAGACTTTAACAAAAACATGCTAAAAAATTTTAAAATTTTATATATTAAGCACATTTTAAGCATATTTTGAAAAGTTTAGGACAAGTAAGTGTTAAGTGTTCTAATTCTCCAATCCCCCCACTTAAGTTAAACAACGTCCTCGTTGTTTGTATGAAAGGTTAAAAACTGGAAAATAAAAGAATTAGAATAGAAAAACTCCCCTGAGATTTGCTCGGTATGATCCTCCATTTGTATAAGAGCAAAAATCATCTTTCTTGTGGATGAGAACGTTTAAGCTTCATATTTGATGTATCCACAGGAAATCCAGGAATCTATAATACCACCAAGACTTTAAAACACACCTAAGTTAAGAAAGGTTCAAACTTGCATAATACATTAGTAGTTAGAAAACTTAAAAATTAAAAATGAAAATCATCAGGTCAGTCGATGCGCCGTATCTTATGGAAGAAGATACGCCGTATCGAGCTTGGAATAATTACGGATCAGAATAGAAGATGCGCCGCATCCTTAACCAGGGATGCGCCGCATTAAAATAAACTGATAAAAAGTTTTAAAGTCGAAAATAAAATAAAAAAAATGCAGAAAAATAAAGATATGACCATTGCAGGAGATGCGTCGCATCTCAGAATTGAGATGCGCCGTATCCTCTGCGGCCTGACTGACTCGACACAAAAACAGAATAATAAAAATTTCTCCGGGTTGTCTCCCGGTCAGCACTTGTCTTTATTCCAGAGTCTTCAAGTTAGACTCACGTTCAGCTCTTTAATATCGATCATTGAAGGAGTCGGAAACATCGCGCTCCCTCATCGCCAATTCAGTAATATTGAACACTCCTTGCTCGTCTTTAATTTCCACGCCGTTCTTTTTTAATATCTGTATGAATAAAGTTCTGTCCCTTTCGGGCAGAGATGACAAAATGATAGACGGGAAATTCTTATAATCATATAGGCATAAATAGGCAAGGTGGGGTGGTAGTTCAATAAACACATCATTATTCAAATACGTTTTCTCAACTATTGTCCTACGTTTGTTAATTACTACGCAATTATACCACTCATCATCAGAATCATTAACAATATCGCGTCTAAGTTTGGTAGGTACATTAAGGTCAATAAATTCCTCAAAGCTCTCATGATTAGGATTAGTTGAGTTGTTTTGAATCAATGTTTCTCCCATAAGCCTAGCTTCAAGATCGAGGTCCATACGCTCTCTTAATCCTAGCACATAGACTCCTCTAATTATGCTTTTAACAGGATCTTGGCACTTATAGACTAGTTTATTATTCCCTACCCTTAATGAGATTTTTCTTTTAAACACATCAATCTTAGCATGGGCAGTAGACAAGAAAGGTCTACCAAGGATTAAAGGGATCTTAACATCCTCGGGCATATCTAATATAACAAAGTCTACAGGGAAAATAAACTTCTCAATCTTAACTAGCACATTATTAGCAATCCCTTCAGGTCGTATTACCGTTTTATCAGCCAATTCAATAAGTAACTTAGTTGGTGCTAATTTTCCTAGTCCTAGGGTAGTTAATGTCTTAAGAGGCATAACACTAACACTAGCTCCTAAGTCAGCTAAAGCATTTTCAATATGCAAATTTTTAATTTGACAAGGAATAGTGAAACTCCCTGGATCTTTTTCTTTAGACGGAAGTTTGTTGAGCAATGCTGCTGAGCTTCTTTTTCCCATAGTTATGGTGCAAGCCTCTTCAAGTTTAGACTTGTTTGTAAGCAAGCTCTTCAGATATTTAGCATATTTTGGCATTTGCACCAGGGCTTCCATAAATGGTATGCTTAGCTGCAGCTGCTTGAGATTCTCCAGGAATTTATTTTGATAGGCATCTTCTTTCTCTTTCCTTACCCTATGTGGGAAAGGTAGTGTTGATCGTTTAGGTTCAACAGAAGGTTCTTCTCTGACTACAGGTTCCGGTTTAGTCTCTTTTGGTTGCTCTTGCTCAGGTGATAAAGATTCAGGGGAAATCTTGTTTGTACCGTCATCCTCGGGTGTCTCTCCGATTTGAAAGGTCGACTTTCCGCCTCTAGTTGTAATCCCTTTCAAGTCTTGCTTTACCAAAAGAACCCTGTTAAGCACCGTTGACAATTGGTGCACTTCAATTGCTAATCCATAAATCATGTTGTTTTGTTCCTTTAGTAAAAGCTCATGACTGCCTTTGAATTCATTAATAAAGTTTCTTGCTTCATGATGTTCTTTTTCATTGGCTTGAGCGATTTGTAGTGCAAACTCTTCCATGGTAAGATTTCTTTGGGGTCTTCCGAACAAGTTGGGGAAAATATCGAACATTGTTCCTGAAAATTAAAGAGAGGTAGATTTCAAAGTAAAAGTTTCCATGTATAAGGGTCAGAGTATTTTCCGTTCGGAGATAAGAAAAATAAAAGTTGCTGATATCTGCAGACGATGCGCCATATCCAAAAAGTAGGATACGCCGTATCTTATAATCGTTAAAATTTAATCAGACTTTTATTCAGAAAATAGATACGCCGCTCAGGAATTAGAATGCGCCGTATCTGTTTTAATTATCAAAAATCGATATTTATTAAAATTAAATGCGTCGTATTAACAAAAGTTAATGCGCCGTATTTTCGTTACGTTTCAAAATATAAGATTTTTGATTCAGAAGATACGCCGTATCGACAGAAATCGATGCGCCGTATCTGTTTAATAATTTGAAAACTGTTTTTAATTAAAATAATAGATACGCCGTATCTGCCAAAGCAGATGCGTCGTATGGCGTTAACGTTTAGAAATTTTTTTTTATCAAAAACAGATACGCCGTATCTTGGGGAAAAGATGCGTCGTATCGAATTAATTAAACGCGTTGTATTTTATAAAAATTAAACGCAATACGCCGTATCTGAAAAATCAGATGTGCCGTATCGTTCGATTTAGCTCAGTACAACGATAGCAGAACACAAAAAATATGAAAAAAATAAAAACAAATAAAAACACAAACGAAAATAAACACAAATAAAAGCAAACAAATAACACACAAAAACAGAAAATATGCAAAATAATACAATGAATGCAAATTAATCTAATACACAACACAGAATTAGCGGTTAGATAAAAAAAAATTAAAAACCTAATTAAAATACTAATCAAATTAACAGATAATAACAATTCACTCCCCGGCAACGGCGCCAAAAACTTGATGCGTGCGATGTGTCGTTGCGGTTTAGCAGTATTAATGCCTACTCAAGTTTTAAATTTATATTTAGCCGACTTATCAATAACACACACACTTAACGAGCAGTGTACCCGGTCAGTATGAATATAATGGTAAGTAGAGTGTCGATCACTAAGAGTGGAACGTATTATCTAGTTATTCTAATCAGTATTTTAATAAATTAAGTTAGCTATACAACCTATTCTAACGCAAGGGGGTTCAGCCTGAGAGACTGGCACGATTTGGTTGCAATTAAATAATAAACTAAACCAATAGGCACGAATCAGCGAATAGCACACACGTACACAGATAAATACTCGAGACAATAAGAAGACTGTCCTGATAGATAAGTAGTTTGTCACTTGTTTTATTGCTAGTTTTATATGAAGTGTATAGTTCGATGCAACGCACCGAGATTAAGTCCTTTCTCGTTGGTTCTAATCTTATCGGCGAGTAAACCCTTAATGATTACTTATGGCTATCCTATTTATCTTTCTTCCTACTTTTCTACAGACGATAGAATGCATAGGCGATCTAATAAATAGGCGAGGGCAGAGGCATGGCGACCCGATCAACGCTCAGCTAGACACAGAGGTTATCAATGCACTAATAAAAGTCACCAAAGACATCAACATATAAACTTTAATTAATGAGAAATCAGTTTTAAGGGAGTGCAATCTTTCCGTTGTCACATTACACAAGCCACCAATCTTGATGAATTAAAGTTTACTAACACAATAAAACAAAACTACTTAATGAATTAAACACATGCAGCACCTTCTTACAGCTCTTGTATCTTTGTTTGGGTGTGTCTTGTGCTGCCTATTCGTCTGAGTTCGTCCTAGGGTTTCTGTACTTCGGTCTTCTGTCGAACTTCGGAACTCTTAATTCGTCTGGTCTTTGGGGTATTTATAGTTTCTGTCTGAGGGTAAGATGCGGCGCATCTAGTAAGTAGATGCGGCGCATTGACTTAACTTTGCGTGGGGTCCAAGATTAATATATTCAGGAATATTCGTACACCGCCAGAAGATGCGGCGTAACTCCATAAATAGATGCGGCGCATGTCCTCTTGTATCTTGGATCGTATCTGGTGAAATCTGGATAGTGATGCGCCGTATGTAATAAGTGAGATGCGGCGCATCTGGAGCAGATTTGTCTTGATCTTGTACATTTCAGTAGACTCTTAACTTCTTGCATGTTTTGCTCCATAATAAGTCCAAAATCGCCAAGTTTCACCAAGTGCTTGTTTTTACCTGAGAATTACAAAAGTAAACGATTAAGTATCAATCCTCATACATAATATAATAAAACAAGTCAAATTAATAGGATAAATGACAGTAATAAAATTTACTTATTTGAGTTCATCAAATGCATTAAAATAAAAAAAAACAAACAAACACTAGCACAAGCCTTGTGCTTTTATTCTTCAACTTTTGTCTTCATCCTTCAAAATATTCATACTTCAAGATGTCTTCATTTTGAAATTTTCCGGATAACTCCTGATTAGTCATTTGCGTTTTAAACTTCCTTGCAAAATTTCTTCCATCCGGACAAACTATATCAAACTTCACATGCCATTCTCCATCACCTTCTTCCTTCTTGTAAACACTAGCTCCTTCGGGTCCACATTCCAAATTCTTCAATTGAACCGGTATAGATCCAAGAAAATCTGTCAATTTATTGAACACAAAAACATTTTTGAATGGGTTATAGAAAACCTCTATAGTCAAAGCTCTTTCCAACTCATCTTCAATACCAAAGTAACTAGGGACAATCGGCCCATATTTAGGTCTCCCTTCTTCATCTCTACCAACTTCGAAACAAGCTAAATGATCTTCTTCTTCTTCTTCTTCATGCACTTCCTTCACAATCTTGCCTCTAGGTCTAGGATAGTAAGTATGCTTCAAGATTCCATCACTAATAGTCATAGTACCTCTACCCATATCTATAATAGCTCCGCAAGTTCTCAAAAACGTTCTTCCTAACAACTACGGTAACTCCTTATCCACCGGAATATTAAGCACAAGAAAATCGGCTAAGAAAGCTTGATATCCTACTTGAAATCTAACATTCTTCACTTCTCCCATTGCTTTTGCTCTTGAATTATCAGCCATAGTAAGATTATATTGATTTGGTTGAGGATTACCAAGTCCTAATCTTTTGTATAATGGATACAGCATCACATTCACAATTGCTCCTGTATCGGCCAATGCATACATCGCATCGGTTCCATTTACCTTAATTGGTAACACGAAATTTCCCGGATCGCTCTCTTTCTTAGGCAACCCATTCTCAACTATCCTTTCCCTTGCAAACTCATCAAAATTCTTATCCTCTAGCCTAGCTGTTGCCATCATAACCGCATCTAATTTCTTACGATAAGTCATGTAATTGTTCAACACTTCTATAACCGGCTTTTCTTCCATAAGCTCCTTAAATTTCATTTCTAAGTTTTCCAAAACTGCTTCCTTCTGCTCTTGAGTCAATGGTTTAACTTCTTGGGGTGATTTGGGTGGTGAATTTGATGAAGAACTCTCATTCTTAGGGGTGGAGGGTTGGGTAAGTTTGTTAAGTGGTGCTTTCTTTCTATTTGCCTTTCCCATTTTCACAATCTCTCCTCTACCTTCCTTCTTCTCTACCATCTCATCATCTACATCAATTCTCATCTCTCCCAAAGCAAAATCAACCCTACATTTAGTCTTAACCATAAAATTTCTACCAAACATCACTTCTGGTTCACCGGAATTTCCATATTCCAACACAACAAAGTCAATCTTGAAAACATGACCATGAATATTAACATTCACATCTCGCACTATCTTTCTCCCATAATCTTCATAATCAAGCCTAACAAAGCCAAGCTTACCAAGCATCTCCTCCGTAATATAATTTTCACCATACTCCATATTAAGTTGAGGATCCCAAGCTTTAATGCCTTCTACACCACATGGTGTAGCATACCTCATAAATGGTACATCAAACTCTCTAGGTGGTGCTTGTGTAAACACAACTACTCTTTTCTCCTTAGGTAAACAAACAATGCTTTCGCCAACTTCTTCTTTTCCTTCTAAACCAACCTTAGCTTTGTCCAAAATACTTTCCAATTTCTCCAAAGAATCACCTGAATCTTTCAACATCTCTTCCAAAATTTTCAAGTACTCCGAAACATTGCTTAAACTCTCCATTCTACTTAAGCACTAACTATAACATAACCACAAAAACAAAAATCCAAACTATTAGCGTGAGGGTTAGTTATAATCGAATCAAATCCAAATGTAAAACCAAAATAAGCAAACAAACAACTTCAAACTATTAAAACATCAAAAAAACTGAAAATTAAAAATCATAAAAACTTTTACCGAGACAACCATCCGATCGGTATTACATTCCATCCGATCGGATGGACAAAATGCAAAAATTGAAATCGCCCCAACCGAATCGGATGCGGCCAGCGTCCGATCGGTTAGATCGAAAAACTAAAAAAAAAAAAAAAATTATATTTATATATTGAAACTAAACTTATAACCTTTTTATAATTTTTTTTTTAGAGAAGAAACTAAATAATTAAAATTTAACTAATTAATAAAAACTAACAATTAACTACCAATCATAAAACTAATTAATCAACTTTTAACCTTAACTTAATAATCATAAAACTAATTATCAACACATTAAAGTAAAAATTTAATTAAATTAACTAAGCATTTATCATATTAAAACTCTTCTAATAACCTTAAATTAATTATCCTAATTAATCTACTACTTAAACTAATTAATCATAGCATTAATGAAACATAAAAACTGAAAAATAACAAAAATTACTAAAACAAAAATTTTTACCGAGACCACCAACCGATCGGATGGGCATCCATCCGATTCGGTTGGTTCTGAACCAAACTTTTTTTTTTTTTTTTTTTTTTTTTTTTTTTTTTTTTTTTACTTTTTACTTTTTAACTTAAAAAAAACTATGCTACTAAGCCTAACTACCAAGAAAATCTTAAAAATTCCCCGGCAGCGGCGCCAAAAACTTGATGTGCGTGTCGTTGTGTTCAAGTTTTAAAATTTATAAACACGATTTATCCAATTCTCTAATCACACATACGAGCAAGTATACTCATCCGTGGTAGTAAAGGTGGGTAAGTCGAGATCGTCCCAAGGGAATTGGGTTTAGGTTTAGTAAAATAAGTTTTAGCAAAAAGGGTGTCAATCCAATTTGAAGTAAATTCAAAAGCAAGCAAGGTTCAATCAATCAAAAACAAATATACTTGTGTGTGATTCTATGTCCAATTGTTTAGAGTAACCAACCAAGTTGGATGTGACTTGTAGTGATGCACAACTTAATATGAATGATTCACAATCAATGGTTTTTATCATGAGAAATCATATCTAGAATTCAATCTCCTAGTTAATTCCTTTCGGCCTTGATTAACTATTACGACAATTCTTTTAAGCTTTTTGTTGTTTGAAAGCATTTCTTATCTTAAGAATTCCTACGAATCCTTTCGGCCTTTTTCGTGATGAAATCGTTTCCAAATCCATTTTAATGAGTAAAGATGGTGCTTGTCACACACCATAATCCATACTAATTCGTGCACTAACTTTTTGGAATAAAAACATAAAGAAAACTCCTTTCGGCCTTTGTTAGTCTTTAACATTGTTTTTACCAACCAATTAAGCAAGATTAGTTTGTATCTCAACAAACTCATAAAACAAGATATGTTTTCATGCATCACTATGATAAGATTACTCCAACAATTGTCACATCATACACACACAAGTACAACCAAAATCACTCCATAACAATCATAATCAAACACAAGTAATTAACCAAAGTTTCATTCATCTTATAGTAAAAGTAAAGGTAGTTCATAATAACTCAACAAGAAATACCTAATCGAGGAATTACAAGAACTAGAATTGTGGAACTATAGCAATCCACACTCCTCCAATCGCCTTTGATTACACGTAAACAACTCCACACACGGACACAACTCTTGAGACTCGAACTCAAGGCTTCCTGGACGTTTTTACAGCAACTACAAGCTTTCGGGCAATAATAATAAGTTAGTTAGACTTGGTGTAAGCCTCACTCGATTTACTTTTGGGTTGTCATCTCCCAAAAACTTCTCTCATTTGTAAACTAGCCAAGGGTTTCTTAAATAAGTGAGGAAACCATTATTCTCCAAGCAAAAACGTCCAATATCAGTAAATAGCAGAGAAATGATAAGCCTCAATGATTATGGGGCTTAACTTCTTCATTAATTGCAACTTTGTAACTCCAGCGTCGGCCAACCGATCGGTATTTGGCTCCAACCGATCGGTTGGAGCTCTCGGTAAAATAACCTCCTCCCATCCGAATCGGATGCGGGTGCCATCCGATCGGATGGATCACTCTGCCATACAACTTTATTTTTTCTTTCTCTTTTCTCGTTACGTGCTTGATCCTTCGCTGTACCACTACTTCCTATCATAGAACTTGATCTTTTCTTGATATATAAGCATGGAAATCTTGAACTAATCAAATCCTTGAAGTATCGCATGGTTTCTTTCTCATAATTCTCCAAATGTGCATAATCTCTTCATTTCTTCGTATTTTCTTCAACTTTTCCTGCACTTGGCTATATTTACTTGCGTACACACTTTTTCATCATTTAGCAACAAATACACATAAATATAACCAAATATGATGCACAAAACTAGCAATAACATGCCTAAAAACATGTTAGATTTAAGCGTTATCATTTACTTTTAAAAACTTCGATTCGATCTTATGTGACTTCAACTCTTAAACAATATGAACAAATATAGACAAATGTAAATAAGTAATGCAAGTAAAGTAAATGAAATGAAATGAAAGATATGGATGGAAAGATCGAACCACAACACAAGGATTTATAGTGGTTCGGCTACAAGGACACCTTTCTTGCCCTACTCCACTCCCCGAGTCACCTACTCGAGAGTTCTCTTCACTATGTCAACAAACTCCCTTATGGCGGAGAAAACCTTACACAACTTTGGCTTACACCGGCTTAACGACACAAAGCTAGATGTCGGGTTCTAATCATAGCTAGAACCAACCTCACAACTTCTACACGACTTCTTCACGACTTATTTACAACTTCTTCACGACGGCTTCACGACTTCTTCACTACGGCTTCACACCTTCTACACGACGGCTTCACAACTTCTAGACTACGGCTTCACAACTTCTACACTACTTCTTTACAACACAACTACTTACTTACACTTTGATCTACTAAGTACAACTACACAAACACCTTATCAAATACTTTACACAATTATACAAATATATGAATTGAGCTACAATACTTCTTCTCTAGATGTTGAAGAAGTATTCTTCTTTTGCACTTGGATGATGAAAGCTTGGATCACTTGGAAACCAATGCTTAAGAGAATATGATCAAAGGATTTTAGAAAGGATTTACAAGGATTAGAGAAGATTTAGAACAGAAGGTTTGGGGTGCAAAAGGTGAGGAAAAAGTCCAGGGAAAGTCCAGTATTTATAGGCAAAACTGGACAGCTGGAGGAGCGGGGCGGTCCCCTTAAAATTAAGGGGGCCGCCTAGTATAATTAAGGGGGCCGCCCGTCTGTACCGTTGCCCAGTTTTTTCTTTTTGTGGGGAAGATTTTTCTGGAACATTTTTGCCATTTTTGGTTGAAAATTTGAATTCATAAATTTATACTAGATTAAACATATTTATTTAATACCAAAAATGTTTTTCTAAAAGATATAAAATGTTTGTGACATTTTATAAAAAGTTTAGTGATTAAGAAAAAGTTTCTTTGATCATATAATGCATTAAGCATTTGTTTATTCATACCTTAAGTGATTGAGTTGTTAAAATAGATAGTTACAACTAAATACTTGTTTACATCATAATCTTTCATTTAATGATTTTACATTTTGTGATTATCAAAACGTAGAGATATCGAAAAAATATTAATAACGTGTTTAGGCATTATTTATATCAACAATAGTGGTGGTGTTGCAGATTCATCAGTCAAATTTGTAACCAAGGGCTTCAAGCTTTGGTCTCTTAGATTCCAGCTCATGTTGGTCAGGATGTTCTTGGATCTTGGTTCTCAGGTCATGACAGAACCTCACATTTTTAGGACTCTGTATTGGGCAGGCCATCATGAGGAAACCAAGCATAGTTTTAATTCCTGCCTTATCAATGTCGTTCCATCTTTGGAAGGCTGGGTTACCAAACGCATCAGTGAAGAAGAGTCCTCTCTCTGGTTGTTCAATGACCATGTTGTTCTCAAATCTAACTCCTTCAGGGAGGGCTCTGTTGCATTCAAGGCCATGAACTTTGATCTCAGGCTCAGATTCAATTTTCTTCCTCTTTCTAGAAGACTGAGAGGGAGCAGGCTGATTGACCAGAGCTGGGAGAAGAGAGGGAATACCAAGTTCATCAGGTGTTGTTGTCAGTTTGTCATATCTTTGCCTCAGGGATTTCATCAGGTCTTTGACAACCATGTTTTGCTTTTTCACTATGATTGGACCCAATTCATCCAATTCAGTGATCCCAAAGTCAGAGAATCTAAAGGGATCATGAACCTCAAAGTGTCTCTTGTCTGGACCTCTGAAGACACTAATGACAGTAGGCTTGGTATTTTGATGAATCTTGACATCAGTGATTGGTTCTGGTCGCAATCTGCTTGTCATAACCCACTGGTACCTCTCAACTTTCTTTTTCCTTAGCTCTGCAGCCTTTTTCAAATTTTCATCCCTTTTCTGCCTGAGAGCAATCATCTCAGCATCCTGAGCTTTTATAAAGCTCTCACCACCTTTTCTTCTAGTAAGGGCTTGTGGTTGTATTCCAAGCTTTTCAGCCTCTTCACTGACCACTTGGATGAGAGCAGTCTTGTTCAGCCTTTCTTCTTCAGCTGTTTTCTTTAACAACTCTTCCCTCTCCATATGAGCCTGAATTTCAGCCTCAGTGAGATGATACAACACTCCATTAATTTCATAAGGGACCTTGACTGGTTCATCAGGGTCAAGCCTTATGACTAAGGAAGCAGGCACCAATTTTGGTGTAGGTTCAGGCTCTGTTGTTGTGACAATGCCTTTGCCTTTATCTTGGTGAGTTGATGATGGGGTTGTTTCAGGAGCTGCTGCCGGATTTGGTGGTATCTCCCCCTCAGTGTGAGAAGGAGGTTGTTGGCTGGATGATGCTTCAGTGACTTTCTCCCCCTCAACTGTTGCTGGAGCCAGTGCGAGAGCAAGAGTTGGAGTGCTCACTGAAGTTGAGGGAGCAGCATGACCTTTAAAAGCCTGATAGATCTCAGTCATCATGGTTTTGATGTCTGAGGTATCTTGCTGAAGAGTGGTCACTTTGGCATCAAGAGATGCCTGAGAAGTCTCTATAGCGGTCATTCGAGGCCCAAGATTCCAGGCCAAGGAATTCGAAGACTTGGCCCAAGCTGCCAAATTTGCCTCCATAAGAACCAGTGAATATTTGATGGAGTCCACTGAAGAGCTGAGACCCTGAAGGTTAGAAGATGTCAGCATGTTGACAAGCTCAGTGAACTGGGCTGACTGTTGCTGATAGGTCTCAGAAGCCTGAAGAATCTTCTTGGTGAGCTCAGGGTCATCTTTTACTGACTCTTAAATAGTTGCAACGCTCTTCGTAATGTTGGAAAGAGTAGCGTTGAACCTTTTAAGATGGGTATCAAGAGTTGTCAAGGAGAAGGTGATCGATGATTGTTGCTCATTAACGTCATCATGATAAGATTCAACGGATTCCTTCAGGTTGACATAATGAACTGCAGCTTCACAATGTTGATCAAAGAGTTCTTCAGTGAGCCCACGAAAGAGAGCATTGTTGGCTTTCTGCAAGAACTTGACCAACTGTCTTTCAGTGAGAGGAAGAATGTTGTCATACTTCCTGAGATTGGCTAGGCAGGATGATTCAGAGTCCGATGAATGATCAGTCTGAGATGCTGATTCTTCAGCCTGTGGTGGAGAAGACTGATGCGGTTGTTCAGTGGGTTGAGCACCAGTGTCCAGATCATCACCTGCCTCAAAAACTTCTTCCTCACTGTCATTGCTGTGCTCATCATCAGAAAAGAGAACAGCCTGAAAATCTGCCATAGACTGAATCTGCAAGACTTGGTTAGCCAGCTCCACTTCATTAGAAGACTTGCCTTGGTTGTGGCCAGGTCCTGACCCCGCTATAATAACTGAGTGGGTTTGCTCAGCCTGGCTCTTGGAGTCAGTTCTCGAGAGAATGGATGCGCCATGAGGGGGTTGTGGTTCCATATCAGTGGGTGGTTGCATGCCCCCTGAGTCTTTGTCCCCATGTGTGCCTTCAAGCACTGGTGGGTGTTCTCCAGTACTATCACTAGGCACAAATTGTGATTGTTGGTGGACCCCCTTCCCATCAGGGTTGTACTGCCCTTTTGGGGATTTAGGGTACTTGACTCCCTGAGACTCTGAGTGTGATTTCTCAGAGCCGTGAACGGGATGTGATTGGGTGTGGGTCCCCTTCTCAGTAAAGTAGTGCTGCCTGTAACACCCCAACCCGACAAGGGTAAAGATATCACAACAATGGATCCACATCAGAACAAACCAAGCATACATTTTCATTAATACAAAAATCTCAAAGGATAATAATCGAAATACTAGAATCTATAGGGTTACAAATGAAAACTTCCCAAAACATTATTTCTAATAATATACTATCTTCAGTCCAATTCTATATCCAGCATAGCTATCCAACTTCTAAGTCCAAAGATACATTCTTTTCTCATTCCCAGCTTCCTACTAATACCTGCCGCAGGAAAAGAAATGCGGCTGAGCTACGAGAGCTCAGTGAACAGATATAGAGGTAACAAAACAATAATAGGGAATAGAACGAAAGAAATCTAGAATATACGTCATACCGATAAATCAAGGTGTAGAAAAGAGATGTTAAGAACAACAAGATTTAAGACAAAGGAAAAGAAATAGAACGAGTAATAAGGAATTTCATAAGATAAGGAAAACATAAATCTATCACGAGCCCAGACACAAGCCATATCATATCTTTGTAAATGAAACTAAATAGAGTAGCTAGCTCCCAGATATGTGAAAGACGTGTATCGCACACACCATCAGTCACCAGATAAATATAACAATAAACAAATAACATATAAAGATAACAGGTCAAATCTAGAGTGCACCCATACGCCCCACAGATAAATCAATAATCATAATATAATGGCCATAGCAAATTAATAAGTAAGGGACAGAACAGGTCATCACTCTCCTACCCTAGAGTCATGTCAAAGGTGCGTCAATGACATGGACATGAAACCCTCATGCCTAGTGATTGGCTCGTAATATCAATCTATAGGTCAATGTCAGCGTACTTTCAAATAATCAAAAGGTCATATCCTAAGGGTACATGGCAAAAGGTTCATGTCAACAATTCAAGATTATATACCATAGGTTCAAACTTAGAATTTATCAGGTTACGTTTCATGTCAAAGTTAAGTTCAAATTAAAGAAATGTATCAAATGTTTCAAAAGCATGTGGCAAAAGTTTATAATCAAGGTTTTACACCAACAGTTTATCTAAAAAGGGTTTCTATTTAAGAGTCCATTTAAACAATCCTTCAAAAATGGTTTTCATCGCAACTGATCTTACAAAATAGTTTTCTTCAAAATGTTCTTCCAAAACTTTTAGTAACTTTCAGTAAAAGTGATGTTACTTATTTAAAGTAGCTTTTCACAAAACGTTTCATAAGTAGTTTTAAGAACAATTCAAAATCAATTAGGTTTAACTAAAGATTTAAAAGATTAAGGTTTATATTCCAAAATCAATTAGTTTTATAACCAGTCTATTAGATTAGATTCAACACAAGGCTCACAGCTCAGGGTTCAAGACAAAAATCAAACACAAGGTTTATGAAAGTTCACAAAACAAAGATCACATGAAAGGTTTACAAACGAACAGGGAACATAGCAATGGTATAGGGAATCCTAATAAGGGAAAATGAGAACTGAAGGAAAAGAGAAATGAAGGACCCTTACTGAAAGAGGTCAGAATATCTGTACCTTATGACGAATGCAAGAACACAAAGATAAAAGCTGACAAGATGAAATTACTCCTTCCTCGAACCTAAGGAGTAGAAGACAGAAGTCCAAAGGGTCTTCAGTTATATTTCCATTATTAGTAAGTTGACAATATCAAGATTAGGTTAAGTCCTTCTTAAGATTATTATGGAAATAGGGTACATTTTATCAGGTTACAAAAGTTAAATGACGAGTTCACATAGTTTAGGGTTTCAATTGCAACTTTATCTAATTCAAAGGTTTAATCATGAAAATACTTTAAGTTACTGATTTAATACACACTATATTCAGAATGACACATTAATCCCTTAAGTTTCACAATTTACAGTTTATACCGCTTAATTATATAATTTACAAAAACAATCCTTCATTTACATAATTCATGTTTCAAACCCCCATAATATTTGTCTTTACCAAATAAACACCTTATATTACAAAGTTACAGAACATATCCTCAAAATTATGTGTATTACGATTCAGGTCCTTCAGATTTCATAATTTACACCTTTTGTCCTTTAACTTTACAAAACTTATATTTCAAACCCTAGTTTAGTAATAATTATATATCAAACCCGTAATTACTCAAATTTACATAAGACACCCTTTATAATGTTATTTACTCAAAATAACTTCAAGTTTTCAGAATTTACATTTTTAGTCCCTCCATTTAAATAAATTACAAATCGTACCCTTAATTATCATTTATTCATTTTTACGCAATATTTACACTTAAGACCCTCAAGTTATATTTTTCCTACACTTTTACTGACCTAATTAATATTATAAAAATAACCTTTAAGTTTAAAAGTTGGCAAAACAAGCCCTTGTCATTTATATCTCAAATCGTATACATGTTTTATTTACCAAATCCAACCCTAACTTTACCCACTCATTAACCCATCATGACACAATGATTAACTGCATTTATTACTCAGATTCAACCCACAAAACCCTAACCCTAACACGATTTAGGGTTTCTTCTTATTTTCTTTTATTTTTCAATAAGTCCGATTACAATATTAATTCAAAACACACGATTTAAGCTTCCACAAATCAAAGGGTTATTTTTTTGGACTTATATCATCAGTATAGATCACGTAAAAATTATGGTCACACCTCAGAAAATTCGTATAGCATGATTTGCAAATTAAGTTTGTTTTAACCCTCTTAATTTCATACGCCTAAATAAACATGCATGATTTGTGTTTATTATTTTTCTTAGGTTATATTTGACATGTAGATCATTGTAAAAATACTGGATAATTTTTAGAACATAAAAATAAGTCGCAAGGAATTTCTACCTCTCGTACGTATGGATCGAACAAAAGAAATCACCACGTTCGAATCAAAGCTTCGACACTCCAACTCCTATTTTTCGTAGCTTGCTAATACTCCAAGGAAAACCAAGAAATTCTTTGCTTAGGTCCAGAAGTCGCGTAGGAAGGTTGGTCGATTTTAGTTTAGTCGATCTTAGGGTTTCGGCAAAATAAAGTTTTACAAAAATTATGTTTTGTATTTATATTGTGTTAACCGACCTAGGAGGGGGCATGTGATCCAGATTTTCGGCCTAGAAACTTATCACAAAAGTAATTTGATTTTGTATATAATTTCCTTTATTTAATTGGTATTTATCTAGTTAAATGATTTTCACAAAATATATTACATATATAATTAATTATATTCGGATCATATATATATGTATATGTGATTTTATAATTTTTGGACATTCAAAATAATGTAATGTTGTCCCAGAAATTTATTCGTTTCATATATGGTTCGTTTTCGAATGTTTGGAATCGTTTCAGAATTTTTATAAGTTATTTATTTAAGTTTTATTGTTTCAGGGGTATTTTGGTCATTTGACAAGTTATCTGAATTTCAGGTATTACAACTTCTTCCCCTCTAAAAAAAAAATTTTCGTCCTCGAAAATTGACGTGAAACGGAATGGAAACATAACTGACTTTGGAACGGAATATGAAAACTTGATTTCTATGACTCTATATTATCGGTTGAACTTCGGTTTCCTAAAAAGGCAAAATTATACTGGATTCAAATCGAAAGAAAGGTATATCGAACGTAACGAATGATAATCGGATCTTCTCGAAAAAAACACAGGAAATACATGGAATTTTGACTGATGGGTAATCCCCAGGATTTGACTTGACAAGTCAGAGTAGAACGTATGGAATAGATTATCGATACCATCTAATGGTAGAAGTTCTATAATTGGACTTAAATTTATTACCAAAATTCTTAGAGGTGAGCAAAATGCGTGACGAGAACTCAGACGTGTCGATTTACCTAACGATGAAAGCAAATTACGCGTACATTTCGGATGAACTTAAGGTCTCACTAATGCGGATAATCTCAAACAGTTATCAGGACTTCTAAAGTTCTAAGGCACTTCTTGAAATAACCGATGACCACAATAAGTGCGCGTTATATGATGTAAGTATTATCACGTTGGCCAGGCGTCATAATACTGGCATCATATAAGTATGCCCTCATGATGGTCATACTAGATTCCCAAGCCGTGTACAAACTAACTTATCTTATTCCACCTAGTCTTCCTACGGTCTCAGAGGTTATCAAAATTAAATACTCTAACTAAGTGGAGAACGAATCACTAGAAAGAGTTAACGAAACTCTCGGAATGCCTATCAGCCGTATCAATCATTCATCATTTGCTAAAACCTCTCAAAACAAAGTCATCACCGAACATAAGAAAATGAACACGAACAGGAATGCTTCTAGTAATTTAGCTCATTCAAGGATCTTATTATGAACTTAAGTAAGTCAACGGGGTAAAAGTTAGTTGCCACAATCTTCGGCCTTCATAGAATAAATTTTCTCCCAACCACAAAGGGTCTTTTCCAAAAACCCGCTCATGTAATACATCCAATCCCTTCCAGTCCGATTAATCTATATTGATCAGTCCATCAATCGGAAAGTGAAACCAAAATTGGAACTTGTGTTTGGTCCTTCAAGCTTCTACAGTTCTTCTTGAAATATGATGGGGTAATGTGAATTTCTAACATGCTCTTTCCCGTCTCCGGACGTACTATTAAGTCATACAATGACCATTTGTCCCAGTAGGCACGCGGAAACCTAATTACCAACTTTATAAGCAGTCAGAGCTTTAACTAGTACTATCAGCGTTACTAATCGTCATAACAGTAGTTTATGGATTCGGAAGGCGATTTCAACTAAAATTAATTAATCCCTTGGGAAGAAACTTCACGCTCTAAAATTAACAAGCACCTACTCGTTTCAGGGTGGAGGAATATTGGTTTCTAATGATAATACGGTTCAGCTATCTTCAGCCACCATCCTTTTTTTATCGCGAACGGAACTAAAATACGCCCAGAAGATATAGGTAAACAAACTTACTTCCCGGTCTTCGATTGTTGCTCTTCCTGGTTGCTCAAATCAATCTATATGATCCCGAACCTATTTGAGAGACACCTTCACTGGGTGACTAGAATATTCTCTCAGTAACCTGTCAATTTCTACTTCATGCTTCGGTGATCAGCTTGGTGATTCATCTAAGAATTTTATTTAGAAACTCAGGGTGCCCAATAACTCTCAAGATGTGGCTCATTTCTTAGTGCACGAAATGGGTTCTAAGAGACTTCTGTACTAGAATTTCTAAGGAGGTATTTCTAATGGATGCCAAAAACCAAGGTAGCCAGGGGAAAATCAATTCGGGCGTTCACAACCAAGGTGAGCTTGACCTACTTAGAAGGTTGAGAAACATGATAGACACATATCAACATAATTTATTCCAAAAATTTGCTCAAGCCTTATTATTAAATACTTGGGGAAAACCCACAATTCAAAGGAATCCGTACAATATAAATGTCAAAAGAAACCTAAGATAAAATAACACACAAATGGCTCGAGCTCTCATCCTACGTCTAGATCACGTTACTTGCAGTGGACTCCAAATCCGAATCCACTTCATCCTCCTCGCTAAGCCATCCGTTTCGGTTTCCTTCAGGTTGTGGCAGTGGTTGTCTCGCAAAACCATCTTCAGGGTTCCTTCCTTCACCTCCTATGTCGTCCACGAATCCATACAAATTATGAGGCTCTGCCCTCACTACTCCTCCCTCTTCTACGAACTTGGGACACCTTCCCGGGTACTTAGTCACTACTCCGTCTTTATCAATCACTTTCGTCTCGTGCACATGTACTTCTGCTCCATTTATATTAACCACAGTCAACTTTTCTTCAATCCGGCAGGGACACATGCTAGCAGGAATCAGCATCCTTTTGTTGGTCCATCTCAAATTACCAATTCTTCTCAGGCCTGTAGCGAAAACGGTTGTCCAACGATACCTGTTGCGTGCTGGAGGTGCCATATTAAAAATGACACAAATGATACTAAGTACTAGAACTCGATGGGAATTGAAAGACTACTCATAACTCAAAATTTTAAAAACGCGTGAGATTTCACCGTCTGAACGATTTCAAAGATGATTAACGAAATATGGAAAACAAGTACGAATGGAACGACAAAACAAAATCCTAATGTCTACCCAAATCCTCACCGGTCAGCGTTTAAGTTCCTATAGGGAAAAATCCTAAAATATATTCTCAAAGGTTGTCCTACGAGCACTTACAGGGAAAACTTAGTGGTCCTACTTACACAGGTCAAGGGTAAGTGTATTACGAATCGCAGCCTGTCTCTCTGATACCATAAATTGTAACACCCCAACCCGACAAGGGTAAAGATATCACAACAATGGATCCACATCAGAACAAACCAAGCATACATTTTCATTAATACAAAAATCTCAAAGGATAATAATCGAAATACTAGAATCTATAGGGTTACAAATGAAAACTTCCCAAAACATTATTTCTAATAATATACTATCTTCAGTCTAATTCTATATCCAGCATAGCTATCCAACTTCTAAGTCCAAAGATACATTCTTCTCTCATTCCCAGCTTCCTACTAATACCTGCCGCAGGAAAAGAAATGCGGCTGAGCTACGAGAGCTCAGTGAACAGATATAGAGGTAACAAAACAATAATAGGGAATAGAACGAAAGAAATCTAGAATACACGTCATACCGATAAATCAAGGTGTAGAAAAGAGATTTTAAGAACAACAAGATTTAAGACAAAGGAAAAGAAATAGAACGAGTAATAAGGAATTTCATAAGATAAGGAAAACATAAATCTATCACGAGCCCAGACACAAGCCATATCATATCTTTGTAAATGAAACTAAATAGAGTAGCTAGCTCCCAGATATGTAAAAGACGTGTATCGCACACACCATCAGTCACCAGATAAATATAACAATAAACAAATAACATATACAGATAACAGGTCAAATCTAGAGTGCACCCATACGCCCCACAGATAAATCAATAATCATAATATAATGGCCATAGCAAATTAATAAGTAAGGGACGGAATAGGTCATCACTCTCCTGCCCTAGAGTCATGTCAAAGGTGCGTCAATGACATGGACATGAAAACCTCATGCCTAGTGATTGGCTCGTAATATCAATCTATAGGTCAAGGTCAGCGTACTATCAAATAATCAAAAGGTCATATCCTAAGGGTACATGGCAAAAGGTTCATGTCAACAATTCAAGATTATATACCATAGGTTCAAACTTAGAATTTATCAGGTTACGTTTCATGTCAAAGTTAAGTTCAAATTAAAGAACTGTATCAAATGTTTCAAAAGCATGTGGCAAAAGTTTATAATCAAGGTTTTACACCAACAGTTTATCTAAAAAGGGTTTCTATTTAAGAGTCCATTTAAACAATCCTTCAAAAATGGTTTTCATCACAACTGATCTTACAAAATAGTTTTCTTCAAAATGTTCTTCCAAAACTTTTAGTAACTTTCAGTAAAAGTGATGTTACTTATTTAAAGTAGCTTTTCTCAAAACGTTTCATAAGTAGTTTTAAGAACAATTCAAAATCAATTAGGTTTAACTAAAGATTTAACAGATTAAGGTTTATATTCCAAAATCAATTTAGTTTTATAACCAGTCTATTAGATTAGATTCAAAACAAGGCTCACAGCTCAGGGTTCAAGACAAAAATCAAACACAAGGTTTATGAAAGTTCACAAAACAAAGATCACATGAAAGGTTTACAAACGAACAGGGAACATAGCAATGGTATAGGGAATCCTGAAAGAGGTCAGAATATCTGTACCTTATGACGAATGCAAGAACACAAAGATAAAAGCTGACAAGATGAAATTACTCCTTCCTCGAACCTAAGGAGTAGAAGACAGAAGTCCAAAGGGTCTTCAGTTATATTTCCATTATTAGTAAGTTGACAATATCAAGATTAGGTTAAGTCCTTCTTAAGATTATTATGGAAATAGGGTACATTTTATCAGGTTACAAAAGTTAAATGACGAGTTCACATAGTTTAGGGTTTCAATTGCAACTTTATCTAATTCAAAGGTTTAATCATGAAAATACTTTAAGTTACTGATTTAATACACACTATATTCAGAATGACACATTAATCCCTTAAGTTTCACAATTTACAGTTTATACCGCTTAATTATATAATTTACAAAAACAATCCTTCATTTATATAATTCATGTTTCAAACCCCCATAATATTTGTATTTACCAAATAAACACCTTATATTACAAAGTTACAGAACATATCCTCAAAATTATGTGTATTACGATTCAGGTCCTTCAGATTTCATAATTTACACCTTTTGTCCTTTAACTTTACAAAACTTATATTTCAAACCCTAGTTTAGTAATAATTATATATCAAACCCATAATTACTCAAATTTACATAAGACACCCTTTATAATGTTATTTACTCAAAATAACTTCAAGTTTTCAGAATTTACATTTTTAGTCCCTCCATTTAAATAAATTACAAATCGTACCCTTAATTATCATTTATTCATTTTTACGCAATATTTACACTTAAGACCCTCAAGTTATATTTTTCCTACACTTTTACTGACCTAATTAATATTATAAAAATAACCTTTAAGTTTAAAAGTTGGCAAAACAAGCCCTTGTCATTTATATCTCAAATCGTATACATGTTTTATTTACCAAATCCAACCCTAACTTTACCCACTCATTAACCCATCATGACACGATGATTAACTGCATTTATTACTCAGATTCAACCCACAAAACCCTAACCCTAACACAATTTAGGGTTTCTTCTTATTTTCTTTTATTTTTCAATAAGTCTGATTACAATATTAATTCAAAACACACGATTTAAGCTTCCACAAATCAAAGGGTTATTTTTCTGGACTTATATCATTAGTATAGATCACGTAAAAATTATGGTCACACCTCAGAAAATTCGTATAGCATGATTTGCAAATTAAGTTTGTTTTAACCCTCTTAATTTCGTACGCCTAAATAAACATGCATGATTTGTGTTTATTATTTTTCTTAGGTTATATTCGACATGTAGATCATTGTAAAAATACTGGATAATTTTTAGAACATAAAAATAAGTCGCAAGGAATTTCTACCTCTCGTACGTATGGATCGAACAAAAGAAATCACCACGTTCGAATCAAAGCTTCGACACTCCAAATCCTATTTTTCGTAGCTTGCTAATTCTCCAAGGAACACCAAGAAATTCTTTGCTCAGGTCCAGAAGTCGCGTAGGAAGGTTGGTCGATTTTAGTTTAGTCGATCTTAGGGTTTCGACAAAATAAAGTTTTACAAAAATTATGTTTTGTATTTATATTGTGTTAACCGACCTAGGAGGGGGCATGTGATCCAGATTTTCGGCCTAGAAACTTATCACAAAAGTAATTTGATTTTGTATATAATTTCCTTTATTTAATTGGTATTTATCAAGTTAAATGATTTTCACAAAATATATTACATATAAAATTAATTATATTCGGATCATATATATATGTATATGTGATTTTATAATTTTTGGACATTCAAAATAATGTAATGTTGTCCCAAAAATTTATTCGTTTCATATATGGTTCGTTTTCGAATGTTTGGAATCGTTTCAGAATTTTTATAAGTTATTTATTTAAGTTTTATTGTTTCAGGGGTATTTTGGTCATTTGACAAGTTATTTGAATTTCAGGTATTACACTGCCCTACCGAGGATTCAGGACCCTGTACTCCCTCAGGCATAGCTTGTGATTTGGCAATTCCTTCATCGGGATGTGAGAGGGTGAAGGTTCCTGACCCCACTGACTTGTGTATGTCAGTAGAGCCATGAGGAAGGGTTTTGCCCGAGGATACTGAGGATGATTTCTCAGTACCCTCCATTGGCGTTTTTTTTAAGGTCAAGAGGGTCTCAATGATGGGTGTCTCTGAGGTCTTGGCCGTTTGCCCTTCTTTAGGCTCTGAGGCAGAGGATCCAAGGGCGAGTGGTTTGGGTTTAACCACCTTCTTGGTCCCTGCCTTCTTTTTCTTCTTCTCCTGCTTTGGAGATGGAATGGGTGAGATAGCGTTTTCCCCCTGAATAACTACCAACATGTAGTTGGTTGGGGGTACTGGTTGTACCTCAGTAAGGTCTATGGAATAGTTGGCTTTATGAAGGACGTTAGGTTTAGATCCCTCAACGTCAGGCCTAACATAATCAGAGCCTAGTAATGCCTGAAGCACACAGGAAATGAATCTAGGATAAGACAAGTGTTTTTGAATAGATTTTTTTGAGAGCTTGGCTACGAGGTCACGGAAGATTATTCCTCCGATGTCTATCTTTTTACCCTCCAGGAGGCTGAACACAATCATTTGTTGTGATGTGTTCAATTGCTCAGTGGAGGATTTATTGCCTTCAAGGACCTGAATGACAAAAGTCATCAGGATCCTCCAGGCAGGTGGGAACCAGGTCTTGATGATTGGCGCTTTGGACAAGAGGGTTCCTGGGGCCACATCAGGTTGTTTTGGGTCATGTGGCCCAAGTAAAAGCAATTCGGCCTTTACTTCTTGGTCAGTGGGCTGAGGTTCAAAGTTCTCAGCGAAATGAAGGCCTGTGGCCGTGATGAAGGTTTGGTAATCAAGGGAGAGGGTCCTTCTCCCATTCATCACTGAGAAAGTGATTATTGAGTTTTTGGTGTCCTCAGGGCTTGTTGCCACTGCAGTACACCCGAATTCCCTCAGATAGTCATGATATATGACTGAGGGGGGTTTTTGTAAACGTTGTAGCAAGAAAGCAGTTTTGAAGGTATTTAACCACATTCTTGTACGCCCAAAATTGTTCGGGGTAGGCAAAATTTCCTACAGCGTTGTTTTTGGTCATGTCTACGCCAAGGTTGTAAATATCACTTTTCGGTATCGTCTCGGTCGACCCCCGAGAAGCGATATATTGGAGACCCTAAATTGTAAAGGAATTTATTTAAAAAATATATATTGATGATGTACCCTCCGAACGGGTCGAAGGACTCCCCTTCGAGCCTGTAGAAAGCCCTCCCTTCGGAGGCCCAGGTTAATCTTCTAACACGTTTCATTGGCGTAAAACCATTCGCCTGCGAACTGGTTACCATGTAGGAATCCGCCAATCGAAGCCCTAAGCCCTTCGGGGTATTCCTGACGAAGGGACTAGCACGAAGGACCATCCTGACCTGGTCAAACCCACGTCTCCTCTTCCCCTTGGCTTTCCCGCCAAAACAGAGATCGTGGGCTACAAAGCCCTAGCGGTTACCACTTTCCATGGGACGCCCCAATGATCTCCGAACAATGTGCAACCGCCCACTATGTCCTATTTCTCCCCTATAAATAGCATAGTCGGGCCAAAACAAAGAAGTTAACTTCACTCTCTCAATTTACGACCTATATTACCATTACACATACTTACTCGCACGCCGGAGGTGGTTCGCAGGGTCCAACCCCTGCGCAATCACTTAACGTAGTGTCTTCGTATTTCTTATCTTCAGGTTAAGAACAAGCTTGGCGCAATCTCAACACCCCATTATTCCTTTGATCACCATCGAAGGCTTGGTTGGCAATTATTTGTTCAATCAGTGGCGCCATTCGTGGGACCGCTACAATTGGTCTCGTTAATTCCGAGCTTATAACCTACCAACTAATTTCACTATTATTCCGGCATGGATCAAGGGAGAGAAGATACTCCCCCACCGGGTTTCTCTACCTTGGCACCAATACCAATCGACGACTCTAACAACCTTCCCCCAATAAACGCTTCCACTTTCACAACACGTTCTCACCCAGAAATCACAACCAACAATCATGCTTCGACATCAGCCAACCCAGAACCTGTCATTAGCCCAGCCTTTGTCGAAGCCAACCATGAAGTGTTGGAAACCCTTCTAAGGGCTCGTAACAGCCAAGTCAGGAATGCTGAGGTGCGAAGGGAGTTGGAATACTCGAGTGATGAGTATGATGAAGAAATGGAGATGGAACCTAGGCCTCCGACCCAAGGACCAACCCTAACGGCCTTAAGAATTGGGTCTCCAATCGGTCGAAGGCTAAGGAAAAGGTCCGTTGGTTTCGAAGGAGTCCCCAAGATGGCTCCGACAAGAAGAGAAGGGGCGGTTACCGAAGGCTCTAACGGTAGGAGCCAGCGAAGGGAAGAAATGGGGGTGACTTTGCCTCCATTGCTAGCAGCTCATCTTAGAAGGACTGAAGTTGGGGTTCCGTTGCAGCCTTCTCACGCATCAGGCGTAGAAGGCAATCCGTCTACAATTATTATGGGAGGAAATCTTCCTCCCAATGGTATGTACCCCTCGTTCCAAACTTAGTCTTATCCTCAAAATTTATATCCTCCAGTAAATGGACAGCCTAATAACCCAAGCTTCCCCCAAAATTATGGGAGCATGCCCTTCGGCCATCCTATGGCGTACCCTCCGTACGCCATGGGAAGCGGTTACCCGTTTGCCATGAATACACCTTATCAGTCCTACCCAAGCCAAACTCCTATGGGAATGCCCCCAAACAGCAATCCATATAATACTGTCCCCATGTACGCACCACCTTATAATTGTCTATATTCAGACCCTATGGGTTCAGCTACACCTTTCGTTAGGTGGATAGAAGAATACCCATTGCCTGATGGGTTGAAAATGCCTTCACATGTCGGGACTTATGATGGGAAGGGGGATCCGGACAATTTCTTACACTTGTTCGAAGGGGCTATCAAAATGCAAAAATGGGTTATGCCGGTGGCCTGTCATATGTTTACATACACCCTACGGGATTCTGCTCGTATTTGGTGGAATGGGCAAAAGCCCGGTAGCATCGTCAACCTTGATGATCTCAAAGCTAAGTTCCGGTCACACTTCAGTCAGCAAAAGAAGTTCACGAGAACTCATTTAACGGTGCACAACATTAAACAAAAAGAAAACGAAAGCACAAGGGCCTTCGTTACTAGGTACACCGATGAGACTTTGCAGATTTTGGGTCTTCATAAAGATCAGCGTATTTCAGGTTTCGTACATGGTCTTCGAAATCGGAGTTTGGTGGAATTCTTGTCCACTGACCTTCCGACAACTTACAAAGGGTTAACCGAAAAGAAATATACTTGGATCGAAGCAAAAGAGGTGTCCACTAATGGGGCTCCGATTGATAAAGATAGCAACAACAAGTTTTCGAAGCATTCTTCGTGGGAGGGGTCCAAGAACAAGAACAAGAACATAGATAGGTTTTCTCCGTACAACAAAGGCCCCAACCATGGTTTGTTAAGCAGTCTAACGAAGTCTCCAAAGGAAATACTTGCTACGGAGAGGGCTGCCAAAGCCTTCGAAGCACCTCCTCGTATGACAAGTAAGGGCAAAAACAGGGATACCAGCAAGTACTGTCACTTCCACGAAAATTATGGCCACGATACTAACAGTTGTAGAGAATTAAAGAAACAAATTGAAGAGGCCGTAAGGTCTGGGCAGTTGGCACACCTGGTAAAAGGAATCAAGAAAGGCAAAAAAGAAATGACCGACACTCAATTGGCTAAAGACGCTACTCCTCTCGAAGCCCCAATACTCATGGTCCGTTGGGGCGAAGCCAGCTTAAAGAGAAAGGTGACGGAGGGTAACAAAGTAGGGGAGGTAACTTTTCCTCCTCTTGCAGGCCAAGTCCCTTTAAACGATCCGGTAGTCATCAAAGTCCTCATTTCCAACCAAGAAGTGAATAGAGCCAATATGGACTGTGGAAGCTCCTGCGAAATCATCTACGAGCACTGTTTCCTCAAGCTTAATTCTTCGATCAGGTCACAACGAATTGATTCGAAGATACCCTTGGTAGGATTTTCTGGTGAACATTCGTGGCCTCTGGGAGAAGTTTCGTTGGAGATAACGATTGGAGAAGGCAAGCTCACAAGGACAGAAACCGTCATGTTCGCTATCGTAAGGTCCAGCTCTCCTTACAACTTGTTGATAGGAAGGACCGCCATGCAAAAAATGGGTATCGTAGTCTCCACCATACACGCAGCGGTAAAATTCCATACACCTTATGGGATAGGCACCGTATTCTCCACTTACAATCAAGGACATACGGGAGACAACGATAAAAAGATGAGAGAAAGTCCAAAGGAGCCTCCGAAGGTCATCCTAAGTTGTACAGATGCCGAAGAACGTATCGTGGTGAATGAGCTCTATCCAGAGCAAACGGTGGTAATCGGAAAGCAACTCCCTGCTAACTTCAAAGAAGACTTGGAGAAGCTACTCAGAGCCAACAAAGACGTATTCGCATGGACGTATTCAGATATGACCGGGGTTCCCAGGACTCTTATGATCGATGGCAAGCCCTTCGGTACAGAGCATAAGCTTAACGAGTTCAAGCACATTGAACCAATTAAGCAAAAGCGACGAAGCCTGGCACCAGAAAGAAATGCAGCCGCTTGTAAAGAGGTGGATGAGCTTATACAAGCAGGAATTCTCAGAGAAGTGAAATACCAAACTTGGGTTGCTAATCCAGTCATGGTAAAGAAAAGTGATGGAGGGTGGCGTATGTGTGTTGACTTCACCAACATCAACAAAGCCTGCCCGAAGGACTGCTACCCTCTACCAGAAATTGATTGGAAGGTCGAATCCCTTTCGGGGTTCCGTTTGAAATGCTTTCTGGATGCCTACAAGGGGTATCACCAAATACAAATGGCGAAGGAAGATGAGGAGAAAACAACCTTTTACACAGGAAAGGGTGTCTATTGCTACAAGAAGATGCCCTTCGGTCTAAAGAACGCGGGGGCTACTTATCAGCGTTTAGTAGACAAGGCCTTCCATAAGCAAATTGGAAGGAACTTGGAAGCCTACGTCGATGACATGGTAATAAAAAGCAGAACCGAAGAGGACCTCCTCTCTGACATTCAAGAGACCTTCGATCAATTACGGGCAATCAACATGAAGCTTAACCCCAAGAAGTGTTCCTTTGGCATGGAGGAAGGGAAATTATTGGGGCATTTGATAACGAAACAAGGGATTAAAGCTAACCCTTCGAAGGTTAAAGCCATCACTGATCTTCAAGCCCCAAAGTCATTAAAGGAAGTCCAAAGCCTCAACGGGAAGCTTGCAGCACTTAGCAGGTTCCTGTCGAAAGGGGCGGATCGGTCTTTACCAATCTTCAAAACACTCAAAGGGTGCACAGATAAAAAGACTTTCCAATGGAGTTGTGAGGCGGAAGCAGCTTTCGAAAAGCTAAAGGAATTCATAGAAATCTTGCCAACACTTACAGCCCCAATCAAAGGCGAAGTGTTGTTCATGTACATTGCGGCTTCCTTCGAAAGCATCAGCGCGGTGCTTTTAGCCGAAAGGGAAAAGAAACAAGTCCCAATATACTTTGTTAGCTGGGTTCTGCAAGGAGCTGAACTAAACTATCCGGAGTTGGAAAAGCTAATTCTTGCTTTGGTTTATGCTACAAGACGCCTTCGAAGATACTTTCAGGCTCATCCCATCACAGTATTGACTGACAAGCCTATTAGACAGATACTGTCGAAGCCTGAGAAATCAGGAAGAGTAGCTAAATAGGCTATCGAATTGGGAGAACATGAGATAGAATACAAGGGTCGAAACTCCGTCAAAGGTCAGGTACTTGCGGATTTTCTAGCTGAAACGCCTTCCGGACCTAGCCAAGATAAAGAGGTTCCTAAGCAACAGCCTTCGAAGATAATTGAGGGATGGAAGCTGTACACAGATGGAGCCTCAAGTTCCGATGGTTCTGGAGCAAGTTTAATGTTGGTTAGTCCGAAAGGAAAGGAGTATACTTATGCATTGCGCTTCGAATTCGAAGCCACCAACAACGAAGCTGAGTACGAAGCTCTGTTAGCCGGCCTTCGACTAGCAAAAGAAATGGAAGTTCAGAATCTGTCCATTTTCGTAGACTCCCAGCTAGTTGCTAATCAAGTCAATGGCTCCTATGAAGCAAGACAGCCCACCATCAAGCAATATTTGGAAAAGGCTAAGGAACTTCTTCAAGGCTTTGAAACCTATGATATAGTACATGTCCGCAGAAATCAAAACAAGAAAGCAGATGCCCTAAGCAAGTTGGCCTCAATGGCATTTGTTCATTTAACGAAGGAGGTTTTGGTAGAAGTATTGGCTGATAGGTCAATTGAACGGGGCGAAGTTTCTGACATCATACCCGAGGAAGGCACCAACTGGATGACTCCGATTAGGGAGTATTTGATCAGCGGTATCCTGCCAGAAGACCCTAAACTGGCTCGAAAGGTCCGGATCAAAGCTCCCCAATATAGACTCATTGGGGATAATCTATACAGGAGATCCTTCTTATCCCCATGGCTTCGTTGTGTGGGACCAAAACAGGCTTTGAATATCATATATGAGGTTCACGAAGGAACTTGCGGGTTGCATGCAGGCCCTCGCTCCGTTTTCTCAAAAGTAATGAAGCTTGGGTATTATTGGCCATCCATGCACAGGGATGCAATAGAAATAATACAAAAGTGCGAAGCATGTCAGATCCACTCCAAAGTCCTGAGAATGCCTAAACAAGACATGACCTCCGTTACGTCAGCATGGCCTTTCTGCCAATGGGGAATTGACATAGTTGGACCCCTACCAGTTGCTCCAGGGGGAGTAAAGTTCTTGGTCGCAGCCATAGACTACTTTACCAAATGGGTTGAAGCGAAGCCCTTGGCATCAGTAACAGGAAGGAATATGGAGAAATTCGTGTGGGAACACATAATCTGTCGTTTCGATGTCCCTCACATTATCATCTCCGACAATGGAAAGCAGTTCGCTGAAGGGGTGCTCCCAACCTTCTGCGAAGGCCTGAAGATCAAACAGTCATTCACTTCCGTTTATCATCCCCAATGTAATGGACAGGTAGAAGTCACAAACCAGGATATCATAGAAGGAATTGAAAAGAGATTGGGATGAAGCCATCATGGGTGGGTAGACGAACTACCCCAACTTCTGTGGGCACATAGGACGCACCCCAAGTCAAGCCACGGGGAGACTCCTTTTAGCCTTACTTATGGAACGGAAGCTGTTATACCCTCCGAAATAAGCATCGAAACGGAACGCATTGTGAACTTTGAAGAAAAGGCAAATGACGAAAGGATTCGAGAAAATCTTGATCTTCTGGAAGAAAGAAGAGAAATAGCTTCGATCAGGGAGGCTATCCACAAACAGAAGATTGAAAAGTACTATAACAACCGAGTTCGACCCTCCACGCTCAAGCCAGGTGAATATGTCCTTCGTTTGAATAGTGCAAGCAAGGCCGAATACGAAGGAAAACTAGGGCCAACATGGGAAGGACCCTACGTTATATCGGAAGCCTACGGCAATGGTGCGTACAAGCTCGCAACGCTTAAAGGAGAAGTCATGGATAGAACTTGGAACGGTACTAACCTTCGTAAGTTTTACATCTAAAACTTACTACAAAAAAAACACTCGGTTTGTTTTTACAATTTCATGTAACGCATTCTTCTCATCTGGGGAAAGAAGCATTAATGGTAGGTGTCTTAGTATTCATTTCTTAAAATGATGTAATCCTCCCTACCCAATTAATGATATAACGCATTTCCCTCAAATCTCTTGTTTCGTTCTTTACAACAAAGATTTGTCCAGCCAAGTAGTATAAAAGTTTCAATGTCGAAGGATGTAGCAAGGCACACGCCTTGTATATAAATAACATCCAGTATAATTCACATTAACTTTCCTATGAAGTCTTAGGGTATTAAAAGCCCTCTGCTACTTAAGGATAAAGACGGAGTGGGTCGCGACCCTCTGTCGCAGTCAAATTATACGATTGCTTAAAATCTTGGTCCAAAATACACACAATAAGGTTATAACCATAGGTTGTATGTGTACGCTCTTGAAATGAGCGTAAGAGAAGATAAACATGACAATAATAGTGGGACATATCCCACTAAATTAGCATAAACAAAGACTACGTACAGTCTTAGCTATCATAATCACAAAAAGGACAATTGTCTAAAGTTACGGGTCGAATCCCAGTAACACGAAAGATAAATTGTTCAAACCGGAACAAAGATAAATTATCTCAAACAAATAATATGTTGGGGAATCATTTCAAGGTTGAGCAGAGTTGGATTTCCTTGTTGAGGATGAAGGTTGGATCTTCATAGGCTTCTTTGCCAAAAGCTCATCTATTGGAGCCAATGGATCTTTGGTTACCTCGGCAAGATAAGGGTACTTTGTTGAAGTAAACGCATCACCAGCCTCATTAAACTCTTGCTCAGAATCGGGGCGATAGTAAGACACCTCCGACAAAACAACGGGTTTCTTTGTCTTGGCAATTTCTTCCAATGCGGTGCAGGTTCCGTAGAAGATGGCTGCGTTCACAAGTCTCCCAATAACTTCCCCCACCTCATCGCTACGGTACAATTCCATCGCCACATGAGGAACAACTCTCGAAACTACCTCAGCTCGGTCTCTCTCCAAGATTTGAAGTTGGGATCTAAGATCATTGATCTTATCACAAAGGTTAATCTCCTGCTCAGCCAGCCTAGACCTTTCGACCTCCAGGCTTTGTACATTTAGACTCGAGCGCGGCAATTTGGGCTCTATAAATGGAAACTTTGGACTCCTCAACCTTCAATTTATTGCACCTCGCTTGGGATTCTTTCAATTGACCTTCGAGTCTGTCAATTTTAACTCGCATATCTTGTACGAAGGGATTCTTCTCAAAGTCCTCCATCACTTCTTTACACTTAGCCTCCAACTCATCATTTTCCTGATCCCTAGCTTTTTATTTAGCTAAGATATCATCCATTTTTACCCTCACATCCAACACCGTTTGCATCAATTCCCTTGTTCTCGAATTAAGATGATTATCCAAAACAGCCTACCTAGCGTAACTTTTGGAGTGAAAGTCGTAAAGCTCTTCAATAGACATGTTATCCAAGACTCCTTTCCAACTGGTAGGTGTCATTTTGTCAACCAATTGTCGACAGGCATGTGCATTAGGAAGTTCCACAACATCGGGAAGGCCTAAAAAAGAAAGGAAAACAAGTTATATGATGCATGACATTTGATACGCATGAAAGATGCTAGCTTACTTGGAGTAGGGTCATCAGGAATCGTTAGAGGAGTGGGTATAAAGGTTTTAGAGTGTGATCCTTTGGGCTTCACAACTCTCGCTGGAGGGGTAGGAAGGGCTAATTTCCTCTTCGGAGGGTTCCTTACAGACATGGCAGCCTTTGCTTTCTTACTTCTCTTATCTGAAAGACCGAAGGACCTTCCGAGCCTCGTTTGAAATTCCTTGATAAGGGGATCATCAGAATCTGCAACAGTTTCCACAAACTGCGGAGTCTTGTCATTCTCAATTGACATGGATGGAGAACCTATTCCGTAGCTTATATTTTTTGGCTCTTTAGGGACAAAACTAACTTCTCTAATACCACGAGCCATGACGAAGTTCCTGAATGCCATCCCTACAGAAAAACAGAAAAAAAAGAAGATAAATATCATCAGATAAGTCATTTACTTTATTTTAATAGGTATATACATACTTTTCCCATTGCAGATTATCTCAGGTTCCAATGGAGAGCCTTCCCAATGATCTATAATCCCCGCCATAAATAGTATCGGCTCAGGAAACGTTTGCACATCAAATGGGTGACGTTCAAGACGTTGGTAGAGGGGATAGCTTCTTACGAAGTGTGGCAAAGGATCATCAAAACATTTTTCGTCAAAACGAAAGTCTTTGTCTAGCAATGCTGGATATTTGGGAGGTATGATAGTATCTTGCACATAGAAAAACAGACCTTTCCATTTTCTTATGTTGGCAAAAGGTTTTGTTATTAAACAGGGAACATCAGGTTCACTTCTTTTACCTAAGGTTAACCAATCACCACCAGGGAAAAGGTTGATAAAGCCTCTAAGCACGTTAAGCGTGGGCTCATAACCATAAGCTTTGCATATGACAATGTAGGTGGTTAGTTTGGCTAAGCCAAATGGGTTCAACCTGGAAATATGTACTTGATAATACTGTAAAAATTCTAAGATTAGTGGATGAATAGGAATCTTAAAGTTGGATTATGTAAAAGCATGAACACATAACCCAACATACCCAGTGGGGGCGTCAAAAATACTTTGGTTTTCGTTTGGGAGTATCACTTTATACTTTTTAAGTATGGGATATTTTTCAAAAAAATCCGCCAAAGCCTGTTCTGATAAGGTACACTTTTGTTGCCTAATGGTTCTTTTTGCCGCCATACTCATCTTGTATTTGTAACAATAAGAACGAGGGAGGGTAATTACCTTAAATCTCAGAAGAAGCACAAAGCACAGTACTGTGTATGTGTATTTTGGGCGCAAAATAAAAGTATGATCAGGTAGGGATGAGCAAGAGTTTATGTATCCCTATTGAAAGTTTACCCTGACCGTCCACGTGTAATATACGGACTCAAAGCTGCTTTTTCTATTTTGAAAAGAAGTTTAGAGATACCGATATCTTGGCTGCTGTATTTAATAGCGTGGTAGTTAGTTATTTAATATCCGCATTTATTGCATATTTTGGTTAAACACTTATCCTTATTCCATTCGAATTTGTGACGGAAAGGATAGAGTGTGGCATGTTTTTTGAGTCGAATGCAATTTTTACTTGTGCGTATATATCACTTTCGACTGGGGGGCTTGATGATGTACCCTCCGAACGGGTCGAAGGACTCCCCTTCGTGCCTGTAGAAAGCCCTCCCTTCGGAGGCCCAGGTTAATCTTCTAACACGTTTCATTGGCGTAAAACCATTCGCCTGCGAACTGGTTACCATGTGGGAATCCGCCAATCGAAGCCCTAAGCCCTTCGGGGTATTCCTGACGAAGGGACTAGCACGAAGGACCATCTTGACCTGGTCAAACCCACGTCTCCTCTTCCCCTTGGCTTTCCCGCCAAAACAGAGATCGTGGGCTACAAAGCCCTAGCGGTTACCACTTTCCATGGGACGCCCCCATGATCTCCGAACAATGTGCAACCGCCCACTATGTCCTATTTCTCCCCTATAAATAGCATAGTCGGGCCAAAACAAAGAAGTTAACTTCACTCTCTCAATTTATGACCTATATTACCATTAAACATACTTACTCGCACGCCGGAGGTGGTTCGCAGGGTCCAACCCCTGCGCAATCACTTAACGTAGTGTCTTCGTATTTCTTATTTTCAGGTTAAGAACAAGCTTGGCGCAATCTCAACACCCCATTAGTCCTTTGATCACCATCGAAGGCTTGGTTGGCAATTATTTGTTCAATCATATATATACTAACAATATATACAATTTGTAAAGTATAAGCCCAGCTGTCCATAAACTTATAAACTTAGGACAGGCTATATTGTGCAGTTAGTTCAAGCCCAACAAAGACTGTTGGCCCAATATAGGCTAGCAGATAATATCACCCAATTGAAGTTTTGAAGAGACTAGGGTTTCTCATTTTAACACAACCCTAGCCTCACTTCATCTCGCACCTCTCTCTTGCTCAGCCGCCGACCACCATCAACCGGCCACCACCATGCAGCGCCACCACCACCATTAAACCACCTCTCTCATCGTCCTTGTGTTGTATTGAAGTCGTGGAAGTGTAGGTCGAAGGTATATTCTCGTGTATCAATCGTAGCCGCCACTTTCATCCTCTCTTTTCATTTTGGTAAGTCATAAACAAGGGTTTCCTAATGTTTTCTTAAGTTACTCATCGATTTCTTCTTCTTCTTCTTACGTGGATCTATTTGTGGATCTATTCTTCTTCTTACGGATCTATAAGATGTGATGGTTAAGCATGACACGATTTGCCAGCCCTAATACCCAACCCGATCGTTTAAAAAAAAGTCAAACATTTAAGTTGACCGATAAGTCAATATCTCGCCGATAAGTACCGATAACAGATGAGTTTGACCGAATTTTGACCCGGATGAGAAATACACACGATAACTAAAATCTTGCGACAGTGGAGGTCCGAGAAGCGAAATCTCGCCGATAAATCGGCCGATATTTATGATATTTACAACACTGGTCTACGCCCTCCATTGTGAATTCCACATTTGGGGCGTATGTGATAGCTTTAGAAGTAGCCATTTTTGTTTGGTAAGTCTGGGTTACAAAGATGTTCTAGGTTTCTAAAGACTAAGAACACACACACAATTGTTTTTTTAAAGAAAAAGGGGCAAGAATTTGCTTAAGATTTTCTAAAAAATGTGTGTGTGTTTATTTTGTTTGGGGGTATTTATAGGGAAGTGGAGAGGAGGGTATTTTAGGCATTAAGCGTTTTTATTCTTTCAAAAGAAATTTTTGAAAACCGTTTTGTAAAAAACGTTTGGGATCCGCATTAAATGCCACCACTCCACTTTTCCCTGGTTTTGCGCAACAGTCGAGGTGAACAGTTGTGCTGTCTGCAAAAAGTATAATTTGCAGGGTTGAGTCATCACATATCTGTTATGTGATTGGAGAGGCATTAAATGCCAAGTGGGAAAGTGGGGGCCCATGAGGTGCATGCCAGAAAGGCAAAAGAACAAATATTATTATATTAAATAAGAATTCAGTCACCAACCTCGGACATTTACTAACTAGATACTTAGAGCATTTAAGTTAGCATTGAATGTCCATTGAGGGCCCTGAATGACTCTTCATTCAGTGAGGGGTTCAGGGACGGTGATTCAGTGATCTTTTTCACTGAGGAACACATTGAGTCAGGGACCTGGTGTTTTCAGAATTTACACTTAGTTAGATGAATTCAATCAGTGGACTGATTCTCAATATCCAACATTCCTAGTTCATCTTTCAGTCTTGTGAAAGTTGGTTCATCCAATGGTTTGGGGAATATATCAGCTAGCTGATATTCAGTAGGAATGAAGTGTAATTGAATGTCTCAATTCATGACATGGTCCCTGATGAAGTGATATCTAATATCAATGTGTTTTGTTCTCTGATGAAGAACAGGTTTGTTTGAGATGGCAATTGCACTTGTGTTATCACAAAAGATGGGAACCATCTTATACTGGATTCCATAGTCACTGAGTTGACTTTTCATCCAGAGTACATTTGCACAACAACTGGCAGCAGCAACATATTCAGCTTCTGCTGAGGACATGTCAACTGATTGTTGCTTCTTAGCACTCCAACAGACTACTTTCCCACCAAGGATTTGGCAGGAGCCTGAGGTGCTTTTTCTGTCCATGTTGCATCCAGCATAGTCAGAGTCTGAGTATCCTTTAAGATCAAAGCCTGAACATTTTGGATAGTATAATCCAAGGTTTGGAGTACCTTTCAGGTACCTGAGTATCCTTTTCACAGCTGTGAGATGAGATTCTCTTGGGTCAGATTGATATCTGGCACACAAACAGACTGAGAATTGGATGTCAGGCCTTGATGCAAGTAGATTCATCAGTGACCCAATCATTCCTCTGAAAAGAGTTTGATTCACTGGTTTTCCAGTAAGGTCAGGACCAAGGTTGTTGGGGGGTACCATGGGAGTTTTGACTGAGGCACAGTCACTGAGCTCATACTTCTTCAGTAGGCTTCTGACATACTTTTCTTGACTGATAGAGGTTCTTTTATCAGTCTGCTTGATTTGCAGTCCAAGAAAATAAGTTAGTTCTCCTATCATGCTCATTTCAAATTTCTTTGCCATCAGTTTCTCAAACTGTTTGCAAAGTTTATAACTTGTTGAGCCAAAGATGATGTCATCAACATAAACTTGTACAAGTATGACATCATTATTTGTCCTGTAGATAAACAATGTGTTGTCTATCTTGCTTCTGACAAATTTGTTTTGGATCAGGAAGGCTGAGAGAGTTTCATACCATGCTCTGGGTGCTTGTTTCAGTCCATAAAAGGGCTTTGTTAAGCTTGCAGACATAGTCAGGAAACTCACTACTTTCAAATCCAGGGGGTTGTTGAACATAAACTTCTTCTTTCAGTGAGCCATTTAAGAATGCACTTTTAACATCCATTTGGTATACTCTGAAGTTCATGTAGGTTGCAAATGCAAGGAAGATCCTGATGGCTTCCATCCTTGCCACTGGTGCAAATGTTTCTTCATAGTCAATGCCTTCTTGTTGATTATAGCCTTTGGCTACAAGTTTGGCTTTGTTTTTAATGACTATGCCATTTTCATCAGATTTGTTTTTGAACACCCATTTCTTGCCAATGACTGAAACATCTACAGGACATTTGACCAAGGTTATCACCTTGTTTCTGTCAAATTGTTCCAGTTCATCATGCATGGCCTGAACCCAACTTGGATGTGTAAGTGCTTCTTTGACACTTTTGGGTTTAATTATGGAAATGAAGTCCACAAATAGGCATTCATTGGCAGAGGCTGCTTTTAATTGTGCAGCCATGTTTCTAATGAGCATGCCTTCTGATGCGTGGTTTTGCAACCTTACAACAGGTTTTACCTCTCGAGGGATCTCAAGAGGCTTACAACCCCACCAGGCAGTGTACCTGAACGATGTAGTATAGTGTAGTGGTAAGTACGGGGGATTGATCGTTCTCCACAGGGAATAGTGTTCGTTAGGTATGAAAAACTACTCTAATAGGTCTAAGGGTGAGAGAAGATTCTTTTTATGTTTTTATAATTTTATGAAAGCAAGTAAAATCTCGGGTTTGAAAGAGTGGGCGGAATTAGTTGCTAGTCAACTAACCCAAGTTACTACGAATGCAAATAAAATAAAATAACAGAAAATGAAAATGTGGTAAAACTTATGTGGAGAGAAATGTGTTTACTTATATTTCCTTACTCCCTAACTATCTTTTACCGGTTGATTAGTGTGTATTAATTGCGTGGATGACGGGTGTATTCCTTAATACCAATCGTGGGGTGGCGTACGTACTTCCCCAACTCTATGAACTCCTACTTCACTCCTATGTCGAGCCGGCTAAGAAGCTCCTAACATGGGATCACTAGAATTCGCTCATGCATTAAATACAACCATAAAAACCTTTAGTACGCATTGGTTCATGTTTCTTAAGACGTTCAAGCAAGTTACCGTATAGGAAGTTAGCCAGTTTTCTTAAGCCTAACATAGATGAACAATCATCCAATACAACTAATAACACCCTAATAACCAATAATCAATAGCTAGGTTTCATTAGATCTAAGCAAACACAAAGAAAACCTAGCCTAGCATGTTAAAAAAAAGACAAGAACAAGATAGAATCAAACAACACATAGACATATTGAATGATTAATTGATAACTTATCTTCAATGTAACATGGAAGATCTCAAGGCAAAAAGCCTTGAAAAAGCTGCTAAAATCGTCTTAGGGTTTTTCACACACAAAGTTCCACACTAATGACAAAAAATTGCAAAACTATATATAGAGATTAAGGTCTGACGGCGTCACGTTGTAGTTTCTGACGCCGTCACCTCGCCGCTTTTAGGGTTCCCGGATGGCCTTCCTGACGCCGTCCCTCTTTAGACCTCCAAAATCCGCTCTGGCTTATCAAAGCTCGACGCCGTCAGAAATAAGCTTGACGCCGTCCCTCTTTAAATTAAGCCGTGACGACCTTGATCACTTCAAAGGGTGACGCCGTCAGATTTTTCATGCAAAATTCTATGGCTTATTATGAGTAATTTTCATATCCACCTTTTTCTTGCCAAGCCATGACGCCGTCCAGGACAATCCCTGACGCCGTCAAAGGTACTTTTCAGCCGATTTTGAGACTTTGTCGTTTTCTTCACTTTTATGCTCCAAAAACGTCCAAAATGCTTCCTTTTCCAGATTTCTTCCCAAAAGTACCTAAAATGACAAAAGGAACGATTTAGGGCAATATTTGATCAAATAAATACGATTTAGGGCTTAAATGACCCCCTAAAAGCGGTACACTTTTCGCTTCATCAAATACCCTTACACTTGAGATTTGCTTGTCCTCAAGCAAATGCGCTTTTATTCTAATCAAAATACAAGTTAGGGGTCATTTAACGCTAATATAAAAGTAATTACAACAAATAGTCGTTCCACTTTAATCATAATAAGCACGGAGATTACAAACTAGCACCTCACAAGTAGTGTTTAGATACTCACATCTCTCAAGTGTCATCAAAATAAATCTCATAAATGAAAACGGATAATATCTCTCACTACCTGTCATAGCAAATAGATTACCATAGGCTTGGGAAAGGATCGAAAACCTCCTCCACTAGGCGTAAGCACCTAAGATAAACTATCAAAGAGGGCTTTTACATGGGTTATAACGTTAGGTGTAGGGAAAAGGAAAACACGGTTTTGTTGGATAAAGGATATTTTACTGGTGGCGAGTTAAAGATCTTGATCAATTACATGTACTATACAATGTTGCTAAGCCAAGACTCGACTCAATCTTAAGCTAAAAATAAAATAACAAAAACATAAAATGAAACGGGATGGTAGTCCGTATGTTTTTTCTATTTTTCTTTTTCTCATTTTTTTGTATTTTTCTTGATTTTTTCGATTTTTTTTTTTTTTTTTTTTTTTTTTTTTTTTTTTTTTTTTTGCCCTACCATCCAAAATAATACATCATAGGGGCATTGTATTCCCCTTACACTTGAACTTTTACATAACTTTACAAATAACTATTCTAATGACTCGAATTAAGATAATCAAAACACTTGGAGTACTTTTAAAAATATTTAGCACATATGGGGGTAATAAATGATGTTCTTCCCCATTACTCCATTACACTAGTACTTTACCCATGAGTCCCAATCGTCCCAAAACAATATGTACAAAGATATGACTCGACTTAGCAACCATGTAATCAACTAGATAATTAACTTGGGTTTAAACAAATGTTGTAACAATAATGCACTAAAAATGAGTGCATACAAGGTAGGCTAAGGCGATTTGGGTGTACATTTTAGTGGGGTGTAACAAATTCTTCCTTTAAGTAAAATGCTTAAAGGTCGAAACGAAAAGATAGGCTCTGAGGGGTGTACTAGGGGTATCGTGTACTAAAAATGAGTACAACGCAAAGGGTGTGGGAGAATTACTTGACCAATGTAGCCAAAGTAATTATAACAAAAACACAGGTGTAAAACAATGGTTAATCCTAATGCCTCTTATCATGTAGTAAATCTAACTACACGAATGTAGTCTCACTTGTGGCCTTGGAATGGTCCTAACGCAAGTTCTAGAATCTAAGTGCTACCGGTACACACATCATAGCATAAATGCTTTTCCTACCAATTCTAGGGGCGAACCTCACATATTTGGGGGTGGAAATTTTTTTTGTGGTACGGTTTTTTGTGCTAGTCATATAACTCCTATCCATGAGACGCTCATTAAGATCAAAGTTTCACTCCTAAATGTTGTAAAAAATTTTAAATTTGGCACTAAAATTGCCCTAACAGGTATTTATCTCAGTTTTATTACACATCTACTATTAAATAAACAAAAATCAAGTGCAATAGCATTCTCTAATCGTACTTTTACCCCCCCCCCCTTACACTTAAGATGAACATTGTCCCCAATGTTCAAATAACAAGATGTAAAAGAAAAAAGTAAAAGAATGAAATCAAATACTCCCCTGATTCGTTCGGTGGATAATGTGGCAACACGGTTAGATCTTCTTCCAAAGTAATGTTG
The DNA here is from genome assembly GCA_021014915.2 of Artemisia tridentata subsp. tridentata. Taxonomy (NCBI): domain Eukaryota; kingdom Viridiplantae; phylum Streptophyta; class Magnoliopsida; order Asterales; family Asteraceae; genus Artemisia; species Artemisia tridentata. The sequence continues at coordinate 92,285,481 of CP139501.1, forward strand.
AAGCTCCATGACTAATGCATCGCCAAAAGCTTGATCCAACAAACATTTCCTTGTCCAAAATAACCTGTTAAACCTGAGAAAACAAACACGAAAACCTGCATAACATCGGCGGGATAAACTCTATATAAGGATTTAATGCTTGTAGAATGATAATTTTACAGATTCCTGGAGATTATAAGTTATAGATTTAATAAAAACTTTTTATGAAAACAAAACTTTCAAAAATTTTCAGAAAATTAAACCTGACGCCGTCAGGTTGTAAATCCTGACGCCGTCAGAAATGATCTGACAGAATTCTCATGTTACGTTTCCGGAAAATTTCTGGAAAAACCTATACCTTACTTCCTGGAAATCCTGCAAAACATCATTATGACTCGATACAAACATTTGACTCAAACAAATACTAATATGTATGTTAATTTATTATTATTACGATTCATGTTCATTTGTTCTAATAAACTGGTTTGGATTTCCCTTACACTTAACTTTTGCAAAATACCTTTATATGTAGTTAAGACGAAGTTAAAAACAAGATAAAGCATTTTCACAAATTAGTTTTTGAACACGAATCAATAATAATAAAATTTAAACATACATACGGAAGCAAATAAAATCAAACGAACAAATAAACACACAAAGCAAATAAAACTTGGGTTGCCTCCCAAGAAGCGCTTTTCTTTATTAACGAGTCTTGTAGCTAGACTCAAAGTCCTTCTACCCTATGTAAGTGAGTTCGTCATCGAGGACGTCTTTAGGGTTAAGCTTGGATTGAAGTTTCCTATTGGTTTGCTTAGTACTATATATCTTTTCAAACTTCTCTCCATCCGGGTCATACAATGTCATCTTAATATGCCATGACCCATCTCCATCTTTGGGTGGTTTGTCCCAATCCCACTTATGATCATCGTCCTCACAATTCCACTTATTCATCCCTAGGTTAATTGGCAAAACTCCTAGGAAATCAATCATCTTCCTAAAAACTAGAGGGTCTTCAAACGGATCCAATTCGGTGTCCCTAGCCAAGAGTTGCTCTACCGTATGTGTTCGGTTCACAAAGTCCTCTTCTAGGTAAAATGGGCGTTGGGGTCCTATGAAGTCTCTATCGATCCAAGGTCCATATCTAGATGGTCTCCTATTTGATTCTAACCAATGGGGTGTCGGTTCCTCACTAGTATCATAGGCATGTTTCTTAACATCATAGACTGACCAAGTATCACCTTCTCCTACCGCTATCTTAGATTCCTTACAATCAATCATAGCACTAGCAGTCGCCAAAAATCCTCTACCTATCAACAAGGGGCATGTAGGGTCGCTAACCATATCAAGGACGTGGAAATCGGCTAAAATGGTTAGTTTTCCAATGTGCACTAACACGTCCTTAACTACTCCAACTGGGTAAGCAACACTTCCATCCGCTAAGCCTATTATCACCTCGGTTTCTTCAAGTTTTCCTAGTTTTAGAGAGGTGTAGAGAGGTAACGGAAGTAGGTTAAGGCTTGATCCAAGATCGGCTAATGTGTCATAAGCCTCCGAATTACCGATCTTGCAAGGTAGAACAAATAATCCCGGATCATCTAACTTCTTAGGTAGCTTGTTTTGAACAAAGGCGGTCCCTTTTTCGCCTAACTTGAGCTTCTTCTCATCCAACACATCAATAACCGGACTTTCAAGGTGGAGCTCCTTGAATTCTTCGTCAAGGTTTTGAGTGGGAGGTGTTTCAACTATGACATGGGTTTGTTTGAAACACGAGCTCATGGAATTGACCGAATAATATTGTGGACAAGAACTAGGAGACGTAACCGATGAAACGGCATTGACGTTTAGTTTCGGGTTCTTGACCGTGTTGCTAGGGAGTGCCCCCATTTCTCGGTCATTGAGGGCTTTCAACAAAGTGTCAATCTTATTGGTCATCTCGCTTTGTTTTTGTTTGAAATCGGCTTCAAACTTGGCTAAACGAGCTTCTTGAGATGCCTTAAATTGGGACATCAATCCTTCAAAGTTATTGGTACTACCATTGCCGGAAGTATTGTCGTTGAAAGTACGGTTCGAGTTGGAACCGCTTGATTGGAAACGATTAGGTGGATTGGAAAAATTGGTTTGTTGTGCGTTTTGGTTTTTCTTCCACCTAAGGTTTGGGTGATTTTTCCATGAGGGGTTGTATGTATCACCGTAGGGGTTTGGCTCGGGTTTGAAAGTGTACCACTTGTCTCCCGCTCCGTCGGTACGCGAGGATGCGTAGTCCGCAAAAGCTTGTTCGGGGAGTTCCATGCAATCACGAGTGTCGTGGGGACCACTACATAATTCACATGAATAAGTGATTTTGTTCACTTGGCTTGAAGGTTTAGGAGCCTCGTAGGATTTCATGAGAAACTTGACTTGGTCTTCAAGTTCTATGATCCTACGGTCGGAAGTGCTTGAATTGTTCGAAGGCAAGGATATTGCCTTGACCGTTTTATTCAAATCACGGGGATCACTCCAACTTTCGTTGTCATAAAGAGCAAGATCTTCTAGGAGAGCCCATGATTGTTCCGCACTTAGATCACGTAGCTTGCCACCGGCCGATTGGTCAATGGTTTGCCTCGTATAGAGATTGATATGGTCATAGAAGATTTGGACTTGGAGCCAAAGTTCTATGCCATGGTGAGGGACTTTTTGGAGTAAGTCCTTGAATCGAGTCCATGCCTCGTAGAGGGTTTCGCCTTGACTTTGTTGGAACATCAAGATATCATTCCTTAGCTTGGTAGTTCTTCCCGGTGGGAAAAACTGAGCAAGGAAACGAGTAGTGAGATCATCCCAAGAGGTGATGGAACCTGCGGGTTGACGTTCTAGCCACCGACTAGCTTGGTCCCGCAGAGAGAATTGAAAGAGACGCAGTCGGGTCGTCTCTCGAGTGGCAACATCAAGGTCTTTAGAATCAACGATTTTAAGAAAGTCCTTGAGATGTTGATTAGGATCTTCAGAACGAAGTCCATGGAATGCGCATCCGCTTTGCACCAACCGGATGGTGTCGGATCGCAAGGGAGTGACATTGGCTCCTTGAGTGAGCTCAATGGTGTTTCGATAGCCATGGTGGTTAGGACGGGAATACTCTCCTAAAGTACGGGCTCTAGGAGGTGGTGGTTGTTGTGGTGAGTTGTTGGGATCGAGGATATTACCACCTTCCATGATGTCGGATGGTAATGGTTACGAACAAAGAAACGAAGAAAAAAGATAGACTAAAGAAAACCTAGAAAAATAAAATAAAAATCTCACTAGAAAGGAATCTAGTGAGTAGACCTATAAAATAAAAATTCAACCTAAACAATAACTATTCCCCGGCAGCGGCGCCAAAAACTTGATGCGTGGTTTTGCAACCTTACAACAGGTTTTACCTCTCGAGGGATCTCAAGAGGCTTACAACCCCACCAGGCAGTGTACCTGACCGATGTAGTATAGTGTAGTGGTAAGTACGGGGGATTGATCGTTCTCCACAGGGAATAGTGTTCGTTAGGTATGAAAAACTACTCTAATAGGTCTAAGGGTGAGAGAAGATTCTTTTTACGTTTTTATAATTTTATGAAAGAAAGAAAAATCTCGGGTTTGAAAGAGTGGGCGGAATTAGTTGCTAGTCAACTAACCCAAGTTACTACGAATGCAAATAAAATAAAATAACAGAAAATGAAAATGTGGTAAAACTTATGTGGAGAGAAATGTGTTTACTTAGATTTCCTTACTCCCTAACTATCTTTTATCGGTTGATTAGTGTGTATTAATTGCGTAGATGACGGGTGTATTCCTTAATACCAATCGTGGGGTGGCGTACGTACTTCCCCAACTCTATGAACTCCTACTTCACTCCTATGTCGAGCCGGCTAAGAAGCTCCTAACATGGGATCACTAGAATTCGCTCATGCATTAAATACAACCATAAAAACCTTTAGTATGCATTGGTTCATGTTTCTTAAGACGTTCAAGCAAGTTACCGTATAGGAAGTTAGCCAGTTTTCTTAAGCCTAACATAGATGAACAATCATCCAATACAACTAATAACACACTAATAACCAATAATCAATAGCTAGGTTTCATTAGATCTAAGCAAACACAAAGAAAACCTAGCCTAGCATGTTAAACAAAAGACAAGAACAAGATAGAATCAAACAACACATAGACATATTGAATGATTAATTGATAACTTATCTTCAATGTAACATGGAAGATCTCAAGGCAAAAAGCCTTGAAAAAGCTGCTAAAATCGTCTTAGGGTTTTTCACACACAAAGTTCCACACTAATGACAAAAAATTGCAAAACTATATATAGAGATTAAGGTCTGACGGCGTCACGTTGTAGATTCTGACGCCGTCACCTCGCCGCTTTTAGGGTTCCCGGATGGCCTTCCTGACGCCGTCCCTCTTTAGACCTCCAAAATCCGCTCTGGCTTATCAAAGCTCGACGCCGTCAGAAATAAGCTTGACGCCGTCCCTCTTTAAATTAAGCCGTGACGACCTTGATCACTTCAAAGGGTGACGCCGTCAGATTTTTCATGCAAAATTCTTTGGCTTATCATGAGTAATTTTCATATCCACCTTTTTCTTGCCAAGCCATGACGCCGTCCAGGGCAATCCCTGACGCCGTCAAAGGTACTTTTCAGCCGATTTTGAGACTTTGTCGTTTTCTTCACTTTTATGCTCCAAAAACGTCCAAAATGCTTCCTTTTCCAGATTTCTTCCCAAAAGTACCTAAAATGACAAAAGGAACGATTTAGGGCAATATTTGATCAAATAAATACGATTTAGGGCTTAAATGACCCCCTAAAAGCGGTACACTTTTCGCTTCATCAAATACCCTTACACTTGAGATTTGCTTGTCCTCAAGCAAATGCGCTTTTATTCTAATCAAAATACAAGTTAGGGGTCATTTAACGCTAATATAAAAGTCTCGTATGCCAAAGCCAGTTGAGGGTTTCATTGGCCTTAGTAAAGAGACAAGTTCCATTCTGAGTTAGACTGGTCATGTCTAACACATAAACATCTTGCCTTCTTGGTGCAATAAGGACAACTTCCTTATTGGCATTGAAGATGGTCCCTTGCTTATCATCAAACTGAACTATGTACTTTGCATCACATAGATTACTGACACTAATCAAATTGTACTTAAGACCATTGACATAAGCTATCCTAGTAAAGACTATACCACTACAGTTTACTGAACCATAACCTTGACTGAGACATGATGAATTATCAGCAAATATCACATTGGGTCCTGGTTCTTCTACATATTTGTGCAGATACTCTTTCACACCAGTCATTCCCCTTGAACATCCACTATCTAGATGCCAAACAGGCTCCCTGGCATGCCTCTACACAAATGGTAAACTGAGTTATTTCTTTCTAGGACCCCTCATCTTGGAGGGATTGACTTTTGTAGTCTTCTTAAAAGTATCAATTGATTTATGGTCAGTGGTTGAGTGGACTGAGCTACCACAGGTTTTGCATTTGTTTGCAGAGGTAGACTCAGTGGACTGAGAGGATGACTTGGTCATACCTCTTCTGGTCTGAATTACCTTTTCATGTCCTGAGGTGTTGTGAGTGGAATCTCCACAAATTTCACAACAGTTGTCCATTAGACAATCCTTAGGATGGTGGTCATTGAAGCTACAATGAGGGCAAGGTGCAAAAGGCTTGGCCTTTTGTTTCTATTTCTGTTTAGAATCAGAAGGGTATTTTAAAGCCTGAGCTTTAAAGTTTTCCATATTTGTTGTGGCTGTGTATGATTGGTGATCGGAAGTCCTGTGATCTTCCTTTTTGCATATCATGTAGTAAAGGATTCTATAACAATCATCAGTGAAATGATTGGTATAGTGACACAGCTCACACCTTTTTAGAGGTTTGGAGGGTTTTGATTTGGTGCTTGAGGAAGCTTATTTGGGTTCCTTCATCTTGGATTGAGAAGGTTTCTCAGAAGATTCAATCTTCTCACTCAGCTTCCTGACAAGCTCAGCCAACTGATCAATTTTGGAGTCAGGGCTTTCTGTTTTTACTTCAGACGGAACTGAAGTTGATGAGTCATCAGAATGTACTGAGACTTCAGGGGTTTGTCTTTTCAGGATGGTATTTCCCATTCCTGGATTCTCCTTTGGAGAATACTGAGAGTAGACCAATGGTGGGAGTTCTGAGCTTGGTGCAGCACCCTGAAGGATATTCAGAGGTGGGAGTGGTGTGAATGATTCAGATTTAGACTCATTGACTGACTTAGTACTACTGGGTTGGTCAGTGAGTCCAAGCATATTTTTCAGAGCCTGACTTTCAGGAAGCAAGATTTTTTCAGTCTCAAAGTTTGGTAACTTACTGACTGGGTTGTCCCTGACAATCCAGTCATTTGACTTGGGTTGCATCTCTTGATCAAAAGATATGCCAGCTGGAATAAAAGTCTTTTCTTTGTGACTATCACTGGGTGTATCAGTGAGTTGGTCTATTCCTATAATTTTCTTGTCATTATTAGGAATAAGACTCACAGTATCATAGACCTTGGGGTTCTTTTTAGTCCTGCTTTCAATGACAGCTTTTTCCTTGTTAAGTTCATTTTGAAGGGCTTGATTTTATTTCAAAATCTCAGTGTTTTGAATTTGTAGTTTAATAATTTCTAACTTGGCTTGTTTTAATACAAGCAATTCATCTCTACACTTATTCAAATCTAACACAAGATTGTTATATTTTGAAAGAAAGTTAAGCCTTTGTTCTTCTACAAACTTAAGATCTACAAAAATATAATTCTTATAGGATTGCCAGTCAGAATCATCATCCATTGAAAGTAAAGTGTTTACCTTCTTCATGGTTATGTTCACCCACTCTCTATTCCTTGCATGGCTTTTTCCAACAGCCACCTGATCACCTTCAGAAAGTGCCATCAGTGCACTCACTTTAATTTCCTCATCTTTTGAGGAGACCTCTTCTTCATCCCAGTCATAAGCTTCAGCTACAAGAACCTTGTTCTTTGTCTGAATAGGTTTGGAAGTGTGAGCAGCCTGAGATATTGAGGGATTAGTTTCAAGAAGAACAAGTTTAGCCTTAGCTTTCCTATATTTAGTCTTAAAGTCTTTTTGACCCTTTTGAACATTATTGTTTTGAAAATGTTGGGTCGACTGAAACATTCTAGGTTGAAACTTGCTAGTTCCTGAGGAACTGTTTCCAGAAAATTTATAAGAGGGTTCTGAGATGGTTTTTGAATAACAGTCTCTTGCAAAGTGGCCCTTTTTACCACATTTGAAACACTCAGTGGTTTCATTTGCTTTAGCTTTTGAAAAGTTTGACTAATTTCTTTTGATAAAGTGTTTTGAATTGGCAAGGAGTGCCCCTTTCTTGGAATTCCAAGTTTAAGTCACTTAGGTACTCATCACCAGTTCTTTCATCAATTTCATCTTCAGAATCCTCTTGAAAATCCTGCACAACACCATTAGAATAAAAGGCAGTTGATATGGGTGGGGAGGTCAAGGCTTTTTTGGACTCAAGAGCTTTAGAGTCTGGGTATCTCCTAGAGATTAAGTTGTCTTCATAGACAAACTTCCCATAGATCTCAGGGAGCTCAAGGGTCTGAATGTGATTAGCATTCCTGAGGCCTTGTGAGAAGTTTAGCAACTTCTCAGGGAGACTGTTGACAAAGCCAACATTTGTCTCATGCTTAGACAAAACTACACCATCATTTGATAATTCGTTTATCAGGGTCTTGTATCTGGTGTATGTCTGAGAGAGGCTTTCAGAGTCCTTTGCCCTGAAAGTGTTATACTCAAGTTTCAGGTCCATGATCTTGTTTTCCTTGGTATCTGAGGGTCCTTCAAAGCTATTAATCAAGTCATCCCAAGTTTGCTTGGCTGTTGAACAGTTGATGACTGATTCCATTATATCGTCAGGAAGACAAGATATAATTATGCTTTTCAGGCGTTGGTCTTGATTGACCACCCTTCTCTCATCAATGGTCCACTGAGCTTCAGGCTTGTTTAGCCCTTCAGCAGTCTTAGGGACATAAGGACCTTCTTTGACAGAAGTGATGTAGCATGGTTCCATACCAGTCAAGTAGCAAAGCATTCGCTTTTTCCACTGGCTAAATTTTCCAGCTTCAAGTCTGGGGGCAACAGCTGAGAAGCTACCACCCTTTTTATCGACGAGCTGGGGCACATTAATATCAGCCATAGTAGGATCTTGGTTTTAAAAACCTTGAGCACTCTTAGTTTTTGAAAGATTTTATAAACCAGAGGCTCTGATACCACTTGTTATTCCCTTAACACACTTAGAGATAACTAAAAAGTTAATCTAATTGTGTTTATGACTGATACAATGTATTTGATTAATAACAACTGATAAGTAAAATGCAAATATAAAAACACATAGTTTTTCAATGTTTAAATTCTTATTAGAAATCAATCAAAGAATCTATTACCCAAGTGTTTTGCGGAACAAACACTTGGGATTGAATAGACAAGGTATGGTGTGTCTCCTATCTAAACACAAGCTATGCTTGAGTGGTAACAATATTGACCCACTGTGCTATCTCAGGGATGTAGTTACTCTTTGTAGGAGAAAAGTGGTTTTGTAAAAGTCTAAGCTTTTAATGCACAAAACTTAACCCACTTTTCTCCATCTGTTGCTATTTATAGACAAACATCAAAGAGTACTGAAGATTAAAATAAAACAAGAATAAGAAAGCGTGTCTGACAACTACAACAGTATTTGTCATTTCCAAGAACCAATAGGAATGGGCAAAAAAGTCTTCAAGTGTCAGTTCTGACACTTCTTGACTTTTAGCCGCTTTAGGGATGGTTTGTTTCTGGCCCGATAAGACTTCTCCTTATCTCTTCAAACTCTTCCCGCTCAATCCCGCCTTTCTTTCAGGCTTCAGGTTCTTCAGTCATCGCCTTCAGTCTTCAGTCCTTAATCACTTATTGTTTGTTGAGGAGACTGGGGTTCAGTGAGTTCTTGTCCAACACTCACTGAACCCATTACCTTCTTCTTTGTCTCAGGTAACACCCGGGAAGTTCTGCCTTACTGAGTGGTGAGTCTTTCTTCTTAGACTCGTCCTGAGCATCTTGAAGGTAACTCACTGAGTGATTATTCACTCAGTCACTTAAGTATATTTTCGGTTGATTAACACTTAGCGTAATTTGTATTCAAATCCTGTTTTCAGGATCCTTGGGTACTGATGGACCCAACACAAAGTGATGAATGCACTTGATCAAATCTCAATGAAGAATCATGAGCAAATCACAGTGAAGAAACTAGTCAAATCGCAACCTTGAAAATTCAAAGCTCAAATCGTAGCAGTGAAACCTCAAATCGCAGGAGCCAAGTCTCAAGTGCCCAAATCGCAGCCCTCAAATCGCAATAGCTAGACGAAAAATCGCAACAGACAAAAATGTCACTATCAAATCGCAACCAAGAAATTCACTACGAGACTCAAATCGCAGAAGGTATTTTTCACCTAAAATCACCTACAAATCACCCTTTTGAACGTTTTTGCTTGGTTTCTTTTGCACCACTTGATCTTAGAAGGTTATAACAACAATAAAAACACTAACTTTAACACCACAAACGTGAGAATCAAAGAAAGCCAAGAATAAGCCCATAAACCTTCAAAAACCAAACTTTTGATCTAAACTAACCAAGAAAACGCACACACAATCTAGCTAATCAAACCATGAGCTCTGATACCAATTGTGAGATATTGGATATCATAACACAAGGAAGGATTAGTGCTTGGCCGAATCTAAAGAGTGTAGAGAGAGAGAGATGTTCTAGTGAGAGAAAATGTAATCTATTAGCTTCCAAATAAAATGAACATCCAACCCTTTCCCTTGTGAGGGAAAGGGTATTTATAGTAACACATAAAACGCCCCACATGGGCTGTGGAGTGAGCTGACAGTGGGTAAAGACCCGACCCAATTCCACAAATACTACTATGACTAAACTAGTATTGCGATAACTAAACTAATACTAATAAGCCTACGAGCTAACTTAATGCTAATAGATACTCGGGGTGACCGAATCTTTCATATGAATATTTATATTCCTAACATATATGGATTTTGGTCACACTGTTCAATTGTGTGACATATATTTGTAACATATGTATATATATAGTGTGACTAATATTTCAAGCTTATTTATATCTATCACACGTCCTAAATTATAAGTGACTAAATAATCAAAAAAAAAATTACCAGTTACCTCTAGTCACATAAATATTCAAATGCGTGACAATGAAATTCCGAAATGGTCACACAAGTCGGATCAAGTGTGATTGTTTATTTTATTCTGGTACATTTAGTCACATAAATATCTGACTGTGTGGCCGTTCAAAAAACAGCATGTGTGACGAAATCCCAGATTTGTACTAGTGTGTTAATTTGTGTCAGTTGTGGATTTCTATCATATGTTGTGAAGTAAAAATAAAAATTATATCAGATGGCGAAAAGAGAGATTAGCAGTAACTTATTGGAATGAGTAGTCCTAGAGTTGCGTATTTGGTTAGTTGCCTATTACTCTTATGCCCTTATTTGAATGTATATTGAAATACGATTTGTTCATGATCATAATGGTGGTAAAAAATTCCATTTATATTTGAACTATTTTAGTTGGTCCTTAATTATGAAAAAATATCAAAATTGTTCAAAAATGAGCAAGGTAGTGAACCAGATTTCGAGTTCTGTAAAAGATTTTACATTCGTAATGAATACTACTAAAAGTAATATAGACTATTTCAACCTGCTTGACTGCTTCCGTAACTATATATGTGCAGGCATGAATACTGTCAGAAGCCGGAGGAGGTGGTTGTAACTATATTTGCAACCATTGTACCAGCTGACCGTCTTTTAGTCAAATTTTAACAAATTGTAAGTTTCATTTTCATCTTTGTGCACGAATATTATAGGTTGGCAATATGAACAGAATTAGGGGGCCCGAGTTGCGTAAGTCATAACGTCCAAGATTTGGCTGACCCGCAACCACTTTTTGTCTAACTCCTCCTAATTTTTTAAATACATACTAGATGTATTACTATATTAATTACACCTATTCTCTAAACATATGTATAATGGGGTCCCGGCAGTTGTATGCGCTTATTAATGGTGTTAAGGGTTTAGCCAAGTGTTTAAAAAATAAGTCACATGAGATCAATCATAATAAAGTAACAAATAACCGGTTTGGTCCTGGTCTGCTGTGCATATACAGTTTTAAAGGCAATGCCAAACACCCCTTTGTTGTAATGCGAAAGAGCAAATTGGTTAAAAAAAACATAATTCAAACCCCTACTATCTGGTTGTTATCCTGGAAAACCCATAATTTCAAACCCACCACAAGTTCAACAACAAGAACAACCCCTCATCAACCAACTTTCAAACCCACCTCATCAGTCAACAACTACAACAATAAAAAGAAGCCAAAAAGATACAAAAATAAAAACAAGTTTCGAACTCAAGATCTCGGGTTTTTATGATCTCGGCTTCTAAAATTTGAACGGAAAACAACCAGATAGTGGGGGTTTGCACATGGTCTCCTGATCTGAAATCCGATCGTGATTTGGGAGGCGAGTAGATTGAATTTTGATCTATCTATTTTTGCTTTTAAGGTTTTTTAGGATCTGAAATCCGACCGTGATGGAATAGGTTTTTTAGGATCAAAGAAGCAAAGAGTTGATGAGTTTGTGAGGGTGGGAGAGGAAAAATGATTGAGAGTGAATCAGTGAATGTGTTTTGAAGAGATGATGATTTGGGTTTTTTTGCAATGTGATTGGATCCAGGAGATGATATAATGTTTGTTAAAGGAAAAGACGAATATGCCCTTGAACTTAACAGTCAACTGACGATTGACCCGGTCAAGGGACCAAACCCGTATGGGTCGTAAACCACAGGGACCAAATCCGGGTTTTTTAAAGCACAGGGACCATTTCCAAATGACCCGGTAAACCACAGGGACGATTTTTGATATTTACTCTTTATTTAAAGTATAAAGTATGTATCTTTTTTTTCCCCTAACTGTGTGACTGTACCTAAATTAGCCAATAGTTATTTCTAGTTTGGCCTTGGGAGTGAGCTAGAAAGCTATGCTTTGCTGTTTAGGAGGCCTATCTCAGTATGGATGTACCATAAAGTAGGGTCTCCTTTTGTGAAGGGTAAATGGCTTGGGCGGCCTATGTATGATGAGTGGAATAGTGAGGAGTGAAAGATGAACCTGTTTGGTCCACTCAATACATGGGCATAGGAGGTCATGGTTGGTCATCATGGAGGTTGAGTGTTCCCAAGTAACTGAAGCCTTTCTTTGAGAAGGAAATGTAGGTTGTTTTGGCAGAGCCCCCCATGGATGGGTTATGGGTGCCTAGTGATGCCATTCTCCATTTCTGCTTAGACAACTGTGGTGGCAGGTTGAGTGGTCTTGGTGGAATTGAGTAATAGAAATTTAGCTAGATGGTAGGTGCTTTATGTTGTTCCCTTAGCACACCGAGTAATAACAATTAAGTTAAACTAAGTGAGCTTATGACTGAGATCAATGCAAAGAATATTTCTAACAGTTATAATACGTGAATATAAAAACACAATATTTTTCAACGTTTAAATTCTTATTAGAAATAATTCCAAGAATCTATTACCCAAGTGTTTTGTGGAACAAACACTCGGGATTGAATAGACAAGGGTTTATGGTGTCTCCTATCGAAACTCAAGTTTTGCTTGAGTGATAACAATATACCTACTGAGCTATCTCAGTGAGTTGTATACTCTTTGTAGGAGAAAAGTTACTTTGTAAAAGTTCTAAGCTTTCAATATACAAAGCACACTTAACTTCTCTCCATCTGATCTATTTATACACAAGTAATCTAAGTATAAGTGATTAAAATATTACAAGTTGTTGAGGTAGCGTGTCTGACAATTACAAATAGTAATTGTCATTTTCAAGAACCAATAGGAATGGGCTAATAAGATTTTGGGAGTTGTTGGCTGACACTCCATGACTTTTAGCCGCAATAGGGAAGGTTGGTATCTGACAAGATAAGAGTGCTTGGTCTGACACTCTTATCTTCTCAGATCTTTCCCTTTTGTTCCCGCCTATTCTTCAGGCATTGGTTCCTCAGTCTTCAATAACTTTAATGTTGTTGAGGAGACTGGGGTTTAGTGAGTTCTTGTCCAACACTCACTGAACCATCATCTTCTTCTTTGGCTTAAGTCCTACTCAGGGAGTACTGCCTTCCTGAGAGTGAGTCCTTTATTGAACTCGCCTTAAGCATCCTGAAGATGACTCACTGAGAGGTTGTTCTCTCAGTGACTTGAATTGTTCTCGGTTTAGCAAACACTTGGCTTAATTTGTGTTCAAATCCTGTTTAAGATAATTGGGTGTTTTACGAACCCAACAATCTCCCCCTATTTGGATATAAATTATGCCTAAGTGTTTTGATCAGTATGAGTGAGCTAAAGTCTTCTGCTCATACTGAATGTACTAGAAAATAAATAGGGATATTGATATAACAAAACATTCATCAATTTATTCATATCATTACAAGTCCTATCATTCTAAGTACAAAATACTCTCAAGGTTCCTGAACAAGACCCATGAGTTCTAGTTTCGCCTTCTTTGACATCAACACCTCTTTATCAGGTCGATCCTTCATCATTTGATCCATCAGCCTGACAAACTCCTCATTATCAGGACTCCTGATATTAAGCGCCATCAGTTTGTAAGCAAGGAGTGTTGTCGTTTCCACTTTATCGATGTCAGAGACTCTTTGAAAGGCTTCCTGACCAAATTCATCCACAAAGAAGATACCATACTCAGGTTCCTTGATGACCAGGTTGGGACGGAACTTGACTCCCTGAGGAGTAGTCCTGTCGCAGTGAAGTGTAGCTATGTATTGTTCAGGTTCAAGAGCCACAGCTTTTCTTTTCTTCCCGGTCTTCTGAGTAAGTTCAGGGATAGCCAGTCCCTGAGAAGCAAGTGCCCTATCATGGTCAATTCCAAGACTCTTGGCCACTCTTTCGAGTTCCTCATACTTGGCACTTAGAGACTTGATAAGGTTTGGGGCATTCTTGCTTGAGGTTTTCTTCCTTAGGATGGGCATCATCATATCCCATTCTCTTAACCCATAGTCTGAAATTTTGATTGTTAGAAGGTGTTCAGACTTTCTTGGACCTCTATGTATCGTTATGCTCAGGGGTTTGGTGTTGTGAATGGAGATGTCAGTGATAATGCCTTCATCCTTGGTTTTGGTCATGTGCCATACATACCTCTCATATGTTTTCTGCCTCCTTTCTTCCTTAAGTTTGGCTTGTTTGTTGTGTTCCTTAAGGAGTTTAGCCTGAAGCTTGAGAAACTCATCCCCTTTGATGTCCTTTTTCTCAGACTCCTTGATCACTTCTTTGGCAACCTTAGAAATTTCAGACCTGTTGAGTTCCTACTCTTTCTCTTGGTCCTTCCTGAGATCTTCTTGGTGTAAGATTTCAGCAAGTTGTTCAGGAGTCCCATAGACCCTTCTCCCATCCTCTAAATCAACATAGAACGGTGCATCAGAATCTGCACGTCTTTCAGTTGAAGCCTTGACTAAGCATGCTTCAGGAGGAGGGTTTGTTTCACTCACCATGATTTTCTTCCCTTTGTCAATGGGAGGGGATTGACTGGTGGATGTCTTAGGGACAGTTACCAAAGCAGAAGTAGGATCAGGGATCGGATCATCATCATTTTTCTCCCCCTCAGCAGATGGTGGAACTTCAGTGGAGACACCTGCTGACTAAGGAGTTGGAGGAGCATGAGAGGCCTGAAGAATAGATAGGATGTCTGAGACCATAGACTTTGTCTCAGAAGTCTCATTCTTCACGGCACTTAATTCGGCAGCCATTTCCTTTTGGTGGGTGGTGAGTTCAGTGACTTGGGTGGTGTAGTGGGTGACCAGCTCATTATGTGTTGTTGAGAGCTGCTCAAAGGCTGAAGAGATTCGGATCAGGTGCTCCTTGGATGCAATAACAGCCTGATGAATGGACTCTTGCTGTGTCCTTAGACCTTGAAGATCTACCCCCTAAAGGAGCTTTAGAAGCTCAGTAATGCTGGTGGAGGTGGACGCCTGAGAGGCCAAGTATGCATCCAGTCTTTTGACAAAGGTGGGATCATCTGTAAGATGTTCTTGGACTGATTCAATAGCCTTGAGGATGTTGGAGAGTTCCTGATGCTGTCCAGTGGCTATTTCATCTACAGATTTGTTCAGGTCGCCAAGTTGTTTATCAGTGAGATTGGCGGCCTGAAGAATCTTTGCCTGAGATTCTTCTACAGAAGCCCTAGAGTCGGCATAGGAGGCTGCCACTTCAGTGTGCTTATCCCATTGCTCATCCGTAATTACATTGTAAAGACCTTCGTTGGCTTTGCGAAGGAATTTGGCCATTTGCCTTTCAAAAGCTGGACGAGCATTGTCATACTTTTGCAACCACTCAGGAGTGGCTGAAGCACCTGATGATGATGATGAGGTTGATGGGGAACTAGGTGGTTGATCCTCAGGAGGAGGAGAAGAATGTTGTTGCTCAGAGGGCTGAGGAGGGTTTAATTGACTCTCCATTTCCTCCTCAGCATCAGGGATATCATCATCACTAAAATCAATCTCCTCCTCTGACTCACCAGCCAACAAATTTTCATACTCAGCCAGAGAAGGAGTCTTCAGGATATCTGGCTCCCCCTCAGAAGAGGGCTCACCTTCGTTGTGGCCAGATTCTGACTCTTTTGTCATAATAACTGGTGGGGTTTGACCAGCCTGACTAGTCATAATAACTGGGGGGGTTTGCCCAGCCTGACTTTTAAGGTCAGTTCCTGAGAGAACAAAAGTACCTGAGATGCCTGAGGTGGGTTTGGGTTCCGTATCGGTGGGTGGTTTATATCCCTCCGAGTCTTTGTCCCCCTGAGCGCCTTCATCTACTGATGGGTGTTTTCCAGTGGAATCATGAGGCACTCCTTGTGAAGATGTATGGACCCCCTTCCTATCAGGATTGGTATGTCCTTTTGGGGATTTAGGGTCCTGAACTCCCTAAGACCCTGAGTGTGATTACTCAGGGATGTTAGCAGGATGTGAGTGGGTATGGGTCCCTTCTCAGTGGAGTAGTGCTGCCCCACTGAGGATATAGAACCCTGTACTCCCTCAGGCTCTGATTGTGATTTATCAGTGCTTTCATTGGGATGTGAATGGGTGGATGTTCCTGATCCCTCTGACTTGTTTATGTCAAAGGAAACATGCGGAAGGGGTATGTCCAAGGACACTGAGGATGATTTCCCAGTGACCTCCGTTGACGGTTGTTTTGTGGTCAGAAGGGTCTCTGCAGTGGGTGTCTCAGAGGTCTGGGCCACAATGTTAAGGGTGCCTGAGGCAACAGTCTCAGTGACGAGTGGTTTAGGTCTAACCACCTTACTGGACTGTCCCCCTTTCTTCTTCTTCACCTTCTTGGTTGGTGAAGGTACTGGGGAGATAGCATTCTCACCCTGAATGACTACTAACATGTAGTTGGTCAGGGCGGGGGGTTGTGCCTCAGTGATGTCACTACTAAAATTGGTCTTATGCAAGACGTCAGGTTTTGTACCTTGATCGTCAGACCTTAATTAGTCAGAACCAAGAAGGTCCTAAAGCGCACAGGAAATGAACCTAGGATAAGACATGTGTCTTTGCCTATGTTTCCCTGAGAGCTTGGCAACGAGGTCTCGGAAGATTATACCTACGATATCAATTTTTCTACCCTCCAAGAGACTGAACATCATCATTTGCTGTGATGAGTTCACTTGCTCAGTGGAGGATTTATTCCCTCCTAGGACTTGAATGACAAATGTCATCATGAGTCTCCAGATGGGGTGAAACCATGTCTTCACTATGGGAGCCTTTTCTAACAAGGCTTCAGGAGACAGAATGGGACGCTTAGCGTCATGAGGCCCAAGGAATAACATTTCTGCTTTAATTTCCTGGTCAGTAGGGTTTGCCTCAAAGGTCTGGGCGAAATCAAGACCAGTGGCCTTGAGAAAGGTCTTGTAGTCCAGGGAGAGGGGTTTCTTCCCATTCATCACAGTGAATGTGATGATTGATTCTCTGGTGTCCTTAGGGCTAGTAGCCGTTGCGGTACACCAGAACTCCCTGAGATAGTCATGATAAATGACTGGTGGGGTTTTGGTAAAAGCCGTGGCAAGGAAGCAGTTATGTAAATACTTAACCACATCCTTGTACCCCTCATATTGTTGGGGGTAGTGGAAATTTCCAACCACGTTGTTTTTGGTCATATCCACGCCCTCCATTGGAAAGTTCACATTTGAGGCGAGGGTGATAGCATTAGAAGATGCCATTTTTGTGTTTGGTTGGACAAATGGACTGGGTTTCTAATTGCTATGAACACACACAGAGTTTTGAGAGATAAAATGGGCAGAGTTTAGCTTAGATTTTTAAAACGCGTGTGTGTGTTTGTTTTGGTTGGGGTATTTATAGGATAGTGGAGATGGGGTTATTTTTGGTATTTGAGCGGTTTTATTTAATCAAAATATAATTTTTGGAAATTATTTTGAATAAAATGTTTGAGATCCGCATTAAATGCCACCACTCCACTTTTCCTCTTTTTTCATAATTGGCAGAGTGAACAGTTGAGCAGTTTCTGCAAAAGGAGAAGTTGTAGAGTTTCCATCATCACACAGTGTATTGTGTGAGAGAGGGCATTGAATGCCAAGTTGGGAAGTGGGGGCCCATGAGGTGTATGCCAGAAAAGGCAAAGGAACAAATATTCTTATATTAAATAAGAATTCAGTTACCAACCTCGGACATTTACTAACTAGATACTTAGAGCATTTAAGTTAGTATTGAATGTCCTTTTCAGGGCCCTGAATGACTTTTCATTCAGTGATGGTTTTTCAGGGACTTGGGATTAGTCACTGATGATTCAGGAATATGGAATGATTCCTGAGCTACAAGGATTCAGGAACTTGGGTTTAGTTCCTGAACCCTAAAGATTTCAGGAACTTGGGTTTAGTTCCTGAGGTTGAGGATTCAGTGATTTATTCACTGATGTACACATTGAGTCAGGGACCTGAGGTTATAAGAATTTACACTTCAGTTGGAAGGATTCAATCAGTGGACTGATTCTCTATATCCAACATTCCTAATTCAGCTTTCAGTCTTGTGAAAGTTGGTTCATCCAAAGGTTTGGTGAAGATATCAGCTAACTGATATTCAATAGGGATGAAGTGTAATTCAATGTCACCATTCATGACATGGTCCCTGATGAAATGATATCTAATATCAATGTGTTTTGTTCTCTGATGAAGAACAGGGTTGTTTGAGATTGCAATTGCACTTGTGTTATCACAAAAGATGGGTACCATCTTATACTGAATTCCATAGTCACTGAGTTGACTTTTCATCCAGAGTACATTTGCACAACAACTAGCTGCTGCAACATATTCAGCCTCAGCTGAGGACAAGGAAACTGATTGTTGCTTCTTAGCACTCCAACAGACTAGTTTCCCACCAAGTATTTGGCAAGAGCCTGAGGTGCTTTTTCTGTCCATGTTGCATCCAACATAGTCAGAGTCTGAGTATCCTTTAAGATCAAGGCCTGAGCATTTTGGATAATATAATCCAAGGTTTGGAGTACCTTTCAGGTACCTAAATATCCTTTTCACCGCAGTGATGTGTGATTCTCTTGGGTCAGATTGATATCTGGCACATAGACATACTGAGAATTAGATATCAGGCCTTGATGCAAGTAGATACATCAGTGATCCTATCATTCCTCTAAAGAGAGTTTGATTTACAGGTTTACCAGTGAGATCAGGACCAAGGTTGTTTGGGGGAACCATGGGAGTCTTGACTGAGGCACAGTCACTGAGTTCATACTTTTTCAGTAGGTTCTTAACATACTTCTCTTGACTGATAGTGGTTCCTTTATCAGTCTGTTTGATCTGAAGACCAAGGAAGTAGGTTAATTCTCCCATCATGCTCATTTCAAATTGCTTAGCCATTAGTTTTTCAAATTGTTTGCAAAGCTTGTAACTTGTTGAGCCAAAGATGATGTCATCAACATACACTTGTACTAGTATGACATCAGTATTTGTCTTATAGATAAACAATGTGTCGTCTATCTTGCCTCTGACAAATTTGTTTTGGATCAGAAAGGCTGAAAGAGTTTCATACCATGCCCTAGGAGCTTGTTTCAGTCCATAAAGGGCTTTATTAAGCTTACAGACATGATCAGGAAACTCGTGGCTTTCAAATCCAGGAGGTTGCTGAACATAAACTTCTTCTTTCAGTGAACTATTTAAGAATGCACTTTTAATATCCATTTAGTACACCTTGAAGTTCATGTATGTAGCAAAAGCAAGGAAGATCCTGATGGCTTCCATCCTTGCTACTGGTGCAAATGTTTCTTCATAGTCAATGCCTTCTTGTTGATTATAGCCTTTGGCTACAAGTCTGGCTTTGTTTTTAATGACTATGCCATTTTCATCAGTTTTGTTTTTGAATACCCATTTCATGCCAATGACTGAGACATTCTTAGGACATTTGACCAAGGTCATTACCTTGTTTCTGTCAAATTGTTCCAGTTCATCATGCATGGCCTGAACCCAACTTGGATGTGTAAGTGCTTCTTTAACACTTTTGGGTTCAATTGTGGAAATAAAGTCCACAAATAAGCATTCATTGGCTGAGGCTGCTCTTAGACTAGCAGCCATGCTCCTAATGAGCATGCCTTCAGTAGGCTCTCCAATAATATTGACAAGTTCAATGTCCTGAGACCTAGTCCAACATTCCTGAGGTCCTGGATACTGATTTGAACTTGTGGAGGCCTAATTGGGTAGAGGGGTTGGTTCTGGAGTAGACACATGATCATTGATTGGATCTTGAGTGTCTACCTGACCACTGAGATTGTTTGGTTCTTGAGCATTTTGAACAGACTGATTAATTTCATCAGTGTTTGTATGTGCCTCAACAAACTCAGTGATGGTTGGGTTAGGTAGGTTATGAGGGATTATGTAATAGGAGAGGTTAGCATCATCTTGATACTGAGTAGAAGGATTGTTTTCAGGAAGATATTCATCAGGAGGATATCTTGAAGAGTTATCAATTCCTATCTCTTCTACTGAGGCAGTTGAGAACCTGATTGCATCAGTGCTCTCATCAAAGGTAACATGAATTGTTTCCTCAGTCTGCTGTCTCCTTGTGTTGAACACTCTAAAGGCTTTTGAGACAAGTGAGTATCCCAGGAAGTATCCATCATCAGCTTTTGCATCAAATTTCCCTAAGTGATCCTTGTGATTATGAATAAACACAGGACACCCAAAGACATGAAAGTAGCTGATGTCAGGGATTCTTCCTTTGAATAACTCATATGGGGTTTTCCCATGTCTCTTGACAATGATGGATCTGTCTTGTGTATAACAGGCAGTTTTGACTACATCAGTCCAAAAATGTTTGGAAAGGACTGATCCACTTAGCATTGTCCTAGCAGCTTCAATGAGTGTTCTATTTTTCCTTTCAGCAACACCATTTTGTTCAGGTGTGTATGGAGAGGAAAAGTTTTGGGAGATACCTTTCTCATCACAGAAACATTCAAGTTCATAATTTTTGAACTCAGTCTCATTGTCAGTTCTAATCTATTTGACCTTAATGTCATTTTGATTTTCAATGTTCCTGACAAAGGACATGATTGTTTCAGATGCCTGACTCTTTTTGATCAGGAAGAATACCCAAGTGTATCTAGAGTATTCATCCACTATGACCAGAGTATACTTCTCATGGTTAATAGACCTTGGACTGACAGGTCCAAATAGATCCATATAGAGAAGATGTAGGCAGTTCCTGATGGAAAAGTTGGTTTTGGCTTTAAAGGATGCTCTGTGATATTTACCTTTTTCACAAGCTGAGCATGGTTTATCCTTTGAAAACACAAGTGATGGTAAGCCAAGGACCTTGTTTTGTTTTAGAAGATTGTTTATGTTTTTAAAGTTCAGGTGGGAGAGTCTCTTATGCCAAAGCCAGTTGAATGTATCAGTGGCCGTAGCAAAGAGACAAGTTCCATCCTGAGTTAGACTGGACATGTCTAATACATAAACATCTTGTCTTCTTGGTGCAATGAGGACAATTTCCTTATTTGCATTGAAGATGGTTCCTTGCTTATCATCAAACTGAACTATGTATCTTGCATCACATAGTTGACTGACACTGATCAGATTGTACTTAAGACCATTTACATAAGCTATCCTAGTAAAGACAATACCATTGCAGTTTACTGAACCATAACCCTCAGTGAGACATGATGAATTATCAGCAAATATCACTTTGGGTCCTGGTTCTTCCACATATTTGTGCAGACACTCCTTAACACCAGTCATGCTCCTTGAACATCCACTGTCTAGATGCCAAACAGGATCCCTGGCATGCCTCTGCACAAATAGTAAACTGGGTCAGTTCTTTCTAGGACTCCATTTCATGGAGGGTTTGGTTTTGTAGGTTATTAATCGATTCATGGTCAGTGGTTGAGTGGACTGAGCTACCACATGTTTTGCATTTAGTCGCAGGGGTAGCCTCAGTAGTCTGAGAGGATTGTTTATTCATTCCTCTTCTTGACTGAATGACCCTCTCTTTTCCTGAGGATTTCTGAGTGGAACTTCCACTAGATTCACAGTGTTTGTCAATTTGACAATCCTCAGGATGATGGTCATTGAATCCACACAATGGGCAAGGTGGAAAAGGCTTGGCCTTTTGCTTCTGTTTCTGCTTAGAATCAGAAGGGTAGTTCAAGCACTGAGCCTTAAGTCCTGAAAAGTTTGACATGACTGAGCATTTTTTATGATCAGAGGTCCTGTGATCTTCCTTTTTGCAAATCATGCAATAAAGGACTCTATAGCAATCATCAGTGAGATGATTTGTATAGTTGCATAGTTCACACTTTTTCAGGGGTTTGGTTGGTTTGGGTTTGGTCTTTGAGGAAGCTGGTTTTTGTTCCTTCTTGGATTGAGAAGGTTTCTCAGAAGATGCAATCTTCTCTCCCAGTTTCCTGACCATTTCAGCCAACTGATCAAATTTTGAATCAGGGCTTAGGGTTGTTACTTCAGAAGGGACTGAAGTTGATGAGTCATCAGTATTTACTGAGACTTCAAGGGTTGGTTTCTTCAGGATGGTTGTTCCCTTTCCTGATCTCTCTTTTGGAGAGTGTGGTGAGAAGACCATTGGTGGGAGGCCTAAGTTAGGTGCAGCACCCTGAAGGGTATTCAGTGGAGGAAGTGGTGAGTATGATTCTGATTCAGACTCATTCACAGACTCAGTAATACTGAGTTGTTCAGTGAGTTCAAGCTTACTGAGTTGTTCAGTAAGTCCAAGCATATTTTTCAAGGCTTGACTTTCAGGAAGCAAGATCTTTCCAGTCTCAAAGTTTGGTAACTTACTGACTGAGTTGTCCCTGACAATCCAGTCATTAGACTTGGGAAGCATTTCTTGCTCAAAAGATATGCCAGCTGGAACAAAGTTTAGATCACTGTGACACACATTGGGATCAACCATAAGAGGGTCAATTCCAATGGTTTTCTGAGAGATTAATCCCACATTGTCAAAAACCTTGGGGTTCTTCTTGGTCCAGCTTTGGATGACAGCCTTTTCTTTGTTAAGTTCAGTTTGTAGGGCTTGGTTTTGTTTCAAAATTTCAGTGTTCTGAATTTGTAGAGTTATTGTTTCTAGTTTGGCTTGCTTTAGTACAAGCAGTTCATCTCTACATTTATTCAATTCTGACACAATATTGTTATATTTTGAAAACAGGTTAAGACTTTGTTCCTCAACAAACTTTAGATCAACACAAATATAATTCATGTAAGACTGCCAATCAGAATCATCATCCATAGAAAGTAAAGTATTTACCTTCTTCATGGTGATGTTGACCCACTCTCCATTCCTAGCATGGCTTTTTCCCACAGCCACCTGATCCTCTTCAGAAAGTGCCATCAGTGCACTAACTCTTATTTCCTCATCTGAGGAAACCTCTTCTTCATCCCAATCATATGCTTCAGCTACTAATACCTTGTTCTTTGTCTGAATAGGTTTAGATGTTTGAGCAGCCTGAGGCAATATGGGGTTAGTTTCAAGAAGTGCAAGTTTAGCTTTGATTTTCCTATATTTTGTTTCAAAATCCTTTTGACCCTTGTTTTGAAATTGTTGGGTGGACTGAAACATTTTAGGTTGAAACTTGCTAGTTCCTGAGAATTTGTAAGAGGGTTCTGAGATAGTTTTAGAATAACAATCCCTAGCAAAATGACCCTTTTTACCACATTTAAAGCATTCAGTGGTTTCATTTGCTTTTGGTTTTGTAAAGTTGGACTGATTTCTTTTGATGAAACGTCTTGAACTAGCAAGGAGTGCCCTTTCTTGGAATTCCAAGTTCAAGTCGTTCAGGTACTCCTCACCAATCCTTTCATCAATTTCTTCTTCAGAATCCTCTTGAAAATCCTGCACAACACCATTAGAATAGAAAGCAGTTGATATGGGTGTGGAGGTTAAGGCCTTTTTGGACTCAAGAGCTTTTGAGTCAGGGTATCTCCTTGAGATCAAGTTGTCTTCATAGACAAACTTCCCATAAATTTCAGGGAGCTCAAGGGTCTGAATGTGGTTAGCATTCCTCAGGCCTTGTGAGAAGTTGAGCCACTTCTCAGGGAGACTGTTGACAAAGCCAACATTAGTCTCATGCTTAGATAAAGTCACACCATCATTTGATAGCTCATTTATCAAAGTCTTGTATCTGGTGTAGGTCTGAGAAAGACTTTCAGAGTCCTTTGCCCTGAAAGTATTGTACTCAAGTTTAAGGTCCATGACCCTATTTTCCTTGGTATCTGAGGGACCCTCAAAGCTATTTACCAAGTCATCCCAAGTTTGCTTGGCTGTAGAACAGTTGATGACTGATTCCATTATATCGTCAGGAAGACATGATATAAGGATGCTTTTCAGGCGATGGTCCTGATTGACCACCCTCCTCTCATCTATGGTCCATTGAGCTTCAGGCTTAATTAGCCCTACAGCAGTTTTTGGGACAAATGGGCCATCCTTGATACAAGTGATGTAGTAGGGTTCCATCCCAGTTAAATAGCAAATCATACGTTTTTTCCATTTGCTAAATTTGCCAGCCTCAAGTCTGGGTGCTATAGCAGAATAGCTGCCACCCTTTTTATCGACTAACTGGGGTACATTGGTATCAGTCATTTTAGGATCTTGGTTTTAAAAAACCTAGAGCTCTCTGGGTTTTTGAAAGGTTTTATAAACCAGAGGCTCTGATACCACTTGTTGTTCCCTTAGCACACCGAGTAATAACAATTAAGTTAAACTAAGTGAGCTTATGACTGAGATCAATGCAAAGAATATTTCTAACAGTTATAATACGTGAATATAAAAACACAATATTTTTCAACGTTTAAATTCTTATTAGAAATAATTCCAAGAATCTATTACCCAAGTGTTTTGTGGAACAAACACTCGGGATTGAATAGACAAGGGTTTATGGTGTCTCCTATTGAAACTCAAGTTTTGCTTGAGTGATAACAATATACCCACTGAGCTATTTCATTGAGTTGTATACTTTTTGTAGGAGAAAAGTTACTTTGTAAAAGTTCTAAGCTTTCAATATACAAAGCACACTTAACTTCTCTCCATCTGATCTATTTATACACAAGTAATCTAAGTATAAGTGATTAAAATATTACAAGTTGTTGAGGTAGCGTGTCTGACAATTACAAATAGTAATTGTTATTTTCAAGAACCAATAGGAATGGGCTAATAAGACTTTGGGAGTTGTTGGCTGACACTCCATGACTTTTAGCCGCAATAGGGAAGGTTGGTATCTGACAAGATAAGAGTGTTTGGTCTGACACTCTTATCTTCTCAGATATTTCCCTTTTGTTCCCGCCTATTCTTCAGGCATTGGTTCCTCAGTCTTCAATCACTTTAATGTTGTTGAGGAGACTGGGGTTTAGTGAGTTCTTGTCCAACACTCACTGAACCATCATCTTCTTCTTTGGCTTAAGTCCTACTCAGGGAGTACCACCTTCCTGAGAGTGAGTCCTTTATTGAACTCGCCTTAAGCATCCTGAAGATGACTCACTGAGAGGTTGTTCTCTCAGTGACTTGAATTGTTTTCGGTATAGCAAACACTTGGCTTAATTTGTGTTTAAATCCTGTTTAAGATAATTGGGTGTTTTACGAACCCAACACTTTAAAAAGGTGAATTTTGTATGATAGATTGGAGATTTATGTTGATAAAAGGCTGGTGTTCTTGTTCCTCTGTTTGTTTGTCTGAGGTCTGTTTCATCAGACATAGTCATAGCTTTATCTGATATCGGGTTGTTTTGTTTTAGTTTGTTTCTGTATAGCATTGTATCTGATTTGGGAAATGCCTAATATCAGTTTTATGGTTATTCTCATGATGTAAATATTTGGTAAGTAATATAATTCACCTTTTGCACAAAAAGAAAAAAGTATTTATCTTTTTTTTTACTTTCACATCCACTTTAAATTCCCTGGCTATTATAAAAATGTAATTTTGACTAAATACAGCACTACATGAATTGGTTGGTAATTGAGGTGGTATTCGTCGTTGAGAGGTGACCAAGTTAAGTGGAGGTAGTAGTGAACACTAGTGGGATGTCGGACTCATCGGGTGGTTGAGAACGTCATGTATTAGTGCTAGTGATAATGATATGGATGTACCGGTGCTAGTGATAATGATATGAATGTACGCTGCGTTAGTTATGGCGTAGTTCTATGTATACCATTATACTAGTCTAAAGACTTGTGAAGTACACGAAAAAGGTGAAGAGAAATAATTGTTATATTATTACGTTGAGCATGTTATTCATAAGCGGTAGCCAGTAGGTCTTGATATATTGACCTAGACTTATTTTATTTTGTTTAACATATTTAGATGTAAGAGAAATTTGATGTCATATTTAACTCGGTTTTCTTTACTTTTTGGCGATTAATTACATATATACCAAATCATTTGCCTTAGAATATTGAGACATATCAACTGAGGTGGAGAACCGTTCCAACTAGCCCAACTTGTACCATGGTTTCCGGCCAACATTTTATAAAGTCTTCAATCTATCCGCTCCTAAACTCACACAACTTCATTACGCTTTTAAGATCATAATTATTTGAGCAATCACTGCTTTAAACCATTTATAGTTTGTTTTATAAAGTCTTTGATCTATCGTTTTACACAATTTAGGAAAATATTTTTCTGTTTAAAAAGATAGGGTGAAGAAGATAGATGCTCGCTCAAAAAAGAACAAAAGAGATAGACACAACTTTGGTGGGTAGGAAGAAACCCATATTTCATTGTTAGCTTTTAATTGTTTACATATTATTACTTCACTTTGGATTGTTTTTAGTTGTTTTTCATTATCCTTTTGATATTTTGTAAAACAACTAGGATAGTTGGATACGTTCATTTAAAGTGCTTATATAATATTTGTTAATTTAATGACTTGTGATCAAATTAGAAGAAATCTTAAAATAAGAAAGACGAGAAATAATTATAATCACACATTGGAGATGCATCAACTTAAATTAGATGTATCACTAACCCTTTAGATGCACTATAATATATTTTATAGCTAAAGTTAGATGCACATACATATATTAGTTGCATTTCATCGAGTTATGTGAATACTATGTATTTTTCGTCCTCTGCGGGTCAAATTGCTATTACTACTTTGCATCGTATTCACTTCAAATTCCTTTCGAAACTAATTATGATGCATCTAAATGAATAGAGATGCATGTAATTCAAGTGGATGCATCTCAAATATTCGGTTATAGTTATTTCTCATCATTCTTATCTAAATAAATAGAGATGCATCTAATTACAAAATGATACCTCATTTTGTAAGAGTTTTTGTGAAGTTCTTTTGTGGTTTCTATCATTTCTTATTAATTATATATTATAGCTTTACTTGTGACAACATAGTATAAAAATCGGAGTTTTAAGCTTAAACAAATTTGTACCACATATTTATGGAGTTTATTGTTTGTTACTTTTAATTACAGTTTAACTAACATTAAAAATAGATCGTAGAGTAGTACACATATAGGTTAATGCCAGGAAAAAAAAAAGAAAAAAAGAAATCCGATGCAGCTATAGTGAGCAACATTTCGAAAATGTGTAATGAACTCTCATTATTTATATGTTAAAATTCTTAGACCACTCTTAAAGTGACACGTCTTTTTATTTTTATTTATTTATTTATTTTTTGTGTTAATTGTGTCACATCAGTATTTCCTGAACTAACACACTCTTGACAATGGTGGCAGAGCTAGTCTCAAGCTTTTTGATGCACAAGGCGAGCCGACAAAAAAAGGCCCCTTCCAGACAAACAACACACTATCTTTTAGAGGTTTGAAACCTAGCTAGTTAAGCTTGGCGGCTAATCCCTACGTCAGATTTTATTCAATATAATGTTCCAGTATGAGGACACAAGTTCAACGTAGATCACCAAAAATGACGTCGTCATGAGTTTTTTTTTTTTTTTTCTTTAAATAAAAACACTAATTTAGTGATAGTCGACATTTGCGAAAAATCACTTTCAATAGTCAAAATTGCTAACGCATTCAACTTTTCTTTACTCAAAATTACTTCCACTTCGACTTCGAGAGCGCATGACTTTGATATTTTATATGCTACAATTACAAATTACAATTGTCTGATTACATAATGTAAATGCGAAGTTGTCAACTTAATTATAACAACCCAAGCTCATTATTTCATTTCTTAGAAGCCCAACAAATAAAGCACTAAATTAACATGTGATATGTAAAGTACTGTAGTAGAATAATTAATTAATTCAAATTGCAAGAATCACCTATAAACAAAATGTCAAAACTGCTCGTATATGTGCAAGATTTTACTTCGATTTTCTTTCTTTTGGGTGTGGGATGTTTCCCACGTTCCAAATCTCACGCGATTGTATTTTTGTTCCTTGACGTTTCAATTTTTAAACTGCCAAACGATACCATAATACCACATGAACGAAAGTGGGGGCTGGTTATAGTTTTTACTTTTTAGAATTACGAGGGGATTGGTTTAACTGAACCAGGTAGGCTGGTACCATATATAACATGGGCCAAAAATAAGTTCGTGTTTGCCTTGGATCGTCGCCTACCTGGCCCAATACCAGGGCCAACACTGAATGGTGATGTGTCTTATTCTATGTCCCTTTAACAAAACAATTACATTAATAAAAACATTACACACAAATGGTCAAATGGCCCCCGCCGTCCTCGTCGCTTTCATTGTCGCCAAACCGAAGAACACCAAACCGACGCACCACCGACGAGATGGTGCCATAGGTGTCTGTAAACCGACGCTCGTCGGTATGTAAACCGACAAGGTTGGTGGGAGTGGTCATATAAGTTTGTTTTGGCATGGTTAATTCAGATACTACAAAATTTAACAAAATAAGTTGTTCTTACAAATTAAAGAATTTAATCGGGATAGATATTTCATTGATTTAATCATACAAAGCTATTTTGCAACCATAAAAAGGATTTTGATCAAGTTCACAAGTGTAAGAAGATGTACAAGAAGTTTCTTATAGCTGCCTAATGTTGATTCTCTATTTACCTTCACTCAGACTAATTGTTGAGGATGAGCCGATTTGAGTTACTTGATGGGAAAGTTTATCAATATAAGATGATGAAATTGAGGCGACAAACTTTTGCACTTGGCATTTCCATCTTTTTTGGTTGTTAAAACTTAGTTGGCGATCTTTAAGAATATTTTGGCTGATATTATGATCACCTAGTCGGTTCCAATGTTGCTGGAGTCTTGCTCATTGCCAAGTTTAAACGACGATGGGTAACCTCACAACATGCTTGAGTAGGAACTAGGAAGTAATGGCAAGCTAGAAGCATTTCTACCGCTTTTCGATTCGGGCATTGTACAAGACATTTTTGTGACAACTGTATTAGCTCAATCAAGCATGCACTCTATGGTCATTTACTAGGTTTGTTAATATAATTACTAATCTATTCAATTACCTTAAAATTTTATATATTAATTGCCAATTTTTTTTTTTTTTTTTTTTTTTTTTTTTTTTTTATTTTTTATTTTTTATGCGCGCATACTTTGTTTTCTGCACATAGAAAACGATAAATGAACGACTTAATGAAAATACTTTATATGAATGCCAACTTTAGAGAATTCGTTTTTAATATTATAAACTACACGTTCATTTCATGGCATACAATGCACATTCATTAAATTTATTCACGAAAACAATACTTATAAAAAACTT
Organism: Artemisia tridentata subsp. tridentata; assembly: GCA_021014915.2. Classification (NCBI taxonomy): domain Eukaryota; kingdom Viridiplantae; phylum Streptophyta; class Magnoliopsida; order Asterales; family Asteraceae; genus Artemisia; species Artemisia tridentata. The sequence goes on from CP139501.1 coordinate 92,314,764, forward strand.
CACAGTAATAAATATAAAAACTTTCAAGATGTCACCTAAACAAAGATAGAAAAAGACACATAAACTAAAGTAATTTCATACCATGGAACCTTAAATCCAATAATTTGTTCCACTAATTGTGAGTCATGTACATAAATCCGACAACGATGACTTTAAATCCCAATGAGGTCCACTTACATTATTTATTCGAAGAGGTAATTACCATTTTGGTATTTTAAAAAAAACATGGTCCATTTAATAGTCACTCTCAACACCTTTTTCCCATTTTGGTCACGCTCGACTGCTCGACTCCACCTCTTTTATGACACGTGTCTCTGGCAAGTACAATGTTAGGTGGAATTATTTTATTCATTTATTATCAAATGACAAATATACCCTTCTATATTATATTAATACTTTCTTTTTTCTCTGTCCTCATTATCTCACACCAGACCAAAAAATCCGGCCACCAAAATCAACAAAAAATCCGGCCACTAATAAGAACAACACCAACATCAACGCTTACTTTCAGCCCAAATTTGATCTCCTGTTATACATGGCCCAATCCACTCTAATTAACCCTAATTATAACACACCTCTAGTCCCACACAACACTTCCCTTAAACACTCTTAACCTAAAACAAATGCAGTCACCAAAAAAAAACCTTACTTCACCTACACCAAGCCGCCACACCGAGACAAAAAAAAATCGAATCACTTCACCACTGTCGCTACAAGATGACGACAAGATCTACTCAATATTCGAATCAAGAAATTGTAATGAAGTCTTCAAGATCCTAGCGGGTCACGGTAGGTAATTACTATTAGTTTCGTTTTTGGTTATAGCCGAATAAAGGGAAGAGTGAAGATGAATTTGAGTGAGTTAGGTTAGATGTGAAATGAGTTTTTGTAAAATGATTCGAACGGATTGATTGTTGTAATGTCGTTTTGAATTTGATTTGAATAAAAGAAAGATGATTTTAGTTGTGGATGTAATTTCTTTTTGAGTCAGTTGTGGTGAAAACAAAATTCTAATATAGTTGTTTGTTGTAGATTCGATTTGAATTTGATTTGAAAAAATATTATCTTTTTGTAGCTGTGTTACTCGTTGATGTTGTGTTGCTCGTTGATGTTGATGTTGTGATTTGTGTTTGTAATTTAATTACTGGTGTTGAGGATGTAGACTAATGATGGTTTAAACTGAGGTCAGATGGCAAAACACAATAGCCAAAAAGTCAGTACATTACTCAAACCGCCACTGCAAATGAACAGTCAAACCGCATAGACAAGTGAACGTAGCATGAACATCGTGTGGCATGAACATCGAGTAGCAACAAGTGAACGTAGTAGCAGGATAAATAACTAGCAGCAGGTTATATAAAACCAGCAGCAGGTTAAAATAACCAGCAGCAGGTTGGTTTTCTTAGTTTTCTGGGTTCATCGAATAACCTTGAAATGAAAAGACTCTTGCTACTAACACTTAACTAAACAAGTACCAAGTAGTAGTATAATACATCTCTCTTTGTCGTGTACTAGCAGCAGAGTAATGGCTTAGCAGCAGTTTGATTAAGTCTAGCAGCAGGTTGACACTTAGAATATTCTTGTATCTTCAGCAGTAGGTTGATAGAACTAGCAGCAGGTTGATCATGCCTAGCAGCAGGTGGCAGCAGGTTGATAGAACTAGCAGCAATGTGAACCTGCTGCTAGTTATTCTAACCTGCTGCTGGTTATATAACCTGCTGCTAGTTATATAACCTGCTGAAAGATGAACCCAGAGCATAGGGAGCTCGTTATAGAAATCAGACCAAATTAATACTCAAAGTGACAATTCTTTTGTAGATGGATAGAGTCTGAAACTTAGCAAGCTCACTATTCAACGCATTAAATACGTATACGAGTGATGTGATATACGGATATTATCTATCTGAAACAGATTGATATAACTGATAACTGATTAAACAAGATGAGAGTTTGACTTATTTTGGTTGCAAAATTGACTTGGCTATAAAAGGAAATTAGCAGAGTTGAGGAGATGGGTTGGTCATCTGTGTCAAATTCTTGCAGGCTAATGTTTGTTTGGTTCCCACTTCTATATTTAATAATAGCCGAAAAATGGAAGGTAAATTTGACATGATTAAAGCAGTAAAGCACAAATGGATGCAATGACATGACCCTGATGGACTTCATGGTAACATAAATGGACCTGCATGAGGTGGTTGGGTGGGTGGGTGGGTGGGTGGGTGAGGTTGGTGGATGAGCAGTTGAGCAGTGGTGGTCGAGCGGTGGTGGTGGTGGTGGTGGTGGTGATGGACTGGTAAAGTGGTGAGGTAGGTGGGTGGAGTTAGGTAGGGTGAGTGGGTTGGGTGGAGTAATTAATAATATAATATAGGAGGGTATATTTGTCATTTGATAATAAATGAATAAAATAATTCCACCTAACATTGTACTTGCCAGAGACACGTGTCACAAAAGGGGTGGAGTCGAGCAGTCGAGCATGACCAAATTGGGAAAGAGGTGTTGAGAGTGACTATTAAATGGACCATTCTTTTTTTGAAATACTATTTTGGTAATTACCTCTTATTCGAATAAAGTTTCCCGTAATGTTACCCCATAATAATTAAGCATCACATATTTCCTTGTGGAGCAAATTCTAGGAATGAAAGACTTTGAACAAGACAATGATAATGAAATCACTTCTCCACTTGGTACGCAATATCAAATTCATTTACTCAAATGCATTGTTTTTTCTTGATGATAGTTTGTATAATGTGCAGTTCAAAACAACACCTATGTCGACGGATCCACCTCGAATTCATTGGAGGAGAATTCGCCGATAGAGCAAGTTGCTCTTACGGTACCTGTAACGGATGACCCGAGTTTACCTGTGGTTACTTTTAGAATGTGGACACTTGGAACAGTTGCTTGTGTGCTGCTTTCTTTCTTAAACCAGTTCTTTTGGTACCGCCGTGAGCCTCTTTCGATAACTTCTATTTTTGCTCAGATCGCAGTTGTCCCTCTTGGTCACCTCATGGCAGCCACAATCACGAACAAGGTTTTCTTTCCCTGAAAATGGTATCAGTTTACGTTGAACCCTGGTCCGTTTAATGTTAAAGAACATGTCTTGATAACCATCTTTGCTAACTCTGGTGCTGGGAATCCCTATGCTATTCATATTGTGAGTGCTGTGAAGATTTTTTATGGAAAGACGTTGACTTTTTGGGTGGCGTTGATTGTGGTGGTGATGACACAAGTGCTGGGGTTTGGGTGGGCAGGTATTTACCGGCGGTATTTGGTGGAGCCCGCCGCTATGTGGTGGCCCCAGAATCTTGTCCAGGTCTCACTATTCAGGTAGCTGACCTTCAATATAAAAATATTCATTCAGCTATCAACATTTGTTTTTAACTTTTTATATTCACTATGCATTTTTTTAAACCAAAGAAATATGTCCACAAAACACCAAATCGGTGTAAATGGTGTGAAAAGTCGTACTCAACCAAGATATCAAATCAATCAAACTAATATATATTTTCACTGTAACCACTAGTCAATTTATTATATCTTTTACTCTTGTAGTTATTATACACCGAATATGATATATGGAGTAACAAGATTCATCACACCGTGATTCTTTTTTATAATTTTCTTTTTGGGGGCAATCATGATTTCCGACCTTTTGGCCGACTAATCCATGGGGTTTAAAGTTTGAACCCACCGCCGCACTGACTCAAACTAGGTAAAGCCCTCCTTTTTCTTATTTCACCAATTTTGATTGATGCATGAGGGATTGATTTGAATGTACTACATATGCATTTAAAATAAAATTAATTACCAAAGTCTACTCCTGCCAAACCAAATAACCAAAATCGACACTATTTTTTCACATTACAAAAATGGACATGGCGAGCAAATACATTTGCTTTCCAAAATAGTTTGCTCGCCACTTGTGTTTACCAAATATCAGATTTGCATTTTTAAACCCAAACAATTCAAACGCTTTATCTTAGGCAGCAAAATGGAAATGGAATGGAGAGCAAAAAAGTTACTTTGCTCGCCACTTACACGTGTCACGATGATAGATTCTAAGAAAATAGCAGGCAAAATATACTGAAATTTAAAGGGATAAGGCCCGATTCGAGAAGGGCTCAGTCTCCGATTACAGAACTAAGTCTGGAAATTAAGAAAATACAGAACAACCAACAAACGAAAATGACAGCCTGCTATTAATACTCTAAACTTTTACTAACTGCTCCTGAAAGATAGCTTTGTAAACTGCTCCCCACCATTCCATAACCCCACTATCTCGTTGACTGAATGGGTCCACCCAATACCCGACCCAGTGTGAACCCGGTTTGTATCAGTACATCCGGCCCCAAGAGACGACTTGTCCTCAAGTCGGGTTAGAGGAAACTGAGCTGCTAGTCCAGCGTTGTCCAACTCAACTATTTCAGAAGTGAGGTGGCTAAATGTTGCAGAGAGTTGGAGATTTGGTGGAAGTCCCTTTAACTTGTACTCCTTACCATCTAGAGTGAACTTCATGAACATCTCCTTCCAATTTGCTTGAACCGTGTTAAGTGTTGATAACCATTGAATACCGAGTACCACATCGGCTCCCCCCAAGGCAAATTGATAGAAGTTTTGCTTTATCTGCAAGTCAAAAACTTGCAACACAACATCGTTACAAATCCTGTTGCATCGGAGGACATCACCATTCCCAATCTGGACGCCAAATGGAGAGATAAAGTGGGTGATGAGTTTCAGCTCACTGACTAACTTATCCGAAATGAAATTGTGTGTGGACCCGCTATCAATCAGAATTAGGACTTCACCCTTGTCTACAATGCCACGAAGTTTCATGGTTGTTAGAGAAGACTGACCGAATAGCGCATGGAGGTTGATTTTAGCCAATTCACTGGTCTGTTCGAGTTCATTTTCCGCTGCTCCTTCCCCCTCATCAGCAATCTCAAGAGATTTGAAAGTCCCCGTTTTACAACGATGTCCGGGGCCATATTTATCCCCACATCGGAAGCATTCCCCGCGTATGTACCTGCCCTGTTTTTCAACATCAGAAAGACGGCCTTCAGTTGGTTTCTGGGCTGTAGCAGTCGACGGCAATAAGCTGAAAGTTTCTGTTGGTTTCGAGGGTACCGATTCTATTTTGGCTGAGGAAGGAAGACTTTTCCCAAATTTCGTGTGAACAACCTTAGATTCGAACTCGATAGCAATACTCATAGCCTTGTAGACAGTTGTCGGTTTGTGGATTCTGACATCGGCTTTTAGGTCATCTTTGAGACCGTTAAGGAATACCCCCAATAGGCAGTGTTCGGGCCAATTAGTAACCCGTGAGGACCGTTTGGCGAACTCTTGCCGGTACTCTTGTATTGTACCTGTTTGTTTGATGCTACACAAATGTTCATCGGGGTTTTGGAACTCGGCAGGACCGAAGTTCTTCTGGAGAGCACGAACCAAGTCTTCCCAATACTTAATATTTTGATCGGTAGAGAGCCATGAGTAGAGATCCAAGGCATCACCCTCTAGATGCATTGCTGCAACATCCACCCGTTCCTCCTCCGGCACGTTGTAATACCGAAAATATTTTTCTGCCTTGAGAATCCAACCGCGAGGGTCTCCATCACTGAAAGTGGGGAAATCAATTTTGTTATAAGGTCGATAGCGGCGCTGATTACCACCAGATGAACCTTCGTCTTCAAATCGGTTGAAACCGTCACTTGATTTGTCCTTCTGTTTGGTTTGCTGCGTTTTGATCACAGCTATTTCTCGTTGTAGTAATTCCATAGATGATGCTATGGCTGCCAATTGAGCAGCCACTGGGTCTGGGTTGTTGGGGTTGGAATTGTTTGGATCTGAATTACTCCTGGTTTGAGGGGCCATTTGTGTTTCCCGGCAATGGAACCAATGATAGGTTCTAAGAAAATAGCAGGCAAAATATACTGAAATTGAAAGGGATAAGGCCCGATTCGAGAAGGGCTCAATCTCCGATTACAGAACTAAGTCGGGAAATTAAGAAAATACAGAACAACCCACAAACGAAAATGACATCCTGCTATTAATACTCTAAACTTTTATTAACTGCTCCTGAAAGATAGCTTTGTAAACTGCTCCCCACCATTCCATAACCCCACTATCTCGTTGACTGAATGGGTCCACCCAATACCCGACCGAGTGTGAACCCGGTTTGTATCACACGAGTTAGCCAGCAAAATAGAAATGGAATGGAGAGCAAAAAGGATGGCGAGCAAATTAGTAATTTGCTTGCCACTTAAACGTGTCATGAGAATATTGGTTATTTTGTAAATTGGAACGGAGAGCAAAAAGGATGGCGAGCAAAGTAATTTGCTTGCCACTTACACGAGTCACGAGCAAAATGGCATTGCGAGCAAATTAAAGGGCGAGCAAACTTATTTTGTTGCTATGTTTTATTTGGTAACACAAACTTTTAGGGTCTCAATTGGTGAAACGGTTTTCAAAGCGTCCATTCTAGAAATTTTCACTTTAAAATAACTAGTGTGGACAAAAAGCAGCCTGAAACCTAGAAATGGTTAGATCCATAGTTGAAGCAACATAATCATACCATGAACCTAGGGATAATAGATCCAACTATGAGTATTTTGACCATAGATAATTAATAATTCAGAATCAATCAGTTTATCAAATCACTCGATACGTATTATTAAGACTATATCCTAATACTAAAACTAAACACACATTAAAAAGTATTGTTCATTTGCAGGGCATTACATGAAAAAGAGGAGAGACCTAAGGGAGGGCTAACACGTAATGAGTTCTTCATCACTGCCTTCATTTGCAGTTTTGCTTACTATGTCCTACCAGGATACCTTTTCCCGATGCTTACCTCATTCTCCTGGTTATGTTGGATATTTCCTAAATCTGTACTAGCCCAAAAAATTGGCTCAGGCCTCACCGGCCTTGGTGTTGGTGCCATTGGGTTCGACTGGTCTAGCATGTCCTCTTACTTGGTAGCCCCTGGCTAGTCCATGGTTCGCCACTGCCAACATCGATGTTGGTTATGGTTTGGTTACGTATGTCATAACCCCTTTAGCGTATTGGTTCAATGTTTTTGAAGCTAAAAAGTTCCCAATTTTCTCGGATGGTCTCTTCACTACCACAGGCCAATCATACAACACCTCAGCCATTATTGACTCAGATTTCCATTTTGATTCGGATGCTTACGCACAAGAAGGTCAAATATACCTAAGCATCTTTCTCACCATGGGTTATGCAGTTAGTTTCGCGTGTCTCACTGCTACCGTGGTTCATGTCTTCATTTTTCATGGAAGGTTTGGATGTTTTTTTCTCTGAAGGTTAAGTTGTTCTAATGTACACAAGTTTTAATGCAAAGTTTCTATGTTGTTTTAGAGAATTGTGGGAGCTAAGCAAGTCGGCATTTCAAGAAAATAAAATGGATGTGCATAGTAAACTTATGAGACAATATAAACAAGTACCTGAGTGGTGGTTCACTTGCATTCTCTTAACAAACATTGTAGCAACTTTGTTTGTAATTGAATACCTTAAAAGTCAGCTTCAGTTACCATGGTGGGCGTTCTTGCTGGCATGTGGGCTCGCTTTCTTTTTCACACTTCCCATCGGTGTCATCACTGCCACAACAAACCAGGTATATTTGATTATGCACTACAAATAGATTCAGTAACTAAATATCTTGGTCTTTGCACTAGGCTAGATTTCATACCTAGGTATCTATGATTAGGTACTAGTATAGACTAATGATATTTTAAGTACGAAAATCGGTATTTATTAAACAGACACCGGGCCTGAATGTGATTACTGAATACATCATAGGATACTTGTATCCAGGATACCCTGTTGCCAACATGTGTTTTAAGGTTTACGGATACATTAGTGTAAAACAAGGTATCGTGTTTTTACAAGACTTCAAACTCGGACATTACATGAAGATCCCTCCAAGATCAATGTTCATGGCACAGGTCAGTTTATTTCTTTCCGCTCACTGGTTAACTAAATTCAATAATCCCAAGACCGAACAACTTCTATATGTGAAAAACTAAGTCTATGCCAAAGTGTAACCAATAATAAATATCAATCACGTTATCAGGTATGTGGTACACTGATATCAGCACTGGTGCACTTAGGAACCGTGTGGTGGCTAATGGACACAATCCCAAACATATGTGAAAGAGAGTTGCTCCCCCCAGGTAGTCCATGGACCTGCCCGACTGACCATGTTTTCTACGACGCCTCAGTCGTATGGGGTTGAATAGGTCCACGTCTCATCTTTGGTGAGTTGGGCTTCTACAACTCGCTAAACTGGTTCTTTTTAGTGGGTGCACTGGCTCTTATTATCGTTTGGCTCTTACACAAAGCTTTTCCTAGCCAAAAGTGGATTACACTTGTCACAACACCAGTTCTTTTGGGGGCAACAATATACATGCCCCCTGCCACCACCGTAAACTATAACAGTTGGATCGTTATTGGGTTTTTGTCAGGGTTTGTGGCATATCGGTACCATCATAATTGGTGGGGCCGTCATAACTATGTGTTATCGGGTGCGTTGGATGCAGGGTTGGCGTTTATGGGGGTGTTGTTGTATGTTAGCATCTTGTCCTGCTGCTGCAGGTATTGTAATTGATGGATGTCCGGTTATTTAATTTGTAAAAGAGTTTGTTGTCTACTTAGCTTGTCATCAAATGGATGTCACATGTATTTTATGCATCACTCATCCATGGATGTCACATGTATTTTAGAATTTGAGAATCTCTTATTGTATTTGAGAATCTTTTATTGTACAGGTAGCTATATATATAGCAGTTCATATGTAATGTTGTCAAAGTGTTTAAAAACCAATTAGTTATACTATAAGCACATATATTGTATGAATCGATTAACAATATTAAGGAATTAGATCAGTAATATTGCCACAAACTAGCAATTTGCAGTATACGTCTACTCGCACATTTCAACTGATGTAGAATTATTGTAGCACCCTTAATAACGGTTGCAATTCTCTCAATAATCCTTCTCTCATTTATGTGTTTACTGACTTTACTCTCTCGACAATTATGTGATTTCACAGTTTCATGGTATCAACAGCGTATGCGCATAGTTGGTCATTTATGGCTCTTTGATGGATATAAACCAGTTTTAAAATCCTATAGGCCTGTAAGATACCTATTTTATGATTAAGTTTGGACAACTAGACAAGCAAACTTAACTTCAACCCACACACTTTTTCTCATCCAGGCTAATGCAACAGCTACCATGAATTTGATACGAACCAATCTCATACTTGGCCGATGTGGGATCGTAACAATACCCCACACTTTGAAGAACCAACGTCCTCGTTGGCACCCTTCTTTGCTCGGGTTCAAGCCACCACTCCGAGCTTGTTGGTCACGGTTAGCACCACTCATTGTGGGTCCAAGCCACCACTCCATAGGGTCAATACCACCTCGGAGAAGTTGAGCTCAAAGTGAAGTTGCAGATGTCAATATTATGGACAGACAGAGGTGGTAAATGTATGTCAGGGGATAACCGGATAAACCTAAGGAATGGTCTCAATGTTATCATTAGCTGAATTTTGGTATAACTCTAACTTTCAATCATCAATCAATACAACCACTTTTGACACCGGTTTATTTACCTTATGGGCACATGAAATGAAAGCATCGGCTGATAAGCATAGGAGTGTTTGGGTCTATGTCAAGTTGCAGCCACACTACACAGGCAAGTCACTTTAAGAAAAGGTCCATATAGCAAGTTATCTCTTTCCAAGTAGCAAAGAGAATTAGGTCAGTTGCTTATCAATTGCATAGGAAGTCAAATACATGATGTATTCCATCATGTATCTTAACTTAGAAAATGTCATGGAGATGTTACTGACTACCCGTGCTTGTGGTGAGAATGGATTGTTGATTGAGGCTATTTTGGAAAGAAGGTTAGGAAAATTGAAGGGTGTTCAAGTGATGTATGTTTTAGTCAAGTGGGATTCCCAGCAATTGATATATGTTGTTGCAAATGCAAACTTATCTACAACAAAAATTCTAGTAACAATAACATAATAATATACCTATCAGAACAATGGCAATGGAAGTTCGAAACCAGTGGTCTAAAGAGTCGCCGGAGACGGAACATGTACAATTTAATTCGTCAATATAACTGTGCCGAACTCGTACTCACCGTCAGTCCGTCATCCCCTCTTTTCTAATTGTTTGTTTAAGTTTATACCACGAGGTTATTTGATTTCGGCACAAGTTTTAATGTTTCGGCTTATTTTAATATTTATGGCATACTTATATAATCTCACAAGCCTCAAAATAAACCGGAAAATTGAGATATAAGCCGAAACACAAATAAGCTCATAACCCACATATAAGCTTAAACAAACAACCCCTTTGTGTTTGTGTGTTTGTATGTCTAGCGAACAAGAACAATTTTTTTGTATTTTCTGTACTTAAATGGTCTACGTGGTTTGTCGGGTATAACCGTATAACAAATTTAGTCCCTAAACTTTTTTTTCTCGGCTCCTTTCCCTATAGTTTTGACCCGTCACGGGTTAGTCCCTTGAAAAATAATGAGTTTTTTAGTTGACCATAGTATTTTTAAAATTTAGAGTAAATTGCATTTTTGATCCCTATAGTTTGGCCAAATTGCAGGTTTGGTCCCCATCCTTTCGAAAGTGCAACGGTGGTCCCCATTTTTAAGTTTTGGCTGCATGTTTGATCCTTGACCAAAGTTAGATGACTAAAATACCCTTGTCTTCTTCTTTTTCTATTTTATTTTCAGTTTTTTTTCCTTTAATATCAACAAATAAAAAAAAATTACCATATATTTATAAAAAGCAAACACATAAAAACTCTTTTATCTTCAAGATCTATCATCCACCACCACTATCATCCCACCACTCGTTTTTTTCCATGCACACCACACCATCTTAAATTAGATCAAAGAAAGTGGCGCATGACTTTTAGATCAAAAGTGGTCTCAGCTTAAGCATCATCGACCAAGAATAATATATATATATATATATATATATATATATATATATATATATATATATATATATATATATATATATATATAACTAACAAGTCAACAACAAGTCTAGGACAACAGCCAAAAACAACAACTAAGTCTAAACAAACCACAATCAAAACCCCCATTTTCAACCAAATCATCATCACAAGTCCCATCAGCCTACAACAAACCACAATCAAAACTCCCATTTTCAGTCAAAGATCTTACACAAAAACAAAAAGAAACAAATAAAGATCCAAGGTTTGGAACTCGTAATATTCAAAGATCTTTAAAGATCCACACAAACCCGTCATCGATCTTTTGAATCTTTAACAAGAACAAATAAACCCATTTCAAAACCATCACTTACCTGGTTCAAATCACATAACAAGACACCAATTCCATTCATAAATCTTTCGAAATCAACTCGAAAAGAAAAGGGTGTGTAGATTCGATTTAGAGGAAAAAGAGACCTCCTTATCATATCCTTATTAAACGCATGCTTTTATGTATCTGCACATACTTATCTATTATTTCAGACCTTATCTTCTTATATTCAACTTTTGAATATCAACTTTTGGGCGCCTGAATTACCCCATGCATTCCTTATCTTCTTATATTCAACTTTTGAATATCAAATATATGGCGCCTAAATTACCCCATGCATCCCCTAGGTTTAGGTCACTATTGTACTATATATATGAGAGTAAATTTCACTCTTTCCCTGCAAAATACAACCGATTATTAGTAGCTTTCACTTTCACTCTTTACCTTCAAATCAAAATGGCAAACCATCAGGTGATTGTGTGTGCATATAGGTGTTCATAATACATCATACAGAAACAAGTTTAACTATCACTTTCTTTAAATCATGCATTCTAATCTTCTGCTTTTACTCAGGATCTTGCTGAAATCAACCATGTTATGATGCCATGTCAGATAATAAATAATGGGGCAAGTTGTTTGACAATGTGAAAAGGCAAATGGCCTTTGAAGAAATTGAAGAGTCTTGGCCCTTTGTAACTTTGGCTTCACAATATGCCTATAAAAGGCAACGAGATGTGGCTCAGTATGCATCCCATCTCATTCTCTTCCTTTTTCACATAGTGATATTCTCTCCATAGTACTTGTGAGTTAACTTAGAGAGTTTGTGTGATATTTCCTAATCACAAGAGATTAGTCTTGTTAATCCTTGTAATTAGAGAAAAGGTGTAACTCATAGTTTTCATCATAGTGAAACGTATCTTTCCTTGCCCGTGGTTTTTACACTATTTGGGGTTTTCCACGTTATATCCGTGTGTCATCTTTTATTATACTTCATATTTTAGTTGTAAGTTTGCTTAATTCCGGTGTCACTTTTCTCAACAAGTGGTATCAAGAGCTAAGGTTGGGTGTGTGTATAATTATTTATCGTATGCTCTGTGGTTGCCACTAATAAGTGGACCCTCCACATCAAAAGATAAGTAAGATTATACTCACTCAAAAAGTGTTCATTACTATTATTAACAAATAATAGTTTTGTCGAAAAGTAGATTGTTATTGTAGCAATGGCGGAAAAATTTGAAATCAAAAAATTCAATGGGAATAATTTCTCGTTGCGGAAATTAAAGATGAAGGCTATCCTTATAAAGGATAAAGTGATAAATGTTTAGCGGCCATTGACGAAAGGCCAGCTGAGGTCACGGATGAGATGGACGGAAATGCTATTGCAAATCTTCATCTGGCATTAGCATATGGAGTTTTGTCAAGCATAGAGGAGAAGAAAAGTGCAAAGGAGATTTGGGATCATCTTGCTCGATTGTACGAGGCAAGATCGCTCCACAATAAAATATTTCTCAAGAGGAAACTTTATGCTCTTCGCATGACGGAATCTACTTCGGTGACTGAGCACGTTAATAACCTGAATACTCTATTTTCTCAGCTCACGTCTTTAAGTTGTAAAATAGAGCCACAAGAACGTGCTGAAATTCTACTTCAAAGTTTACCTGACTCATATGACCAACTTATGATCAACTTAACCAGTAATGTTCTTTCGGACTATCTAGTCTTCGATGATGTTGCAGCCGCCATTCTGGAAGAAGAAAATAGGCGCAACAACGGGGAGGACAGGCAAACCAGTTCAAGACAGGTGGAGGCTTTAGTGGTGACGAGAGGGAGGTCAATGGAACCTGGCTCCAGCGGGAGTCACAATCATGGTAAATCTAAAACAGGAAGGAAGAAGAATTTTAAATGCTACAAATGTGGCAAGCTGTAACACCCTCTAAATTTCAATATAACAGCGGAAGACTAATTGGGGTTGTAACACCCCGACCCGACAAGGGTAAAGATGCCACAATGATGGTTTCATATCAGAACAAACACAAGCATAAGACATAAATAATACAATAGAATTTCAAGGGTTACAAAGGAAAATCTGAAACTACAAGGTTACAATACAATAATTTCTAAGTCTAATTATAAATTCTTCTAGTCATCTTCAATAGTTAGTAAGGTCTTCTAAATCCAAGGTACTCTCCACTCATACCCAGCTTCCAAACTAAAACCTGCCGCAGGAAAAGAAATGCGGCTGAGCTACGAAAGCTCAGTGAACAGATATAACGATAACAAAGCAGTAATAGGAAATTATGTAAAGTAAATGAAGTACGATCAATAAGAGTTAAGGTATAAGTAAAGGACAAGAGTAAAGAAAAAAGGTTAGGAACAGTAATCCTCCACGAGCCAAGTCAAATCAAGTAAACAAGTATACATGTATACGGAGGGGTGACCTCGGTATACCAAGTATAATATGAGGGGATACCTCCAAGGGGTTGGAGTCATGAGCTCCCAAGAGGTGAAAGACGTGTATCGCACACACCCATCAGTCACCTAATATAACAAGTAATATAATCAAACAAGTCAAGTCAAGTCAAATCTAGGATGCATCCATACGCCCCAGTAGGCCACAATGTCTTCCTCTACGTAACAAGTCAAATCAAGTCAGGGACGGGATAGGACATCACTCTCCTACCCTAGAGTCAAGTCATCGGTGCATCAATGACAAGGACATGAAACCCTCATGCCTAGTAGTGGCTCGTAGTCTCAAACCGTGGGTCAAGTGTCAAGTATCAAGTATCAAGTGGTCCAAGTCAAATATCAAGTTTATGTCAAAGTCCAAGTCAAGGTTCAAGACAAGAGATCATAGCAAAGGTTTATAGCAAAGGTTCAATTCAAAAGTTCATTTAAAAGAAATCCTTTAATAATGGTTTTAGTAAAAATGATCTTTCAAAAATAGTTTTCATAAAAATGGTCTTTTAAAAAGGTTTTCATAAAAATAGTCTTAAAAATAGTTTTCTTAAAACATTTTCATAAATAATTAAAAAGGTTTTCTCAATCCAGTTATAATATCAAGTGTATCAAGGTTCAAGTCAAGGTTTATGGCAAGGTTCATATCAAGGTTCATAGCAGGGTTCAAGGCAAGGTTCAAAACAAAAGATCAAGGCAAGGGTTCAAAGCAAAGGTTCAAGTCAAGTGGATCATATCAAGGTTCACAATACAAGGGGAGCATAGCAATGGCTTGGGAAATCCTAAACGAATCAAGATAAGAAATCAAGAGAACGAAGGCACCTTACTGAAAAGGGCAGAATATCTGTACCTTATTAGCAGAACACAAGAATAGCAAATGACAAGGATCAAATTACTCCTTTCCCGAACCTAGAGGAGTAGAAGACAAAATTACAAATGACTTTCAGTTATCTTTCCATCTTAAGTAGCTTCTATTTTTAGCAGGTTTCCTTATTTGGAAGGTTTCTATAATTAGCAAGGTTCTATATTTAGCAAGATTCAAATATCACAATTAGTTTAAGTTATCAATTTAAGATTATTATGGAAATAAGGTTTATTTTAGCAAGTTACAAAAGTCTAGGGTTATTTATGACAAGTTTCCATATTTTAGGGTTTTAATTGTAATTACACCAAAGTTAAAGGTTTACAATGAAAATATCACAATTTACACTTTTAAAATCACAAGTTATCCAGAATTACACTTTTAACCCTTTAAGTTTCACAATTTACAGTTTATACCCCTTTAATTATTTAAATTACAAAATAAACCCTATAACTACATAAATTACAATTTAATCCCTACCATATTTATATTTGCATATCAAGCCTCCAATTTTACAAAATTACAGAATATACCTTTAATTTAATACATGGTACAAAATATATCCTTCAAGTTTCAAAATTTACAAAACTAGCCCCTTTAATTTACAAAACTATAATTCAAATCACAATTTATTTATAATTTCATATTAAGCCCTTAAATATTTAAAATGACACATTACACCCTTTATATCATTATTTACACAGAATAACCTTAAGTTTTCAGAATTTACACTTTTAGTCCCTCTATTTTAATTCATTGCAATTCGAAACCCTAATTACCCATTAAACCCTTTTCTTGCAAACTTTACACATAGCACCCTTATGTTATATTTTTTATACATTACCACAGATCCAACATGACCTACAAAAATACCCCACAAGTTTAAAGAATTACAAAACACCCCTTTAAGTTTTTATTTTCCAATCGGTATAGATTTTTAATTACCAAAACTTAGCCCTAATTGTACCTATCATTATCTAATCATTATACAATCATTAAATACATTAAATAACCAGATTTAAACCAAAAAAACTAACCCTAATTCATATATCTAGGGTTTTTATTTTTTTTTCTTCCTTTTTTTTCTTATAATCCGATACACAAATAATTCAAACACAAATGATTTAAGCTTCAAAAAATCAAGTGGCTATTTTTCCAGAGTTATATGATCATAATAGAGTCCAGGAAAATTATGTACAAGCCCTAGAAAAATCGTATAAACATATTTGGATTTTATGTGTGTTTTTGACCTTAATAATTCATATGATCAAATAAGCTTACATGATTCGACTTGGATATTTTATATGAGTTATATATGATGTAAGGATCGTGAGAAAAATACTAGATGAGTTTTTGAATGCACGAATTAAGTATAAGAATTCATACCTCTCGGTTGAACTAATTGAGCAAGAAAATTCAAGAACACTCGAACCAAGCTTTCTAAATTTGACCTCCTATTTTTTTAATCTTCTTTGGACTTAATAGAACCCACGAAAAATACTAGACCAGCTCCAGGAAGTTTTCACGATCGTATGGGATTTTAGGGATAGTTTTGTCGACTTTTAGGGATTTTTAAAAGGAAAATATATATTAAATCATGTATATATAGGAGGGGGAGGGATAACTTTCGGTCCAAGACTCATGATAATGATAGAAATCTATTTCCTAATAATCTTGTATTATTTTTAGTATTTATCCTTTATTTATTTAGTTTTTAAATTAAGAAAATATAATATATAATGCATAATTAATTTTATTCGGCCTTTATATATTTATATTAATATTAAAAATATTTTTATAATATGTAAAATATCAAAATTTTCAAGCACAAATTATTTCACTTCATATGGTACTAGTTTCCAAGAGTTTGGGATTAATTTGGTATTTTAATTAATTAATAAGTGAATTTTACGGTTTTCAAGGGCAATTTGGTAATTTTGCATGTTTCGAAATTTCAGGTATTACAGGGGTATTACTGGAAGGATCACAGTCACCAATCATAGAAAATGACTCAAAAGAGGCGTTTTGAAAGTTATTATCATTCATTTAATAATTCAGATACAAAAAGGAAATTTCAATGTTTATTATCTCACAAAAGATATGATAGTTTGAAATGAATGATAGAATTTATTTGACACCAAAAACCATCAGTTTATTTGCCCACTCCGTGCCTTGAATGCTCCGTTAATTACCTGAGATAAACATGCTAAAAGTCAACAAAATTGTTGAGTGAATCCATAATGTTTGTAATTGTAATCAGTTTGAACACAAGTCTCAATTTGTATAATTGCATAGAAAAACAATCATAGTAGAAATAGTAATATTGCAGTTCGATATATTACCCTAAGTCTCATGACACTCAAACCTTAACGATTACCGCCGAAACGGTATGAACACACCAAATAAATGGTGTGAGTTTATGGCCCTCGATAGGAGATTTCCATCTTCCTATTTCCTTCAAATAAAGTGCATTTGACTAATCCAACTAGCAACTAAGGCCATCTTCTGGCTAGTTCAAATAGGCAGTCAGCCTCCAACAGATCTGTTCACTATATTCGCGTTCACTCGCAAGTGATTAATGACTCATGATGGGAGGGACTTTTAGTGGCAATAGTAGTGGTAACTTAGGCAATATCTATCAGGTATAACATACAGAAAATACTTGTGTTCTGTTTTGTAGCATGTATCTCCTCACGAGTTGAAAATATATAAAAGATAAAAGTGGGACTATGAGCTTACCTCGGATGTAGTTGACAAAGATAATGTGAAGTCAAATGTAATATGGGAACGGCTCCAACACACGACCTGAATAATAGGGAAGTCTGAGATTTCAATAGTTTTATGCTTGGCTTAATACGAATAATGATTGTGGAAAAAGTATCGGATAACGAATTGGTTCGTGATAAGAATGGATGATATGCTTAAAATGCTTAAAGTTCAAAAATAATATTATATATAATATTATCTTGTTTTTATGTTTATTGAATCCGCAAATATCGTTTCCTCGAAAGTTGGTGGATGATAAGTTATGTTATTCGTTAGAAAACCTCGTTATATATATATATATATATATACGTATCGTATTTTAAATAAATCGTACGAAATGTAAAAATGGCTTTTTAGGTTGAAAATGTATAAAACATTTTATGTGAATATATATATATATATATATCTACCCGTCAAACAGAATTCTGTCCCGGAATTTAAGTCTAAGGTAGTTGTTAGGGTTGTCTATGGAAATAAATGTGGGTATTTGTAGCGAATTTGGTCCTCACGTTCCCAAGTATATTCTAGTCCTCGTTTAGAGTTCCATCGAACTTTGACAATGGAGATACGGTTTTGCTTTAGCTGTTTTACCTCTCTGTCCATTATTTCCACTGGTTCCTCTGTAAATACGAGTTTGTCATCAAGTCGGATTTCTTTCATTGAGATGACAAGAGTTTCATCTGACAAGCATTTCTTCAGGTTTGATACGTGAAATGTTTTGTGTACTCTGCTGAGTTCCTCTGGGAGCTCAAGTTTATAAGCCATTGGACCAATCCTTTCCAGGATTTTGAATGGTCCGATGTACCTTGGGTTTAACTTTCCACGCTTTTCGAAGCGTACCATTCCTTTCCATGGAGAAACTTTTAACATAACTTTGTCTCCAACCTGGAATTCCATTGGTTTTCGTCTCACATCAGCGTAGCTCTTTTATCTGTCTCGAGCGGCTTGCAGTCATTGCCTGATCTTAAATATCTTTTCTGTTGTCTCGTGAATCAGTTCAGGTCCTGTGAGTTGTACATCACCCACTTCAGCCCAACAAACAGGTGATCTGCACTTTCGACCATAAAGTGCTTCAAATGGCGCCGCCTTGATACTGGCGTGGTAGCTGTTGTTGTAGGAGAATTCTACTAACGGCTAGTGTTTGTCCCAACCTTTTCCGAAGTCTATTACACATGCCCGAAGCATGTCTTCAAAGGTTTGGATTGTTCTTTCACTCTGCCCATCAGTCTGAGGGTGATAGGCGGTGCTCATATCTAAACGTGTACCAAGAGCTTTCTGTAGAGTTTGCCAAAATCTAGAAATAAATCGGCTATCTCTATTTGAGATAATGGAGATTGGCACTCCATGTCGGGACACTATTTCCTTCAGATACAACTGTGCGAGAGTGCTCATCTCGTCAGTTTCTTTGATTGGTAGAAAATGAGTGGACTTGGTGAGACGATCAATGATGACCCAGATGGTGTCCAATCCAGTTGACATCCATGGTAATTTGGTGATAAAGTCCATAGTAATTTGTTCCCATTTCCATACTGGAAGTTCAGGTTGTACCAGCAATCCTGACGGCTTTTGACATTTCGCTTTGACTCTTGAGCAGATCAAACATTTTCCAATATACTCGGCGATGTCGGCCTTCATGTTTGGCCACCAATAGAGTTTCTTGAGATCCTGATACATCTTGTCAGAACCCGGGTGAATGGAGTACTTGGATTTTTGGGATTCATGCATGATGAGGTCACGTATACCTCCGTAGAGTGGAACCCAACTTCTTTCTTTGAAACAAAACATTCCGTCTGGTCTTTTCACGAAACCATTCTCATTTTCTGGCATACCGTGAATTCTTTCACTGGTTCTGTTCTCTTTCCTGAGAGCTTCAGATTGAGCTTTGAGGATCTGTGATGGAAGGGGTGAACAGATAGTCATTCCCAGAGATCAGACTCTGAGGGGTTTGATTCGTTCCTTTCTGCTCAAGGCATCAGCCACAACGTTTGCCTTCCCTAGATGATAGCGAATTTCACAATCATAGTCGTTGAGCAACTCTAACCATCGTCGCTGTCTCATGTTCAACTCCTTTTGATCCAGAATGTGTTGAAGACTTTTGTGATCGGTGAAAACCATGCACTTGGTGCCGTACAGGTAATGTCTCCATATCTTAAGAGCAAAGACTACTGCTCCTAATTCTAGATCATGAGTTGTATAGTTCTCTTCGTTCTTTTTAAGTTGTCGAGAAGCATAGGCTATTACTTTGCTCCTTTGCATCAGTACTGCGCCTAAACCATGATGTGACGCATCACAATACACTACGAAGTCTTCACTTCCTTCGGGTAGCGCTAAGATTGGTGCTTCACAGAGCTTTTGCTTCAAGAGTTGGAAAGCTGACTCTTGTTTTTCTTCCCAGTTATACTTCTTGTTCTTCTGGGTCAGTTCCGTCAGAGGCTTGGCGATTTTTAAGAAATCTTCTATGAATCTTCTGTAGTAACCAGCAAGACCTAAAAATTGGCGAATCTCTGTTGGGTTTGTAGGAGATGCCCAATCTTTAACCGCCTCAATCTTGGCAGGGTCTACGTGGATACCTTGACTGTTGATAACATGACCAAGAAATTGTACTGTTGAATCCAAAAATCACATTTGGAGAACTTAGCGTATAACTTTTCCTCTTTGAGTAACTCTAAGATGGTTCTCAAATGTTCGGCATGTTCTTTCTTGCTGTGGGAGTAGATTAGAATATCGTCTATGAAAACGATAACGAATTTGTCTAAGTATGGTTTGCACAGTCGGTTCATCAAGTCCATGAACACTGCAGGTGCATTGGTGAGACCAAATGACATCACTTGAAATTCGTAATGTCCGTACCGCGTTCTGAAAGCTGTTTTGGGAATATCTTCTTCTCGGACTCTCAGCTGATGATATCCTGACCTCAGATCAATTTTTGAATAGACACTCGATCCTTGTAATTGATCAAACAAATCATCGATCCTGGGTAATGGATATCGATTCTTCACGGTGAGTTGTTCAACTCTCTGTAATCAATACACATTCGGAGCATTCCATCTTTCTTCTTGATGAATAATACCAGAGCTCCCCAAGGTGATGAACTCGGTCGGATGAATCCCTTATCTGATAACTCTTTCAATTGCTCAAATAACTCTTTCATTTCAGAAGGTGCCAACCTATAGGGTGCTTTTGCTACTGGTGCCGCCCCTGGAACTAAATCAATCTGAAATTCTACTTGACGGACGGGTAGAATACCGGGAAAATCTTCCGGAAACACTTCAGAAAAATATTTGACAACTGGCACTTCTTCAAGTCGTTTCTCTTTCGATTCATTTTCTGTCACTTGAACCAAAAACACATGACATCCCTTGTTCATAAACTTCACCGTATTGGTATACGAGATAATGCTAAGTCGAGTTTTACTTTGATCGCCACGAACAATAAGAGTTTCACCATTGAGTGGAATTTGAACGACATTCTCGTCACAGATGATTCTAGCATGGTGCTTGGATAACCAATCCATGCCAATGACGACGTCAAAACTACCAAGTTGAATAGGCATGAGATCGATGGGAAAAGGTTTGTTTAGTAAGGTTAAGGTGCAACCTTGGATTACCGTATTGGTGCCTATTAGGTTCCCGTTAGCTATTTCAATTTCGTACGTAGTGTCTAGTCCTATTGGGGAAATGTTAAGCAGAGAAGCAAATGAAGTAGACACAAAGCTCTTATCAGCTCCGGAATCAAGTAATATTTTAGCACTTTGTTGGTTAAGTAAGAATGTACCCGTGACTACGCCAGGGTCCTGCGGTGCATTTCCATCACCTAGTACATATGCTCCCCCACGAGCAGCGTTGTTCTGATTAGTATTCTGTCTTGGGCAGTGGTTCCTGTAGTGCCCCTTCTCACCACACCCGTGGCACACTATTGCTATCGGTTGTAAATTTACACCAGTGGCCCTACAGTCATTAGTTCTATGGCCTACTTTCTGGCACTTTCCGCATTTGGCAGGACAAGGCCCAGTGTGATGCAGTCTACATTGGTTACACTGGGGTAGTGTTTCGGTATAACCTCTTCCGTCAGTTGGTGCAGCAACATAAGCTCTGGTAGCTTCCTGTCTGCGATTCTATTGGTTGTGGTAGTTGTTGCGATTTGACTGATAATTACGGTTATGGTTGTTGTTGTTGTTGTTGTTGTTGTTGTTGTTGTTGTTGTACCTGTTGTTGTGAGTAGTGGTTCCTTGATCATCCAACTTTCATTTATGATCATTGTTTCCAGAGGTAGAACTCCGTTTAATTTCCCGGTCTAGTAATCGTTGTGCAATTGTGATGGCTTCTTCCAGAGTTGGTGGTTTTGATGAGGTGACATTTCCCTCTATGCTTCGAGGCAGTCCCTCGACGTACTTCTCTAACATCTTTTCAAGATCCGGCACCATGGTTGGGCACAGTGCAGCCAGTTCTTGAAACCTTCTATTGTAAGTTTTTATATCGTTCCCCTTCACAACCAGCTGGTGGAATTCCTCTTCCAGTTTCCTAATTTCCGAACATGGGCAGTACTTCTTTAGCATTTTCTGTTTCAATTCGGCCCAGGTAATCTGATACGCTTCTTCAATACCCATGGTTTGGGCGGTAGCGTTCCACCATGATAGTGCATCTTCTAGAAGAGTCCCTGTGGCATAGGTGACTTTGCAGTTGTCGGGACAATTGCTTCTCATGAAGACCGTTTAAGTACGCTCAAACCACTGAGCATGTTCAGTCACTCCTTCTGAACCCTTAAAGTAAGTTGGTTTGCAACTCATGAAATCCTTGTAGGTACACTTGCGAGATGCAGATGCCTCGCTTTCAGCTGTTGCTCTGTTGTTGCTACTTGAGCGAGCTATTGTAGCCGCTTAAGTTTCGAGAGCTGCAACAACGTTGTCGGCTACCAGTTTTTGGATAGCTGCTGGAGTCATGGCTGGTGCTGGTGTCGTAGTTTCTTTTCTTGTGTGAGCCATACTTCTATTAATACCACAAGAAAACATAGATTTAGAATCCACATAATGACCATGTTAGAATAATTCGAGTAACAAGGTAATTGCATACAAGTCCTAACAATACTGTCACAATGTGAAATCACAACCAACTGAGAATCATAAAATCACGACATGTCTGGGTACTATCGTACATAAATGATCAACTCTTGGTATAGGATTGCTAAGGGACAAACTGATTCATCATCTACAAAAGCTGAAGTTCAGCAACTTTCTCTACATTCATCAAGTTTCTTCCGAAATTTTCTTTATTAAAATTTGTGATTATAGCCCAATTATAGCATACAAAGAACCATAACAATTAACAATATCACGACATGTCTGAATACAATCACAATACACGTGAACAACCACGGCAACATAAATCAACATCAATATATAGTAAATCCATAACCAACGACATATATTAATAACTTGATCAGTTGTGTTACAAAACAAAATGATACAAGGTCCTTTATTAATGCCACATGCGGCAGGCTATGATGCCTCAAGACTATAACTGATGTACAATATGTCTAACTACTGGATGTCTCATCCATGTGTCCCGTGAGCTCTGTGATCTGATCCAGCAGTCTCTGTATATCTGTCTGCTGCTGGACCTGCATGTCCTCGATGAGGCTCTCTAATGTAGCGGCCCTGCGGCGAGTTTGCAGAACTTCTTCGATCTGCCTCTGTCTCTCCCACTGTAAAACTGTCATATGAGAGCGCATCTCAACCATCTCTGTCTGAATCCTCGTCAAACCATCCTGTAGGTCTATCCTCTCTGTTACGAGGTCATGTATAGTGCCATCGACCGTCTCGGGGAGGTCGAGAGATACCCTGTCAACGATGCTCAGAAGCGTGTCAATCTGCTCCTCATGACGCTCCAGTCGCGTCATGATAGTGGAGGGAGTAGGTGTGCGGGTAGTTGCTGCCCTGGAGCTCTCTCCAGTCTCGAAGACTCAGGCTGGAGGGGTAAAACCTGGAGGGAATAGTAATGATGAGGAAGATGAATCGCTAGGATCTGCTATGCGGGCCAGGTTCTGAGGGGGTAAATCCTCCTCAGGAGTCGGCTCCCGTTGGTGAGGTGTGAATGGGTAGGACTGAGTAAGTAGGTTAAACAGGTAGTCGGGTCTGACCGACGGTGGAGGGGGTGATGATAGTAGTGGTGGTAAGGTGTACTCAGGAGATAATGGTGGTGTCATCCTGATCATGTCTAATGGTGATGTAGGGGATAGAGGTGGTGATGGTGATATAATCGGAACTACTGGTAATCGTACCCTCTTGCGAGGGGATGACTCCTGAATGGTCTCATAAAAGGCTCAGGCTCATACGGCTGTAGGATTCTGACTCGTCTGCGCCGAAATATTGGTGCAGGTGGGGGTGGTGGTGTAGGTAAAGGAGTCTCGGCGTCAGATGCAGGTAGCCACTGCTGCGACTGCATATACTGATCATATGATAGTGGAGTGTAAGTAGGAGAAGCTGGATGGTTCTCCGGGTGTTGTGGTGAAATATATGCCCGTCTAGCTTGTACGTACGGGTCCTCTGACAGGGGTGAGTTTGGGTTACTTGGTGCAACAGGTGTCATAGGTGGTGTAGGAACGACTTCACCCTCCTCGAAGGGCTTCGTTTCATCCGATGCGACATTCGACACTGTAGCAGTCGAGGTACTTGGAAATGCTGGTGAGGTGATGGACGATAGAGTATCCTCGGACTCCACGTCGGATGGTAAGGTGCTAAGGTGAGACACTGAAGACATGGTACTGTAATAACCCCGAAAGTAGTAAATGTAAGTCATTAATATAAAATCAAGTATACAAAAGTTGATATGAAATAATCTTGTTAAGCAACACTCTACACATGATGTTGTGAAAAATGTAGGCACGGAGGGCGTAAGGTGGTATGGTGTAAAGTGGTCCATTTTGAAAGCATAGTTATAGTTCAATGTTTAAAATACACTTGGTTCTCTATAACCATGTCCTTGATGCCAATCTGTAACACCCCCTAAATTTCAAGATAACAGCGGAAGACTAATTGGGGTATTACTGGAAGGATCACAGTCACAATCATAGAAAACGACTCAAAAGAGGCGTTTTGAAAGTTATTATCATTCATTTAATAATTCAGATACAAAAAGGAAATTCCAATGTTTAATATCTCACAAAAGATATGATAGTTTGAAATGAATGATAGAATTTATTTGACACCAAAAACCATTTGTTTATTTGCCCACTCCGTGCCTTGAATGCTCCGTTAATTACCTGAGATAAACATGCTAAAAGTCAACAAAATTGTTAAGTAAATCCATAATGTTTGTAATTGTAATCAGTTTGAACAGAATCTCAATTTGTATAATTGCATAGAAATACAATCATAGTAGAAATAGTAATATTGCAGTTCGATATATTGCCCTAAGTCTCATGACACTCAAACCTTAACGATTACCGCTGAAATGGTATGAACACACCAAATTAATGGTGTGAGTTTATAGCCCTCGATAGGAGATTCCCATCTTCCTATTTCCTTAAAAAAAAAAGTGCATTTGACTAATCCAGCTAGCAACTAAGGCCATCTTCTGGCTAGTTCAAATCGGCAGTCAGCCTCCAACAGATCTGTTTACTATATTCGCTAATTGTACAAAAAATTGCACGACGAGGCCTTCGATGATGATCAAAGGATATAGGGGGTGTTGAGGTTGCACCAAGCTTGTCTTTAACCTAAAATAAGAAATACTAAGACACTACGTTAAGTGATTGTGCAGGGGTTGGACCCTGCGAACCACCTCCGGCGTGCGAATAAGTATGTGATATGATAAGTTGGTAGTGAAATGAGAGAGTCGAGTTTGCATACCATGGTTCTCAGCCCGTCTAAGCTATTTATAGGGGAGGAAATAGGCCTTAGAGAGCTCTTGCACATAATTCGGAGATCATGGGGGCGTCCCGTGATTTGTGGTAACCGCTAGGGCTTTGTGACCCACGATCTCTTTCTTGGCGGGAAAGCTCAAGGAAAAAGGGGACGTGGGTATGACCAGGTCAAGGTGGTTCTCCTTTCTAGTATCCTCGAAGGAGGTACCTCGAAGGGCTTAAGGCTTCGATTGGCGGCTTCCCAACTGGTAACCACTTCATATATGAATGGTTTTACGCCAATGAACATTTTAGGAGGTTGACCTGGGCCTTCGAGGATAAGGCTTCGTATAGGCTTGAAGAGGTGTCCTTCGACCCGCTCGGAGGGTACATCATCAAGCCCCCCAGTCGAAAGTGATATATACGTACGAGAATATATTGCTTACGACTCTAGCATCTACTCAAACTATATCTCTTTCATCACAAAGTCGTACGAAAAGAAAGGAGAGCTTAAAACAAACTGCGCAATAAATGCGCTTAATGATAATGCCAACCACTTGCAACCTAAGCCATAACGGCTAGGATTTCGGTAAGCACAAACGTCCCTTCAAAATTTAAAAACCATTTGAAGTCTGTATATGTGTCAAATTAGATAAACACATGGATGGCTAGGATAAAAGATACAAGCGGTATATAAACCCTTTATACCGTAAACCCTAATTTACTTTTTACCTTCCGCCCAAAATACACACACATCAATGTGCTTCGTGCTTCCTTTGAGTCGAAAGGTAATTCTCCATCACCATTCTTTACTTTCTTGCTTTAATTGTTTGAATACAACATGAGTATGGCTGCTAAGCGCATAATCAGGCAACAGAAATGCACACTATCGAAAAAAGCCTTATCGGATTTTCTTGATGAATACCCCATCCCTAAGGAGTTTAAGCTGATGCTGCCGAGCAAAATCCAAAACATCTTTGATGCTTCCGAAGGGTATAAGGGGCTTTACATTCATACTTTCACCCAATTCAATCTTAGGATTCCAATCCACCCTTTAATTTTGGAGTTTTTACAATATTACCAAGTACACATCTCAAGGTTGAACCCGTTTGGCTTAGCCAAACTTATCACCTACATTGTGATGTGCAAGGCTTATGGTTATGAGCCTACGCTGATTATGCTCAGGGGCTTTATTAACCTTTATCATGGTGGTGATTGGATAACTTTGGCCAAAAGAAGTGAGCATGATGTGCCTTACTTGGTAACAAAACCATTTTCAAACATAAGAAATTGGAAAGGGCAGTTTTTCTATGTTGAAAACACAATAATACCTCCGGAATATCCAGCTTTGTTGGATAAAGCATTCCAATTGGATGAAAAAAGGTTTAATGATCCCTTGCCATACACCATAAGAAGCAGTCCCATCTATCAGTGTCTTGCACGCCATCCAATTGATGTCCAAACGTTTCCTGAGCCGATTCTCTACATGGCGGGCATAGTTGACCATTGGGAAGGGTCTCCGTTAAAGCCTGAGATAATATGTGAAGGAAAAAGTATGTACATTTTCATTTAAATAAAATAAATAACTTATCTGCTGATATTTATCTGTCTTTTCTCTTTTTGTTGCAGAGATGGCGTTCAGGAACTTGGTCGTATCTGGTGGTGCCAAGGAGGTCAGTTTCATTCCGAAGGACCCAAAGGATTTGAGCTATGGAGTAGGGTCTCCATCTGTGTCTGTCAACAACAATGATGTGGGCACTCAAACAGTTGAGCCTATTGCAGTAGTCCCACCTCCCAAACCTGTGAACACTAAAGAAGCTCCACAACTTGTGGAAACTGTTGCTAATTCTGACGATCCCCTCTCCGAGGGTGATCAAGTGATGGTCGTAGGGTCCTCTGGTATCACAGACAGGGTGCGAAATAGAAAGGGAACCAGTGCAAGGCCTTCGAAGGCCACTCCCAAGAGGAAGTTAGTCCTACCAACCCCCCCCCTCGACAACAACTACAAGACAGAAAAGTTCTCATGTGAAGACGTTCTTGCCTTCAATCCTAGAGGTTCCAGATGATGACATTCATGGTAAGTAAACGTCTTCTATACTTGAAAATCCTCAATACGCCATGTAGCTAATTACTATATCTTATGCACGCTTGTCCAACACTAAGGAGCTTCCGAATGCCCTTGTATGCCATCAGTTAGTTGAAAAGATGACTCCCGCCAGTTGGAGAGGGACTCTGGACAACATGTTCATGGAGGAATTGTGTAATGTGCATGATAAGAGTTACACAAGGCAGGCTGTGTTAGACAACCATCTCAATTCCTGAACGAGAGACCTGGTTCGCACGGTGAAGGCTGCGAGGGAGAAGATGGATGCCATCTTAGCCAAGGAAAAGAATCGGGATCTTGAGTATGCTGAGTTAGAAGCAAAGTGTAAGGAGGCAATGGAGGATTTCGAGAAAAATCCAATTGTGCAAGACCTTCGAGCCAAAATTGACAGTCTCGAAGGGCAATTGAAGGAGGCCCAAGCAGAATGTGGGAGATTGAGAATGGAGGAGGCAAAGGTAGCTGGATATAAATCGTAGGTTACTACCCTTGAATCTAAATGTGCAGGTCTGGAAGCTGAGAGGGCTAAGCTTAGAGAACAGGAGATCAAGCTTCGTGAGGAGATAGATGGATTAAACCTCCGTTGCAAGAGCTTGAAGAAGGATAGAGCTGAGGTGGTCTCAAAGGTTGTTCCATATGTAGCAATGGAGTTATACCACAGTGATGAGGTGGGAGAGATAGTTGGGAAGCTGGTGAATGCTGCCATCTTTTACGGGAAGTGCACCACGTTGGAAGAGATTGTTGAGACCAAGAAACCTGTGGTCTTGTCGGAAGTGCCCTACTACCGTCCAATGTCGGAGCAAGAGTATAATGATGCTGGCAACGCGTACATTTCAGCAGAGTACCCTTTTCTCACCGAAGCAACCAAGGACCCCTCAGCACCCATTGAAGATCTCCTTTCGAAGAAACCTCAAAAGATTCAGCCTCCGTCTCAACCAAAAATACTGCATCTGTGAAGCCTCCATCTCCACCACATCAAAAGGATCCAATGTCCGCAAAGAATGCTTGAAGACTACCGTGTTGGCAAGGATTTGGCCCCAAGGGTGGCATGTACCTGATGCGTGCGTGCGAGTGCTCTAATTTATACCCACGGTATGTCGTTGTGGTTTTAGCAGTATTCAAGTTTTAAATTTATATTTAGCCGACTTATCAATAACACACACACTTTAACGAGCAGTGTACCCGGTCAGTATGAATATAATGGTAAGTAGAGTGTCGATCACTAAGAGTGGAACGTATTATCTAGTTATTCTAATCAGTATTTTAATATCTTAAGTTAGCTATACAACCTAATCTAACGCAAGGGGGTTTCAGCCTGAGAGACTGGCACGATTTGGTTGCAATTAAATAATAAACTAACTAATAGGCACGAATCAGCGAATAGCACACACGTACACAGATAAATACTCGAGACAATAAGAAGGCCTGTCCTGATAGTTAAGTAGCTTGTCACTTGTTTTATTGCTAGTTTTATATGAAGTGTATAGTTCGATGCAACGCACCGAGATTAAGTCCTTTCTCGTTGGTTCTAATCCATGGCGACCCGATCAACGCTCAGCTAGACACAGAGGTTATCAATGCACTAATAAAAGTCACCAAAGACATCAACATATAAACTTTAATTAATGGGAAAGCAGTTTTAAGGGAGTGCAACCTTTCCGTTGTCACATTACACAAGCCACCAATCCTGATGAATTAAAGTTTACTAACACAATAAAACAAAACTACTTAATGAATTAAATACATGCAGGACCTTCTTACAGCTCTTGTATCTTCGTTCAAGGTGTGTCTTGTGCTGCTACTTCGACTGAATTCGTCCTAGGGTTTCTGTACTTCGGTCTTCTAAAACTGTCGAACTTCGAATTCCGTCTAGTCTTGGGGTATTTATAGTTTCTGTCTGAGGGTAAGATGCGGCGCATCTAATAAGTAGATGCGGCGCATTGACTTAACTTCGCGTGGGGTCCAAGATTAATATATTCAGGAATATTCGTACACCGCCAGAAGATGCGGCGTAACTCCATTTATAGATGCGGCGCATGTCCTCTTGTATCTTGGATCGTATCTAGTGAAATCTTGATAGTGATGCGCCGTATGTAATAAGTAAGATGCGGCGTATCTGGAGCAGAATGTCTTGATCTTGTACATTTCAGTAGACTCTTAACTTCTTGCTTGTTTTGCTCCATGATTAGTCCAAAATCGCCAAGTTTCACCAAATGCTTGTTTTTACCTGAGAATTACAAAAGTAAACATTAACGTATCAATTCTCACAGATAATATAATAAAACAAGTTAAACAAATAGGATAAATGACGGTAATAAAATGTACTTATTTGAGTTCATCAGTACCCTTTAGACAATTTCTCATGATGCTTGATAGGCTGGTGCCTATTTTTTGAACAATTTACTTTTTTGCTTGCTGGGCTTTGACCTATATCTCAAACAATGTTTGGATCTTTGTGTTGGCTTTGACCATGTTTTGTCTATGAATGCCAAGTAGGGGACAATGTCCCGCTTTTTAAATCATGCTTATCTTCTCTTACGCTTATTTATAAACGTAAATATACAACCTAAGGTTATAACCTTATTGTATGTATTTTGAACCATGATTTTTAGCAATCGTATAGTTTGACTGCTGACAGAGGGTCGCGACCCACTCCGTCTTTATCCTTAAGATACAAAGGGCTTAGAATACCCTAAGACTTGTAGGAAAGTTAATGTGAATTGTAATGGATGTTATGTATACAAGACATGTGTCCTGAACCATCCTTCAACATTGAAACTTGTAAATTACTTGGCTGAACAAATCTTTGTTGTATAGAACGAAACAAGAGATTTGAGAGAAATGCGTTATATCATTAATTGGGTAGGGAGGATTACATCATTTTAAGAAATGAAAACTAAGACACCTACCATTAATGCTTCTTTCCCCAAATGAGAAGAATGCGATACATGAATTGAAAAACAAGCTAAGTGTTTTAAAAGTAGTAAGTTTTATATGTAAAACTTACGAAGATTAGTACCATTCCAAGTCCTATCCATGACATCTTCGTCCAGCGTTTCGAGCTTATAGGCTCCGTTGCCGTAGGCTTCAGATATGACGTAGGGTCCTTCCCATGTAGGCCCTAGCTTTCCTTCGTATTCAGCCTTGCTTGCGCTGTTTAACCGAAGGACATATTCACCTGGCTTGAACGTGGAGGGTCGAACTCGGCCGTTGTAGTACTTTTCAAACTTTTGTTTGTAGATAGCCTCTCTGATTGAGGCTATTTCCCTTCGTTCCTCAAGTTGATCAAGGTTTTCCCGAAGCCTTTCTTCGTTTGTTTTTGCCTCAAAGTTCACAATATGCTCTATTTCAATGCTTATCTCTGAGGGTATAACGGCCTCCGTTCCATAAGTGAGGCTAAAAGGAGTCTCCCCATGGCTTGACTTGGGGTGCGTCCTATGTGCCCACAGAACTTGGGGTAGTTCGTCTACCAAACCATGATGGCTTCGTCCTAACCTCTTCTCGATTCCATTGACAATATCCCTGTTGGTGACTTCTACTTGTCCATTACCCTGAGGATGGTACACGGAAGTGAACGACTGTTTAATCTTTAGGACTTCGCAGAAGGTTGGAAACACCCCTTCGGCGAATTGTTTCCCATTGTCGGAAATGATGATGTGAGGGACCCCAAATCGGCAGATTATGTGTTCCCACACAAACTTTTCCATATTCCTTCCTGTTACTGATGCCAAAGGTTTGGCTTTGACCCATTTAGTGAAGTAATCTATGGCTACAACCAAGAACTTTACCCCTCCTGGGGTTATTGGTAGGGGTCCGACTATATCGATTCCCCACTGGCAGAAAGGCCATGCAGACGTTACAGAGGTCATGTCTTGCTTTGGCAATCTTGGAACATTGGAGTGGATCTGACATGCTTCACACTTTTGTATTATTTCAGCTGCGGCTCTATGCATTGATGGTCAATAATATCCCAGCCTCGTTTTTTTTGAAACAATGAAGCGAGGACCTGCATGTAAGCCGCAGGATCCTTCATGGACTTCATAGATGATGTTCAAAGCTTGTTTTGGCCCCACACAATGAAGCCATGGAGTTAAGAAGGATCTCCTGTAGAGATTATCCCCAATGAGTCTGTATTGGGGAGCCTTGACCCTAACCTTTCGTGCTAGCTTTTGATCTTCTGGCAGAATACCACTTATCAAGTATTCTCTTATAGGAGTCATCCAATTGGATCCTTCTTTGAGAATGATGTCAGACACTTCACTTCGTTTGATTGACCTTTCGGCCAACACTTCAACCAAGACCTCCTTTGTTAGGTGAGCAAATGCCATCGAAGCCAACTTGCTTAATGCATCTACTTTCTTGTTTTGGTTCCTGCGAACATGTTCTATAGTATAGGACTCAAATCCACGGAGGAGTTCTTTAGTTTTTTCCCAATATTGCTTAATGGTGGGGCCCCTAGCCTCATAAGAGCCTTTGATTTGGTTCGCCACTAGCTGTGAATCAACAAAAACGGTGAGATCACGAACCTTCATGTCCTTTGCAAGTTGAAGGCCAGCTAACAAAGCTTCATACTCAGCTTCATTGTTTGTAGCCTCAAACTCGAAACGTAATGCATAAGTGTACTCCTTTCCCTCTGGACTAACCATCATTAAACCTGCTCTTGAACCATCGGAGCTGGAGGCTCCGTCAGTGTACAATTTCCACCCCTCCTTCGTCTTTGGGGGCTTTTTCTTTGGAATTTCTTTGTCTTGACTGGGTCCAGAGGGTGTTTCAGCAAGAAAGCCTGCAAGTATCTGACCTTTGACGGAGTTTCGACCTTTGTACTCTATCTCATGTTCTCCCAGTTCAATAGCCCATTTGGCCACTCTACCTGATTTCTCAGGCTTCGACGGTATCTGTTTGATTGGCTTGTCAGTCAATACCGTGATGGGATGAGCTTGAAAGTACCTTTGAAGGCGCCTTGCAGCATAAACCAAGGCTATAATTAACTTTTCCAACTCCGGGTAGTTCAATTCAGCTCCTTGCAGGACTCTGCTAATGAAGTAGATTGGGACTTGCTTATTTTCCCTTTCCGCCAAGAGCACAACACTGATGCTTTCGAAGGATGCCGCAATGTACATGAATAACACTTCGCCTTTGATTGGGGCTGTAAGTGTTGGTAATATTTCCATGAACCCTTTCAGCTTTTGGAAAACGGCTTCTACCTCACAACTCCATTGAAAAGTCTTCTTATCTGCACACCACTTGAGTGTCTTGAAAAATGGCAAAGATCGATCCGCGCCTTTCGACAGGAACCTGCTAAGTGCTGCAAGTTTTCCATTTAGGCTTTGTACCTCTTTCAATGACTTCGAAGCTTGTAGATCAGTGATGGCTTTGACCTTCGAAGGGTTAGCTTTAATCCCTTGCTTTGTAATCAAATGCTCCAGAAATTGCCCTTCTTCCATACCAAAAGAAGATTTCTTTGGGTTAAGCTTCATGTTGATTGCCCTTAATTGATCGAAGGTTTCTTGGATGTCGGAGAGTAAGTCTTCCTCGGTCCTGCTTTTGATTACCATATCATCAACGTAGGCTTCCAAGTTCCTTCCTATCTGCTTGTGGAAGGCTTTGTCTACCAATCGTTGATAGGGTGCCCCTGCGTTCTTCAGACCGAAAGGCATTTTCTTGTAACAATAGACACCCTTTCCAGTGTAGAAAGCTGTCTTCTCTTCGTCTTTCTCCGGCATTTATATCTGGTGATACCCTTTGTAGGCATCCAAAAAGCATTTCAAACGGAACCCTGAGAGGGATTCGACCTTCCAATCAATTTCTGGCAAAGGGTAGCAGTCCTTAGGGCAAGCTTTGTTGATGTCCGTGAAGTCGACACACATACACCACCCTCCATCACTCTTTTTTACCTTAACTGGATTTGCTACCCAGGTTTGGTATTTCACTTCTCTAAGTATTCCTGCTCGTACAAGTTCATCCACCTCTTTGCAAGCGGCTGCGTTTCTTTTAGGTGCCAGGCTTCGTCGCTTTTGCTTAATTGGTTCAATGTGTTTGAACTCATTAAGCTTATGCTCCATACCGAAGGGCTTGCCATCGATCATAAGTTACCTAGGAACCCCTGTCATGTCTGAGTATGTCCATGCGAAGACATCCTTGTTGGCTTTGAGTAGCATCTCCAAGTCTGCCTTGAAGTTAGCAGGGAGTTGGTTTTCAATTACCACCGTTTATTCTGGATAGAGCTCATTTACCACAATGCGCTCTTCAGCATCGGCACAACTTAGAATGACTTTCGGAGGCTCCTCAGGACTTTCTTTGATCTTCTTACCAATGTCTCCTGCCTTCCCCTGGTTGTAGCTGGAAAATACGGTTCTTATTCCATATGGTGTATGGAATTTTACCGCTGCGTGTATGGTGGAGACTACGATACCCATCTTCTGCATGGCGGTCCTTCCTATCAACAAATTGTAGGGAGAGTCGGACCTTACGATAGCGAAGGTGAGAGTTTCTATTCTTGCGAGCTTGCCTTCTCCGATTGTTATTTCTAACGGCACTTCTCGCAGAGGCCACGAATGCTCGCTTGAGAATCCTACCAAAGGTATCTTTGAATCAACCCGCTGCGACCTGATCGAAGGCTTGAGCTTTAGGAAACAATGCTTATATATGATCTCGCAGGAGCTTCCGCAGTCCATGTAGGTTATATTCACTTCCCGGTTGGAAATTAAGACTTTGATAACCACTGGGTTGTTCGAAGGGACCTGGCCTGTGATGGAGGGAAACGTCACTTCCCCTACCTCGTTTATTTCCTTCTCCGTCACTTTTCTTTTTAAGCTGGCTTCGCCCCAATGAACCATGAGTATTGGGGCTTCAGGAGGAGTGGTGTCCTTAGCCAATTGAGTGTCGGAGATTTTTTCCTTGCCCTTCTTTATGCCCTTCACCAAAGCCCGGACTTTATGGATTCTTCTATCTTTTTCTTTAGTTCTCTGCAACTATTCGTATCATGGCCATAATCTTCGTGAAAGTGACAATATTTGGTTGTATCTCTGTTTTTACCCTTGCTTTTCATGTGAAGGGGTGGTTCGAAAGCCTTAGCAGCCCTCTCCGTTGCGAGTATTTCCTTCGGAGATTTAGTCAGGCTTCCTAGTAAACCTTGGTTAGGACCTTTGTTGTACAGAGAGAACCTGTCTCTGTTTTTGTTCTTGTTCTTTGATCCTTCCCACGCAGAGTGCTTTGAGAACTTGCTGTGGTTTTCTCTGTCGATCGGAGCACCATTAGTAGATACTTCCTTTGCTTCAATCCAAGTGTATGTCTTTTCCATTAACCCCTTGTAAGTTGTTGGAAGGTCAGTGGACAAGAATTCCACCTAACTTCGATTTCGTAGGCCATGTACGAAGCCAGAAATGCGCTGATCTTCATGTAGACCCAGGATCTGTAAAGTTTCATCGGTGTACCTTGTGACGAAAGCCCTTGTACTTTCGTTCTCCTTTTGTTTAATGTTGTGCACCGTTAGATGGGTCCTTATAAACTTTTTTTGCTGACTGAAGTGTGATCGGAACTTAGCCTTTAGATCATCGAGGTTGACAATACTATCAGGCTTTTGCCCATTCCACCAAATACGAGCAGAATCTCGTAGGGTGTATGTAAACATGTGATAGGCTACAGGCATGACCCTCTTTTGCATCCTAATGGCCCCTTCCGAACAAATGTAGGAAATTATCTGGATCCCCCTTCCCATCATAAGTTCCATTGTGTGCGGGCATTTTCAACCCATCAGGTAATGTGTAGTCTTATATCCACCTAATGAAGGGTGTAGCCGAACCCATAGGGTCCGAATATAGGCAATTATAAGGTGGTGCATACATAGGGACAATATTGTATGGATTATGGTTTGGGGGTACTCCCATAGGAGTTTGGCTAGGGTAGGATTGGTAAGATGCGTTCATGCCGAAAGGATAACCATTCCCCATGGCGCACGGAGGGTATACCATAGGATGCCCGAAGGGTATGCTCCTATAATGTTGGGGGAGACTAGGGTTGTTGGACTGCCCATTTACTGGAGGATATAAATTAAACCCTGAGGGAGACTGAGTTTGGAACGAGGGGTACATACCATTGGGAGGAAGATTTCCTCCCATATTAATTGTAGGCGGATTGTCACCTACGCCTGATGCGTGAGAAGGCTGCAACGGAACCCCTGCTTCAGTCCTTACAAGATGAGCTGCTAACAACGGAGGCTGATTCACCTCCGTTTCCTCCTTTCGCTGACTTCTCCCATTCGAACCTTCAGTTACCGCCCCTTCTCTTCTGGTTGGAGCCCTCTCAGGGACTCCTTCGAACCCCACAGACCTTCTGCCTGGCCTTCGACCAACTAGCGACCCTATCCTAAGGGCCGAGTGCGTTGTTCCATGTGTCGGAGGCCTAGGCTCCATTTTCATCTCTTCATCATAATCATCACTTGAGTATTCCAACTCCCTTCGTATTTCAGCATTCTGAATTTGCCTTTTGTGTGCCCTTAAAAGAGATTCCAACGCTTCGTAGTTAGCTTCGACGAAGGCTGGGCTAATGACAGGTTCCGGATTGGCTGATGTCGAAGCATGATGGTTAGGTGTTACTTCTGGGTGCGATCGTGTTGTGAACGTGGAAGCGGTAATTGGTGGGAGGTTATTAGAGTCATTGACTGGTATTGGCGCCAAGGTCGAGAAACCCGGTGGGGGAGAAATTTCTCTCCCTTGATCCATGCCGGATATATAGTGAATGTAGTTGGTTGGTTATAAGCTTGGAAATAACGAGACCAATTGTAGCGGTCCCACGGATGGCGCCACTGATTGTACAATAAATTGCACGACCAGGCCTTCGATGATGATCAAAGGATATAGGGGGTGTTGAGGTTGCACCAAGCTTTTCTTTAACCTGAAATAAGAAATACTAAAACACTACGTTAAGTGATTGCGCAGGGGTTGGACCCTGCGAACCACCTCCGGCGTGCGAATAAGTATGTGTTATGATAAGTTGGTAGTGAAATGAGAGAGTCAAGTTTGCATACCATGGTTCTCAGCCCGTCTAAGCTATTTATAGGGGAGGAAATAGGCCTTAGAGAGCTCTTGCACATAATTCGGAGATCATGGGGGCGTCCCATGATTTGTGGTAACCGCTAGGGCTTTGTGACCCACGATCTCTTTCTTGGCGGGAAAGCTCAAGGAAAAAGGGGACGTGTGTATGACCTGGTCAAGGTGGTTCTCCTTTCTAGTATCTTTGAAGAAGGTACCCCGAAGGGCTTAAGGCTTCGATTGGCGGCTTCCCAACTGGTAACCCCTTCATAGATGAATGGTTTTACGCCAATGAACATTTTAGGAGGTTGACCTGGGCCTTCGAGGAGAAGGCTTCGTGTAGGCTCGAAGGGGTGTCCTTCGACCCGCTTGGAGGGTACATCATCATTCCCGGTCACTCACAAGTGATTAATTGCTCATGATGGGAGGGACTTTTAGTGGCAATAGTAGTGGTAACTTAGGCAATATCTATCATGTATAGCATACAAAAAATACTTGTGTTCTGTTTTGTAGCATGTATCTCCCCACGAGTTAAAAATATATAAAAGATAAAAGTGGGACTATGAGCTCACCTCGGATGTAGTTGACAAAGATAATGTGAAGTCAAATGTAATATGGGAACGGCTCCAACACACGACCTGAATAATAGGGAAGTCTGAGATTTCGATAGTTTTATGCTTGGCTTAATACGAATAATGATTGTGAAAAAAGTATCGGATAACGAATTGGTTCGAGATGAGAATGGATGATATGCTTAAAATGCTTAAAGTTCAAAAATAATATTATATATAATATTATCTTGTTTTTATGTTTATTGAATCCGCAAATATCGTCTCCTCGAAAGTTGGTGGATGATAAGTTATGTTATTCGTTAGAAAACCTCGTTATATAAACGAGGTGGGCGACGATCGCCGCATTGCGACGAGGCGTTGTTTCATGTCGTTGATTATTGCACGGTATTTCCAATGGTAGGGTACCCTTTATTCCAAGCCCAGCCGCTTTCACGAAGTCACTGAAAATTTGCAGACGGGGTATGAGATCAGTTGCTATGCGCGTATCTGAATAATGGTTGTCGAAGAAGACAAAGGCCATTTAAGTCTTTTTATGTGAGAGATTTAGTTTACAACTTTTTTGTAGCCAAAGAAGTAGGTGGAAAAGAATCAGATAACCCGTTTGATAAAAATTCATGCAAAATGACATGTCAAGATACTGTTATTAACAATGGAGCAAGACGAATTTTGGGTTACTAACGATGGAGCAACATGAATACAGGCTTGACATGCCCAATCAGCATCTTCTGAATTCTGGCTTTCTTCAATCTTTCACAGCATGCGTTACTGATTTGTACTTGATCTATGTGCGTCGCTATATTTTGCAAAATTTTCAAACAGTTCAGATTCAGCGGATGTCACATGCATTTCTACTTCTACATGTAAAAAATGGTTTCTACATCTTGCAGGATTGCAAATCTCAAATGACTTAAAACTATGGAAGTAATCGTAATGGTGCTCTTAGTTCTTACCATTTTCACAATGCGATATTTGCATAGGTTTTCCATTTTCTACAGGAAGGAAAGTCCAAGCAGAAATCCTTTGATTCAGCACTAGTAACTACTTCATCCTTGAAAGATAAAACCACGATTATCAGGCACATTGTCATGATGACGACAGAGTAGTTAAATTTCTAGATGTCGGCTCTGTTTCCTAAAAAAATTAAGAGTAAACTTCTAAAATAGTCCCTGTGGTTTACCGGGTCATTTGGAAATGGTCCCTGTGGTTTAAAAAACCCGGATTTGGTCCCTGTGGTTTACGACCCATACGGATCTGGTCCCTTGACCAACAGATCCGTCAGTTGACCGTTAAATCCTTAAATAATACTAATCTGCAGGGGGTATTATGGGTAATCTACACTTGGCGCCAATATATCCCTCTTTTCCAAACCCTAGCAGATCATTTTTCATCCCTAAGGTTAGCATATTTCACTCACACACCAACCTTCTTCTCTAAAACGCGCCAATTCCACTAAACCTTAGATATCAGTTAATCGAATTAAGCAATGTTGTGTGAATGGAGGTTTTGTAGAAAGGGTTCAGCTTCAAATCCCTACCATGATTATAGTAAGTAATTTGTTTTTTTGCATGTTGATACTCTGTTTACAATGTAACACTCATTTTCTAATGTTAATTCATTTTTGTGTGATTAGGTGAGTTCCCAACTGTTTTTTGTCTGAAGATTAACCATGGAGGTGAATTCACAAGCCCTCCCAAGAGAGGTTACAAAGGGGGGAAGGTCAATTGGATTGACATAATTGATTCAGACCAGTTCTCTGTTCAGGAGGTTGGGAATATGATGAAAGAGTTAGGATATGAACCAGAAGGTATGGAATTTTATTTTAAGTTACCAAACTATGACTTAGATAATGGTATAAGAAAATTAGAAACTGATAATGATGTGTTGGAATTGTTGAAGAATGTATCTAAGTATAAGGTTATTGATTTATATGTTCTTCACTGTGTTTCTAAGGAACCTAAGTTTGTAGAACCTGCTTTGCTAGAAAATGTAAGTGATAATTCTCATGAGGTACTAGAATTAGAGGATACTGAGGTAAGTGAGGATGAGTGGTTAAGGAATTGCATAAACAAGGTTGGAAGGTTGAAAAAGAATGTAGGCCAGTCCAGTAAGAATGAAAGCCCAGTTGTAGATGGTTCTGAGAGTGACCATGGTTCAGATAGTGAACATGGTTCATATAGTGACAGTGATGATAGTGACTTTGTAGTTGATGAAGACCAATTGGTGAATCATGTAGAGGTTGACATGGCTGAATTTAGAAGTAACATAGATACAAATGCAAAATGGGTTGAATGTGTAGATATTATAGCAAAAGATACTGAGGTGGTACAGGATGAGGATGTTGATTTTGAAGACTTTGTTAGTGGTAGTGACTCAGATGATGAATGTGAGAGAAGGAAAGCATTAAGGCAGGTGTGTAAGTTGAATAAGGTTCCTTCTGGTAGTGAAGGTAATATATGGAAAGAAAATTTCTATGTTGGTCAAACTTTTGGTAACAACAAACTGATAAAGGAAATGGTCACAAGGGTGGCTATTGAACAGATAAGAGAGTTATGGCTTAAGAAGAATGACAAGGTTAGGGTCAGGGCAGTATGTAAGGGAAAGATACCAATGTTTACATCTAATAATGAGCTGGTAGTAAATGGGCCAGATGATGGGCCAGAAGTTAAGGGTAAGCCCATTAAGTCCAAAACAGCTAGTGGGTCAAAAATTAGGTCAAAAAGTGTCGCTATTCAACCTAGTGAACCTGAATGCCCTTGGTCTTTGCACTACTCAAAGTTTCCAAATGAGGATTCATGGCAAGTCAAAACCTTTTATGATGTTCACAAATGTTTACAGTCAAGAACTGTGAAGAAATGCACAGCAACCTTCTTGTCAAAAGAAGTAGAGGAAACAATTAAACCTAATCCAAAAATTCCTTTGAGTGCTCTTAAAGATCAGTTGCAGAAAAAATTTGAGGTTGGCATTTCAAAACAAAAAATGCAAAGAGCTAAGCAGATGGCCAAAGAAAGAGTCATTGGTGATTACACAAATCAGTATGCAATGCTGAGAGATTATCTAGTTGAATTACAAAAACAGAATCCAGACACAACTGTCAGGATTGATCTAGAAAGACCAAATGACCCCATAAGAGTTCTTGAAAGGAAGTTCAAGAGGGTTTATATATGTTTAGGTGCTTTGAAAGAGGGATTTAAGAAAGGAAAGAGAGATTTGTTGGGGTTGGATGGTTGTATTTTGTCGGGTCCATTCCCTGGTCAAGTGTTGACAGCAGTAGGAGTTGATCCAAACAATGGAATTTACCCACTTGCTTATGCTATTGGCTGTCAACTTGGGAAGATATGTACAGATTCAAGATTAATCCCACAAGATCACCAGATTATTGGGAAAAATGCAATGTTGCAAATACCATTATCCCACCTGACTATCAGCCCCAGATTGGAAGGCCAAAGAAGAAGAGAAGAAAGAGTGCTGCTGAACTTGCTGACATGATGGTTAAAGGATCCAAGCTAAGTAGGTCAGGAAAGAGTGTCACATGCAAATTGTGTAAGCAAGTTGGGCACAACCAGAGAAGATGCAAAGCTCAAAGGGATGGTGGTACACATAGTGCAAGTGGTGCTTTAAACAAAGCAAGTGGTTCAAGAAAAGGAAAAGGTTGTTCAACTAAAGCAAGTGGTTTAAAGAAGTCTGCTATGGGAGCACAAACACAAGAAAGCATGGTGTTTGAAAGTCCAATGGCTTCACAAAATGATGGTGCAGGCACACAGGCTTCAAGTGCCCCTAGTATGGTGACCCCTCTACCTTTACTCCAAAATTCACCATCAAAATGGACCAAGTCATCTGCCAAAAGACTTACTTGATGTTTGTTCCTTAGTATTTATGTGTAACCAGACTAAATTTTTTATGTGTTTATGTGTGACCAGACTTAAGATGTTATGTGTTTAAGATGTTAAGACAATGGCCATTTATGGTCTTATGTTATGTTAAGAAAATGGCCATTTATGGTCTTTATGTTACTAGTTAAGTTTATGCAGAATTAAGGTCTTTATGCAGGATAAGGTTCTGCATAAGTGATTCTTTTGCCCAATATTTTGTTTTCATGTCTGCAAAAGACTTATGGTGTTGCAGTTTGATTCTTTTGGACACTATTTTTTTCTCATTGACTGTCAATTGACTGCTTTGGAATTAGATAAAGTGTACATTGAAACTAAATGCTTATGCAGTGTATTGGTGAGTTTTGCATTGAAACTAAATGCTTTGCATTTAAGTTTACATTGAAACGTGTGGTAATTTTTGCTATAAATTGACATACACACACCACACATTACACACAAACCATCTGAGATCACACATTGTCAAAAAATGAGTTCAAATCCTCCAGTCATTCAGATTTCATCTGATTCAAGTTCTACCAAAACAAAGGGAAAAGGAATAAAGTTGGAAACTTCATCTGAATCAAGCATTAACTGTAGCTTTTTGAATGATAGCTGGGTGTCCAGCTATCATTCAACATCAGAGGAAGAGGATTGTGTGTCCAAAAAGGGTAAAGAGTTGGAAGCTCAGTCAAAGAAGCTGAGTCAAAAAAAGGTAAATGCTTATGCTAGCTACCATGTCAACAATGCTCCTGTGAAAGGTAACCCAACCTATGATGAAAGGGTTCAAGTCCTTGGCTTACCAAATGGGCACACTTGGGAAGTCATCCAGGGACAGAGGTGGAACAGAGGCAAAGGGAATTGAATGAAGTCATCCAGGGCACACTCTATGTACTGTCTTTTTCTTATGATGTCAGTTTAAGAAGCTTTGTGTAATGCACCAATTTATGATCCTACTATCTAATGGAAAATGCATCTATGTATGCATTATTTAAATAAAAATTAAGGAACACCTAATTGTCAAGTTGAAAGTGCTTATTTTCATTCAAATTAAGCCAAAATACAACTTGAGTAACAGCATAACTGTCTTGCTAAATTAACCAAAATACATTCATAAACTACTGATTCACTACACCCAACATATCACTTTAACACTAACTAGATGAAAAAAAAAAACACCCAACTGATAATCAACCACTTCTTCAATCTTCTTGCTTCATGTGCTTTTTTAGCTACTTAACCTTGTAGCCGATTCATTGAATTCAGTAGACCAGGTATTATTTGGATAGCCCTCTCACAAATTGGAGGATCATACCAATCCACAATACCACAATTTGATACCTATATACCAAATCCAAAAACTAGGTCAAATTAGATCAAAATGGGGGTTTTTAAAAACTACCAAATTAAAGACTTACTCTTTTACTTCAACAATAGAATCTTCTTCCTGGGTTTGTAGATGTCCATGAAGTTTTGATTATGGCTATTGAACCACATCGATTGCATCTTACCATTGTACAGCTCCTGGGTTTGAAGTGTTTGTGTCTAACGGGTCAAAATAAGAAGAAGGAGGTATTATAAGTATTTAACAAGCATAAAAAGACAATATTACCCCCCACATATTAGCCAAGTCACAACATAACTTGGTCAACTGACGGATCTGTTGGTCAAGGGACCAGATCCGTATGGGTCGTAAACCACAGGGACCAAATCCGGGTTTTTTAAACCACAGGGACCATTTCCAAATGACCCGGTAAACCACAGGGAAGATTTTTGAAGTTTACTCAAAAATTTATTTTTGAATACAAATTTTGAGTTAAAACCAAATTCAATTTTAATAGAGGAAAGTACCAGTGGAGATGTTAACAATGCAGTCCTTATAAAATTGTTAACAACTATTGCTAAAAAGCGTTTTTGGAAAGGTTAATTACCTCGTCTTCAGCAATATTGGGTGCATCTGAGCTGGGTTGCAGGCTCAGGATTTTGTTTGGGACGTATTTCTGTTCTTCCTGGCAGCCGTGAGGCTATGGATGCCCACCTGGATAATCATTGTTCAGTTTCTACAGCAAAATAAAAAGAAAATTACGGCTAAGAACCATTTAATCTACACTTTGTACATTCTTGACAACTTTATACCCGTTTACAAAAGTATATTTTTTGCCCTGCGTATGATTAGTAAAGGAATACACGCATACACGTGGACGAACAACAAACTCAAACCACATGTAATAGAATGATTGTTTCTATTGGTGATTGGCACATTGGTCGATGCATCAAAGACAAAGAATGGCTCGGTTTAATTTTTTGTTATTACAGTAGAGTTCCACAGGCATATTTTAATATATAATCACACCATGGCATTTTGTGTGCAATAGATAGTCCATAGGCATTAAGTAAAGATTTAAAAATAAAAGTCGATACGCGCATTCCTTTCGTAATACAACGCAAACTTAAACTCTAGACTGGTAATGCTTAGAAAGTTAGTCAAAATCGTAGAAATTACTTTCAAGCAGACCGTGCCGTAAATTCCCCAAATAAAGTTTCAAAAAATTAACAGCAAAAACAGAGATAGTGAAGTAGTTCATTACTTGTTATCGAGTAAGTTGTGGTTAGTTCTTCTTCAGAGCCAAATGTGCTTCGTTTGATATCAGGCCGAAGATAGTTCGCCCATCTAAGACGACGACTTTTTCCACATCAACGAAGATCTATCAGATAAACAAATGACCCTTTTAGCCTTTAATGAAAAACTAACTCCCAAGACTGAAGCTTAAATTTTTTAA
This sequence comes from Artemisia tridentata subsp. tridentata, assembly GCA_021014915.2. Classification (NCBI taxonomy): domain Eukaryota; kingdom Viridiplantae; phylum Streptophyta; class Magnoliopsida; order Asterales; family Asteraceae; genus Artemisia; species Artemisia tridentata. The sequence goes on from CP139501.1 coordinate 92,358,367, forward strand.
TGTATAATGTGGTAAAATAACGCTAAAACGGTAAGATATTTACTGTAATATACATATGAGTGTGAAAAAAGGGAAAAACCTTGGGAGTAAGCTTACCAGACACAACATCGAAGGACAATGAGTCGTTAACATATTTAGCGTATGTCACACTCCCACCTGATCGCAACCCATATAAAAAGATGTTAGATCAATGAAATCATTTACAGAGTCGATCACTTTTCATATTATGGAGAATCATAAAAAAAAACAACCAACTCAGTGCATCACTTCCGTCCTTTTTCTGTTTACCTAATCAAATTATAAAATGATTTCAGCGAGATCCTATAGTTTAATTTAATGATTAACTTTAAAAACGTGCATAAACTTGCATACTTTCGCTCAAACTATGTTAACTCAATCTTAAACCTCCATATCAATAAATCTTCCTCATATACACTACAATTAAGTTACCAATTTCATACCTCAAGTGCGTTAGAATGTTGACCGCTGCTGCTTTTCTTCTCGGCTGCTCAAATAGGGTGGAAGATGATAAACCTGTAAAAAAAAGAATTTCAAACTTTTATATGACTTAAGCATCAACCACTTGTTTCAAATACGTAGCCTACACTAAAAATACGTACCCTATAGTAAAAATGAAGTGCATACCAGCAAGGAATAAACGGCTCTTGTGCGGTCTGTTTCTTTTTTGGATGAAGGCGAGTGGCAGTTAGTTTGTTGGCCAAACCAACTGATTTGGAGTTGGCAAGGGTTTCCTGCGCTGCAAAGCTCACGTTTGTCATCAAACCTGAATAGTTCAGAGCTCGTTAGCGGAAATTATAGTCTATAACTAACCACGCAAAAGGAACCTGGGATTAACGATCACACAATAATGGCACTGATGTGCGTGATGTGTCATTGCGGTTTAGCAGTATTAATGCCTACTCAAGTTTTAAATTTATATTTAGCCGACTTATCAATAACACACACACTTAACGAGCAGTGTACCCGGTCAGTATGAATATAATGGTAAGCAGAGTGTCGATCACTAAGAGTGGAACGTATTATCTAGTTATTCTAATCAGTATTTTAATATCCTAAGTTAGTTATACAACCTAATCTAACGCAAGGGGGTTCAGCCTGAGAGACTGGCACGGTTTGGTTATAATTAAATAGAAAACTAAACTAATGAGCACGAATCAGCGATTAGCGGCGAGTAAACCCTTAATGATTACTTATGTCTATCCTACTTTTCTAGAGACGCTAGAATAAATAGGCGAGGAAGGGGCATGGCGACCGAAGCAAGACACAGAGGTTATCAATGCACTAATAAAAGTCACCAAAGACATCAACATATAAACTTTAATTAATGGGAAAGCAATATTAAGGGGAGTGCATGATCTTCCGTAGTCACATGACACAAGCCCATCAATCCTGATGAATTAAAGCGTACTAAAACAATAAAACAAAACTACTTAATGAATTGAATACATGCAGGACCTTCTTACAGCTCTTGTATCTTTGTTTGAGGTGTGTCTTGTGCTGCTTGGTCGTCTGAATTCGGCTCTAGGGTTATACAAAAAGGTCTCTCAAATTCGTCTGACCTTGGGGTATTTATAGTTTCTGTCTGAGGGATCGATGCGGCGCATTGAGTTGATAGATGCGGTCCATTGACTTAACTTCGCGTGGGGTCCAAGATTAATATATTCTGGAATATTCGTACACCGTCTTCAGATGCGGCGTAACTTGATCTTTGTATGCGGCGCATGTACTTTAGCTGTCTTGGATTGTGACTGGTGAAATCTTGATAGTGATACGCCGTATGTTAGAAGTATATGCGGCGTATCTGGAGTAGAACGAGCTTGATCTTCTTCATTGACCAAAGTTTCATATGCGGCGCATGACAGAATTGCATGCGGCGCATTCTTCAAAGTCAGGCAATGGTCTTCGAATTCATCTAAGTATGATATTGTGTCGTATCTGTTGAGTGAGATACGGCGCATCTTCTGGATTTTAGTAGACTTTTGACATCTCGCTTGTTTTGCTCCATAGTTAGTCCAAAATCGCCAAGTGTCACATAATGCTTGTTTTCACCTGAGAATTACTAAAGTAAACATTAATGTATCGATTCTCATATATAATATAATAAAACAAGTCAAATAAATAGGATAAATGATGATAATAAAATGTACTTATTTGAGTTCATCAAATATCCCCCCACTTGAACTTTACTTGTCCCCAAGTAAACCTTAGAATTAATCATATGAAAATGTATCCTAAAAGATATTAGGATTTATTTTTATATTTAAGCACATATTCGTTTTGTCATAATCACACAACCAAACACTTAACGAAGTAGAAACCAAAATAATTTTTAATGTAAAACAATTCTAAATCGTTTAGTTGCTTAGCCTTGACGAATATTCTATCATAGGCTTGGCAACTATATGCATCTCCCCCACTAAAGCCAAGGAGTAACAAGTCTAAAGCGGTAAAAAGGGTTTGTTGGTTAAGGGTTGATCATCCTTTTTAATCTCTATCGATATCATATTCCAGAAAAGGCGACAAAATTACAAATACATGATCGAATCCACGACCACGATACTTGCAATTGCTCAATTCCTTAACTCGAATGGGTTAAAGATAGGACCAAGTAATCTTCACCAATAATATTATATCAAAAAGGGCGAAAAAATCATAAATACATAGCCGAATCCACGACTACGATACTTAAGATTGCTCAAATCCCTAATCTCAATAAATCAAAGGTTTGGATGAAGAATGATATAGGGTATGGATAATATTTGGGATACAAATTGGTGTAAAATGAAAAATAAACAAAACAAAAACAGATAAATTAAAATCCTAAGTGTGGTTAATCACTTCCCCAACCATCCCATGAATAAGACTCATATCATTGAATAACTCACGCTCTAACACATGAAACACACGCTTTAGGTAGACACGAATTATACTCAACAAAATCTCAATCCAAGAATAACCTTAGTTGGCGTTCCCATAACGGGCCAACTCCCATTCAATCCATAAATATAATATACAACAACAAATAGTGGTGATATCTCCCACTTAATACAAAACTTTACATAAGTTGGTTAAAACAAACTTCCAGCTTTTCCTTTTTCTTTTTCTTTTCTATTTTTTTTTTTTTTTTTTTTTTTTTTTGACATCAACGTATATGTGTAAAATTTCACAACTTTTCTATCACTATTTTTCCGGATAATTTTTCCATACTCTTCATACTTTCAGAAATAACTGTAATAGTGAAAGTAGCAAACACATGAAAAATAAACTAAAAGTTATACAATATTTACTTTCATACCAATTGCATTGTGCAATTTCCCGACCTAACCAAAGATAATGAATTACGCACGCGAACACAGGTAATGTAAGGAAACACACTTTGCCTAAAGCAATTAACCACGGATTTTAATCTACAGGGTAGGCTAAGGTGTAAGGGTGTATCGAAACATTATAACAAAGGTGTAAGAAATGAAAGGAATGGCTCTGAGGGTTTTTCTAGGGGTATCTTACTCTAAAAGTGAGAGTAAACAAAGGGTTTATACGGGGGTTAACTAACCAGTGTAGTTAGTTAATATCACATAACATATAAAGGCTATTTGGGTGTAATCCTAGAAATTTACCAATTTAGACAAGTCACTCCAATTATATAGATAATACTCATTATGGTGGTCTCGAATAGTATACAAGCCAAGTTCTAAAGTTTACAAGTCACCGGCACACTAAAGTTTTAATATTTTTGAAAGAATAGAGTTATGTGTGCGGTTATGTAATTTAGACTTTAAACAAAAAACATGCTAAAAAAATTTTAAATTTTGATATATTAAGCGCATTTTAAGCATATTTTGAAAAAGTTTAGGACAAGTAAGTGTTCTAATTCTCCATCCCCCCACTTAAGTTAAACAACGTCCTCGTTGTTTGTGTCAAAGGTTAAAAACTGGAAAATAAAAGAATTAGAACAGAAAAACTCCCCTGAGATATGCTCGGTATGATCCTCCATTATTCGTATAAGAGCAAAAATCAACTTTCTTGTGGATGAGAACGTTTAAGCTTCATAAATGATGTATCCAAAAAAATGCAGGAATCTATAATACCATTTAGATTTTAACACACCTGAGTTAAGAAAGTTCAAACTTGCATAATACATTAGTAGTTAGTAAAAATAAAACCTAAAAAATTAAACTGTAAATCATCAGGTCAGTCGATACGCCGTATCTTATGGAAGAAGATACGCCATATCGAGCCTGGAATAAATACGAATCAGAATAAAAGATGCGTCGCATCCTTAACCAGGGATGCGCCGCATTAAATAAACTGACAGAAAGTTTTAAAGTCAAAAATAAAAATGCAGAAAATGAAATAAGATATGACCAGTGCAGGTGATGCGTCGCATCTTATGATGGAGATGCGCCGCATCTTCTGCAGGTCTGACAGACTCGACACAGAACAGAAAAGTAAAAAAATTTCCTTCGGGTTGTCTCCCGGTCAGCACTTGTCTTTATTCCATAGTCTTCAAGTCAGACTCACGTTCAGCTCCTTATTTCAATACTTCGGGTTCAAACTCCACCACCTCGTTCTCAGTATCCTCAATTTTATTATCAAAGTATTTTTTAACTCGTTGCCCGTTTACCTTGAATATATAACCATTTTTATCGCATATTTCAATAGTCCCATATGGATACACTTTTTTGACAACGAACGGACCCGTCCATCTTGATTTAAGTTTACCTGGATACATCTTTAATCGAGAATTAAATAGCAGCACTTTTTCTCCAATAGTAAACATTTTATCCCCATGTAACCTCGAGTCATGCCATCTTTTAGTTCTTTCTTTGTAGATCTTAGTATTTCTGTAGGCCTCATCTCTTAGTTCGTAGAGTTCATTGAGTTCCATGAAACGGTTCTTCGTTGCAGCTTCTATATCCATGTTACATTTCTTCAAAGCCCAATATGCACTTTGTTCTATTTCGACCGGTAGGTGGCATGCTTTTCCGTATACAAGATGAAATGGAGTGCATCCTGTCGGTGTCTTATAGGCTGTACGAAATGCCCATAAAGCATCATTTAACTTGTCAGACTACCCTTTCGGATTATATCCAGTCGTTTTTTCTAGAATCCGTTTTATAGCCCTATTGGTTACTTCAGTTTGCCCATTGGATTGAGGATGGTATGCAGTGGAAACCCTATGATACACTCCATATTGTTGCAAAGCTCTTCCTAGATGGTGATTACAAAAGTGTGTTCCCCTATCACTAATCAATGCTTTTGGAACTCCAAACCTAGCGAACAAACTTTGCAAAAATTTAAGCACTACCTTGCTGTCGTTTGTTGGTAACGCTTGCGCTTTGACCCATTTTGATACGTAATCAACAGCAACCAAAATATACTTATTACCTTTAGATTCAGGAAATGGTCCCATGAAGTCCAATCCCCATATGTCAAAAACTTCACATACTTGGATATAGTTTTGCGGCATTTCGTTTCTTGATGTAATATTTCCGGATCGTTGACACGCATCACATCCTTTTATATAATATTTTGCATCATCCAGCATAGTGGGCCAATAAAATCCTGCATCAAGGATTTTCCTTTTTGTAATAATTGCACCATGATGTCCCCCCGTCGGCCCTGAATGGCAATGTGCCAATATTGCTGGGACATCATCTCCATCTACGCATCTTCGTATAATATTGTCAGGACATAATTTAAAGGCATAAGGTTCATCCCAAATATACTCACTAGCGCGAGTTAGAAACCTTCTTTTCTCGTCGGATGTTAGCCCTTTTGTAATTTTATTTGCAACAATAAAGTTTATATAGTCGGCATACCATGGTGTATTATCATTGCTCTTAATTCTTACCATCATAAGGTGTTCATCAGGAAAGTCATCAGCGATTTCCCTTTCATCAAGCACCTCCATATCAGGGTTCTCAAGTCTAGATAAGTGGTCAGCAGCTAGATTCTCGGCACCCTTTTTATCTTTAATTTCAATATCGAATCCTTGGAGCAATAAAACCCACCTAATAAGCCTTGGCTTGGCATCCGAACACCGAGAAGTCGTCCATGAAGACTTCCATAAAGTCTTCTACCATTTCATGGAAGATAGCCGTCATACAACGTTGGAAAGTAGCAGGGGCGTTGCATAGTCCGAACGGCATTCTCCTATAGGCGAAGGTTCCATAAGCGCAGGTGAAAGTTGTCTTCTCTTGATCCTCGGGGGCAATGGGTATTTGGAAGAAACCTGAAAAACCATCTAAAAAACAATAATAATCATATCCTGATAGTCTTTCTAACATTTGATCAATAAATGGAAGAGGGAAGTGATCTTTTCGCGTAGCATCATTGAGTTTGCGGTAGTCGATGCAAACTCTCCATCCAGTAACAGTTCTTGAAGGGATTAGCTCATTGTCGTCATTGAGTACTACCGTCATTCCTCCTTTTTTTGGTACAACGTGGATAGGACTGACCCACGAGCTGTCAGAAATTGGGTAGATAAGTCCGGAGTCAAGTAATTTCACAATTTCATTTTTCACCACATCTTGGACTTTTGGATTCAAACGCCTTTGGGGTTGGATAGTTGGTTTGAATTCATCTTCCATAAGGATTTTATGTGTACAGAATGACGGGCTAATTCCCTTAATATCAGACATATTCCATGCTAATGCTCTTCTTCGTTTATATAGTACCTGCAAAAGGGATTCTTTTTCTTTTGGCGTTAAGTCAGATGCAATAATAACGGGTGAATTAGTGTTCCCATTTAAATAAGCATATTCCAAAGTAGAAGGGAGATCCTTAAGCACAGGTTTAACATCATCAAATTTATTAGCACTAGCGGAATAAACTTGTTCTTTTATTACGTCGTTGCTGTCATCAGATAAATGCGCCGCATCAATATTTCCGATGCGCCGTATGGCGTTACAAACAGCAGAATCAACAGCGAAATTATTATCAATAGTATTTTCATCAACTTGATCTTCTATAGCGATTGTGTTTTCTAAATTTTTAAGCAGAAAAGAATCAAGCAAATTACTTTTTAACAATTTCTGAGTAAATTGATTAATCGTGTCATCAGAAACATCGATATTATAGCATTCATCATCTTCATAATTAGTTTTACTCATAGATTGTTCCATATTAAATTCAACCTCATCTTTTCCTATGGTAAGAGTTATCTTTTTATTAAAAACATCAATCATGGCCCTAGCAGTGGCTAAAAATGGTCGTCCTAATATTATAGGAGTTCTAGAATTTTCGGGCATATCGAGGATAACAAAGTCAATAGGTAATTCAAATTTATCAACTTTTATTAATATATTTTCAGCTATTCCTAATGGGTATTGTATGGACCTATCAGCTAGCTCTAAGCACATCCTAGTAGGTTTTGGTTCACCAAGGCCTAATTTTTCGTACATAGAAGAGGGCATAAGACTTATACTAGCTCCTAGGTCGGCTAAAGCATTTCCAATATGTAAATCTTTAATTTGACAAGGAATAGTGAAACTCCCTGGATCTTTTTCCTTAGATGGAAGTTTGTTGAGCAATGCTGCTGAGCTTCTTTCCCCCATTGTTACAGTGTAAGCCTCTTCAAGTTTGGACTTGTTTGTAAGCAAGCTCTTCAGATATTTAGCATATTTTGGCATTTGCACTAGGGCTTCCATAAATGGTATGCTTAGCTGCAGCTGCTTGAGATTTACCAGGAACTTCCTTTGATAGGCATCTTCTTTCTCCTTCCTTACCCTATGTGGAAAAGGTAGTGTTGATTGTTTAAGTTCAACAGAAGGTTCTTCTCTAATCACAGGTTCTGGATTAGTCTCTTTTGGTTGCTCTTGCTCAGATGATATAGATTCAGGGGAAATCTTGTTTGTGCTATTATCCTCGGGTGTCTCTCCGATTTGAAAGGTTGACTTTCCGCCTCTAGTTGTAATCCCTTTCAAATCGTGTTTTACCAAAAGAACCTTGTTAAGCACCGTTGATAATTGGTGCACTTCAATTGCCAATCCATTAATCATGTTGTTTTGTTCCCTTAGTAACAGCTCATGATTGCCTTTGAATTCATTAATAAAGTTTCTTGCTTCATGATGTTCTTTTTCATTTGCTTGAGCGATTAGTAGTGCAAACTCTTCCATGATAAGGTTTCTTTGGGGTCTTCCGAACCAGTTGGGGAAAATATCGAACATTGTTCCTGAAAATTAAAGACAGGTAGATTTCAAAGTAAAAAATTCCTAGTGAAAGGGTAAGTTAGAATATTTTTCGTTCGGGAATAAGAAAAATAAAAGTTGCTGATATCTGCAAACGATGCGCCGTATCCAGAAAGTTGGATACGCCGTATCTTATTACGTTAAAATTTAATCAGACTTTTATTCAGAAAACAGATACACCGCTTATGAATTAGAATGCGCCGTATCCAGTTTAAATTATCAAAAATCGATTATATTTATTAAAATTAAATGCGTCATATTAACAAAAGCTAATGCGCCGTATTTTCGTTACGTTTCAAAATACAAGATTTTTGATTTAGTAGATGCGCCGTATCGATAAAGATCGATGCGTCGCTTCTGTTTAATAATTCGAAAAACTGTTTTTAATTTAAATAGAAAATACGCCGTATCTGTTAAAACAGATGCGTCGTATGGCGTTAGCATTTAGAAAAATTTCTTATTAAAAATAGAATACGCCGTATCTTGGGGAAAGATGCGTCGTACTCGAATTTATTAAACGCGTTGTATTTTATAAAAATTAAACGCAATACGCCGTATCTGTGAAAACAGATGCGCCGTATCGTTTGTATCAGCACAATACAACGACAACAGAATGCAGAAAAATACAGAAAAAAGAAAAACAAAAATAAAAACAAACAAAAAGAAACAAAAATTATAGAAAACAAAAACACACAAAAACAGTAAATATGCAAATTATACCATGAATGCAATCTATCTAATATACAACAGGGTTAGTGGTTAGAATTTAAAAAACTAAAAAGAAAAACCTAATTAAAATACTAAATCAAATTAACAGATAATAACAATTCACTCCCCGGCAAAGGCGCCAAAAACTTGATGCGCGTGATGTGTCGTTGCGGTTTAGCAGTATTAATGCCTACTCAAGTTTTAAATTTATATTTAGCCGACTTATCAATAACACACACACTTAACGAGCAGTGTACCCGGTCAGTATGAATATAATGGTAAGCAGAGTGTCGATCACTAAGAGTGGAATGTATTATCTAGTTATTCTAATCAGTATTTTAATATCCTAAGTTAGTTATACAACCTAATCTAACGCAAGGGGGTTCAGCCTGAGAGACTGGCACAGTTTGGTTATAATTAAATAGAAAACTAAACTAATGAGCACGAATCAGCGATTAGCACACACGTACACAGATAGATACTCGAGACAATAAGAAGACCTGTCCTGATAATTAAATAGCTTGTCACTTGTTTTATTGCTAGTTTTATATGAAGTGTATATAATTAAACCTTTCTCGTTGGCTCTAATCTTATCGGCGAGTAAACCCTTAATGATTACTTATGTCTATCCTACTTTTCTAGAGACGCTAGAATAAATAGGCGAGGAAGGGGCATGGCGACCCAAGCAAGACTCAGCTAGACACAGAGGTTATCAATGCACTAATAAAAGTCACCAAAGACATCAACATATAAACTTTAATTAATGGGAAAGCAATATTAAGGGGAGTGCATGATCTTCCGTAGTCACATGACACAAGCCCATCAATCCTGATGAATTAAAGCGTACTAAAACAATAAAACAAAACTACTTAATGAATTGAATACATGCAGGACCTTCTTACAGCTCTTGTATCTTTGTTTGAGGTGTGTCTTGTGCTGCTTGGTCGTCTGAATTTGGCTCTAGGGTTATACAAAAAGGTCTCTTAAATTCGTCTGACCTTGGGTATTTATAGTTTCTGTCTGAGGGATCGATGCGGCGCATTGAGTTGATAGATGCGGCACATTGACTTAACTTCGCGTGGGGTCCAAGATTAATATATTCTGGAATATTCGTACACCGTCTTCAGATGCGGCGTAACTTGATCTTTGTATGCGGCGCATGTACTTTAGCTGTCTTGGATTGTGACTGGTGAAATCTTGATAGTGATACGCCGTATGTTAGAAGTATATGTGGCGTATCTGGAGTAGAACGAGCTTGATCTTCTTCTTTGACCAAAGTTTCATATGCGGCGCATGACAGAATTGCATGCGGCGCATTCTTCAAAGTCAGGCAATGGTCTTCGAATTCATCTAAGTATGATATTGCGTCGTATCTATTGAGTGAGATACGGCGCATCTTCTGGATTTCAGTAGACTTTTGACATCTCGCTTGTTTGCTCCATAATTAGTCCAAAATGGCCAAGTTTCACATAATGCTTGTTTTTACCTAAGAATTACTAAAGTAAACATTAATGTATCGATTCTCATATATAATATAATAAAACAAGTCATATAAATAGGATAAATGATGATAATAAAATGTACTTATTTGAGTTCATCAGGCACATTTAACAGTACCTCAATTGGCTAGCATCAATGTTCTGAAATAATCAACACATTAAGTCGAATGATAAACACCGCCTCATAACCGTGGCTCATCCGCTTCTCTACAAAAAACTCCGAAAATCAGAATAAGATCAGTATCGGAATCAACCCAATTCTACTCATATGAAATTGAGCGTACGCTTTAAGTTATGGAAATCAACCCACTTTTAGGAAACTGAATCAAAACACCATGAAAGACAAAGGTACAAACTTTTTATTTCAGCTATGTTTTTTAAGTTTACCCCATTCGAAACGGATTTATTTGTTTAATCCCAATTAGACACATTACACTTTTTCTATTTAATAAGCATACAAAACATTTTTTTGGGTAAAATAAGCAAACAGAAAGGTCACTAACGAATATATAACAAAAATATAAGAAACAAAAAAAAAAACCAACTAAATATTCAAACCTAAAAAATCAGAAGGTTCACTAACTACATCCTTCTGAACAGCAAAAGCCGTCGAAATCATATATACATCATGACACACGTCTTCGAACCTGGAATCAAACATAAAATCATGAGTAAGCGTACATCAAATCACAACAATCCAAATTTTTTTGATTTCAATGATTTGGGTAGTCTTTCTTTCAGTAAAGTCTCACCAATTTGGAGTGCCAATTTGTCTTCTCCACCTTCTTGCAACACACATAAGGCGGCCGGAACCTAAAAAGTTAAAATTAACAATTCAGTTCTTCTTCTTCAGTTCTTTCCCGAATTGTTTCTAGAGTAATTCAAAAATAATTATGCATGACCATGAATGAATCAAATGGATCACAGTTTTGAAATAACAAAATGCTTTCCTGTAAGGCGTAACACCTGAGCAGATGATTGTTGGAAACAGCAAGTTGCCTTCCTGAAACAGCAATTTGTATGAAATTCCTAATCTTGATAAACAAAAAAAGACCGACAAAGCACAACATACAGGTTCCATAAATCGATCTCGTCGTCCCATACCCCGAATTGACCATCCCAAAATGCAACCGATGTCTCGAATTGACAACTACCACAAGAAAAACAAAAACAAAATGAACTCAATCTTCGAAAACATTAACACAAACAAAACATAAAAATATAAACTTTCCATTGCTTGCGCTTTCTTTTATGAAACAACCTTTGACTAAAGTATTTTCATATCCGATACTACCTTGTAAATGATAGATACACAAAAAGACCCATATAACATAATCATATACTGGTATATGTATATGCACAAACACATTAACGAATTTTAAAAATGAAAAAGTAATAGAATCAACAAACCTTGTAAGGCAGAACGATAAGTGTGAAGCACGATTTGTCCAACTGTCCAAATATCGGCTCAAAGTCCAACTGTCCAAATACGCTCATGAGGCCGGTAAATAACCTAATCCAAAGCCCAAACACTCCCTAAAAAAACAACAAAACCCGCCTTAAAAAAAGGTTCCAAAGTAATGAAACCCTGAACAATAAACTGAAATTGGAAAATGATGCTAACCTCCATAACCTCACCAGCCGTAGCATCAATAACCCCCCTTTTAACTATAACCTATATACATATATATAAAACCAAATAAATAAATATATAAAAACACAAATTGCACCAACTCAATTCAATTAGAACAATTAGCTTTATTAATACAGAGTAAATTATGACGCTAATGAATTATATATAAATAATAAAGTAGTAATTGATACCTGATGGAGAGCAGGGCCACTCTTACGTTGTTGTTAAAAAGTTGGACATCGTCTCCGGCCGGAGAAGTGGACCAACGGCGTCGATTGAATGAGACGAAAATAAACCCTAAACAAAAACAACACATCAAATTAGTTTGACTACCAGATTTAAATCCAAACCCTAAAACCATAGAAACTATTGTGACTGTTGGTATTCAGTTCTTGTACCTCACACTAATCTTTACATAAACATTATAAATAGTAATAGATTTATCAAAAACTGAAAAAAAATCAACATCAAAAACTGGAAAAAAAAAATACCTCAAAACTTGTGGCAGATGAGGAAACCCTAATTCTTCTGTTCGATCGATAATTTTTTTTGTTTTAGAATCACCGCTAAATTTTTGTGTATGTGCTTGTGTCTAGTTGGAGATAAAAAGATTCAGGAACATGACAGAATAGAGATGGTGGCTTATGTGTACAGGGAAAAACAGAAAAAGGGCAGTTGGGCTCCTAACGGGCTAGGTGCTGGGCTCCCAATTCGTGACCCAGATAAGTGCACCAAAATGGCAACGTATTAAATGGTGCATTATATATATATATATATATATATATATATATATATATATATATATATATATATATATATATATATATATATATATATATATATATAAAGGTGCTGGGCTCCCAATTCGTGACCCAGATAAAAGCACCAAAACGGCACCGTATTAAACGTTGCATTATATATATATATATATATATATATATATATATATATATATATATATGTATATATATATATATATATATATATATATATATGTACTAGTTTTCTAAGCCCGCCCGATGGGCGGGCATGACTTGTAATTATTTGTTGCGTAATATTAGATGGTCGTTAATTATTTGTAATTATTGATTATTTGTGATTGAGTATTTAATAGTCAATTTTTATATGGATGTATTGTTTCTCTTAATGTTTTTGTTATATGTAGTTGTGGTGTTAATAGGTCGTTAATTATTTGTAATTATTGATTAGTATTATTGGAAAAAGAAAACGATCATATTGTTTTTGAAAAACATATAGTCTTAAACATTTTGAGCACAATAAATATAATTATGTCTGATTTTATTTATTTATTTATTTATTATTTATATATAATGTTATAAATAATAAAAATTATATGTAAAGTATTTATTATTTATATATATATTATAAATAAAAAAAATTTATTTACTTTAAATTAAAAAAAAGAGGCTACAAATATGAAAAATAAAAAAAACGTAATTTAATTTTAAATTAAAAAAAAATTAAAAAAGCTACAGATATGAAAGGGGCCATATAATTTAAAAAATGTGCACATATAATTAAAGTTTCATTTTGGTCATCATTTCCACTGGTCATCTCCATTTGCGTATTAGTCGATCTGAGTCGCTGGCCAAATCTAAACCCGATCCATTTGAAGATATTAAAAACCCATTTATGATTAAGTAAGTAGTTTATCTTAATGATCGTTGCTTGACTATAATTCATCTCTATTGTATCCTAGGTCACTTAGTCGAATCGTTATCAAAATCTTGGTTAGTGGTTGTTTAAGTCACTTGTTTGGTTGGATGTGTTCAATATCATGTGTAGATTATAGGTTATCTAGTGTGTTGCCTCTCTATTTCACTTTTGATTGTGTGCCTGGATTTTTGAATTATTGTTGACTCGTCAAAAGTCAAAATTAAGTAAAATGGTGTTGTGTTAGGGCCTGGCGTGTTAGACTTCTTTTTGCCATGTTTAGGTTAGCGTGTTAGATGTGTAGGTGTAGTGATTAGTTGGTATGAAGGCGATGGTGATGGAAACAGTTGCGGATAAATATGCTTAGGATTGCCTATATAATTTCGTGTCTGCTTATTATTTACGCTGTGTGAATGTTTGGATAAACTGTTATATGCTTATTCTTATAGTAAAATGGTCTGGGTCGGGTTGGGTTCAGCAACAAACGTTTTTACTTTTAAGGTTCTTATTTGTGATAAAAGTTAATTATGTGTTATTCAGGTTTGCAGAGACAATTTTATTTTTTGCAATAATTGTATACTTTTTAGTAGAAAAATGCTTGATAAAAATAGATTTTGGTGGACTTTTAACCCGGCTGACCTATTACTAAAACCTAATGTTGACTTGACCCTTGCGAGATAAAAAATGGCTCGAATCAACTCATATAAAAGCAACCTCTATGGAATACCTTACATTTGTTTTGTTGATGATTTATACAGTTGAAAGTCGCTATTAGATCATATTACTGTTCAATTAGCACCACGAGCAGCTGATGAGATTTGGCATGGTGCGAGTCAGGTGAGAATACTTTAATTTTGACTTCTGGTAGATTAAATTGACTAAACTGTGGTATTAACAGCATGAACCTATAATGTTTTGGAATTTAATCTCTGCAGTTGAGTACAATATGGGCTGAAACAGCAGACAATGCTAGGTCAGCTGGACGACAGTTTGTTCTTGGTGGCCTTTCAGACAAATATTATGGTGTATCTAAGTTCTGGGTTGCAGATCGAAAGACGGGGAGTCGGGCAGGTTACTTTGGGCTGTGAAAGCAATTGTTCTTACCAACTAAAAGGTGCATTTTCCTACAGTAATAACGGGTATTAATTTGGTGGTTAGAATGGGATAAGTGGAAGGTAGATGAGATTTATGACTCGTGTTTCAGCTTTTGTAAACAGTGCACTGGTATTCAACGGATATGATATAAACAGTAATGGAGATAGCGGTTTGTTGCTGTTGGATGTACTTGAAGATTTCTTGAAATGTGAGGTTTGTTACTTTCTTTCTCGCTTAACAGTGCACAGGTATTCATTTATTTTTGTATTTTATTAATAAATAGATGTAACATGTGTTCATATCTAAGGTTTTCACTGGTCTTGGGTATATGACTCTTTAGTTAATTGGATATAAACCAATTGAAAGGAAAAAAATGATTTGGCTCATATGAATGTAGGAATTGAAAATGGAAAATAACAAATGATGTACATTATTGATATTTGTTAAGATCCTTATGTGGGGTAAAATAGTGAATAGACCTCATATGAGATGAGTTATACATATATTAAACAGAAAAGAATTCTAAGGTTGAAAATAGTTGTGTGCCATGGCCATAGATCACGGGGATTGCAGCTTTGGCGAGTTTTGTAGGTTGCTAATTTTGTTGGAGCTAAAGTAGTCTAAGCTCGAAAATAGTTCCGCGCTTGCATGGTTTTAGTTGTGATTTAGCTTAAGTACTGATTAATTTGACCGGTTATTTTGTGAGTACGTTTATTATAAACAGGTACTGTTACATAGTTAGATGGCTGTTTTAGGGAATCAAACTTCACACAATTTTTTAAAAGAATTTTCAAGTGCGAGCGTTGGAAACCTTTTGCTTTTGTCTTTGCAATCGATTGAAGTGTTGTATCGTTCTGGTGGTGATCGGCTATTTATGGGAATCTTTGGGGGGAAACGGATCAGCGTGTAGATCCGGGCATCCTTGAACCATAAATGGTCGATTTACTTAACCCTGTAGAGTTGGGCTTAGATATCGGGCCTCAGATTATCTATCCTGCTTGTGATTAAGCCACGGCGGATGTAGTCTGTACTCCCGATCAGGTTTGAACTACACGGGCAACTGTTTTGACAGCTTCTGATCTTGCGAAGACTTAGTGCATGGCGGTACACGCAATCTTGCAAATTCTTTTACAAAATGTTGTGAAGTTTAATTTTTCGCTAACAGTTAGTGTCGTTTACTATTTATTAAGTAGTGTGAAACTGGTTATATTATCTGCTTCTATTAATGCTTATTTTTTCTTTTCTCAGTTATTTGTTCTTAAAAATTTGCCTTTTGGATACTGTTTTTGAGTAGTCTAAAAAGTTAGTGTGAATTAGAATTGTGTTAAAAAATAATGAAAAAGGCACAAATAGCTTAGTTTAGAATCAGCTTATCTATGAGCTTATTCTTAGTTTGTCAGTGTTCAATAGTGCTTATTAGTCTCAGTAGAACATTTGTGTTTTAAATTTATGCTTATTTAGGTCCTTTGTAGTTGTAAATCTTAAAATAGACACCATAAGGACTGTTTGGCACAAACCCTTGAATGGGTAAAAAATGATCATCACTGTTCATTAGCAGCTTAGGTTAGTGTTTATCATGCTTGAATTAGCCTCAATAAGTTGATTGTAGTGTGTTTTAAGCTGATGTGAAGAATTTGGATGTTTTAAGTATAATATTGTGATTTTAGAGTGGTTACTGGTCATATAAGCTCCGTATGAGTTTAAGCCTATTAAGGGGTATTTTTACCATTCTTTGGTCCACATTAGTGCATTAAGTATATCTTTGAGAGTTGGTGATATATCAATAGGATTTGAAGTAGACTTGGGTGAATTGTGACCAACTGTTTGTGTAGACCAAATTTTGCACCTTGCACTCACATTGCCCTGAGCAGCCTATGCTTTTGAATTTTAGTTTGTTCATATTTAGTTGAATTAAGCTGATTTCAGTATAGTTAATATTTGGTAGCTTATTTAGTTATTGCATATTTATCTAATTTTTTTAGTTAGCTTATTGATAGCGTTATTAATATGCAAAATACCTCATTTGGCTTATTAAAGGCTGCACACCAGCAGCCTCAAATGCTTTTAAGATTGAAAATGGTTAGCTGCTTAAGTTCGTTGCTTAATCTGATCCCCTTAGTTTAGTTAGATTAGTCTCAGTATGCTTTAGGTTTTTGTAGCTTCCCTTGATCCTTTATTAGGTTAACAACTTATTTGCTTTTGTGCGTTAGCTTGTTTTCTTTATATCTGCCCTGAGATAGCTTATTCCCTGCTTATTATTTAGCAACCAAAATAGTATTTGAAAAATTGTAATATTAACTATTTAGGATGTTACGGTAGTGATTTATTATCGTGGGTCATATGAATGTAGCAATTGGAAATGGAAGGCTTATTAAAGCCTGCACACCAGCAGCCTTAAATGCTTTTAAGATTTCAAATGGTTACCTGCTTAAGTTCATTGCTTCATCTGATCCCCTTAGTTTAGTTAGATTAGTCTTAGTATGCTTTATGTTTTTGTAGCTTCCCTTGATCCTTTATTAGCTTAACAACTTATTTGCTTATGTGCGTTAGCTTGTTCTCTTTATATCTGCCCTGAAATAGCTTATTCCGTGCTTATTATTTAGCAACCAAAATAGTTTTTGTAAAATAGTAATATTAACTATTTAGGATGTTACGGTAGTGATCTATTATCGTGGGTCATATGAATGTAGCAATTGGAAATGGAAAATAACAAATGATGTACATTATTGATATTGGTTAAGATCCTTATGTGGGGTAAAATAGTGAATGGACCTCATATGAGATGAGTAATACAGATAGTAAACACAAAAGGAACAACACATAAGTAGTGAATGGTATGTAGTATTAAACAATAAATTGAAAAAATAAATTTACTAACTATGTATGTTATAATGACATTTTTTTTGGATTAAATTCTAAATAAAGCTTCTTTATACACAACATTAATTGTTGACTTTGCGTAATTCCCTTCTTCATCACAACATAAAATCTTTAATCCTTTTCTACTTTTCACTCTTGATACTGCTACGTAGAGTTGCCCATGAGAGAATACCGGTCTTTGAAGAAACAACCCCACTTGTGTTAAAGTTTGTCCTTGACTTTTGTTAATAGTCATTGCAAAGCACAATGCAACTGGGAATTGCCTACGATTAAATTTAAATGGCATTTTATTATCAGTAGGGCTTAAGACCATTCTTGGTATTGCGCAAATACTTCCAACATACCCGCCTGAAATAATCCTTGCTTCGATTATATTTACACCCATCCTTAGCACTTGCAACCTTGTACCATTGCACAATCCTCCTCTCTGGTCTATGTTTCTCATGCACATGATTGGAGCACCTATTCTTAATTTTAGAGAATGTTGTGGAAGCCCAGCAATTCGGATGCTATTAAGGAAATCATCAATGTACAGTGAGTCATTAAAATCTGCGTCCATATCAATAACACCTACTGAGTCTGAGCTGTCGTATGTCTTTTCATCTCCTGGAAGAAGTTGTAGTATGCGATCGTTTATCATATCCACAAGCTCATGAGTTGGTGCAAGAATTGATTTTTCTTGGAAGAATGTAGGATTATTAAGGTTGTCTTTCAGATCTGGATATGTTTCTTCAATAATTTTACCTATATGATCGTTAGAATTTGGTATCAACATATCATCAGGGAATTCGACTGTTGCTTCTCCGTCATTTTTACCTCCAATTTTCCCATTTCCAATATTCAATATCCAATCTGCAAAATCCTGGATTTCTTTTTTTTCTGAAGCGTTTGATCCCTTTTCTAGTCTCATGTTAATAGTCAATCGCATGACGGTGCAATGTTGCCACAAATACGAAGAGTTTATTGATGCATGGACGACATCATGTCTGGATCCATTTGTAATCACTGGTAATATTTGTCGAAAATCTCCTCCAAATAGGACTACTTTACCTCCAAAAATCTTTTCTGAAGGTTCAAATGTGTTTGTCCTGCAAATGTCTCTCAGTGTCCTATCAAATGCTTCGTAACAGTGTCTATGTGTCATAGGAGCCTCATCCCAAATGATGAGTTTACACATTCGTATTAAATCTGCCAAGTCACTATTTGCTAGAATATGACACATTGAATCCTCGACCACGTTTATAGGAATAGCAAACCTAGAATGTGCGGTTCTTCCGCCTTCTAACAAAAGAGTTGCGATACCACTTGATGCAACATTTAACACTATTTCACCTCTTGATCTTATTGCAGCAGATAAGGTTTTGTAAAGATATGTCTTACCTGTTCCTCCGTATCCATAAACGAAGAACATTCCTCCTTCTTCCCCTTGAACGGCTTCAATTAAAGTTTGATATATGTTTTTCTGTTCGTGTGTTAGTGTTTTGTAGAGGTTTTCATGTTGCATTCGTAACTCTTCTTTGTTGTATTTCAACTCATCATACACCAATCTGTTGTAATCAGCCATTGTCATCATTTCATTAGGGAACGGCATGTCTGGGATTTGTTTTAAACTTTTGTTGTTACAAAGTAGCATGTGCTCGATGTACGTTAGACAAATATTCTTTCTTTGCTCATCGGTAAGAATCAAATCTGGTAAAAAAGGGAAAATATATGTTAGTTCATAGTTGATGAGTTCCATGATTTGTTTAACCGTCTACCTTTTTAATTCATTTTGATTGTTATTTCCATAATTTGTAGAAGGTTACTTTTGATTAATGTTATTGGTATTAAATTTATAAAATTCATAGGAATTAATTTATCGAATGTTTATGTAGGAGATAATTTAATGAATTTAATACCTGGATCATTTCTTTTCTTCTGCTCGATATGTTGAAAATCTGCTGACAACAGTTCCCATGTCTTGTCGTAAACAACCTCTGGCCTTGACATGCTATCTATCATAATTAGCATGACATAAAATTTACGTAAATAATTTCCCGAACCCCATAAGCTGGCTTCCATTAAACCGTCTATATATTCCTTATCATCTTCTAAAATACCACGTGCTTGACAGGCATGTTTATATGTTGGATAAACAACATCCTCATATTTCTTGAAATCAGTCCAATCTTTAGCTCCCTTAACCTTGTTGAGCAATATCCGTAAATAAAAGAATTCTCCATAAGAAGGAGGCACATGATGTACACGACCAATAGCTACGCCTTTTTGTCTTTTCACCCATTTTCTTTCTTCTTGCTTCCATATGTAATGCTTTGGAAACTCATGGTAAAGTAGTTCTCGTGCGTCTGTGTTTGTCCTGTTGTATTCCATCCATGCAACGAACTTTGATTCATTAACCGATGCTTTTTCCAACGCAAAATCAATACTTTGAGTGGCCTCAAATATTACCGATTGTTCTCCTTCTAAGTGGAAGGATAATCTTTCAACGGGTGGGAACCTATAATGTATATCAAATCCGTAGATTCTCCACGCTGCTTCACATGCCGAAAGATACCTACAATCGTAATATTCTTTTATTTCATCAATGTCTTCCTCTTCCAAGCCTACTGTCGATCTGTCAGGTCCCTTATTAATATACTTGAATAGATATTTTATAGAACCCACCTGGTTGCACCACTCAACGTTAATATGTGATTGGAACCGCCGTAGCAATCCCGGATTGTATGGTACAACATATCCGTTGTGCAATTCAATTCCGCTTTTCGTTATAGTGCTCCCGTCATTTCTTCTTTTATAAATCGCATACCCACTCTCATCAATGAAGGTTTGATCGTTAAACTGTTTTGGAAATTTTTTGGTACATTTGTTCTTGACCGTGCACGGACAACTTGGCTGTTGTGGTCCACATGGACCATGCATCATGTGATCCGTATCAATTGTATACAATTCTGGATCTTCATTTTTGTCTGGTATTTCTGCTGAAATAATTCGGTCAATGTGTGCTGGTTGTGTTATTTTATCTGCTTCTTCCAAAAATAGCAAAATGTGTGCATGAGGAAGGCCTCTCTTTTGGAATTCGACAGTGTAAACCGTTGTAAGAAAAACATAATTTCATTTGTATTAAAGAATTTACTTAAAGTTATTTACTAATTATGGTCGTAATATTAGTTGGAAAAGTATTTACCTGCTTTTAGGCGGCCAAAGTAATGCCTCTCTTTGAATTCCCTCATAAGGCTGTCAAGTTTTTGTTTAAAAACTCGTGTGATTATGTCGGGTCTGTCGTCAGATTTCAAACCTTTTTCAATCGCAAAACGCTGAATCTCCGGCCAATTTGGATTGCACGTAAATGTTATGAAGAGATCCGGGTAGCCATAAACCTTACAAACTGTCATTGCGTCTAAATAGTTTTGCATCATATACCTTGGACTTCCTGTAAACGATGATGGCAGCACGAATTTTTTTCCTCTTAGCTTAACCCCTGAGTCGTTATCTTATGCTAATTTAGCTAATTTTGAGTAAGTTTCGCTGCGTAGGTCTTTTTGTTGTTTTTTAATGTATGACATCCTTTCAGATTCAACCATGGTGTATGCGTCTACAATAAACTGCTGACATAATCTCCGTGCATTTAGTACCGTTGAGAAAATATTTGGCCTTTCTTGCAAACGGTATGCAAAATACTCCCTCATTGTTACTCTTGTCTTCTTGTTGGTTGGCGTTTTGTCAGTTATGCCAAAGTGATATATGTCGGTTCTATAACCATCTTCGGCATATGGGAACAACAATGGGTATTGGAGTGCGAGATACGAAGGGTGTAGCTCACTGATTCGCTTCAGTCCCCCTTCTTGCATGTGTAGAATTATGTCTCTCTTATTAGTTGTGGAATCAAAGTCTCCTACAATTAGAGCAGCGACCTCTGTTGCCGTTGGGAGGTTATATTCTCTTCCATCACGTTCTCTTGTACCAATAATTCTTAACTTATATTTATTTGCTTCTTGTTCATTGATGAAACGTTCGCCAGCCATTCTGAATTGGCACACTAACGGGTTAATGCTATCAAGCATGTCACGTAACTCTACTGTTAGTTGGTGGTCGATGACATTGTTTTTTGTTGAAGCTGATGTTTCCTTGCTGTATTTAAAATTCAAAATAAGGTGACTTTTATAATATTTTGAATTAATGATTTTTTTTTTAAAAATTGAGTAATATAACGAATTTGTAATAACATCAATGTTGTTTTTTTGTTACCTCACACTGTCGATCCGGTGTTGTATCTCATTTTCTGGATCATAAATATATTGTTGTGCAAACTTTGGGGCTTTTCTTTGTTCTGGCAGCAAAGTACCCATTATATGGTAATTTTCCCCTTGAATCCTGTAACAATACGGTCCCCGACCATCAGTAACTGACATGTCTTGTTTTGCACCGATAGATGTGAATGCAAACATTGAATCATATCGTCTGATATTCTCAATGAACATTGAACTTTTTGGGTGGTCTCCATTAATAAGCTCCATCAACAATTTTGGCGGCTTTTCCACCTCATTTCCTAATTTGATTTTTCCTCTACTGCAACAAAGGGAATATGATTGTGTTGTTGAATGTGTATTTCCTACCATGCTTTCAGCATTCCATAATAATGCGTGACACGATTCACATAGAAAAACAGGATCTCCAAGGTCAATATAATCTGTATATATACAAAATAGCACATTATACAGAATCAGTAGTTATCGTATTAGGATATCTAATTGTGTGTTTTAATTAAGAGTGTAATGTTTTTACCGTTTGATATCCCAACAAATGAATCTCGTTGTGTGACATGTCCATGATTTAAAGATGTTTGACCAAAAGCTTGTTTGCATAAAGATTTATGCCTAACCATTTTAGTTTTTTCTTTAAGCCTTTCTGACTTGCGTTTACATGACTGTCTGAAAGATTGATTCGATTCAAGAGTAGTTGTTGTTTCCGTTGTTGCTGTAAACAAAAACATATGTTACAAAATTGTTAGTTAGAAAATAAAATTAAGTATTTGCATATGTTATTTTTGATATCTATATTACATGGTTGGATTGGGTTCTTCAATGGGCGTCCCCTTGGCAGAGCCGTTGCACTGGAGTTTTCATTAGGTGTCCCTACATATATTGGTTTTTGTTATTTACGATATACAAAATAGGTTACCTTGTTTGATATTTGAATTAAACTGAATGATACCCACCAATTGATTTATTATTTTCAGGCGGTCTGCCCCTACGCGGGGGAAGTAGATCATTGTTAATAGCTGTTAAAAATTTAACACATTAAACATTAATAATATATTTATTTCGATGATTTTTTCTCATAAATAGATATATAAAATTAAGTGTAAACGCATGTACAATGTTTAACTTACTTGAAGATCCACCAGTCAATGTTTTTGTTGTTGGCCGTCTGCCGGGCCGGCGAATAAGTATGTCATTACTGTCAACTGTGTAAAATTTTAACATATACGTACACAAAATTATTGGTTTGAAATTGTCAAATGAATAAGGATATTTTTCTCTAATATAATGGAGTACCTATTTGGTTTGGAAACATGGCCGGTTGTCTTGTTGATTTTGCTGAACGCGGGGGAAGTAGATCATTGTTAATAGCTATTAAAAATTTAACACATTAAACATTAATAATATATTTATTTCGATGATTTTTTCTCATAAATAGATATATAAAATTAAGTGTAAATGCATGTACAATGTTTAACTTACTTGAAGATCCACCGGTCGATGTTTTTGTTGTTGGCCGTCTGCCGGGCCAGCGAATAAGTATGTCATTACTGTCAACTGTGTAAAATTTTAACATATACGTACACAAAATTATTGGTTTGAAATTGTCAGATGAATAAGGATATTTTTCTGTAATATAATGGAGTACCTATTTGGTTTGGAAACATGGCCGGTTGTCCTGTTGATTTTGCTGAATTTGCTGTGTATTTTACTGGTGGTTGATGTTGTTTCATAAATACATATATAAAATTAAGTGTAAACGCATGTACAATGTTTAACTTACTTGAAGATTCACCGGTTGTTGTTTTCGTGGTTGGCCGTCTGCCCGGCCGACGAATAAGTAGGTCATTACTGTCAACTGTGTAAAATTTTAGTGTATACATACACAAAATTTTTGGTTTCAAATTGTGAGATGAATAAACATATTTTTCTCTAATATAATGGAATACCTATTTGTTTTGGAAACATGGCCGGTCGTCCTCTTGATTTTGGTGATTTTCCTGTATGTTTTAGTAGTGGTGTACCTGTATGTGAAGGAATTTCATCTGGAAGTTTATGAAACACAGTTGTTGAATCAGAAATAGTATCATGAGAAGCCATCTTTTCGTATGGAGGATTAATTTATTGTTTTGTGTTGATTTATATTGATTAGATTAGGGTTTATATATTTGGATAAGAATCTTTTATTAAATTAGTTTTTAAAATTTTTAAACAAATAACTGTTTACTTATTTTATTAATATTTGTTGAAAAATATCAGTGAAAATCCTTTTTATTAATATTATTAAACAACGTATTAAATTTATATGATAATTATCATTTATACTTTTAGATTATCATAAGCACTAAAATTAGTTGATGTGTAATCCAACCTATGGAAGAACTGTTACACAACTCTTAAGAAGCGTAATGTACAACTCTACTCACTTGTAAATTTTAGGCTTATTTAGGTCCCTTGTAGTTTTAAATTTTAAAATAGTCACCATAAGGAGTGTTTGGCACAACCCTTGAATGGGTCAAAAATGGTCATCACTGTTCATTAGCACCTTAGGTTAGTCTTTATCATCCTTGAATTAGCCTCAATAAGTTGATTGTAGTGTGTTTTAAGCTGATGTGAAGAATTTGGAGGTTAGTCTTTATCTCAGCAGAATCAATTTCAAAGTCATTCACCATGCTTTCTTGATCAGCTCCTTACTTCTGTTGATAAGTGAGCATTATGTGTGCAAGTACAGTATAAGCTTGTTCTTAAATGTACACAATAGATGTCTTTGTACAGTATAAGCTTGTTCTTAAATGTACACAATAGATGTCTTTGTAGTTTGTACTGCACTTGTGTCAATATGTACAAAATTAAGTGCAAGTAAGACTTCAGATGTAAGAATATAACATCAGTAGAGAAGACTGGGAACATGAATCTGTCAAGCTGCAAGAGTTGTTGGTGAGAAGCGACTACCTACAATGACACTCTTGATCTTACCCATCAAGTTTGTGTTGCTGCCATACTTGCCCAACTTTGGCTGAAACATGCAGGTCAGCATATTCTCTAGGTTCTTAGCACTATATTTTACATATCTGTTAGGACTTAAAATAGGAATAGCATTGTCGTCCCCTAAGGCCAAGTATTTGGTTATGTAGCTCTTATAAACAGGGAGTATGACTTGCAGTATAGCTGGCAAGTTTTCCATCTCAAATCTCCATCGCACAATACCCAACTTGATTGTTTTTTATACAGCTGATCAAATGCCTTGTTGAATCCTTTGATTGTTTTCTTGACATCTCTGTCGCTGTTTGTCAACAGGGTTGGAATGTTACTCCAACTGTCACTCAAATAGAGTGTTGTGTAGCATTTACTGTACACTTAATGTGTAATGTATAACAGTAAAAATCCAAGCTGTATACCTCCAAAACCTACATAACTTGAGTATCATTCCACTGTTTGTGCAGGCCAAATTTTGCACCCTGCACTCACATTGCCCTGAGCAGCCTATGCTTTTGAATTTTAATTTGTTCATCTTTAGTTGAATTAAGCTGAATTTCAGTATAATTAATATATGGTAGGTTATTTAGTTAGTGCATATTTTTCTGATTTTTTTAATTAGCTTATTCATAGCGTTATTGAATATGCAAAATACCTCAGTAGGCTTATTAAAGCGTGCACACCAGTAGCGTCAAATGCTTTTAAGATTGCAACTGGTTACCTGCTTAAGTTCATAGCTTAATCTGATCCCCTTAGTTTAGTTAGATTAGTCTCAGTATGCTTTAGCTTTTTGTAGCTTCCCTTGATCCTTTATTAGCTTAACAACTTATTTGCTTTTGTGCGTTAGCTTGTTTTCTTTATATATGCCCTGAGATAGCTTATTCCCTTCTTATTATTTATCTTTGTGCTCCAAATGCTCAAGTAACTTCACTTTTTAAATTAATACATTATTTTGAAGTCCAAAGTTGTGTTAAGAGTGAATCTTTATGCATGGGTTGATTAGGAGTAAATGCGTTCTCAGGTCCTAATGGCATATTTTACATACGAATTCAGAAACTGTTTACACAGATTTAGGAAAGCAGCAGATTTATATGTAGATGAAGTCACAACAGGGTCAAGTTTAAACTACCCAATATTTTGATAAAAATCGTCAATAATAGAAATACAAATCATTTATAGAACATTAAAAAGGTGCATTCAATTGTGGAGAAAGATAGATCCGGCATATAATGAGGCACTTCTTTAACATGACCCCAAAGGTGTACCTGATTTTTTGAATCCGCTCAAATATGTTAAATGACTAAAAAAACACAGGAATTTTCAAAAGTTGAAATTAACCATTCCCAATCTACTAACTAATTTGCATAACCCTAATAAAATATCAAAAGTTGAAATTAAGCATTCCCAACCTACTAACTAACTGCATAACCCTAGCCTACAAAATTTGTAAGATCAGACTCATTAAAATCACATTTTGACAGTGGAGGACCTACTCCTGTTTATGCCTATCGTCGTATTTCGGGTGGATTAGGAGTAAAAGGAGATTTTGGTCGTATCTCTGGTTATGGTGGTCGAGGTGAAGGATCATCTTTGCGGCATTCAGATCTTGTGAATTTGAAATTTAGGTATGGGTCGGCCTTGTGTCCATATGGAAGGGCTGGCGGGTTTGGTGGGTCAGATGTTTGTGACCGTGGTCCAATATATGATGGAACGGTCGGTGTTCCTGATGCAACCTATGATAGAACAACTGGTGATAGAAACAACACAATAAAACATATTTAAATACCTGTAATAAACAGGTTGTCATACTGTCATGAAAAAACAATACTGATAAATATTAGGAGTTAAAAAATGAACATTGGTATTTTATGAAATAAAATAGTTGAAAAACATAAAGCTTGTTAAATCTTTCTCTGCTTGATCAGAAGTCATCTTCACTATTGCTGTTGTCAGTGCTTTCATAATCAGTTGTATTGTCGTTAATAAAACTGTCTAAATCATCACTATCAGATACTGATCGCTTACTATACGCATCAGAATCGACTTCCCAAGCTTCTTCATCAATGTAATTGGAATGAACATCTTTTCCGTGTAGTTTACCATCAATATCGACCATATCATCCCACATGTCGTAGTCATTGATGTTGTGTTTTTCCAACAGCTCTGTATCATATTCCTCATCAACGACAGTGTATTTGTAGTCACCTGCGTAAATTTCAAAAATATATGTACATATATATAAGTTGAATTTTACAACATTTATAAACAACTTGCAAAAATAAATGTGTATAAAATTATTTATGTTAAAACAACCTGTTGGAGAGTCTTCGGTGATATCTTCATCAGGGATAGCATATTTTGGTTTATATTGTTTTAAAGGATAAAACGGTTCTGGTAGATCATTTATGTTTGTCCAAACGCCATCTTCGTCGTCTTCAGATGTGATCTTGTAATTGTCATATTCGTCATCTGTGTCTTCATCACATAGCATATACTTGTTTTTTGTGTTAGTAGAGTTATGAGTTGTTTTTGTACGTTTAAACTGTACTGGTGCTTCATCATCAGACATCTAAGATTCAAAGTTTAAAATTTATAATGATGTTATTTAAACTAATGTATAGACTTACGCAAAAAATAATGCCACTAATGATATGAAGTTCATACCGTTGTTTCATTATTTTGAATCTGACTTGGTTGATGATGGTTGACAGAAGTTGTGTTTGTTTTTTCATCGTCTGATGAAAGAAGTTCAATAACCTTTTTGTTTACAAAGTTGCCTTTCTTTATCAATCTCCGTCGTTTGCGCGTAACTTGTTTACACTGTAATTATGTGAAACTTGTTAAGTGATTGTGTTTCTTAACTGTTATATAGTAGAAAAAAACCTTGTTATTCATACCTCTTCACTATCTGATATATGTATGATTTCTATATTATTGTTCATCGAATTAACAGCTACAGCCTACAATTACGGGTAAAATTATCAGATTTTGTTTAACATGTTTTATTTAAAATACAAACTAATCTTATATATCGTACCTGTTCATCATCGGATATATCAAGACTGGTATATCTTTATTCATAGCATCTTTTGCCGTACATGGAGTACTATTATTTGTTGATTCTCCTGGTAAAAAAACATTGACAAATTCATGGTTTTATTCTATAAATACATCAACATACATATACATGTTATGCACTATAAACTAAAACATTAAAAAAAAGAAAGCCCGTAACTTGTTTGTGTACAAATAACATATTAAGTACGCGCAAGCTATGGCTAATCGCGTGCCTAAAAGGTGCAAATTCAGAAATACTATCCGTAAGTATGTAAAACTAATTTTCCTAGATTCTATTTGATAAAACAAAAATATAAAATATATATAATATATATATATATATATATATATATATATATATATATATATATATATTTGACTTTTATTTTATTCATTATGATTTAAAAACTAATTTAAAGAAATTAAATGATAAAAAATATTAAACCTTTTTTGAAAAATGTGGAATTTTTATACAAACTACTTAATCTTATAAGGAGTAGACGAAAATTAAAAAGGTAGAAAAATCTTTTGTAATTAAGCTGTAAAAACGTAAACAGTCTGAATAAGCTAAATACTATAAAAATTGGTTAAAACAAATAATGGTTCAATCATTCACAGGAAAGACCCAAGGGCACGTTTGGTTAAGGTGTGTGGTGTTAAAAGGTTGATGGTGTAGAGGTCTAGGGTTAGAACCCTACTGGCTCCCCTCGAGTTCCACCTTCCTTTTTTTTTTTTTTTTTTTTTTTTTTTTTTTTTTTTTTAAGAAAATATTTATTTTGGGAGTTTGAAATAAGGTAAGAATAAACAATTTTTGTAAAGGCACTTTTTTTAGTAACTTAAAAATAAGCCAACAAAAGGTACCTAAAGTATCAGAATGTTATTTATAAGATTATAGCTAAAATGAAAGGCAATTAACCTAATAAGTTAAAACCGCCTAAAGTAAAACTTAAGTAAGGTATATAAGACTAAGTTGAATTTAAATAAGCTATGGGTAACCGATTAAGCAACAACCATGATGAGATAAGCACTAAGAATGAAAAAAAAACAAAGAAAGGGACCAAAAAGTCATACTGAGGAAAATATAAACTTAGATTTAAGTACCCAATTAGCAATCAATGATGACAGAACAAAATAGACATAAAACTTGAACACCAAAAAGCAATCAGGATAAAATTCAGGTCATTTACAGCTTAATAACTGGTTATAAATAAGATCTAAAGTATGCTATTTGGGAATTACAGAATACAAACTTCACTGACCATCAATAAAAACCAATAATGTAATGATACAGGTTAAAAAAAGCCTACTGAGGCAAATTGAAACTGAGATTTAAGCACTCAATTAGTAACCAATGACCACAAAACAAAATAGAAAAAAAGTTGAACACCAAAAAGCAAGCAGCACAAAATTCAGGGAATTTTGACGTAAATAACTTGTTATAAATAAGGTCTGAAGTATGCTATTTGGTAATCACAAACTATATATTTATACGAATTGTAATAAAAGTACAGCAATGCATGTCGAGATTTCATTATTTTAACTTGAAAGTCATTAGTTGAATTTAAACATAGTTTTAGATAATGAGCTTATGAGCTTTTCAAAATATAAATAAACTTATAACTACAAATAACAGTTATTTGTACAGTTAAAAAAAAACACATGTGTAACTTCTTTATGTACAAATTACCTGAATTCATAATACTTTTTTTCTTTTCATCCAAGTTTTGTTCGGATGCATTACTTTGCTGCTGTTTTGAAAGTCGCTGTGAGTTTCTCTGGGGCTGCATTTTTCTGTCAATAAAAATCGACTTTTCAATTATGATCTAGGGAATTAATTAATGTTGTATATATAGTGTAAGATTAGGTTAAGCATTAAGGGAAATTTTGTAGATAACAATTGATATTTACCAAACTTATCTTATATTTATTTTAGGATAAAATCACAAAATAAATATAAGATTATTGGAAAATATATAGCTACAGGTTTTTTAGTACATTATTGATTCTTAAAAATTCTATTTAGATTAGGAATGAAATATAATATTATAGTATTTTCAGTATATGAAATTGAATATATTTCATACTATTTTTACATTCCACAAGTTTAATTAATATGCTAAACAAAAAAGGACTGATAGTATTAAATGAAGAAGCCAAGGTGATTAAGCGTATACATAGAAGAAAGCATTTTACTGTTGTGAAGTCAGATGGAAGGTTGTCTAT
Source organism: Artemisia tridentata subsp. tridentata (assembly GCA_021014915.2). Classification (NCBI taxonomy): domain Eukaryota; kingdom Viridiplantae; phylum Streptophyta; class Magnoliopsida; order Asterales; family Asteraceae; genus Artemisia; species Artemisia tridentata. The sequence goes on from CP139501.1 coordinate 92,388,584, forward strand.
ATCAGTTATTGAATAGGGAGAGTTGCAATTGATGCATCCATGTGGGCACCAAGCAAGGAATAAGACGGGTACATGTGTTATAGTGGCGGTTGATAGGAAGGTTGCTGGTGCTTTTGCAGTCACTCATCCAGTCAAACCGGAAGCTGCACAGGTTATATCTTTTCTTCGTTCGATGAACATCACCAGTATTATGGTAACCGGTGATAGCTGGTCAACCGCAACTGCCATTGCAAAGGAGGTTGGAATTGAAAACGTGTTTGCTGAGATTGATCCTCTGGGAAAAGCTGATAGGATAAAAGATTTGCAGGTTAACTTCTTGTTTACTCACTGAATTACTAATGTCATTTCATTATACAAACGTATTGCTAGTCACCTGTTGACCGAATTTTCCCTGGTTAACAAACGATAAAAACTTTGATTTATCTGATAAGTATAATATAAAACAAAACCCGCAGGCACGAGGAAAAATAGTTGCAATGGTTGGAGATCGAATAAACGATTCAGCAGCTCTAGTTGCAGCCAATGTCGGGATGGCGATTGGTGCAGGAACTGATGTAGCAATTGAAGCCGCTGACATGGTACTCATTAAAAGCAATTTAGAAGATGTGATCACAGCCACTGATCTTTCAAGAAAGACAATTGCTCGTATTTACCTTAACTATGTGTGGGCCCTAGGTTACAATGTACTTGGGATGCCGGTTGCAGCCAAAAGGTGAGGTTTTGGGACATATGGGTCAGTAGATGTAGAGGTTGAGAATGGAATTGCTACTTGACGGCATATTAGTACGTGTTGGCCCCTTGTATATACATGAAAACAAAATAATTATTCGTTAATTAATCGGGAAATAAGTAAAAGAGGTTTTTGATAGTAATCCCATAATGATAATTACATTTATTTCCTGATTGATTGTCATCCAATGTCAGTTGTTAATGTTTTGTTTTTTTATGCTATCTAATGCAATCTTATATGTATCTTGTCATATTGAGCCTTTTTCACGTACAATTATAGCCCAACGACACAAATCATTAAGGCGGCAAATCTTTCTCATCTTTGCGTCTTTACCTAAGTTGGAAATATTGGTGGTACAAAGCAACTAAAGAGGTAATTTATCTTTCTCCTCTTTGCATCTTTACATAACTCAAAAAACAAAAACAAAATATTACTACTATTTCTATCATATTTCTTTAGCCCCCAAATTTTGAGTCTGCAAGAATTGAACAACAAATATTGGTGCTACAAATCAACTAAAGAGGTAATAAGCTGTCATTCATTCCATTCCAAAATGATGAAGAATTAAAAATATCATATTATAAAAAAACATAATATCCATTACTAAACATTTATCCAAAGAATAATGGTTCTTATGCAAAATTATAAATATCCAATAACATAACATCGTAGAATATTAATTGTCAATGAAAAACCTAAAAGTAAACAACTGATTGTTTTATGAAAAATAAAGCAGTCATATCTGAAGATGGTGAAGTGTTGATTTATCTCAAACATTCTATGTTATATTCATTGTCGCCATCTTTTTATTTCCTTTTGCATCATGCTCATCAATGGTTTCATGTGTTCTTTTTTTCTCATTACCACCACTAACATTACTTGTTGAGGAATCCGCATTATTCTTTCTTGCGTTGCTGATGTGGATGTTGGTTTCCCCTTCATTATCCTGTAATGATTTATAAACAAATGAATCATTTACAATTAGTTTAAAAAATATGTTATTGTTAAACTATTTATGAATATATTATGTAATACCTCATTAACAAAATAAGATGGATTTGCAATGTCATCGTCAACGTTCTGGAATGTTTAACACATAAAATATCAATAACTATTAGATTTAAAAAATGGATTACTGTTACTTACACTAAATAGTATAATATATGATACCTGATCCACATTGTTTGATGCTTCTATATTCATATTCTCAGCATCTTCTAACACATTTTCTCCATCAACTATCTCATCTTCATTATTCTCATAATCATGTTGACTGTCCTCTAAATCATCTTCTTTTTCGGCATTTTCAAACTCATCTCCCCATTCTGAAACTCAGCTTCGCCATTTGCTAAATCATCATCACTATTTTCAAACTCTTCTCCATCATTTTCTAAATCATTATCACTATTTTCAAACTCATCTCCAGAATTCTCTATATAATCTTCACCATTTTCAAAGTCTTCTTCATTATCCTGTTTTGTTTTGTACAAAAAATAAGTTTTTTTTAAATTGGCATAAACAAATAAAATTTTATGTTCTACAAAAAAAAAATTATGTTCATAGTTTCATGATGGTAAGTTAATTTAAAAATAAAGTTTAATCACCTCTTCATCTAGGAACCCATTTTTGAAGTAGTTGACTGTATCAACATCAGCAGTAACCTTCTCAGTTGATATATATGGCTATTATTGTTGTGATTAAATTCTGTGTATTTAATCTTGAATAGATATTGTTTTCCAATAATCAGATTAAGCTCATCTGGAAAGTATTCATCTGTATTAATGCCATGTTCTTCCATGATCTCCCATGCAGTCACCTTAGTCATCTTATGCACATTGTTGTCAAAAATTACCACTTGTGTTGTTCCACTTTCGTCTACAATGCGCACAATGATTTTGAACCTTTACATAAAAAGTCAAATGCTTTTAGTATGTTATTTTGTATGCTTTGTTGTTCAAATTTGATAACTAATTATATGTAAATGTGTTTCTTACCTCCATGCAACAGCATATGTTTCTCCATGTCTCTTTCAAAACCACAATTGATTTTTGTTTCTAGAATTCATTCCACCTTTTGTTGCTATCGGTGTCACTCTTGTGTTGCATTCTTTGCATCCTCTATAAACCCATCCATTTTCATATTGGATGCTATGTACAGTTGCATAAACAACACAACATGTTTCCTGCATTTTGTACATTTATTTTAGATAATCATATTTTGGTTGTAGATGAATATTACTTTAATATGCATACGAAATGGAGAAACATAATTGCAATCTTACCGGCTCAATAGTACGAATCACTCCTACCAATCTCTTTACACAACCTTGCATAAATTCTGCTGGTGTAACTACATGCATGTCTTGCGCATGCTCTTGAATCCTGAATTCACTGGCATTATATCCCTTTGAGATTCATAGCTGTTTCATATGAAAATTATTTTATGTTAGTGTTTTTATGATATTAATTGTATATTAAAACTCAAATATGCTAATGTTAATTAAATTACCTTTCTCGAAAAGACAATAATTGAGGTATTTTCCTGTTAATGTATATTTTGCTCCCAAATAATGCATTATGCACGGCTGGTTTATCTATCAATTTTAATATTAAAAACATATATATATCATCAGAACTTAAAACATAAATTCTACTTTAATGTATTAAAAAATTAAAAAAAAAAACATGTTTTTAAACTTACTGTCCCAATATTTAATCTTCCCTAACATGAAGAGGAAGTCTAAATGACCAATTTCTTCAAGTTTGTTCTCGTACTCATTCCACATGAGTGCCCAGTTGTCCCAAAAAGTGCAATCGAGTCTTAAAGATCTGCAAAATTTGATATGGATTCATGGTTATATATATACATATATTGGTAAATGTTACAAAAATTTATAACATTGAAAAAAAATGTTTTTACTCAGCATCTTCAATGACAATTGTTCGCCGAATTTTAGGACCACCATGGCTATTTACGGATACGATTTTACCAACAGCTACAACTGTTCCAATCACATCTGTCCAATAACATGTGTATTAGTAATTTTCTTTTTAAACAAATAAATCAACGAATTTGCTTTCTATGTAAGAATAAAAATCATACCAACACAATCATGTTCATGGTACTCATTGTTTGGGTCCAATATACGTGTGAACGGTTCATTAATGAATCCAACAAAGTTATCATCAATTTGATCAATTCTCGTGACATCGGTTCCTTTAAAAAAGCTTATTTTCCACCTATTGGGTAACAACGGCAATCTTCCACCATTTTCTGCTACACCGAAGTTAGAGATCATATAGCAATGTCCCTCTTGAAGAAGAGGTTCAAATTTAAACATGAATTCCTTTTTGATGTAAATCTGAATTCTCTCGCCCTGTTTATGTTATTCAAACAATTAGATGTTTTGTCAATGTTTTTAAAAATAATATTTATCGAAACACAAATAAATATACTTACCTCAACATCTTGAAAAATACAATCCAAACTGTATGGGTCATGCTCTTCGTTAAGTTTGTGTGAATGCCAAATAGAGATACATCTTCCTTTAATTGCCATGTTATTGACCATAGGATTGACGTCTTTAATTGGAGTCATTTTTAGTTCCTTTATCTTTTGGGCTGAATTTTTTCAAACATATTTAAAATTACAAATGCATTCACACAACAATGAATATTGGAAAACGAATAAACAATCAACCTGGTGAAAAACTCCCGTAGGCTGAACTTTGCATTCCATATCCTTTTTTTAATTGTGGTTTGTTTGCTGTAAAATTACGTTTAGCAAAATAATAATAACAACAATGTATATTCAAGAATTCATAAACAATCAAACCTGCTGAAGCACTTTCAAACGATGGAGAATGAATTCCAAAACGGTTTTTTGGAGTTGTTTTTCCTCCTGCAAATCAAGGTTTATAAGTATTATCAATATGTAATGCTATATATACATTGAAATGCATTAACAATGGATTAACAATCAACCTTGTGAATCACTACGAAAGGATGAAGTGTTTAATTCAAAGCCTTTATTTTGTTGTGAATTCACTCCTGTAAATCAATGGTTAAACATTTTTTAAACATGGAATATATCATGGAATATAACATAGTTACAAATATAATTCTGTCTATTCATTTTAAAAACATAAATTACCTAAAAGATTTCTTTTATACCGAGTCGTATGCAACCTTGTCTCATTTTCTTGATAACCAAAAGTTTGGGTTTCTATTGCAGATGCTTTATTTTGTTGAGGTTTTCCTCCTATAAATTATTTTTTTAACTCAATTTGAGAATTTAAAAAACATAATTTCTTTAATAAAAGGAACAAATAAAGAGAAAAAAACCTAATGGAGTTGATTAGAAACTTATTAGACATTCTACCTTTTGTTATACTTCCTGATCGCAAATAACATGCACTTCTCGGATCTCTTTGTTGATTTTTTATGTAAGATAGCCTTTCAGCATCAGTTATATTGCGTCCCCTTGAAGATGTTTTACCTGTTAGCAAAGAGAATGAGGAATGTATTAAGTATTTAGAATGTTCAAGATACACTAATTATTTATAATAAATACTCTTGTACCATGACATTTGTATTAATGTACCTTTTGTTAAGCTTGGTAAATCCGAAAAATTTGATCTATAGTTGTCAACTGATTTGGGTATTTCAGAGTTTTCATGAGCTAAATGGCCTTTAAAAGATGATGATTGATTGCCAAAGTTATTGCTTGAATATCCATTTCCTAACAACAATTATTCAACGCATAATAAAAAAATTCACTATATGAAAAATATTACAAAAAAAAAAAAAAAAAAAAAAAAAAAACAATAAGTTGCACGTATTGTACCTTTGTTTGGCTTTTTTAAATTTAAACCATGATAACCATACTTCCTCCCTGGTGTGTCACTTTGAAAGATAGGCATATCGATAGAAGGGTCTTTGTATGTTGGTTGTGAAACTGAAGAATTTGTACCTTTCTTTGGCCTTCTTAAATTTAAAGCATGAGATCCATAGTTTCTCCTTGGTGTGTCACTTTCAAAGATGGACATATCGATGGAAGTGTCTTTGTTTGTTCGCTGTGAAACTGATGCAAGGTAAAAGATATTTTCTTCTAAGGTTTTATGAAACCATAATCTATGTTAAAACTTACTTCTTTATTGTAAAAATACCTGGTGGATCCAATATAGTCTCATTAATATCCTCATGGCTTGATTCTGTAAATACATCAACATAAATATATAGCTTATGCACTATAACTAAAACATTAAAAAACCACAATCAATCATTAATTCTTAATGACCAACATACCTTGTAAATTCAATCGTGTACTTTTCTTCGGTGGTTGCTTTGATGCTAACAAATCATCAACACATACACAATGAGAATTACTTACAAAGATCATGACCCTTGAAGTAGTTAAAACCAAAACATGAACAACTCATAACATATGGCATTAAAAAACCTTGAACAACTCATAGCATGTGTTCGTAGATTGTACCAAATACAATCAAGGTTTTAGCTATGATATGGTTGAGATACATACACAAAAAGGCTCAAATATAAAAAAAGTTGAGTATGGGATTCGAACCAATATACTCACATCGTTTTCAATATAGACCATATTGTTATATAGACCACATAAAATTCAATGTTTTTAGGACAAACCTGAAACCTGGTAAAACTAATATAAAGAGTTTTTATAAGGTTAAATAGGCATTAAAAACTTCAATCTAGCATCTACAAACACTATGGTAAATGGTCAGGCAGTCATGCAAAAACAATCAAATCTAAAAACATACACCAAGGGGTAATGACTTATACAGAAATTTAAAGTGAGAATTACATTGAAACTTATATAGAAACTTAAAGTGATATGTAGAAACACGACCAATCAGATTAAGCTTGGAAACCTGATACGTATATGTTCCACTGAATTACAAAATTCATAACTAATTATAGACAACCGAACGAAACCGCAAATGGCCACATTGTGACTACGACGCAACCTATAATATAGTCAACTCTCTTTGGAATTTTTTTTAATATATTTGCGCTGCTTTTCTGTTTTAAGCGCGATATCTGTTAGCTACGCTTTTATATTGTACCTGCTAGAAGTTAGACTTGACCCAAATAAGTGTATTCACTTTAAGTAAGCAGGTCGGGATTCTTACCTATAAAAAAGCAATTTCCCAGGGGTAGACTACCTAGTTTAAATTTTAATGTTTAAATCAATCCACAAAGAGGTTAAACTTACTGATACTCTGATCCAGTAATGTACATTAATATTTTAATAAAATAACTCACGTTTAATTTACATGACTTACTGATACTGAGGTTTTAGCTATGATATTGTTGAGATACATACACAAAAAAACCTCAAATATGCAAAAACCTAATATATTATCATTATTAATTAACAGTCATACGTTAATATGCAAAAAGTTGAGTATGGGGTTCGAACCAATATACTCACCTCGTTTTCAATATAGACCATATTGTTATATAGAAAATGTACTTTAATATACTAATAAAATAACTCACGTCTAATTTACATGACTTACTGATACTGAGGTTTTAGCTATGATATTGTTGAGATACATACACAAAAAAACCTCAAATATGCAAAAACCTAATATATTATCATTATTAATTAACAGTCATACGTTAATATGCAAAAAGTTGAGTATGGGATTCGAACCAATATACTCACCTCGTTTTCAATATAGACCATATTGTTATATAGAAAATGTACTTTCATATACTAATAAAATAACTCACGTCTAATTTACATGACTTACTGATACTGAGGTTTTAACTATGATATTGTTGAGATACATACACAAAAAAACCTCAAATATGCAAAAACCTAATATATTATCATTATTAATTAACAGTCATACGTTAATATGCAAAAAGATGAGTATGGGGTTCAAACCAATATACTCACCTTGTTTTCAATATAGACCATATTGTTATATAGAAAATGTACTTTAATATACTAATAAAATAACTCACGTCTAATTTACATGACTTACTGATACTAAGGTTTTAACTATGATATTGTTGAGATACATACACAAAAAAAACCTCAAATATGCAAAAACCTAATATATTATCATTATTAATTAACTGTCATACGTTAATATGCAAAAAGTTGAGTATGGGATTCGAACCAATATACTCACCTCGTTTTCAGTAATGAACTTTAATATACTAATAAAATAACTCATGTCTAATTTACATGACTTACTCATACTGATACTTAAATGAGTTACATAACATTGTATGCATTATGAGTCTTCTGGTATACTAATAAAAGAGGTTAAACTTACTGATACTGGTATATGAGTCTTCTGGTATTTAAAAAAGTATGACAACAGTGTTTCTTTTACACAGTAATGATTTACATAAAAATATACTAATGTGTAATATGCATAGTCATAGTGTTTTATTCAATTTTTATAAGGTTAATTAGGCATAACAAACTTGAATATAGCACTAAAAACATCACTACATGTTGATTGTTATTATTATTGGATATGTACCAAACATTAACAAAACCACAAAGATATAACTAATACCTGGTCGATCCAATATAGTCATATCGTTTTCAACATCCTTGGTTTCTGTAAATTTAACACAAATAACATTACTTAACGATGGTAACAAAAAACATAGTCCTACATGTTGATCGTTATTATTATTGGATATATACCACACATTAACAAAACCACAAACATATAACTATTACCTGGTCGATCCGATATACTCACATCGTTTTCAACATCCTTGGCTTCTGTAAATTTAACACAAATAACATTCTATGCATTAAAGGAAAAATAAAAACACCAATGCATCGGTAATTCTTAATGACAACATACCTCGTAAATCCAGTAGAGTACCTTTCTTAAGTGGTTGCTTTGCTGCTATCAAATAACCAACACATACACAACAAATATATATCAGATTTAAAGATCAAACAAACAAATTTATATAACACAAACCAACAGTTTCTCTCCTCATCAAAACAACACAATTAACCTGAATTCATTCTAGTCTTTTTCTTTTCACCCTGCTGTTTTTCGGATGCATTACTTTGCTTTGCTTTTGAAAGCCTCTGTGACTGTCTTTGTGCCTGCATGTTACTGTGAAAAGTTATTCGACTTTGTAATTATGAAGCTGCTCAATAAATAACCTTGTATATATACTATACAATTAGGTTAAACATTAAGAAAATCTTTAAGATAACAATAGATATATACCAAACTTATCTTATATTTTACCAAACTTATCTTATATATCTTTTAGGAAAAAATCACAAATATCTATAGGAACATGTTTTTTATATATGATCTAGATATATAATTCAATATATTATATTTTTTTTGTAAAAAATCACAAATATCTATAGGAACACGTTTTTTATATATGATTTAGATCTTTTTTTTTGGAAAAAAATAGATACACGTTTTCTGATTCTGTATGTGAATCATAATTCAAAACAATTAGGTAATCTTTATCAATTTTTTCTTGTAAAATATATAACAAAAATTGGATTGCTCTAGTGGTAGAGATGTTGGTTTTGGTTTGGAGAGCAACCCATGTTCGAACCTTCCTAATTATATATGATCTAGATATATTTTTTTTTTTTGGAAAAAAATACATACACGGTTTGTGATTCTGTATGTGAATGATAATTCAAAACAATTGGACTGTAATTTAAGTATAATACCATTGAGATTCAGATTTAATGTTATTAGAAAAATAAAACAACAAACAATTACCACGATACATTATAAAACTGATAAAAGACTCAAATGTTGAAAAATCCTTGGCACTTGCCATCCTGCAACAATCAAATTAATCTTCAAGGCTTCGGAAGCTGGTAGTGAAGGCAGTGGCAATTCCGATGTCGTTAAATGCTGCTACAGGGTGGTCAATGGGCTTTGAAGTTGAACCTTTTGCACTATTTTACTCCAAGATGGCGGTAGTTGTGGTATTATCAAATGGAGCAATTTGTGCACTGGCATATGGTTGTGCAACAATGTATACAACAGGTACTATGGCAGTACCTACATTATAAAACTGATTAAAGACTCAAATGTTGAAAAAGCCTTGGCACTTGCCATCCTGCAACAATAAAATTAATCTTCAAGGCTTCGAAGCTGGTAGTGAAGGCGTGTGTATAAATATGCAGGCCTACATAAGAAAATTCCCAACCATCCTAACCCACCGTGTGCGGTTGCATTTATCGAACGCGTAGGTTTATATGCAATATGAAGTGAACTTTTATGCGCATTGTCAAATGGACCTGCAATCAAAACAACAGGAATGACATGTTATCAAAGATATCCATTGTTGCTGTGTATATTGGCAATATTAGTTACGTTGGCTTGATATAGGGACATTGTTCGTACCTTGTTTTGTAACACAACGTCGATTGCATGCTACCTCGTTTTCATGCCATGTTTTGTTCCTTTCCGACTTGCAGGATGAAGAGCTATTATTGCAACATCCTGTAATCAAATGTCAGTTAGAAACCAAACTTTGCAATTTGCTTATAGTAAGGTGTTCCTGGTAATAGATCAACAACTGTTGGGGTCTTCTTAGACCAATGTGGTGGTGCACTCTTATATCTAGAAAAGTCTCCTTGCTCCGTGGCTTGAGGCCCCATCATGCTCCATATCACTTCTTTCTTAGCCCAAGTCCAACCTAAGGTCCATCCGGGAGGCGAGACATGGCGGTATTGATGGAAATTAAACATTGCAACGACTCCCTGCAAGAAACTAAATAAAAATATATCTATATAGCAGATGATTACATAATTAATTTTCTGTTATATCAAGCTTCATACAAAACATGAAGTAGCCTAGATCCGGAATCCTATCCCTAAAAACGATTACTCACAGATACTATGTATGATGTTTACCCATTGGTTTATATGTAATATGAAGTGAAATTTTATGCTCATTGTCAAATGGACCTGCAATCAAAACAACAGGAATGACATGTTATCAAAGATATCCGTTGTTGCTGTGTATATTGGCAATATTAGTTACGTTGGCTTAGAAAAGTCTCCTTGCTCTGTGGTTTGAGGCCCCATCATGCTCCATATCACTTCTTTCTTACCCCAAGTCCAACCTAAGGTCCATCCGGGAGGCGAGACATGGCGGTATTGCAGGAAATTAAACATTGTAACAACTCCCTGCAGGAAACTAAATAAAAATATATCTATATAGCAGATGATTACATAATTTATTTTCTGTTATATCAAGCTTCATACAAAACACAAAGTAGCCAAGATCCGGAATCCTATCCCTACAAACGATTACTCACAGATACTATGTATGATGTTTACCCATTGGTTTATATGTAATATGAAGTGAAATTTTATGCTCATTGTCAAATGGACCTACAATCAAAACAACAGGAATGACATGCTATCAAAGATATCCGTTGTTGCTGTGTATATTGGCAATATTAGTTATGTTGGCTTGATATAGGGACATTGTTCGTACCTTGTTTTGTAACACAACGTCGATTGCATGCTATCTCGTTTTCATGCCATGTTTTGTTCCTTTCCGACTTGCAGGATGAAGAGCTATTATTGCAACATCCTGTAATCAATTGTCAGTTAGAAACCAAACAACTTGGAATTTGCTTATAGTAAGGTGTTCCTGGTAATAGATCAAAAACTATTGGGGTCTTCTTAGACCAATGTGGTGGTGCACTCTTATATCTAGAAAAGTCTCCTTGCTCCGTGGTTGAGGCCCCATCATGCTCCATATCACTTCTTTCTTAGCCCAAGTCCAACCTAAGGTCCATCCGGGAGGCGAGACATGGTGCATGCTACCTCGTTTTCATGCCATGTTTTATTCCTTTCCGACTTGCAGGATGAAGAGCTATTATTGCAACATCCTGTAATCAAATGTCAGTTACAAACCAAACAACTTGCAATCTGCTTATAGTAAGGTGTTCCTGGTAATAGATCAACAACTGTTGGGGTCTTCTTAGACCAATGTGGTGGTGCACTCTTATATCTAGAAAAGTCTCCTTGCTCCGTGGCTTGAGGCCCCATCATGCTCCATATCACTTCTTTCTTAGCCCAAGTCCAACCTAAGGTCCATCCGGGAGGCGAGACATGGCGGTATTGCTGGAAATTAAACATTGTAATGACTGCCTGCAGGAAAAAATATCAAAATATATCTATATAGCAACATCAAAGATCTTGAATGCACATGTACTATCTATGATTAGGAACATCAAACACAAATAAATGTTTTATGTTACTTACGACATGGCGGTATTGCTGGAAATTAAACATTGTAACGACTGCCTGCAGGAAACAAAATCAAAATATATCTATATAGCAACATCAAAGATCTTGAATGCACATGTACTATCTGTGATTAGGAACATCAAACACAAATAAATGTTTTATGTTGCTTACAATATAGCCATCAGGGGTCCAACTAATGAATCCCACTTTCCATTTGGATCAAGTGCATCATACTTCTGCAATTAACAAACAAAAATAAATATCATTAGATAATCGTTGCCATTTGCCAAAGACTATATACTTTGAAGTAGATTACGTATCATAAACTGTAAATTGGCAACCACATAACAGTAAATCAATATAGCAATCACCCATGATCTGAATTATATAGAACTTGATAAAGTAATGACAAATAGTTCACTCAATGTAATACACTGCTTCTCGCAGATGATTACATAATTAATTTTCTATTATATCAAGCTTCATACAAAACATGAAGTAGCCTAGATCCGGAACCCTATCCCTACAAACGATTACTCACAGATATTATGTATGATGTTTACCCATTGATCACTTGAATAATCCGATTTTTCACACATTAAAAGTTAAAACATTTGTATCTTGTTAATTTGCAAATTGTGAAACGGATGATATATTTTGCATTCTCATTTGTGTCATGATTTGAATGACACAATTAATTTGTAATGTTGGGGATGTAAGAGTTCATGTTTATGTCATTATATTAATTTTTTTTTCCAATGGTATGTCACAATTTGTGACATGGTCTAATGGTTGAGTCTCTTCTTAGTGGACGACCACCCCAAGGTTCAAATCTTGCAAGGCCTACATTTTTTACACAATTAATTCCGAATTTTGCATAGTTTATGATTATGTGGCATTGAGGTGGCATTATCTACGTGTAACGCCTCCTGTTATATATAATTTAGAGATGTATATATATATATATATATATATATATATATATATAGTATTTGTATTTTAATATAATACTAGTACGTATTAAATATTAAATGTAAAAATAGCTTTTTAGGTTGAAAATGTATAAAACATTTTATGTGGATATATATATAACATAGTTACTGAATGGTCCTTAAGGTTATATGAAATTTACACTTTTAACCCTAACGGTGAAACTTTTACACCGTTAGTCCTTGGTTAGATTATATTTACATTTTTGGTCCAAAATATCTAAACATGACATTTTAACACTTCTGGTTACTGTATAATCACTTTCTACCCTTAAGTTATCAAAATGGCAGTTTGATACTAATTTATGTGAAAGTTACAATTTTAACCCGAGTTGCATAATATTTTGCATTTTTAGTCCAAAAATCACAAATATATGAGTTTAATATTTCTGAGAGTTTCATATGCCTCAAACAGCTTATTTAAGTTTATAAAACTGCTTATTACTTAAAAATAGCTTATTTTTAGCTTAAGGGCCTTAAGGGTTTTTAAACAGGCCCGTTAAGCTTTTACGATCCAATGGGTTTTAAATTCATTTGGGCTTGATTATGGGCTTAAAATATAGTCCTTTTAACTTATCCAAACTGCTTATGGGACTGCTTATTCGGAATTGCTTATTTAGAGCTTAGTGGGCTTTAAGGCCCACTCGATAAATATATAGTTTAGGAAAACTGTTTCGAGTGCGATAAACTTATAGGTTCGTTAAGGTAGTATAAGAGCTTATCAAGGGAGCTTATCAAGGGAGCTTATGTGTACTGCTTATTAGTTTAGCTTATGGGAAAATGAGTTGTGTAATTTATTCGATAGGTTACTCGATTAAAATGATTTTATGGGTCGTTTCCTTAGTCAACAACATCAAAGGTCCAAAAGATTATATGACATATATATTGTTTGATATGCAACATGGTGTTAAAATGAGTCTTGATAACTTATTAAATGATGATATATGATATGAATGGTTATTGTTCTTCATTTCTAGCCATCCATAGAATTAGGAGGTCATGTATATACGAAAATGAATAACGAGTGCTCGTAAAATAAATAGAAAGCTTGTGAATGATACGTACGAACAATAAACGTGCGTGAACTTGGAAAAACATAAGTATGTATAGAAAATGTGTTCGAAAGACTTACTACACCAACAAGGGTGGTGAGAAAATGTTGAAATGAACTAGGGATCGAAGGTCTTGCACGTAACACGTTAGAACACTCAAAAAAGAATCGAGATTAATAGTTTACGACTTGGAAGGTTGTATGAACGCCTAGAAAATGTGGCCCTTGCTTCTTGAATGGCTTGGCTAGAGAGAAATACTTAGGAAAATATGTGTGTGATATATGTTTTGAGTAAATGAGTATGTGTGAGTAGTATACGTATAAGTATATGCATAGAACTAGTAATATTGTATTTTATACACACAAGTTAGGTTTGATTTGATGCCAAAGGGATTAGGGAATAACCCTAGCTAGGTACATAAGTATTCTTGATATTAAGGGAGGTGCTAGTGAGGGTGCTTCGGTTAATGTCAAGTGGTGTGGTTCAATATTGTTTTGACATGTACAAGGTCCAAACGACTTAGTAGACGTGACCAAAAGTCTAGAGAAGGTGTGAATAAGGCTCATAGAACTCTCTTGGCTCGGTTACAAGCAAGATACTTAGGTAAAAATATGTTTAGTCGAGTTGGTTAACACTCGGATGAATTTGTACACGAGTCAAATGTTGCTAGCTTTGAGGTTCGTATTAATAGCAAACGTTAGAATTAAACAATAAGGCTTGTCATTCCTGAATCCTTGAAGGGCGGTGGATCAAACCATGAAAAATGTGGTATAGCTTGTGTGTCGAAATATCGAAATATAGAGGCCAAGTAATCGGGGTTTGGATTGGTTAAGAATAAAAGAAATAGGAAAATTGGGCTTGAATAGTAGTGGGCTTTGAATAGCCTGTTGGGCCGAGAACTATGTAATAAGGATCAGTTTGGTTTTTATTCGTATATTGGATAGTCGTGGTACGTGTATGAGCTCGTTCCAAAGTATTGTGAATCACGTCACAACGTTTTTGATTCCTTGTAATGTAATAAATAAAAAAATTAAATTTTGCTCGTAAAAATGGTTAGATGAACTGTAATGATAGATTAATACTTGATTAACATTTATAAATTACTGGGGAATTTTACAGGTTGCTACACAAGCCGGGTCACTTTAAGAAAGATTGTCGGGGTTTAAATACCTCTAATCCTCAGGGAAATTTCGCTAGCACTTCAGAAGATGGTAACGCTCTGTGTTGTGAAGCAGCGGTTACAAATGACGGCAGGAAAAGATTTGCAGATGTATGGTTGTTCGATACTGGAGCTACTTTTCATATGACCACAAGAAGAGAATGGTTTCATCAATATAAACCTATCTCTGGAGGTGGATCTGTGTACAGTTGCAATGATCAAAAACTAAGGATCATTGGAATTGGAAATATCATGGTGAAGGTGCATGATGGTACAGTTCGTACTATTCGGGATGTGCGACACGTGGAGGGCCTGAAAAAGAATCTATTGTCTCTAGGACAATTGGATGATCTTGGTTGTAAGGTTGAAATATAAAACAAGATCATGAAAGTTATAAAAGGAGCGCTTGTACTTATGAAAGGTGAAAAGGTGGCTGCGAACTTATACTAACTGAAGGGAGAGATAATGGAGGAGGCGGAAGCATCTGTTGCTTCACATACTCTGAGTCATAGAGTTGCAATAACATGGCATCAGAAGCTTAGACATATGTTGGAACAAGGAATGAAGATTCTTGTGGAAAGGAAGTTAATTCCTGGCCTCACAAAGGTTTCTTTACCTTTCTGTGAGAATTGTGTTATCAGCAAGCAACATCGCCTAAAATTCAAGACATCAAATTCTAGAAGTGTCTCTGTTCTAGAATTTGTTCACTCTGATGTATGGCAGGCACCGATTCTATCCCTGGGAGGAGCAAAGTATTTTGTATCCTTCATTGATGACTATTCCAGGAGATGTTGGGTGTACCCAATCAAGAAGAAGTCTGATGTGTTTGAAGTTTTCAAGGTTTACAAAGCGCGGGTTGAACTTGATTCTGGAAAGAAGATCAAGTGTTTGAGGACAGATAATGGAGGCGAATACACTGGTAATGAATTTGATACCTTTTGCAGGCAAGAAAGAATCAAAAGGCAGTTCACTATAGCATACACTCCTCAACAAAATGGAGTGGCAGAGCAGATGAACAGAACCTTGTTAGAAAGAGCAAGAGCAATGTTGGCAACTGCAAGCTTGGAAAAATCGTTCTGGGCAGAAGCAGTCAATACCGACTGTTATGTAATAAATCAGTCACCTTCAAATGCAGTTGAGTTGAAGACACCGATGGAGATGTGGACGGGAAAGCCAGTCAACTATTCAGACCATCATATATTTGGAAGTCCTGTGTACGTGATGTACAATTCTCAAGAAACTACAAAGCTGGATCCAAAATCCAGAAAATGTTTGTTCTTAGGGTATACTGACGGAGTAAAGGGGTATCGCTTGTGGGACCCCACTGCCCACAAAGTAGTCATCAGTAGAGATGTTATCTTTATGGAAGATAAAATTCAATAAAATGAAGAAGGTGATAGCACTACAAGAGAAACTACATCAATACAGGTGGAAAAGCAATTTCAGTCGAGTGATTCTTCTGAAGCCGTACCACAGCACAAGGTGAATGAGACAACCGAGTCTCATGATCCAATGACTCGTACTCTTAATCGTGAAAGAAAACGTCCGGTGTGGCACTCAGATTATGTTATGGAGGGCAACGTTGCATACTGTCTTCTTACAGAAGAAGGAGAGCCATCAACTCTTCAAGAAGCACTGAATAGTCCAGATGCGTCGTTCTGGATGGCAGCAATGCAAGAAGAAATTGAAGCTCTTCATAAGAATAAAACGTGGGAACTGATGCCACTACCAGAAGGCAGAAAACCCATTGGAAACAAATGGGTGTATAAGATCAAGAGGAACGGTGATGACCAGGTGGAGAGGTATCGTGCAAGATTGGTAGTTAAAGGATATGCTCAGAAAGAGGGAGTCGACTTCAATGAAATATTTTCCCCTGTGGTTCGAATGACAACTGTTCGAGTGGTTCTGGCAATGTGTGCTACGTATGATTTACATCTAGAGCAGCTAGATGTGAAAACTGCATTTCTTCATGGAAATCTTGAGGAAGAAATTTACATGCTCCAACCAGAAGGTTTTAAACAAAAAGGAAAAGAGAACTTGGTTTGCAGGTTACACAAATCTCTGTACGGTTTAAAGCAGGCGCCGCGGTGTTGGTACAAGAGATTTGATTCTTTCATCATTGGCCTTGGATATAATAGACTACACGCAGACCCTTATGCAGATTACAAGAGGTTTGGAGACAATGATTTTGTCATCTTGCTGTTATATGTTGACGACATGTTGGTTGCAGGCCCCAACAAAGATCGTATCAGTAAACTGAAGGCACAACTCGCTAGGGAATTCGAGATGAAAGACCTTGGACCCGCAAACAAGATTCTAGGGATGCAAATTCACCGAGATAGAGTTAGTAGGAAAAATTGGCTTTCACAGAAAAGTTATGTGAAGAAAATCTTGCGAAGGTTCAATATGCAAGATTGTAAGCCAATATCAACCCCGTTTCCTACTAATGTCAAGTTATCCTCCAAGATGAGTCCTAGTAATGAAGAAGAGAGGATGGAAATGTCTCGAGTACCGTATGCATCAGCAGTGGGAAGTTTAATGTTCACGATGATTTGTACAAGACCAGACATTGCACATGCAGTGTGAGTAGTGAGTCGGTACATGGCGAAACTTGGTAGAGAGCATTGGGAAGCTGTGAAGAGGATCTTTAGATATATTAAAGGAACCTCGGATGTTGCATTATGTTATGGGGAATCGGATTTAACTGTCAAGGGATATGTTGATTTAGATTACGCAGGTGATCTTGACGGAAGTAAATCAACCACTGGGTATGTGTTTACACTTTCTTGTGGAACAATATGCTGGGTTTTAAAACTGCAGTCAGTTGTCACTATGTCAACAACAGAAGCAGAATATGTTGCAGCTGCTCAAGCCAGCAAAGAAGCAGTATGGTTGAAGATGTTGTAGGAAGAGCTCGGGCACGAACAAGAGAAAATTACTCTATTTTGTGACAACCAGAGTGCCTTGTTTCTTGCAAGGAATCCAACATTTCATTCAAAGACAAAGCATATACGAGTTCAGTATCACTTCGTTCGTGAGAAAGTGGAAGAAGGAATCGTAGATATGCAGAAAATTCATACTGATGATAACGTGGCAGATTATCTGACGAAAGCAATCAACTGTGACAAGTTTATATGGTGTCGATCCTCATGCGGCCTAGCAGAAACGTAAGCAACATGGAAGTGCAAGGAAGGATAACGATGTGAAGATTCATTGGGCTTCAATCGAATCTTCAAGTCGGAGATTGTCAGACAATAAATAATGGGGCAAGTTGTTTGACAATGTGAAAAGGCAAATGGCCTTTGAAGAAAGTGAAGAGTCTTGGCCCTTTGTAACTTTGGCTTCACAATATGCCTATAAAAGGCAACAAGATGTGGCTCAGTATGCATCCTATCTCATTCTCTTCCTTTTTCACATAGTGATATTTTCTCCATAGTACTTGTTAGTTAACTTAGAGAGTTTGTGTGATATTTCCTAATCACAAGAGATTAGTCTTGTTAATCCTTGCAAGGAATCCAGCATTTCATTCAAAGACAAAGCATATACGAGTTCAGTATCACTTCGTTCGTGAAAAAGTGGAAGAAGGAACCGTAGATATGCAGAAAATTCATATTGGTGATAACGTGGCAGATTATCTGATGAAAGCAATCAACTGTGACAAGTTTATATGGTGTCGATCCTCATGCGGCCTAGCAGAAACGTAAGCAACATGGAAGCGCAAGGAAGGATAATGGTATGAAGATTGATTGGGCTTCAATCGAATCTTCAAGTCGGAGATTTTCAGACAATAAATAATGGGGCAAATTGTTTGACAATGTGAAAAGGCAAATGGCCTTTGAAGAAATTGAAGAGTCTTGGCCCTTTGTAACTTTGGCTTCACAATATGCTTATAAAAGGCAATGAGATATGGCTCAGTATGCGTCTCATCTCATTATCTTCCTTTTTCACATAGTGATATTCTCTCCATAGTACTTGTGAGTTAACTTAGAGAGTTTTTGTGATATTTCCTAATCACAAGAGATTAGTCTTGTTAATCCTTGTAATTAGAGAAAAGGTGTAACTCCTAGTTTTCATCATAGTGAAACGTATTTTTCCTTGCCCGTGGTTTTTACCCTATTTGGGGTTTTCCACGTTATATCTGTGTTTCATCTTTTATTATACTTCATATTTTAGTTGTGAGTTTGCTTCAGTCCGATGTCACTTTTCTCAATATGCCAAACCATAAAAACCAGGTTATACGTTATATACATCATGCATTTTATATATTTTTTTATGTCGTAGTTGATTTCTTAATCTGTTGTATTTAATATCAGGATATCGCAATCAACAATGAGGCAGCAAAAAAGAAAAAACGTGAGGAGAACCTCATAACAAGTCGGGAACGATAATGGCGATCTTTATGTTCATGAGGTAACACTCATTTCTACACTTTCATTTTGTTTCAGATTACTATTTATTCATATGAAGGTGTAATGCTGTTTTTCGTCTTTAAACAACAACATGACGACAATGGGAAACTTGATACACAACCGTTGGTTGATGAGGTGATTCGCGAATCTAAGAAAAGGAGAAGGGAAGCAATCTTGGCGACATGGAAATGGAATGATGTTATTGAAATCGAAAGCTCGGACGATGAGAGCATTTTCGATGAGGATGTTGATACTCTTGATGATACTTTGGATGATCTTTATACATACATACATACATCCATTGATATATAGATACATGTATATATGATTTATAGCTGACATGTTTAGAGAATGGTGTCATCCATATGCATGGACATACCTTCTATGATTAATACATACATACATACATACATCCATTGATATATAGATACATGTATATATGCAAACATGAATGTATATGTGTGTATAGAGAACAAGCTTGAAGTGGGCCTTTGTTTTGTGGGAGGAATATATCAGTACCAAAGTTGCACAACAAATTTTACTATGTGAGTTGATTCAGTTGGGGTGATAAAGGTGCTATGAAGTTTGATAAATAATAAACTGCTCTATTAGGTATGCAATTATAGTAGAATTCATGTATTGTTTATAGTATAATGTGTCACAGAAGTTATATCAGTTATAGTAGAATTCATGTATTATTTATATACCAGTGATAATAAAATTCATGTAGTGTTTATAAAATATACTCACAACAAGTTTATAAATTTTCTTTTTTAAATTATTGAATCGTCATACCCGGGAAACGCACGGGTATTGTACTAGTTACTATATTGTGTGGGTGTGATTGGTTTTGTATTATAATTTAAAAGAAATGTTTATTTAAATTAGAAATTGAAAGAAAAGAAAAGAAATACTTATTTAATTGAAAAAGAATAAGACAAGGGTACTTTAGTCATTTAATTTTGGTCAAGGACCAAACATGCAGCCAAAACTTCAAAATGGGGACCAGCGTTGCACTTTCGAAAGGATGAGGACCAAACCAGCAATTTGGCCAAACCACAAGGACCAAAAATGCAATTTACTCTAAAATTTATTTAACAAAATAAGTACTTTCAAATTTATTTAAGATAATAAGGTATTTTTGAAAGCCCACCACAAACGCAATAACATAAGTTTATGAAATTTAAGATGGTCTAGATAATTAGTTGATTGTCAATGTCTTGCTTATGTTTTAGTTTCAGTAATACAAGTTATTTCGTTCAGAAAAAAATAAAGTCCAAATCTGAGTTGTTCATGTTCAGCTTTATTATACACAGAACCAAGCATATCTAAAGTACAACAATGAACAGCCTTCTTCCACCAATGTCATGACTCATGACTGTGTAATTTACTCAACCATAGCATGACATTGACAACAATGAACAGCCTTCTTCCACCAATGTCATGACTCATGGCTTCATTTTTTTCTGAACGAAATAACTTGTATTACTGAAACGGAAACTTGAGCAAGACATTGACAAGCATGTAATTATCTAGACGACTAGACCATGTTAAATTTCATAAACTTGTGTCGTTGTGTTTGTTGTAGGATGAACAATGCAACATTGAAAAATACCTTATTATCTTAAATAAATTTGAAACTACTCATTTTGTTAAATAAATTTTAAAAATACTATTGTTAACCAAAAAACTCGACAAATAATTCTGTTAGTTTGTCCGTTAATTGCATAATTTGCAAGTCAAGTAAAAGGGTATTGTGTTCATTTTGATCCCCCCACCCCCATAAGCTAGCCAGACACTCGTTAGCCCATTCCTTTTATTCTTACATTCTCCATCTAACAGTCACACAAATTAAAACACACACATCACTCAAACAAATCCAAATGGAACATATTCTTGCACTGGCCAACCACAACCAAGAGAACCGGCATGAAATTCGACCGAGACCAAATCCATCCCAACACTTGCGACTAATTAAACGCCTAAAAGAACCACCATTTTATGTTGTTTTTTGTGTATAGTTCGTTTGAAGGTGGTGGGTGTTGGAATTACATAACATGACTAACATATATATAAAACACATAAAACATCAAAGAGCATGCGGAAGCGTAAGGATCATATAACATGTAATTAGTTAACCGAATAATAAAAGAAAATGCGTACCTTTGTGATTCCTAGCAAAACAAGTCATGTCAATCATACTTGTTGACAAGACATAAATCGACTAATTTTGATCTATCGGAATTTTGAGAATACTTATTTCAAGAATTCAATTAGTGAAGTTCTTGTATGTGTGCATTCAACTATCTTGATATTGCCACATAATATTTCATAAAATGTGTAACATCCTCAACCACCAATTTATGACAATTAAACTTTCAAACCTTTTATACTTTAAAGTATTCTAATTTCTTAATGTATAATGCAACAATGCTCTTAGTTGAGCACAACTAGTTCATATGGCCATTAATCAAGGATGAAATCCTACCATGACTAGTATTGAGTGTCATCTCAATTTAAACCAGCATTATTGTATATAAACAACAATATGCTCTTTAAAAATCCGTAAACTTAATATCCATTGTGTAATGTTTGATGCCTTCCAATCTTTCAAGATTTTTCGGCTATAACAATTATGCAACAATTTGCCATATTGTTCATACTTAGAATCTATGAGCAATTCCAGACTGAGAATGTAATTCTATATCCAACCATATTCATTACACTTAGTTACCTAATAACTTTCAATTAGATATCAATGTTGTCAAATCATCTTTCATCCAAGCATGATACAACAAATAACATGATGTACATGAAAAATCTTTGTGTCAAACTTATATTTCATTCATGTTATATTTTTTCAAAGGTATGTATCCATTTAGACTTTCTAATAATATATCATGTTCTATTAGAATTAATTATTTTACCGCTTATTTTTATAACAATAAACATATATTCCATGGTTGTATGTTTATTTCCTAAATCTTCAAGTGAAGTTTCATTCCAAACTAAGACTTAACATTTAACGTATATGGAATGTTACTTCCTATATGTTATACAACATATATGAAATAAGAAAATAAACATAATGCTCCCACTAGCTTTCAGGAATACTAAAGAATTATCTTATTTTAATTATAAATCAAAACTTGGATTTAATAATTAATATAAGTATATCTCCTAGATGCATGCATTAATCCATTCATGAATTATTGCACTTTGTACACTTCCAAAGATTATTTGAATTCAAATACTCCTTTTGATTACTTATTGTCCTCGCACAAGTAATTACTCAAGAAAGAGTTTTGATATTCCATTGTCAATTTCATATTAATGAAACTAAGGATGACAATTATAATCTTTATACATTTAATGTGTCTAGAAAGAATATTCAATCACATTTAATTGCTTAAGTGTGATTAATAATCTTGTCATAAGACATACATTAAATATGTTTACAAAACTGTCCATATGATTTCTACACAAAGATTTAAACATCTAGGATTTTCATTCCCTTTGAAGAAACTCATCTTCATTCTATAGTCTAACTATAGAGTTCAAGATAAACTAAGTTTCCAAAAACTAATTATCTTTATGGACTGCATCTTAACATTCATAGTATGAGTAATTTGCCAAATTCAATATTTGCAATTCATCTTAATGATCAACAGGTTTACCATAATCCTGTAACTCATAATAATCAGCATATTATTCAAATATTTGAGATATCCTTGCGGATCTATGAATGAGAATTCCATCATCTTGAGATTTAATATTAACTTATTTAACCTCATCATGACATTCACTAGTGTATTTTTAGAAGATTATGTATCTTGTAATTTTATCTTTTCAAGATAAAAACTCCCACTTGGCTTTTGCAATTTATAGACTATCTATAAATACTTAGCAAGTAGAGCAACACCAAATTGTTCTCTTTTGGGACATTACAAATACACATTGACAGTTCCTGATATTAGTTTGTTAATATCTAGCTTCATCAGAAGTTTAAGAAATTCAGAACTTCATTTTAAGACTTAATGTGATTCATCACATTCCATAATAAATGGTGTCTAATTAATCTTCTAGGTTGGAGTCTTATTGAGTATATACAATCCATACTCAATTTTCTAACCTTGATAACTTTTGGAAGAAAAGAAGTTATAGTTATCTTTAATCAAATGATACCAATAGAGTTTGATTCTCCTAACTGAACACACCACAAACTTGTGGTATTTCATTAGAACTAATATTGTGAGACAATCTAACAATATGTAAGATAAACTTATACTCCTTTTGGCTTACCTATTTGCCAACTACGTCAATTTAATGGTGAAATAGATTTTTCAAGCTAATTGCATGCTTTATAACACAAGTACTTTTTAACTAAGTCACTTCATGTTCATGTCTCAACAAGAAGACATAAACTGTTATAATCCCACTATACGTTATAAATCATTGATCAACTCAATGACTTCTTGTATATGTCTTAATAAAGAAGACATAACAAGTTAACGTCTTACTGTATATTATAATAAGTCTTGTAACAACTAAAAGACTTCATATTTATAACTTTACAATAAAGTATAAACATGTATAACTAAAGTAATCATGAACACCACAATTTGGTTTCAATAGTAATTTCAAGTTAATTTATTACTTTATTTATTTATGACATTCCTAGAATACATAAATATTCAAATTTGAAGTAGTCTTGTTAATATTGACACATGTTCTAATAGGTGTCTAATTTAGAAACTGTAAATTCTCCATGTACGGTCTCACGTAATCATGGAAATTCACCTTATCATTGCAATCTAGTCAAGGTCTCACTTAATCTAAATTTCAACACCAAGTGTTTCTTGAATTAGATGTGTATTAGTCATATTTATAACGTTAGTTTCTTACCTTGCGGTCAAGACAATCCTTTAAATCATATCTCTATGTGTTGTTTCTGGCACACAATTACAAGATTTCTCCCACTTGTGCATGGAACAACATCATGTAGCAGAAAACAACACGACACACTTTTGTTTATGTGATCAATATAATTTGTGTCATAGATATTAGTATAGCAAGTAAATGTAGAACTTCACTGTCTAGTAAGGAAACGTACATGACTAACCTTTAAAAAAACATAAGTGTCTACAATTGAAAAGTAATTATCTTGAGACATTCAAAAAGATAATCTGGGTTACTACCAAGACAATAAAGCATGTAGCTCCCACTGAATTAGAGAACATTACAATAATCCCTTATTTAGTAAAAAGATTCAATGCTCCCACTGGATTTGACAACATTGTAAGTGTTTCATAACCAGTGAAAACAAATATCCTGCTTTTAACTTTCCTACATCTTTGGAGGCTCATACGTAACAATTACTTAGGTACTCCAAGAGTGTATTTTACTATGTAGATAATGGACTATCCATCAATACAATTAACTTGAAAATTGGGCATGCAATTTCTTTCTTTAATAGGTCTATCATCCCCACAATGGTATATAGTACCTCTAAAGGGTTAAAGGAACAACAACTAGATAAAATATTGATGAAGCGAAAAGTGTACCACTTTTAGGGGGTTATTTAAGCCCTAAATCGTATTTATTTGATCAAATATTGACCTAAATCGTTCCTTTTGTCATTTTAGGTACTTTGGAGAAGAAATCTGGAAAAGGAAGCATTTTGGACGTTTTTGGAGCATAAAAGTGAAGAAAACGACAAAGTCTCAAAATCGGCTGGAAAAGTACCTTTGACGGCGTCAAGTATTGCTCTTGACGGCGTCACGGCTTGGCAAAAGAGGTGGATATGAAAAATACACATGATAAGCCAGGGAGTTTTACAAAGGAAACCTGACGGCGTCACCCTTTAAGGTAATCAAGGCCATCACGGTTTAACTTAAAGAGAGATGGCGTCAAGCCCATTTCTGACGGCGTCAACCTTTGATAAGCCAGAGCGGATTTTGGAGCACTAAAGAGGGACGGCGTCAGGAAGGCCATCCGGGAACCCTAGACACGGCGAGGTGACGGCGTCAAGATCTACAACGTGACGCCGTCAGCCCTTAAACTCTATATATAGTTTTTCAATTTTTTGTCATTGGTGTGCAACTTTGTGAGGAGAAACCCTAAGACAAATTTCTGCCATTTTTAAGGGTTTTCATACCCTTGGATCTCCCATGTTTAATTGAAGATAAGTAATCATTTAATCAATCAATATGTCTATGTGTTGTTTGATTATATCTTGTTCTTGTCTTTTGATTAACATGCTAGGCTAGATTTATCTTGTGTTTGCTTAGATCTAATGAAACCTAGCTATTGATTATCGGTTGTTAATGTGTTATTAATTGTATTGGATGATTGTTTATCGATGTTAGGCTTAAGAAAACTGGCTAACCTCCTATACGGTAATTTGCTTGAACGTCTTAAGAAACATGAACCAATGCGTACTAAGGTTTTTATGGTTGTATTTAATGCATGAGCGAATTCTAGTGATCCCATGTTAGGAGCTTCTTAGCCGGCTCGACATAGGAGTGAAGTAGGAGCTTGTAGAGTTGGGGAAGTACGTACGCCACCCCACGATTGGTATTAAGGAATACACCCGTCATCCACGCAACTAATACACACTAATCAACCGGTAAAAGATAGTTAGGGAGTAAGGACATCTAAGTAAACACATTTCTCTCCACATAAGTTTCACAACCTTTTCATTTTCGTTATTTTATTTTATTTGCATTCGTAGTTATTTGGGTTAGTTGACTAGCAACTAATTCCGCCCACTCCTTCAAACCCGAGATTTTACTTGCTTTCAAAAAATATAAAAATACAAAAAGAATCTTCCCTCACCCTTAGACCTATTAAAGTAGTTTTTCAATCCTAACGACACTATTCCCTGTGGAGAACGATCAATCCCCCGTACTTACCACTACACTATACTACATCGGTCAGGTACACTGCCTGGTGGGGTTGTAAGCCTCTTGAGATCCCTCGAGAGGTAAAACCTGTTGTAAGGTTGCAAAACCACGCATCAAGTTTTTGGCGCCGCTGCCGGGGAATAGTTATTGTTTAGGTTGAATTTTTATTTTATTAGGTCTACTCACTAGATTCCTTTCTAGTGAGATTTTTATTTTTATTTTTTCTAGGTTTTCTTTAGTCTATCTTTTTTCTTCGTTTCTTTGTTCGTAACCATTACCATCCGACATCATGGAAGGTGGTAATATCCTCGATCCCAACAACCCACCACCACAACAACACCCACCTCCTAGAGCCCGTACCTTAGGAGACTACTCTAGTCCTAGCCACCATGGCTATCGAAACACCATTGAGCTCACTCAAGGAGCCAAATGTCACTCCCTTGCGTTCCGACACCATCCGGTTGGTGCAAAGCGGATGCGCATTCCATGGACTTCGTTCTGAAGATCCTAATCAACATCTCAAGGACTTTCTCAAAATCGTTGATTCCATAGACCTTGATGTCGCCACTCGAGAGGCGACCCGACTGCGTCTCTTTCAATTCTCTCTGCGGGACCAAGCTAGTCAGTGGCTAGAGCGTCTACCCGCAGGATCCATCACCTCTTGGGATGATCTCACCACTCGTTTCCTTGCTCAGTTTTTCCCACCAGGAAGAACTACCAAGTTAAGGAAGGATATCTTGATGTTCGAACAACGTCGAGGCAAAACCCTATATGGGGCATGGATTCGATTCAAGGACTTACTCCAAAAAGTCCCTCATCATGGCATAAATCTCTGGCTTCAAATTCAAATCTTCTATGACCATGTTGATTACCACACCAAGCGTGCCATCGATCGAGCCGCCGGAGGAAGATTGCGTGACAAAAGCGCCGAGGAATCATGGGAAATCATTGATGAGCTTGCATCCGACGATGATGAATTGTGGCAAGTTTCCCACGACGTACGCTCGGTGGTCAAGACATATTCATCGCCCGATAAAGCCAATCAAATCACTGAGGAAAGCGTTAGTGAACTTGAGAAAAGGGTTGCATATCTTATGGAAAAGCAAAAGAGACCCTTAAGTCCACAAAAAGCAACAATTAACTCGGTCTCAAGCGTTAAGCAAATACCATTGTCCGAATCACCCCTTAGGGAAAATACTAAACCCTTCCATAAGCACGCTCAACCCAACTCACCACCTCAAGAACTTAGTCCAACATTCGAAGCTCGAATGAGAGAATACATGTCAAAACACTCCGAACGGTTGGCAAAATTTGAGGAAGCCGTCTACAAACAGAAGGAGGAAATGGAAGAGAAGATGGCAGAGATGATGAACCTTTTGAAAGAATACGCAAATACAAAAGCACCTGAAAAAGTGCTGGTGCGAAATGACGTTGAAGTTCCCAACACTAAATTCGTCAAGGCCATCTCCGTCATCCAAGAGGGCGAATATGATGGAAGAGGGAAATCGATAACTATGGAAGTTAACAAAATTGACCTCGTCCCACTTAATGATGGATACACCAATGCCTGCAACTGCGATTCAGACAAAGGCAAGGAGGCGCCCTCTAAGGAGCGCCAAGTGATAGAACCGCCTAAGTCACAACAAGTGAGGCATTACTTGAAACACGAAATAAACGAGGAGACCATAAACGATTGGGTGAGAAACTATCGACGTACTCATCTACCCAACAAGGAGTCCAAGAGAAGGGAACCGGATGATGAATCTGACACATTACCCGGAGGGCAATTGTATGAGAGCCTCATAAGACAAAAGTTAGTGGAAAAGCAGGAATTCTACGGGGTCTTCGAAATACCATGTAGCATTGGAAAACTCAAGTATCTGGATGCAGTAACTGACCAAGGTTCCGACGTAAATTTGATGCCTTTATCCGTTTATGTCCAGTTAACCGACAAACTGCCATCCATCACCCGTACTAAACTCTCCTTTGCAAAACATTCTTATGAGTACCCGTTAGGAATTGCAGAAGATGTGTTGGTCAACGTTGCCGGATTCCTGTATCCGGTCGACTTCATGATTATTGAAAGAAATGATATGAATATGCCAATAATCCTTGGGGCACCCTTTCTCGTTACCACTAGGGCACAAATCAATTACGAAAATAGTACCATCCAAATGAAGAAGAGGAAGAAAACAATAAACTTCCCAACGATCCCACGACATATACGAGATGTTGCTCTACAAAAGAAGATGGAGGCGAACCCCAATATAATCCGTGGTAATGTTCGAGAGAAAATCCGTGCATGGGAGGCAAGGATTAAGAATTACAATGAAAATGAGATTAGAGAATGTAAGGGTGGAAATAACGATTATATTGAGGCTGATGAGCAGACCAATAACCCCGTTGAATTTACAAAAGGAGACTCAGTGCTCCAAAGGCATTCAGAAACAAAAGCACCTACCAATGAACCAAGTCCCTGGTGGTACGGACCATTCACAATTAAAAGTCTACACCAAGATGGGGTAGTAAGCTTGACCAGCAAGGGGGGAGGAGAAGTGACTGCGAATGTCGAGCGATTGAGACACCACCACCCTGATAACAAGGATTATATCTATCAGGGATACGTCATTATGAATGATGGAATCACGTAATGTACGTGACTTTGAGTCTAGCTACAAGACTCGTTAATAAAGAAAAGCGCTTCTTGGGAGGCAACCCAAGCTTTATTTGCTTTGTGTGTTTATTTATTTGTTTGTTTGATTTTATTTGCTTCCGTATGTATGTTTAATTTTTATTATTATTGATTCATGTTCAAAACTAACTTGTGAAAATGCTTTATCTTGTTTTTAACTTCGTCTTAACTACATATAAAGGTATTTTGCAAAAGTTAAGTGTAAGGGAAATCCAAATCGGTTTTATAAGAACAAATGAACATGAATCATAACAATAATAAATTAACATACATATTAGTATTTGTTTGAGTCAAATGCTTGTATCGAGTCATAATGATATTTTGCAGGAATTCCAGGAAGTAAGGTATAGGTTTTTCCAGAAATTTTCCGGAAACTTAACATGAGAATTCTGTCAGATCATTTCTGACGGCGTCAGGTGTTAATTTTCTGAAATTTTTGAAAGTTTTGTTTTCATAAAAAGTTTTTATTAAATCTCTAACTTATAATCTCCAGGAATCTGCAAAATTATCATTCCACAAGCATTATATCCTTATATAGAATTTATCCCGCCGATGTTATGCAGGTTTTCGTGTTTGTTTTCTCAGGTTTAACAGGTTATTTTGGACAAGGAGATGTATGTGGAATCAAGCTTTTGGCGATGCATTAGTCTTGGAGCTTCTACATTCTCTTGGAAGAAGATCTAACCATGTTACCTCATTATCCACCAAACGAATCAGGGGAGTATTTGATTTCATTCTTTTACCTCATTTACTTTTACACCTTGTTATTTGAACATTGGGGACAATGTTCATCTTAAGTGTAAGGGGGGGTAAAGTACGATACTTTTGAGAATGCTTTTACACTTGATTTTCGTTTGTCTAATGGTAGATGTGTAATAAAACTGAGATAAATACCTTTTAGGGCAATTTTAGTGCCAAATTTAAAATTTTTTACAACATATAGGAGTGAAACTTTGATCTTAATGAGCGTCTCATGGATAGGAGTTATATGACTAGCACAAAACCGTACCACTAAAAAATTTTCCACCCCCAAATATGTGAGGTTCGCCCCTAGAATTGGTAGGAAAAGCATTTATGCTATGATGTGTGTACCGGTAGCACTTAGATTCTAGAACTTGCGTTAGGACCATTCCGAGGCCACAAGTGAGACTACATTCGTGTAGTTAGATTTACTACATGATAAGAGGCATTAGGATTAACCCATTGTTTTACACCTGTGTTTTTGTTATAATTACATTGGCTACATTGGTCAAGTAATTCTCCCACACCCTTTGCGTTGTACTCATTTTTAGTACACGATACCCCTAGTACACCCCTCAGAGCCTATCTTTTCGTTTCTACCTTTAAGCATTTTACTTAAAGGAAGAATTTGTTTACACCCACTTAAATGTACACCCAAATCGCCTTAGCCTACCTTGTATGCACTCATCTTTAGTGCATTTTTGTGACAACATTTGTTTAAACCCTAAGTTAATTATCTAATTGATTACATGGTTGCTAAGTCGATTCATATCCTTGTACATATTGTTTTGGGACGATTGGGACTCATGGGTAAAGTACTAGTGTAATGGAGTAATGGGGAAGAACAACATTATTACCCCCATATGTGCTAAATATTTTAAAAGTACTCCAAGTGTTTCGATTATCTTAATTCGAGTCATTAGAATAATTATTTGTAAAGTTATGTAAAAGTTCAAGTGTAAGGGGAGAACCGAGGCCCCTATGATGTATTATTTTGGATGGTAGGGCAAGAGTGTATGAAAAAAAAAATACAAAAAAATGAGAAAAAGAAAAGTAGAAAAAACATACGGACTACCATCCCGTTTCATTTTATGTTTATTTTATGTTTTTGTTATTTTGTTTTTAGCTTAAGTCGAGTCTAGTCTTGGCTTAGCAACGCCATATTGTACATGTAATTAATCAAGATCTTTAACTCGCCACCAGTAAAATATCCCTTATCCAACAAATCCGTGTTTATTATATCCCTACACCTAACGTTATAACCCGTTTAAAAGCCCTCTTTGATAGTTTATCTTAGGTGCTTACGCCTAGTGGAGGAGGTTTTTGATCCTTTCCCAAGCCTATGGTAATCTATTTGCTATGACAGGTAGTGAGATATATTATCCGTTTTCATTTATGAGATTTATTTTGATGACACCTGAGAGATGTGAGTATCTAAACACTACTTGTGAGGTGCTAGTTTGTAATCTCCGTGCTTATTATGATTAAAGTGGAACGACTATTTGTTGTAAGTACTTTTATATTAGCGTTAAATGACCCCTAACTTGTATTTTGATTAGAATAAAAGCGCATTTGCTTGAGGACAAGCAAATCTCAAGTGTAAGGGTATTTGATGAAGCGAAAAGTGTACCGCTTTTAGGGGGTCATTTAAGCCCTAAATCGTATTTATTTGATCAAATATTGCCCTAAATCGTTCCTTTTGTCATTTTAGGTACTTTGGAGAAGAAATCTGGAAAAGGAAGCATTTTGGACGTTTTTGGAGCATAAAAGTGAAGAAAACGACAAAGTCTCAAAATCGGCTGGAAAAGTACCTTTGACGGCGTCAAGTATTGCTCTTGACGGCGTCACGGCTTGGCAAAAGAGGTGGATATGAAAAATACACATGATAAGCCAGGGAGTTTTACAAAGGAAACCTGACGGCGTCACCCTTTAAGGTGATCAAGGCCATCACGGTTTAACTTAAAGAGAGACGGCGTCAAGCCCATTTCTGACGGCATCAACATTTGATAAGCCAGAGCGGATTTTGGAGCACTAAAGAGGGACGGCGTCAGGAAGGCCATCCGGGAACCCTAGACACGGCGAGGTGATGGCGTCAAGATCTACAACGTGACGCCGTCAGCCCTTAAACTCTATATATAGTTTTGCAATTTTTTGTCATTGGTGTGCAACTTTGTGAGGAGAAACCCTAAGACGAATTTCTGCCATTTTTAAGGGTTTTCATACCCTTGGATCTCCCATGTTTAATTGAAGATAAGTAATCATTTAATCAATCAATATGTCTATGTGTTGTTTGATTATATCTTGTTCTTGTCTTTTGATTAACATGCTAGGCTAGATTTATCTTGTGTTTGCTTAGATCTAATGAAACCTAGCTATTGATTATCGGTTGTTAATGTGTTATTAATTGTATTGGATGATTGTTTATCGATGTTAGGCTTAAGAAAACTGGCTAACCTCCTATACGGTAATTTGCTTGAACGTCTTAAGAAACATGAACCAATGCGTACTAAGGTTTTTATGGTTGTATTTAATGCATGAGCGAATTCTAGTGATCCCATGTTAGGAGCTTCTCAGCCGGCTCGACATAGGAGTGAAGTAGGAGCTTGTAGAGTTGGGGAAGTACGTACGCCACCCCACGATTGGTATTAAGGAATACACCCGTCATCCACGCAATTAATACACACTAATCAACCGGTAAAAGATAGTTAGGGAGTAAGGACATCTAAGTAAACACATTTCTCTCCACATAAGTTTCACAACCTTTTCATTTTTGTTATTTTATTTTATTTGCATTCGTAGTTATTTGGGTTAGTTGACTAGTAACTAATTCCGCCCACTCCTTCAAACCCGAGATTTTACTTGCTTTCAAAAAAATATAAAAATACAAAAAGAATCTTCTCTCACCCTTAGACCTATTAAAGTAGTTTTTCAATTCTAACGACACTATTCCCTGTGGAGAACGATCAATCCCCCGTACTTACCACTACACTATACTACATCGGTCAGGTACACTGCCTGGTGGGGTTGTAAGCCTCTTGAGATCCCTCGAGAGGTAAAACCTGTTGTAAGGTTGCAAAACCACGCATCAAATATCCTAGTTTGCCTTTACTACCTTTTGCGGTAAGCAGTCTAGCTTCTAATTTAATAACTCATAATTTTCCAGTTAACCAAATGTCATATTTGTTACAAAAGAATTTAATCGCCGAATGAATACTTATCCATTTTCTACGTCTAATTTTTTTTATTAAACGTTATCAGTTTATCTAATCACAACAACTAACTAATATGACGTAACTCACATTCTTAATAAACATGCTCATCAACACCAACGTGCCTTATATTTATTACAAATAAGCATTCTTTATATGTCAAGTATAAAATTTTTTCCACTTTTATTTACCACTTTATGTTATTTCGTTAACGTATGACTATCAAACGTTCAAACTAAACTAAACGTTAAAGTATAATACTTTGAAGCATGAGTACAAGTCTCTAAAGCATAGAAACCTTAAACTTGATTTTCTCATAATATCAAAAGCCTAATGTACAACTTCCTAAAGCTCATGGTACAAGTATATAATGCATAAACTCAAAATATATTTATTTCATTTCTATTTTGAATCTTGCGACCAAATAACCAAACAAGGATTGCACCTCGCATATTTCAGGTCTGTTTTTAAATATTTAATACCAATTATTATTACGTTTTTATTAGATGATATTACTTTTAGTAACGATAACAAAAGTTTAATCGTGTGAATTATACTCACGACCAATACAAGATTAGGATGAGCCTATATGTTCAAAATACTCAAATTCATCAATAGTCATATTTCATATGAACTATTGCCACTTTGTTGTTTTTACATTATGCTCTTTACGTAATACGAGTACTCAAACTTATGTTATTAGGTTTTTATCAACGTATACGCTCTCCATTAAACTTATCACACGTCTAATATAATTGGTTGGATTATATTGATAAACTTTGACATTTTTATAAGTATTATATTTTTACGTTACCCAGTTTTAAGTTTCGTGACTTAAGGACTTAACGTTAGTAATTACCAGGATCAAACTATACCTTAAACTATTAATATGTGTCCCATAATTATGCCACATAGCAATTGTCATTCATAACATACGTGCATTCTTCCTTTACCATGACATGCTAATATGATCATATATATATATATATATATATATGTATATATATATATATGTAATATATATATATATGTATATATATATATATGTATATATATATATATGTATATATATGTATATATATATATATATATATATATATATATATATATATATATATATGTGTGTGTGTGTGTGTGTGTGTGTGTGTGTGTGTGTGTGTGTGTGTGTGTGTATATATATATTATATATATATATATATATATATATATATATATATATATATATATACGTGTATGAATATGCTCCATATGATCATATATGTACGTGTATGGAAATTGCTCAATGTGATCATATATATACGCTCCATATGATCCTATATATACATTGCTCCATATAACCCTCTCGATTCATACCATACGTGTTCTATTATGCAACTTTCATTCATCTATGGTTCTAAAATTGTACACCATTCATAGCTTTGTGGCTAAGAGTCGAACAAGCATGCAAGTTGGCCACATGCAATCCAAATTTTTGTGGCTATATATATACGATCAAGCATACACTCTTTCAAAACACTAATAAAAATTTTGTTTCTTTCTTTTTCTCTTGCAACCTAACGAACCACAAGCACCCTTTTTATCCATTATTTAAACTTTGATCTTTGCTAGTTATTCGATTACTAGTAGAAGGTTATGATCCTAACTTTTATTCTTAACTCATTTCCACCACAAATCATCTAAAAATATTACCAAATTTCACCTTGATCCATGGTTTTTCATTAAAGTTTTTGCAAGCTATATTTAGCTAAATCAAGTATTTATAAGGGTGGATTTTTAATATGGAAGCTTGGTTTTGATTTGTGATCATGTTCTAGCTTTTGTTGTTTTCTTCATCTCTTGTAAGTTTTTGATATATATATATATATATATATATATATATATATATATATATATATATATATATATATACATATATATATATATATATATATATATATATATATATATATATGCTATTCGACACACACACACATACTAGACACTAGACTATTGTATCACCATGTTTGTGTATATTTTATGCTCAATCTTTATCTACTAAAGTCTTTATGGTTAAATTGTAAGTTATGATATTTAGTTATTTGACATGAGATGTTAGTGAAATTAATTGGTGGAATAGAAACTAGGATAATTTGGAGTTGTTAAGATGGTGGGAATATTGCAACAATCGTTGGAAGGGTTTAGGATTAAAGTGTTTTTGAAAAATTAGTTTAAACGACGAAATATACACTTTTGGACCCCGTTGTCCCGAAACAGAAAATACACCAACTTGGACTTATAATTTTCAACATTAGGATAAAGTGATAGAAACTAGACACTATAAGCTAAACGTGACCGCTTGAACCACTAAAAACGGACTTATAACGAGAAAGATACGTTATTTTTAAGTTACGACAAAAATTATATTTCTTATATAAAAACTGCACTTTATTAGTAAGTATATATACTTGAGTTTTGGGATAAAACTTGGCTAATAGGAGTAATACAAGTAATGGTTGGTTAAGGAAGTTGGTAAATATATACTGGGACGTTTTCCGGAAAAATATAAAATTTGGTAAAGTACGAACTTACGAACGGGTCATGCCAAATTTTCATTAGATACTTAATACTTGGACTATTTATTTATCTAAAACGACGATATAAAAACTAAACCATCAAACTAGACTTTCTAAACGGTAAAAATGAATATTTCCTATAACCACGTCGAACAGACGAGACTAGACTTTTATGAACAATAAAAGGGTTATTGTTTAGAAAACCCGACAAAAAGACGAACACCAGACAAAAGGATGAAAAATGACAAAAAGACGAAATATTTTATTAATCCATAAAGGAGTATAATTTTACGTTTGCCATAAAAACGAGATACTAAGAGCTCATTTAAAGTAGCAAACACGGGAACACTTGTCAAGTGTCGAACCTTATATATTACGTTATTAGACGTAAAAAGTATTTTAGTTATAGAACTAAAGCACAAACATGTCATAGTGATACAAAGTCTAGGAAACACTTTCACACATATTGCATTTCATATAGTGTATACTAAGTCAAATTATACTCACTAGGTTGCGTTTCGGAACCGTCGTACTCTATTTCTTGAATTACTCATTTTCGAGCTATTACTTTACTACGGTGAGTTTCATAGCCCCTACTTTTATACGTTTCGAAATATTTTTGGAGGAGATACATGCTCAACTATTTTCATTTACTTTCACAAGTACTCTAAACTTTTACGGATTACCGTGAGTCATAGCCCCTCTTTTTCTTATTTTGAACTCTTTGGGGGAGATACATACTCGTTTTATTTACGGATTTTACTCATTTATTATAGACAATTTACTCAGTTGATGAAACACTCTATTTGTTTATTGAAACTTAATACATGCTTTTCTGTATGCTATCCTGATTAATATTGCCTAAGTTAACCACTATTGCCATTAAAAAGTCCCTCATATCATGAACCATTAATCACTTGCGAGTGAATGCGAATATTGTGAATAGATCTATTGGAGGTTGACAGCCCATTTGTGTTAGCCGGATAGATAGCCTTTGTGCGAGCCGGATAGATAGCCAAATGCACTTTATTTGAGAGAACAATAGAAAGTTGGCAAGCTCCTACCCGAGGGCCTTGTTATTTACATTTTTATAATGTCAGTAACTTACGTCATTATTATGATGTTACACATGTTAACGCTTGAGTTTCATGAGGCTTAGAGCAATATTATGGTACTGTAATGATACGGTACTTCCACTACTGAATTTATGGGTGCAACAACGGGGCCCACTGTCTACTAAACTTGAAACTTGTGTTCAACTGATTATTATACAAACACTATGGATTCACACAATCTTTGACCCGATTAGGGCAAATAAACAAACTACGGGTGTATAACAACGTAACCCACTATTCGTTTTATTGATATTTGTATTTATTACAATTATCACTCAAACTTGAAACTATTGAAATTAACTGTTTTACTTATAAACTCTATGAACTCACCAACCTTTGTGTTGACACTTTTAGCATGTTTATCTCAGGTCCATAATGAACGAGGATGGCACGGATACTGATAGAAGGCTAAAATCTAATTATCATTCGAAACTTATTTAACAAACTGTAAAACTACTGGGACCTTATGAAATTGGGGGTCTTACAGATTGGTATCAGAGCTATAGTTATAGAGAAACGGGTCTAATTGAGACCTGAACTATAACCACTTTTACAAACAAAACGTTTTATAGCCTTTCGCTCTCCGTGCCTTCCATCCTCCAGACGATTATGTGACTTCTAGGTAATTTATGCTACACAAACACTTTAGTATATTGATATATACACACTCGACATACTTTCGATCACTTTATACAAACAACGGAATAAACATACCTACGTATGCCTATTCTAAGGCATTACAACTCAATCACATTTCCTCAATCTTGTACCTACTCCTACATTTAGTGATTTACAAAACCTTCTCAAGACATTGCAACCAGTTACAATGGTCGAATTTACTTCTCAAACATTGTGAGTACTATGTCAACTTTCCTTATTATCTTACTGCCATCTCTAAAGATTAGTGTAAATACTCCTTCCGTACTCTCGGAACGCCTACACACTAAATTACCTTGTCATTAAGTATGAGTGTTGAGTCAGAAATTCTTAAGTAGGATGATTTACAATATCTTTACTCACAAAAACGCACCCTTACTCCACAAAAACGCACCTCACAATCATCATCAGAAAAACCATAACTTGGTTAAACGATTAACATATAATATTAACATACCTCTTGAGGTAATTTCTTTCAGTTTTCCATCTAAATAATATTAACATATAATATTTGTGCTAAATATCGTGATGAATCTATATTAAGTAATCTTAGTCACCCAATAGTTATTCGAAAATCGTTACCCTTTTTTTTGCAGGGATGATATAAAAAAGTATGAATGTTGTTTCTGGTAATTTATGTTACTCATTAAATTGTTTTTATAATTGATTTGTGATGAATTTATGTATTTGATCCGTAACAAATTGATGATCGGATTATGTACACTATGTAAAAGGTTTATGGTTTTGGGTTTAATTGTATTTTATTTATGAGTATGTGTTAGATAGTTTCGGATCTTATTTGTAATGGTCAAACCTGTATGCGGAAAATTTTGGTTATAGTTTTCCTGTTTAGATTAGTTGGATTCTAGGTTTATCTGTATCATTTATGTGTTGTGTTGTTGGTTTTCAGTATGTTGGCGGGGCGAAACAGATAAATGATGCATGTAAAAATACATACACCAAGATTTTTTACTTGGCGTATGTATTTTTTTACAAAGACGAAGGAAAAAAGGTTATATGATCACTTAAGAGTATGAGTAAACTGATAAATGACCGCTTACATATATCTTCTTGCTGGAGTGGATACCGAAGTGGGTTTGTTTATGTTACAGTTATTGCCCGGCAAGTGTTCGATGAAAGTGTTGAAAGTATTCGGTTCATGGTAACTTTTCTTTTCATCATTATTGTTTGCATATTGCTAGAATATAAAATAACAGCAATAGAGTAGCATATTTTTGTTGTAGTTGGACCTGCTGAATCTTGATTCCATTTGCAGGCAGTATCGTGCAAAGCATAAGAAACTATTTTCACCCTTTTACCTCATGCGTGACCAGGTACGTATGCAACACTTGGTAAATATTTTAAAAGCCCTTAAGTGTAATATAGTTGTAAGTTCCGATTCATTTGCCCTGCTAATGTATTTCGGTGTATTTGTTTTGCAAGTTAATGTGAAACCATGAGCTTCTTAAGTCGAGATCAAAAGGTATGCGCCCCAGATAAAATTTGGTTTTTTTTTTATCGTCAAACGCTACTAGGAAGCGAATTTCATAGAATTGGTTTCAACACAACACATAAATGACTTATGGTCCAACTAAACGGATCTTCATCTGATCCATTAGCTAATGGCTCATTATCTGACTCAAGACCCTACTAATCTAAACAGTTGGATCATGTCCATATCAATCATGTATCGATCTGCCTAAATGGTTCAATCAAATGGATCAATGGATCTAATTTTTTTATCCAATAGGTCGTGTATATAGATTGGATATATCACGCAATGGCAAATAATTTCACAACACAAAAGAAAAACCAATGTGCCTAAGCAGCTAGCCTTATACACAAATACATTTAAATACTCCTACAGCATATAATCCCACTAGAATTCCAACTTATATTGACTAATTACAATTTTACAACCATTCATATAGCATATTTTATTTAGTTGCTAATATTTATAACCAATTTTGGTGCAGTATCGTGAACGTGTTATCTTTATTGGGAAAAATATAGATGAAGAATTCAGTAACCAGATACTAGCAACGATGTTGTATCTTGACAGTGTCGACAATTCCAAAAGAATGTATATGTACATTACTAGGAAGCGAATTTCATAGAGTTGGACCAGCCGCCTGGAATCAAAGAAGCAATGTCTAGCCCAAAATTTGGCAGAAGTGTTATCGTATATACGGTAACAAATTTACTTTCACTTACATTAACCGTTGATATTTCAGTTTGTTGGTAGATAATTATCAGCGACTACAAAAGCGAAGTGGTAGCGCACGCGTACACGCATCCTTTTATGTTCGGCAGCCACAGGCAAGTTGTCTCATAAATACGTTGCACTTCTTTTAGAATTAACATGTATTTGATGCTTCAGCCGATACTGATACGCCGAAGATGGTTCTTATTACAGGTATCAATAAAAGAACAACAACTGGTTGTAATAGTTCGCACGGGAGTAAAGCTTCTACGTTCGAAAACCCTCCTGTTGCTTATGATACTGGTAATAGTCGTGACAATATATCTACACATGGTAGGCTGGTGTTCCTGAATTTGGTTTTTGGATACGATTTCAAATATGTTAGTTACTCCGCATTTCTGTTTTATACATATTGCAGCGTTGTTGCCGCAACGCAGAAAGTTTAAACAATGTATATGATCGTTGGCCACGGTCACAACAGTATTAGCGGTGCAGGTAATTTCATACCCTGTTAATGTTGTTGTTGCGCTTTTAATATGTTGTATTCAGTTTGTAATACTTTAGATATTAATGCAAAATCTTGGATACGAATAGGCGTTCAAAACTTTTAGAATATACACTAAAAATTCCATATATATATATATATTTTCAAAAAGTAACATCACGCCAAAAGTCCTTATAAAATCAGTAACCAAGTTTTCTATTTAGGATCATTAGCAAAACTTTTAGATGGGAGACACTTTTTTACAATGCATTAATCATATGTGCTCATAAATTCTATGGATCTATGATGACGAGTATGAGCGGCCCGATTTTGTAACATGTCTAATATGCTTGAGAATATGACGATGCGACTAATGTATTAGTGATGCTCTTAAATAATTTGTGCATATGGTTGATACTTGATGCAGTGACATGTCTACTATTCCTGTAGTACTTTTGAACTAACAAGTGAAATTCACCATAAGTTAGTGAACTGATCTTAACATAATCGATTCGTACTGCAGGTTTGCCACCACGTTATCGCGACTCAGTGAGGCAAATCACCCCTGATTTACCCCTTTTCCTGTACAATTATTCCACTCACCAACTTCATGGAGTCTTTGAGGTATTTATAATTGTTCTTAAACATGATCAGTGTTTGAAGACATATTAAGTGCTATTTGCTGAACAAATTGAGTTGTTCATTATGCAACCTGCAAGGTTTGGGGGTACAAACATTGATCCAAATCTAACTGCTTGGGAGGGGAAGAAAATTCAAGGCGAATCCCGCTTTCCTGCTCAGGTAACTCTGTTCGTGTACCCACATAATCTTAAACTCAAGGAAATCGCTAACTAAATTATGAGGGTGCTTGTTGGTTATATTATAGGTGCGAATCATCATAAGGAACCTCTATGAGCCATTAGAGGAAGACTCATTCAGGCCCATTCTTCACCATTATGATGGACCTAAGTTCCGCCTTGAACTCAACATTCCAGAGGTAATTTCTTGATCCTTAGCCTCACCAAATTGTCATGTGCATGTGCTTCAATAAACTGTTGTGTGGAAAATATTGAATCAGTATATAATCGTTGCAACCTGAAAACAATTGTTGTAAGGTCTAAAAACCAGTACATGTACACGTAAGTAGACTATTGCCACCATTTTCTTTTAACACCAAATACTTACATCGTTGGAAGAAGTGTATGAACATTATATACTTCAAAAGCAGTTTAAAACACAATTTTTCATGTTACAACTGAAACAATACTTTCAGGTATTCATGGTTGGACGTTGAAGCCATAGAAGAAGAAATATATAGGTTAGGGTGATAAAATGGGACTGATATGGCTGTGTTTCGGGGCTGAGGTGGGGACTAAAATGGACCGGTTTTTGAGCTAAAATAGAAGTGGGATTGGGGCCTGAGATGAATGTGTTTGGGTGCTGATATGAGGGCTGAAGTGGGTCTTGAAAGGGGCTGAAACGGGTAACTTTCGATAGCCTTGGCCAATGAAATGGACCCACATCTCCAAAATCAAACACCTTGACTTTGAAACAGAGGTGGTAATTGGATCGCTCTTCCCCAAAAGATTGGTATATAATGTTCAAATTATCAGTTATTCAATTTTTTGGTTCTTTTTGACAACAATTTGAAGCCTAACCTGAAAATGGGTTGCAGAGATTAAAACGTGCGAAAATTAATAATGTTGAGTGTACATGTCTGAAAAAGTTGGAAACTGAGATGGTTAAATTATCTACGACCGAACATCAAGCACAGGGGTTTCTCAGAAGAAGACAACATCATATGCAGCCTCTGTATTGGTGGTATAGGCAGCAGGTTTGTTTCTAAATCTATATCTCTCTGTTATGTGCTTATGAGAGTCGTATCTATGTTGGTGAAGCTTGGTTGATATGGGTTAGGCTACATCTGTGATGTCAAATGAGTTAATTACAACCTCTAACTTAGGATGAGTCATAATCGGCGGGGATATCGCTGTAAGCAATAACAGACCTTGCAAGGATGACAAACAGTGAATATTGAGTCATTGCTTAAATTTATTTGATGTTAGTGTTAACAGCCCTTTCTTTGTTTGGATCTCAAATTTAGTAGAAACAATAGCTATAGTTTCTACAGGTTCTTATTGTCTAACGCGTGTGTGGACCAACAAACTTGAATGGGTATTTGATAACCTTATGATCTAAATCAAATGCTAAATGATTCTCTTTCATGTTTGCAGACATTCTCAAACACTGTTGCAAACTTCTCAATGCTACTTATATACTGCAACATGTGCGATCTTGCTCTTTGTTTGTATACAAACGGTTGCATTTTCCAGTAATAGGCCTATCAAAACGTATTCTATGACAGTCAAACTGATAAAGTTCCAATATAAGGTACGTGGACCTCGAAAGTTCTTTCATTTGATTCAAATTCTTGCTGGTCTAGAACTAATTTCTGGACTTTGATTTCTTTTCATGTAGGTTTCAATCCCATTAAAAAAGATTTAAGTAGTAGGAAAGAGCATGTACATTGCAAATGCGTCAAACAAGTTTGCGGAGTTCGCGACAATCATTCAATGCAGCTTTTGTTTTATGGGTTTTTTTAAACATAAGAAACCTTCCAAATGTATTACATGCTTTTTTTGTATGGCTATTTCTACATTCAGAGAAAAGATGTATGTTGATGTTAGTATTTCAGTGTCTTCATTATCATAACATGCTTTGAATTTGATCGGTTTACATACAAGGCTACTTGGCCTTTTTAGTACACCACATGTGGTCTGATCTATTCAAATGATCAAATAAGTATAGAAAGTATTCAAAAGATCGATGAGTATTCAAATGTCGCACGTCGGTGTGAAGGCCACAAACCATCTCACATGTCATACGCAACCTCTTTGGTAACATAGTTGTAGTTGTAATGATAATATGTAAAACAACTCTTTAATTCTCAATGCTCCTAAATGTTGATGGAGCTTTGAAAAAAGGAGCATTCCGAAAAAAAGCTTATAACACTCAAAATTCATCGCTGCTAAATGCTT
Organism: Artemisia tridentata subsp. tridentata; assembly: GCA_021014915.2. NCBI lineage: Eukaryota > Viridiplantae > Streptophyta > Magnoliopsida > Asterales > Asteraceae > Artemisia > Artemisia tridentata. The sequence continues at coordinate 92,431,796 of CP139501.1, forward strand.
TTAAATGATTCGCGTCAAACCCACCTTAAGTGGTTCCACCATTATTATACTTCTCAAATTTTGTCAACTAAAGTTATGATTATAAAATTACTTTCGACAAAAAGGGTTTGTGATGAAGTCTCAATTTTAAATAAATGTTGTCTTTCTTTTGTGAAATGAAGCATGAAGGTATCATTTTCTTTAATACCTAACTTTAACCAAATATCCAATGAATCATGTGGGATATAGTATTTTTCACTTATATTATGATATATTTTTTTAATAAGTTACCTTGCGTTAGTATCTTATTATATGGCTCCTAATGAATATGATTATACTATTTCAAAGACTCTTATTTGAAAAGTCAGTTTTTCATATTTTAAAAGTAGTATTATTTATTTAACAATTTGAAAATTTATATTTTAATATAAAAAAAATTGACAATGACATTGATTTTCAAAAAGTAAAAGAAAACTAAAAAAAATGCAGCCACAAGTTCAAAATAAAAGGTTCAAAAATATAGAAAAAAATACTAATAATAAAAAAATTATTGTTTAAATTAAGTTGCCTTTGAACTTTCTTAGGCTTCATCTATTCAGACGTCTAACTAACATATCATCTATTCACATAATATAAAAAATCGTTCTCTTCTATAAATGTAATTCTTTCCATAACATATTAAAAACTACTACTCTACTGTTCTCCATTTAACCCCGTGAATTTCACGGGTTAATAACCTAGTATATATATATATATATATATATATATATATATATATATATATATATATATATATATATATATATATATATATATATATATATATATATATATGTGTGTGTGTGTGTGTGTGTGTGTATATATATATATATATATATATATATATATACACACACACACACACACACACACACACATACACACACACACATATATATCTATATATTATATATATATATATATATATATATATATATATATATATATATATATATATATATATATATATATATATATATATTATATATATATATATATATATATATGTATATATTTTATATATATACGTGTATGAAAATGCTCCATATGATCATATATGTACGTGTATGGAAATTGCTCAATGTGATCATATATATACGCTCCATATGATCCTATATATACATTGCTCCATATAACCCTGTTGATTCATACCATACGTGTTCTATTATGCAACTTTCATTCATCTATGGTTCTAAAATTGTACACCATTCATAGCTTTGTGGCTAAGAGTCGAACAAGCATGCAAGTTGGCCACATGCAATCCAAATTTTTGTGGCTATATATATACGATCAAGCATACACTCTTTCGAAACACAAATAAAAATTTCGTTTCTTTCTTTTTCTCTTGCAACCTAACGAACCACAAGCACCCTTTTTATCCATTATTTAAACTTTGATCTTTGCTAATTATTCGATTACTAGTAGAAGGTTATGATCCTAAATTTTATTCTTAACTCATTTCCACCACAATTCATATAAAAATATTACCAAATTTCACCTTGATCCATGGTTTTTCATTAAAGTTTTTGCAAGCTATATTTAGCTAAATCAAGTATTTATAAGGGTGGATTTTTAATATGGAAGCTTGGTTTTGATTTGTGATCATGTTCTAGCTTTTGTTGTTTTCTTCATCTCTTGTAAGTTTTTGATATATATATATATATATATATATATATATATATATATATATATATATATATATATATATGCTATTCGACACACACACACATACTAGACACTAGACTATTGTATCACCATCTTTGAGTATATTTTATGCTCAATCTTTATGTACTAAAGTCTTTATGGTTAAATTGTAAGTTATGATATTTAGTTATTTGACATGAGATGTTAGTGAAATTAATTGGTGGAATAGAAACTATGATAATTTGGAGTCGTTAAGATGGTAAGAATATTGCAACAATCGTTGGAAGGGTTTAGGATTAAAGTGTTGTTGAAAAATTAGTTTAAACGACGAAATATACACTTTTGGACCCCGCTGTCCCGAAACAGAAAATACACCAACTTGGACTTATAATTTTCAACATTAGGATAAAGTGAAAGAAACTAGACACTATAAGCTAAACGTGACCGCTTGAACCACTAAAAACGGACTTATAACGAGAAAGATACGTTATTTTTAAGTTACGACAAAAATTATATTTCTTATATTAAGTTACGATAAAAATTATATTTCTTATATAAAAACTGCACTTTATTAGTTAAGTATATATACTTGAGTTTTGGGATAAAACTTGGCTAATAGGTGTAATACTAGCAATGGTTGGTTAAGGAAGTTGGTAAATATATACTGGGACGTTTTCCGGAAAAATATAAAATTTGGTAAAGTACGAACTTACGAACGGGTCATGCCAAATTTTCATTAGATACTTAATACTTGGACTATTTATTTATCTAAAACGACGATATAAAAACTAAACCATCAAACTAGACTTTATAAATGGTAAAAATGAATATTTCCTATAACCAGGTCGAACAGACGAGACTAGACTTTTATGAACAATAAAAGGGTTATTGTTTAGAAAACCCGAAAAAAAGACGAACACCAGACAAAAGGATGAAAAATGACAAAAAGACGAAATATTTTATTAATCCATAAAGGAGTATAATTTTACGTTTGACATAAAAACGAGATACTACGAGCTCATTTAAAGTAGCAAACACGGGAACACTTGTCAAGTGTCGAACCTTATATATTACGTTATTAGACGTAAAAAGTATTTTAGTTATAGAACTAAAGCACAAACATATCATAGTGATACAAAGTCTAGGAAACACTTTCACACATATTGCATTTCATATAGTGTATACTAAGTCAAATTATACTCACTAGGTTGCGTTTCAGAACCGTCGTACTCTATTTCTTGAATTACTCATTTCCGAGCTATTACTTTACTACGGTGAGTTTCATAGCCCCTACTTTTATACGTTTCGAAATATTTTTGGAGGAGATACATGCTCAACTATTTTCATTTACTTTCACAAGTACTCTAAACTTTTATGGATTACCGTGAGTCATAGCCCCTCTTTTTCTTATTTTGAACTCTTTGGGGGAGATACATACTCGTTTTACTTACGGATTTTACTCATTTATTATAGACAATTTACTCAGTTGATGAAACACTCTATTTGTTTATTGAAACTTAATACATGCTTTTCTGTATGCTATCCTGATTAATATTGCCTAAGTTAACCACTATTGCCATTAAAAAGTCCCTCATATCATGAACCATTAATCACTTGCGAGTGAATGCGAATATTGTGAATAGATCTATTGGAGGTTGACAGCCCATTTGTGTTAGCCGGATAGATAGCCTTTGTGCGAGCCGGATAGATAGCCAAATGCACTTTATTTGAGAGAACAATAGAAAGTTGGCAAGCTCCTACCCGAGGGCTTGTTATTTACATTTTTATAATGTCAGTAACTTACGTCATTATTATGATGTTACACACGTTAACGTTTGAGTTTCATGAGGCTTAGAGAAATATTATGGTACTGTAATGATACGGTACTTCCACTACTGAATTTATAGGTGCAACAACGGGGCCCACTGTCTACTAAACTTGAAACTTGTGTTCAACTGATTATTATACAAACACTATGGATTCACACAATCTTTGACCCGATTAGGGCAAATAAACAAACTACGGGTGTATAACAACGTAACCCACTATCCGTTTTATTGATATTTGTATTTATTACTATTATCACTCAAACTTGAAACAATTGAAATTAACTGTTTTACTTATAAACTCTATGAACTCACCAACCTTTGTGTTGAAACTTTTAGCATGTTTATCTCAAGTCCATAATGAACGAGGATGGCACGGAGGGGCAGGCATACTGATAGAAGGCTAAAATCTAATTATCATTCGAAACTTATTTAACAAACTATAAAACTACTGGGACCTTACGAAATTGGGGGTCTTACAGATTGGTATCAGAGCTATAGTTATAGAGAAACGGGTCTAATTGAGACCTGAACTATAACCACTTTTACAAACAAAACGTTTTATAGCCTTTCGCTCTCCGTGCCTTCCATCCTCCAGACGATTATGTGACTTCTAGGTAATTTATGCTACACAAACACTTTAGTATATTGATATATACACACTCGACATACTTTCGATCATTTTATACAAACAACGGAATAAACATACCTGCGTATGCCTATTCTAGGGCATTACGACTCAATCACATTTCCTCAATCTTGTACCTACTCCTACATTTAGTGATTTACAAAACCTTCTTAAGACATTGCAACCAGTTACAATGGTCTAATTTACTTTTCAAACATTGTGAGTACTATGTCAACTTTCCTTATTATCTTACTGCCATCTCTAAAGATTAGTGTAAATACTCCTTCCGTACTCTCGGAACGCCTACACACTAAATTACCTTGTCATTAAGTATGAGTGTTGAGTCAGAAATTCTCAAGTAGGATGATTTACAATATCTTTATTTGAATGGATTGGGACGCCTTTTATTTAAATAAAGAAATTATAAATCGCCGAAGTATAAGTTTGTATTTCCTTATTTACATTGTGTGGGACGCCTCTCTATGTAAGTAATGAATTATAAATGAGTGAGCTTATTTGTATCTGAAATGACATAAGTATGAATTCGAGGATCACTAGAATTCATAAAACACAAAACGTAAACTTTTATTACATTAGAATCAACGAATATTAATACATAACGATATAATTAGCATCGGTAGTGCTAATGTTACAAAGATCACTAAGTATGGTATAGAATCGCCAATTGGTTTATCCGCCAAGCTAATGAAAAACACCACTACGCCTACGAGAGTGAGAACATGACTGGATATAACACCTTGAATATTATGTACGATAAATAGAAACAAATCATTAACGCGGTATCAAAAGACATGGTTCTATGCATAAAAACAAACAAATCTTATTACACATTCATTAAAGATTACATGGAAACACAACAAAGACTTATTTCAACATCCCTAACGCAATACTATTACCCCCATAATTTATCCACGCCGATGGCTAGAACCATGAGTGATACGAGAAGCGCTAACACCACGGCCAAAAATTCATAATCTTCTTCTGGAACGTAGGCCAAGTAGATAGCAGCGGCAACAACATACACAATCGCAAGAATGGTAACAACATGCGGCATTTTGAAAAATTAATGAGAGAAATATGTGTGGTGGAAGAATGAAAATTAAAATGCGGTATTTATAAAAAGAAAAGTAGCCGTGGGGCTACTGTTCATAGCCGTTGGGCTACTGTTCATTACTGTTTGACTGTTTGAAATTAATGTTCATATAAAAAAAATCTCTTTACTAAGGAACAAACTGATTCATCATCTACAAAAGCTAAAATTCAACAACTTTCTCTACATTCATCAAGTTCTCATCCGAAATCTTCATTGTTAAAAATAGTTTTCAACATCAATAATTTGATTTTCACAAAACAAGTAATTAGGAACCATGTTATTTTCAAAACTAATTATCAAAACATGATAAACCTTATAAAATAACAATCTTCATTCAAAATGAATTTTTCCTAAGTTTATTTGCCCTTTGGAATAGCGTTTCTCATGTAAACAATAAATTCTAACTTATAAGCTTTCACAAGTAAAACTAGAACCAAACGTACTCACCTAGTCACATGATTAAATTTTATTTGATAAAACACTCAGAGGAAATTCAGTACAATGAGATGAAAAACTGAAAATACCTCACTAAACCGATTGACACAAGTAACCGCATTTTTCAACGTCTAACATGGACTAAATCTCGGGACGAGATTCTATTTAAGGGGGTGAGACTGTAACCACCGGTAAATTTCCACTTGTATTAATATTCTAACGAAAGAATACTTATCCATTTTCTACGTCTAATTTTTTTTTATTAAACGTTATCAGTTTATCTAATCACAACAACTAACTAATGTGACGTAACTCACATTCTTAATAAACGTGCTCATCAACACCAACGTGCCTTATATTTATTACAAATAAGCATTCTTTATATGTCAAGTATAAAAAAATTTCAACTTTTATTTACCACTTTACGTTATTTCATTAACGTACGACTATCAAACGTTCAAACTAAACGTTTGCCAATTATTAGAGTTTTCACAAAACCCTAATTTATTATATATATGATTTTATATATTTAAATTATAAACGTTAAAGTACAATACTTTGAAGCATGAGTACAAGTCTCTAAAGCATAGAAACCTTAAACTTGATTTTCTCATAATATCAAAAGCCTAATGTACAACTTCCTAAAGCTCATGGTACAAGTATGTAATGCATAAACTCAAAATATATTTATTTCATTTCTATTTTGAATCTTGCGACCAAATAACCAAACAAGAATTGCACCTCGCATATTTCAGGTCTATTTTTAAATATTTAATACCAATTATTATTACGTTTTTATTATATGATATTACTTTTAGTAACGATCACAAAAGTTTAATCGTGTGAATTATACTCACGACCAACACAAGATTAGGATGAGTCTATATGTTCAAAATACTCAAATTCATCAATAGTCATATTTCATATGAACTATTGCCACTTTGTTGTTTTTACATTATGCTCTTTACGTAATACGAGTACTCAAACTTATGTTATTAGGTTTTTATCAACGTATACGCTCTCCGTTAAACTTATCACACGTCTAATATAATTGGTTGGAGTATATTGATAAACTTTGACATTTTTATAAGTATTATATTTTTACGTTACCCAGTTTTAAGTTTCGTCACTTAAGGACTTAACGTTAGTAATTACCGGGATCAAACTATACCTTAAACAATTAATATGTGTCCCATAATTATGCCACATAGCAATTGTCATTCATACCATACGTGCATTCTTCCTTTACCATGACATGCTAATTGCTCCATATGATCATATATGTACGTGTATGAAAATACTCCATATGATCATATATGTACGTGTATGGAAATTGCTCCATGTGATCATATATATGAGCTCCATATGATCCTATATATACATTGCTCCATATAACCCTCTTGATTCATACCATATGTGTTCTATTATGCAACTTTCATTCATGTATGGTTCTAAAAGTGTACACCATTCATAGCTTTGTGGCTCAGAGTCAAACAAGCATGCAAGTTGGCCACATGCAATCCAAATTTTTGTGGCTATATATATATACGATCAAGCATACACTCTTTCAAAAAACAAATAAAAATTTCGTTTCTTTCTTTTTCTCTTGCAACCCAACGAACCACAAGCACACTTTTTATCCATTATTTAAACTTTGATCTTTGCTAGTTATTCGATTACTAGTAGAAGGTTATGATCCTAACTTTTATTCTTAACTCATTTCCACCACAAATCATCTAAAAATATTACCAAATTACACCTTGATCCATGGTTTTTCATTGAAGTTTTTGCAAGCTATATTTAGCTAAATCAAGTATTTATAAGGGTGGATTTTTAATATGGAAGCTTGGTTTTGATTTGTGATCATGTTCTAGCTCTTGTTGTTTTCTTCATCTCTTGTAAGTTTTTGATATATAAATACATACATATATATATATGCTATTCGACACACACACATACTAGACACTAGACTATTGTATCACCATGTTTGTGTATATTTTATGCTCAATCTTTATGTACTAAAGTCTTTATGGTTAAATTGTAAGTTATGATATTTAGTTATTTGACATGAGATGTTAGTGAAATTAATTGGTGGAATAGAAACTAGGATAATTTGGAGTTGTTAAGATGGTGGGAATATTGCAACAATCGTTGGAAGGGTTTAGGATTAAAGTGTTGTTGAAAAATTAGTTTAAACGACGAAATATACACTTTTGGACTCCGCTGTCCCGAAACAGAAAATACACCAACTTGGACTTATAATTTTCAACATTAGGATAAAGTGATAGAAACTAGACACTATAAGCTAAACGTGACCGCTTTAACCTCTAAAAACGGACTTATAACAAGAAAGATACATTATTTTTAAGTTACTGCAAAAATTATATTTCTTATATAAAAACTGCACTTTATTAGTAAGTATATATACTTGAGTTTTGGGATAAAACTTGGCTAATTGGAGTAACACTAGTAATAGTTGGTTAAGGAAGTTGGTAAATATATATTGGGACGTTTTCCGGAAAAATATAAAATTTGGTAAAGTACGAACTTACGAACGGGTCATGCCAAATTTTCATTAGATACTTAATACTTGGACTATTTATTTATCTAAAACGACGATATAAAAACTAAACCGTCAAACTAGACTTTATAAACGGTAAAAATGAATATTTCCTATAAACACGTCGAACAGACGAGACTAGACTTTTATGAACAATAAAAGGGTTATTGTTTAGAAAACCCGACAAAAAGACGAACACCAGACAAAAGGATGAAAAATGACAAAAAGACGAAATATTTTATTAATCTATAAAGGAGTATAATTTTACGTTTGACATAAAAACGAGATACTACGAGCTCATTTAAAGTAGCAAACACGGGAACACTTGTCAAGTGTCGAACCTTATATATTATGTTATTAGACGTAAAAAGTATTTTACTTATAGAACTAAAGCACAAACATGTCATAGTGATACAAAGTCTAAGAAACACTTTCACACATATTGCATTTCATATAGTGTATACTAAGTCAAATTATACTCACTAGGTTGCGTTTCGGAACCGTCGTACTCTATTTCTTGAATTACTCATTTTCGAGCTATTACTTTACTACGGTGAGTTTCATAGCCCCAACTTTTATACGTTTTGAATTATTTTTGGGGGAGATACATGCTCAACTATTTTCATTTACTTTCACAAGTACTCTAAACTTTTACGGATTACTGTGAGTCATAGCCCCTCTTTTTCTTATTTTGAACTCTTTGGGGGAGATACATGCTCGTTTTACTTACGGATTTTACTCATTTATCATAGACAATTTACTCAGTTGATGAAACACTCTATTTGTTTATTGAAACTTAATACATGCTGAACACAAGTACTTTCTGTATGCTAGCCTGATTAATATTGCCTAAGTTAACCACTATTGCCATTAAAAAGTCCCTCATATCATGAACCATTAATCACTTACGAGTGAACGCGAATATTGTGAATAGATCTATTAGAGGTTGACAACCCATTTGTGTTAGCTGGATAGATAGCCTTTGTGCTAACCGGATAGATAGCCAAATGCACTTTATTTGAGAGAACAATAGGAAGTTGGCAAGCTCCTACCCGATGGCCTTGTTATTTACATTTTTATAATGTCAGTAACTTACGTCATTATGATGATGTCACACACGTTAACGTTTGAGTTTCATGAGGCTTAGAGCAATATTATGGTACTGTAATGATACGGTACTTCCACTACTGAATTTATGGGTGCAACAACGGGGCCCACTGTCTTCTAAACTTGAAACTTGTGTTCAACTGATTATTATATAAACACTATGGATTCACACAATCTTTGACCTGATTAGGGAAAATAAACAAACTACGGGTGTATAACAATGTAACCCACTATTCGTTTTATTGATATTTGTATTTATTACAATTATCACTCAAACTTGAAACTATTGAAATTAACTGTTTTACTTATAAACTCTATGAAATCACGAACCTTTGTGTTGAAACTTTTAACATGTTTATCTCAGGTCCATAATGAACGAGGATGGCACGGAGGGGCACGGATACTGATAGAAGGCTAAAATCTAATTATCATTCGAAACTTATTTAACAAACTGTAAAACTACTGGGACTTCGTTTAGTAAACTCTGATATTTATAAAATTCGAAAGATAAATCTTTTAAAACGACTCAATTAGAGATCGTTTTCTATTATTATAAGTTTATAACTGTTGTGCCATCGGGTAACACCCAGTTTGAATTCCGCTGCGTATCACGAAACTGGGGTATTACACTAGATAGCTCCAATTTTGACGCACAAAGGAGCGGAGAAACTAAAGGTTAGCATAAAGCCAATTAAAAACCCGTTTCTTTCGGTTCACAAGTTAATGTGTACCCTCCTTATACCCCTCTTATATTTTGTCACAATTGGGTGAGTCGTTCGTACTATTGGCACAAAACTCATCACTCAATTAAATTATTGAAAATTTAACTCTTAGAAAACAAATCCAGTTTCACCATTATTTAGTCCGGTTTATTTTCTATTCAAAAAATTACCCTTGCGTACAATCATGTCACAACAATATATAAACAAACAAGTCATTAATAAAAATAAACAACTAAAATAATGCACATGCTAAATAAATCAACTAACATGTATATATTTATCTAAAACTCCCATTGGTTTTCGAGCTAATGGTACCAATGGACCACATACACCAAACAATTTGGTTGCGTAAGTTCTACGACAAATATATACAATAACACACATAGTTGAAAATTAAAACAATGCATATGGGTCTACCCCAATTTCACAATTAATTAATTCATTAGTAACCTAATCAAATTTTACTTACTAATAAACCCTAATTAATTATAGCATAAAAAGCATGTAAACACATAACCACGTAACAATTACTACATAATATCATATGATCCATGATCAAATATACATGTTCATCATGGATCCATATCAACTTATTACCAATCAATCAAGTTATTCAAAGATACACATATAATTCCATGTCTCATAACAATTATACATGAATTAACACATAAAACATTGTATGCAACCTAGGGTTTCTACAATTTTTACAAACCCTAATTTTTATTTTTTTTATTTATTTATTTGTTTTTTTAATTATTAATATGGATCGAACCAAACAAAAAAAATTAGGCCCTTTCGAATTAAGAACCCTAGAATTCGACTAACATGCAATACACAATACAATATTTGTTTTTTATATGTTTCGGTAATTAATTACACATTATAAACGTCTCTGATACCACTGTTGGAATTACATAACATGACTAACATATATATAAAACACATAAAACATCAAAGAGCATGCGGAAGCGTAAGGATCATATAACATGTAATTAGTTAACCGAATAATAAAAGAAAATGCGTACCTTTGTGATTCCTAGCAAAACAAAGAATCAATAAACAAGAACAAGTAAAACCCTAATAAAGGGTTTTGTAAAAGTCGACTAACACAAAGTCGATCACTTCCTAGTAGCAAACAATAATGTGTTTGCACCACGTTCTTGTACACACGTACTATTAGCGATTCAATATGAATGCTAGTTATTGATCACAATAGATTAACCAGACACTTTGTTATGTTCAAGGTTTCTCGCAAATCCCTTTTGTAGGGCTTCACTCATCGACCTAGGAACAAGAGAGGAGAAAAGAAGAAGTTTGGCCTTCTATTGAAATCAAGTGTACCAAAGGATGAATACATGGGGATGTATTTATACCTTTATGGTAGATATCAAGTTTACAATGATTTCCTATGTGGGATCCCATTGTTCGGCCACAAACAAGCCCAAGAGAGGGTTTTTAGAACCTTCTCTTGGCTTGTTTCCATTTCTTCGTATCCCGTTGACATTTACCGACCGTTAGTCAATTTCGTTAATTACTTAATGCTCTTTAGTCATTTACTGTGAATTTAATAATTAAATATAACATTTTATATTAATTATTTAAACATCGAGTCTCATACATAAAGTGTGCAATCCCGTAGTCTCGAGTTCAAATCCGGTCATACACATATTAAAATATGTCCATAAACTAACAGTGGGGCCATGTGGTTTTTGTTTAGTTGTTGTCAGATTTGGTCAGTGATGGTGGTGGTTCAGAAGTTATGGTTGTGATTCAAAGAGTATGGCAGTGGGTTTAAGATGAAACTGTTATTTGTTATGGGATTAATGGAACTTATTGATTTATTTTTTTGTTTAAGGAATTCAAATAATGGTAAGATTTGTTTTTAGGTTTAGGATTGGTTTAAGCTATACAAGATAGATCTCTGATATTAACATATTTGTTGACTTTTTGAGTTATGGAAAAATCAAGTGATGAATATTTAGTTGTGTTTATGAAATTCTGGATGAAGAATGTTAACATATTAGTGTTCTTGTATCTTGGTTTTAATTTGCCATTGCGGTTTCAAACGATTTGGGTTTGTGTAAATTTTGGTTCATGTGTGTTATGTTAATTTGTGTAAAGAAATATGATTAAACGGTTGGCTAATAATGGTGGCCGGAAAATTCATGATGTTGTTGAAAAATATGGTGGTCACGGGTGTAACACCCCCAATTTCGTAATACGCAGCGGAATTCAAACTGGGTGTTACTCGACGGCACAACAGTTATAATAATAGAAAACGATCTCTAATTGAGTCATTTTAAAAGATTTATCAATCGAATTTATATAAATATCAGAGTTTACAAAATGAGGTCCTAGTAGTTTTACAGTTTGTTAAATAAGTTTCGAATGATAATTAGATTTTAGCCTTCTATCAGTATCTGTTCTCTTCCGTGCCATCCTCGTTCATTATGGACCTGAGATAAACATTCTAAAAGTGTCAACACAAAGGTTGGTGAGTTCATAGAGTTTATAAGCAAAGCAGTTGATTTTTGTAGTTTCAAGTTTGAATGATAATTGCAATAAATACAATATCGATAAAATGAATAGTGGGCTACGTTGTTTTACACCCTTAGTTATCAGTTGAACACAAGTTTCAAGTTTAGTAGACAGTGGGTCCTGTTGTTGCACCCATAAATTCAGTAGTGGCAGTACCGTATCATTACAGTACCATAATATTCCCCTAAGCCTCATGACACGCAAACGTTAACAGTAGGACATCACAAGAGTGATGTAAATTACTAACATAATTAAATGCAGTAATAATGCCCTCGGGTAGGAGCTTGCCAACTTCCTATTTAGTCTCAAATAAAGTGCATTTGTCTATCAATCCGGCTAGCATTATAGCTATCTATCCGGCTAGTACAAATGGGTCGTCAACCTCCAATAGATCTATTCACTATATTCACGTTCACTCGCAAGTGATTAATGGCTCATGATATGAGGGACTTTTAGTGGCAATAGTGTAAGCTTAGGCAATATCAATCAAGATAGCATACAGAAAGTACTTGTGTTCAGCATTTAATAAGTTTTAGTAAACAAATAGAGTGTTCCATAAATCGAGTAGAATGTTTATGAATAACGAGTAAGATTTGTAAGTAAACGAGCATGTATCTCCCCCAAAGAGTTCAAAATAGGAAAAGAGGGGCTATGACTCACCTTGGTGGTATAGTAGTCTAGATATAGAAATGTCAAGTGTGGATGGGAACGGCTCAAATCACGCTACCTAAATTGATATGGTAAACCTTAGATTTCGAGGGTTTATGTTCATGACTTTAATGTTCAAAAGACAATGTTTGAAAAGTATTTGTATCGTTGTTACTTGTGTGGCAAATGCTTAGAGTTCAAAAATAAAGTTATATACCCATATAACTTGTGTGTATGTAATCGTTTATCGAGATTTAAGAATGAAATCGTTTAAGATTTAATAAAGGTTAGTGCATGATAAGTAAAAATATTTATTTCTAACTATTTTAAGTTTGGTGAACGTTAAGTTGCTAAGAAGTTTGTATTATTTGTTTTTAAGCTATTCGATTTATTATTCGATTGAAAATAGTATCGTTATTTATATTTTGATATTGTCGTTTTTAAATCATATATGAAAGATTTATAAAACTTTGACTACATAAGTTTGTAATTATAAGTATTTCAAAAATATTATGAAGTTACAAAATTAACCCTTAGGTTATAAAAATTTACACTTCTTACCCAAAACTTAAAAGTTTTATATTTTTAGTCCAAAAGTATAAAATTTCACTTTATATTCACACTTGCTGAAGATTTACCGTTTCTACCCTGATAATTAATTATTTCAGTTTCAGAAGTCGCAATTTACAGTTTTTACCTTGTACTTTCCAAAAGTTACACTTTTTACCCCTTGGTTAAATATAATTTGCACCGGAGTCCTTTTTATAATTTATTAATTCATAATTACACTTTTTATCCTTAAGTGTTAATTAGTTTTTAAATTTAATCCTTTATATATATAGTTTAGAAATTTGGCAAAACAGGCCCTTCATACATTTTGCAATTTACATGCATAGTACTTATTCTATATTGAATTTACAGTTTTGACCCAAGAAACTCCAAGTTTAGTGTTTTTACCCCCATGCATGATTGTCGTTACATACGTGGTCCTTATTTTGTAATTTTGTATTTTTGGATTCGAAAAAAGGGTGGCTCGTTATGGCTTATTAATATAAGTTGTCTTAAGCTTAAGAATAAGCTGTGGAGAGCTTATTAGTTTATAAAAGGGCATATGAGCCTTGAGCCCAATAAAAGGGTGCGTTTGATTTTGTTGTGCGACACAAAGAAAAAGAGAAAAATAAAGCGAGGCATCGTGGGTTTATAAACTTGATTAGGTGCTTGTTAAAGTGGCTAAAAGGCTTGGCTTATAGGTCTTGACTTGTGGCTTAAAAATGCGACTAAAGAAGGGTGTTTGGGTTGTTTAGCGATAGAAAGAAAAAGAAAGAAGTGAATCCGAAACTTTGCAATAACTTGTGGTTTGGTTTTAGTAGTTTAATAACATGTTTAGGAGTGTCTTTAGGCTACTACTTGATAGTTAGCTTGCTTAAATAAAACCAAAAATTTTAGTAACAAAGATAGAGGTGTGTTTGGTTTTCAGGTTACGACCACAAGAAAAAGAAAGAAAATAAACGAGGCATCGAAAGCTTTTGGCCAAGGTTTTGTTGTTTTATAAACTAGAATAGGAGCTCATTAAGATGACTTATTCCTTAGGCTTTATAGTTTTTAGCTTAAGGGTTTAAAACGCGATCAAATAGGGGTGTTTGGTTTATTTAGCGACAAGGAAGAAAAGAAAATGAAATAGATTTTAAACCTTATAAACTTATGAGCTTATTTTTAGAGCTTGTTAATATGTTGATTAGCTTATCTAAATAACTTGTGGTGTAGCTTGTAGCTTATAACAAAAATATATAAATAGGATGTTTGTTGAGCTCTCGATAAAAAAAGAAAGAAAGGAGAATTGATTTTTGATCTTGATTTCAAATTAGAACTTGGTTATTATTATGAGTAAGTGAAAATAGAAAGCATAAAAAGGATTGAGGACTTACAAATCCTATGTACTCGATTAGAAAGGAAATCGACCAAAGTGACTTTAAATTGGAACAAAGCTTTCCAAGGCTTCTAGGATCTTGTACAAGCTTCATTCTCTTCTCTTTGGACTTGAATCTCAGTAAGTAAATGTGTGTGTGTGAGTGGGGTGTTGGCAGTGAAGATGATGAGGCGAAAAGTGTACCGCTTTTAAGGGGTCATTTAAGCCCTAAATCGTATTTATTTGATCAAATATCGCCCTAAATCGTTCCTTTTGTCATTTTAGGTACTTTTGAGGAGAAATCTGGAAAAGGAGGCATTTTGGACGTTTTTGGAGCATTAAAGTGAAGAAAACGGCAAAGTCTCAAGAATCGGCTAAAAGTTACTCTTGACGGCGTCACAATTAACATGGGACGGCGTCATGCCTTGGCAAGAAAAGTTGGATGTGAAATTTACTCATGACGGGCCAGTGAGTTTGCATGAGAATTCTGACGGCGTCACGCTTTAACTAAATCAAGGGCGTCACGGCTTAAATCATAAGGGGACGGCGTCACGTTCAGGATCCGACGGCGTCAAGCCTTGATAAGCCAGAATGGATTTTTGAAGAGCTAAAGAGGGACGGCGTCAAGATGGTCATCCGGGAACCCTAAAAGCGGCGAGGTGACGGCGTCACAATGCATAAGGTGACGCCGTCAGATGTCAAAGTCTATATATAGTTTTCTAATTTTTTGTCATTGGGGGAGAGCTTAGTGTGTGGAATTTTGGGATAAAACCCTAAGACGATTTTAGCTACTTTTTCAGGGCTTTTTGCCTTGAGATCTTCCATGTTTCATTGAAAGATAAGTTATCAATTAATCATTCAATATGTCTATGTGTTGTTTGATTCTATCTTATGCTTGTCTTTTGTTTAACATGTTAGGCTAAATTTATCTTGTGTTTGCTTAGATCTAATGAAACCTAGCTATTGATTATTGGTTGTTAGTGTGTTATTAGTTGTATTGGATGATTGTTTATCTATGTTAGGCTTAAGAAAACTGGCTAACTTCCTATTCGGTAACTTGCTTGAACGTCTTAAGAAACATGAACCAAACGCGTACTAAAGGTTTTTATGGTTGTATTTAATGCACAAGCGAATTCTAGTGATCCCATGTTAGGAGCTTCCTAGCCGGCTCGACATAGGAGTGAAGTAGGAGCTTGTAGAGTTTGGGGAAGTAAGTACGCCACCCCACGAATGGTATTAAGGAATACACCCGTCATCCACGCGACTAATACACACTAATTAACCGGTAAAAGATAGTTAGGGAGTAAGAAATCTAAGTAAACACATTTCTCTACACATAAGTTTCTCACCACTTTTCATTTTTGTTATTTTATTTTATTTGCATTTGTAGTAATTTGGGTTAGTTGACTAGCAACTAATTCCGCCCACTCCTTCAAAACCCGAGATTTTACTTGCTTTTATAAATTATATAAAAACATAAAAAGAATCTTCCTCAACCCTTAGACCTAATTAGAGTAGCCTTTCACACCTAACGAACACTATTCCCTGTGGAGAACGATCAATCCCCCGTACTTACCACTACACTATACTACATCGGTCAGGTACACTGCCTGGTGGGGTTGTAAGCCTCTTGAGATCCCTCGAGAGGTAAAACCTGTTGTAAGGTTGCAAAACCCACGCATCAAGTTTTTGGCGCCGCTGCCGGGGAATAGTTATTGTTTAGGTTGAATTTTTATTTCTATTAGGTCTACTCACTAGATTCCTTTCTAGTGAGATTTTTATTTTATTTTTCTAGGTTTTCTTTAGTCTATCTATTTTTCTTTGTGCTTTTGTTCGTAACAAATTCTCATTGACTATTCAGTTTGCCATTATGGAAAACGCGAATCCACCCCTTACACCTGGCGAAGTAGCTTTGTTGCGTAGCCAACTTGAGAACGAGATTAGTGAGCTCAGGGAGCTCAGTAGAGTGATTGATATTGAGCTTGATTATGCCTTGAACAACTTAGGGACCGCCATATACTCAGATAATTACTTAGTACGTAATAATCTTACGGTTGATAAGTTGGTTGAGAAAATTGAGGAAGTAAAGGTAGATCCTAGGTTGGATGATTGTTTCAACGAATACCCCACTAAGGAGGAGATTGCTTACTATAACAACCTAGTTGATAACCCTCGACCACCTTTTGTTAGAATTGACCCAAAGATTAAGAGAGGTGATCCCGGGAATGTGAAGATACCATGTATGATTGGGTACCAATACGTTGAGCATGCTTACATTGACTGTGAATCCCCAATCAACGTTATGTCCTCAGGCCTTTATAGCCAAATCATAAATACACCACTTGAGCCTAGGATGGACCCCAAATGTCCAGGCGGAGTTTGCAACTTCGTTGGAAGGATTAAGGATATACATATCCTTGTTGGGAACTTTACCTTTATCACCAACTTCATGATTTTAGAAGATATGGCAAGTGTTGTTGACTGCCGCCTATCTCGCGTTGTGTTAGGTAAGCCATTTATCGAAGCATCCAATTTAAGGTATGACCGTTCGAAAGGCACGGTTCAGTTTTCTAATCACATAGATAGGATCACATATAGGATGCCTTATCGGGTTAAAGAATTTCGTTTTGTGCCTCGATTTGACATGGACAACATTGGTGCGATTGAGGACATCAATGAAGAGGATAAAGAAAAAGGCATGGACCATGTTTGGAATAAGAGAAGCCTTTATTATAAAGATTGCTTAAACCTTGGACCTAAATACAAAATTGATATGGAGGTTGTTAGGATGATTAGAGGGGCAATTGAGAAGCAAAACGGAAAAACGTAGACCCCGTGACTTTGAGTCTAGCTACAAGACTCGTTAATAAAGAAAGGCGCTTCTTGGGAGGCAACCCAAGCTTTATTTATTTTATTTGCTTTGTGTGTTTATTTATTTGTTTGTTTGATTTTATTTGTTTCCGTATGTGTGTTTAATTTTTATTAGTATTGATTCATGTTCAAAACTAATTTGTGAAAATGCTTTATGTTGTTTTTAACTTCGTCTTAACTACATATAAAGGTATTTTGCAAAAGATAAGTGTAAGGGAAATCTAAATCGGTTTATTAGAACACAAATTAACATGAATCGTAATAATAATAAATTAGCATACATATTAGTGTGTGTCTGAGTCAAATGCTTGTATCGAGTCATAGTGATGTTTTGCAGGATTTCCAGGAAGTAAGGTAAAGGTTTTTCCAGAAATTTTCCGGAAACTTAAAATGAAAATTTTTGTCAGGTCATTTCTGACGGCGTCAGGGGTTATAACCTGACGGCGTCAGATTTAATTTCCAGAAATTTTTGAAAGTTTTGTTTTCATAAAAAGTTTTTATTAAAATCTCCAACTTATAATCTCCAGGAATCTGCAAAAATTATCATTCCACAAGCATTATATCCTTATATATAGATTTTATCCCGCCGATGTTATGCAGGTTTTCGCGTTTGCTTTCTCAGGTTTAACAGGTTATTTTGGACAAGGAGATGTTTATGGAATCAAGCTTATGGCGATGCATTAGTCATGGAGCTTCTACATTACCTTGGAAGAAGATTTAACCGTGTAATTTCACTATCCAACGAGCGAATCAGGGGAGTATTTGATTTCATTCTTTTACTTTTTTCTTTTACATCTTTTTATTTTGAACATTGGGGACAATGTTCATCTTAAGTGTAAGGGGAGGGTAAAAGTACGATTTTAGAGAATGCTATTACGCTTGATTTTTGTTTGTTTGATGGTAGATGTGTAATAAAACTGAGAGAAATACTTGTTAAGGTAATTTTAGTGCCAAATTTAAAATTTTTTACAACATATAGGAGTGAAACTTTGATCTTAATGAGCGTCTCACGGATAGGAGTTATATGACTAGCACAAAAACCGTACCACTAAAAAATTTTCCACCCCCAAATATGTGAGGTTCGCCCCTAGAATTGGTAGGAAAAGCATTTATGCTATGATGTGTGTACCGGTAGCACTTAGATTCTAGAACTTGCGTTAGGACCATTCCGAGGCCACAAGTGAGACTACATTCGTGTAGTTAGATTTACTACATGATAAGAGGCATTAGGATTAACCCATGTTTTACACCTGTGTTTTTGTTATAATTACATTGGCTACATTGGTCAAGTAATTCTCCCACACCCTTTGCGTTGTACTCATTTTTAGTACACGATACCCCTAGTACACCCCTCAGAGCCTATCTTTTCGTTTCGACCTTTAAGCATTTTACTTAAAGGAAGAATTTGTTACACCCCACTTAAATGTACACCCAAATCGCCTTAGCCTACCTTGTATGCACTCATCTTTAGTGCATTATTGTTACAACATTTGTTTAAACCCAAGTTAATTATCTAGTTGATTACATGGTTGCTAAGTCGAGTCATATCCTTGTATATATTGTTTTGGGACGATTGGGACTCGTGGGTAAAGTACTAGTGTAATGGAGTAATGGGGAAGAACATCATTTATTACCCCCATATGTGCTAAATGTTTTAAAAGTACTCCAAGTTTTTCAATTATCTTAATTCGAGTCATTAGAATAGTTATTTGTAAAGTTATGTAAAAGTTCAAGTGTAAGGGGATGCAACGCCCCTATGATGTATTATTTTGGATGGTAGGGTAAAAGTGTATGCAAAAAAAAAAAAAAAAAAAAAAAAAAAAAAAAAAAAAAAAAAAAAAAAATCAAGAAAAACACAAAAAAATGAGAAAATGAAAAATAGAAAAAACATACGGACTACCATCCTGTTTCATTTTATGTTTGTTTTATATTTTTGTTATTTTGTTATTTCGTTTCTAGCTTAAGATCAAGTCTAGTCTTGGCTTAGCAACGTTGTATAGTACATGTAATTGATCAAGATCTTTAACTCGCCACCAGTAAAATATCCTTTATCCAACAAAACCGTGTTTTCCTTTTCCCTACACCTAACGTTATAACCCATTTAAAAGCCCTCTTTGATAGTTTATCTTAGGTGCTTACGCCTAGTGGAGGAGGTTTTCGATCCTTTCCCAAGCCTATGGTAATCTATTTGCTATGACAGGTAGTGAGAGATATTTTCCGTTTTCATTTATGAGATTTATTTTGATGACACTTGAGAGATGTGAGTATCTAAACACTACTTGTGAGGTGCTAGTATGTAATCTCCGTGCTTATTATGATTAAAGTGTAACGATTATTTGTTGTAATTACTTTTATGTTTGCATTAAATGACCCCTAACTTGTATTTTGATTAGAATAAAAGCGCATTTGCTTGAGGACAAGCAAATCTCAAGTGTAAGGGTATTTGATGAGGCGAAAAGTGTACCGCTTTTAAAGGGTCATTTAAGCCCTAAATCGTATTTATTTGATCAAATATCGCCCTAAATCGTTCCTTTTGTCATTTTAGGTACTTTTGAGGAGAAATCTGGAAAAGGAGGCATTTTGGACGTTTTTGGAGCATTAAAGTGAAGAAAACGGCAAAGTCTCAAGAATCGGCTAAAAGTTACTCTTGACGGCGTCACAATTAACATGGGACGGCGTCATGCCTTGGCAAGAAAAGTTGGATGTGAAATTTACTCATGACGGGCCAGTGAGTTTGCATGAGAATTCTGACGGCGTCACGCTTTAACTAAATCAAGGGCGTCACGGCTTAAATCATAAGGGGACGGCGTCACGTTCAGGATCCGACGGCGTCAAGCCTTGATAAGCCAGAATGGATTTTTGAAGAGCTAAAGAGGGACGGCGTCAAGATGGTCATCCGGGAACCCTAAAAGCGGCGAGGTGACGGCGTCACAATGCATAAGGTGACGCCGTCAGATGTCAAAGTCTATATATAGTTTTCTAATTTTTTGTCATTGGGGGAGAGCTTAGTGTGTGGAATTTTGGGATAAAACCCTAAGACGATTTTAGCTACTTTTTCAGGGCTTTTTGCCTTGAGATCTTCCATGTTTCATTGAAAGATAAGTTATCAATTAATCATTCAATATGTCTATGTGTTGTTTGATTCTATCTTATGCTTGTCTTTTGTTTAACATGTTAGGCTAAATTTATCTTGTGTTTGCTTAGATCTAATGAAACCTAGCTATTGATTATTGGTTGTTAGTGTGTTATTAGTTGTATTGGATGATTGTTTATCTATGTTAGGCTTAAGAAAACTGGCTAACTTCCTATTCGGTAACTTGCTTGAACGTCTTAAGAAACATGAACCAAACGCGTACTAAAGGTTTTTATGGTTGTATTTAATGCACAAGCGAATTCTAGTGATCCCATGTTAGGAGCTTCCTAGCCGGCTCGACATAGGAGTGAAGTAGGAGCTTGTAGAGTTTGGGGAAGTAAGTACGCCACCCCACGAATGGTATTAAGGAATACACCCGTCATCCACGCGACTAATACACACTAATTAACCGGTAAAAGATAGTTAGGGAGTAAGAAATCTAAGTAAACACATTTCTCTACACATAAGTTTCTCACCACTTTTCATTTTTGTTATTTTATTTTATTTGCATTTGTAGTAATTTGGGTTAGTTGACTAGCAACTAATTCCGCCCACTCCTTCAAAACCCGAGATTTTACTTGCTTTTATAAATTATATAAAAACATAAAAAGAATCTTCCTCAACCCTTAGACCTAATTAGAGTAGCCTTTCACACCTAACGAACACTATTCCCTGTGGAGAACGATCAATCCCCCGTACTTACCACTACACTATACTACATCGGTCAGGTACACTGCCTGGTGGGGTTGTAAGCCTCTTGAGATCCCTCGAGAGGTAAAACCTGTTGTAAGGTTGCAAAACCCACGCATCAGTGGGGTGTTGGCAGTGAAGATGACGAAGTGAACAGGGTGCATGTATGTTCGGTTTATATAGCCTAAGAAATCAAGTTTTGTTTACTGGTTTAAGGAACATGTAATACGTGAATATATATGGGCCATATGAAGTTGCATGGTAAATGTTGTAGCTAGGTAGCATGCATGTCTACATGAGTATATATACACCATAAGTTTAGAGGGATTCGAATGGTGGAAAGTTTTGATCCATGCATGGTTTGTAAGTCTCATAATAGAACACATATGGAGCAATGTATATATATATATATATATATATATATATATATATATATATATATATATATATATATATATATATATATATATATATATATATATAGGATCAGTGGAGTACTATCATACATGTACATACATAATTAGTTGTAGCATGTCATGTACATACATAATTAGTTGTAGCATTTCAACTCGAGAACTGAGCATAAAAGTAATTTGGAATAAGATTAAAATGGTGTGTTCGTGAGGATAGATTCACTTAATATTTGTGTATATAGGAGAGAAAAAAAGGGTATTCTTGTCTTTTAATTCATTTAGACATGGTCTTGACAATTAAACTAACGGAATTATTGGTCAAGGGACTAAACCCGTTACGGGTAAAAACCATAAGAAGAGGATCCGCGAAAGAAAAAGTTCAAGGACTAAATTTGTTGTACTTGAAAAATTACAGGGACCATTCAAGTAATTAACTCTTCTTTTTGGTTACACTTAATTACAAATTTCGTCCTTGTGACTTACATTTTTTTCATCTTTCGTCCTTTAAGTATAATACTACACTGTCCGTCCTCGTAGTTGTCCATTTATAAAGACCGCTCCTTTGACTAAACGTCCGTTAGCTTTTCTTTATTAAAATACTCATGTGAGATACACATTGTATTTAGGTCATTTGCTAGCAATGACTTGCTATCTTTAAGAATACCCTAACAAATACACCTGTAAATGTCATTATAACCAGCTTAACTGCTTTCTACAGTTTGTAGTGATGTAGTTCTTTTGTTCAAAATGCTCAACTATATGTTTATATATTCTTAAATCAAAGGACTATTGTTGTGTTTGTACTTAATGAAAGCCTTAAGTTCAATCTTCTAATCAAATGCATAACTCTAAAACAATGATTTATTTATGAAGTAATGAGTAAACATTAAAAACCTTGTTCATGTTACTTCATATAAAGAAAAAATTACACGGATGGTCCTTGTGGTTTACACGGATTTCATGTTTAGGAGCTATTTCATTTTAATTACGCCACAGATATCTATTTTGTGAAACGTTGCACGCGTTTGGTCCCTAAGTTGGATGTCCGTTTACTTTGACCATTAAGTGTATAAATATTATTTGCCCGTTAGTCCCTCCGTTAGTATTTTTTGCATCGTTAGTCCTATTTTTTAAAATGAATTAAAAATAGCACCACCATTACCACCACCACCACCACTAACACCAGCACCATTATTTTCCGACAAATAAACCACCGCAACCAAATCATCCGGCGTCGTATCAATAACATTCCTCAACATATTACACACAATCTCAGTTATCAAAATTCTCCCCGATTCTTTCGATATCGCATCAAAAATTCACACCAGGTTGATATTGTCTCAAAAGCATATTCGCAAACAATTATCATTCCATTTCTTTTGCAAATCTTGAATCTTTTGTTTTATATCACTTTCTTGATCCTTAACCTATAAAAACTGAAACAACAATTAAAAACCAACAAAACAGATAACACAACTAGTCAATTAAAAACCAAACAAACACAAAAACACATACCTGAGATTGATCTTTTGGTTTTGCATTTTGCAACCATTGAGGTAAACTACTCTTAACCTCATCGGGCGGTTTTTCCAATTCATTCAATTTCACAACTTCTTTTTCACATTCACTAGAACAATTTGGACAACAAGGCGCCTTTAACGTCACAGGGTTCGCGAAATTCTTTAACAGATTCAAAGACTCAATCGAACTACCAAGTATCCCATTAGTCCCCATCCTATAATAAAAAACCAAAAACAACTTTATAAATATACATCCAAACATAACTTATACATCCCAATCATGTGTCGCCGAAACTAAACTTCGATTTGGGTTTGGACTCGAGATCTTTATTCAAGATCTTGAAGCCGAAACTAAACTTCATTTGTGTTAATTTTTTATTTTGATTTCATGTGTCGCCGGATTTGATTTGAAATGGTTTTTGTGTGTTCGGTTTTTGTTACTGGGATTTAGATCGAGAGGTTATTTGGGTGGGTTTGATAAGGTTTGTGGAGTTGCCTGTGTGTGGATCTAATCCCAGTAACGAGGAAGGAGGAAGGAGGAGGTGAGTGGTGTCAAGTGTGCGGAGAGAGAGGGGGAAGGAGGTGGTGGTGGTGGTACGACGGCGGCAGAAGTGGTGGGTGGAGGTAGAGAGAGGAGGGGAGGATTTGAGAAAGAGAGAGAAAGATTATAGTATCAGTGTTTGTGTATTTGTGTTTGTGTATTTGTGTAGTAGGACTAACGATGCAAAAAACTGGACTAATGATGCAAAAAATACTAACGGAGGGACTAACGGGCAAATAATATTTATACACTTAACGGTCAAAGTAAACGTACATCCAACTTAGGGACCAAACACGTGCAACGTTTTACAAAATAGATATCTGTGGCGTAATTAAAATGAAATAGCTCCTAAACATGAAATCCGTGTAAACCACAAGGACCAATCCATGTAATTTTTTCTTATATAAATTTGAGACAAATTTTGCAATAATGGCAAATGAGGGAAAATTACGAAATCGGACTATTTTAAGCCTAAACTACGAATATGGACCGCTGAAAAGTATATTTCGAAATGGACCACCCACACGCGTTACCAACACTTTTGTTACACGTGTCCTTGGGGTGTCATTTATTCCAACTCTCAGTCTCTCACTGCAATACAAGTACTGTCATTTATTCCAACTCTCAGTTTCTCAGTCTCTCACTGCAATACAACTTATAATCACATACTTTCACTTTATAGTACACTGCTACTCCCTCCGTCTCAAAATTATAGTTCATATTTCTTTTTTTGAATGTCTCAAAATAATTGTCCACTTTCCTTTTTAAGTAAAAACTAGAGAATATAATAAGGGAATATTCTCTTTGAGTGGTTGAAAACTAAAGTGGCCCCACTTTTATTAAACTATGTGCTTCTTATCTCCTGACAATAATTTTGAGACGGAGAAAGTATCATATTATGTCTTCAACACTATTCACTTCCACTTCACCATGAAACCTTGTCTTTAACACTCTCCATTTCTGCTTTACCATTAAACCTCAAGCTCTTGATCTTGCACCATGACACACCACCATTACCGTTATATCATGGAGATATGGAGATGAACAACAATGGCGTGTTTTGAAATAGAAGGCGCGGGGGGGCACAAACCTCAAGGGTGTGCCAAGTATTTTATTTTTTCTTTTTTAAATACATTAGGGGCAGGTGTCAAAACATCATTGGTATGCGTATAGGCGCGCGGCGCGCATGGATGTTAGGGGGCGCCGAGGTCTATTTTCGTAAATCTTTAAATTTTGGCCTGGTTTCATAAAATAGGTTATGTATTAGTCTTGTTTGGTAATTATTATTTTTTTAAAAGTAAATTACATAAATGGACCCTGTGGTTTGTCAAAAATTTCACCTATCGTCCCTCAAACTTAAAAGTTGCATATATCGTCCCTATCGCCTCCAAAGAATAACACTCGTGGTCATTTTTTTAACGAGTGTTAAGTGCATTCCGTTATAATTTACACGTTAGCCCCTGTTGGTTAATGATTGTTGCATCATTTATCCTTTATAATAACGTCCGTTTATAATTTAAATTTTTTCGACTCTAGATACGTTTTTATCCGTTTTTATACGTTTTCATCATTTTTTATATGCTTTCTTACGTTTTTATCCGTTTTCGTCCGTTTTTATACGTTTTCATTTGTTTTACACGTTTTTCTTAGGTTTTTATCCATTACATCCATTTTTATATGTTTTCTTATGTTTTAAACCATTTTCGTCCGTTTTTATATGTTTTTGTCTTTTTTATGTTTTGATATATTTTTTTTGTTTTTATACATTTTTTAATGTTTTTATCCGTTTTCATCTGTTCTCATCCATTTTTCTTACGTGTTTGTTTGTTTTTCTTACGTTTTGGTCCATTTTATATGTTTTTTAACGTTTTCATAGGTTTTTATCAGTTTTCATATGTTTTCAACCGTTTTCATCCGTTTTTATACGTTTTTTTTTACGTTTTCATAGGTTTTATCTGTTTTCATATGTTTTTATCCGTTTTCATCCGTTTTTATACGTTTTCATATGTTTTATCCGTTCTCTTACGTTTTTATCTGTTTCATCCTTTTTATACATCTTTTTCCGTTTTTCTTACGTTTCTGTCTTTTTTATACGTTTTCATCCGTTTTTATACGTTTTCATGGGTTTTATCTGTTTTTATATGCTTTTATGCGTTTCATCCGTATTCTTATGGATAAAAACGTATAAAAACGGATGAAAACGCATAAAAGCAGATAAAAATAGATAAAAACCCATGAAAACTTAAAAAAAGCATACAAAAACGGATGAAAACGTATAAAAACAGACAAAAACGTAAAAAAAAGGGACAAAAAAGCGTATAAAAACGGACGAAAACGTAAAAAAAAGTATA
The DNA here is from genome assembly GCA_021014915.2 of Artemisia tridentata subsp. tridentata. Lineage (NCBI taxonomy): Eukaryota > Viridiplantae > Streptophyta > Magnoliopsida > Asterales > Asteraceae > Artemisia > Artemisia tridentata. Next base: position 92,458,461 of record CP139501.1, read on the forward strand.
AAAACGGATGAAAACGGTTGAAAACATATGAAAACTGATAAAAATGTTAAAAAATAGACAAGAACGTATAAAAATGGATAAAAACATAAGAATAACGGATAAAAACATAAAAAATGGATAAAAACAAATGAAAACAGATAAAAACATATCAAAACGTAAAAAAACATATAAAAACAAGCAAAAATGGATTAAAACGTAAGAAAACATATAATAATGGATGAAAACGAGAAAAAAAAAAAGGACGAAAACGTATAAAAACGGACGAAAACGGATAAAAACGTATGAAAACGTGTAAAAAATGATGAAAACGTATAAAAACGGATGAAAATGTATAAAAACGTATCTAAAGTCGAAAACTTTAAATTATAAACGACCGTTATTATAAAGGATAAGCGATGCAACAATCGTTAACCAACAGGGGCTAACGTGTAAATTATAACGGAATGCACTTAACACTCGTTAGAAAAAGGACCACGAGTGTTATTCTTTGGAGGTGATAGGGACGATATATGCAACTTTTAAGTTTGAAGGACGATTGGTGAAATTTTCTACAAACCACAAGGATCATTTATGTAATTTACTCTTTTTTTAATACTATATACTAACTTGTTTTGGTCAATGCTAAATTCTATAATTGTTAAGATCCCGATCCTGGATCTTAGAATCTTATGATTTTAAGATACTAAAAAGCAAAAACGAACCAGATCCTACGTAGGATCTTAACAAGCTTAATATATTATAAAATCTCGATCTTGATCATATGACCTTAAGATTTAATCTGATCCGATCTTATTTTTCTCCAACCGCAAACTAAAAAACTACGTAGTTATGTGTTATGTTTTATAGAATTTTAAAAACGATTTATTAATCTTCTTAAACATTTCATACATATCATACATATCCCGCCTAATAAATGTCACTTGGACTTTTTGTGTTTTATTATTCAACTTTGACATAAATATTTTTGTTAATATACATATGAAAATTTACAAGAAATATTTAAACCATATAATTTTTATGTTTAATAATATTATAAATTAATTGACAAAATTTGAATTTTAACATATATGCAAAAATTATTATATTATACATTTATAATGATTACGAGATTTTAAGATCACAATTCAATCTTACGATTTTTGATCTTGCAAAGATAAAAACAATTCCGAGTATCCTATTGCTAAATTCATTTACTCCTTGAGTTACTAGTCCAATAATGTATCCGGTCTGGAACATTTACCTTGTACAAATCCTCATGTCGTTATTCAATCCAAAACATTAAAAAATCACAAACCAATCGTGGTTCTCCACTAGCCGCCATGACTTCATCGTCAGATCATAACCACTTTTTACACTAAAAGATCCCCAAGATTCAGGATTCACCCATCATCAGATACTCTACAGACATGGATCATAATGAAATCACATCTCCACTACGTAAGCAACACTTAACCAAAACTTATACTATATCATTTCTTTTTCATATTATTAACATGTAAAAAAAAAAATGTGCAGTTCAAAACACCACAGGATCAACCTCATACACGCAAGAAACCGAAACCGAAAAAGACGAAAACTCTCCCATAGAACAAGTGGCACTAACTGTCCCAACAACAGACAACCCAAGTTTACCAGTTTTCACATTTAGAACATGGACATTAGGAGCACTAGCATGTATCATGCTGTCTTTCTTAAACCAGTTTTTCTGGTACAGACGTGAGCCACTTTCGATAACTTCGATATCTGCCCAGATTGCAGTTGTCCCACTTGGTCATCTCATGGCTGCAATGATCACTGACAAGGTTTTTTTCCCGGGAAAATGGTACCAGTTTACGTTGAACCCGGGTCCTTTTAATGTTAAGGAGCATGTTTTGATTACTATCTTTGCGAATTCGGGTGCTGGGAATCCGTATGCTATTCATATTGTTAGTGCTGTGAAGATTTTTTATAGGAAGACGTTGACTTTTTGGGTGGCGTTGGTTGTTGTTGTTACTACGCAGGTGTTGGGGTTTGGGTGGGCGGGGATATTTAGAAGGTATTTGGTTGAGCCTGCTGCGATGTGGTGGCCGCAGAATCTTGTCCAAGTTTCGCTCTTTAGGTACACTTGAAAAATGAATTTTGTCTTTAAGTAGCTTCTTTTGTTTATCTTATTTTACCTCAAAATAAGCAGAAAAAGACCCCCTGATTCTTCGTCATTAACCATAGTTGTTGTTTATCTGTAGGGCGTTGCACGAAAAAGAACCAAGGCCTAAAGGAGGGTTAACGCGAAATGAGTTTTTTCTCATTGCTTTTATATGTAGTTTTGCATACTATGTTCTACCGGGGTATCTTTTCCCTATGCTTACTTCGTTGTCATGGATATGTTGGATTTATCCAAATTCTGTATTGGCTCAGCAGATTGGGTCAGGGCTTCATGGTCTTGGAGTAGGGGCGATTGGGTTTGATTGGTCTAGTATATCATCTTATCTTGGTAGTCCATTGGCTAGTCCTTGGTTTGCTACTGCTAATATTGCTGTTGGCTATGGTTTAGTTACTTATGTGATAACGCCTCTGGCTTATTGGTTTAATGTCTATGAAGCTAAAAAGTTCCCAATATTTTTGGATGATCTTTTTACTGCCACAGGGGAATCGTATAATACCTCAGCTATTGTTGACTCGAATTTTCACTTTGACTCGGATGCTTATGAGAAAGAAGGTCAAATTTACCTCAGTATCTTCTTTGCCATGAATTATGCAGTTAGTTTCGCGTGTCTTACTGCTACTGTGGTTCATGTATTCATCTTTCATGGAAGGTTTAAATCATTTTTCTTCCCTTTTGAATCTTGTTTTAATGTGCACAAGTTTTTATGTTAAGTCTACGTTGTTTTAGAGAAATGTGGGATCTAAGCAAGTCGGCGTTTCATGATAAGAAAATGGATGTGCATAGTAAGCTTATGAGACGATACGACCAAGTTCCACAGTGGTGGTTCACTTGCATTCTCTTGACAAACATTGTAGCAACATTGTTTGTAATTGAATGCTTTAAAAGTCAACTTCAGTTACCATGGTGGGCGTTCTTGTTGGCATGTGGGCTCGCATTCTTTTTCACACTACCTATTGGTGTCATAACAGCCACAACAAACCAGGTATCTTTGATTCTGTGCTAGACTAGTAAACTGATGTTTTGAGCTCGATACGTGAGTCTTTGTCTTTGTACTAGAACTGATTTTTTACCTATGTGTCTTTAGTCTGTACTTGACTAGATTTATCAGTTTTGACCTCTAAACTTGGCATCTTTATAGATTCGGTACCCAAGTATATCGATCTTTGTACTAGAATAGATTTTATACCTAAGGCATGTTCAGCTGTGTGCTAAAATAGATTTCATGCCTAGGTTTATTCAACCCTGTACTAGAACATAGTATGTACCTCGGTATCCTTCCATTTTGCATTATAGTAAATTAATGACGTATGCTTTTGTTATTCATGAAACAGACGCCTGGACTGAATGTGATCACTGAATACATCATAGGATACTTGTATCCCGGATACCCCGTTGCCAACATGTGTTTTAAGGTTTACGGATACATTAGTGTGAAACAAGCTATTGTCTTCTTACAAGACTTCAAACTCGGACACTACATGAAGATCCCGCCAAGGTCGATGTTCATGGCCCAGGTTAGTTTCTTAACGGTCGCCAGTCAACTCAAGTCAACAGCTCCGTAACCTGACGCATTTAAATTATACATTTTTGTAGAAAACTAAGTAGCCTATTTTTTATAATTTTGTGATCAGGTATGTGGTACCCTGATATCAGCACTGGTGCACTTAGGAACTGCATGGTGGTTGATGGACACAGTTCCAAACATATGTGAAAGGGCCTTGCTTCCGCCAGGCAGCCCGTGGACCTGCCCGGGTGACCATGTCTTTTATGATGCCTCAGTCATATGGGGTCTGATCGGCCCCAGACGTATCTTTGGTGATCTGGGGTACTACAACTCGATAAACTGGTTCTTTTTAGCGGGTGCATTGGCTCCTATTCTAGTTTGGCTCTTACACAAGGCTTTCCCGAGCCAAAATTGGATTACACTTATCACAACACCAGTTTTGTTAGGTGCAACAATAAATATGCCACCTGCCACATCTGTAAACTATAACAGTTGGATCATCATTGGGTTTTTGTCGGGTTTTGTGGCGTATAGGTACCATCATAATTGGTGGGGCCGTCATAATTATGTGTTGTCAGGTGCGTTAGATGCAGGGTTGGCGTTTATGGGGGTGTTATTGTATGTTAGTTTGGATATGGAGGGAGTTAGCTTAGATTGGTGGGGAAGTAACCCTGATGGTTGTTCATTGGCTTCTTGTCCTACTGCTGCAGGTGTAGTGGTTGAGGGGTGCCCGATTATTTGATATGTAAGATTGTTGTTGAAGGTGTATAGATTTGTAATTGTATTTTTGTCGGTTCTCATTCTTGAATTGCATATTCTGTTACTCGGAAACAAAATTGAACTGAGATGTGTATTTTGTGTCTATATCCACATTATATATCAATCGTTGTGAATGGATTTTTGTACAATATGTGCTCTATCATTCCCAAATTTTTCAGTAATAATAAAGTACTCAAAAGAGTAGATTATGTTGCTCGTGGATGAGTGATAGACGAAGATGCATTGGTCAGAGCATCGAATAGTGGCATTGTAGCACAGGTACTTGTGTCTTTCTGGTTCATCATGAACTATTCTTATAAGGGGTAGTACCGTAGCAGTATTGGTAGTTTGGGCTGTCTGGGTAACGGGTCAAATTGGTAGATGCACTTGGGTTGACAAGCAGAAACTTTTTTCTCCATTTTTTAGTTATAGTACCCCATGTCTTTTATTATGCATTAATGATAGTTAATAGGGGTGGCAATACGGGTAGTTTGGGGAGAATTGTAACGGGTCAGAACGTGTATCAGTTGAGACCGGTCATATTTTAGTCCAGGTTGATACGGGCTGGGGTTGACTAGCAAACACGTCTTGCCAATTTTTATTTAATTTTACAGAAGTACATGTGTTAACCTTGACGTGTTCCCCTTTTAGCTTAACATTTGGATTTCACCCGTTTGAGATAAACCCTACCCAAACTGACTCCTATATAAGTGAATGGGTTGAAATTGCCACCTTTGCTTGTCAGCTGTTCATGGATATCCGTTAAACTAGACAATACTTGCAGGCCGCACTTGATGTTTTTGCTGCAGAACCACCTCCGAAGAATAACATATTAGTTAATCATTGTCGTTACGTCATATAAAAAGATTTGTGCAGAACCACCACTCAGATGAACAAAAAAACTACAATGACTAAAGCGAGAAAAATAGAAAGTACGTTGGTTTTAATGCATAAAACCCCGTATGTAATTTAACTTTAATATTATGTCTGCTTCAATTGGGTGGCCTTGTTTTTCTGAGAAGAACAAAACTAAAAAAATTGGGAAGAAAAGGAATAATCACAAATTCCTTTGGACGTTTGCTGCAGGTACTTACAGAACTTAAGTCTTATGCTACAATTGCTGAAACACTCAGTAGATTAGCTGTACAACTAGTAGCAGGAGGAAGTAGAGTGAAATCCGTAAAGGTGACTTACGCTACAGCCAGAGCAACTGATGATCTCGACACTCGACTTAACTGGTGCTATGGTCACCAAAGGTCTCATCGAGGCTATCTCCAGTGTATTCGTGAACTTGGTAAGCGCAGATATTACTGCCAAACAAAGAAGTATCCGGGTCAGTGAGGAACGGGTCATTTTAGACAGGTCACCTGAGAAACCTCCCAAAATTATTCAAGTCAAAATTACTAATGTTGAGTCACGTTTCGCTAGTTCAGTTTCTGAGTCTGGAGAGATTAAGCTGAGGGAAAGGTGAGAGGCGGGATCTCAAATTTGACGAAAGTAGGTGCTTTTGAGGTTGATGTGAGTTTAGAAGGAAATATTATTCTTTTTAGGCACTTGATTAGCTTGGAATCATTGGGAATGTTGAAAGTATATTGGGCGACGAGAATGTGAATGTGAGTTTTATGAATGTTAGTAGGACTGCCCCAAGAAAACAAGCAGTTATAGCGATCGGTGTTGATGAGAAACCAAGTAACTAGGTGTTGAAGAAGATTGGTGACATTCCGGCTGTTGAGGAGTTTGTGTTTCTTGCACGATTTTTGCCGAAATTCTTGGTGCAAGGGGAAAGTAAAGGAGTAAATGAGAATTATATATTCAGTTCATTGTGTTATTTTTGCAGTTTGTGCAAAATGAACATCCTTTTAAGGTGACAAAACAAGGAAGTCAGAATGAATAGTTTCTTAGCAGGTCAAAGTTTTAAACACAAAAACATATTTTGATTGTTTTTTTAACCTTGAATAAGTTAATTATCCCATTAAATTATGATGTTTGTACATTACATTCATAATTATAAAGAAACTTGAAAGATCGAATTAAAGTTTTATGTTGATGTTTTTATATTATGAACTAAATTATACTACTAGTTTAATTCTTGTAATTCAGTACTTCTTTTTGTTTTTGGGTTGTGACTTGTGATGTTTGTTTGAGTAGCCTTTGCCATTCTAAAAAAAAGAAAAAAAGGCTTGTACCGTCCTACGACTCATTTGGTTATATCAAAGCATTTTAATGTATGCGTGAGAAATTCGGTATATTCGCACGCGCAACCAGCATTATGAGGGTTACCCCTCACGTGTGAGGCTTATTTGAATGGCAAATGGTGATACTACCGGTCAGTCGATGAAGAAACAAGTGAGGGTGTGTTATGTATGTATTTTTGTGAGTGTGATGTGTGTTTATGTTTATTTATATAATAGGAAGTGATTTGACATTGGAGATGCTCTAACTTGGGTACTTCGTTATTCATATAAAAGACACCGGGCTTGAATGTGATCACTGAATACTTCATACGATACTTGTATCCAGGATACCCAGTGGCCAACATGTATTTTAAGGTTTACAGATACATTAGTATGAAACAAGGTATCGTCTTCTTACAAGAATTTAAACCCGGACACTACATGAAGATCCCGCCAAGATCTATGTTCATGGCTCAGGTTAGTTTCTTAATGCTCACCGTTAAACTTAAGTCAGCACTTTCCAAGACTTGACACAACCAAATTATACATTTTTATAGACAACTAAATAGCTTATCCATTATAATCTTATGATCTGGTATGTGGTTGCACTAATATAACAGCACTGGTGCACTTAAGAACTGTGTGGTGGTTGATAAACACAGCCCCAAACATATGTCAGAGCCTTAATTCCCCCGGGGAGCCTGTGGACCTGCGGGGGTGACCATGTCTTTTATGATGCCTCAGTCATATGGGGTCTAATCGGCCGCAGCATCTTTGGTGATCTGGGGCACTGCAATTCCATTAACTGATTCTTTTTAGCAGGTGCATTTGCTTCTAATCTTTTTTTGCTCTTACACAAGGCTTTCCCGAACCAAGACGGGATTACCCTCATCACAACACCGGTTTTGTTAGGTGCAACAATCAATAATGCCCCCTGCCACTTCCGTCAACTATGGCAGTTGGATTATTTTTGGGTTTTTGTTAGATTTTGCGGCATATCACTACCATCATAATTGGTGGAGGCATCATAATTATGTGCTGTCGGGCGCGTTAGATGCAGGTTGGCGTTTATGGGGGTGATGTTGTATGTTAGTTTGGATATGGATGGAGTTAGCTTAGTTTGCTCTTGGCTTCTTGTCCTGCTGCTGAGGGTGTTTGTGGCTGAGGGGTGCCTGATTATTTGATACCCAATAGTGCTCTTGTAGGTGCATAGATGTATAATTGTATGTGTATTGTTTCTTAATCTTGAATTGAATATTCCATTACTCGGAAATGAAATTGAACTGTGATTCATGTGTAAGTTATGTCTATATCTACATTACGTGTATCAATCACTGTGAATATGGATTTTTAGTGAAAAAAAAACACTCTATTATGCCCACATCTTTTTATCAGTAACATAGTACTAAAGAGTATATTATGTTTCCAATTCATCAATGGTGAATCTGAAGCTAAAAATATAATGAGCATCAATTGAATTGAGGATCTAAAAAGTATTCTTGAACCTGTTAAATGCACACAATGAAGTGTTAAAAAAAAAAAAAAAAAAAAAAAAACTTTCTTCATTGTGGGTTGACTATTGATTAAGAATTTTAGACCTAGTCTAGAACAGTTTCTATTGTAGTTCCATTTGATACAGTGACATTCCTATGAATTATTTTCCAAAACTTTATAAGAGATAAGGTCACAAAGAACTGAAGTAACTATATATTTTACTCCAAAGATGAATAGTGGTGAACGATTTCTATATGTGAATTCAAAGCTCTTAGATTTATCTCATTAATAGTGGATAACTGGATATGATGTGATGGATTCCTTTGATTGTTCTTATCATTGACTTGATGAGATAATTTTGTAAAGTAAAGTTTATGATATATAAGACTGTGTTTCTGCTGTACTGATAAACCAAACCCGTATTCATACTTTACTCCTACATAATAACAACTGTAGCAACAACCGTGAATATAAATTGCTATAGATCAGTTTTGTGCATAATGCTAAATATCTATCAGGTTGCTTGCAACGAGTACGCTTGATGGTCAAGCTGTGTTGGGCTTTAGGAATCATTTGCTACCGTGGAAAATGGTTGTGCATGGCTTTTTATCTTAAGGAGAAAGTAACATTCATACCATTTCTTTTCCATTATTGATATGTATGTAACCCCACACAAATTGAAGATTTTTAGTAACATATTAATGCTCCATTTTTAGTGAAAACACGCTTTGAACATACCCTTTTACAATCATTTTCAACTTTATTTTCTTTCAAGTAACAATGATGTTTTGGTTTCAGGACCGTTGATGGCATGAAGTTGACCGAGAGTCACCAGGATATTCACTACTTTTAGTCTTAAAGCAAAGATGCTGATCGTTGTGATGGGGTAACCACAGGGTGAAATGCAAGTCGAATCAAACTGAACAGTACCAAAATATAGTTTAGTACCCGGAACTTGGCTAAGTGGAACTTTTAATACCCTGAACTTTTAAAGATTTAGGATGGTGCCTTGAACATAGCTAAGTGAAATTTCTATTACCCTAAACCCACTTAATAGTTAATCCTGTTAGGAATTTAGCAAATGTTTTCCTCAAAATTAAAATATTCATAGTATAAATATAAAATAAAGTGTAGAAACATGCCAGTTGATCTTGGTTTGTTAATTACATTAGGCTCGAGATCGGTTTGTTTTTATGATAGGCACAAACGAAATAATACACGATTTGCTCTTGGTTTGTTAAGTACATTAGGCTCGAGCTCGTTTATTATGCTCGTTTGTATATGAATATGAATACACACATATACCCTTATACGTACTGTATATGAAATATGTTTACATATTTAAGCGCATTTACTTCTCAGGCTTGTTAAGGAACACAAGCCTGGTTTAGCTTTGAGTATGAAGCTATGGCTTGAAATCGTTTACTAAATTAAATGAGACCAAACAAGGTTTGAGCTCCGGCTCGAGCTGGAGCTCAGCTCGTTCAAGCTTGGATCATTTCAAGCTTTTATAAGCTTGGCTTGTTTTGAGCCGAACTCGACTGAAAAGTATAAGGTTCAAAATGAGCATGAGCATGGGACTTATGTTCGCGAACGATTTGGGCTCGAGATCGATCCTTGGCAAGCTTGAGCTCGATTTGGCTTGTTTTTACCCTTCTTTGATAGTTATCTATGAATATTTAAATTTTGAGGATAACATTCGTTATATTTCTAACGGGCTTAATTATTTAGTTGTTATAAGGTAGTAGAAATTTCGCTTATCCAAATTCATGGTACCATCTTGCATCTTTAAAAGTCAAAATAAGTAATTTCTGTGGTTCAGTCAATCGGATTTGGTTGTCCTTTTTCCTATCAAATTTCTATAATGAGTTGATGTGCTAGATATGATCACAAAAACTTCTTATAACCAGTTTGTGTTTAATTTCTAGGGATTGTCTAACAAGTGCCATCAGGGCATCACTTAAGGTGCATGAATTCATACCGAATTTTTCTTTTAAATTAAAAAATGCATTTAATACACATTAAATGATTTTATAATTTACCTAAATTAGTTATGATTTTGTAATTAATGACCTTAAACTTTCCTTATTTAACCATTTAAAGTAGTGCCCACGGATTTGTATATAAGAGTTAAATTTCTATAACGGGTGACTTTTGACCCATTCAACCCGTCTTTCTTTTTTAACCGTTCTTTTTAGTTTTAACCGTTCTTTTTACTTTTACTTTTTTCAATTCATTTATGATAAAACATAACAGAAATCGACCCAATGATATATTCGTAAATGCTTCGTGCTTGACACCTTCAACTTGTGCTGAGCCAACCAAACGATGGCAAAGGGATCCTTTGATATCATACTCATATAAAGCTCATTCGTAGTTCTTTCAACGAGGGGGTTGCAAATGACCAAATTAACAAATGCTATATATTTTTGGTGAAAGAAAATGTTAAATCAATTTATTTGGTTATTTTGGAGCTTCATCAATCTTGCACATCACACATTCTTGATCTTGATAGATCATGGCTGTCAACTTCTTAAATATAAATGCATTCTTTTTGGTTTTGATAGTCTTTAGATCTTGAAAAGAGACATAAAAGCGTCAAGTCAAAAGGGACTCCATGGAACAAAGAATCCTTTTTTATATCTTTCCAATTCGACATTGTTTCATGCAATAAGAGGGGGGAAATGGATACTTTTCTTGAAACTATAGAAAAAGAAAATGATAAAACAGATATAAAATCATGTACAAAGTAAGTATATCAAATGTACTTAACAATTGCAATGTTGAATTGGACCTAAGCCAGGTGCAAGTAGATCACATTAAGTAAACGTTTTCATCCGTTTTGAGTAAGCCAAAAGTTTTTTCCTCGTTGAGAGCGAGTTTTAATCTGACTTAGATGTACGCGAGTTAGGTTGCTAAGGTTTTTCTGTGACTGTTTCCGGCTGAGTCCTTTTGTGAGAACAAGGGTGCGTTTAGTGGGAGGAAAACACCCTTGTTTTCCACAAAATGTTTTGTAGAAAATAAGGAAAACAGAGATCACGTTCAAATTAGCGTTTTCCAACAAAATGTTTTCCAAAACACAAAATTTCTATTTCCATCCCTAACAAAGAAAACAAGAAAACAATTTTTTTTTGTTTTCCTTATTTCCTATTTCCTATTTCCTATTTCTATTTCTCTTAAAACCACATACTCACACACTCCAGCCATACCCTAACCCCAAACACCACCCTCCCACAGCCCACATCAGCCATCACCACTCTCGCCGGCGTCGCTCCAGTCATTTTTTACGTTTTCGTCCGATTCTTTACGTTTTCGTCTGATTCTTTACGTTTTCGTCCGATTTTTTACGTTTTCGTCCGATTCTTTACGTTTTCGTCCGATTTTTTACGTTTTCGTCCGATTCTTTAAGTTTTCGTCCGATTCTTTACATTTTCGTCCGATTCTTTACGTTTTTTCCTGTTTTTTTAAGTTTTCGTCTGATTCTTTACGTTTTCGTCCGATTTTTTACGTTTTCGTCCGATTCTTTACGTTTTCATCCTATTCCTTACGTTTTCGTCCGATTCTTTACGTTTTCGTCTGTTTTTTTACGTTTTCTTCTTAATTTTTACGTTTTCGTCCGATTCTTTACGTTTTCGTCCGATTCTGTACGTTTTCGTCCGATTCTTTACGTTTTCGTCCGATTCTGTACGTTTTCGTCCGATTCTTTACGTTTTCGTTCGATTTTTTACGTTTTCGTCCGATTCTTTACGTTTTCGTCTGATTCTTTACATTTTCGTCTGTTTTTTTTACGTTTTCGTCTAAATTTTTACGTTTTCGTCTGATTCTTTACATTTTCGTCCGATTCTTTACGTTTTTGTCCGATTCTTTACGTTTTTTGTCCCTTTTCTTACGCTTTCGTCTGAATTTTTACGTTTTCGTATTTTCTTTATTTTTTCATTCATTTTTTTACGTTTTAGTCTATTTCCTTACGTTGTCTTCCGTTTTCTGCCTTTTTTTTACATTTTTTTAGGTTTCGTCTGACGAAAACGTAAAAAACTGACGAAAACGTAAAAAAGTGAACGAAAACGTAAAAAAACAGACGAAAACGTAAAAAATGGACGAAAATATAAAAAAATGGATGAAAACACTATAATTTAGAAAACGTAAAAAAAATGTTCGAAAACTTAAAAAAAATGGACGAAAACTTAAAAAAACATAAAAGAGAGGATGAAAACATAATAAAACGGGTGAAAATGTAAAAAATGGACGAAAACGTAAAAAAACAAATGAAAATGTAAAAAACAAACGAAAACGTAAAAATATTGATGAAAACGTTAAAAAACCTGGCGAAAACTTAAAAAAAGGACGAAATCGTAAAAAGACATACGAAAACGTAAAAATTCATACCAAAACGTAAAAAAAATAGACGAAAACGTAAAGTATCGGACGAAAACATAAAGAATCATACGAAAACGTAAAGAATCGGACGAAAACATAAAGAATCGGACGAAAAGGTAAAGAATCGGACGAAAACGTAAAAATTTGGACAAAAACGTAAAGAATCGGACGAAAACGTAAAGAATCGGACGAAAACGTAAAAATTCTGACAAAAACGTAAAAAAAACAGACGAAAATGTAAAGAATCGGACGAAAACGTAAAAAATCGGACGAAAAAGTAAAGAATCGGACGAAAATATAAAAAATCGGACGAAAACATAAAAAAACAGACGAAAACGTAATAAAACGGACGAAAACGTAAAAAAACAGACGAAAACATAATAAATCAGACAAAAACGTAAAAAACAGACGAAAACGTAAAGAATCGGATGAAAACGTAAAAAATCGGACGAAAACGTGAAAAAACAGACGAAAACTTAATAAAACGGACGAAAACGTAAAAAAGCGGACGAAAACGTATTATTGTCGATTGAAGATGTTTTCATGTTATTTGATTTTATATTTTACTTTTTTAATTCTTTATTTTCTCGTATTAGATTTTTTTAGTTATTTTATAATTTAGTTTGTTAGTTTATAATATTTGTTTTTGTGTTTTGAAGATATTTTTGTAATATTATAAAGATGAATAGAGAATGGAGATAGAAAACAACACTACTTGAACATGTTTTCTAGTTTTGCAAAATAAAAAACACAAACACATGTTTCTCTAACTAAACGCGTTTTCTAAAATTTTACTTGTTTTGTGGAGATAAAACTCCCCTCCCTTTTTTTACAAAACAAGAAAAAGGAAATGAAAGAAAATGTTTTTCAACTAAACGCAACCTAGATGTTTGACCAATAGTAGATCAGCTCGGTTGTGGTTTCTTTGAAGACAATAACCGTATGGTTATTTATCAAACATGGTACAGTACACAATAAAAGTATAAAACCATTAAAATAAGTTCAAACAGCTACATAACCATATCTATATATTATAAGGAGATTAACTCTTTTAACATGACTTTAGAAAAAGAGACACCTATACACTTTTAATCTTGATATGAAATTCTTTCATATTAAAAGATAACACTTAACTTTTCTAATTACAACAAACATTAATCAAAACTATTTCATTTTCTATAACAATCATTTTAATGAGATACACAAACTCTTTAGTTTTTGTTAAAGGCTAATGAAATCATGTTAATGAGATATTTGAATTTTTTTCTAAATTATAGAAATGACACCTAAGTTTTATGGCTACTACAAAATTAAAACAAAATATTTCATTTTCCATGACAGTTAATATAATGAGATACTCAAATCTTTTGTTTATTGTTAAAGGCTAATGAACTTCGCGTTAATGAGATATTCACTTACGTAACTATTACATTTTTATTTGGGATAATTACCTAAAAATTAATCTTTTTTTTTTTTTTTTTGAAAGATGCCTAAAAATTCATCTAACTTGTTATTTTTTCTAATTGTGTGTAACATTTTTTTCTTTTTTTATTATATACTAAAAATTTTGAATTTCAATCTTTGTGTGTATTTTATTCATGTAAAATAATTATTTTACCCTTCGCTATTAATAGAGTGGTTACAAAATATAAAGTTAAAATGATCATTTTACATATATTAAAATTCAAAAGTTTTGGTATATAATAAGAAAAAAATTTATAGGTAATTAACCCTTTTTATTTTTAACAATCTTGAACTCTTTTCTATTCAAGATTAAAAGAAGTCAACCTTATCAATTTCTAACTTTACCCTTTCCAAGAATAACCATGTTCCTTAGCTTTTTAAAACTTTAAAAATAACATCTTCGTTGCAATTATAAACTTGCCACATGATATATCTTTATAACGTCTATCAAAGAGTACCTTATAGAGATCATGTATGTACTTTTAACTTTGTGTATGGTGTTTTACGTGTTTCACAATAAAAATTCAATTTTACTTAGTTGGAAACAAAGTGTGTCGATCTATTCTCGCAAAATAGACCTTGGTTCACTTGGACCGTGCGTATGCACAGCCAAAACCAAACCTCGTGATATTTATAATGAGTACCTCGATCTTGAAAAATTTAACTACAGAAAAGGAATCCTTATATTTTGTTAATGTAGGGGTTTTTTTTTTTTTTTTTTTTTTTTTTTTTTTTTTTTTTTTTTTTTTTTATATTATTTTATTTTATTGCATTCACTAAAAAATCTATACTTACCATTCTCCTAACGTTCACAAATCACAAATATAACATAAACTATTCCTTTATTTATCAGCTATTGCTTTGATTTCCTTATTGATTTTGGTTTGAATTGAAAAAAAATCAACATGCAGCATCTGATCCAATCATTAATTTTACGATTAATATTTTATTAAAAGCATTAAGACACAAATATCTCATAATTATAACAAGTTGAGAAAATTCTTAACTCACAATAAATATCGTAATATACCAAAATGATTAGTGTAAATTTTTGCTATAAATAGGTTGTATAACCACCCTTACCTTCCACAAACAAAACATACAACTCATAAAAATTCACCAAACCATTCATCACTTACTTGACTGATCAACGCATCGTATCATGGCTATGGGAAGAGGCAATGCATATTGGGTTAATCCCAATCTGCACATATTAAAGGTCAAACCCGAAAGTCAAAGTCAACATGGAAAAGTCAACGCAGCAACAAATAACTGCCAAATAGCAGTTACAAACGGTTACAAAACTAAGGGACACAACTGTTGGAATTAAACGAACTGACATACCCTTTCATTTGTACCTTTTCATATCTTATTTATAGATTAGAACTTGTAACGATTACAATGATGACAGATTTATAGAAAATAGAGATTATTTCATATTTTGGTATATCGTTGATTAAAGATCCGTGAAATTGGGCCAACAATTGGTATCAGAGCCAACATCATCATATACCAAGGTTCCATTTTTGCTTTGACTCGAAAGAAAAAATACCCAGGTCTCGGTATCTAATTTTTCTGTTAAATTATTATTCGAACCACAATAATCAAAGTTTTTTCATCTTATTGTGTTCAAGGAAGATACCCTTTAATTTCTAGTCGCCTCGTAACAAAGTTACCGGCATCTAGAAAAGGCACTTTCAAACTGATTTGCAAAAAAATCCGATTCATTTTTTCTTTTACCGAGAACATAAACAACATTAGGGAACGAGTTTTTGTTTATTGCTTCAAACAAAAACACTAAATCGATTCAGAAACAAAGAACCAAACATCGAGAGGATAACATAAGTCATCATCAAGGGGCACAAATCAGAAATCGATTCTAAAAACAAGGAACAAACACACCTGTTTCAAGGAATCAAGCCGAGCACCCTTAATTGAATCACCACTTGATTCAATTGATACGTAAAGCCCCAACATATACACGGTTCAGAAAATCCCCAAAACTGACGAAACCCTAGTTTCGCATCAAAAGGATTACACGCGTTCGAGAAAAGAACACATCAACCGTGAACAAGGAGTGGTTAACCAAGCCCAACAACCGGCGGTCAACCATCAGGAGAAACAAAAAAAGGAGCAGTTTCAAAGTCTCAGGGAAAGAGAGACCATTTTATCTCTTCAAAGAGATAAACAAAGAAAAAAAGAGAGGCGCATAAAAGGCCTAGGGCACACCGAACCAAAATATAACAGGGCTACGGGTTTATTTACCCCCCCAGGTTCCAAAATTCGCAAATACAACCCTCCACTTTCTTTTACTTCTTATATAGTATATTTACATTTGATATATCATATAAGGATATAGGAAAAGATACTTCTTAATTTTAAGTTAGTATTTTTCAAGGATTGTTAGAAATATAATAACCTAGTGTTTACACTGCTTATTATATTATTAGGAATAATTTTAAGGAAAAATTAACCTTAGGTTATTCATTTTAGAATATAAAATCTCCGAGGATAGTTTTTGGATTAAAACTAGTCCTATAGAGTTTTGCTTGTCATTTTAGACACAAAACATTAAAAGTACGCTAGATTTCTTTTAACACATCCCGTGTTAGAATTTTAGGAGATTACCTCGTCATTAATCATTTAAAATGACAAAAGATGGTGGAGATAATGGAAAGAAGGAGATTAGTACACCTAATACTATCCCTCAATTCCAATGCCCGATTTTGAAACCCGCGAATTACTCACTATAGGCAATTCGAATGCAAATTATTTTAGAAGCAAATGGGTTATGGGAAACAATTGAGCCAACTGAAACGACTCAATCCGATAAGAAAAAGGAGAAAACTGCTATTGCATACCTTTACCAATCCTTACCCGAATATCAATTACTTCAAATTACAAAGCACAAAACCCCGAAAGCAATATGGGATGCTTTGAAAACTAGACACTTAGGCGAAGAGAGAGTACAACAAGCCAGACTTCAAACACTCAGATCACTACTAGAAAAAGGTCTATCCTTGACTCGCAATTTATGACGCACGCTACAAGATGACGCGCAAATAGCAAAGTCATAAAATAAGAGTCATAACGAGTAAAATTTTTATTGGGGATGACTCGTTTTCACAAGCGTCATAACATAGGGTCATAATCAGTTAAAATTTAGCCTGCTAGATGACGCTCGTTTTGCTTCGTCATAAATAGGGGTCATCTATGTTTTTTTTTACAATCTGCTTCATCAAAATCTATTGTTTTTTTTTTTTGCCAAAACACTTCCCGCTCTCAAACTCTCTCAAACTCTTATTCTTTTTGTTTCCCGCTATTGACAAAAGCTTATTTCCCGCTTGACAAAAACCCCAAAAAAAAACCTAAGTCCTTCAAAATCCCCCCCCAAAAAAAAACCCCAATTATAAGTTTACTAGGGTTAGCTATTCTTCTCTCCCAATCCAGCCGCCCACCTTCACCACATTTTTCCGGCCATATTTCTCCGGCATCTCCACCATCTCCGGCGACCTCATCACAGCCGTCATTAAACACCATCAACCTCTCACCATCACAACCCCTCGCCTCTTCTCTCTTTCTTGAAGATGCCGACCACCACCACCCTTTCACTGCCACACTCCTCTGTTTTTATTGAAGATAAGTATAGATCGAAGATGGCTTCAGATCGAGTCACCACGCCATCATACTGCCGTCATCACCCTCTCCGTCTTTTTCTATTTTGTTCGTCCTTGTGGTATAGTGAAATCAGTACATTTCTTTTATTAATTACTAACCGCTTTTATTTATTGTTACTACTGTTTTCGTGGATTCAAATGAGTTAAAACATACTGATAACAAGATTTAAAAACGTGTTTTGAAACCGATTCGTATGCTTGCTTTTCTTTAATTAATTATAATAATTATCTAATTAATTCTTTGTTAATGAATTTGATTTTTGCATAATAGTCTGAAGAGGATTTGGCGTTGAAGCAACAATTGGAGCTGTATGTTGAGAGACTACAAGATGCTGATCCTGCTTTGCAGAAAGTTGCTCTCGAGAGTATGAGGTAGTATTCAGATCTCTTGATGTTTTTATAATGGAACTAGTTTTGTTACGGCTTTCGGTTAGAAATTTAGGAGTTTCTTGTGTGGTTGTTATTTGTACTATTATACTTTTAAGGTTTAGGTATCTGAATTTGGACGAGGGGTTTATGAGCTAGAGGTTATGGATTTAAATACGCTGTTGATAAGGTCATAAGTTGAAAATAAGTGAGCCCATGAGTATTTTCAAATTCAAATAGACATTCCGAAAACCCCCTTCATTGTCAGTTATCAACTTATAATTATTTCACATAGTGATTACTGTTACGATGAGTATACATTTCTCTGGAGTTGTTTTCAAATGTATTGAATGTAACTCTTATTTGTGTGTGAACTGGTTGTTTTCTTTATCAGTGTTACGATAAGATGGATACTTGATTACTGCATGTTAATTTGGCTCTTTTACGCGTCTATATATCTTTGACGCGTCTATATATCAACCTCATAAGATCATGTTAGATAGATCTTTAGCTCTTAGTCTTGTTTACCCTGCCTTGACTTTGTTTCTATTCTTATATTTGCAGCTATGTTCCTGGAATGGAAGTCACCTTATCTAGCCGCCTTAAAAGTTTATACAACATCTACAGCAAGGTATGAGTGATGCCCATATTTCATTTGTTGAATATAAGAGTTAGGAAACCATGAGGCCTTGGATAATGCGTGATTCCAAGGAGTAACCTTGAGGTTGCTTGCTTCACTTCCCTGTCTTTCGACCCGTTATGAATAAAGTACAACCCAATTTCACATAAATGCGTTAAAGTGACCACTTTTAACAATTAATAAGTCTGACCAAAAAAGGGTTGCGGCTAAAAACATACGATGCATTATGCTGAATCAAAAGTTTTTTTGTGAGATGTTGCTGCATTCTTACTTGTATATGTCAATTCCCTTTAGACTTAGGCTTGACCATGGGGATAAATAGCCCATGAATACATGATTTAGTATGGTTTGTGCTTAAAGTTGTCTTAAGCCCATGAAGGTTTCCCCTGCTGTTGGCTGGGTGCTGGCTTGTGTGCTGACATACATTTTTCTTCTCGCAGATGAATCGTAAAGAAGTCAGTATCGATAAAGTATATGACGCACGTGCGCTGAGAGTAATTGCTGGAGATAGAAGTGGAACTTTACATGGACAAGCTATTCAGTGTTGTTACAATCTTCTAAATATCATACACAGGTTACAATAATTGTGACGCCTAACAAAAAGTCTAGTACTGATTTAGATCAGATGGGAAATGGGTAGGTAGGATCATAGCTGCTTCATGCTAGAACTTGGCATGCCATCAGCCATCCAAAGCATGTCTAGCAACTGTTCCTGCAAATTAATGACTAGTCACTAGCTCACTATATAACTTCATGTAAGATCAGTAATATAAGTGAAAGATGTTTATTATTTTGGTTCACCTTTCCTTGGCTTTCTGTAAGCTTTGGACACCAATCGATGGCGAGTTTGATGATTACATTGTCAATCCAAAGCCAAGCGGATATCAGGTTAAGATCACTTTTTCAGTATGTTAGTTTTTTTTCTTGAAATACCACACCCTGTTATCAGCGGCGAATCCAGAATTCAAAACCCTGACATGTCTAATTTTGTAAATATGTGGCAAAATACACTGATCTGACAGGTTGGAAGACAGGTAGTCTTTCATACTGGTCGGGTCATTACTAATACCATTGTTATATATGGAAAAATGCTATTATGTTCTGACAGTTGTTCTAGGCGAGTTTTTGTACTATAAAATACTCTGTAATCCTATTTAGTGCCATATGATGCATCTTTCTCATATATGTCCCTAGAATATCATATATAAATTAACTGTTTTAAGTAGTTTAAGTAGTAATTAACTGTTTCTAAAATGTTGTTTTATTTGACTAGATTGGTGGTGATAGCAATGAGTACACGGATGCGGATTTCGACGATATTCGAGAAGAATGGGCAATTTATGTGTCGAATTTCATTTTTAGGTAGAAATCGTACATTGTAGTAACTTTAACTAATTATCGGTATATATTTTGACATGAATTGTTATGTAATGAATTGGTAACGCATGGTTTTGATATATATGAAATGCGTTAATTTTGTACAATTATCAGGTTTATTATCAGGTTTTTAATTGTCATTTAATAGAAAATTAGGAACTGGAAAAAATTAATTAAAAAAAAAAAAAAAAAAAAATTAGGTTATGACACACAAAAAGGAGAGTCATAAAACGTGGGTCATAAGTGCGCGTCATATAGGGATGACGCACAAATGCGAGTCATGAAGCTTTATGACGGGTCCATCCTTGACTCGCATTTGCGCGTCATAAGGCCTCTTCTTGACTCGCATTTGGAGTCAAGAATAGCTGTTTTTCTAGTAGTGGATCTGAACTAGAGTTGTTACATATGAAGGAAGATGAAACCATCGATACCTTTACAAGAAAACTCACAGCTCTTGTAAACAAAGCCGCTAGTCTAGGACACACAATAAAAGATCAGAACTTAGTTAGGAAGTTACTAAATGCTGTACCTGATAGGTATCTGCAAATAGTTGCATCTATAGAACAATATTCCGATCTAAACACTATGACACTTGAAGAAGAAATTGGAAGACTTAAGACCTATGAAGAAAGGATTAAGTTTAAGAAGGATTAAGTTTAAGAAGGATAAACAAGTGAACAACCAAGAGAGTTTGATGTTCACACGATATGAAGGACAAGGAAAACCTTTTAGAGAATATGGTCAGGGAAGATCTAACCAGTCTCGAGGCCAATCTAAAAGGGAAGAACGAGCGTCTTTTGAAGAAGATACAAGAGACAAATCTCAAGTCACATGCTACCGATGTCACAAACTTGGACATTATGCATATGAATGTCAAAACAAACGCAAGAATCAAGTCAGAGAACAATCCAATTTTATTGAAGAAGACTTAGAGCCAACATTGCTTATGGCGACTATAACTGAAGAGAAATGATACAATGAGCAAACCGCAGAGAGTGCAGAAACCGCAGAGAGTGCAGAAATCGCAGAGAGTGCAGACACCGCAGAGAATGCAGAAATCGCAGAGAGTGCAGATAACTCAAAAGACAGCAGGGAGTGCAGAAGATTCCAAAATTCGATCAATGTTGCAGCGAATATTAAAGGAAGCAAAATGGAGACGACTACAAAAGACTTAAAGATCTACGTCGCAGCGATTGTGATTAAGGGGGAGAATATTGGGTTAATCCCAATCTGCCCATATTAAAGGTCAAACCCGAAAGTCAAAGTCAACATGGAAAAGTCAACGCAGCAACAAATAACTGCCAAATAGCAGTTACAAACGGTTACAAAACTAAGGGACACAACTGTTGGAATTAAACGAACCGACACACCCTTTCATTTGTACCTTTTCATATCTTATTTATAGATTAGAACTTGTAACGATTACAATGATGACAGATTTATAGAAAATAGAGATTATTTCATATTTTGGTATATCGTTGATTAAAGATCCGTGAAATTGGGCCAACAATGCAGTGATGGCAGCGGCGGTATTCTGCCTAGTCGTTGTGGCGTTCCAAAGCGAGGTAGCTCATGCAAAAACTTATATCGTCGGCGATGCAAAAGGCTGGACCTTTGGCGTCCAATCCTGGCCTAGCGGCAAGAGTTTCAATGCTGGCGACGTTCTCGGTATTGCCTATTATCACTACTTTACTTATTTAACTTTTGTCGATTTTATTTATTACTATATATTATGACAAAGTCACAAAACTAAAATGTGGCTGTGCCATTCTGTCGTTAAAAGTTTACTCATATATAACTCATTGGTATAGTATGTGTACTATATTATATAACATGTTGCAAGACAATGGTTCTTGTTTCATAATTAACTAATTGATTTATTATCATTTTATCATATGATTGGTGTTCAAGTACCCACAAGGAGTACACACTGTGGCAGTAGTGAACCAGGCAGGGCTTGATAGTTGCAGCGTTATCCCAAAAGATGCAAAGGTGTTCACAAGTGGAAACGACCAAATTACACTTGTTAGTGGTAACAACAACTTCATTTGCACTATCGGTGATCATTGTAGTCAAGGACTGAAGATGACAGCTCATGCTGTTTAAGACACAATTCAATGATAAAGAAACTCAAATCCAAGAGTTGATATACATAAACTATATGCATGTTCGTATGCCCGGTTTACTGCATATGTGTTCTCGCTTTTTCTTATTGGTTTCGTTACGCGTGGTATGGTATAAGTAAAGGTTCACTCGCAATATATATTACATTCGATTTCAAGGCAAAGAAAACTACAAACTTCATCACATCGTTTGTTTAATTAATTTGGCTTTATACGTATCTTGGTCGCGTTTATCAAATGCTTTAATTTTTTATTTGGTTTATTTATGTTAATTGGAGTTTTCCCATAGTAACGTAGAAGTGAAGTGTTAGAACTTTAGGTTTTTATATTAACAACTAGTAGTATATATACTAATATAAAAAAATAACTAGAGCAACAAATAGCACATAATAAAATACCAAATGAATACGGAGTATTAACTTTTGAACTTTATATAGGTCAACACTATTAATTCAACACTCGTCTATTTACAAAGTGAATAAACGAGTCACAAGCGATGGTGGTTTCCTATTGGTGATTTAGTTACTGTATGTCATTAGTTTGTTTCGCTTTGTGGCATGTCACAAGCGATTAGCGGAAGTGGTTGTTCAAGCGATTGCTTGAGGTTAATGTGGTTCCTCTGCCACATTCCATTGTACTTAAACTGTTTTTGTGATTAATGTATTTTGCCAGGGTAACCCCCTTTTACCAAAAAAAAAAAAGTGAATAAATATTTGTATAATTCTATTGTGTAATGACTACATTGATCAATCCTTAAAAAACTTGCATCAAACCAAACTAAAATGTAACACACATAAGAGAAATAATGAATGTAATAAATGCAACTCTTAAACGATGTTGGTTAATGGTAGTCGCATCGCTCGTAGCAAGATCAGCGTACAATGAACTATTCGAGAACAACCCCTCCAACGGACTTGAACTGCTCGTGTTCGTAGGTTTCTTCAAACCCTTTCCGGTTCCACTGTAATAATCGATACAACTTTAATTAGTTTTCAATAAATAAGATCAAACTTATATAACAGATAACCTACAATTTGCTTCTATTTATATTGTATGTTATAAACACATGTTTACGCTTGTTTGTAAGCATATGCTAGACATCATCAATATATAATTAGTGTACAAAATATTTAAAATATACTTGAATTTTATGACAGTATCTGACTTACAGTTAAAAAGTTACCTAGGAAGTGCGGGACAAAAAGTGATGACATAATCAGCACCACTACACGTGAAAGTACTAGTAGCATCATCATACGCGTAGCTATACGACCTCGGACACGCGGCCTTAAACACCTGCGAGTACGCTGTTGGCTGACACGATTGTGGGGAACTAAATTCCCCTTTACAACAATACTCTGCAGTCCCAAACGCCTCACACGCGCTTCTACAACCAGCGCCGCCAGCCACCTTTAGCTCGGTTGGACACCGTTGGTTCAAGTCATCAACACACCCGGTGGTAGCACAAGCACCCGACCCGCCATTTACTTCCACGATCATTTGTATATTGTACCCGTCGACTAAGCTAACATCGTAGAAGTCTTGTGTCGTTGTAGATGACCCAAGGGTGAATTCTGCAAGGGTTGCTGGAGGGGTGGCTCCAGCACCGTTGCATTCTATTTGTCCAGTCCCACAATCTGCTGTTGCGCAGGATGTGGGGCCGGACCCATTGAAGTTGCACCCGGTTCTACCCCAGAACCGGCCTGACCATCCGGATGGAGCTTGTAGGGAACGTGAGTTCCCACTTATAAGCTCGAATCCAGTTGTGTCAAGAACAGGTTGGCCGAGGATTCCGGGCCAAACTGTGTAGCTACACTTGTTTACAAATGTAAAAGTTGCTCCAGAAACTCCTGCAAAACATACAAGAAGAAAGTTTTAGAACAAAAAGATGTTAATAAGTATCATGACATAATAATTAGAAGAAAAAAACAATATGAACATAACTACATAACCAATTGTTAGATGTTACATTTATGTGTAATTAGCCCTTATAGAAAATATTGAATTTGAATTTCCAAAAACAATATACCTTTGAGAATGAAGAACATTAAGAGTTTATGAACCAAACTGGAGTGACCCATAGTCTACTTGGTGTTGAAAAAATGTGAATGAAATTTTGTAGAAATTGGTAGGAAGAAGGTTATTTATAGACATTGTATTAAGGTTTATGGTAAGAGTTTATGTGAAAGGAAAAGATATGCCCAAACACCTTTTCTTTTTCAGAAAGGAAATGATAATGATATTTAACTATTGCTGTGATTTGATTTGACATCTAATTAAAAAATACTTAAAGAAGTTATGGACAGAATTGATACGTACTAGGTATCTTTTCTAATGGTTAATTTGTTTATTAAGGTTCAAAGGTTTCTTCATGGTAAATGGGTAGTTTATTCTCAGAAGGTGCAGCAGTGTGAAGCCATGTGTCTGTTGAAGCATTAAAACCTTAAAATCAAGATGATCAACTTTCACAATGGCCTTTTCGGCTATTCTTCTACACCAGCTTTTATTAATAATACCATGAAAATGTTCAATGTTTAAGCTATAACTTAGTAGATGTCTGAGATGTGTAATGGGTAGAATACCAGTTTTCGTTCACAAATCACAAACTAAAGCAATACCAGAAAAGGAAGAAATCTACAAGTCTAAGTTCTGAACAGAATGACCATTTATGTGACAAATTTTGCTTGCAAGAAGCTATAGCCACACAAATATAAAGGTGAAGGACCCAAGATTAGGAAATTGCATGTTCAATTTACACATATTTCTTCTCCTTTCTATTATTTGGGAACAAAAAAGTATTGGCCATAACACTAGAACATGTTTTTCGCATCAAAAGGAAAAGAAAACAGAACACATGCAAAAATGGGAAACTAAATTTGTAAGTGATTAATGAAACTGCCAAATTATAAGTAATCCGTTATCATGTGTTCTTGTGGATAACCATGATCACGACTTGTAACCTATTAGCCATCAATTTAAACATATAGTATTAGGTTGTGAAAGATTTTAGAGCTTTTTGTTACTCTTTAAAAGCTTTGCACAAGTTAGGTTGCAAACATTTTATATCTTAAACTAGCAGGTTTCAAATATTAAACTCTTAGATGCAGTAGTGCTTTTCTTTAAGAATTCAATCACAATATTTGAATAATCATCTATTTTTAGAAAGGTGTTTAAGCATTTTGAAATATCTAACTAAGTTTTAGAACTAGGCGAATACGTCATTGTACTTTTACATTTTGTTATCACACTCAAATTTCGTGTTTAATATACAGAATGAAATTTTGGCACTGATTAAGATAAAGAACCTACGATTCTTGGATAAAAAGGTTACGCGTCTTCATTCTCAACCAACTTTTACAGAGAAATGTTTCTTAAATGTTTGGTGGACTCCAACTTTTGAATTCCTCTCGATTATCCAACTTTTTTTTTTTTTTTTTTTTTTTTTTGTAGCTTTATAGTATATTTGTTGTTTAGTCGTGATTAAGACAGACTCTCTTTAAAGATGAACTTTCGTAGAATATAGCATTTGTGGTTGAGGAAGAGCGAAAAAGGCTCGCAAAAGATCTCGTCATTATCTGTCTTATGCTTATTACGTTCATATACTCTTTAACCTATCCACATTAGGTGTGGTGCCGTGTTAATTTGAAGAGAAAAACTGTGTTACAAACTCTGTATTGCGTGTGCAGAGAACGGGTAAAACGATAATAAATACTAATAAATCCGTTATTAAAACAGTATTACGAGCGTAGCCTGATGGTTAGTTCTTTTGAAGAGGTAACTAGCACAAGTAATAATGGAGCTAGGCAGTTTTTACAGTATTATTTTCTTTGGCGTTCAAAAAGATAGTATATCATATTCTATGATAAAAAGCAGGGGTTGGTACTGTATGCATTGCTTAAAACGAAACCAAAAAATGTCACGTATTTGGTCGATAGGTACTCGTTGGGTGGGGGTGTTAACCGCCGCTTGGTGTTCTGGTTTGGATTTTTATTCGGTTTGTCCATAACTTTGCAGGCTCTCTTTTCTCTTGGATCAAGTTTTGTATGTTGCACTAAATGCTAATCATCAATAACACTGGTCAAAACTGAATCAACAAAAGAAAAAATAAACCTAACCACCACCCAAGAGCATAGAGGGATCATGGAAACAAAATGTACATGCTTTATTCAGTCTCAATGGCATTCTTTTTTAATTACGTGACCCATATATTCAAAATTTTCACCAACAGTGACAAAGAATATCAGTCATAATGATTTTGGTCCAGTTTGCGTCTTACTTTCGGCTTTCACACTACCAACTCAAGCTAAACCATAAAATTCCGTCTTTCAAAGATACGAAACCAAGCCGACAGTTTTCCAATCAACTTTTTGGGGTCTCTGGGAGTGTATATCTACGAAGAAACAAAGAAAGAGACATGTCATCTCCCCATGTTTGGCGCGGAGCTTTTTGGAGCTTTTTTGGTCAATGAGCGGTGAGAATGAGCTTTTTTATTTTTGATGTTCGTTTGGTAAGAGTGCAATGATTGTAGCAATTTTTTAGGAGAGCTTCTTTCCCGATGCTTCATTTTGAAGCTTTGGATATTTACAAGAGCTTTTTTATATTCAATGACTAAAATACCCCCTACCCCATCCCTAATAAAAACCATATATATCCTTTTACGTCATTTTACATATATATAAATACAGCTACAACTATATTACCAAACGTTTTTATTTAAAAAACAGCTACTGCTCACGGCTACTGCTCACAGCTACTGCTCACAGCTACGGCTCACTGCTACTGCTCCTTTTACCAAACACAGAAAGAGACCCGTCATCTCCCCATGTGACCAGAGAAAAAGAAGATGAATATTAGGCTCATGTCATCTCGTATGAATAATTTTGATTTGCGATTGAGATTTAGCAAGTAAATTATACTGGTGAAATGGGATGACCAGATGAGAGAAGATGAATATTGTACGGAGTCCAGCAACAAGAATAGTGACAGCAATGTTTTTAAGATGGTGCAAGTGAGATTGGAGGGAATACTGGTAGACAAAATATACAAAGCACCATCTCTGAGAGAGAATCTTGTAGATGCAAAAACAATCAAGATTTGTGGAAAATATCTCATTATTAAGATCTACTTATCTCAAAAGGACAGTTACCGAAAGCATTCAGGCAGTCATCCTACGCCAACGCCATCTTACTTGCTTATGCTTAAAAAATGCACTAGATGGTTGTGTGTCACAGGAACCCTAAATGCTGTAAGAATCCTCACATTGTTTGAGATAAGTCCATGAAAGCTTGCCCAGGCCCCTCAACTACCTATGCGTGTAATCAACAGCCCACGTGACTGATCCTAAGTCAAAAAGAAATAGCCGGCAAGATTGTGCCATTTGGAGCTATAGTGAGTCTGGCATATAAATGGAGGTCCCGAGCTGGGATAGCAATCAGGTTAAAGACGTATGTTAGCGCAAAAAAAAAAAAAAAAAAATAAAAAATGCTCATGCTCTAGCAGCCAGCCAACACATCAAAACCATCAATGTAATTTAGAGTAAAACGATATCTAAGGCAGATAAACTTTCAAATGTCAGACCTTCTAGCAATAAGTACATAGCACCGAACAAAAACCAGGCAAGCCAAGTACTTCATCAACTAAGGAAACTGTAACTCAGTCAAACAAATCAATGAAGTTCCAATCCCATCATGAATACAAATACAGAAACTAGCATATCCACTTAACTTGCATAGCCAATACTGAGAAGTGTAAGAACTTTCATATCTCAATGTTAGCACAAACCAGAAGAACAATCAGAGCACAGGAATCAATTAGTACAGCCAGCATCAAGAGCCAAGTCAACTTTTACTTACAACCCAAGTAAACAAAACCGCAGGTCAAAAATCATTATAAACCGGTAGAGGTTAAGACCGACCAAGTTAATTCTAGTTCATACGAAAATCATTAACAGACCACAAACAGGCAGAAGAGAACAAAATCCTACTTTTAACCTCTACCCCATGTGAAACTCAATGCTACCACAAAAAGCCCAAACAGAATGACTATATCCATGTTATGATTTGCAAACCTTATGGTTAAAACTATTAGCTGCTTTACAACAACAGATCATAGCAGATTGAAAGCCTGTAAACACAATTCAACTGAAATTAAACAGCTTTATAGATGCTCAATTGACAAGTCTTGCACAAGTACAAGATTTGAATAAAGAGTCCGGCTTATTTTCACGCTTTAGAAGCTGGTGTATAAAGTATTAACAAAATCTTTTCAGGCTCTAACAGGGCATGTATAAACAAAAATGGCCACATAGTTGTATGCTGAATGTAGAGATCGATGCAAGCATGAAACTTTCAATAAGAAACTTTGTACCAACAAAGAGGGCATTGAGTAAACAATTAAACAAAGTAACATAACAAAACTCATGTTACAAGTCATGGGTACCACAAACAACCAACAGAACTCGACCATGCATATGTTGGGTTCAGTTTAATGAACAATCAACTTACCCTGCACACATCTATGCAATCATATAACAATAAACAAGTAACTAAATATAACCAAATAAATAACCAACACGAGCATAAAGTAGAAAATCAACCACAATAACATAACACAAACATAAGGGTAGCATAAACCTTGCGCAAAATATACTAAAAATAACCGATAATCCTCAATACTCGAACAAAACTGAGACTAATAACCAGCCCCTAAATATATTCATACCAACACAAAGCAACCAACACACCACCACCACTAGAATCTTACTTCCAATGTATATGCCCAATTAACAAAAATAAAAAAACTAAAAAAACTAATCAACCAAAATGTACCCATCAAATCATAACCAACATTCTCGCTCTGAGGACACACTTTCTGTTAGTTTCTTTCTCACGAGGTCATCGGACACTCACGCGCAAAGTGCCCTTGCTCACCACAGTTGTAACACTGATTACCACCTCCACCAGACTTGTACCCACCGACGCGGTCAGACCTCGAGTTCCCACCACCACCATTACCGCCACGGTTCCCACCGGTACAATCCCTAGCGAAGTGACCACCCTCACCACAATTGTAACAACCACCACCACCAAATCCACCGCCATTCCCACCACGCCCACCACGCCCACCATCAATAGTACAATCCTTGGCTATATGACCCGCCACACCACAGGTAAAGCACCGATCACCATTACCACCACGAGAACCCCTCCCACCATCAACACTAACACTAGTACAGTCCCTAGCGAGATGCCCAGGCTCCCCACAGTTAAAACACCCACCAGAACCACCACTAACACGACCACCACTGCCACGTGTACAATCCCTTGCCATATGACCCATCCCACCACAAGTATAACAACCACCATTACCACCAGTCCTCACCACCACATGACTACTACAATCCCTAGCCAAATGGCCAACTCCCCCACAGTTATAACACTCAACCCCACCAACACTCCTAAACCCAACACCATTAGCATTCCTGCTAAACCCAGATCTCCGACCATCCCGACCACCGTCACGGCTGCCGTCACGACCACTGTCACGACGGCGACGTTCAAGATTAGACCCATCTAAAGCAGTAACATTAAGAGCCTGCTTCTTATCATTCTTGACACTAACTACAAACTTAACTTTTTGACCCTCGTGAAGATGGCGATAGCCTTCAGATTGGATCTCAGTGTAATGAACAAAGAGATCTTCATCGTCAGCAGAGGAATCTGGTTTAATGAAACCGAAACCTTTGTTGTTGTAGAAACGAATCACAACACCTGTTGCGGATGATGAATCTGCTGCCATTGTCTTTTGATTTGATTTGATTTGATTGATTGTTTGATTTTAGGGTTTGTTGTGTGTTTGGGTTAATATATAGAGAATGAGAAACCCTAAATATATAGGCGGCTTCGCATGATGGATCCTTTTTATTTATGGATTTTATTTAATGTGATTTTCTTTCTTTTTATTCTTCAACCTAAGAGATTTTTTTATAAAAATCTTTCAAGATTATAGTAATTACGTGGTCATCAAGGTTCAATTAAGTTAATTTTTATATAAAAAAAATATATAATACTGCAAAATATATTTTGAGAGGTAAATTAAACAGGAATATAATTATTATTGTGATTAATTATATTGCTTGAATTTGCTGATGTGGTAAAACTAAGTAATTTTAGATAAAAAAAAGTGAGTTGGATGGATGAGTCAAAACTGACCCAGACTTGATTTACAAAAATAAATATGAAATACGAGTATTTTGAAACATGTTTTTAGATTAAGTTTGAAATAATGTTATATCTTTTATATAATAAGAGAACTCACTTTTAGACAAATCAAGGGATTCGATTAACCAATGAGAGGGCTTGGCTTTGAAATCGAGTCTTTTCATTGGTCAATTGAGTTTTCAGGGCCTAAAAATAGGGGCAAATTTTCGTTTTTTGAGTAATATAGTGAAAAAACATGTGTCAAAAGTGTGAAGAAAAAAAAAACTTGTGAGAACACGGAAGGGTTGTTTTGCAAAATCATAAACAATACCATAAAACGTATATACAATCAGAACACACCCGGTCTTCTTTTCAGCCACTCATAAAAACCCTAATTTGCTTCTTCTCAACTTCTCAAAAAAAAACCCTAATGTGCTTCTTTTTCCTGTATGTACAATCACATTTTTTGATTTTGTAACAGGTTTTAACAATGGTTGACTCTCTGTGATTTCAAATGGATAAGATCATGCGATGTATATCTTTTTTTTTCAATTCTTTTAGGAATTACAACTTCTTATTATGATTTTATATAACAAAGTTTCGAATCATCAAATCGAATTAGAGTTTCTCTTTTGCATATTGTAATGATTTCTAGGGTTTATAATATTATCAATCATACATATTTGCCCTTCTTATTTGTAATACTAACGTACTTTTTTGCTTCAGGAGTGATATCTTAAGCTCTTCTCCATGATGAACTTGAGGCAATTTATAAAAGTAGTTTCCTACAAGTACAAGTTTTGTTACAAGCTAAAAAATCCCTATATCATGTCAAAACGTAATTAATCTTCCTACTTTTTGTTGTTTACCTGGAAGTGCTTCGTTATCACATGCATGCCTTGACTTCATGATTACTTTTTTTTGTCACATTATAGATTGATGATTATGTGTGTTGGTGTTACAACTTGGTTGTTGACGTGTAAGCTAGCTACAGAGAAGCCAACACTTGACGCTGCTAAATATGGGAACGCAGTAAAGAGAGCAACCAAAGAGTTCTTTTGTTTCTGATGAACAGGTGTTTCTGATGAACAAGTGTTTATGGTATTGTAATTTTTTTTCTTACTTGAATTTTTAAGATTTTATCTAGCAATTTATATTGTATTTTGCATGTTTCTCATTATAAATCAAGCATAATTTTAGGTAATTTGTTAAAATTAATCATGTGTTCTTACTTTATCAGAGAATGCATCAGATTATTTGTGTGTATCGGTTCTACACAAAAGCTACCAAAGAGATATAATTTAGTTATGCGTCTGTATAACATGTTTAAATTTTAATTATGGTGTTTCTGATTCACATATGGTAGATAACATGACAACGCTTTCATATTTGCATACAAGACAAAACCCAATCACCCATACACGACACAAAACACTACCTAATTATGTTCTAGGTTGCATCTTCCTTTTTTTTTAATTGGAAATAAGGATACACAATGATTGAATAATAAATAACAAAATTCACATGAAAGGTTATGAAGGTACGTGACTATAGTTTAGGTTTTTAATGTTGAAAGATTTATGGTTTTGAATTGTAATCTATACTCTTTTGAGGATTTTGAAGAAAGATTGAACCTTATTGGTTTATGAGCTTAGAATATTCGAATTAAGGTTTTTTAGGTGTTTTTTTTAAGTTTGATATATGATGTGGGTGTGATTATTTTTTAAATTTATGAGTTAAGAAGATACCCTTTTGAGGATTATGG
Organism: Artemisia tridentata subsp. tridentata; assembly: GCA_021014915.2. Lineage (NCBI taxonomy): Eukaryota > Viridiplantae > Streptophyta > Magnoliopsida > Asterales > Asteraceae > Artemisia > Artemisia tridentata. The sequence goes on from CP139501.1 coordinate 92,490,522, forward strand.
AAAAAAATATTAGAACTTTAAAGGTTTATGAGTTAAGTAGCTTGATATTAAAGGTGTATAAGTTATTAGAGAATAATGTTTAGGAAATTAAGAAGAAAGGTGATGAAGAAGTAATAGGGTGCTGGTTTAAGTTTGAGTTATTTAAATTTAGTGATTTTGATATCTATTATGTTAATACAGTATATTGGGATTAGTTTAGTGGTGGATTAGTTTACTTGGCTTAGTCTAGAAAAAAAAATCTTTTATGCTTAAGCAATTATACAATTGTTTCTTGTGATACTTAGTCATTCTGATTTAGTTTTGCCTCTAAGTACATATAGTAGTTCAATAGTTGGTGGTGTAGTGCGTTATGATTTCTCTTCTGAATGTTGAAAGCTTAGGCTTTATAGAGTGCGACATTAGATCACAATGAAAAACAAAACATGACTAGATGTGGTTTCATAGTACCATTTGCGTAATTAGCGATATATAAAGGACAACTGCTTTTAATGAATTAGACCCTTGATCTTGATCTTGAAATTAGAATACTCTAAATTGACCTCAGACAAGTAAAGTGTAGACTTTGTAGGCAGATAATCAAGTTTAGGAAATAAATTTAAAGTGGAATCCATGTCTCAAGATACTGCAGATGTTCCGCTTTCTCATATTCTTTATACGGTCAGGTTTTGTTGTATTATCTGAAGCTTAACATATCATATAAAGGCGTTGAATATTTGAGAATATGGGATTATCGATCCATGGAGATAGTGGAGTCATCATATACCTTAATAAGGGGATAGATAAAACGGATTCATTGTAAAAAACTGATTATTTAGAATGTGCAGGATACTGAGGCACATAGTTTCCGCTGAGATGAACCATTATAAGACTTAAATGTGTCAAAAGTTCCTTAATGGGACCCATGATGACAATATGGTTGGACCAGTTATGTGTATATAAAGCACACAATTTATTACTAAGATGGAACTCATAAAGTTCTAATTTAGATTAGATGATGGTTTTTAAGTTTATTAGTCGTTGTAAGGATGCATAAAAGCCTAAAATTAATTTAGATCTGATGATGGTAGGGAAAATTAAGAGTGGATGGATTCTTAGATAAGAGACATGGCTCTCTAAATCTTTGATTCCCCTCTTTTATGCACTCGCACAAGAAAAATAATGTTTCAGTTTGGTTGTTGATTGATGGTTTTTGAAATGATCATTGGAGAGGTAGAAGGGAGCCTCGTGGTCAAATAGAAGAGGAGTTATCTCTTCTTAGTAATCTTATTAGTAGCCTTACTTCAGAGGTGTTTCATGAGGACAAACGAGACTGGACCCACAGCCCAAAAACACCAACTAACACAACACATCTATGAAATACTTAAGATGAACCAACTTCAAGAAACACTTTAGTGATCTTGTGATGATGACAAAGCCTAGCAACCCATCTCTTTGTACATGCAAGTCTTCCATGCAAAATGTCGTGATCTCGCCTTTAAGAGGAACATAGAGAATCACTAAAAGAAAAGTTACATAGATGATCCTTAGATCTGAGGTTAGAGAGGTAAGAATATAGAGAGAATATATGTCTTGGAGAGGTGAGAAGAAATGAAGAAATGACTCACTATTTATAGGTAAAAAAAATCGTCTGATCAGCCGGATCTGGCGGATCCCTTGGAAAAGGGATCCGGAAACTGGGTAATTCCAGTCCGGATTTTGGGTTACAATTCAGGGTTTTGGGTCATGGGTCATGGACTATGGGTCATGGGTACCCAACATGATGTCATGAATGATGTAATGCATATATTGGGTCATGGGTTATGGACTTTGGGTCATGGGTAATGAACTTTGGGTCATAGGTACCCAACATGATGTCATGCATTATGCAAAGATCATGGGCCATGGGTTTTGGGTCAAGATTCATGGGTCATGGGTTATGGGTCAAGAATACCCATTACATTTACTTACATATTTGTCTAGTTTAAACTTAACTATGTATTTTATAAAAATATAAGTAACAAGTGTTATTTATAAATGTTTTATAAAAATGGTTTTGACTTTACTAGACGAGTACCCGTGCATAGCAACGGAATTTTCTAGCAGCAAACAGTTATACTTGTGATATAATGGCTAAGTGTTTCGTATGACGTTTATACATAAAAACGTAAAATAATCAAAATGTAATTGAAAGAGATTTTAGCATACGATAATTCAACTCAAAAAAATTCTTAAAATGTAGTAAAGAACATATAAAAACATTTAGTGAAACTGAAAATAAAACATTACATCAATTATGAAATAACTACAACAATGCACGTTATTCGTTACATAAAAATTCTTGATACACGACATTTGAAGTGTAGACTCCTTCTTGACTGAACTCTAGGACAAACTTCACTAATACCTTTGTAGTTGTACATGGTATCCTCTATACAAAGCAACATAAAGCTGGTCATGCAAGAAAATAGAGTCCGACAAGGCGACAAATTGACACCACATTTGAGTTTTTTTAATTTTCAGTTAACTATACTTAAAAAAAATTGTTTCTTAGGTTACATTTTTTTTTATTTTTAAAAAAGCTTCGTTTTTGTACGTAAGTCCGTCTTTTCATTTTAAAACTAACAATCAAAAACTGAAATAGAACAACTACAAAAAGATTAAGACAACAAATAGAACAAAAACATGTGGCAATGAAAGATTAATATATTTTTTTCAATAGATTTTTAAAGCTTAAATTTAATATTTATTTTTCAAATAGAACCAGTAGAACAAAAATGCCAAACTTCACAAATAAAGCGAATCCATGCTCAGATCTATTAATAGAGTTTTTTTTCTTTTTAACATGGCTGCAACACTTTGGGTTGAAGTCTCTCACTCAACCATTCTATGATTTCACCGCCAAACCATAAATAAACACAAACTCGAGCAATATCCGTACGTTTGAATAATGTATTATACGATCATTGCCTCTTAATTTGTTTTCCAAAAAAGCATACACGATAATGACATTAAACTCATAGATCTTGTATTCGAACTAAGATAACTCGAAAATTCTAAAACCATAAGACATAAAGCACACAAAAAACTGCCTCAAAATATATGTCTTTCATGTTCAAACTTTCAAAATAAAACAAACATTCAAAGTGGCCTAAAACATTATAGTCCGTTGAAACTCACCTATAATAACCATCGAAACATAACAACAAAAAAAAGTAAACCAAACCAAAACCACATAAACAAGATCCGGCTAGATCAAACCGATTTCGAAAGATCGGAAAACAAAAAGCCCAAAACATACAACTAATAAATAGCCTAAAATCATAATCGATTTTTTGTGTTCAAACAAAGATACAAAAAACCATTGACGCCTATTTACCAAACTCTGTTAACCACCACTCTTTTTTAAGGACTTCCTTTACCACCACAACCATCATCACACACCTATCCACATCGTCACACACCATTCACTAACACCAAAGGATGAATGGCGGTATCGAAGGAACCGGAGGCAGCGAGGCAATAGCGGCATAAAAGGTTTTTATATGTGTGGGTTTATTTGTGTGTGTGTGATATTCTCCAAGAGTTGTATTTTATGTATGCTTGAGTTTCACAAATCATATATATAACTGTGTTTCACAAAAAATAAGACCTTTACCATACATAGATATTTTAAATGAGGACCTTTGCCATACATAGAAGATTAAGTAAAGTCAATGCAAATGCAAATGAAACGTAATAATGTGGTGTCCAGCCTTTCTTTCGAAATACTTTGTCCAGCCTTTCATTCGAAATACTTTATATAATATATATTCGTTTAGTAACTTTCCATATGGTGAGTTCAATGACAGACATTCATTTGATTGGCAGGCATTCATTACTTTCCATTCGTCCTATGAACTCACCATCAATACTTTCCATTCGATACTTCCCATTTAATCACCATTGACCAGGCATTCATTGAGCATTCGATTTCCATTCATTGACAAGGGCAAAATGGGCATTGACTGAAATTTCAGTTTTCCACTTTTCACTTGACCATTTTTACATTATAAGTAGTTAATATGTAAACTAGAAATGTTTGATGGTTTATTTGTTTAGTGAAATGAGTTAGAAAACTATTGGCTCGAAAACTTACGTATTTTGTTTTTATTGTTGAAATGCTTTTGCGATTGTTATCAACAAACATGTGGAAACCGTAGAGGGGGGGGGGTGAATACATTTCCATTTAAAAACTTAAAAACTTTTTGTATCAAACATCCGATCAAGTGTGACGTAATATGAAAAGTATCAACAATGATCATACAACATCTAGAGATGGTATAAAGTAAACTACAACACAAACACAATCAAACCATGACACAAACATAATCAACATAATATAAGCAACAAACCACACAAACATAAACGCAATGCAAATATAAATATAAACCGATAAAGACTAAAATAAAAGTAAAGAGATAAGTAAGGAAGGCGCAAACCGGACACGATGATTTATAGTGACGATACCACTAAATACCCGACGGTACCACTAAATTTAGTGGTACCGTGGTACTGTCCCAGATAGGGACGCTCCAAATTTTGTTTTTAGTGGTGAAAGTTTATTTGGAGAAGTTTGGAGCTGATTTGGGGGGAAAATAGTTGTTGGTGATTTTAAACTTATTTTTCAAAATAAAACATTTCTTTTTAATTCAAAAATAATTTGTAAAATATATTTTTGAAAAAATGTTTTGTCGCATTAAAAATGTGAAGTTTAGAACAAAAAATTTATTTCTTTGATCATCCGTCAAGTTTAAATTTGTTTGTTCATAACTTGAGTGATTTACGTCGGGTTGAGAATATACGACTCTGTTGAAGCATACTTGAGACGTCGAGGGATGTTGATGTAAGTATGCATTGATGGTTTGTGTTTACAAGTAACTTGCACATTTTACGTTATGTATTACAAGTTACATGTTTGTCATTATTAAAACCGAAGAAACCGTTTAGTTTAAATATCATAATATTTGCACTAACAATCTCCCCCTTTTTGATGATGACAAATATGTAAACCGTAACACACAGTAAAATGTAAAAGTTACCTGTTTACACTCCCTTCTCCCCCTTTTGTCGAAGCAAAAAGGTAGTTTCCTCGAGCTCTCCCTTGAATTCACTCCCTATTCCCCCTTATTGCACTATTTTCCTTTCTCCCCAAAAAGGCGAGCTTGCATCATCCCGGTGAAGTCTTCTATCACCACTTGTGAAGACGACTCCATGCTATGTATTCAAATACCCCCGAGCTCCTCCTAGCTCAATTGTAACACCCCCAAATTCGGGTCCAGCGGAAGCATACATATCACTGGGGTGCTACTAAATTGGTATCATAACACAGAGTAAAGAGAACGGACTTACCGTATCCGTTTAAAAGAAATTTTCATACTCAAAAGTATTTTGTTTTACATTGTTCAATGAAATGCGGAAATATAGGCCCATAAAAGAAATAAATTGGTCCCCAAATGGATATCAGAGTATCTTGATCCTATAACCATGCCATGCCATGCCAAAAGCCGCCAAAGGTGAGCTGACACTTTAAGAACCTGAAAATACATGCTAAAATGTGTCAACACGAGGTTGGTGAGTTCATAGAGTTTAGTGTAAAATGTAAAGCATTTGAATAAAGATTTCCCAGCAAAGGCATTGTAAATCCACTCAGTCCCAAGTCCCGCCCATACAAGACTTGCAACCTGTGTGTATACAACCCACTGCCAAATAAGATTTGGTTTAGGTAAACAAAAGTAATATATGGACCAAGATTTAAAGTTGGTTTGACCAGTACATTCGATTACGTGACCAATTCATTCGGTTATGTGACCAGTTCATTCTGTCATGTGACTAGTTCATTCGGTCATATTACCAGTACATTCGGTTATGTGACCCGTCCATTTGGTCATGTACGAATAATCGTTCAAAGTGCTTGTGTCCATGAGTAATAAGAATTAAGTATGAAACAAGTGAATATACAACGCATTCGAGTGAATAACAAAGTCATAAGTAGAACAAATAATGGTTTGACTAAACAAGTAGCATATTCAGGTAAATCAAGTATAGCATTTAGCTGAAAACGAGCATGTATTCTCCCCCGTAGGTTTGAAATGAAATATTAACTTGAAAAATGGGGCTATGAAAACTCACCTGGTATAACTGATATGATGACAAAAGGAAAGTGTACGGAATTGAGGTTCGGAGAACTACCCGCAACCTAATATGAATGATATGATTTAGGGCATTGAATGATGTCGTGCATGCAAGTTCATACTCTACTTTATCACTTGTACATGTTGTTGTAATATTTGTTGTCAAAAGATAGTTGCGTTATTTTGATCATTTATTTGGAAAATTACCACTTTTAGAAAATTTAATTTGCAAATCTTGCGACCAAATTTTAATCGTCATGGTAATGGTTATCTCAAAATTCTCTAGCGCGCCTATTAAGTATATGTAATGTTCTACCATTTCCGTTTACTTCATTTTAACCAAAATGTACCCAAAAAGGTCCAAAATCTATTTCCAAAAATCCTAGCAGCTTTCTAATAGAGAAATAATAGGCTGTCAAAACTACATGTTGATGTAAACATTATTTTGGCCATAACTTTTGCGTTGTAGCTTCGTTTCTTAAGTTTGACCTATCACCGCGAAGTTATTTAAGTATACTGGTATGTGTGTAATTACACATACCTTTTACTTAATAAAACGGACCAAATAGACCAAAAACTAATAAAATATGCCAAATATGTTGTGTTTTGTGTTTATGCATGTGCAGGTACGGATATTATGAAAAAGAACAAAAATCAAGAGAAAACGACAAAAACGGGCACGAGATTTGGAAAGAGTTCAAAAAGCCGAAGCAGGGAAGGAATTTACATGTTTGGATCACATTTATGCTCAAGTTGTCAAAGGTCATCCCTCAAGAGTATCAAAATGGCAAAGATGGTCCTTAAACTTAAAACTAATTCCAAAACTTATCCTAAATAACTATCAACCCGGATCCAAAAATAACCCAACCCCTTTTAATAAATAAAACCACCACCCAGTCAACCTTCCCTCTTCCCCACTTGCCCGCCAAAACAAAACCTGCTCCAACCCATACCTTGCACCTTCTCCTACTCCACTCCAAGCTACTCCAGTCCAAGACCAATTAATGCTTCCCCCTCCTTACAAGTTAACTTAGACACGCTGGCAATCCAAGTTGCATCTTTTGGCGCCAAAACCCAAATCAAAGGCTGAGATTGCACAAGACTTATCCAAGGGTCCATAATTGATCAGAGAAGGCATTGGATGGCTATTAATACAGAGCCCTCTACACACACATAATGGTCCCTGCTTTTAGACCAATTTCGTAGTGTAATTTATGCTTATTTATGTTTTTAAGCTTATTGCCCTTTAAAATTCTGTCTTTCCTTATTTCAAGTATTGTAACTTTTAATTTTTAATAAAATTCAGCTTCATTTTTAATGAATTGTCTCTACTGTTTATACTTTTAAAATGTTCTCTTATGGTTAAAATTTTATTATAAGCTCCTGATAAGCTCCTTTTCTGTTTAATTAATCCCATATAAGCTTCTAAAAGCTTTTGTGAGCTTGTTTTAGTTTACATACTGTTCTAATTACAAAAATGGAAAAAAGTCAACGAAAGTCAACCTCAGGTCAAAATAAGCTCATTGTGAAAGATAAGCTGGTATGGATAAGCTCATGGGGTAACTAGCTTGTTTTTGACAAGATAAAGCTTGTAGGGTGATCATTACCTCCTGTTTTAAGCTCAAGGCATTTGTAAGCTTATTTTTCTAATTTTTTGCATATTTCTCATTCACTGTTCATTAGCTTATTTAACTGCCTATTTGCTTATTTATTGTTTTCCATTTGCTTATCATTGCCTTTGTTAGTTATGTGTTGCTTATCTAATAGCCTGTTCTTAGTTGTCCTTATTTTGCCTTAAAATCTCATAAAAAGCCAAAATTAGCATATATAGGTATAGCTTAATTTAGTGCTTATTTACGGTTGAGTTTTGCTTCTTAGGGCTTAATATCACTTAATTCATGGCTGTCTTCCCAAGTTATAGTTTAGAATCATCTGTTCTAGTGTAAAAAAATCAAAACATACCCCATTAAGGAGTGTTTGGAACAAGAGTCAAAATGGGTCAAATCGGATTTCTACTGTTCATGTGCAATTAGGTGAGCTTTGATTTGTCTTAATTTAGCTTATTTAAGTTTCTTGTAGGAAAGTTTTAGCTTATTTGAAGGTTTGTAGGGATTGGAGTGACTGTTATGAGTTTAAGGGTGTAAACTGAGCTTATAAGCTTCTTATAAGCTAAAGCTTTTTAAGCCCTTATTTTTGGCATTTTTTTTGGGTTCATTATAGTGCACTTAGTTGATCTTCAATAGCTGGTAGTCTTCCATTAGGTGTTTATGAATTTAAGTTCAAGTTGGCTCAAACACAGAACATATATAGCCTGCATAAGTATATTTATTCTTAAATTCAGCCCATGTTTTTTATTTTTCATTTCTTAATTATAAGTCCTTTTAAGCTCAAACTTGGCACTGATAATCTTGGGTTGCTAGTGCACTTAGTTCACATTGTTTTGAATTTTACTATTAGCTTTTTAACAGCTGCAAATTCTGCATTTTTTTCTTCTTCATAATTGTGCCTCAGATCAGCTTATGTTTTTGATTTTTCATTTGTTCATTATAAACTCAATTAAGCTGAAATTTGGTACAATCAATCTTGGGTAGCTTATCTAGTTGTTACATATTTTTTTGAATTTTTTAGAATAGCTTTTCATAGCTTATCAGTGGCTTAAAAATCACCTCAGTGGGCTGTTTTTACCACTACTATTTTGTGCAGATCTGCTGTGTTTTTTTATTTTTCATTTGCTCATTATAAGCCCAAATAAGCTCAAATTTTGTACAATTACCATTGGAAAGCTTATCTAGTTGTTACATATTTTTTTGAATTTTTTAGAATAGCTTTTCATAGCTTATCAGTGGCTTAAAAATACCCCCTTTTTGGACTGAGTTGCCCTGCACCACAGACCCTTGTTGTTTTTGTAGATCTTTTGTGCTTATCTGCTTGAGGTCATAGCTTATTCTATGGCTTATTCAGTTGATTGTGTTTCATTTTTAGTTTGTTCTTAGTCACTTAGCTTATTTCAGTTTTAACTTAGCTTATAATTAGCTTAAACAGTCCATTAGATCAAAGCCTTAGCTTATGCCTTTCTGTTACTTACTGATCAGTACCTATAGTTTATTTGTGTGCTTATTTTAGTTTAAAACTCAAAATCTCATTATTCTCACCATTCAATCCACACAATCACAAACCGAATCACAAATTCCATTCATCCTTCATCGGGGATAACGACCCGGAATTACAACTTGCCTTGTATTCCTTGGACATATTTATGCATTGATTTCAACGGATCATATACTCTAGGTTTTTCAAGGTCTCGGTTAGTCTAGACATCATTTAACCTCAGTTTTCATTTCTTAAAATTCGGGACAGATTCACTTATTTCCTGAAAATGTAGTTTTCGTCGTCTAGATTGAAAATAGCGTATCTTTTTCATTATAAGCCCGTTTTAACTCATTCAAGCGGCTACGTTTTCGTTATTGAGTCTATTTTTATATCTCTAGCCAAATATTACTCACAACCCACTGATTTTTCTAGTTTTTTTACAAACGGGACAGATTGTTTATTAAAAGTGTCAAAAATATATTTCTAATCTTCTAGCTAGCATATCCACTTGACCACAACTTCAATTCTAGTCCTAGTTCCTCCATCAACTTCTCAACAAAATAATAACAATCTAACCATAAGCTTAATCAATATTCTAAGGTCCATGAAATACTCATCAAGAATGTTGAAAATATACAAGTTTACTAACATACATGTTTATAAGGTTTCTTACCACCTTCTTATGAAAAGTTTTACTAACTAGTTTTCTTGTAACCAAAACTTGTTAAAAACCTTAGCTTTGTTAAAGGGTCTTTGTAAATTTGAAAACTTTATCAACATGTACCAAGTGATAACTAAGTATACACTTAACTAGCAAGATGACTTAAAGAAGACATGAAATTTTTGTAGGATTTACTTAAAAAATTAATTAGTGAAATGAGAGCTATAAAACACTTGATTAACCCCAAGATTTGTGTTCCAATTCCTTGCTAGAATGCCCTAAGTAAGCTTGATTTTAACCACAACAAAGCTCCTTCTCTCCTTGGCTCCAAGAGTGGGTCGAATTATATGTATTGAATGGGTAGGATTATTTTTGTTTTGGCTAATAGAAATGAAATGGAAACTAGTTTAAGTCTATTTATACTTGGAATTGTTCAAATGTTCAATAGTAAGTCAAGTGTGATCATTTTAGCTAGGAGGGGGGGGGGGTGGCAGTTATGGGTGGTCAAGGGGACAATTGGGAGGCTAAGCCTCCAAGGGGAAGGTTAGTCTTCCTTGTTTTAGGGGAAAATGTGGCTAACAAATTTTTGTGTACCATTTGTCTAGTAAATGTTTGTGAAGTAAAAAGGGGGGGGGGGGGTGGGGCAGCAATGTGATATAATTGGAAGTAATTGTGTAGTTTTGATATAAGGAAGTATATAATATATGTATTGGGTGTTAAAAATAGGTGTTGGTTGTTGGTTCGGTAATTAATGAAAGTTACACGTATTTAAACGCAATATATAAAGAATTTACCTTGGGCGTAAGGAAATATTTTTGGAACTTTTGTAATCTTTTTGGATGTATAAAAATACATTAGAAATAATCGTTGGGAGAATTGGGTATATCGGGTGTTAAATATTTGAATAACGAATATAGTTTGTTGAATTGACAACCGTAAGTAATTTAAGAAAAAGAACATTGTTTTGGAGTTTAAAAATTGTGAATTGGAGTAGGAGCAAGGTACTGGAACGATGTGGACTAAATGTAATCTAAATTCATAGTGCTCAAGAGAGTTGTTCCTAGTTTTATGTTTATTTAACCAAATAGTTGTACGTAAAAAGTGTTCTTGTAAAATTTTAAAGTCGTAAATTGGAGTTTGAAAATAAATGTTGACGTGGAAAATTACGGGTTGCTACAGTCTCCACCCGTTTAAGGAATTTAGTCCCTGAATTCAGCTCGTTCGTTCAACAGACGCATGTTCTCGCTTTAAATGATCTCAGGATTTCCTTTAGAATTCCAGCGAACCTTAACGATAGGAATTTGACTTTGTTGGCTTGGAATGTGATATGAAATGGGGCTAGCTTTTCATGACAAGGTTGAGTTGAAGGTAGTGAAAAAGGAAATGTAATGAACGAGGTTTGTCGCATTGCGGTGTTAAAAGATAAAACATTCATTAGATAGGATTTCGTAATAGTACATGAAACTTATACGATAGAACTTAAAGTGAAACGCAAAGAAATACAACACTAGAGAGTTTAGGTTTCAGTTTATTTTTAAGGCCGGAGTTCTCTTCTTAACCATTGTCATTGTCGTTGTTGTCTTGACGAGCTTCACACTTCAACGAGCTCTTCCTTCATTCTGGTTTCTCAGCTCTGGGCATTCACTCTTGAAGTGTCCAATTACTCCACACTCATGGCAGGTTACCGTGACTTTCCGATTCATTACGAGGGTGGGAGCCTTGCAATCCTTGGCTTTGCGTCTGACCTTTTGGAAGTTTCCACATTGAGTGGGGCAAGGTCCATTGTGGTGAAACCGACACTTATTGCACTTGGGTAAAGTCCCTGCATATTCTTTCCTTCCACTTGGTCCAACAACGTAGGCCCTAACCACTTCATGTTGTTTGTGTGGCGGCCGAACTTGATCGTTTCCTTTGTTATCCCTTTTCCTCTTGTTGTCGTTGTTGCTGTTGTTACGGTTATTGTTGTTGACAGTAGTTCCCTCATTCACCATTTGTGCCATAAACTTTTGAGTTATTCTGATAGCTTCGTCAAGTGTGAGTGGAACAAAAGAAGTTACATCCCCTCGGATGCTGTGTGGTTGCCCACCAATAAAGTTTTCCAACAACTTCTCGTTATCTGGAACCATAGTTGGACATAGTGTGGCCAACTCTTGAAATCTCCTGATGTAGGTTTCGATATCATTACCTATGGTCACTAACTCATAAAATTCTGTTTCTAGCTTCTTCACTTCAGTGCGTGGACAAAACTTCTTAGTCAATAGCTTTTTGAATTGTTCCCACGTGAGCTTGCAAGCATTTTCCATACCAATAGGCTGTGCATAAGAATTCCACCATGACATAGCTTCATCAATGAGGGTACTGGTAGCGAACTTTACCTTGCAGTCATCTGGGCAATTGCATAGAAGAAATACAGATTCCGTCTTCTCAAACCAACGGATCATAGCAGTGGCTCCTTCTGTGCCTTTGAACTTTGTGGGATCGCCGTTCTTTAAGTCCTTGTATGTACATTTGCGAACATCAGGTACTCTAGTACCATTAGCAGCCAGTCTGGCAGCTTCGGCTGTTGCTGCCTAAGAAGCGGCTTTAGCAGCCCGAGCAGCCACGGCCTCTCGTTCAGTTTCTAGTGCTGCCGCTATACTATCCGCAACAAGTTTTCGGATAGCAGCTGGTGTCATAGCTGGAGTAGCTTTCTTTGGCGGCATAATTCTTCAAAACAAGAAAAGAAGAGTGAGACGTAATAAAGACGTTTCCTAAAAGTAGGTGCCTGATGAAGCGAAAAGTGTACCGCTTTTAGGGGGTCATTTAAGCCCTAAATCGTATTTATTTGATCAAATATTGCCCTAAATCGTTCCTTTTGTCATTTTAGGTACTTTGGAGAAGAAATCTGGAAAAGGAAGCATTTTGGACGTTTTTGGAGCGAAAAGTGAAGAAAACGACAAAGTCTCAAAAATCGGCTGGAAGTTACCTTTGACGGCGTCAGGATTATCCCTGGACGGCGTCATGGCTTGGCAAAAGTGGTGGATGTGAAATTTACTCATGATAAGCCAGTGAAAATTGCATGGGAATTCTGACGGCGTCACCCTTTAATTTGATCAAGGTCGTCACGTTATAATTTAAAGAGGGACGGCGTCACGTTCATAGTCTGAGGGCGTCAAGCCTTGATAGGCCAGAACGGATTTTGGAGAGCTAAAGAGGGACGGCGTCAAGAAGGTCATCCGGGAACCCTAAAAGCGACGAGGTGACGGCGTCACACTCCATAACGTGACGCCGTCAGATCTGAAAGTCTATATATAGTTTTCTAATTTTTTGTCATTAGTGTGGAACTTATTGGGGAACTTTGTGTGTGAAAACCCTAGGACGAATTTGGCAGCTCTTTCAAGGCTTTTTGCCTTGAGATCTTCCATGTTACATTGAAGATAAGTTATCAATTAATCATTCAATATGTCTATGTGTTGTTTGATTCTATCTTGTTCTTGTCTTTTGTTTAACATGCTAGGCTAGATTTATCTTGTGTTTGCTTAGATCTAATGAAACCTAGCTATTGATTATTGGTTATTAGTGTGTTATTAGTTGTATTGGATGATTGTTTATCTATGTTAGGCTTAAGAAAACTGGCTAACTTCCTAATCGGTAACTTGCTTGAACGTCTTAAGAAACATGAACCAATGCGTACTAAAGGTTTTTATGGTTGTATTTAATGCACAAGCGAATTCTAGTGATCCCATGTTAGGAGCTTCCTAGCCGGCTCGACATAGGAGTGAAGTAGGAGCTTGTAGAGTTGGGGAAGTACGTACGCCACCCCACGAATGGTATTAAGGAATACACCCGTCATCCACGCAACTAATACACACTAATCAACCGGTAAAAGATAGTTAGGGAGTAAGGAAATCTAAGTAAACACATTTCCCTCCACATAAGTTTTCACCAACCTTTTCATTTTCTGTTATTTTATTTTATTTGCATTCGTAGTAATTTGGGTTAGTTGATTAGCGACTAATTCCGCCCACTCTTTCAAACCCGAGATTTTACTTGCTTTCATAAAAATATAAAAACACAAAAAGAATCTTCTCTCACCCTTAGACCTATTAGAGTAGTTTTTCATACCTAACGAACACTATTCCCTGTGGAGAACGATCAATCCCCCGTACTTACCACTACACTATACTACATCGGTCAGGTACACTGCCTGGTGGGGTTGTAAGCCTCTTGAGATCCCTCGAGAGGTAAAACCTGTTGTAAGGTTGCAAAACCACGCATCAAGTTTTTGGCGCCGTTGCCGGGGAATAGTTATTGTTTAGGTTGAATTTTTATTTTGTTAGGTCTACTCATTAGATTCCTATCTTAGTGAGATTTTTATTTTCTTTTTATTAGCTTTCTTGTAGTCTATCTTTTTCTTTGTGCCCTTTGTTTGTAAAACCATTTTCACTTGTCACTATGGCGGATGAAATTCCATTTAGATCATTGACAATAGATGAACAATTATACTTCACCAAGAGATATGTTTCCTATCATTCCTATGAATTGTTTTGTGATCTTTGTGATATCCAAATGAAGTTGGGGGTAAGGTTAGATGGGTTTAATGAATTCTATGCATGTGATGATTCTCTTAGACGATCGTTATCTGGATCAATTCCTTTTAGTAAGACCCTTTGGATGAATTTTGAGAAAAGCTTCCTAACCATGACCCATAAGTGGAACGAATTGACGGATTCGTATGAGCAAGAAGACCAAGTTTCTAAGGACATGGACTTAGAGTCAAACCAAGATTCTGAGATGGTTAGAGTTGAGCCACCTAGCTGCATGTCATGTTTAGGCACCACCATAGTACAGGATGAACACATAGGTGATCTTACTGTGATGGAGGATATAGTAGACAACCCAACAAATGTTAGTATAAGTCAATTGACCACAAATTCCAAGGATCATGAAACAAGTTTGTCTGGGGATGACTATTTTGGGATACCTAAGTGGATGTCATGTAACACCATAGTACAAAACAAACACATAGGTAATCTAGATAAAATGGAGGATGAGGTGGATAATCCAAGCCCACAAAGTACCCCACAAGTCCTACCATCATTTGAGGCACCCACACCGCCCGTGACTTACCCGGAAGAAGTAGAAGAGACTTTAGGAATCCCAATGGAGGTAGAACCCTTGGACCAAGCACAACTAGAGGATATAGGTTTGAATACTTATAGTGATAACCTTACTCTTAGTTCCAGGGAATTTCCTAGTGTTGATGAACCGAAACCTCAACCTTTACACAACTTTCCATCCTTAGATATATTTCTAGGAGACAAAAGAGGAACCGACCCACCCATCAACCCATATTATCCGGGTAGTTTTAGGATGAAGGAAGCCATTCACTCACCCCCTTCACCTCACGTGGCATATTTCCACCCTAAGGGTGTGTATCGCTACTTTCACCCGCACTTAATCCTAAGTGTAGGGAAAACCTCCCCTATTTCCGTTAAATAAGGGTAGAGTCAGGCTCGTGACTCGAACAAAAACAAGCGCTTATTGGGAGGCAACCCAAGCTTTATTTGTTTAATTGTTTGATGTTTTTATTTTATTTGTTTGTTTGTGTCATATATGCTTAATCATAATTGTTTAATTTTCATGTTTCGAATAATTTGTGAAAATGCTTTATCTTGTTTTTAACCTCGTCTTAATTGCATATAAAGGTATTTTACAAAAAGATAAGTGTAGGGAAGCTTATATTTTGTTAAAAAGAACAAAATTCGAACATGGAAAATTCACAATTCATGATTAGCATGTATTCTATCTTGTTTATGTGTCAATACTTGTGGACATGTTTTATGAGTCCCTATTTGTAAGTCATCCCGCAAGTATCCTATCCTTTTATTGCTTTGTTTTGTTTTTATTTCTAAGTCTGGAAATACATCTAGTTGTGGTTTTTCTTTGTTCGGTTTGATGCTTTGGTTTTTGTGTTTGTTGGTTACAGGTATTATTGGATGAGAAGATGTACGTGCAACACATCAAGAGGATGATTATATTTCTGGAGTGAAGCTTATCATGTTCATTCTCTTGGAGGGAGATTTAACCATATTATCACATCATCCATACCGAGCGAATCAGGGGAGTATTAGTTTCTTCCATTCTCATTTATTTTTACTTTTACATCTTTTGTCTAGAACATTGGGGACAATGTTCGGATTAAGTGTAGGGAGGGTAAATTAGGATGCCTTAGAAACTACAACTTCGCTTGATTTTTGTTTTGTTTAATAGTGAATGTGTAATAAAGCCAAGAGAAATATTGGTTAGGGCAATTTTAGCACCAAATTTAAATTTTTTTACAACATATAGGAGTGAAACTTTGATTTTAATAAGCGTCTCATGGATAGGGAATTGTATGACTAGCAAAAAAAAACCATACCACTCAAAAATTTCCACCCCAAATATGTGAGGTTCGCCTTTAGATCTTTAGGAAAAAGCATTCATTGTTGGTGCTTATGAGTGTACCGGTAGTTTATAGATTCTAGAACTTGCGTTTGTGATGCATACCGAGACCGCTAGTGAGACTACATTCGTGTAGTTAGGATTAACTACATGATAAGAGGCATTAGGATTAACCCATTGTTTTACACCTGTGATTTTGTTATAATTACTTTGGCTACATTGGTCAAGTAATTCTCCCACACCCTTTGCGTTGTACTCATTTTTAGTACACGATACCCCTAGTACACCCCTCAGAGCCTATCTTTTCATTTCGACCTTTAAGCATTTTACTTAATTGAAGAATTTGTTTACACCCCACTTAAATGTACACCCAAATCGCCTTAGCCTACCTTGTGTGCACTCATCTTTAGTGCATTATTGTGACAACATTTGTTTAAACCCTTAGTTAATTATCTAATTGATTACATGGTTGCTAAGTCGAGTCATATCCTTGTACATATTGTTTTGGGACGATTGGGACTTATGGGTAAAGTACTAGTGTAATGGAGTAATGGGGAAGAACATCATTTATTACCCCCATATGTACGTTAATATTTTAAAGTACTCCAAATGTTTCGATTATCTTGATTCGAGTCATTAGAATAATTTTATGTAAAGTATGTAAAAGTTCAAGTGTAGGGATGGTACAAAGAATCCCTAGTAATGTATTGTTTTGGATGGTAGGGCAAGAGTGTATGCAAAAAAAAAAAAAAAAAAAAAAAAAAAAAAAATTAAAAAAAAAAAAAAAAAAATTGAAAAAAAAAAAAAAAAAAAAAAAAAAAAAAAAGAAAAAAAAAAGAAAAGAAAAGCAAAAGCATACGGACTACCATCCGCCTCTATCTTTTATTCATGTTTTGTTTTGTTTTATGTTTATTAGTTCGTGATTAGTTTAAGTTGAGTCGAGTCTTGGCTTAGCAACGCCTCATTCTACATGTAATTGACCAAGATGATTGACTTGCCACCAGTAAAAATATCCTTATCCAACAAACCGTGTTTTCCTTATCCCTACACCTAACATTACAACCCTTAAAAGACCTCTTTGATAGTTTATCCAAGGTGCTTACGCCAATGTGGTGGAGGTTTTGATCATTTCCCAAGCCTATGGTAATCTATTTGCTATGACAGGTAATGAGTGATATTTCTCCATTTTCATATATAAATTTACGACACCCGAGAGATGAGAGTATCCAAACACTTAATGTGAGGTGCTAGTGTATAATTTCCGTGCTTGTTTTGACTAAGGTGGAACGATCATTTGTTGTAATTACTTTTATATTAATGTTAAATGACCCCTAACTTGTATTTTGATTGGTGGAAAAGCTCATTTGCTTGAGGACAAGCAAATCCCAAGTGTAGAGATATTTGATGAAGCGAAAAGTGTACCGCTTTTAGGGGGTCATTTAAGCCCTAATTCGTGATTATTTGATCAAATATTGCCCTAAATCGTTCCTTTTGTCATTTTAGGTACTTTTGAGGAGAAATCTGGAAAAGGAAGCATTTTGGACGTTTTTGGAGCGAAAAGTGAAGAAAACGACAAAGTCTCAAAAATCGGCTGGAAGTTACCTTTGACGGCGTCAGGATTATCCCTGGACGGCGTCATGGCTTGGCAAAAGCGGTGGATGTGAAATTTACTCATGATAAGCCAGTGAAAATTGCATGGGAATTCTGACGGCGTCACCCTTTAATTTGATCAAGGTCGTCACGTTATAATTTAAAGAGGGACGGCGTCACGTTCATAGTCTGAGGGCGTCAAGCCTTGATAGGCCAGAACGGATTTTGGAGAGCTAAAGAGGGACGGCGTCAAGAAGGTCATCCGGGAACCCTA
This sequence comes from Artemisia tridentata subsp. tridentata, assembly GCA_021014915.2. NCBI lineage: Eukaryota > Viridiplantae > Streptophyta > Magnoliopsida > Asterales > Asteraceae > Artemisia > Artemisia tridentata. The sequence continues at coordinate 92,508,709 of CP139501.1, forward strand.
AAAGCGACGAGGTGACGGCGTCACACTCCATAACGTGACGCCGTCAGATCTGAAAGTCTATATATAGTTTTCTAATTTTTTGTCATTAGTGTGGAACTTATTGGGGAACTTTGTGTGTGAAAACCCTAGGACGAATTTGGCAGCTCTTTCAAGGCTTTTTGCCTTGAGATCTTCCATGTTACATTGAAGATAAGTTATCAATTAATCATTCAATATGTCTATGTGTTGTTTGATTCTATCTTGTTCTTGTCTTTTGTTTAACATGCTAGGCTAGATTTATCTTGTGTTTGCTTAGATCTAATGAAACCTAGCTATTGATTATTGGTTATTAGTGTGTTATTAGTTGTATTGGATGATTGTTTATCTATGTTAGGCTTAAGAAAACTGGCTAACTTCCTAATCGGTAACTTGCTTGAACGTCTTAAGAAACATGAACCAATGCGTACTAAAGGTTTTTATGGTTGTATTTAATGCACAAGCGAATTCTAGTGATCCCATGTTAGGAGCTTCCTAGCCGGCTCGACATAGGAGTGAAGTAGGAGCTTGTAGAGTTGGGGAAGTACGTACGCCACCCCACGAATGGTATTAAGGAATACACCCGTCATCCACGCAACTAATACACACTAATCAACCGGTAAAAGATAGTTAGGGAGTAAGGAAATCTAAGTAAACACATTTCCCTCCACATAAGTTTTCACCAACCTTTTCATTTTCTGTTATTTTATTTTATTTGCATTCGTAGTAATTTGGGTTAGTTGATTAGCGACTAATTCCGCCCACTCTTTCAAACCCGAGATTTTACTTGCTTTCATAAAAATATAAAAACACAAAAAGAATCTTCTCTCACCCTTAGACCTATTAGAGTAGTTTTTCATACCTAACGAACACTATTCCCTGTGGAGAACGATCAATCCCCCGTACTTACCACTACACTATACTACATCGGTCAGGTACACTGCCTGGTGGGGTTGTAAGCCTCTTGAGATCCCTCGAGAGGTAAAACCTGTTGTAAGGTTGCAAAACCACGCATCAGTGCCCTAAAGTGACTTGTCGTAAAATAAAAGCTTGAGGTCGTGTTATGATTAGCTGGCGTGCTTCTAGGTGGTGGTTCACGAGGTGGTGTAGATGTTCTAAATTATGGGACGAGTGTTCAGACTAGCCGTCAGAGATGGTGAGTAAGGTAATCGGGAAATTGGTAGACTGTAGCGGATTTTAAGGTCGCGTAAAACGATATTACGTATGATTGTGAAAATTTTCGGAGATCATTCGTATTAATCAAGATATCTTGGAAATATTTAAAGGACTTTTAAAAAGTACGAGTGTCCATTTAAAAGAAAAGTACTATGTCGAGAAAGTATTGTGATGCTAATGTGTTGGATATAGATGTGAATGTCTTTGCAACGATTGTATACACACACAGGAATTTTTGAAACCTTTAGAAACCGAGTAAAGAATCAACCTGGACATAATTCTATTATAACTACTCTCAGTATTGCAAAATTCACCTCTGAGTCGGTCATAGGTGATCAGGCTATGTCCCACTGTCCTTAGTCGGATATAGGTGATCAGTCTATATTCCACCGAGGTTCAATGAATTTTGAAATACTCAGCTCAGTCATACTAATAATATGTCCCTCACATTTAAAGGATGTTTTGAAAGACGAAGGCAAGTGACCAAACTCGAGGTCGGATGATGAGATTACGTAAGGAAAAGGCATAACACTGTGACGTGTACGATATGCAAGCATACTTATATGGAAGACAATTATAGTAATCAATGAGAATAAGTGTGCATAATTGATCCGATCATAAGACACAAACCTCATCAAATATGTTAGCAACAAACCACAAATGAGGCATCAGCTTGGCAGGCAGGAACGTGGCGGTCATAGGGTTAAGTTTTCGTAAAAGTAGTTATAGTCTAGGTTTTTAAATTACCTAGTTCTCTATAACCAAGGCTCTGATACCAATCTGTAACACCCCCAAATTCGGGTCCAGCGGAAGCATACATGTCGCTGGGGTGCTACTAAATTGGTACCATAACACAGAGTAAAGAGAACGGACTTACCGTATCCGTTTAAAAGAAATTTTCATACTCAAAAGTATTTTGTTTTACATTGTTCAATGAAATGCGGAAATATAGGCCCATAAAAGAAATAAATTGGTCCCCAAATGGATATCAGAGTATCTTGATCCTATAACCATGCCATGCCATGCCAAAAGCCGCCAAAGGTGAGCTGACACTTTAAGAACCTGAAAATACATGCTAAAATGTGTCAACACGAGGTTGGTGAGTTCATAGAGTTTAGTGTAAAATGTAAAGCATTTGAATAAAGATTTCCCAGCAAAGGCATTGTAAATCCACTCAGTCCCAAGTCCCGCCCATACAAGACTTGCAACCTGTGTGTTTACAACCCACTGCCAAATAAGATTTGGTTTAGGTAAACAAAAGTAATATATGGACCAAGATTTAAAGTTGGTTTGACCAGTACATTCGGTTACGTGACCAATTCATTCGGTTATGTGACCAGTTCATTCTGTCATGTGACCAGTTCATTCGGTCATATTACCAGTACATTCGGTTATGTAACCCGTCCATTTGGTCATGTATGAATAATCGTTCAAAGTGCTTGTGTCCATGAGTAATAAGAATTAAGTATGAAACAAGTGAATATACAACGCATTCGAGTGAATAACAAAGTCATAAGTAGAACAAATAATGGTTTGACTAAACAAGTAGCATATTCAAGTAAATCAAGTATAGCATTTAGCTGAAAACGAGCATGTATTCTCCCCCGTAGGTTTGAAATGAAATATTAACTTGAAAAACGGGGCTATGAAAACTCACCTGGTATAACTGATATGATGACAAAAGGAAAGTATACGGAATTGAGGTTCGGAGAACTACCCGCAACCTAATATGAATGATATGATTTAGGGCATTGAATGATGTCGTGCATGCAAGTTCATACTCTACTTTATCACTTGTACATGTTGTTGTAATATTTGTTGTCAAAAGATAGTTGCGTTATGGTATGTGCCTAAACACATACCTTTATTTGACCATGAAGGATCGTTTGTGCACCTTGATAGATCTTATGAGCTTGGTAGACCGTCTATGTAAACACAAACAGCCTAAGAGAATCTTTATGAATTAAACTTGTATTCAGGCGGAAACTAAACACAAGAGTTAAAGAAGAATGAATAACTATAATACTTTGATCCTTTATGGATCGTTTATTTCACTAATGATAATGTTTTTGATAAGCGTTCATAAACCCTAGCTGCCGGTTTCTTTTATAGACTAAGAAACCCTAATACAGCTCATAACAAACCGTGTAAAGAGATATACACTATCTCTTCTAAAAATAACTCTAACAAACATTCTAAACATACGGGATAACCCGCAGCAATGACTAACTAAACAGCAGAAACAAAATGAACTACCAGCAGGAACCAACTACAGCAGGAACCATAACTACCAGCAGGAATGAATATAACTACCAGCAGGAATGAAAAATAAATATATTCTAATAATTCCTAACAATCCTCCCCTAAACTTGAATTTGACTAGGTTAACTTCAAGTTTCTTGGTAGATCTTTGACGTTCAGAAGTAGAGGATTGAACTTGATCTGCAGCAGCAACAATAAAGTAACCCACAGCAACCAGACTATGACCAGCAGCAACAAGTAACCTTTATCTTTAAGTCCAAGTATCCAGCAGCAACAGAAGGAAACCACCAGCAGCAACCATGACTATTTGTACATCAAAACTTTTAAGTTTCATACTATTCTCATCACATTCAGGTGTGTTAACTCCTGTGAGAGGTGAATCATTGAAAATTAATGGATTTGATGTCTCTTTACCAATAGCCATCACTACTAGAGTAGCCAATGTTTAGGTGTGTAAGACCATGGTACATTGATAACCATATGATTTTTAATAAATCATCAACTGTAAACGGATTTGAGTTGTCTTTACCTATAGCCGTTTGCTCAGGACTAGCCAATTCTTAGGTTTAAGATAACCTTTGGTGAATTGATTACCAAATATGGTTTTCCACTGCCTTTACCACAAGCCATATACTTGTGGGCTAGCCAATTCTTTGGAATCCAAAAGGATAAAATCCATGGTGAATTGAAAACCATTTCAACTCTCAGTAATGAAACATCGGTGAGTTGAGAACCCTATAGTTTTGAGCAAACTATTACAGCTATCAACGGATTTGATTATCACACCAGAGCCGTACCCTCATGGTGAGTCAACTCTTTCTTGTCTGATAGACATGGTGAGTTGATTACCATTTGTTGTGTGGTTAAAAACCAACACTGTACCTGCAAATGGTTAGTATACAAGCTTTTTTTTTTTTTTTTTTTTTTTTTTTTTTTTTTTTTTTTTTTTTTTTAACTAAAACTTTAAAGAAAATAAAATAAACATAAAAGAAAATAAAGCAGAAACAAGAAAACAAAGAAAATGAAAAATATACAACAACAAGCCTAAAAGATACCATGATCAAGCAGATGAGCCAATGGCAGCAGCAAGGTGATTTCTTATGAATCTGACCAATTGTTCAGTTGTGGTCAAGTCATTCCCCACTGCATATTTGCCAATTTGCAGCTTATGCTTAAGCATCCTCTCCATAAGTTCCACAAATAAAGGATAGGGAACATCCACAAACATGCAAAGCACCTTCCCAGTAACAGTCTCCAAAACATGAACATGGGAAGTAGAATACAACCGCCAATTGTGTACTCTCCAAGATTGTTGATCAGCCCACACAGAATGAGCATGGCCCCCCTCCAGAGAATCCATTAACACTTTCAAATCCCCCCAAAGAATAAGACCAATCCCAGTAGCCTGATGAGTTTCATAGTGCTTAGTCACCATACCATAGAGGTGTATCAAATCTTGTTTGTCCACCTTATTCAAAATCTCCCTAAGGAATGTAAAATGTTTAGTTTTCCCATCAAGTGTGTACAAGGCATTGATTTCTCCTTGAGGTATAGGAAGAACCTCCCAAGCAGCAATATGAGACCAAGGGTGAGGAGAATCATCTTCAGAGTCACTTTCAGAATCAAACTGAAGCAATTCCTGATCATCCATGTCTGCAAGAGGCTTGGATGAAGACTTCTTAGCGTGACTCTTCTTCCTGATTCTTGGAGTTGAAGAAGATAAGTGAACTGTTGAAGGTGTCACAGCAGGAATATAAACCTCTTGTGGTGCACCAGATGCACCAACAGAGGGAGTTGGAGAAATGGATGTTGTACCCTGAGGACCCTCAGTAGGAATAGAGGTAGGTGCATCAGTTAATTCCTCTCCAGGCTTCAATTTCTTTGTAACACCAGAATCTAAAGCTTCGGATTCTCTTTTCTTTCTCTGTTGAATGTCTGTTCGGATTGGAGTATTCAACCTTGCATAAGTGTCAAAGAACTGCTTTTGAATTGCAGCATCAGTCCAACCTTTGAAGTCACTCAGCTTGTAACTTGCTTGATTCTTCAAATAGTGCTTCATGAAATTGACATTATCTTTGTTTGTAGGCAACTTTGTCTTGTAACCTGACTTTTGCCTTTCTCTGATTCTATGCATCAAGTCATTCCAAGTAGGTGCTCTATTTGTCTTCAAGATAAATTCCTTGAGCTTATCTGACTTTTCTTCCTCATCTAACTCTGAATCTTGAAGAAGCATCACACTATGTGCTTTTATAATCATGTCAGAAGCCAATAAGTATTGGAGTTGCTCATTGAACTCTTCTGGATGAAGATCTTCTGATCTTGTTCTATTCATAAAGCCAACTATGTTTCTTTCATCAGCAGACATTTGCCTTGCAAAATCCTCATCTTGAGCTATCTAAGCTTGTCTAGCTTGTTCAGCAGCTAGTTCCTGTTCTTTTATCCGTCTGGTTATCTCTGCATCATGTTGCGTTTCAGCAAGGGCAATGGTGTCACTACCAGCAGCAATGGATGTACTACCAGCAGAATTACCAGGAATCTTAGGATCAGGGGAAACACTACCACCCCCAGCAGGGACATCAGAGGCAACACCAGAAACACCAGCAGCAATGGTTGATTGAAACTTCTCAAATGCTGACACTCCTGAAGGCTGCTTGGTCCTTCTTCTTGTGAAAGCCTGAGGCTTAGTAGTTGTAGAGGGCTCAGAAAAGGTAGGTACTTCAATGTTTGCACTATCCATGGAAGCAGAAGCCAACACATTGAGCCCATCAAATGGCATATCAGCCTGATCATCTTCAGACTCAGAGAGCACAACCCTTCTTTTCTTTTGTGGATGTTGAGCTTCTAAAGAGCTAATTCTTTCATTAAGCTATTGGATAGTCCCACCGAAAGTTTCTTTTGTATCCTTGAGCTCCTTTTCCAAAGTATCCACCTTTTCACTAAGATTCTTTTTGGTCTCCTTAAGCTCAGACTCCAATGCTTCAGCTTTCTGCATATACCAGTCAAGTAACTTGGACATAGAAGTGAGATCAGCAGCATCCTCAGCTCCACCAGCAGGAATGCCTGAGGTGTTAGGAGCTTCATTGGATCTAGGTGGAGATACATGAAACTCTCCACCAATATGGGTGTCATCACCAAAAGGCTGCCTAGTAGGACTAGGAGTTGAAAGCCTTGAAAAAGAGGATGTTTCAAAGTTAGGCTCAACAGTGGTGGTTGCAGGCTCAACACTTGGTGCAACAGCAGAACTAGAAGGGACTTCAGATGCATTTGGCCTAGGGGACAATGGTGAGGTAAGTCTAGAAGATGATGGTGGTGCTTGTTCAGTTGTAACTGATGCACTTGCACCAGCAGCATCAGATGCCTCAACACCACCTGCAACTGATGCATCTGTAACAGCAGCATCAGGTGTTGGTGGAATATTATCACCACCAGCAGCATCTGCACTAGCAGCAGCATTGACATTGGGCAACATAACAGGTAACAAAGGCAAGTGATCTCCTACAAAATTCATTCTCATAGTGGCAAAAAGTTTTCCAGTCAATCTACCCATAATCCTAGGTGTGGAGTCTATGGTCTGAACACCTAAGACAATTTGAAAAAACTTAGGGTACATCAGGAATTTGTTTTTAGTATGCATTATGTTCCCAATCATCCCATCAAATATGTACTTAGACCAATTATATACCCTTCCATTAGACAAACAGATAAGACCAAAGGCAATAGGACTAGAGAATTGATCCCACCCACCTGTCTTAATACTAATGCATTGAAGAAGAGTATGGATAAGAAACCTCCATTGAGGAGAAAACTTATTTTTATAAAAGGTAAAAGTACCCGTTACTGGATATCCAATTGCTTGCCATTCCATCCAGGATTTCCTGCTCAGTAAGGTTATACAACCCTTCCTCATCATTTAGCTGAAGATGAGTTCGAATGGACCCCTCAGTGATGATGACTACATTCCCATCAACTGTAGCAACTATCTCCTGTGTCCGACCCACAACTGTGCGTACTTCAGCAGTGGCCCATAAATTGCCTGACCAAAGAATCATACACGACTACTGGACAATGGGTCAAAGCATATTGTACGGAGGACCCACGTAAGAAGGTGAGTATCTGATCATACCCTTCACTTCGGTCAGAGGTTTCAAGATACCCCACTTTGTTATGATCAGCTTTGTACTGTAGCGCCGCCATTGTGATGAATCAGTGAATTAGATGACAAATTGAGAAATGAGGAAATGGGTGTAAGAGAGAAATGATGCTTTTGGGCGAGGGATGAAGAATTTAGGTCAGTTATATGGTTTCCCAATTTTGCAAATTAAATTGCAAGTATCGCGCTCTATCCCAAAATAAAACCCCAATTTTATCAATACCAGCAGCAACCACGAATCAGGGGAAACCAAGTGGTCAACCAGCTGGAACATATGGTCAACCAGCAGCAATGAAGTGGTTTGACTAAAGTCAAATCCCCGATTAACGCCAAACCAGCCCAACATTTAATTCCATTAACCTCCCCTTAAATCTATAAAATCCCTTGAAAAATCAACACAAAGATATCACAATCATCAAACCCAATAATTCACACACAATGAGTTCATCCAAACCCGACATTATAGAGATCTCTGATTCATCCTCTGAATCGTCAGAATCATCACAGGGATGGGACAATTATTTTCCATCCAGTTATTCCACAGGCACCAACACCAACAATAAGGGCAAAGCAAAGGTGGAGGAAGAATCCTCTGAAGGTCTTCCATCTTCTCCATCAAGCTCAGAAGATGAATATGCCCCATGGCCCAAGCATTTGACCTACCATCAGGGTACTTGGGAAGTACACCCTCCATATTGTCCACTTACAACCGCGCTTACTCTAGCGATGGAGAAGGCTGTAGCTGCCCTGAGTCAGATTCCAGTGCCAAAGAAAAGTCAAACACTCCCAAGGTCAAGGCAACCAATTCCAGTAGTGTTGGGACTTGCATCCCCGAAGATATATGGTGAGATTGGTGGCGTAGGAGTGCGCAAGGTAATGCCGGATTACCAGGGCAAGGGTAAAGGGAAGCTGGAGTAGGTGTCAGGGTTGAGGTGTGGTGCTGAGGTGTAGGTGTTTGATCCATGTGTCCATGGTCGTTGTCTGATGCTGTCTGTTGATTTCATATGATGCATGATGAAACTTGTAATCTCAAAATCAATAATGAATAAAATCTTTACTTTTCTTGTTTTCATGAGATTGATGACTGATTAATTAAGCTTGAACTCAAAATCTGCAAAAGGATTATTACACACACTATACAAAATATATAACATCTACAAGACAATGTTAGTGTACATTAATCAAACATAAAAACATGTTAGTCAATACAAAATAAGATACACAGCAATAAGCCTCCCCTCATTCACAGCAGAACAAGGATAAAGACCAAAGTCTTCCCTTCAAAGAGAAATTTCCTACAACAAAAGAATACATACAACAATATGAGATACATGGGAGACCCAAGCCATTACTGACTTAAGCATGCCTTGTGGATCAATAATAATTAAACCATGGAGATTGATGAGATCCACCATTGTTCTTGGACCCCATTCTCATATATTGGTCATTGTTTCTCCAAGAACAACCTGCTGAGGACTTAACAGCAGTTTCCCATCTTGCCCCTCCCTTTGCATTGGGTTATAATAATACACAGGCCTATAATCATTCTGAAAATAAGTGCTTGTAGGTCTGTAGAAAGGTCTAGCAGCTTTTCTTTTCCAATCAGCAGGATTGGGATTACCAGATGGAACTGGCTTACCAGCAGCAACAGGCTTACCAGCAGCAACAGGTTTACCAGCTGCAACTGGCTTACCAGCAGCAACAGGTTTACCAGCTGCAACAGGTTTGCCAGCAGGAAAGGAAGTTCTACAAGAGTTCATTCTTGCTGCTTGAGGAACATATGGGGGTATATCATTAACATTGTTCTACATAGGCCTAGTTTGTTGTTGTCCACCACACATACTCATCTGTTTCTCATAAAAGTCACAATCTTTGATAAGATGAGCATAACTACCACACACAAAACATGACTTCTTTCTAAAAGATTTATTCTTAACATGACATTTCTTATTGCAACCAGAATTATCAAAACCACAAGATGAATCAAAATTATTCTTAACAGAAGTAAAATCAGAAACATCATTGTTTGAAACAGAACCAAAACTAGAAACATCATTGTTTTGAACAAAAACAGAAGAATTGTCTTCAAAAGCAGCTGTCTTTGAATGAGATTCATCATTAGCTACTTCTGAGGAGAAATCTTCAGACTTGGTGGTGGTAGACTTGACACTTGAATCACAAGATGCAAAATCATTTGTCTTGATTTCTGAAGATTTGTCACTGTTAGAACAAGAGACAAAATCATTAGAGTCACAATCAAGATTAGGCAATTCACTGAACTTTTTGCCATAGGACATATATGATTCATTTAAGTCTATGTCAAGGTCTGAGTGGATAGGGACATGTTTAAACACTCCTCTTATAGGAGGAGGGACAGCATGCATCTCTCCTTCTTTTACATACTTTACAAGTATTTGGTAATTTTCCTCCTTAGGGGTAGGGTCAAATCTTCTTGACTCAGAAGAGTCATCAGTTTTAGGACACCCCAAACCTCTCTTAGCCTTTACATACTGAGAACTAGCATTCAATATATCTACAAGCCTAGTTGATTCTTTATATGAAGCACATTTGATCTCTTCACTTTCTAACTTAGCTTGTAAATCCTTTTTCTCTAAAATTACCTTATCATATTCTCTCTCAACATGTTTTAACTCATTAGTGGTGTACTTTAAGTCTCTCTCCAAAACCCTTATCTTTTCCTCATAAGCTAACTGATTCTGTTGGTACCAAACCTTTTGTTTTTCTAACGTATTAAGCGAGTTTCTATAGGCTTGATCTTTAATAAACAGTTCTTTATATTGAGGCTCTATATAATCAAATTCCTTTTTCAATTCAACATATTTAACATCACAACCAAATGGACAATTTTGTACCTGAGATGGGTAGCCCATCAAAGCAAAATCCTCAGCCATTTGTGCCTTCTTTCCAACTCCAGCTATCATCCCATAGTTCTTTGCAGCTCCTCTTACTGCATCAGCTACCTCATGTTGTTCCCAATCCAGCATGGAATCCACAAACAACAAGGCTTTGGGATCTTCTGACTCCAATTCTTGAATCTTGAAAGCAGAATACCTTGTTTTGTCATCCACCTTCTTATCTGGGCATTCTCTAGCAAAGTGACCTGGTTGTGAGCATTTGTAGCATGTCACCTTCCTTTTGTCAAACCTTGCTCCTTCCTGTCCATCGAATTTGATCCTCCTCCCTGCCTTCTTCTCAAATCTATTGGCCCTCACTGACAGCATAGCAAACTTGTAACACCCTAGGCAAATCCCACATCGGCTGTGGCCTGGAGAGATGCTGGGTTCATAAGATTACATTCGCCTTACAATGACACAACGCGTTTTGTGGTCTACTGCGAGTGGGGTTCTTAGGAACTGGCAGTTAAGCGTGCTCATGTGAGAGTAGTACTGGCTTGGGTGACCTGCCGGGAAGTCTTCAAATGAGGCCACAAAAACAAAGCCGTGAGCCTGCGGGCAAAGCGGACAATATTGTGGTCTGAGTAGGCGGGATGTTACAGGTGGTATCAAAGCCACTCCTGAGCCGTTCGGGATGGTGGGGCAAACCTCATCGAGGACGATGAGTCCCTAAGGGGGGGTGATTGTAACACCCTAGGCAAATCCCACATCGGCTGTGGCCTGGAGAGATGCTGGGTTCATAAGATTACATTCGCCTTACAATGACACAACGCGTTTTGTGGTCTACTGCGAGTGGGGTTCTTAGGAACTGGCAGTTAAGCGTGCTCATGTGAGAGTAGTACTGGCTTGGGTGACCTGCCGGGAAGTCTTCAAATGAGGCCACAAAAACAAAGCCGTGAGCCTGCGGGCAAAGCGGACAATATTGTGGTCTGAGTAGGCGGGATGTTACAAAACTGCCACTTGATGTCCATCTCTTCCAGATCCAGTTGATCAATCTAGTCAAAATCTTCATAAGTAAGCTGCTGTTTTGGTGTACTATCAGCAACAAATGAATGAAGGACCTCCTCAACCACATTGCCAGATCTTGGCTGTGTTCTTGGCTGTGTTCTAGGTGTAGCAGGGGAATAGGAAACAGATGAAGAAGAGGGAGTTGGGCTACCACCATATGAGTCCTTATTAGTACTGGTAGCACTAACAAATGCAGTATTAGATAGAGTGTGAGATGAGTAGGTTGAATACCCTTTGATGTCAATTTCAAGGGTCTTGAGCATGTTGTAAAGATCATCAAAACTCATGAAATCGAGCCCACCTCTTGCCTTAAGGGTGATGGAAACCTGAGACCAGGAGGGAGGCAGAGCCCTCAAAAACTTGGTGTTGCAGTCTTCATTGTCTGGCTTGGCCTGCAACTGGTTGAGTTGGCTCAGGATCTTTTGAAACCTGTCATAACCTTTGTGAATCCCTTCAGCCTCAGAGATCCTGAACTCCTGGAACTCCTGCTTGAGGATGGACTTCCTCATCTTTTTGGACTCATCATTCCCTCCAAATCTAGCTTTTATAGCACGCTATATTTCCCTAGCATCATCCAGGTGATGAAAGTCACCCATATGATCTTCTGGGAGAGCCTGAAGCAAAAGAGTTCTTGCTTTGGTCTCCCTTTGAAGAGCAATATGCTCTTCTGCAGACATAGGTGGAAGAATAGTGATGTTGCCTTTCTCATCCCTTCCTGTTCTCTTCATGCCGTTCCCTTTCAGGATCACATTCCATAGGTTATGATCACTGTTTGAGATCCAGTACTCCATCTTCATAGCCCAAATCTCGTACTCATCTTTCTTGAGGTATGGGAATTTAGCATTACTGTTAGACACAGTGGTTGTGACTATTTGTTGTTGGACTTGTGAAGTTTCAGGTTTTTCATTATTGATGACAGAATTTTCAGGATTGTCGCCTTCCATTGAAAAAGGGTTTAAGAGATTGTTTAGAGAACTTTTTCTTCTTTGTCAAAGATCCTCACCAGGCTCTGATACCACTTGAAGGATCGTTCGTGCACCTTGATAGATCTTATGAGCTTGGTAGACCGTCTATGTAAACACAAACAGCCTAAGAGAATCTCTATGAATTAAACTTGTATTCAGGTGGAAACTAAACACAAGAGTTAAAGAAGAATGAATAACTATAATACTTTGATCCTCTATGGATCGTTTATTTCACTAATGATAATGTTTTTGATAAGCGTTCATAAACCCTAGCTGCAGGTTTCTTTTATAGACTAAGAAACCCTAATACAGCTCATAACAAACCGTGTAAAGAGATATGCACTATCTCTTCTAAAAATAACTCTAACAAACATTCTAAACATACGGGATAACCCGCAGCAATGACTAACTAAATAGCAGAAACAAAATGAACTACCAGCAGGAACCAACTACAGCAGGAACCATAACTACCAGCAGGAATGAAAAATAAATATATTCTAATAATTCCTAATAGACCAAAAACAGACCAAAATGACCAAAAACTAACCAAAATGCCATAGATATTTGTGTTTTTGTGTTTGTTTATGTGCAGGTACGGATATCGAGAAAAAAGGACAAAATCAAGTCAAAACCGGCAAAACCGAGCACGAGATTTGGAAAGAGTGTCAAAAGCCGAAGCCGGGGAAGCAAATGATCAAAGATTATTCTCAAAATGTCACCAAAAATCCTTGAAGAATCAAAGTATTACAAGAATGGCCCTTGGATCACATTATTAAAGTTTGGCAAGAAACGTCCCTGGAATTTCAGATTTTACACTTTTGGTCCTTATCAAATTTACTTCACTAAATCCTAAAACAACACTTAAAACCAAAACCGGATTTTAAATCCAATCCATTACCAAAACAATAACCCACAGCCCAAAATAAACCCAAGCCCACCTTTTTTAAAACCCTTCACCCGATTACCCGATCCAATCTCACTTATTACACCCGGTCAAACCCCACATTAAATTCCATGTCAAACAATAATAAAAATTATTACCCGCCTTTTATTTTCATCCCCAATTTACCCAGTCATAAGAACCCTAAATTACCACGTCCAAATTGACAGCAATTAAGGGTACGAATGGTACTTCGCACGCACTTCTAGAAGCCCTGACAAGCTGACACATCCAGGATTGCCAGCGTGGCCAAAAGGAGCGATGTGATTAGGTACTACACCTCATCGGTTTGATCCTAGGGCTGTTATTAAATGATGATTGATGGGAATTGATCAAGGGCTAAGATAAGAGCTGAGAAGCTTCAAGAAACCCTAGCTCGTGGCTATAAATAGCCTCTCCTCACCTCACATTGGGGCTGTTAGATAGTTAGTTAGATTATTAGGGTTAGGATTAGGGTTAATTAGGAGTAGTATAATATTAGAGTAGTCTTATTTCAGCTTATTGTTCAGCTTTTTGTATTCCCATTCTCAGTTTCACATTATTGTACTAATTTCAAGTTTTCAATGAAAGTCAATAATTGGTCAAACTGCTTAATTCTATTCTGTTAGTGCTTATTTAGTTGAATCCCAGCTTATTGTCCTCACTTTTTGCTTTTTATACTTGTTAGATAGGTAGAGTTAGCTAGATCACCATTTGCCTTTGAAAATCTCAAATACAGTAGAAACTCTATAAAATAATACACTTGGGACCACCAAAATTTATTAATTAAAAGAGTTATTAATTAATCGATAAATTAATAATTATTAATTTATATATTAATTAATATTTTATTAATTTATAGTAGAATACTTAGTTTACAAACACCTTTCAAGCTTCCACTTAATTATTGTATACAATGCATGTATATCAAATGAACGGCCCAATTTGAAAGAAACCTTCAATCTCCCACCTTATTATGCTTCTTGTGTTCAATGTATCACTTTATGGACATTAAAAATATTTTCTATATAAATACAAGATCAAAATAGGTTAACACAAACAAATCATACACACAACATGGCTTCCCATCTTAAAGGTGTGAAAAAAACAACAATGACAGACGAGATTCGAAGAGCATTATGCAAGCACAACAAGGATAATCCAAGTCTCACTCAAAAGCAATTGCAAGAATGGGTTCATAGTAACTATGGTTTGCAGGTGAGTCAAGCGACAATATCGAATACAGTTAAGCGGTCTTTAGAGTATCTCTCACTTGCTCCCGAAAGAGGCGATGTTAAGCGACACAAACCGGCAAAATTTCCTGACCTAGAAAAATCTCTCTATGAATGGATTCTTCAATATCAAGAACATGTGAATATGACAGGTGAACTAATCATCGAGAAGGCGAAAAAGTTCATGAAAGATATGTATCCAGTGGATACTCCAGACTTTACTTTTTCTATAGAGTGGATCTGTTGAAATGGAGGGCATGGAGGACAAATTAAAATCCATAAGAGACAAAGTTGATCAGTTTGAAATGAAAGACATCTTTAATATGGATGAAACAGGTTTGTTTTTTTATTATTTTATTTTATATTTTGTACTTTAGTGATGTAATTATTTACATGTTTTGATCTTAAACAGGTTTGTTTTTTAGACTTCAACCGGATCATTCCCTTGCAACAATGCAGCTTGAAGGGAAAAAACAAGACAAGGAAAGACTAACTGTTGCTATTTGCTGTAATGAGGACGGTTCGGAAAAACTTCCTTTATGGATTATTGGGAAATATGCTAAACCAAGGTGCTTCAAGAATGTAAACTTGAACAGTCTGAACTGTGAGTACCGTGCTAACAAACGAGCTTGGATGACTGGTGTGTTATTTGAAGAATATGTTCGCCAACTTGATAAAAAAATGGTTGGAAGAAAAATTCTCTTGATTGTGGATAATTGCCCTGCTCATCCAAAAATTATTGAAGGATTACGAAATGTTGAATTATTTTTTTTGCCACCAAACACAACTTCAAAAATTCAACCTTGTGACGCGGGGATCATACGAGCTTTTAAGATGCATTATCGTCGTCGATTTTATAGAAGTCTTTTGGAGGGTTATGAATTAGGGGTTCCAAATCCAGCAAAAATAAATGTATTAGATGCAATGAATCTTGCAATTTCAGCATGGACTATGGATGTTCGTGCAAATACAATTGCGAACTGCTTTCGTCATTGTAAACTTCGATCAATAGATAACATGACTTTTGAGAACTCAGATGAAGGTGGTGAAAGCACTCAAGAACTCCAGAATTTGATCAAAGAGTTGGGTTATCGCAATGCAATGGATGTCGAAGATGTTCTGACTCACCCAGAAGAAAATGTAGTTGCACAGTTGTTGACTGATGAAGAAATTATTGAAAGCGTTATTGGAATTAATAAAGATGATATCGATGAAGAAGATGATGAAAGTTCTACAATGGAGCCCCCTTCGCGAAACGAAGCTATTAAAGCGGCAATCACATTGAACAATTTCTTGTTGAGATATGAGAAAACAACACCAAAAGTTCTTACCATGCTAAGGAAAATTAGAGACGAGATTCAAGGGGAAATTGATTTCAACAAAAAACAAAAGACAATTGAGTCATTTTCAAGAAACCTTCATAAATCATTCATGTAATATGCTATATATAAGGAATTATTAATTTATATTTTTATATGGGGTCTAAAGAAATTATCAAAAATGTATTATCTTATAATTTTAGCGAATTATTAATTTAGCACCCTATCCCCGAGTCGGGACCGGCAAAAAATATTATCTTAGAGAGTTTATTAAATAATCGAGTATTAATTTATCGAGTTTCTCAAATAATCAAAAAGTCAAATTTTAGTCAACTTTGCTTATTTGCTTAGTCTAGTGCTTAACCAGGTCTGATTAGTGCTTTTCAAGCTTAAATATAGTTAGTTGATACTATGTTGTCAGAATTCTAGTTTGGCTTGGTCTTTTCTAGCTCAATTCATAAAACAGTCCTTTGATAAGGAGTGTTTGGGTTAGGCTTAAAATGGTTCAAAAATGAAGTTTATTGTTCATTTGTCATTTTAGGAACTTTGATTTAGTTTAGAATAACTTATATAAGTAGTTTGTAAGTTGTTTTGATCTGTATTGAAGGTTTTCATAGCATTGAGTTGGTTATTATAGGATTGAGGTTTGACACTGATCTTATTTGCTTATTATAGGTTTAGGTTGATTCAGTACTTGTTATTGCCTGTTATGTGTTCACTTAAGTATGTTAAGCGGTTATTTAAGGGTTGGACAAATTTCATTAGGATTTGGTTTAGATTTAGCCCCATTCAGTAAATACATTGCATCAGTATGCAATTTTCTGCATAAAGTCTGAGTAGCAGCCCCTATTAGGTCCACTTTTAGAACATATTTGAGTTATTAAGCACCTGATTTTCATGATATAAGCAGTTGGGAAGTTGTAGTTTGCTTCTCCACAATCATCATCCTAGTTCTAGCCTGTTACAGCTTAAAAATCAGCTCAAAAGTAGCCAAGTCTGCTCAGTTCCATAACTGTCTGCACACCCACATCAGCAGGCACCTTTAGCTTATTTTGTTGAATTCCGTGCTTATTTCTGTTTTTGCTTATTTCTTAGTTTGGTTTCCTAGTTAATTTAGAGTATGATATTATTGCCTTAGCTTATTTAAGTTGTATTTAGCTTAAAATTTCACTTAACAGTCCCTTTATTTAGAATTCCTTAGCTTGCTTCTCCTTTTAGCCCACTGATAAGCTTTATCCATTTCTGAGCTTATTCTTAAAGATCCAAAAATAGTTTTCATTTTTAAAGTTGCTTATTTTCTTTTGCTTAATCAGTTTCTAAAAAGAAAAAAAAAATAGATTTCAAAAAAATGACAAAACCGGGGTTCGAACCCCAGTCTCCCAGCCCACAGACACACGACTCAACCAATATGCCCTTGGGTCTTTTTCATTAAACTCTTGCACTTTAATTCTTTTAAGCCTTTTGTTCCCTTTAGCTTATCAGCCACATAGAGCTTATTTCCAGCTTATCTGGATAAGCTGGCCCTTTGCTTTTATTTTTCCTTGGATCAGTAGATAATTAAGGATAAGTTTAGTTGAGCTTTAGCTTAAGTTCAGTTTCACCTAGCTTATTTGTAGCTTATCAGTCCCTTGCCTTTATAGCTTTTTGATTGTTTTTTTTTTCCCATTTACCCTAAAAAAAAATAGTTTAAAAAAAAATAAGGCAGACCTGGGACTCGAACCCAGGTCTCCTCACTCAAACACACATGCCCTTACCAGTATGCTCTTAGTTATGCTTAGTTCTTTTTATGCAACATTTTATTCTTAAACCTTTAGTTCCATTTTAGCTTTAATAAGTTGTCTTAATTTTTAACTGCTTATCCAACTTAGCTTTTTTAAATCTTATATTTTTCTTACATTTAGAATAGATTAAAGTATTTTTCAGTAAATTTTCATAATTTTCCGAACTAGTTTGCTATTTTTAATCAATTTATTTCTTTACTATAGTTTTTAAGTCATAAAAAAATTAATTAAAAGTCAAAAAAATATAATTCTTTTTTTTCTAAATTTTATTTTATTATTTAGCACTTAGGAAAAATTAATTTACCTCCGTAGGACTAGTATTTCACTACTTTGACGTTTTAGGTTCGTTATTTCCCGTTTTTAACGCGTATTTAGGATTTCTTTTGCGTTTTATGATATGTTTGCCTTATATTAGGATTTCCCTTGCCTTAGTTACTGTTTTTAGTTTATATTTCATTCTTTTAGTTAAAAATCCAAAATATCTCACTCTTATCTCACATTCACTACACGATTCATGATCCCGAATCACATATTCCATTCAACTTTCGACGGGGAAAACGACTCGGGTTTTACATATTTCTTGTGTAATTCCTTGAACTATAATTGACGAAATCAATTTTTGGCGCTGCTGCCAGGGTAGGTTGAAGTGAATTTTTGATTTTCGTGTATCGATTCGTGTTTTGAAGACCCTTCCCCCGTGAAGTTATCGTTTTCATTTGTAAATATTTTCTTATATTAAAAAAAAAACCAAAAAGATTTTCTTTTCAAATTTATTTTCCATTTTTCTTTTGTGTTTTTCCATATTTCTAAATTTAAAAATCCAAAAATATTCTTCTTAATCCTCTTATTCGTTTGATTCTTTATCTCTTACCCTCTCATACCGTTTAATTCTTATCTTCTTATCCTCTTAACTGTTTAATTCTCCACCATGTTCGATTCTTTCCCATCTCATCCCCATGATCCAAGGACCATGGAGGATTTCTATCATCCGACGCTCATCGGTAGAGGAGGACCGATCGCTCCAACAAATGATTTTGTTTTGAAAGATCATATGATTGAGTTTATTCAACAAATCTGCCAATTCTATGGATTTGAACATAAAGATGCTAATCATCATTTAGACAAATTTCTATCGATCACTCAATTCTTCAAGCAGAACGGAGTCTCTCACGACATCATTCGTTTGAATCTCTTTCCCTTCTCGTTAACCCATGAAGCCGAATCTTGGTTTTACACTCTTAAAACCAATTCTATTCATACATGGGAAGAGATGTGCCTCAAGTTTCTTTCGAAATACTTTCCATATTCTAAAACGTTGCAGTTTAGGAGAGACATTCTTAATTTCCGGAAATTGCACAGGGAATCAGTATTTGAAGCTTGGGAGAGATTCAAATATTTGCTGCAGAGATGTCCGGATCATAGAATTTTGCTTCTTGATCAAATCCTCACCTTCTATCATGGCATAAATATGATTGATCGAGACAAAATCATGTTGGCTGCTAGAGGCAATCTCATGCGGAAGACTCCTCAAGAAGCTTATGATTTAATCGAGAATATGACACAACATCACTATCAGTGGGATATTGGAGCCCTTTATGACTCTACCACTGTTTTGAGTGATCATTATTCCGATTACATTCCCGCTGAGATTGCACAAATTGGGGTCCTTGGGAATCACAAAAGTTATATAAATCAATATTGCCCGCAAGGACCAGGTCATCCTAACACTATCCACTTTTCATACTCCGATGAAAGTGATGAGGATGATCTGTTTGATGAAGAGAAATCATATGAGGACCTTTCAGATACCTTTTTAATGGGGGACAAGGAAGTCGAAATCAATCCTCTTAAGGAAATTGATGACCTTGGTCCAATCCCAAAGGTATCCGAGGAACCTTTCGATCTTCCTGATTCTACTTCCCAAACATTCGATATGACTATCACAAATCCTTTGTTTGATTTTGATTCTGAATTTACTCTAATTTCAGACAATCAAATTTTTGATATTCATAACAAGGAAAGTGATGAGTCAGATACAGAGACAATAATGGAAGAGGTGCAGATTGATAGCTCACAAAGTACAGCACAAATTCCATCTCCGTATATCCCTTCAGATATAGCAAAAATTTCCACTTCTGACTCTCTTCTCGAGGAGTTCGCTGATGAACTCGCTCACATTGATCCCATCCCATCGGGGGATGAAGACGATAACTTTGATTTTAAATCAGATCTAAGAGAGTTAGAATTTTTGCTAAATCGTGATCCATTAATTGATTCTTCTTCTTGTTTCGAGGAGTTCGCCGGTGAACTCACTCACATCATATCTCCGCCGGAGTATGATCATTCTAAGGACACGGAGGGAGATGTGATCTATCCTGAGCATTTGCTTATTAAAGACACTATCCCGAATCTCCCTCCTGAGTTGGTTTTAGACCATGACCTAAAAAGCTTAAATGATAAATTTGATAATGATGACGATTATCTTACAATTGTTATCAAGATCTTTCTTCCTTTTCATACCTATAAGGTTAATTCTCCTCTCCTTCACTCCTTCGGGAGTGAAGATACCATCTTTGACCCCGGCATCTCATTCATAATTTCTATTTAGAGCCGTGGGCATCTCATCGGAGTGAAACTTTCATATGCTTCAATGTTTCTCCAAACATCTTGAACGAAAGTCCGATGGAGAGTTTCTTTTCCACCTGCTCCCCCAAGAACAATTAAATTCGGGGCGATTCTAAGCTATTCGACTCGATAAAAAACAAGCACTTCGTGGGAGGCACCCCATGCTTATCCTCTATCCTCTTTCTATTTTCTTTCTAATAAGTGACGTGAGGAGGGCTACCTCTTCCATTTGTCGTGTTTTGTGGTTGTTGTTGTGTATGTCCAGGATTTGCCGAATTATGAAGACTCTCGTGCTCGTGGTTTGCTTCTCTCCACTCGAGTTTCATCATTCGTTGCTCCTCCGATATCCTTAATCTTATCGTTTTACGTTTATCTTTGGCATAATTAATAAACGGCCTTAGATTTATGTAGGAGAACCCTTACCTTTAAGACATTGAGGACAATGTCTCGTTTTAGTCTGGGGGGGGGGGTGATCTTTCGATCTAATTTTTTGCCTTGCATTTTTTGCCGTTTACTCTCGCAACCCCGTTTTTCCTCCAAAAAAATGAAAAAAAAAAAAAATCCAAAAAAATGAGAAAATTAAAATTGTTTTTTTGAAAAAATATAATAAATATTGACATTTTGTTGACTTTCCGCTAGTGAGAGTAGGAATAAAATTCTGACTTGATCGGGCGTGTTGAGCCCTAGCTTGTCCCCTTAACCTTTCTTGGCTAAGCATTCGCGGATCTTATTATTTAAGATTTTAAATTTGCGAAGAACGAGAAATGATAGAGTTGTTTATAAGTTAGATTGCTAAGCGTGGAGTAGTTGGTTCTCTTTAGAGCTCATCGAAGTTATTTGTGGCCCTTTGCTCCCACAAAATTGTTTCACCATATATAACTGTAAGAATAATTAAAGATGTTAGGTTTTGCCGATGATTAGTTATTGGTCTTCTTAAAAGAATCATTGCTTTAAAATTGGGTACACATCAAGGTTACTTAATAAATACGTTTAATAATAATAATAAGTTAAGTGTTCTAAGCTACGGATTCGAGATCGGGCCTTGGATCCTTATTTCCGGAAGGCGTTTAGGTCTTGGCTACCCTCTTGCACCGGCCCTTGGACCTCTAGTTCAGGAATGTGTGAGGTCTTGGTCTAACCACCTTGGATCCTCATTTCAGGAATGTCTAGAGTCTTGGAACACTCCGTTGTAATGGCCCTTGGATCCTTAATTCCGGAAGGTGTAAGGTCTTGGAACTAAACTGTGAAGCTCCGTCGTTTAGGGTACGTAAGTGAAAAGTTAGTCAAAAAAAAAAAAGAAAAAAAGAAAAAAATGGTGATGAATGAAAAATAGAAAAATGCAAAATATAAATAAAAACCTTGATGTGGACCTTATTTTCAAAGCAACGGTTCTCGAGAGAAGATTGAAAACTACTTAGCGTCTTAATTTAGTATCTTTATCGGACTAAAAAAACCTATCCAAACGAGAAAATATGAAGCAATTCATTTCTCACAAAAAATAAAATAAAATAAATAGAGGCAAATTAGGAAAATGGGAGCAAGAGGTAATTACACAAGTAACTTCCATGGGTAGTGTTGGCATCTAACTTGTAAAAAACAATGATCTCGTTTTTAAGCTTAGTTTGGGGGCTCGTGAAAAATCAGGAACGACGAATTTTATCCGTATGGTCACTTCTTTATGAGTCGTGTTTCCTACTCGTTGACCCTAAAAGTTATTGATGAATAATGAAGGTCAACAAACCGTTACATGAAAATGAGAAAAATATAAAAATAGAATAAAGTGTGAATAAATGGAAAAACGGGGAGTTTTTAAAACTTTGGATTTCTTAATCTCTTTTGAATATTTTGCTACTTTAGTAAAAAGAGATTGGAAATTTTTGGTTTCAAAAACGTGTTTTTATAACATTGCGTGAGGACACTGCAATATCTTAGTCTGAGGGATTTTGGTATGTGCCTAAACACATACCTTTATTTGACCAAAAACTAACCAAAATGCCATAGATATTTGTGTTTTTGTGTTTGTTTATGTGCAGGTACGGATATCGAGAAAAAAGGACAAAATCAAGTCAAAATAGGCAAAACCGAGCACGAGATTTGGAAAGAGTGTCAAAAGCCGAAGCCGGGGAAGCAAATGATCAAAGATTATTCTCAAAATGTCACCAAAAATCCTTAAAGAATCAAAGTATTACAAGAATGGCCCTTGGATCACATTATTAAAGTTTGGCAGGAAAGGTCCCTGGAATTTCATATTTTACACTTTTGGTCCTTATCAAATTTACTTCACTAAATCCTAAAACAACACTTAAAACCAAAACCGGATTTTAAATCCAATCCATTACCAAAACAATAACCCACAGCCCAAAATAAACCCAAGCCCACCTTTTTTAAAACCCTTCACCCGATTACCCGATCCAATCTCACTTATTACACCCGGTCAAACCCCACATTAAATTCCATGTCAAACAATAATAAAAATTATTACCCGCCTTTTATTTTCATCCCCAATTTACCCAGTCATAAGAACCCTAAATTACCATGTCCAAATTGACAGTAATTAAGGGTACGAATGGTACTTCACACGCACTTCTTGAAGCCCTGACAAGCTGACACATCCAGGATTGCCAGCGTGGCCAAAGGGAGCGATGTGATTGGGTACTACACCTCATCGGTTTGATCCTAGGGCTGTTATTGAATGATGATTGATGGGAATTGATCAAGGGCCAAGATAAGAGCTGAGAAGCTTCAAGAAACCCTAGCTCGTGGCTATAAATAACCTCTCCTCACCTCACATTGGGGCTGTTAGATAGTTAGTTAGATTATTAGGATTAGGAGTAGGGTTAATTTAGAGTAGATTATGTTTAGTTTATTTTAGCTTATTATTGCAGCTTATTGTATTTCGATTCTCAGTTTCACAAGTATTGTACTCAAATTCTAGTTTTTGATAAAAGTCAATGTAAGTCAACTTTGCTTATTAAAATATTTCTTCTGCTTATTGCTTGTCTTCAGCTTATTTTTGTTTAGTAGTGCTTATTTATGCTTTCTAGTTGATAATCTTAGGGTGTTACTTGTTTGTTTAAGATTTCTCAAAATTCATCTAAAATTACAAAAATATTGCTTATTGAGTTTTACTTATTAAGAGTGCTTATTTTCAGTGTCATTTTGCTTTTTAGCACTTAAATTAGCTTTATAAACTTATGTCTTTCAAATCCTTTGCTTATTTTGGTCTAGTCCTTTGAAAATCTCCAAAACAGCTTCTAATAGGGGTGTTTGGAACAATTTTGATTATGGGTCAAAATGGGTCAGATTTTGATGTTTGCTGTTCACTTGCCATCTAGGGTAGTTCAATCTAGTCAATAATCAGTAAAATTAGATTGGTTGTAGTGAGACTTTAGCTATATTGATGCATTTGAAGGATTTGAGTGGATAGTGCAATTTATAGAAGTGAAACTGCTCTTATAAGCCTCTCATAAGCTATAGCTTAATCTGTCCCTATTTTTGCTATTTTATAGTTTAAAATAGTGCATAAAGTAGGACTTCATAAATTGGTATTGTTTCATTGGTGCCTGAACATCTTGGGTTCATTTTCTCTCAACTGCCATATCAGACCCATTTGCTGTCTGCATCAACTTCATTTTCTTCTTAGCATAGTTTTTTCAATCTTGTTTCTAGCATTCAATACTTGTCTAAATTTCTTAATTTTTGCTTTTATATGATCTATTCTCGCTTATCTTTATCTGTTTCAAGTTAATTTGCCCTATCTTAATCATTTACATAGCTTAATATTAGCTTAAAGTCATAGGTTAGACTGTTTTCATATGTTCTTAAAAGTTCAATTAGTTGCTTATCTGTCAGACTTTGATTGCCTTTTTCTTAATGTAAAAGTAGACATAATTCCCTATATTGCTTCTCCTAG
This sequence comes from Artemisia tridentata subsp. tridentata, assembly GCA_021014915.2. Classification (NCBI taxonomy): domain Eukaryota; kingdom Viridiplantae; phylum Streptophyta; class Magnoliopsida; order Asterales; family Asteraceae; genus Artemisia; species Artemisia tridentata. The sequence goes on from CP139501.1 coordinate 92,532,989, forward strand.
TTCCTTCCTTGCCTTAGTTTGTCTGTTTGAGCTTATTAAGGTTTGGGATAATTACCAAAATAGCCCAAACACAAATGGGCGGTTCCCTATCTAACCCGAAATTCGAAAATAATTGTGTTGCCCAGGGCAACCGGCATTTTTTGGGGCAACCGAAGGATTTCCAGTGTATTTTTTGGGCAACAATCTCCCTTTTTTGGGCAACTGGGGGCATTGCCCAGGGCAACCGGGGTAGAAATATCCCATTTGGGTTTTGGGCTATTTTAGTAATTATCTGTTTGAGCTCCTTAAGGTTTTAGCTTATCATTTAGTAGGCTTAAAGTAGGCACAGTAGGCATTTTAGCTCAGTTTTTTCCTTTTGTTTTTTTTGCTTGTTCTATGCTTATTGCTTATTCTAGCCTGCTTAATAAGTTCCTGTAGCTTATTTAGGATAAGTTTAGTTGAGCTTTAGCTTAAGTTCAGTTTCACCTAGCTTATTTGTAGCTTATCAGTCCCTTGCCTTTATAGCTTTTTGATTGTTTTTTTTTTCCCATTTACCCTAAAAAAAAAACTAGTTTTAAAAAAAATAAGGCAGACCTGGGACTCGAACCCAGGTCTCCTCACTCAAACACACATGCCCTTACCAGTATGCTCTTAGTTATGCTTAGTTCTTTTTATGCAACATTTTATTCTTAAACCTTTAGTTCCATTTTAGCTTTAATAAGTTGTCTTAATTTTTAACTGCTTATCCAACTTAGCTTTTTTAAATCTTATATTTTTCTTACATTTAGAATAGATTAAAGTATTTTTCAGTAAATTTTCATAATTTTCCGAACTAGTTGGCTATTTTTAATCATTTTATTTCTTTACTATAGTTTTTAAGTCATAAAAAAATTAATTAAAAGTCAAAAAAATATAATTCTTTTTTTCTAAATTTTATTTTATTACTTAGCACTTAGGAAAAATTAATTTACCCCCGTAGGACTAGTATTTCACTACTTTGACGTTTTAGGTTCGTTATTTCCCCTTTTTAACGCGTATTTAGGATTTCTTTTGCGTTTTATGATATGTTTGCCTTAGATTAGGATTTCCCTTGCCTTAGTTACTATTTTTAGTTTATATTTCATTCTTTTAGTTAAAAATCCAAAATATCTCACTTTTATCTCACATTCACTACACGATTCATGATCCCGAATCACATATTCCATTCAACTTTCGACTGGGAAAACGACTCGGGTTTTACATATTTCTTGTGTAATTCCTTGAACTATAATTGACGAAATCACGTTACTTTGATCATTTATTTGGAAAATTACCACGTTTAGAAAATGTAACTTGCAAATCTTGCGACCAAATTTTAATCGTCATGGTAATGGTTATCTCAAAAGTCTCTAGCGTGCCTATTAAGTATATGTAATGTTCTACCATTTTCATTTACTTCATTTTAACCAAAATGTACCCAAAAAGGTCCAAAATCTTTTTCCAAAAATCCTAGCAGCTTTCTAATAGAGAAATAATAGGTTGTCAAAACTACATGTTGACGTAAACATTCTTTTAGCCATAACTTTTGCGTCGTAGCTTCGTTTCTTAAGTTTGACCTATCCCCGCGAAGGTACTTAAGTATACTCTAGGCTTTTCAAGGTCTCAGTTAGTTTAGACATCATTTAACCTCAGTTTTCATTTCTTAAAATTCGGGACAGATTCACTTATTTCCTGAAAATGTAGTTTTCGTCGTCTAGATTGAAAATAGCGTATCTTTTTCATTATAAACCCGTTTTAACTCATTCAAGCGGCTACGTTTTCGTTATTGAGTCTATTTTCTATATCTCTAGCCAAATATTACTCACAACCCACTGATATTTCCAGTTTTTTTACTAACGGGACAAATTGTTTATTAAAAGTGTCAAAACTATATTTCTAATCTTCTAGCTAGCATATCCACTTGACCACAACTTCAATTCTAGTCCTAGTTCCTCCATCAACTTCTCAACACAATAATAACAATCTAACCATAAGCTTAATCAATATTCTAAGGTCCATGAAATACTCATCAAGAATGTTGAAAATATACAAGTTTACTAACATACATGTTTATAAGGTTTCTTACTACCTTCTTATGAAAAGTTTTACTAACTAGTTTTCTTGTAACCAAAACTAGTTAAAAACCTCTGATATGAACAAGAATCGTGTTCTGGAGGTCGAGGTTGGTGGAAATAAGCCATGGTTTTAGAGAGAGAAAGTAGAGAGAAGGTGGAGAGGAAAACTAGATATTATTGATATGGAAATGAAGTTACACTCTCACACCCCTCAAGTGGAGACTTGAGGGGTATTTATAGGCTTTACATATGACAACTATTCAGATATTACATAATAAGTCCCTGCACTATATGCATTCTAGTTGTCTACTCCAATTCACGTAAATATCGCTCAGCTTCATTTCTAACAATCTCCCTCCAGCTGGAGATATACGTGAATTGGTTACAATGATTCCTAACAAGTACATAACAATGATGAATTCAATGCTGAAGTAGAGCAGTTTCCTTTGAGGATGTATTTATAGCTCTTGATCTTCTCGTATCTTTCTCAGCTTGCTTGAATTACTTGCCGAATCACTGTAATGATCTAATTGGGTTATTACTCCCTCCCAATTAGTAAGCCATTTCTTATACATGCTCCCTCCCAAATTGACAACCCGTTTGATATAGCCTTGATGCTTGTAGAAGAAGTTTCTCTGAAGTCTTGTCAAATTGTCTTCAGTCTCTTGCACAGCGGAAAATGGATTATAGACTGATAACTTGTAACTTCTTCATAGGTTTGTTTGGGGAGCATCATATCGACATCTTCAGCTCACTTAGAATGCTTTCAGTTCTTCATAAACAGCCCCGATGTACACATTTCTCCCTCCAGGATGATGACGATCTTTCGGACTCATCCTACATATGTGTACATAGACATATCAACTAGAAGCAACATACAAATCAATACCCCATGAGTGGATATCGATAACTATTCTCTCTACTGTTCTCTTCAGATCAACCTCTTATAAAAATAACGGCTTTTTGTAGTGACTGCTGATGGAGAAAACCCACTATGACAAACTTGAGACTAAAGTAGAATAACCCGAACTTGTGACTCAAACTTGCACTGTTGTATGACTAAGAACCTATACTGAGCACTACAACGTAACTCCTTTAAGCATAGGCCGTTTCATATACCCATCCAACCTTCCTTAACTATATATGAACCTCTCTTGAATTATCTACATCTTTGTGTGACACTGAGTACTACAATGTATCTCCTTTAAGTGATAGTTAACTAGGTCTTCGTCCATCCACCCCTTGACCTATGAAAACTAGATAACCCAAGACTTAATCACTATACCCATGAGTGCCCAAACAAGGATCTCGAAGAATCATGCATCCAACCAACCCTGATATCTTCAAGATACTAAGTACACGTACCCGAGATATTCCACTTCAACTTCAAATAAGTAATAATGAATCATCATCCTTGTAGTCACGGTTGATAACAATCAATATTTAGCCATGGTCATTTGATTGTGATTCTTGATCAGGATCGTTTAAGCGATACGTGGTGTTTTGAGGATGTAGGCATTTTGGTGTGGTGCGAGTTTGAAATCAACTTGGCTCGAAAAGCAAACCTTTCAAATAGTGAACACGTCACAGCAAAAGTTGATATACTTGTCAACAGTAAACATGTGATACTCATACTTCTACTATACACGTCAAAAGCAAACTCATACTTCAAAAGCAAACTTCAACGAATCTGATCTCTACTTTTGACGTGTGGTTTTTCTTTTATAATATATAGTGCAAACACGTCTCATGCAAACTTCATCGAACAACCAAGTTGACGTGTGGTTATTGACTACTTAATACACGCATATTATATTGATATACATGCAAAACACTAACACCAACTTTGTTAAAGTCATCAAACTCACACGCACCAAACATCAATAGCATACACGTGAAACACCAAACTCACACGTCAAAAGCAAAAAACTTTTCATGCAACCCACTTATATAATTTTATGAAGTTATTCACTTGACAACTTGAGAGAATTACTTCACATGCAAACACTTCAAAAACAAGTTTTGTGTATTTCACGTCAAAAGCTACTTGTTTTCAGCTTATATCATTAACTTGAAGATGCTCGACTAATCTTAAAGGCACGACAAGATCTTTGCTTCGACTAGAACAGCTTGTTCGACTATTCTGCTATTTCGACTAGCTACTCCTTTGTTCACACCCTAGCTCCTTCGATCACAGAAGCTCCTTCGACTAGACACTCCTTGGTTCGATCAAGTTGTGACTTTGATGAATTTTCAAGTTCGATCAAGGTGAGTCGTTCGATTACGAAGTCGTTCGACTATTTTAGTCGTTCGACTAAATAGTTGTTCGACTATTTTAGTCATTCGACTAAATAGATGTTCGATCAACTCAATCTAGCTCGATTGAGTGATGTGCTTCGATGAGAGTGCTCGTTCGATCAAGAGTTGTTTGACTATATTGGTTCGATCAATGAACCCCGTTCGACTAGAAAGTTGGTTCGATGAAACTAGTCTAGCTCGACTAATATAAGTTGGTTCGATGAGAGAAAACTGGTTCGACTACCTTAGCTAGTTCGACTATCAACTCGTTCGACTAATCTTCTCGTTTGACTAGACACATGGTTCGACTAGAGTGTGGTTCGATCAAGTATGGTTCGATCAAAATCTTGTGGTTCGATCAAAGGTTCGTTCGATCAAATGTTGTTGGTTCGATGAATCCTCCTTCGATCAAGTCTGCTTCGATCAACTGCTTCGATCAACTCCTTCGAAGAAATGTAGTTCGACTAAGTTTGCTGGTTAGATCAACTTACAGTCGTTCGACTATATCATGCTTCGGCTACAACCTTGGTTCTTACAGTCGTTCGACTATATCAGCCCAACTTGGTTCGACTATGTCGTTCGACTATGTCGTTCGACTAAGTCGTTCGACTATGTCGTTCGATCAACTTAATCTAGCTCGATTAAGTGATCTCGTTCGATTAATGAAGCTCGTTCGATCAAAGAAGATGATGAATCCCGTTCGATGAAACTTCAGCTGGTTCGATCAATACACAACACTGATGAACAGTACCATCGACGAGTGAACAGTAACGAGCCCTAAATCACTATTATCACCTCAAAACCCCACGATTCGCCCCTGGTTAGCTCTGATGCCAATTGATATGAACAAGAATCGTGTTCTGGAGGTCGAGGTTGGTGGAAATAAGCCATGGTTTTAGAGAGAGAAAGTAGAGAGAAGGTGGAGAGAAAAACTAGATATTATTGATATGGAAATGAAGTTACACTCTCACACCCCTCAAGTGGAGACTTGAGGGGTATTTATAGGCTTTACATATGACAACTATTCAGATATTACATAATAAGTCCCTGCACTATATGCATTCTAGTTGTCTACTCCAATTCACGTAAATATTGCTCAGCTTCATTTCTAACAACCTCAACTTCGTTAAAGGATCTTTGTAAATGTTAAAACTTTATCAACATGTACCAAGTGATAACTAAGTATACACTTAACTAGCAATATGACTTAAAGAAGACATGAAATTTTTGTAGGATTTACTTACAAAAGTAATTAGTGAAATGAGAGCTATAAAACACTTGATTAACCCCCAGATTTGTGTTCCAATTCCTTGCTAGAATGCCTTAAGTAAGCTTGATTTTAACCACAACAAAGCTCCTTCTCTCCTTGGCCCCAAGAGTGGGTCGAATTATATGTATTGAATGGGTAGGATTATTTTTGTTTTGGCTAATAGAAATGAAATGGAAACTAGTTTAAGTCTATTACTTGGAATTGTTCAAATGTTCAATAGTAAGTCAAGTGTGATCATTTTAGCTAGGAGGGGGCGGGGGGCGGTTATGGGTGGTCAAGGGGACAATTGGGAGGCTAACCCTCCAAGGGAAGGTTAGTCTTCCTTGTTTTAGGGAAAGTGTGGCTAATAAAATTTTGTGTACCATTTGTCTAGTAAATGTTTGTGAAGTAAAAAAGGGAGGGGGGGGGGCGGCAATGTGATATAATTGGAAGTAATTGTGTAGTTTTGATACGAGGAAGTATATAATGTATGTATTGGGTGTTAAAAATAGGTGTTGGTTGTTGGTTCGGTAATTAACGAAAGTTACACGTATTTAAACGCAAGATATAAAGAATTTACCTTGGGCGTAAGGAAATATTTTTGGAACTTTTGTAATCTTTTTGGATGTATAAAAATACATTAGAAATAATCATTGGGAGAATTAGGTATATCGGGTGTTAAATTTTTGAATAACGAATATAGTTTGTTGAATTGACAACCGTAAGTAATTTAAGAAAAAAGAAATTGTTTTGGAGTTTAAAAATTGTGAATTGGAGTAGGAGCAAGGTACTAGAACGATGTGACCTAAATGTAATCTAAATTCATATTGCTCAAGAGAGTTGTTCCTAGTTTTATGTTTATTTAACCAAATAGTTGTACGTAAAAAATGTTCTTGTAAAATTTTAAAGTCGTAAATTGGAGTTTGAAAATAAATGTTGATGTGGAAAATTACGGGTTGTTACATCAATGCTCCCCTTTGGTGATTGAATCCCCTTGTTTATTTACCTTAGTATCTAGCAGATCTATGGATCAAATTCTTACAAAAGCTTTTCCTACATCAAGGGTTAGCTTCATGCAACATAATATATAAAAGAATAGGAGCAACATTATAGGGATAGAATGCTCATAGCAAGACATGCAAAGGTTAAACTATGTTAAAGTGTAGCTACAAAAAACAAAAAATGAGTTTGATGAGGAATGTGAGCATATCAAAGTATGCTAGAGGTCAGACACGTGATGAAAGTGTGCCAAAGGGATAAAAACGAAGAAGAAAGCCCAAGAAAGTTGAGCGACACAAAAATGTGAATGCATAATGCAATTCAATGACACTAGAGAGTCACAACTTGACCGAAAACCTAAGGTGTAATTTTTCAACCAATAACACTAACAAGAACGAGATTCGTTCATTGAGTGACACATAAAATGATTTCTTCCAAGTTGTCATTGGGAAGGCAAGTTCTAACAAACCTTTTGAACAACATAATCATCAACCTAAGATGATTGGTGTTAATGATAGTTTGTTGATAAGACATACTCTAAATGATTACTATTATGACAAGTCATGCCATAAAGTAGACTCGATAGAAGTTATACAAAAAAAAAAAATGAAAATGTGAATGATAAGCACCTAGATGGAAATGATTCCATAAGATGAAAAGTATTGGATTTGACCTTTGAGGAAAGTTGGGAAAAGACGGTTTAGATTAATATATTGTTTGCATTGACAATGAGATGCATGATATATTTCAAAAGAGAAAAAGAAAATGTGTATGTGATCTTAACAGGGTTGTGGGCGAATATCTCTAACAGGGTTGAAGTAACGAGGTTCTAGAATTCTAGTTTTGGATGTTCCTAGATGTGAGTTAGAAATAATTTGGTGTATGAAGGATTTCGTGTGATTGTGTAGTTATACACTTTGGGTATAATGATTGTGATGGTTGAAGGTTATTGAACTAACTGTCACTACCAAGAGTGAAGTATAGTGTTAAGGTTTGAGTGTAATGATCGATGGGTTGAAGGTTTTTAAGCTAACTATCACTGTCAAGAGTGAAGTGTAGCTAAAGGGTTTGAGTGGGTTTGATATAAGGGTTGAAGGTTCTGAAACCAAATATCACTATCAAGAGTGAATTTTAGTTATAAGGTTTGATGTGAGGGTTGAAGGTGCTTGTATAGAACAAATAGCTAAGTGATCTCAAAGAGTAGAGGTTAGGAAGCTAGAGACAATTGTGGTTTTGTGACTGGGGTTTTGCTAAGTAGCGGGTACTTAAGCAGTGAGTGTTTTAGTAAAGAATCATAGGGAATAAGAACTGCATTTGTGTGTTCTTGAGAGTGTTTGGCGAAAGACTATATGAGTGTGTTTTCTCTCCCCCTTAATCGATGACCATCCAGACAAGATGTGTTGGAAAAAGAAAAAAAAAAAAAAGAGGAAAGCAAACGTTGACGGAAGCGATGAGCTTAGTAACGTCATGACAAGTGGTGGGTAGCATACAATAAACTTCACCTTTGTGAATATTCATAGAACATTCATATGATGAGGCATGTGATTACGTGGAAATATGCTAAGGGTTAAGAAGATCAAATCTTCAAGGTTGTGGGGTTAGTAATAAGGTTCGAGTGGGGTTATCTATGTTGATGAAGAGGGGTTATCTCAACTTATCCTAGCGGTTCTTCGCTTAAAGTGTGCGGAAGATGAGTGGGATGCGAAAGCATTGGTAGTGTAGAACGAAGGTTGAAAAGTGTAGATAAGTTGAGAAGATAATGGATACGGAAGTAACCAAACATATGGTGTGTTTAGTACCATGCGGAAGTGAAAGGGGAAAAAGCTAAGGAATCAGAAGATAGGCAGAATCTATTCTGATAGGAGACGGTTCTAGTTCAAGACTACAGCGAGTGGGTTTTGATAGTGCTTTTGAAAAAGTGAGAATTGAAAACAAAATGAACTGTCTCAGCAGACAACGGTCTGACGGTACCGCTAAATTTGGCGGTACCGTCTCTTATTTAAGGGTGTCGTGACCTGCTGAGGTCAGTTTTGACCCAGAATTCGATTTTCGAAAAAGAAAATTCACATATGTTGTGATTTTTCTGGATCTTAGATTAAAGGAATTTATACCAAATAAATTCTTTTATGAATGAATCCCACGGGATTCGATGAACGTTGATTGAGAACGAAAGATGACATTTAATTGCATTTCGCAAATTAAATATACTTTAAATATTTCGGATGAAATATTTAAGCTGTCATTGGAATTTAAGAGGATTTTACGAATAAATCTTGCTGATTTAGTGAGACTTTTTGACACGAGGAGAGAATTTATACCTAATAAATTCTTTTTACAAGATGAACGAGACTAGACGAGAAGAGATGACTTTTATATTTCCGAGGAAATACATAGGTAGTCATTAGAGCGATGTGAAGGATAACTTAATATTTTCAGTGGAATATTTAAAAAGTCATGAGACGAGACATAAGGGATGAATTCAATATTTCCAGTGAAATATTTATGTAGTCATAAGAGGGATATGAAGGATGACTTAATATTTTTAGTGAAATATTTAAAAAGTCATGAGACGAGAAATAAGAAATGACTTCAATATTTCCAGTGAAATATTCAAGTAGTCATAAGAGGGATGATACGTTGGTTTTCTACCCTAAAACCGATGGATAAGTTCGATCCTCATTATCTATGAGGTGAGCTTGACACAAAGCACGATGACAAACCTATGGGGATAAAAGGAACTAACGGAAATGAATATACTTGGTCTTAAGAAGTGTATATTCACACGAGGACGAACGGAACTGCTGTAACACCCGGTAATTTTCCAAACCATTTTTACTAGCCAAAATATTTATTTTTGCATCACCTTAGTAGTTGAACTTTTTCTGAATTTATTTAAGCTTGAGAAACGTGAGATATCTTGATAAATGTGAACCTTAGTCCCTTATTACGTCAGCACAACCTAGAAAACGTGAAACGAATCGAAATTGCCAAATAAATTAATTTTTGGAAAGTTATGCATATTTATACTCGTTTTTATCAGAAAAATTATTTCGGAAACAATGGCGCAAGTTTCATAATTTTTCGAGTCCGTTTGGTACCTCGAATGGGCCCCACAAGGAATAAGGCAAAAGTCTTACTAGTTGGCAGTTTATACCCTCCGCCCTATAATTACCCCACGCCCCCTTGAGTTTCAATTGCACATGTTTAGCCCCTCACAGGGTATAAAAGGCCAAAATTTTATTAATAATTCATTTCACTCTCTCTCCAACACACACCCCCTCCCGTCTCTCTCTCTCTTCTCCGACCGTAACTCCGGTAACCACCACCCACCGTCAGCGACCACCGTGCCATAAATTTTTTTGGTGAACTAAAACTTTACATCATTCGATAGATCAGGAGATTCTCTCCTGATCTGGAAGATTTGAGCTCCGACCGAGCAGCGTAGCACCGCCAACGCCACCACCGCCACCACTGTCCACCGCCATTCTTTCATCGAAGCTTCCCCGTCTCTTTCTCTCTCTTATAAGGTAACTCACGCCCCTTCATTCTTATTATTTTTTTATTATAATCGAAACCCTAGTTTCGAATACTATTATTATTTAATAAAACGTGTTTAAACCGTTCGATCTTGTTGGGTCCATTCAGTACCCAAGCGGCCTGACAACAAGGATTTGAATACAAATTAGCCCGAGTGTTAATCAACCTTAAACGCTCTCAGGTCACTGAGTGAACAATCACCCAGTGAGTTATCTTTAGGATGCTTAGGACGAGTCTAAGAAGAAAGATTCAACATTGAAGAAATTCCCATGGAAGGCAGAACTACTCCTGAGTGTTACTTAAGCCGAAGAGAGAAGATAATGGTTCAGTGAGTGATGAAATAACTCACTGAACCCCTGTATCCTCAACAACAATTGTAATTGAAGACTGAAGACAAAGACTGAAGAATCTGAAGCCTGAAAGAAAGGCGGGAAGAGTTTGAAAAGATAAGGAGAAGTCCTTATCGGGCCAAAGTCAAACTTTCCCTGAAAGGCTTGAGAACAAGAGCAGTGTCATCACTGTCATTCGGAAAGTAGTATTAACTTATTCCCAATATAGATTCATGTAACATTGACAAAATACTGTTGTATTTTGTCCTGACTAGCTAGGTCATTCTGTTTGTCTTTTTAGTCACGGGTGCTCTTTATACTTGTGTATAAATAGGATCATAAGGGAGAAAAGTGGACAAGTTTTGTGCATTAAAAGCTTAGACTTTCACAAAACCAATTTTCTCCCCTAAAGAGTAACCTAGTCCCTGAGATAGCTCAGTGGTTCATTCATTGTTGCCACTCAAGTATAACTTGAGTTTAGTGAGGAGAACATATCATACTTTGTCATTTCAATCCCAAGTGTTATTTCCGCTAACACTTGGGTATAGATTCTTTTGATTAATTTCTAATAAGAATTTAAACGTTGAAAAACTTGCGTTTTATCTTTTACGTTTTACTTATTTGTTTAAATTAATCAATACATTAAATCAGTCATGGAACACAAATAGAATAACTTTGTAGTTATTTCTTCTTGTGTAACGGGAACAACAAGTGGTATCAGAGCCTCTGGTTTGTGAAATCTTTTAAAAACTAAAGAGTGCTCAAAAGGTTTTTAAAACCAAGATCCTACTATGGCTGATATTAATGTACCCCAGCTCGTCGATAAAAAGGGTGGAAGCTATTCAGCTGTTGCTCCCAGACTTGAAGCTGGAAAATTTAGCATGTGGAAAAAGCGCATGCTTTGCTACTTGACTGGTGTGGAACCATACTACATCACTTGTATCAATGAAGGTCCTTATGTCCCTAAGACTGCTGAAGGGTTAATTAAACCTGAAGCTCAGTGAACCATTGATGAGAGAAGGGTGGTCAATCAAGACCAGCGTCTGAAAAACATAATTGTATCTTTTCTTCCTGACGATACAATGGAGTCAGTCATTAACTGTACAACAGCCAAACAAACTTGGCTTGACTTTGTTCATAGCCTTGAAGGTCCCTCAGATACCAAGGAATACAGGATCATAGACCTGAAACTTGAGTATAACACTTTCAGGGCAAATGACTCTGAAAGTCTCTCTCAGACCTATACCAGATACAAGACCCTGATAAATGAATTATCAAATGATGGTGTAGTTTTGTCTAAGCATGAGATCAATGTTGGCTTTGTCAACAGTCTCCCTGAGAAGTGGCTAAACTTCTCTCAGGGCCTCAGGAATGCTAACCACATTCAGACCCTTGAGCTCCCTGAGATCTGTGGGAAGTTTGTCTATGAGGACAACTTAATCTCTAGGAGATACCCAGACTCAAAGAAAGCTCTTGAGACCAAAAAGGCCCTGACTTCCTCACCCATATCAACTGCCTTTTATTCTAATGGTGTTGTGCAGGATTTTTAAGAGGATTCTGATGATGAGGTTGATGAAAGAACTAGTGAGGAGTACCTAAATGATTTACATTTAGAATTTCAAGAAAGGGCACTCCTTGCTAATTCAAAACATTTTATCAAAAGAAATCAGTCAAACTTTTCAAAAGCTAAAGCAAATGACACCACTGAATGTTTCAAATGTGGTAAAAAGGGTCATTTTGCTAAAGAATATTTTTCAAAAACAACCTCAGAACCCTCTTATAAATTTTCTGGAAACAGTTCTTCATTAGGAACTAGCAAGTTTCAACCCAAAATGCTTTAGTCGACCCAACATTTTCAAAACAATACTTTTCAAAAGGGTCAAAAAGATTTTGAAGCAAAATATAGAAAAGCTAAGGCTAAATTTGCTCTCCTTGAGGCCAATCCCTCAATGTCTCAGGCTGCTCAAACTTCCAAACCTGTTCAGACAAAGAACAAGGTTCTTGTAGCTGAAGCCTATGATTAGGATGAAGAAGAGGTCTCCTCAGATGATGATGAAGTCAGAGTCAGTGCACTGATGGCACTTTCAGACAATGATCAGCTGGCTATTGGAAAGAGCCACGCAAGAAATGGAGAGTGGGTCAACATAAACATGAAAAAGGTAAATATTTTACTTTCTATGGATGATGATTCTGATTGGCAGTCTTATATGAATTACATTAATGTAGATCTTAAGTTTGTTGAAGAACAAAGGCTTAATTTGCTCTCAAAATATAACAATCTTGTTTTAGAATTAAATAAGTGTAGAGATGAATTGCTTGTCTTAAAACAAGCCAAACTTGAAGCTGTTACACTTCAAATTCAAAACAATGAGATTTTGAAACAAAATCAAGCTCTTCAAAATAAACTTAACAAAGAAAAGGCTGTCATAGAAAGCTGGACTAAAAAGAATCCTAAAGTCTATGAAACTGTGTCTCTTATTCCTAGTGCTAACAAGAAAGTCATAGGAGAAGACCAACTCACTGAATCCCCCAGTGAGAGTCATAGTGAAAAGGATTTTATTCCAGCTGGCATATCTTTTGACCAAGAGATGATACCCAAGTCTAGTGACTGGATTGTCAGAAACAACCCAGTCAGTAAGTCGCCTAACTTTGAGACTAGGAAAATCTTGGAACCTGAAAGTCAGGCTATAAAAGATATGCTTGGACTCACTGACAAACCCAGTAGTACTGAGTCTGAATCAGAATCACAAGCACCACTCCCACCTCTGAAAGTCCTTCAGGGAGCTGCACCTTGTTCAGATCTTACACCATTAGTCTACTCTCAGCATTCTCCAAAGGAGAAGTCAGGAATGGGAAAAACCATCCTGAAAAGGCAAACACCTGAAGTCTCAGTTCCCACTGATGACTCAACAACTTCAGTCCCTTCTGAAGTAAAAACAGAAAGCCCAGACTCAAAGTATGATCAGTTGGCTAAGCTTGTCAGGAAGCTGAGTGAGAAGATTGAATCTTCTAAGAAACATCAATCTAAATTGAAGGAACCCAAATCAGCTTCCTCAAGCACCACCAAACCAAAACCCTCCAAACCTCAGCAAAGGTGTGAGCTGTGTGGCTATACTAATCATCCCACTGATGATTGCTATAGAATCCTTTTTTGCATGATATACAAAAAGGAAGATCACAGGACTACTGATCACCAGTCTTACACAGCCACATAAAAAATTGCTAGCTTTAAAGCTCAAGCTTTTAAGTATCCCTCTTATTCTAAGCAGAAGCAGAAACAAAAGGCTAAGCCTTTTTCACCTTGCCCACACTGTGGCTTCAATGACCACCTTCCTGAGGATTGCCTAATGGACACAAGTTGTGACATATGTGGAGATCCCACTCATGACACCTCAGGACATGAGAAGGTCATTCAGACCAGAAGAGGAATCCCTAAGTCATCCTCTCAGTCTACTGAGTCCACTTCTGCAATCAAATGCAAAATCTGTGGAAGCTCAGTCCATTCAACCACTGACCATGCATCAATTGTTACTTTTAAAAGGGCTATTAAAGCCAAGCCCTCCAAGAAGAGGGGTCCTAGAAAGAACTAACTCAGTTTACCATTTGTGCAGAGACATGCCAGGGAGCCAGTTTGGCATCTAGACAGTGGATGTTCAAGGAGCATGACTGGTGTGAAAGAGTATCTGCACAAATATGTAGAGGAACCAGGACCCAAGGTGGTATTTGCTCACAATTCATCATGTCTCACTGAATGTTATGGTTCAGTAAACTGCAGTGGTATCGTCTTTACTAGGATAGTTTATGTCAATGGTCTTAAGTATAATTTAATCAGTGTCAGTCAACTATGTGATGCAAAATACATAGTTCAATTTGATGATAAGCAAGGTACCATCTTCAATGCAAATAAGGAAGTAGTTCTTATTGCACCAAAAAGACAAGATGTTTATGTGTTAGATATATCTACTCTAACTCAGAATGGAACTTGTCTCTTTGCTAAGGCCACTGAAACCCTCAATTGGCTTTGGCATAAGAGACTCTCCCATCTGAACTTCAAAAACATAAACTATCTTGCCAAACAAAACAAGGTCCTTGGCTTACCATCACTTGTGTTTTCAATGGATAAACCATGTTCTGCCTGTGAAAAAGGTAAACATCATAGACCATCCTTTAAAACCAAGCAAAACTTTTCCATCTAGAGCTGCCTACATCTTCTCCATATTGATCTCTTTGGGCCCATCAGTCCTAGGTCCATTAACCATGAGAAGTATACTCTGGTCATTGTGGATGAATACTCAAGATACACTTAGGTTTACTTCCTGACCAAAAAGAGTCAGGCAGCTGAAACAATAATGTCCTTTGTCAGGAACATTGAAAATCAGAATGACATAAAAGTCAAACAGATTAGGACTGACAATGGGACTGAGTTCAGAAACCATGAACTTGAATGTTTTTGTGATGAGAAAGGCATTTCCCAAAATATTTCCTCTCCTTACACACCTGAACAAAATGGTGTTGCTGAAAGGAAGAATAGAACACTCATTGAAGCAGCTAGGACAATGCTAAATGGATTAGTCTTATCGAAACACTTTTGGACTGAAGCAGTCAAAACTACCTGTTACACTCAAAACAGATCCATCATTGTCAAGAGACATAGCAAAACCCCTTATGAGTTATTCAAGGGAAGAATCCCTGACATCAGCTACTTTCATGTCTTCGGGTGTCCTGTGTTTATTCATAATCACAAGGATCACTTAGGGAAATTTGATGCTAAGGCTGATGATGGATACTTCCTAGGATACTCTCTTGTCTCAAAAGCCTTCAGGGTGTTCAATACAAGGAGACAACAAACTGAGGAAACATTCCATGTTACCTTTGATGAGAGTACTGAAGCAACCAGATTCTCAAACACCTCAGTGGAAGAGATATGAATTGATGATTCATCAAGATATTCTCCTAATGAATATCATCCTGAGAATAATCCTTCCACTCAATATCAAGCAGATGCTGATATCTCCTACTACATTGTCCCTCACAACCTTCCTTACCCAACCATCATTGAGTTTGTTGAAGCACAAACCAGTATTGATGCAATCAATCAGTCTGAACAAAGTGCTCAGGAACCAAACAATCTCAGTGATCAACCAAGTCAGTCAGACACTCAAGATCCTGAAGATCATCAAGTGTCTGCACCAGAACCTACACCTCCACCCAATCAGGCCTCCACAATTTCTAATCAGTATCCAAGACCTCAGGACAGTTGGACTAGGTCTAAAGATATAGAACTTGTCAATATTATTGGAGAGCCTACTGAAGGCATGCTTACTAGAAGCATGGCTGCTAAACTAAAGGCAGCCTCAGCCAATGAATGCCTATTTGTGGACTTTATTTCCAAAATTGAACCCAAAAGTGTCAAAGAAGCACTTAAACATCCTAGTTGGGTTCAAGCCATGCATGATGAACTGGAACAATTTGACAGAAACAAGGTAATGACCTTGGTCAAATGTCCTCAGGATGTTTCAGTCATTGGCATGAAATGGGTGTTCAAAAACAAAACTGATGAAAATGGCATAGTCATTAAAAACAAGGCCAAACTTGTTGCCAAAGGCTACAATCAGCAAGAAGGCATTGACTATGAAGAGACATTTTCACCAGTGGCAAGGTTGGAAGCCATCAGGATCTTCCTTGCATTTGCAACCTACATGAACTTCAAAGTGTACCAAATGGATATTAAAAGTGCATTCTTAAATGGTTCACTGAAAGAAGAAGTTTATGTTCAACAACCTCCTGGATTTGAAAGCAGTGAGTTTCCTGACTATGTCTACAAGGTTGACAAAGCCCTTTATGGACTGAAACAAGCTCCCAGGGCATGGTATGAAACTCTCTCAGCCTTCCTCATCCAAAACAAATTTGTCAGAGGCAAGATAGACAACACATTGTTTATCTATAGGACAAATGGTGATGTCATTCTTGTTCAAGTATATGTGGATGACATCATATTTGGCTCAACAAGTTATAAACTTTGCAAACAATTTGAAAAACTGATGGCAAAGAAATTTGAAATGAGCATGATGGGAGAACTCACTTACTTCCTTGGACTGCAAATCAAGCACTGAAAGGACCTTATCAGTCAGGAAGTCAGAACTACTGAAAGTAGCTCAGTGACTGTGCCTCAGTCAAAACTCCCATGGTTCCCCCAAACAACCTTGGTCCTGACCTTGCTGGTAAACCAGTCAATCAAACTCTATTTAGAGGAATGATTGGGTCACTGATGTATCTACTTGCATCAAGGCCTGACATCCAATTCTCAGTCTGTTTGTGTGCCAGATATCAATCTGACCCAAGAGAATCACATCTCACAGCTGTGAAAAGGATCCTCAGGTACCTGAAAGGTACTCCAAGTCTTGGATTGTACTATCCTAAATGTTCAGGCTTTGATCTCAAAGGATACTCAGACTCTGACTATGCTGGTTGCAACATGGATAGAAAAAGCACCTCAGGCTCCTGCCAATTCCTTGGTGGAAAACTAGTCTGTTGGAGTGCTAAGAAGCAACAATCAGTTGCCATGTCCTCAGCAGAAGCTGAGTATGTTACAGCAGCCAGTTGTTGTGCAAATGTACTATGGATGAAAAGTCAACTCAGTGACTATGGCATCCATTAAAAGATGTTCCCATCTTTTGTGATAACACAAGTGCAATTGTTATCTCAAACAACCCTGTTCTTCATCAGAGAACCAAACACATTGATATAAGATATCATTTCATCAGGGACCATGTCATGAATGGTAACATTGAATTACACTTCATTCCCACTAAATATCAGCTAGCTGATATCTTCACCAAACCATTGGATGAACCAACTTTCATAAGACTGAAAGCTGAATTGGGAATTTTGGATATTGAGAATCAGTCCACTGATTGAATCCTTCCAACTAAGTGTAAATTCTGAAAACCTCGGGTCCCTGACTCAATGTGTCTCTCAGTGAATAAGCTCACTGAATAACCTTCCCTGAACCCTCAAACTGAATGAAAAGTCATTTAGGGGCCTCAAGATGACATTCAATGCTATACTTAATGCTCTAAGTATTTATTTAGTAAATGTCCGAGGTTGGTAACTGATACCTATTTAATATAGGAATATATGTTCTTATACCAATTGGCATCCACATCATGGGCCCCCACTTCATCACCACAAATCCCACTTGGCATTTAATGCCTCCTCTCACACATAATATCTTTTGATATAATATTTTGTTATGTCACTTTGCAAATTACACTTTTGCAGACGGCACAACTATTCACCCTGACAGTTGCTCGAAACCCGGGATAGTGGAAGAGGTGGCATTTAATGTGGATATGAAACGTTTATACAAAACGGTTTTCAAAATTTTGAGAAAAAATCGCGTAATGCTAAAACCACCTTCTCTCTCCACTTTCCTATAAATACCCACAAACAAAATCACACACACATGCTTTGAAAATTTTTAATCAAACTCTTGCCATTTTGCTAAAAAATCTGTGTGTGTTTTCAACCTCTAAACTCAGACCATTTTTCTTACAAAATCAAGACCTTTGTTTTAAATGGCTGCTTCTAGAGCTATAACCTGCGCCCCTAATGTGGAATTCAAACTAGAGGGCGTAGACTTAACCAAAAACAATGTCGTAGGGAATTTTGCCTACTCGGAAAAATTTCCGGCGTATAAGGATTTAGTTAAATACCTACAAAACTGCTTCCTTTCTACGGCCTTTACCAAAACACCCCCAGTCATATTCCATGACTATCTAAGGGAGTTCTGGTGTACAGCAGTGGCCACCAGCTCTGATGACATCAAGGACACCATAATCACGTTCTCAGTGATGAATGGGAGAAAGACCCTCTCCCTTAATTACCAAACCTTCATCATGGCCACAGGTCTTGATTTCGCTGAGAACTTCAACCCTTAGCCTACTTAAGCTGAAGTAAAGGCCGAATTGCTTTTACTAGAGCCACATGATGAAAAGCATCCTGAAGTGGCCCCAGGGACTTTATTTGAGAAAGCCCCAATAATAAAGACCTGGTTTCCTGCAGTTTGGAGGATCCTTATGACCTTTGTCATTCAGGTCCTTGGTGGCAACAAGTCTTCCATGGAGCAATTGAAAACATCACAACAAATGATTGTGTTCAGCCTCCTGGAGAGTAGAAAAATTGATATTGGAGAAATGATCTTCAGAGATCTCATAGCCAAGCTATCAGGGAAGTCTAGGCAAAGACACATGTCTTATCCTAGATTCATTTCCTATGTGCTTCAGGACTTATTAGGCTCCGAGTATGTTCGACCAAACGTCCAAGGATCTAACCCTGATGTCTTACACAAGGCAAACTACTCGAGAGACCTCACTGAGGTTACACCAGTTGCCCTGACCACATACATGTTGATGGTCATTCAGGGACAAGAAGCTATATCTCCTATGCCTTCTCCTTCAAAGAAGGAGAAGAAGAAGAAGAAGGTAGGGTCCAGGAAGGTGGTTCAAACCAAACCACTCGCCACTTAGACTTCTGCCTCAAAGCCTCAACAAAGGCAACCAACGACCAAAATGTCACACCCCAAATTTCGTGACTTGCAGCGGAATAAGTCATTCAGGGGCACGACTGGTCATAGCACCAAAGTTTCAGTTATATTGAACGACCTAAAGTGTCGTTTAGAAAATACATCTTTGATTATTTAAAAACATTCAGAGTTACAAAGCTAGGTCCCAAAAGGTGAAACAAGTTTTCAGAAAACAAGTTCATACAATTCAAAGATGGATAAGTGCATAAAATATAAAGTGAGACGCGTCGACTCCGCGACTCCATGATGTCCATATGCAAGCCAACATGCGATACCTTAATTACCTGAAAATACATTGCTAAAAATGGTCAACAAAAATGTTGGTGAGATCACAAAAATGCCACATAAAAATGATACATTAGCTCTTAAGCTCATGACCCCGAAGCTAGACTGAATGAAATGCCCCAACTGAGTGTTTGCCAATCACTCTAATATGACAGAAATGAAATGCGTTCGTTTGACAAGTTGGCGCTACCAACCCGAACGGAGGAGTCACCCTCAATAGATCTATTCACTCACTCTCGCTTGCTAACAATTAACGGTTCATGATAATAAAGGGGACTTTAATCTGGGCAATGATGTAACTTAAGCAATGTAATGAGTTTGTATACTTTGGTCCGCATATAAAAATGGTGCAATGTATTCTTTCTCGAGAGTTTAGAAATCAAAAAACAATTTAAAACGGGGCTATGAAAACTCACCTGCTATGATATAGCAACAATGACAATGATGGATGTGATGAAATAAAGCTCGGTCTCTAACCGCGACCTATTATGAATGATGTGATCCAATGTAAGCAATGATACAATGCAACACATGCAATTACGTATGTTAACGATACCACTTGTTAGTTTTTAAAATAACGTTTATCGACGAAAAATACACTTTTGACGTCTCGTTAAGTTATAAACTACTTTTAGCGTAAGCATGTTGAAACGGTACTCCACGATCCTTGTTTAGTGTTCTATCGGCAAAATGTAGCGTTTTGATCGCAATTTAATATTTTCCTTAACATTTGAAAATATGTCCAAATTGGCTTCGTGAAACTAGTCGCGAAATATTGCACGTTACGTGTTAGTTGATCAAACTCGACGTTTTTTTTGAAAACCTTGTAACAATGTGTAAATGTCGCTTCATTTAACTTTTGATTGTACATATCTCGATCAATTAGAAAATCGGCTAACAATGTTATGTTTCGCAAAAACACTAGGTTTAATATTTAAAACACTTTCTAATAGTGGCTGTCAAAATAAACATGGTACGTCGGGCTTCAAACGTGAATAACTCGGCCGTTACAAGCTCGTTTTCTACGTTCTTTACATCCACGGCTTCGTATAAACATGAAATAATATAATCTCAGTAGGTCGGGTCGTCTAGATCACGTCTAACACCTCGTTTTGTCCTTTGAATCTCGGCGATCAGCAACTAAATTTTCAGAAAATTAGTTTTCGTCGTCTAATTTTGAAAAATCATATCTCCTTCGTTATAAGTCGGTTTTTAGTGATTCTTGCGGCCACGGTTTCGTTTTTGAAAGAAATTTCTGAATACGAAGGCCAAAATATACCAAAAGTTACTGAGTTTTCCAGTTTACACGTTTTTGGACAGTAGCTATTTTAGATTGTTAAAAACTCACTTCTTTGGTTCTAAACTTGATCATACTAACTCAAATCAACTCCACAAGTTCGTAAATCCTACCATACACTTTCTTAGGGTGTCATGGGGTCCTAAAAATCACCAACCTTGGTGGATTTCATGAGATCATTAGTGAAACTTATAGATCTTGTGATTTAGAGAGTTTATGTTCAAATGTGGTATGTAAAACATAAGTAACTTGCATGGATGACTAATATAACTTGAAAATACATGAACATATATATCAAATGAAAGTATAAAATGATCAAAACATGTTCTTGAAACTTACTTGATGATTTGATGAGTTTTGGTAAGAAATGAGTAATAAAATTGAGGTTTGATCACAAATCTATAACTAGGAAGGTAAATGGAGTATGATTATGACTTGTTCTTGAAAAATGTATGGATTTTGGGTGGTGTTCTTGGTTGGGCCGATCCTAGGGGATGGGGTGGAAGAGGTTTTGATCTTTTTTAGCTAAATGGTGTATATGTGTATGTGTTTGTGTTAGTAGGATGAGAAATTCAATAAAGGGAAATTCATTAATGGGATTTGGATGTATTAAGCTAAATGGGGGGGGGGGGGGTAGGGGGCGGCACATGTGGCTAATGGGGATAGACTTGATGTTAATAATGATACTTGTCTCCCATTTGTTTAGATATTGGATGATTAGTGTATACATTAAGTGTTATCGGGTACCGAGTTAACTAGGAATAACTCGTGACGAGATGAAATGAGATACGACGAAGTTATAAAAATTGTAAAATCATGTTCCTTGCAAGAATCGGGTGTTAGAATGATAATCGGACTGAAATTTCGTAAACCGACGGAGTTATAAGCGTCCAACGAAAAGTATAGCGATTGTTTTAAAAACACCGGGTAAAGTAATAATATAATCTCTATATCATTATAATTAGCTTGAAAATGTATTAGGATCATTGTCGGGAGTATTGGGTTTACTGTTAGTAGAAATGACTGAGTGGTAACGTTAATTAAACAATTAAGCATACGTTAATGAAAATCACACAAACCCGTGCATGAGCTGATATGATAATGATGTTACTGATGATATGCAGACTACCCTAGTCTGTATGATGTGCCTTTACTGATATGCATGAATACGCAGCAAAAACTAACTGGTTACGCGCATATGAATACCCGTAAACCTAGTTTACGACATGATGAATGATGCCCATGAATAGTGATTTCCCTCCAGGAATGAATAGTGTCATGTGAATAGTAAAATTTTTGATGACTTCTCAAAGTCTCAAACTGACTTCAAAAATGATGAATAGTGAAATGATGAATAGTGATCGGTAAATAGTGATTGATGAATAGTAACTTATGAATAGTAAATTGTTGGGGTTTGGAAAATGACCTGAAATTACGAGTTGTGACAGTCGACCACCCTAAAAGGAATTCAGTCCCTGAATTCAGCTGATGTTGTTCTCTGGAGTGGTTTCAGTGAAAAGATGTGGGTATTTGATTCGCATCTGGTCTTCTCGTTCCCAAGTAAACTCAGGACCTCTGCGAGAATTCCAGTGAACTTTGACGATCGGAATTCGACTTTGTTTCAACTGTTTGACCTCCCGGTCCATGATTTCTGCTGGTTCTTCCACAAAGTTAAGCTTATCATCGATCTGAATTTCTTCGAATGGGATTACGAGTGTTTCGTCTGAAAGACATTTCTTGAGGTTTGAGACATGAAACGTGTTATGTACATTGCTGAGCTCTGACGGAAGCTCCAGCCTGTATGCTACCGGACCGATCCTTTCCAGAATCTTGAATGGCCCTATGTATCTCGGGTTCAACTTACCGCGTTTCCCGAATCGTATCACGCCCTTCCAAGGCGAGACCTTCAACATGACTTTGTCTCCAACCTGAAATTCTAATGGTTTGCGTCGAACATCGGCGTAACTTTTCTGTCTGCTTCTGGCTGTTTGGAGTCTTTCTCTAATCTGAATTATCTTTTCTGTTGTCTCTCTGACCAACTCTGGACTTGTTAGCTGTACATTACCAACTTCGGCCCAACAAACTGGGGACCTGCACTTACGACCGTATAGTGCCTTGAATGGTGCAGCTTTTATACTCGAATGATAACTGTTATTGTAAGAGAACTCGATCAATGGCAAATGGTTAGCCCAACCATTTCCAAAGTCAATGACACATGCCCTGAGCATGTCTTCCAATGTCTGAATTGTTCTCTCGCTCTGACCATCGGTCTGAGGATGATAGGCGGTACTCATGTCTAACTTAGACCCAAATGAATCTTGCAATGATTCCCAAAAGTTTGAAGTAAAGCAACTATCTCTGTCAGAAATGATGGAAATTGGTGCACCGTGCTTTGAAACTATTTCCTTGACGTAAAGTCTGGTGAGCTGATCCATAGTATAAGTCTCTTTGATTGGAATGAAATGAGCTGACTTGGTGAGACGATCAACTATTACCCAAATAGCATCGTAACCTCCTGATGTTTTGGGAAGTTTAGTGACGAAGTCCATTGTAATGCGTTCCCACTTCCACTGGGGAATCTCTGGTTGCTGAAGTAATCCTGATGATTTCTGGTACTCGGCTTTCACCTTAGCATAAGTAAGACATTTACTGACATACGTAGCTATCTCTGCTTTCATATTGGGCCACCAATAAAGCTTCTTGAGATCCTGATACATCTTATCAGAACCTGGATGAATGGAGTACTTTGACTTGTGTGATTCGTGCATGATCAACTCTCGTATTCCACCATTGAGAGGTATCCAGCTTCTATCCTTGAAGCATAATGTTCTATCTGATCTCCTTACTAAACCGTTTGCATTATCTTGCATTCCCTTGAGTGTTTCACTTGGTAGATTTTCTTCCTTGAGTGCCTCGACTTGGGCCTCGAGGATCTTTGATGGTAGTGGTGAAATGATTGTCATTCCCAATGATCTGACTCTCAAAGGCTTGAGTCTCTCTTTCCGACTGAGTGCATCTGCCACAACATTGGCTTTTCCTGGGTGATATCTGATTTCGCAGTCGTAATCACTAAGTAGTTCCAACCAACGACGTTGCCTCATGTTAAGTTCCTTCTGATCAAGAATGTACTGTAAGCTTTTGTGGTCTGTAAATACTACACACTTTGTTCCATAAAAATAATGTCTCCAAATCTTGAGTGCGAAAACCACGGCACCCAACTCTAAATCGTGAGTAGTGTAGTTCTTCTCATGCTTCTTAAGCTGACGAGATGCATAAGCTATCACTTTCTCGTTTTGCATTAGCACTGCCCCAAGTCCTTTGTGTGAAGCATCGCAATATACCACGAAGTTTTCAATCCCTTCTGGCAATGACAAAATTGGCGTGCTGCAAAGTTTCTGTTTCAATAACTGAAAAGCGGTCTCTTGCTTTTCTCCCCAATCGTACTTCTGGTTCTTTTGTGTCAACTTGGTCAGTGGCTTAGCTATCTTGGAAAAACCTTCAATGAACCTTCTGTAATATCCGGCAAGTCCTAAGAATTGACGAACTTCTGTGGGAGTTTTTGGTGTTGCCCAATCTTTAACTGCCTCAATCTTTGCTGGATCAACCTGTAGTCCCTGACTATCAATGACGTGACCAAGAAATTGTACTCTTCTGATCCAAAAATCACACTTCGAAAATTTGGCGTACAGTTTCTCTTTCTTGAGCAGTTCTAAGATTATTCTAAGGTGTTCTCGGTGCTCTTCTTCACTCCTTGAGTAAATCAAGATATCGTCAATGAATACGATCACAAACTTGTCTAGATATGGCTTGCACACCCTGTTTATGAGATCCATGAACACAGCTGGTGCGTTGGTTAGTCCGAACGACATTACCTGAAATTCATAATGGCCATAGCGTGTTCTGAATGCTGTCTTCGGGATATCTCCCTCCCGAACCTTAAGCTGATGGTAACCCGATCTCAAGTCGATCTTGGAGTAATAATTGGAACCTTGCAACTGATCAAACAAATCTTCGATCCTGGGAAGTAGATAACGATTCTTCACCGTTAACTTGTTTAACTCTCGATAATCAATGCACATTTTGAAAGATCCATCTTTCTTCTTTACAAACAAAACTGGTGCTCCCCAAGGCGATGAACTCGGCCTAATGAATCCTTTATCCAAGAGTTCTTGCAATTGCTTCGACAACTCTTGCATTTCTGAAGGTACAAGTCGATAAGGTGCTCGCGCAACTGGTGCGGCTCCCGGAACTAATTCAATCTGAAATTCGACTTGGCGAGTAGGTGGCAGTCCTGGTAAATCTTCTGGAAAGACTTCTGGAAATTCCTTAACTGTTGGCACATCTTCAAGTTGCTTCTCTTCCGACTTCTTTTCTGTGATATGAGCCAAGAATGCATAACAGCCCTTCTTTATATATTTCTCTGTTTTAATGCACGAGATGATGCTGAGTCTAGTCCCACTGCGTTCTCCGCGAACGACCAATGTTTCACCATCATAAGGAAGATGAACAACTTTTTCATCACAGATGATTCTGGCATGATGTTGAGATAACCAATCCATTCCGATGACAATGTCGAAACTTTCAAGTTCTACTGGCATGAGATCTATATTGAATGGGTGATTAAGAAAATTGAGAGTGCAACCACGAATGATCGTGTCGGTGCCAACTAAACTACCGTTAACTAGTTCAATGTGATATGGAGTGTCTAATGCGGTTGGTTCAATGTTGAGTAATGGTGCAAATGCAGTAGAAACAAAACTTCTATCGGCTCCTGAATCAAATAGTATGGATGCATAACGATTATTAATGAGGAATGTACCCGTAACGACACTCGGGTCCTCCCTGACATCTTCTCCTCCAAGGACATAAGCTCTTCCTCTAGCTGTTCCACCTTGGTTATTGTTTCCCTGATTATTTCCTTTTGGACATTTATTCTTGAAGTGCCCAACTTCTCCACATCCAAAACATGTTACTGGGGGCTTCTGATTATCAACCACAATCGGAGCTTTGCAATCCATAGTCGAATGACCAACTTTCTTACAGTTTCCACACGGATTTGGACAATTTCCAGGATTATGATGGGTTTGACATTTGTTGCACTTGGGTAAAGTACCATTGTAACCTCTTTTCTCAGTTTGACCTGCAATATAAGCCTTTGCAGTTTCCTGTCTCTTGGGTGGTGGTTGAGTAACATTGCTACTCTGGTTGTTGTCCCGATTTCTTTTGTTGCTGTTGTTATTGGAATTGTTTCGGTTGCTGTTATAGTTGTTGTTGTTTCGGTAGTTGTTGTTGGAGTTACGGTTGTTGTAGTTACGGTTACTATTGGTGTTGTTGTTTGAAGCAGTTTCTTTCTTCACTATCTGAGCCATAAGTTTCTGAGACATTCTGATTGCCTCATCCAATGTTTGTGGGTCAAAAGAAATCACATCTCCTCGGATGTTGTGAGGTAATCCTCCAATGAAATTCTCTAATAGCTTCTCAGTGTCCGGGACCATTGTCGGACATAACGCTGCCAATTCCTGAAATCTCCTGATATATGCCTCAATATCATTACCTGCTGTCACTAGCTCATAAAACTCTGTTTCCATCTTTTTCACTTCTGTTTGTGGACAAAACTTCTTTGTCAGCAACTTCTTGAATTCGTCCCATGTAAGCTTGTGAGCATTCTCCATTCCCATGGGCTTTGCATACGAATTCCACCATGACATAGCTTCCCCAACGAGTGTATTAGTAGCAAACTTAACCTTCCTGTCCTCCGGACAGTTGCATAGAAGGAATACTGATTCTGTCTTTTCAAACCATCGGATCATGGCAGTGGCTCCTTCAGTGCCTTTGAATTTTTCCGGATCACCACTCTTGAAATCTTTGTACGTACACTTACGACCATTTGTACCATTGGTATTTGTTCCTGTGGCTTCCGCGGTTTCTGCCCGCGAAGCGGCTTCAGCAGCAGCTGCAGCTACGGCAGCTCTTTCTGTAACCAATGCTGCCTCTATACTGTCAGCAACAAGCTTTCTGACTTCAGCAGGTGTCATAGTAGTGGTGGCTCTTTTGGGTGGCATAATTCTTCACAGTCACAAAAGATAACAACAATGAGAATCCACAATAGAAAATGATCATCATACACAATGTATACAACCACAACATGTATATACATCCACAACACGTATAAATACAACCACAGTATGTATAAATACAATGAAACCACAACGAAACATCATAAATATAATCACAACGCACATGAATATAATACATGAAAATTTTGGTTACGCAGACCGATATCATAAAATAGCACAACGAAAATCCTTCATAGTAGAGTCACACTTGATATATTTGTTTGTACTACAAGCAAAAGACAACAAGTACTAACTATGTCCCACACCCCGGGACTAGGATAATAATGTACAAGCTACATGATAACAGTCTAATACTAGGCACCTCCTCCGGGTGCTCCATCTAGCCTGCGGAAAATCCTCTGAAGATCCCTAGACATCGCAACAACGATCTCCTCTAGGTGCTGAACTCGAAGCTGGAGATCAGTCTCCCTAGTCTCTGATGCAGACAACCTAGCCTGAACTGAAGATAACTCACCGGCCTGGCGATGATGCTCATCCTGGAACATCTGTGCTCTGTCGACTAACCCCAGCATCTCCTGCCTTAGCTGTGTGATATGCTCTGAACTCTCCAACTGACGAGCCTCTAAACCCAGGTGTGACACATCGATGGCAACCCTGCCCTGGATCAATCCCTCGACCTCCTCCTCAATAGCCTCAATACGGCTCACTGGAGTCTCGTCTAGATGAGACAATGCCCTCTCAATCTCTCCCTGAAGCTGATCTAGTCGCGAGTCAAATGTAGCAGCAGTAAGCAGTCTATCAGCAGCAGCCCTCGAGCTCTCACCAACCTCGAATCTGCTGGGTGGTGCTGTCTTTGTAGTATCTGAAGTATCTGGTGATGAGATATCAAGACGAGCCCGCTTCTTGAGCGGTAGGTCTGACATAGGAGTAGGATCCCTGCGTTCATAACAGAGATGAACTGGTGCTGATGGCATCTGTGGTGCTGATAGGGATGGCAATGGTGGAGACAATGATGATAAGGATGGTAAAGGTGATAATGGTGGTGTTGTACTGAATGCCACACTCCTCCTCGCTGTCAAGCGGCGACGGAGTGGATGAGATGAAGTAAGTGATGATGGTGGTGGTAGGGATACAAATGCAGCTGGTGACCTGACAGTGAGACGATGAACCCGCTTAGCAGCAGTGCGCTTCATGCGTGGCCCACCTGGATATGTCCGGTAAACTCGACCATAGGGTACAAACTCTCCTGGCTGGATAACTGGAACAACTCTGGGACCACGACGGATCACATGTGACAGTGGTGGGGTAAGCACGACTTTCCCCTCCTCAAAGGGTTCTGTCTCAGCCTCTAACATCATAGGTGAAGACTGTGGAGTAGGCTCCACTGATGATAAAATGATAGTGGGTATCGGGGATGATGTAACCGACTCTAGTATGATGGAGGGTAGTGAGGAAGTATCGTCTGCTGACTCAGAGTCAGACAAGATAACAATAGGGTGTGAATCCGAAGACATCACTGAAACAACAGATGTGAAATAAAAGTAAATAAACATTTACACAATGTGGGTTATGATGAAATGATATATGTATGAAATCGCAATCACTACATGTGATATAATGAATATGCACTTATGCTACAATGATGAGATGCTATGATGGTGCAGCTATAGTCTAGGATATAATGGATAACCTAGCTCGCTATAACCTTTGCTCTGGTACCAATCTGTCACACCCCCAAATTTCGTGACATGCAGCGAAATAAGTCATTCAGGGGCATGACTGGTCATAGCACCAAAGTTGCAGTTATATTGAATGACCTAAAGTGTCATTTAGAAAATACATCGTTTGATTATTTAAAAACATTCAGAGTTATAAAGCTAGGTCCCAAAATGTGAAACAAGTTTTCATAAAACAAGTTCATACAACTCAAACGATGGATAAGTGCATAAAATATAAAGTGAGACGCGTCGACTCTGCGACTCCATGATGTCCATATGCAAGCCAACATGCGATACCTTAATTACCTGAAAATACATTGCTAAAAATGGTCAACAAAAATGTTGGTGAGATCATAGGTTTATGTAAATAAAATATTGTACGAATACCACAAGTATAATGTGTATGACAAAACAATGCCACATAAAAATGATACATTAGCTCTTAAGCTCATGACCCCGAAGCTAGAATGAATGAAATGCCCCAACTGAGTGTTTGCCAATCACTCTAATATGATAGAAATGAAATGCGTTCGTTTGACAAGTTGGCGCTACCAACCCGAACGGAGGAGTCACCCTCAATAGATCTATTCACTCACTCTCGCTTGCTAACAATTAACGGTTCATGATAATAAAGGGGACTTTAATCTGGGCAATGATGTAACTTAAGCAATGTAATGAGTTTGTATACTTTGGTCCGCATAGAAAAATGGTGCAATGTATTCTTTCCCGAGAGTTTAGAAATCAATAAACAATTTAAAACGGGGCTATGAAAACTCACCTGCTATGATATAGCAACAATGACAATGATGGATGTGATGAAATAAAGCTCGGTCTCTAACCGCGACCTATTATGAATGATGTGATCCAATGTAAGCAATGATACAATGCAACACATGCAATTACGTATGTTAATGATACCACTTGTTAGTTTTGAAAATAACGTTTATCGACGAAAAATACACTTTTGACGTCTCGTTAAGTTATAAACTACTTTTCGCGTAAACATGTTGAAACGGTACTCCACGATCCTTGTTTAGTGTTCTATCGGAAAAATGTAGCGTTTGATCGCAATTTAATATTTTCCTTAACATTTGAAAATATGTCCAAATTGGCTTCGTGAAACTAATCGCGAAATATTGCACGTTACGTGTTAGTTGATCAAACTCGACGTTTTTTTTGAAAACCTTGTAACAATGTATAAATGTCGCTTCATTTAACTTTTGATTGTACACGTCTCGATCAATTAGAAAATCGGCTAACAATGTTATGTTTCGCAAAAACACTAGTTTTAATATTTAAAACACTTTCTAATAGTGGCTGTCAAAATAAACATGGTACGTCGGGCTTCAAACGTGAATAACTCGGCCGTTACAAGCTCGTTTTCTACGTTCTTTACATCCACGGCTTCGTATAAACATGAACTAACATAATCTCAGTAGGTCGGGTCGTCTAGATCACGTCTAACGCCTCGTTTTGACCTTTGAATCTCGGCGATCAGCAACTAAATTTTCAGAAAATTAGTTTTCGTCGTCTAACTTTGAAAAATCATATCTCCTTCGTTATAAGTCGGTTTTTAGTGATTCTTGCGGCCACGGTTTCGTTTTTGAAAGAAATTTCTGAATATGAAGGCCAAAATATACCAAAAGTTACTGAGTTTTCCAGTTTACACGTTTTTGGACAGTAGCTATTTTGGATTGTTAAAAACTCACTTCCTTGGTTCTAAACTTGATCATACTAACTCAAATCAACTCCACAAGTTCACAAATCCTACCATACACCTTCTTAGGGTGTCATGGGGTCCTAAACATCACCAACCTTGGTGGATTTTATGAGATCATTAGTGAAACTTATAGATCTAGTGATTTAGAGAGTTTATGTTCAAATGTGGTATGTAAAACATAAGTAACTTGCATGGATGACTAATATAACTTGAAAATACATGAACATATATATCAAATGAAAGTATAAAATGATCAAAACATGTTCTTGAAACTTACTTGATGGTTTGATGAGTTTTGGTAAGAAATGAGTAATAAACTTGAGGTTTGATCACAAATCCATAACTAGGAAGGTAAATGGAGTATGATTATGACTTGTTCTTGAAAAATGTATGGATTTTGGGTGGTGTTCTTGGTTGGGCCGATCCTAGGGGATGGGGTGGAAGAGGTTTTGATCTTTTTTAGCTAAATGGTGTATATGTGTATGTGTTTGTGTTAGTGGGATGAGAAATTAAATCAAGGGAAATTCATTAATGGGATTTGGATGTATTAAGCTAAATGGGGGGGGGGGGGGGGTAGGGGGGGCACATGTGGCTAATGGGGATAGACTTGATGTTAATAATGATACTTGTCTCCCATTTGTTTAGATATTGGATGATTAGTGTATACATTAAGTGTTATCGGGTAGCGAGTTAACTAGAAATAACTCGTGATGAGGTGAAATGAGATACGAAAAAGTTGTAAAAATTGTAAAATCATGTTCCTTACAAGAATCGGGTGTTAGAATGATAATCGGATTGAAATTTCGTAAACCGACGGAGTTATAAGCGTCCAACGAAAAGTATAGCGATTGTTTTAAAAACACCGGGTAAAGTAATAATATAATCTCTATATCATTATAATTAGCTTGAAAATATATTAGGATCATTGTCGGGAGTATTGGGTTTACTGTTAGTAGAAATGACTGAGTGGTAACGTTAATTAAACAATTAAGCATACGTTAATGAAAATCACACAAACCCGTGCATGAACTGATATGATAATGATGTTACTGATGATATGCAGACTACCCTAGTCTGTATGATGTGCCTTTACTGATGATGCATGAATACGCAGCTAAACCTAACTGGTTACGCGCATATGAATACCCGTAAACCTAGTTTACGACATGATGAATGATGCCCATGAATAGTGATTTCCCTCCGGGAATGAATAGTGTCATGTGAATAGTAAAAATTTTGATGACTTCTCAAAGTCTCAAACTGACTTCAAAAACGATGAATAGTGAAATGATGAATAGTGATCGGTGAATAGTGATTGATGAATAGTAACTCATGAATAGTAAATTGCCGGGGTTTGGAAAATGACCTGAAATTACGAGTTGTGACACAAGACCACTGAGACACCCACAGTTGAGACCCCATTGGCCAAACAACAAATGCCAACGGAGGGCTCTGAGAAATCACCCTCAAGGTCCTCGGGCAAACCCGCTCCTCATGGCTCTGCTGACATATACAAGTTAGTGGAGTCAGGAACATTCCAACTCTCACATCCCTATGAAGGCATTCGTCAATCACCACCTTTTCCTGAGGGAGTACAGGGTCCTATACCCTCAGTTGAGCAGCACCACTCTGCTGAGAAGGGGACCCACACCCTCTCACATCCCGTTTACAGCTTTGACAGATCACAGTCAAAGTCTCAGGGAGTATTGGCCCCTAAATCTTCATCAGGGTAGCACAACCTAGGTGGAAAGGGGGGCCTCAACATACAACTTCCCGTTTATGGCTCTGAGCAATCACACTCAGGGTCTCAGGGAGAAACGGTCCCTATATCCTCGTCAGGGCAGTACAACCCTGGTGAGAAGATGGACCTCAACACCTCATTTCCTTGTGATGGTACTGGAGAACACCCATCAGTCCTTGAAGGCACCCAAGGGGACAAAGACTCAGGGGGCATACGACCACTCGCTGATACGGAACCTAAAACCCCCCGCGGCGAATCCAGTCTCTTGGGAACTGACTCCATGGACCAGGCAGAGAAAACCCACTCTGTTCACCTGGAGGGGTCAGGACCTGGCCACAACGAAGGCGAGCCCTCTTTTGAGGGGGAGCCGGATTCATCCAAGGTTCCAACTCTTGCGGATCTCCAGACACTCATTGATGAAGAGTCCGAAGAGGAGATGGTTGATTTTGGAGATAAAGTAATTTTTGGTGCTGGGGAAGACATGGAGACTAAAACATACAACTCTCCTCAGCACACTGAACAACCACCATCATCTCCTCCTCCTGAGGATCAACAAGAACCCCTTACCAACCCAACAACATCATCATCATCATCAGGCACCTCCAAAGACTCTGCTCCTGCTACTCCTCTGTATTTGCAGAAGTATGACAACATTCTTCCTCTCACTGAAAGGAAGCTGGTAAAGTTTCTCCGAAAAGCCAACACTGTTCTCTTCCGTGAGATTACTAAAGAACAATGGGATCAGCATACTGAAGCAGTAGCCTCCTATGCTGACTTCAGGGCTGCTGTTGAAGCATCTCAGGGTAAACTGCATCAGGTCACTGCTCTCACTGAAAAACAACTCAGTGACCTAAGGACATCTCTTGACCAACTGGGCTCTGCACAAGACATACAATTCTCCAATGTGTTGCAGACTCTTGATGCTATTCAAGACAAATTCAGAGATGATCCTGATCTTGTTACCAAGCTGACTGAGTTTATGAATTCTCAAAAGACCACCTCCACCAACATTGCTGAGCTTCTCAAGCTTCTCAAAGAGGTGGATCTTGCACCTTTTAGGTCTCAGCACGATGACCTTCAACAGTCAGTATCTGATACCAAGGAGTGCCTGACAAAAATATCATCAGCCTTTGATTAACTATCCACCAAACATAATGAGCTGATCACTCACTACACCACCAATGTTACTGAACTCACCACTAATCAAGCTACCATGGCGGAAGACATCTCCGTACTGAAGACTGAGACCACTGATGTGAAGAACATGGTCTCCACCATCCTGACTATTCTTCAGACTTCTCAAGTTCCACCCACTCCTCAGTCAACAGATGCTTACCCTAAAGCTCCAGCATCTGTTAAGGGGGAGAAACCTGATGACCTCATCCCTGAACCTGCAACTTCCACTGCACTTGTTGTTGCTACCATCCCTATTCAACCTGAAGCAATAGCAACTGAAGTCCCTGAATCCTCCTCCAGTCAACCCCCTCTCACTAACAAAAGGTAGGGAATCATGGTGACTGAAGACTCTCCTCCATAATTGGTAAAGGCATCAACAGAAAGGTATCCTGAACCTAATGCACCTTTTAAAGTCATCTTAGATGGTGGGAGAAGATTCTTTGGAACATGGGAAGAAGTGGCGTAGTCCTGGATGAACAGGACATAATGAGGGCTGAAACACTCAGTAGGCCCGTAATTGCGGAAGTGGCCAAGGAGGTAATCAAGGAAATTGATCAGGTTATCAGGGGGGAAGAATTCCTCAAGCTTCAGGCTGACCTAATAAAAGAACATAATCTTAAGGTTAAGCTCAACATTGAAAGGAAGAGGAAGACTTATGAGAAGTATCTATGGTATATAACAAAGACCAAAGGGGAAGGCACCATAACCGACATGACCATTCACAACACCAAGCCCATAAGCATTACGGTTCACAGAGGGCCAAGGAAATCTGAGAAAAACACTCCCTTCAAATTCTCAGATTACGGGCTAAGGGAATGGGACATGATGAGGCCCATCCTGAGGAAGAAGCAAAGCAAGATCGTTCCTGACCTTCTAGCTACCTTGAACAACAAATACGAGGAACTGAAAAGGTTTGCTAAGAGTTTGGGAATAGATCATGAGAAGGCACTTGCTTCTCAGGGACTTTCAATCCCTGAACTTACTCAGAAGACTGGGAAGAAGAGGAAAGCTATGGGAGAGGAACCTGAACAATTCATAGCAGCTCTTCATTGCAACAGAACTCCTCTTCAAGGGGTCAAGTTTATTCCCAACCAAGTCATCAAGCTTCCTGAGTATGGTATCTTCTTTGTCGATGAGTTTGGCCAACAGGCCTTTCAAAGAGTCAGTGATATATACCTTATGGAAACTATAACTCTTTTTGCTTACAAGCTGATGGTGATTCACGTGAAGAGCCCTGAAAATGAAGAGTTTATCAAGTTGATGGATAGGATGATGAATGAAAGACCCGACAAGGAGAAATTGGTGTCTAAGAAGGCTAAGTTGGAGCTCATGGGAATCTTGGAAGCTTGAGTACAGATCCCTGAGCATTATTTTTAGATTATAGGACTTTGTAATGATATGAATAAAATGATGGCCCATGTTTTGTTATATCAGTGTCCTTTATTAGCTTTCTAATATATTCAGTGTAAGAAGAAGCCCAATAGCTCACTTACACTAATCAAACACTTAGGCATAATTTATATCCTAATAGGGGGAGATTGTTGGGTCCATTCAGTACCCAAGCGGCCTGACAACAAGGATTTGAATAAAAATTAGCCCAAGTGTTAATTTACCTTAAACGCTCTCAGGTCACTGAGTGAACAGTCACTCAGTGAGTTATCTTCAGGATGTCTAAGAAGAAAGATTCACCATTCAGGAAGGCAAAACTCCCTGAGTGTTACTTAAGCCGAAGAAGAAGATAATGGGTTCAGTGAGTGATGACAATAACTCACTGAACCCCAGTCTCCTCAACAACAATTGTAATTGAAGACTGAAGATTGAAGACTGAAGACGAAGACTGAAGAATCTGAAGCCTGAAAGAAAGGCGGGACAAGGCGGGAAGAGTTTGAAAAGATAAGGAGAAGTCCTTATCGGGCCAAAGTCAAACTTTCCCTGAAAGGCTTGAGAACAAGAGCAGTGTCATCACTGTCATTCGGAAAATAGTATTAACTTATTCCCAATATAGATTCATGTAACAGTGAAAAAATACTATTGTATTTTGTCCTGACTAGCTAGGTCATTCTGTTTGTCTTTTTAGTCACGGGTTCTCTTTATACTTGTGTATAAATAGGATCATAAGGGAGAAAAGTGGACAAGTTTTGTGTATTAAAAGCTTAAACTTTCACAAAACCACTTTTCTCCCCCAAAGAGCAACCTAGTCCGTGAGATAGCTCAGTGGTTCATTCATTGTTGCCACTCAAGTATAACTTGAGTTTAGTCAGGAGAACATACCATACTTTGTCGTTTCAATCCCAAGTGTTATTTCCGCTAACACTTGGGTATAGATTCTTTTGATTAATTTCTAATAAGAATTTAAACGTTGAAAAACTTGCGTTTTATCTTTTACGTTTTACTTATTTGTTTAAATTAATCAATACATTAAATCAGTCATGGAACACAAATAGAATAACTTTGTAGTTATTTCTTCTTGTGTAACGGGAATAATAGATCTAAATTAAAATCATGTGGATCTGTTTTATTTCACCGTAACAACCTTGACTCAATCCGAGGCAGGGTGACTCATCGAGTCAACTCGCGTTGACTCGGTTGAGTCGATTATATTTTTAATTAATTCATACGATTCTGATTTAATTTGCGTAACTCGGTGAGTCGATTATATTTTTAATTAATTCGCACGATTCTGATTTAATTTGCGTATGTGTAGCGTTGGAATTGGAGTTGTTGTAACGAGTTGTGACCGTGTTGGTCCTGGTTGTTGAAGCCGAGGAGCCTTGTGCTCGTATGAAGCTTGACCGTGACTCTTTGAGTCACGACAATACCGGATTTAGGAGTAACAGCCAGTTTAGTTTTAGCTTTCTATTTATTTATTTTTTATTATTCATATTCGATTTGGTTGTTTATATTTCCAGTTCTTATTCATTTTAATATATTTCGATCTGGTTGTATTATTATTTCTTTTATTCCTTCGATTTGGTTTTATTATTTATTTGTGGGTTGTGTTGGATTTGATTGTTGGATTTTATTTAGTTTGGTGGTGTTGATACTGATTAGAGTAGGTAAGTATTGAGGCAGTAGTAGTGTTGGTGTTGGATTAGGGTTTGTTTGTTTGATTGTATTATGGATTTGGTTGTGGAATGGAGAGGCAATGGTGATGGGCTGTGATTGTTTGATCGGTTGTGGTTGGAACCAGGAGCCATTGGCTTTTGATAAGGTTCGAGCCGTGACTCCGTTGAGTCACGGCAAGACCCCTGGTTATGCAGTGTTAGAATTAGAACTGGATTTGCAACTTGTGGTTTTATGGTTGTTTTGTTGATGGGAATTAAATGTTCTGAAGATTAGTATTGGGAATTACATGTTCACAAGATCGTTTCTGCTCAAAGAAATACGCTAAGTATCATTCTACTGCTAGTGCATTTGATTCTACTGCTAGCGTTAAACAATCTACTGCTGAATGATGCTGCTGCTGGTGAAGAAGATTCTACTGCTGAGTGAATAACTATTAAAGTATTCTACTGCTGGTTGGATAAGTATACGAAGATATTATGTGTATAATAGTCAACAATAACGGTAGATAATATCTTTAGACAAAGTGTTCAGTAACAAGTTGTAAACACAGATACATGTTGTATCTTAATGACTGACACTCTCAAGAATGTGTTCGATTAGACTTGACAATATTTGTAAAGATCTCTCTTGGACTATAAATGAGAGATCTTAGACTAGATATGTTATGTTTTAAGATTTGCAAAGAATAGAACTAGAATATCTGTTAAGAGAAAAGAACAAACACAACAATATCACAAGTCATAGAAACATTAAGATTCAAGGTTTTGTAACCCTAGTGATAGTGAAGATCACTCGTATTATTTTGAATAATATTGAATCGTTTGGTGATAAACTTTCTTTGTTCATTGTTCTTCAACAAACATAACTGTTCCATTTCCATAACCAAATAAACCTTCTAAGTGTGGTTAAGTAGATTTCGCATACTTAATCATATTAACTCAAACATATCATATACACAAAGTTACAAAGGACTAACACCCTTCTAGTGTATCGAATCATCCCCTCAGTTGGTATCAGAGCAAGGCTGATATATTTGATTTAGAAGAAGAAGAAGAAGAAATGGACGTTGAATCTATTCAGACCAATGTTGCTGCAAAATTACCCATGCTCAAACAGAATGAGTTTGAAATGTGGAGGCTGAGAATAGAGCAATATTTCCAAGTGCAAGACTATGCACTTTGGGAAATTATTGAAGATGGAAACTCTTACCAGCCTACAACCACTACATCAATAGTAGATGGCAAAGTGGTGACAACTCTACAGATGCACCCAACATCTGCAGAAGACAGAATAAAGAAGAAAAATGACCTAAAGGCAAGAAGCATTGGTATGTGCTTATTCACATACCTTTTATTTACCAAAATCAGACCAAAACGACCAAAAACTAACCATAAATGCCAAAGATATAGTGTTTTTGTGTTTGTTTCTATGCTGGTACGGATATCATGAAATAGGGACAAAATCAAGCAAAATCCGGGAAAACGAGCACGAGATTTGGAAAAGGTCAAGAGCCGAAGCCGGGGAAAAATTCAAGCTAAAAAATCTCAAAAAGGCCCTTGGATTATTTTTGTTTGGCAAAAATTGGCCCTTGGTTTAACTTTGAAGAAATGGCAGATTGGTCCCTACAAGTTCCAATATTACAACAATGGTCCTTGTGTTTAAGTCTAATTTATCATACCAACTATACAACCGGATCCAAAGAAACAATTAAACCCACAGCCCAACTCCACCACAGCCCAAAATATTAAACCCCCAGCCCATACAAACCACAAGCCCACTTCTTATTAAACCCATTATAACACTACCGGATCCACACCCTTAAAATAACCCGAAGTCAACACCAAAAAAAAAAACCCCCAGCTTAACCCCTTTTCCCTCCAAAAATTACCCACTTACTGTTCCCTTTTCGTCCTCAGCGTTTTACCCTGAAACCTCATTTATTACCTCACCTTAAAATATCTAGAACCTTTGACAAGTCAGAGAATGCCAGGTGGCAAAAATCCCAGCATTCTCATTGATGGTATCTCCACTAAACATAATCAACGGCTGAGATGATAGGGATTGGTGCCCAAGTTTGATCCAAGGGTCGTGAATGGATCCCCTGAAGCTTCCCAGAAGGCTCCTAACCCTAATTGGAGTCTATAAATAGCAGCAGCCTCCTCACAAGTAGAGAGTCTAGTTTTTAAGTTTTTTTTAGAGTCTAGGTTAGGGTTTAATTCGAGTCAAGTTTATGTTTTTCTTTAGTGTAATTCAGTGTTTTAAAGTTGTAATGGTTTGATGTACTCAATGTTTTAATATTAATGAAAGTTTGGTTTTGAAGTTGTTCTTTAATCATTATTTCCTCTTTTCAGTTTTTTTTTTAGTATTTGTTGATATAAGCTAAATATTAGCTTATTCTCTGTCTCATAAGTTTTCTATAAGCCCTTTAAAAAGCTTTTCACTAAAATATTTTTATAAGTTTCATTTTTGATTAAAAAAAAAATCCAAAAAAAAAAAATAGAAAATATCTCAAGAAAATACAAAAAAAATATTGAAAATCAACTTTCAATAAGCTATTTCCATCAGTATAAGTTCATATAAGCTACCATAGCTTATTGTGAGCTTTAGTTAAGTTTAAACTGTTTATATCTCAAAATTTTCACAAAAGTCAACGAAAGTCAAACATGGTCAAATAAGCAGTTCAGGAAGGATAAGCTGATTCTGAAAAGCTCATTGGGTATTTATTGGCTTGTATAACAAGCCTGGGTTGTGATAGATTGGTGGTTCAGTACTATTTCAAGCAGGAACTTTGTAAGTTTATTTTTAATCCAAAGTCCTTGATAGCTTATTCCTGTTCAAGTGCTTATTACTGTCTCATTAGTGCTTATCTTAGTAAGTTATAGCTTATTTGATATTACTTGAGCTTAATTGATAGTAGTTGCTAGTTTTATTCATCATTTGTTATTAAAAAACTAGAAAAGTCAAAACAATCAAAGTTAGCAATAGCTTATTAGTGCTTATTTAGGATTTATAAGTTGATAATTTTGATCAAAACAAGTTAGTTATTAAGTAGTCAGTCAATATTAAGGCTTAAATTAGTAGCTTATAGTGAAAATTTTGCAAAAACAGTTACAAAAGGGGTGTTTGGCATTGGTCTATTTTTGGTCAAAGAAGCTATGTACTGTTCATTTGTCTTTTCCTGAAGTTTAGTTGAGCTTATTATAGGTTATATAAGGCGTGGTTGCTAGGTCTTGAGCACTTTTGCTAGTTTGAGAGGTTATACATCAGTAGGATAAAATTTAGGTCCTGAACTGCTATTATAAGCTCTATATAAGCTGAGGCTTATTTGATCACATTTTCTAGTGACTTTAGGTGTGTTTAAGTTATTTAAGTGTGAATCCTAGGTCTTGGGTAGTTTCATCAAGTATCCAGCATTTGAGGTCCAAAAAACCAAGTCTGCTGTTACAGACTGCATATTGCAGCCCAAATCGCCCTAATAAGCTCTAATCTTTCATCCTTAGTTACTTCAATTTTAATTCACATAAGCTGA
Source organism: Artemisia tridentata subsp. tridentata (assembly GCA_021014915.2). Taxonomy (NCBI): domain Eukaryota; kingdom Viridiplantae; phylum Streptophyta; class Magnoliopsida; order Asterales; family Asteraceae; genus Artemisia; species Artemisia tridentata. Next base: position 92,572,666 of record CP139501.1, read on the forward strand.
AATCTGGCACAAATCATCCTTGGTAGCTTTTTTAGCTCTAGCTTATTTTTTTGGAATTTTTAGACAGCTTTTGGATAGTTTTTCTGCCCCCAGTTCAGCACCTCTGAATCAGTCTAAGCTTGCACCAGTTTTTATTTGCCTTTTTTCTTTTTGGATTATTTTGTGCTTATCTGCTGTGGTAACTGCTTATTCTGATTTACTTAGTATATATAGAGTAGATTTTGATTGCTTTAACTTATTTTCAGTAGCTTATATCCCACTTTAGCTTATTCCCTTTTTAGCTCCCTTGTTTCACCTTGATTTAAATTCTTTTGATACTGATTTGATAAGCTGTTCCTCAGCTTATTGAGGCTTTTAAAATATTTTGCTTTTCCAAAAGTTCTTATAATTAAGTGTTTGATCTGTGTTAAAAAGAAAATAATAATAATAATAATAAAGTTTTCAAAATAGTGCAAAAACTGGGGTTCGAACCCCAGTCTCCTCACTCACAACACACATGCCTTACCAGATGCTCTAGTTATGCTTAGTGTTATTATAACACAATTTATTTTTTAACCCTTAACTTCCTTTCAAACTTTAATAAGCTGTTTAGCTTAAAGCAGCTTAACTGCTTAATATTTTTCAAGGTTCTAATTTTTCTTAGCTTAAATATAGTTTAAAATATTTACTGAAAAATTTTCATAATTTTCTAAATAGTTTTACTATTTTTCTTGATTTAATTTCTTTTACATAGTTTTTAATTCATAAAAATTAAAATAAAAATCAAAAAAATATAATTCTTTTTTCTAAAATTTTATTTTACTAATTAGGACTTTAGAAAATTAATTTTTCATCCCTAGGCTTTTTATTTCACTAGATTCACTTTTAAACTCGGGATTAGCCCGGGTTTTACGCGTTTTTAGATTTCTTTTGAGTTTATAGCCACATTAGCCTTAGATTAATATTTCCCTTGCCTTCTTAAATTATTTTTAGATTATATTTCATCACTTTAGTTTAAAAATCCAAAAATCCCACTCTTTCACTATTCACTTCACGTTTCACAATCCCGAAATCACAATTCCATTCAATCTTCAATCGGGACAACGAACCTTGGGTTTTGCATATTTCCTTTGCAATTCCTCTTGGACTATAATTGTTTGATACCAAGCATGCTGATGATGACCATTCCCAATGATCAACTTTTAAACTTCAGCAAGTTCAAAGATGCCAAGTTATTGTTTGAAGCTATTGTTGCCAGGTATGGTGGAAATAAAGCCACCAAGAAAACCCACAAGACACTGCTCAAGCAGCAGTTTGAAAACTTCTCCACTACCAAAAATGAATCTCTTGACCATATGTTTAATAGGCTTCAGAATATTGTGAGCCAACTTGCTATTCTTGGGGTTGAAATACCTCAAGAAGATTTAAACTAAAAATTTCTGAGAAGCTTACCAGAAGAGTAGGCTATACATGTTGTAGTCTGGAAGAATAAGCCAGACCTTGATACAATGGAACTGATAGACTTGTATAGCAAATTTAAGATTGTGGAACAAGATTTGAAGAAAAATGGAGGTACTAGTTCTAATACTGGGAACATGGCATTTATGTCAACTCCTAGTACCTCAAAATCAAGTGAAGAGGTGAAAGTTGTTGATGGTGTTGGTGCTGCTAGTTCATCAAGCAATACCATGGGTATTTTGGATGAGATGACTTGTTGTGCATTTCTCACAAGTCGAAATGATGGGTCCATGCTCACTTATGAAGACCTCCAAGAGATCAATGATGATGATCTGGAGGAAATGGACCTAAAATGGCAAATTTCTCTTCTTAGCATGAGGGCCAAGAAGTTCTATCAAAAGACGGGGAAGAAGCTCATAATCAGCAACAATGATACTGCTGGTTTTGACAAGTCAAAGATAGAGTGCTATAACTGCCACATGATGGGGCAATTCTCAAGAGAATGTAGATGGCCAAGGCAGCAAGATAGCAAGAATAAAGGTTTTGGAAGCACATCCAAAACAAGAGAGGTTTCTGAGCCAAACTCAAAAGCTATGGTAGCTATTGATGGGCTAGGTTTTGATTGGAGTTTCATGGCTGATGAAGAAGAAGATTCTTCACAGATGGCAATCATGGCTTTCTCTACTGAGGTACAAAATCATAAAGTTTGTTCTAATACTTGCACAACTCTTTCAGATCTACAAACTTTAATCAAACATTATGATGACCAAAAGAAAGTCCTAAGCAGAACTCAACAAGACTTAGTAGACTATAAATGTAGTTTAGAATCCCTAGAGAAGCAGATCATTCATTACAAACAAAATGAATTTGCTTTTTCTGATGACAAACCTCTTCTTAGACAAGACATATTCTTTAGAGATGCTGAAATTAAGCTTTTGAGAGAGGCTTTTGATAGGATCAAAAAGGAAAATGGAAATATTCACTTGACTACACAAACACTAGAACATGCTTCTAGAGGTGTGACCAACATGATAGAATGTCAAGTAATTAATAGAGCCAAGTCAGGGTTAGGATATAATTTTGTCCCACCCCCTTACAGAGGAATCCCTAAACCCCCAGGGATTGACCTAGAAAATTCAGGTGTACCTAAATTTCAACAACCTGAGCTACAATATGGTGTACAGCCAAAAACCAAGTTAGTTGTTGATGAACCTAAGAAAGTAAGTGAAAGTTTAAGTAAAACTTCACTTCTTGAGGATAAGGTGTCCTCTGATAAAAGATCAGATAGAGTAGTCATTGAAGACTGGGTATCTGATAGTGATGAAGATGAACATGTTATGTCTAAACCTGAAGTGGTTAAGAAAGCAGGAACAAGAGTTCCAAAGATAGTCAAACAAAATACTGATAGGCCTAAAACCAACATTAAACATGTTAGGCAACCAGTTAGATATTGTGAACAATACAGAACCACAAACAAGCCTAAAGGAAACCAAAGGAATTGGAATGGCCTTAAGTCTCACCAACTAGGTGATGACTTTGACTTTTATCACAAAGCATGTTTTGTATGTGGAGAATTTGACCATCTTGCAGCTTTCTGCAACCAAAGGGTATCTGGGTATATACACAATAGGGTGAATCTAAAAAGGCAAATTCCTCAATTTCACTTTCACTCTAATTCTAAGAGAACAAAACCCAGAGCAGTTTCAAAAGCAGTTCCTACTGCTAGACCATTCATGACTGTTAACCCAAGACCAACAGTTAAAAATGCAATTTCAACTTACAAAAATGCATCAAAAATTGTTAAAAAGGCCCATTCAATCAAAAGTAGTGGTCCAAAAACAAGTTTGGAAACCAAAGGGAACAACTACAAAGCTAGCAGTTTCTACTGCTAAGCATGTAGTTCATACTGCTGCTTGGGAAAATAGGGCAAATGCTGTTAAGGCCTCAGCATGTTGGGTTCTTAAATCCAATGTTGCATCAACTGTTCTCAAAAGATTACATTTCATTGATGCAAGAGGCAGATCCAAGTCAGTAATGGCTTGGGTCCCCAAAGGAAACTAATATTCCTCATTTTTGTGCAGGAACATTCTACTGATAAACAAGAGGATCAAGGATACTCAGATAGTGGATGTTCAAGGCACATGATAGGCAACAAGTCCTATCTTTCTGATTTTCAAACATTAGATGGTGGCTATGTTACCTTTGGAGGAGGTATTGGTGGCAAAATTTCTGGTAAAGGTACAATTAAAACTGGAAATTTAGATTTTGAAGATGTGTACTATGTACAAGAGCTTAAGTATAATCTTTTTAGTTTCTCACAAATGTGTGACAAAAAGAACAAAGTTCTTTTTACTGAAACTGAATGTCTTGTACTTTCTTCTGATTTTAAGATGCCTGATGAAAGTCAAGTACTTCTTAGAATTCCAAGAAAGGGCAACATGTACAGTGTTGATATGAAGAACATTGTTCCTAAAAAGGCTCTAACTTGTCTTGTTGCAAAGGCCACATTGGATGAATCAATGTTATGGCATAGGAGGCTTGGTCACATTAACTTCAAAACCATAAATAAGATTGTTAAGAATGGTTTGGTAAGAGGTTTACCTCAAAAACGATTTGAAAATGACCAAACATGCATTGCTTGTCTTAAAGGCAAACAACACAAAGCCTCTTGTAAGCCCAAAATTTTTAACTCTATCAATCAATCATTGTTTATGCTTCATATGGATTTATTTGGACCTACTTCTGTTAGTAGTATGATGCATAAAAGATATTTTCTAGTTGTTACTGATGACTATAGTAGATTTACATGGGTTTTCTTTTTAGCTACTAAGGATGAGACTTCTAGCATCCTTAAGACTTTCATTACAGAGATAGAAAATCTAGTAAGCAAAAGAGAAAAAGTCATTAGATGTGATAATGGGACAGAGTTTAAGAATAGAGTTATGGATGACTTCTGCAAGGAAAAAGGTATTAGGAGAGAGTTTAGTGTAGCTAGAACTCCTCAGCAAAATGGAGTTGCTGAAAGGAGAAATAGAACACTCATAGAAGCTGCTAGAACCATGTTAGCCGACTCTAAGTTGCCTATCACTTTTTGGGCTGAAGCAGTCAACACTGCTTGCTATGTTCAAAATAAGGTTTTGGTTGTCAAATCTCACAATAAGACATCATATGAACTTTTTAGAGGTAGAACTCCTGCAATAGGATTTCTTAGACCTTTTGGATGTTATGTGACAATTCTAAATACCTTAGACCATCTTGGAAAGTTTGATGGTAAAGCAGATGAAGGATTCTTAGTTGGATATTCTCTCAATAGCAAAGCTTTTAAAGTATACAACTTGAGAACTTGAAGAGTAGATGAAAACCTGCATGTGGAATTTTTAGAGAACAAATCCAATGTAGCAGGTCAAGGTCCTAATTGGCTATTTGATCTTGAGACTCTAACCCATTCTATGAATTATGTGCCTGTTGTTGCAGAAACTAATGATTTTTCAGGTTCACAAACAACAAATGAGGCAGGGTTAGACAAGGAGACAAATCAAGATCATGTATGGATGCCAATAAGTACCAGTATGGCTTCAACTTCAACAAATGATGAATCTTCTTCTGGTAAAGATAAAGAAGATGTTGAAGATGAACACAAGAAAGATGAAACCAAGGAACAAGAGAATGTTTCTACTGATGATAGTACTGCTGAGACAGAGCATTCTATTGCTAGGCTTAATTTTTCTACTGCTGAGCCAAATGTTTCTACTGCTGGCCCTTCAGACTCAAATGAAGCAGATTTTTTAGATAAAGAGGTGGATTTGAGCAATATCTCACCTAACTATCAAGTTCCTTCTACTCCACACACCAGGATTCACAAAGTCCACTCCCTAGAAAATGTGATTGGAGATGTACAATCAGGTGTGAAGACAAGACAACGACTGATGTCTTCAGACCAACAAGGGCTTCTTGATGCCCTTTATGCTTCAAAGCAGCATGAGTTTTCCAACTCTTGCTTGTTTGTATGTTTTCTCTCACAGGCAGAACCAAAGAACATTCTTAAAGCCCTAGATGATTCAAGCTGGGTTGAAGCTATGCAAGAGGAGCTTCTTCAGTTTAAGATTCAGAAGGTTTGGGTGCTAGTTGATTTACCTAAAGATGAAAAGGTAATTGGCACTAGATGGGTTTTCAAGAATAAAAGTGATGAAAGGGGAATAGTGATTAGGAATAAGGCTAGATTAGTAGCCCAAGGGTACACACAAGAAGAAGGTATAGACTATGATGAGGTTTTTGCTCCAGTAGCAAGACTTGAGGCAATTAAGCTTTTCTTGGCTTATGCTTCATTTATAGGCTTCACAGTTTATCAAATGGATGTCAAGAGTGCATTTTTATATGGTACTATTGAAGAAGAGGTGTATGTCTCACAACCTCCAGGGTTCATTGATCCTGACCATCTAGAAAAAGTGTACAGAGTAGTTAAGGCTCTTTATGGCCTTCATCAGGCACCAAGAGCATGGTATGAAACACTGGCTTCCTACTTAATTGAAAATGGATTTCAAAGAGGCAAGATTGATCATACATTATTCATCAAGAAGCACAAGAGTGATCTTTTGCTAGTACAGGTGTATGTGGATTGTTAGGAATATAAATATTCAGTTGAAGACTCGGTAACCCCGAGTACTTATTAGCACATCATAGCTCGTAGGATAATTAGTAATATTATTAGTAGTTTAGTTATTATTAATATTGTGGAATGGGTCGGGTCTTTACCCACTGTCAGCTCGCTCCACAGCCCACTAGGGGCACCCTATGTAGTAGTATAAATATCCCTCTCCACCAAAGGAGAGGGTTGGACCTTCATTTCAATCTAATACATCCTACTTCTCTTTCTCTCACTAAGGTTCCAACTCTCCTACCTCTCTCTACATTTTCTTCTATTTGATCCATCAACTAGTCCCAATCTTGTGTTTCTTTGATTGTGAATATACTACAATTGTTATTAGAGCCATGGTTAGGTCCATGCATGGTTATATTCACGGATTTATGTAGTTTTGGGCACTTTTGGTTCGAATAGTTAGGTTCTCAAAAATTCTATTTTGCGCTTTGTTTAGTAGATAGAAGTTGTTAGATCTTGTACTTTCTAGCTTAGGGATAGTATTGAAGTAGTGTTTGGTGTTTGGAATCATAGTTTCAGGCTTTGTGTGGTGGTTTTAGGCAGATTCGAGGGTTTGTAGAAAGGTGTTCTTCGTAGCGTTTTGTCCTTCTGTGAAAGCTTCATAGTAGCGATTTGTGTACTGTGGGGTAAGTGAAAGTAGCGTTTTGTGGTACCTCGAAGTTGCGATTTGGCCCATTACCGGATTTGGCAAAAGACGACAAACCGCTAAGAAAGCGACGTGTCTGGCGTTTAGTGTGTTGCGTTTTGACCAAGATAGTGACAGTTCTGTCTTCTTGTGACTTGCGATTTGTGGGTTGCGACTAGTGTCTGTCAGGGTAGCGACTTGTTAGACTTGCGACTTGTTTGTTGCGGCTTGTATCCACAGGGTTGTGATTTGTCTGTTGCGGTTTGTATCCTCAGGGTTGTGATTTGTTTGTTGCGGTTTCTATCCTCAGGGTTGTGATTTGTCTGTTGCGATTTGTAATAGTATGTTGCGACTTGAGCACTTGCGAGTTGAACTTTGCGTTTTGACTCATAGTTAACAAATTGTGATTTGATTGTCTGCGATTTGACAAGTTGCTATTTGACTCATTGCGATTTGATTGTTGCGAGTTGATCTATTGCGATTTGACATTGCAAGCTAACACTTGTGACTTGACTTATTGTGATTTGATAAGCTTGAGATTTGTCTTGTTGCGATTTGTCAAGCTGTGTCTTGAATCTTTGCGATTTGATCAATTGAGATTTGTGTTTCCTTGAGTTAGGACTTAAAATTCTATCTTGCAAGATACTCATTAGTTTATGGTTTGTGTCTTGGTGATTTTAGAAAGTCCCGCGAAAGAGTCAATTTCTCGGTTAAATCACAAGAACTATAAAAATCCCGTATACATTATGGCCAGCATTACAAGCACCGCATCCGATGACATTCAAGCAGCAGGATCCGATACTCATCCGCCTATGCTAGATAGGACGGACTATGAGTCGTGGGCACAACGAATACGGCTTTACTGTTTGGGAAAAGAGAATGGAGCAAACATTCTTAAGTCCATTGATGAAGGACCATTTCAGATGGGTACCACCAGAGATGCTGTTACTACTGGTGAAGATGGCACAGTCACCTTTGGAATTGACAAACCACGCACTTACAATGACCTTAATGAGGAGGAAAAGAAGAGGTATGATGCTGACATTAGGGCCTCAAACATTGTCATTCAAGGTTTGCCAAAGGATGTCTACAAACTCATCAATTTCAACACTGAAGCTAAAGCAGTGTGGGAAAATGTAAAGATGTTGCTAGCTGGGTCAGAACTCACAAAAGAAGACCATGAATCACAATTGTATGATGAGTTTGAACACTTCAAAATGAACCCAGGAGAGAATGTCACAGATTACTATGTGAGATTCCATAAGTTGGTGAATGACATGAGGATGATAAGAATGACTATGTCCAACATCCAACTTAACTCAAAGTTTGTGAACAACATGACTCCAGAATGGGACAGATTTGTTACTGCTGTCAAACTCAACAAAGGTCTGAGAGACACTAACTATGAACAGTTGTATGCCTACCTACAACAACATAAGAAGCATGCTGCCTACGATCGGGTGCTGAGAGAAAAGCTCAATCCTTCAACTCCTAATGATCAACTGGCATTTATGGCAAGTGCTCTACCAAACACCCAACCATCACCTAACCAAGGTTATCATCAACTTCACTCACCATATTCTGCTATGAGCTCACAACTCGACTCAGGCTATTCTCAGACCGACAAAATGATTGATAACCTTACCAACCAAGTATCATTACTGGTTCAACAATTTAAAGCATCTCTCCCTCAGACCAACAATCAGTTAAGAAACTCATCCAACCCACGCAATCTAGCAATGGTGGAGGATGGGAAAATTGTGGTTCAGAATGTGCAAGGGAGAGCAGGAAGAAACATGGGTCGAGGTAATGTGCAGAACAGAGCGGGGAATGCCAATCAGGGGCAGGGGAAACAGCTCAAGTGTTATAATTGTGGAGGACTGGGACACATTGCCAGGAATTGCAGTCAACCGAAACGTCCTCAGAACTCAGATTACTTCAAGGATAAGATGCTGTTGATGCAGGCTCAAGAGAATGGAGCTGTATTGGATGAGGAAGAACTGTTGTTTTTGGCTGGTGATGGGGCAAATACTTTTGATGAAGATGTGGATGAGCAACCAGTTCAGGATCTAGCACTCAACGATCCCAACATCTTCAAAGCTGATGATTGTGATGCATTTGACTCTGATGTGGATGATGAACCAACGGCTCAAACAGTCTTCATGGCTAACTTGTCATCCTTGGCTTCATCACCTCGACAAGCTGGTTCTTCAAATGTATCTGTGATTTCTGAGGTACTAAAAATTTACGACACATATGAAGTAGTTGATGAACAAAAGATTCCCAACGAAGTACAACAGGGAGATGTTTCTGACTCAAATAATGTTGACATGGAAAATAGCAATATGATTCCATATGAACAATATTTGACTCACAACAACGTCCCTGATGTACAAGATGGAGAATCTTCTGTTGATAATAATGCTTGTGTTGTTAATAACGTGTGTGCCTTAGAAAATACATGTGACGTTGATAATGCATGTGAGTGGCATGAAAACCCTGTACTTGCTCCTAATGATAACTTGATCACTAGACTAAACATCTATGAGGAAGAAGTAGCTATGTATGAACAGATTGCTAAGTTTGAACTAACTGAACGTGAGCAGAAAATGGAAGGTCAGTTGCGTACTCTTATAAAAGACTCTAGAGTGAGAGAAGAAACATTAAAACAAGAGTTGAATTCTTTGAAAAGCCAGCTAGATATGTCTGTCAAACAAAAACAGGAAGTACAGAATTGTGTAAATAGGCTTAAGCTAGAATTCAAAGAAAAAGAATCTAAAATCTTAGATGATTTCTCTAGACTCAAAACATTAAAGAATAAACTTGAAGATAAGTTGTACACACAAGACCAAACCAGACAGACTGCCCAAATGATTCATAAGCACAGAAAGTTAAGTGACAAGCATAGTGAAAGCAATGTAGGTGAATCTCAATTAGCTCTTCTTAAGATTGCTAAGGTAGCCCAACCTGCATTATATGATGCCAATGTGATGATTATGCCCAATCATGAACCACTTGAGGTTGTATCCTTGAATGAGGCAGATGAGATAGAAGTGCAAAAAAGAGAAAAAATGAATGAGAAAATGAGGGATCCCATGTGCATAGCCAAACGAGTAATAGTCAAGCCCCATGATTATTATGAGGAGAATCGTTTGACTGTGTTTGCTACTCAAAAGAAGTTAACACCTGAACAAATATTTTGGTCACAAGATATAGAAAAGCTAAAGGAAGATAAACTTAAAGCCAACACCCCATCCCTTAGAAAAGTTGCGTCCATAACGGTGTATCCTCCCAATACACCTAGGAATTTGGTTCCTTTGTCTCTTCCCACTGAATGCAAAACCTTAATTAGCTTATACGTGCTTTGGCAACTATTTTCTGATTTTGATAAAACATGTAAGAAGAGAATCACACCAACCGGAATTACTGAGGGGGAAAGGTGTTTTGAGCACGCAAAAAGGTGTTACTTGACTGAGGTCATGCCATTCTTTAAACTACTTAAAGAACATTTTGAAAGGATGCAAACTGCTCTTAAAACCGAAATAAATGAAATGAAAGTAGTGTTTAAAGACATGGAAAATGAGGTAACTCAATGTGCAATAGAACTTAAGAGTTGTGAAATTGAAAGGAAAAACATACTCATTGCCAATGACAACTTGATTGCTAGATGTATTGCGCAAGATGTATTTTATACAGCTACTGATTCTGCTTTATCTGCTTGTCAATTTCATGATTATGCTATTGCTTTAAATGTTACCCAGAATCGTGTTGTTGAGCTTGAGGGGGAGAATGTGAAATTGCTTGACAAAATTCAAAATGATGACCATGATAACATGGTTAAACGTTTTTCAAAACTAGAGGTTGATTATCTAAACCTGCAACTAAAATATCAACATTTAGAAGAAAAATGCAAAATATCAAATGACAAGACATCCTTGGATGCTCCTGAGTTTGATACATATTTTGAATTAAGCAAACGAGATGAAAAGATTCAAGCTCACACAAACACGATTCGACTGTTGAGGGCCCAAATTGCCCAATTGAAATCCAACAAGTGTGATGTGTATGGCACCAATAAACCTTCGTCTTTAGATTCTCAGAATTTTCAATATCAAGACACCATCAATAAGTTACCTTATGAAAATGAGTGTTTTCGAGAAGAAAATTCTAAGATTAAACAACATTACAAAGAGTTATATGACTCAATTAAAGTTACTAGAAATAGTCATAATGAAAAGATAACTTCTTTGTTAAATGAAATTGAGAATCTTAAGACTCAGGTGAAAGGAAAAAATGCCATGCACCTCTTGTAATTGTGTTGCATCAAAGGTCTCTGCTTGTAAAATGTACGATGTTGATGTGGGGCCTATTCCATTTCCCATGAGAAACAACAGACCTGTCCATCAAATGTATCTCTGTCACCTTAGGGATGGACTTGACACTCTTCGTGAGGTTGTGGAAGAGGACAGAATATAAAAATCACTTGATAAGGCACTAGGTTATGCCTGCGTCCTCACAAAAAGGATCCAGGAACAGTTAGAATATGCCATTGGCACGGGTCCCAAGTCTAGCAACCAAAGAGATAGATTAAGTGCATCATCATCCACTATTAAAAACAAGCATGTAACCTTTGATTTGCCATCAAGAATATCAGAACCCAGCACATCAAAATCTGGAAAGCATGTGACAGTGAAACAAACTAATGTTCCTATCATTACTTCTACAGGAGTGAAATGTGACACCCAAGCTAGCGAGTCAAAGCCTAGAGGCAATGCAAGGAAAGATAGGACTGCGCCAGCTAATAGTGATCACAAGAAGAGTGTAGAAGCCCAACCTAGGAATAATAAGTTTGTAATGACTATATTGAATCGTGTTGATTCTAGTATCAAAAGTACTGTAATTAATTCGAATTCTAATGCGGTCTGTAAAACATGTGACAAATGCTTAATTTCTGCTAATCATGATGATTGTGTTGTGTCATTTCTGATATCTCATGCACCACCCCAAGTTAAGTATGTTAGGAAAACTGAAAGAAGTAAGAAAGTTTGGAAGGCAACAGAAAAACTTTTGCTACTGTTGGGTATCAATGGAGACCCACTGGAAGAAAATTCAGTTTAGGAAATAAATGTGCATTGCCTAAGTTGAATGATCATAGGTTTGTGAAAGTTAAAGAATGGAGGCCAACAGGTCGAATTTTGTCTCTAGGAACACAATGCCTTCCAAATAGGCCATCTGCTGACTCTAGGATTGTTCCCACTGTAGAGACTTCAGTATTAGCAAACTCTGTTGCTCCTAAATTTGTGAATGCTAACCAAACGGGACCCCAGTTACACGTGCGGATCCACATATTTCAGTTATCCATCTTTGTCTGTCTTCAAATGCAGGTCGTACAAATCGTCCTTTGGTATTTGGATTCAGGCTGCTCAAAACATATGACTGGGGATCGCTCACGGCTCAAGAACTTTGTGAAAAAGTTTATCGGGACAGTTAGATTCGGGAACGACCATTTTGGTGCGATTATGGGTTATGGAGATTATTTTTTCGGTGACAGTGTAATCTCACGGTTATATTATGTGGAAGGATTAGGGCACAATCTGTTTTCTGTGGGTCAATTTTGTGATTCAGATCTAGAAGTGGCTTTCAGAAAACACACATGTTTCGTCAGGGAATTGGATGGTGTAGACCTTCTAAAAGGCAGTCGGGGCACAAATCTATACACCATATCAATTGAAGAAATGTTGAGGTCCTCTCCTATTTGCTTACTTTCTAAAGCCTCCAAGAGAAAATCATGGTTGTGGCATCCTCGTCTGAACCATCTAAACTTCGGTACCATAAATAATCTTTCCCGCAAAGATCTTGTACGAGGCATGCCCAGACTAAAATTTGAGAAAGATCATCTCTGCTCCGCATGTCAACTGGGCAAAAGCAAGAAACAAACCCACAAACCCAAAACCGTCAACACCAACTTGGAAGTTCTTCACACCCTTCACATGGATCTGTGCGGCCCAATGAGAGTACAAACCATAAATGGAAAGAAATATGTTTTTGTGATAGTAGATGATTACTCTCGGTTTACATGGGTAAAGTTTTTGAGAACAAAGGATGAAACTCCAGAGGTTATCATCAAACTGATAAAACAGCTGCAAGTAAGGCTCGACAAAACTGTCAGAATCATCCGCACTGACAATGGAACTGAGTTTGTTAATCATCAACTCAGAAATTTCTATGAAAATATTGGCATCACGCATCAGAAAAGTATCCCTCGCACTCCTCAGCAGAACGGAGTTGTTGAACGAAGGAACCGTACTCTGGTGGAAGCTGCGAGAACCATGCTTATATTTTCAAAGGCACCGATGTTTCTCTGGGCAGAGGCTATTGCAACAGCATGCTACACCCAAAACCGATCTCTGATTCATCCTATTCATGACAAGACTCCCTATGAGTTAATTCATAACAAGAAACCAGATCTTTCCTTTCTTCGTGTGTTTGGCGCACTTTGCTATCCGACTAATGATAGTCAAGACTTGGGAAAGTTAATAGCTAAAGCAGACGTAGGTATTTTTGTTGGTTACGCATGCTACACCCAAACCTGCTTCAGGACAAACCAGTTCTGGACCCGATCTTAAACTTTTGACACCTGGACCAATTAGTTCAGGGCTTGTACAGAATCCCACGCCTGCAGAGTCTTATGTACCACCAACTAGTGAGGAGTTGAAGAAGTTATTTGATCCTATGTTTGACGAATATTTTGAGCCAACAAATGAAACGACCTCAAATGCTGCAGCTGTTCTTCCTAATGCTGATGCTCAAGTTCCGCAAGGCTCTGAAGGCCCATCAGCATCTGTCTCAATCAGTTTCAATGCACCAGCTGCCAGTCAATCACCCTCATCATCAAATACTCAATCCTCTCCGGTGCTACAAGAATCTGCAGATGACCATTCTTTGGAAGTTAATCCGTTTGCTCCTATAGATGATGTTCCTTTTGAGAATATATTTGCTCCTGAATCTTCAACCCACACATCCTCTTTCGAAGAACACAGCACGGCAACATCAGTTCAAAACCCTCAACCTCATGATCATCTCAGAAAATGGACCAACGATCATCCAATTGACAACATCATTGGCAATCCCGCTCGTCCTGTATCCACACGTAAACAACTGGCCACTGATGCACTGTGGTGCTTCTTCAATTCCATACTATCAAAAGTCGAACCAAAAGATGCCAAAGAAGTAATGACTAAAGATTGCTGGTTCGAGGCTATGCAAGACGAAATCCATGAATTTGATCGACTTGAAGTATGGGAATTGGTGCCTCCTCCAGAATGTGCTATGATTATTGCTCTCAAGTGGATTTTCAAGGTGAAACTAGATGAGCATGGTGATGTTCTAAAGAACAAGGCACGGTTAGTTGCAAAAGGATACAGACAAGAAGAGGGCATAGATTTTGAAGAATCGTTTGCTCCAGTTGCTAGAATTGAAGCCATTAGAATCTTCCTTGCCAATGCTGCTAGTCGGAATATGATAGTCTACTAGATGGATGTCAAAACAACATTCCTAAATGGAGATTTAAAGGAAGAAGTCTATGTGAGCCAACCAGAAGGATTTGTGGATGTTGAACATCCTACTCATGTCTACCGCTTGAAGAAGGCTCTCTACGGTTTAAAGCAGGCACCAAGGGCATGGTATGATACATTGTCCAAGTTCCTTCTAGCAAACGGGTTCTCGAAGGGTGTTGTTGATCCCACATTATTCACTAGGAAGTCGGGAAAACATCTGCTTCATGTTCAGATATACGTAGATGATATTATCTTTGCTTCATCTGATCCTAGTGAATGTGATAGATTTTCAAAGGAGATGAGTTCCAAGTTTCAAATGTCAATGATGGGACAAATGTCATTCTTCCTAGGATTACAAATCTTACAAAGTCCCGGAGGCATTTTCATAAATCAATCCAAATATGCCCATGAGATCTTGAAAAAGTTTGGATTTGATTCGAGTGAGCCTGTTGATACTCCCATGGTTGATAGATCAAGACTAGATGAAGATCCGTCGGGGATTCCAGTCGACCAAACAAAGTATAGAAGCATGATTGGATCCTTGATGTATATCACTGCTAGTAGACCAGATCTTCTGTTCGCCGTATGCATGTGTGCTCGGTATCAATCCAAGCCTACTAAGAAACATCTAGAAGCAGTAAAAAGGGTATTTAGATATCTTCAAGGCACAGTTCATATGGGTCTCTGGTATCCGAAGGACACAGCAATGGAGTTAACTGCGTACGCTGATGCTGATCACGCGGGATGTCAAGACACTCGTCGAAGTACTTCGGGGGGAGCTCAGTTTTTAGGGGAAAAGTTGGTGAGTTGGTCTTCTAAGAAGCAAATGAGTACGTCGATATCTTCTACAGAGGCCGAATACATCGCTATGTCTGGTTGCTGTGCACAAATTCTATGGATGAGATCACAGCTTTCAGACTATGGCTTTTCATACAACAAGATTCCTCTATATTGTGACAACAAGAGCGCTATAGCTCTTTGTTGTAACAATGTCCAACACTCCCGGTCAAAACACATCGACATCAGGCATCACTTCATAAGGGAACAAGTTGAGAAGGGGATAGTGGAACTATACTTCGTGAGGACGGAATTTCAGCTGGCTGACATCTTCACCAAGGCGCTTCCAAGAGAACGGTTTCAGTTTATTCTCCCATGTCTTGGCATGAAGAGCTTGACTCCTGAAACTCTCAAATGTCTTCAGGAAGAGAAGGAGGAGTAAAGGATTGACTTCCCATATCCTTGTATATAGTTATATATATCTTAAATCAAAAAGAAAATAGAAAAATATAAAACCTATAAAAACCATAAAAATCAAAAAATCAGAAAATACCAAAAATAGTTTCACCTAGGCATGTCTTCTGTTTATCGATAACATTTACGGACCTAGAAATATCATTCAATAATGACACGGGTCTTTAAATGAAGCTCGAGCAGAAGTTACACTAATTGGTTAAAACATGTCTTAATGGCTTGCAGTTACTTCATACTGCAACCCGCGCTATACAATGGGGAAAGCATGTCGCCAAAAAGACGGCTGTTCCTCCAACCGGGTGATGTTCACCTGGGCATGGATTACTTTATATCCATGTTTTTCGTTCGATCTGATGTACATTTCATTGCGTCATTTCGTGTATAAGAAGAGAAGTCTTCTTTACATCAGACTCTTTATCTTCTTTGATTCTTCAAGAGAGTTTTGATGTTACACAAGGTGGTAAATTGAATTAAATTTTCACAAATACTCGTCGCTCAATTGAATGGCTACAGCTCTTTAAATAGAAAACGGGTCATTAATTGAGGGGGAGAATATTTGTTCAAATTTCTGTCACCTTGCCAAATTTGTGCAACATCAGCAGTGACACTCTCTCGTGGTTTAAGGGGGAGCATAGTATGCTCCATAATCAGAACACAATATAACCTGACCACATTTTCTCCCAAAATTTCTTACTTATTTAAATCAATTGGGATCACAAATCTCAAGTGGGTTGAAATTTTTGATCGGGGGAGAGAATGTGATTTAAATATGGAATTCTGATAAAAAAATGTGATCTTTTGAAACTCAAGTGTAGGCTCTCCCATATGTGCCAAACCTTTTCATATATCGATGCACATATTGAGGGGGAGCAAATGATTTGTGATGGCAATTGTGAAAGAATACCAAAGACCGACCATTTTACTTTATGTATTGGAGTTATAAGGATGGTAAGGTTAGGTATTAGTTCCCATGATCCAGCCAGAACCGGAGGGATCTACCCAGGGACAATCCACTAGTTAGTGTAGAAGTCCTTAGGTATGATTACAAAAAAGGAGATAAAGTGAATAAGGGAAGAGTGCCGACTGAGATGGAGCTAGTGCTGGAACAAACCCAACAAGGTGCTAGTAATGAAGTCTCGGTAAGCGCTGAAGGGGTTGAAGAATGAAAAAGAAATGTAAAGATAAAGGGTGAAAAGAAAGAAGCCCTCCTTACATCTTAGGCAGAAACTGGGTCAATACATATGCTGTCAGAATCACTTAGCTGATTGCTGACATTGAAGACAAAGTATCATGGACCAGTGATATGCTGCACAACCCTCCCTAGCCACTCAAGGTCCCTCAAATGATTCTTGTTTCACTTGTCACGGAGATCAATACATTGCTATCATCTTTCTCACTCCGAGTTAGATGATATTGAAAAGGTGGCAGTCCTCTCCAGCCTCCGATCACTAAATCAAAACGCACTATTGAGTCTAGATCCCAGAGATCATCAATAAATCTCAATAGGACACATTCCCAATATGCTTGCTGTTTCATACACCGTGAAAAGCAAGAAAATATATATGAAGAGTCCTACGCATTATCCTTGTGATATTGCCAGAACATCTGAGTGATACGTAAAGTTTTCACAATGAAGATGGAAATCCTTCTAGAGCCAACATCAAACAAGCTCTTGGTGGGTGACATGTGAGATCCTTCATGGATCAAGCTTGTGACAACTGGAAAGAAACGATGGGGCGATTCAAATTTGAATCAAACTTGTTCCAGGATATGGATTGACGGATACTTTTGGAAAACCTTTCAATGTGCTCACCAACAAAGTTTCGAGCACATTGATTGTGAAAAATTTTCAAACAAAAGTATTTTTGACAGAAATGTGATTTCAATTTATAAAACCCTTGTCGTGTTGCTGATGCGTGGTTTTGCAACCTTACAACAGGTTTTACCTCTCGAGGGATCTCAAGAGGCTTACAACCCCACCAGGCAGTGTACCTGACCGATGTAGTATAGTGTAGTGGTAAGTACGGGGGATTGATCGTTCTCCACAGGGAATAGTGTTCGTTAGGTATGAAAGACTACTCTAATAAGTCTAAGGGTTGAGGAAGATTCTTTTTTTATGTTTTTATATTTTTATGAAAGCAAGTAAAATCTCAGGTTTGAAAGAGTGGGCGGAATTAGTTGCTAGTCAACTAACCCAAATTACTACGAATGCAAATAAAATAAATAACTGAAAATAAAAAGTTGGTGAAAACTTATGTGTAGAGAAATGTGTTTACTTAGATTTCCTTACTCCCTAACTATCTTTTACCGGTTGATTAGTGTGTATTAGTCGCGTGGATGACGGGTGTATTCCTTAATACCAATCGTGGGGTGGCGTACGTACTTCCCCAACTCTACAAGCTCCTACTTCACTCCTATGTCGAGCCGGCTAGGAAGCTCCTAACATGGGATCACTAGAATTTGCTTGTGCATTAAATACAACCATAAAAACCTTTAGTACGCATTTGGTTCATGTTTCTTAAGACGTTCAAGCAAGTTACCGAATAGGAAGTTAGCCAGTTTTCTTAAGCCTAACATAGATAAACAATCATCCAATACAACTAATAACACACTAATAACCAATAATCAATAGCTAGGTTTCATTAGATCTAAGCAAACACAAGATAAATCTAGCCTAACATGTTAAACAAAAGACAAGAACAAGATAAAATCAAACAACACATAGACATATTGAATGATTAATTGATAACTTATCTTTCAATGTAACATGGAAGATCTCAAGGCAAAAAAGCCTTGAAAAAGATGCTAAAATCGTCTTAGGGTTTTCTCCCAAAAATTCCACACTAAGTTCCACACTTATGACAATGAATTGCAAAACTATATATAGATTTTTACATCTGACGGCGTCACGTTATGGAGTGTGACGCCGTCACCTCGCCGCTTTTAGGGTTCTCGGGTGACCTTCTTGACGCCGTCCCTCTTTAGCTCTCCAAAATCCGTTCTGGCTTATCAAGGCTTGACGCCGTCAGACCTTGAACGTGACGCCGTCCCTCTTTGAATTAAGCCGTGACGCCCTTGATCAGGTTAAAGCGTGACGCCGTCAGAATTCACATGCAATTTTCACTGGCTTATCATGAGTAAATTTCACATCCACCTTTTCTTGCCAAGCCATGATGCCGTCCAGAGTAAAATCTGACGCCGTCAAAGGTAACTTTTAGCCGATTTTTGAGACTTTGCCGTTTTCTTCACTTTTATGCTCCAAAAACGTCCAAAATGCCTCCTTTTCCAGATTTCTCCTCAAAAGTACCTAAAATGACAAAAGGAACAATTTAGGGCAATATTTGATCAAATAAATACGATTTAGGGCTTAAATGACCCCTTAAAAGCGGTACACTTTTCGCTTCATCAAATACCCTTACACTTGAGATTTGCTTGTCCTCAAGCAAATGTGCTTTTATTCTAATCAAAATACAAGTTAGGGGTCATTTAATGCAAACATAAAAGTAATTACAACAAATAATCATTCCACTTTAATCATAATAAGCACGGAGATTATAAACTAGCACCTCACAAGTAGTGTTTAGATACTCACATCTCTCAAGTGTCATCAAAATAAATCTCATAAATGAAAACGGATAATATCT
Source organism: Artemisia tridentata subsp. tridentata (assembly GCA_021014915.2). Classification (NCBI taxonomy): domain Eukaryota; kingdom Viridiplantae; phylum Streptophyta; class Magnoliopsida; order Asterales; family Asteraceae; genus Artemisia; species Artemisia tridentata. Next base: position 92,591,836 of record CP139501.1, read on the forward strand.
CTCACTACCTGTCATAGCAAATAGATTACCATAGGCTTGGGAAAGGATCGAAAACCTCCTCCACTAGGCGTAAGCACCTAAGATAAACTATCAAAGAGGGCTTTTAAATGGGTTATAATGTGAGGTGTAGGGAAAAGGAAAACACGGTTTTGTTGGATAAGGGATATTTTACTGGTGGCGAGTTAAAGATCTTGATCAATTACATGTACTATACATTGTTGCTAAGCCAAGACTCGACTCGATCTAAGCTAATGAAAGAAAATAACAAAAACATAAAATAAACATAAAATAAAACGGGATGGTAGTCCGTATGTTTTTTCTATTTTTCTTTTTCTCATTTTTTTGTATTTTTCTTGATTTTTTTTTTTTTTTTTTTTTTTTTTTTGCATACATTCTTACCCTACCATCCAAAATAATACATCAAAGGGGCATTGCATCCCCCTTACACTTGAACTTTTACATAACTTTACAAATAACTATTCTAATGACTCGAATTAAGATAATCGAAAAACTTGGAGTACTTTTAAAATATTTAGCACATATGGGGGTAATAATGTTGTTCTTCCCCATTACTCCATTACACTAGTACTTTACCCATGAGTCCCAATCGTCCCAAAACAATATGTACAAGGATATGACTCGACTTAGCAACCATGTAATCAACTAGATAATTAACTTGGGTTTAAACAAATGTTGTCACAATAATGCACTAAAAATGAGTGCATACAAGGTAGGCTAAGGCGATTTGGGTGTACATTTTAGTGGGGTGTAAACAAATTCTTCCTTTAAGTAAAATGCTTAAAGGTCGAAACGAAAAGATAGGCTCTGAGGGGTGTACTAGGGGTATCGTGTACTAAAAATGAGTACAACGCAAAGGGTGTGGGAGAATTACTTGACTAATGTAGCCAAAGTAATTATAACAAAAACACAGGTGTAAAACAATGGGTTAATCCTAATGCCTCTTATCATGTAGTAAATCTAACTACACGAATGTAGTCTCACTTGTGGCCTCGGAATGGTCCTAACGCAAGTTCTAGAATCTAAGTGCTACCGGTACACACATCATAGCATAAATGCTTTTCCTACCAATTCTAGGGGCGAACCTCACATATTTGGGGGTGGAAAATTTTTTAGTGGTACGGTTTTGTGCTAGTCATATAACTCCTATCCATGAGACGCTCATTAAGACCAAAGTTTCACTCCTATATGTTGTAAAAAATTTTAAATTTGGCACTAAAATTGCCTTAACAGGTATTTCTCTCAGTTTTATTACACATCTACCATTAAACAAACAAAAATCAAGCGTAATTGTATTCTCTAAAGTATCGTACTTTTACCCCCCCTTACACTTAAGATGAACATTGTCCCCAATGTTCAAATAACAAATGTAAAAGCATAAAGTAAAATAATGAAATCAAATACTCCCCTGATTCGCTCGGTGGATAATGAAGTAACACGGTTAAATCTTCTTCCAAAGTAATGTTGAAGCTCCATGACTAATGCATTGCCATAAGCTTGATTCAAAACATTTCCTTGTCCAAAATAACCTGTTAAACCTGAGAAAACAAACACGAAAACCTGCATAACATCGGCGGGATAAATCTATATATATAAGGATATAATGCTTGTGGAATGATAATTTTGCAGATTCCTGAAGATTATAAGTTGGAGATTTAATAAAAACTTTTATGAAAACAAAACTTTCAAAAATTTCTGAAAATTAAATATGACGCCGTCAAGTTATAAACCCTGACGCCGTCAGAAATGACCTGACAAAAATTCTCATTTTAAGTTTCCGGAAAATTTCTGAAAAAACCTTTACCTTACTTCCTGGAATTCCTGCAAAACATCATTATGACTCGATACAAGCATTTGACTCAAACAAATACGAATATGTATGTTAATTTATTATTATTACGATTCATGTTCATTTGTGTTCTAATAAACCGATTTAGATTTCCCTTACACTTAACTTTTGCAAAATACCTTTATATGTAGTTAAGACGAAGTTAAAAACAAAATAAAGCATTTTCACAAATTAGTTTTGAACATGAATCAATAATAATAAAAATTAAACACACATACGGAAACAAATAAAATCAAACAAACAATCAAACAAATAAAGCAAATAAATAAATAAAGCTTGGGTTGCCTCCCAAGAAGCGCTTTTCTTTATTAACGAGTCTTGTAGCTAGACTCAAAGTCACGTACATTACGTGATTCCGTTTTGCTTCTCAATTGCCCCTCTAATCATCTTAACAACCTCCATATTAACTTTGTATTTAGGTCCTAGGTTCAAGCAATCTTTATAATAAAGGCTTCTTTTATTCCAAACATAGTCCATGCCTTTTTCTTTATCCTCATCATTGATGTCCTCAATCGCACCAATGTTGTCCTTGTCAAATCGAGGCACAAAACGAAATTCATTTACCCGATAAGGCATCCTATATGTGATCCTATCTATGTGATTAGAAAACTGAACCGTATCTTCAAACGGTCATACCTTAAATTGGATGCTTCAATAAATGGCTTACCTAACACCACGCGAGATAGGCGGCAGTCAACAACACTTGCCAAATCTTCTAAGATCATGAAGTTGGTGACAAAGGTAAAATTCCCAACAATGATATGTATATCCTTAATCCTTCCAACGAAGTTGCAAACTCCGCCTGGACACTTGGGGTCCATCCTAGGCTCAAGTGGTGTGTTTATGATCTGGCTATAAAGGCCTGAGGACATAACGTTGATTGGGGATTCACAGTCAATGTAAGCATGCTCAACGTATTGGTACCCAATCATACATGGTATCTTCACATTCCCGGGATCACCTCTCTTAATCTTTGGGTCAATTCTAACAAAAGGTGGTCGAGGGTTATCAACTAGGTTGTTATAGTAAGCAATCTCCTCCTTAGTGGGGTATTCATTGAAACAATCATCCAACCTAGGATCTACCTTCACTTCATCAATTTTCTCAATCAACTTATCAACCGTAAGATTATTACGTTCTAAGTAATTATCTGAGTATATGGCGGTCCCTAAGTTGTTCAAGGCATAATCAAGCTCTATATCAATCATTCTACTGAGCTCCCTGAGCTCACTAATCTCATTCTCAAGTTGGCTACGCAACAAAGCCACTTCGCCAGGTGTAAGGGGTGGATTCGCGTTTTCCATAATGGCAAACTGAATAGTCAATGAAAATCTGTTACGGACAAAAGCACAAAGAAAATAGATAGACTAAAGAAAACCTAGAAAAAGAAAATAAAAATCTCACTAGAAAGGAATCTAGTGAGTAGACCTATAAAATAAAAATTCAACCTAAACAATAACTATTCCCCGGCAGCGGCGCCAAAAACTTGATGCGTGGTTTTGCAACCTTACAACAGGTTTTACCTCTCGAGGGATCTCAAGAGGCTTACAACCCCACCAGGCAGTGTACCTGACCGATGTAGTATAGTATAGTGGTAAGTACGGGGGATTGATCGTTCTCCACAGGGAATAGTGTTCGTTAGGTATGAAAGACTACTTTAATAGGTCTAAGGGTTGAGGAAGATTCTTTTTTTATGTTTTTATATTTTTATGAAAGCAAGTAAAATCTCGGGTTTGAAAGAGTGGGCGGAATTAGTTGCTAGTCAACTAACCCAAATTACTACGAATGCAAATAAAATAAATAACTGAAAATAAAAAGTTGGTGAAAACTTATGTGTAGAGAAATGTGTTTACTTAGATTTCCTTACTCCCTAACTATCTTTTACCGGTTGATTAGTGTGTATTAGTCGCGTGGATGACGGGTGTATTCCTTAATACCAATCGTGGGGTGGCGTACGTACTTCCCCAACTCTACAAGCTCCTACTTCACTCCTATGTCGAGCCGGCTAGGAAGCTCCTAACATGGGATCACTAGAATTCGCTTGTGCATTAAATACAACCATAAAAACCTTTAGTACACATTTGGTTCATGTTTCTTAAGACGTTCAAGCAAGTTACCGAATAGGAAGTTAGCCAGTTTTCTTAAGCCTAACATAGATAAACAATCATCCAATACAACTAATAACACACTAATAACCAATAATCAATAGCTAGGTTTCATTAGATCTAAGCAAACACAAGATAAATCTAGCCTAACATGTTAAACAAAAGACAAGAACAAGATAAAATCAAACAACACATAGACATATTGAATGATTAATTGATAACTTATCTTTCAATGTAACATGGAAGATCTCAAGGCAAAAAAGCCTTGAAAAAGATGCTAAAATCGTCTTAGGGTTTTCTCCCAAAAATTCCACACTAAGTTCCACACTTATGACAAAGAATTGCAAAACTATATATAGATTTTTACATCTGACGGCGTCACGTTATGGAGTGTGACGCCGTCACCTCGCCGCTTTTAGGGTTCTCGGGTGACCTTCTTGACGCCGTCCCTCTTTAGCTCTCCAAAATCCGTTCTGGCTTATCAAGGCTTGACGCCGTCAGACCTTGAACGTGACGCCGTCCCTCTTTGAATTAAGCCGTGACGCCCTTGATCAGGTTAAAGCGTGACGCCGTCAGAATTCACATGCAATTTTCACTGGCTTATCATGAGTAAATTTCACATCCACCTTTTCTTGCCAAGCCATGACGCCGTCCAGAGTAAAATCTGACGCCGTCAAAGGTAACTTTTAGCCGATTTTTGAGACTTTGCCGTTTTCTTCACTTTTATGCTCCAAAAACGTCCAAAATGCCTCCTTTTCCAGATTTCTCCTCAAAAGTACCTAAAATGACAAAAGGAACGATTTAGGGCAATATTTGATCAAATAAATACGATTTAGGGCTTAAATGACCCCTTAAAAGCGGTACACTTTTCGGTTCATCAATTGCACAAAATGTTTATCCGGTGACACGCAAGTGATTTTTCTAATCAATTTCTCGTCAATCAGTGGGTATTTAATTCACTGATTCACTCTACCGTGCTGTCTGCTTTGAGACGTTCCGGTATGAGAACATGCTTAGTATGATGATTCTGGCATTAATGTGTTGGAAGACTCTTTACTACAAGCTGGAAATTCCTGTCAAGGAGAATCTTCTTTAAAGGGGATTCTACCTGATCACAGGTCGGTTTTCACAGAACCGAAGGTTAAATCCAACCACCACATCGAACGAATGACAAAGCCATATTCGTTCTCCAACTTTATTGCTAACTGTTTTATTTCAGATTCATATAAAGATGGCAATGGTGGTTCCTGATTCCAGCAGAGACGTGTCAATCCACACTCCATGTCCACACTTCCAATTCATTATCAAAGACATCATGATAGTTTAAAGACCTACAACACCGCTTCTGCAACTCTGATGAAATCTATCATGATCCAGAAAAGTGTGAGTATGCGAGTTCAACGGTCACAACATATCACATGGAGGCATTACTACAATGGATGAGCTCAGAGATTTACGGTGGCTGATGATCTCAAAGAAGGCTCTAAGATCACAACTTCCCATAAAACGAGAAAGCAAGATGACTTGAAGAAATATGATGGATGATGAAGTCAAAGAATACATAGATATCATCCAAGATTGAAGAATAGTCATCTAAAGCACACTGCTAAAGGCACAAAGATTCTTGACGTTGAAGAATCAAGGTCTACGAGCTATGAAGTCAAGATTCAAGGATGAAGTGCTAGAATTCAGAACATTACTTCCGGGGTGACCTCCCTTAGGGGGAGATTGTTAGGAATATAAATATTCAGTTGAAGACTCGGTCACCCCGAGTACTTATTAGCACATCATAGCTCGTAGGATAATTAGTAATATTATTAGTAGTTTAGTTATTATTAATATTGTGGAGTGGGTCGGGTCTTTACCCACTGTCAGCTCGCTCCACAGCCCACTAGGGGCACCCTATGTAGTAGTACAAATATCCCTCTCCACCAAAGGAGAGGGTTGGACCTTCATTTCAATCTAATACATCCTACTTCTCTTTCTCTCACTAAGGTTCCAACTCTCCTACCTCTCTCTACATTTTCTTCCAACTCTCCTCTCTCTCTACATTTTCTTCTATTCGATCCATTAACTAGTCCCAATCTTGTGTTTCTTTGATTGTGAATATACTACATGGATGATATCATCTTTGGATCTACAAGGAAGGAGATGTGTTTGGAGTTTGAGAAGCTTATGCATGATAAGTTTCAAATGAGTTCCATGGGGAACTTACATTCTTTTTGGGTCTGCAAGTTAAGCAATCTAGTGAAGGCATATTAACTAGTCAAGATAAATATGTTGCAGAGATACTTAGAAAATTTCAATTTGCTGATTCAAAAGTGGCAAGCACACCAATGGACTCTGAGAAGCCACTTCTTAAAGATTTAGATGGAGACAATGTAGATGTACACACTTACAGATCTATGATAGGCTCTTTGATGTATCTTACATCATCAAGACCTGATATTATGTTCTCTGTTTGTGCTTGTGCAAGATTTCAAGTAACTCCAAAGGTTTTTCATTTAACAGCAGTCAAGAGGATTTTTAGATATCTCAAGGGTCAACCTAGGTTGTGTCTATGGTATTCAAGGGAATCACCTTTTGACTTGGTAGCATTTTTGGATAGTGATTATGCTGGTGCTAGCTTGGACAGAAAGTCAACAACTGGAGGATGTCAATTCCTTGGGTGTAGACTTATCTCATGGCAGTGTAAGAAGCAAACAATTGTGGCTACTTCAACAACTGAAGCTGAATATGTAGCTGCTGCAAGTTGCTGTGGTCAAGTCCTATGGCTTTAAAACCAACTTCTTGACTATGGGTACAATTTTATGAACACTGTCATTCATATTGATAATAGTAGTACAATTTGCATAATTAAAAATCCAGTGCAACATTCTAAAACAAAACACATTGAAATAAGACATCATTTTATTAGAGATTGTAATGAGAAAAAGTTGATTCAAGTTCTTAAAATTGATTCTAATCACAACTTTTCAGATCTTCTTACAAAAGCTTTTGATGTTGGAAGGTTTCAGTACTTGGTAGCAAGTATTGGAATGCTTAATCCTCAATGATTTAAAACTATGTGTTTTTGTATATAAATTTTTGATTGTACTGCTGGATTTATAAAATACTACTGTTAGTGAAAAGTTTGTGCTGCTACTACAAATATTTGTTTGTTAAGTTCATATTTGTTAGTCATATTATGATACTGCTATAAGACAAATGCTTTGCATTTTGTTTCTTGCTTTTGGACTAACATTTTCAGGTATGAACATTGAACAAAAAGGAAGTTTCAAGTGAAATGGAAGCAGCAGAATGATGATATCAGTTGCTGACATAATAGGTTTATGATGGACTGTCTTTGGGATTTCATTAACAAAGGTTAACACCTAAGTTAATAAAATTTTTAAAACTTATTTCTTGAAATCTGATTATGATATTTCACATTGAATTGATGGTTCAGTTGGTCAGATAGTAACTGACTCAACTCACTTTCTATCATTTTATACTTTTAAGTATAATGAGCAAGCCTAAGGACATCTGATAGAAAGAACAGCTAGTAAAAGTGAATCTAACACTTGTGTTAGAGGCAACAATTGCTATGAGCTGGAAACCCTGTCAAGAAAGCCTTTTGAATAGGTTTATCTTTACACAGGCAGTTATTTATAACTGAAAAACATTGGTTCTCACACAAACAGAGGTTATTTTAAACCAAAATCTTGATTAAGTGTCTGTTATACACTTAATCCCTTCAAAATGGTTGAAACCAGTATGATTTTTCTATAATAAAATCAATGAACATACTGCTAAGTCAAAAGTTTCTTAAAAAGGATTTTCAAAGGGACTCAGCAAAACCATCCATTGATGGATAATGAGTCAATGCCCCATGAATCACCTCTCATAGGAGTTAACACACCTAGAAGTGATGAGGACAGCACATAAACTCTTAAGGAATTGATGGTTTCATGTACAACATGATCTGAAAACAAATTCACATTGGTAGATCAGATGATGAAGGGATGATGGTGAGAATTCTTCCAAACAGGGGAGGATAAAATGTTATTTGCATCTCAGGGGAGGAAATAAAGCCCAAGGAAGATTAACCAAATGTAAGGGAGGAAAAGACAAGAGCATACAAGATGATGACATGGAGGTTGAAAATGACAATAACAGAGCTGATTCTGGAGTATTATATATATTCAGAAGGGATGAAGCATTTCAAATGGAGAAAGTTCTATCTAGGAGCTTTCAGTTTCAACTTCAGTTCATTTCAAATGGAGAAAGTTCTATCTAGGAGCTTTCAGTTTCAATTTCAGTTCACTACATTTGTTCATCACTTGCAAAGGCATGCTGATAGATGATTTCACTTGTTGAAACAAGCATCCAAGATACACAGCACCATTGCCTCTTATAATTCCTCCATCCAAGGAAAATGCACCATCTTTTAGGCTTTGTTTGAAGCTTGAAGATAGGTACAAATATTGTTGAAGTCTAAAGAAAATAGCAGATGAGTTACTGAGAAAGATATTTAATCTTTAAGAACAGAAGATAGCTCAGATCAAGGGTCTAACTAAGAAGTGTTTGAAAGATCTTCACAATCCTCCTTTAATTCAGAAGAAACATGTTGAAAAGGATTCACATGTTTAGGGTAGGATTGTTGGGAATTAAATGTTCTGAAGATTAGTATTGGGAATTACATGTTCACAAGATCGTTTCTGCTCAAAGAAATACACTAAGTATCATTCTACTGCTAGCGTTAAATATTCTACTGCTGAATGATGCTGCTGCTGGTGAAGAAGATTCTACTGCTGAGTGGATAACTATTGAAGTATTCTACTGCTGGTTGGATAAGTATACGAAGATATTATGTGTATAATAGTCAACAATACACGGTAGATAATATCTTTAGACAAAGTGTTCAGTAACAAGTTGTAAACACAGATACATGTTGTATCTTAATGACTGACACTCTCAAGCATGTGTTCGATTAGACTTGACAATATTTGTAAAGATCTCTCTTGGACTATAAATGAGAGATCTTAGACTAGATATGTTATGTGTTAAGATTTGCAAAGAATAGAACTAGAATATCTGTTAAGAGAAAAGAACAAACACAACAATATCACAAGTCATAGAAACATTAAGATTCAAGGTTTTGTAACCCTAGTGATAGTGAAGATCACTCGTATTATTTTGAATAATATTGAATCGTTTGGTGATAAACTTTCTTTGTTCATTGTTCTTCAACAAACATAACTGTTCCATTTCCATAACCAAATAAACCTTCTAAGTGTGGTTAAGTAGATTCCGCATACTTAATCATATTAACTCAAACATATCATATACACAAAGTTACAAAGGACTAACACCCTTCAAGTGTATCGAAGCATCCCCTCAGTTGTGTTGTTGGTTAAACAAGAGTCTATTGAATTGGAAGGGCTCGAGCCGTGACTCAACAGAGTCACGACATAGTTTCATTATACTTAAGTTGGATTTGGTGTTGTATTGGTCTGTGTTTGTGTTGTGGTAAAGCATTGTAGCCTATTGGCACATATTGGCTCGAGCCGTGACTCAAATGAGTCACGGCATAGCCCACAATAAAGCTTGACATGTAAATGTGAATTAAAACTTGTTATAAATAAACCAAGAGCCTATGGCTCGGGAAAGACTCGAGCCGTGACTCAAATGAGTCACGACATGTCTTGTGGTATAATATATTAAAAACTAGACTCAAAACGACATTGTAAAATTTGAGACAACATTTAAATTTGGTTTGGCTTATAGCCAAAAACCAAAGCCTTCGGCTCAAATAGACTCGAGCCGTGACTCAATGAGTCACGGCAATTGTCTAATGGTTTATATACATATATAGGATTAAACACTAATAACTTGGACCCGAAGGCCCAATGTAAGCCCAATGTGTATGAGTTGAGTATTGGGCCGAAGCCCAATACCATTGAGTCTTATATTTCTTTATTATTTATTTTGATAATTTATTTATTATTTCTTTTCGTTATTCGATATATTGTTTCGGTTGATTAATTTAGTAAAACATAATCAATATAGTCGATAAGTTTAATAACTATTATATATACTCGAATAATATCGTACAATTAGATATTTTAAACTTATAAAATTTAGTAATAAAACTTGTAATCAAAAGTCATAACGACTTAGATATGTCTTATAAACGGGCGCATCATGCCCAAATTTCGGTAACATCTTTTATAATTTAATCATTTACAAATACACTAATAATTTATAAACCTTGTCGATATTTATATAATTTCTGATTGTTCTTCTTTATTATTCTTTTCTTCCTTTTAATTCCTCTTTTCTCTTTTCGTTATTCTTTCTTCGTATCCGTTCGTGTTTGCCGACTTTTATTATTTTAACGTCTTGTATCCACACGAGTTTTAAACTTTATTTAAACTCGAAACGCCATTGAAATAAAACATTTTATTTTCAAATACGAGTATTGTTTTGGAAATCACTTTAAGGTTGTTGCTGAGGCATATCATTCATATATTAGGTTGTGCTGAGGTTTACTTGCCGTACTGTCCCACTTGATCAGATTGTGATATCTTATTTCTCTGCTACTAAGGTGTGATTCATAGCTCCACTTTTAATACTTTTTAAATGTTTATAAATCCCGTGGGGGAGATACATGCTACTTACTATTTTTCTGAGCACAATTGTTTATTGGTATACTATTCCAGAATGACGCGATAAATGCTAAGTACCTTCCTTGCCAGAAGCAAGTCCCTCGATCATGAACCATTAATCACCTGTGGGTGAGCGCGATTATAGTATATAAGCATATAGGATTTGACCATCCCACCCCTGTTGACCAGGTAGGCAACACGGGTGTGCTATAGTTGAGTTAACTAGGTATTTGGCAAGATACCTGGCTTTGGGGGCAACTATTATGATTATGAAATTCCGCGGTTACTGTCGACTTACGCCAGTGTTACTGGTGCCGGTTAACGCATTGTGTGTCATGAGCTTAGCAAAACAAGAGAATTATGTGACGCTTAATCGATATTTGTATTTGTTACTTATATCTTCCAGATTAAAACCTTGTGCTCAACTATTATTTACTAAACCTATTGATTACACTCAACCTTTGTGTTGACTTTTTTAGCATGTTTATCACAGGTAATTGATGTATGAAGTGTACACGAGGAGTGGCTGAAGGTTGAGGATGGCTATCTTTAGGCTATGCTTCTTGCCCTTACTATCTTTTTATTTAAAATATCTTTTAAACTGTGTTTTTATTTCCGCTGCAAACTACTTTTTATTCCGCTGCTATTTGTGTTATGAGTCTTTTTGACTTTGAACATTAAACTTTGTAATCAAATGTTATGTTTTATTAAAAACGTCTCATTTTGAGATCGTTTTCTGTGATTGTGACTATCTTACCCCTCGAGTAGCACCCCAAGCTCAGTCCCGCTGCCATATTTCGAGTTGGGGGTGTTACAACTACTAATCAGATATGTAGTAACTCGTGAGTCCTTTGTCACCCAAATGTTGATGTTAGCTTTTAGCTTTTGGATGAGCGTTTTAACATATGTTGTTAAAAGGCTTGAATATGATGTTTCATAAATGACATTTAACAATTGCGATCGCAAGTTAAACTTACTTGAATATTTTGGATGAAATATTTAAGTTGTCAATCCTACTTCGAGTTCTACTAGGTTTGTATTCTACCTCCCCATGACAAAAGGGTGTATTACTTGGAAGAAGGCGAAATGATGACCAAGGAATTAGGACAATTTCGTGACTACTTTAACTTATAGATTTTGAAACTAGTGTATGACTATATGACGTCTAAGAGTTCATAGTGATAGGCATACCTAATTCATTATGTGCCAAAATAACATAGTGTGGGTGCAAAATTTAAAAAAAAAAAAAAAATCATGTAAAATGCACATAAGAAATAAATGCAAACATCATGCAAACCATGATAATCATTTAGCATTTAAGATCATGAAGACATTCAATCATATCTTCCGAGAACATGTTATCATTTTGAAACACATATGTGGGATGCAAGCAATCTAGGTTCGCTAAGGAGGATCCTAATTACTACTTGTTCAAAATGAAATCCTAACGGGAGATAAAGTTCACCGATGTAAACTATCTTTAGTCAAATGTAGGAATGAAAATTTTTCAAGTTAGAGAATGAGTATGAGACTATCACTAGTGGTGCTCAATTCAGGCTAAACACGACCATTTTTACGGGTTATACCATGAACCCAACTTCTCTCCTGAAATCAATTCAACCGTTAGGTCAAATTGAATTTCTAGTGCGATAGGTTCTCCAGTAGTCATTCTCATGTTAGAAAAATTCAAATTCCTATATTTTCCTATTGAAGTATAGCAAAGATGATATTAGCTTATTTCGCTAATACATGGCCTAATATGACTCAACTAACCATATTTTGAAAGTCGGTTACGAAGATGACATGTCTTACACAACTTCTAACAAAGGCAAGTGATCCGTGCTAAATAGATATAAATATTATGCAACGACGGATACGCGTGAATAATTACAAATTACCCCTTTGTGAAAAAGGATACTTGCAAAAACTCACGTTCGTGTGTAGTGTGAAGACAGGTAAGTAATTACCCGAATCGTTTCCCAACGAGGTGTGAATGGGCAAACTGTGGAAAGTTAGGATTAGAGTGACTGATGATTAGATATTGATTTTGCTTTTTTAATAATTCTAAATAACAAATTAAAACAAATATGCACAAGAAAATTAAACGCGAATTATACTAAACAGAAAAATGCGTAACGGGGAATCTAAAATGGGACAAAAACTGAAATTTATGAAATTAAAACTAAAAAATGTAAAATGACTTAAAACTTATTTAAAAACTTAAATTATATTTTTTTTACTTTTTATCTAATTATTATTAATTATTTATTATTTAATAATTATTTAAAACTAATTTAAATTATAATAAATACTAAATAAACAAAGAAAATTCTAAAACTTTTTCTGTAAATATTATTAAGTAAAAAGAAGTTAAGAAAATTATAAAAATGAAAATTACTTAATTAAAATTTAAAAAGATAAATTCTATTAAATAGAAGCTATCACTATTTTTCTATTTTTGTTTTTCTTAAGGTCTAAAAATGTGATTATATTTTTCCTGGATTCTATTTAATAAAAGAAAATTATGAAAATTAAAATTATATTTTTCTGATTAATATTCTATTTATTATGATTTAATTACTAATAGAAATTAATAAAAAAGATTAAAAATATCAAATGACTTTAGAAAAATCTGAAAAATTCAGGATAAGTCTAAATTAATATTTAAAAGATAGGAAAATTAAAATCAAAAGTTATCTAAGCCCAATAAGCAGATTTGGGCAGATAAGCAGTATGCAAATAAGCCAAAAATAAGCTAATAAGCACAAAAGTTAACCAAATGCTCAGAACAAGTTTAGTACACTTATATAAGCATAAAACAACTTAATTCAAACAGATAATCCCACAAATTAAGCAAATTCAACTTATGGCAGTTGCAAAACTCAAAGCAGAAAACTCAGAAAATAGCAAACTTGCAAGGCAGATTAAGCACTTCAAATAAGCAGTTAAGTTGAATATTAAGGGGGCAAAAGTGAGCTAGTACTATGAGCTATCTTAAAAACTAAAAAGCCCCATCACAAACACACCAATTGAAGTCCAATTTCCCCCTAGATCAGATGGGAATCAGCACCCAAACCTGATTTTTTTTACTTTTGCAGTGAAACACAAAAGTTGACTTTTATGAACTTTAACCTAGATTTTCCTACTGATTATGATGTATCAAGGTGAATTAAGACTAGTTTGATCAACAATAACAACTTATAAACATAAAAGCATGATTATGGAACATGAAATCTCATCAGTTAACAAGTTGAGTAGGATTAAAGGCAATTTTGAATTTCCCTCAAGTAAGCACTGGATTTTATGTTTTCACTGAGATATTAGGACTTAATGTGACATACATCAAACAAGAACAATGGCACAAACATCCTATAACACAGATTTCACTCACAATATCCAAACAGCCCTTAAAAACTCAGATTTTGTGATTTTCAAAGGATTTCTCAAATTAAGAGCATGCAACTGATTTCAATCTTCATATTATCATAACATAGGACTAAAGAAGCATTAAACAACAGCAATATAAGCATGAAACTCAGAAATGACTAAAATGCTATTTTAACTGCCAAACTAAGATTTTTAGCAACTATGAATTCTAAAGAACAAACTAACTGTTTTAATGTATGATTCTACTTAACTACAACTCAGAAACATAAAAACACAAAGCTTTGAGTTAGAAGCTACTTCATACAGTGAAATGCAAAAATGCTTAAAAAGGGCTTACAACTGTGATTCAGCTGAAAACCAAGAACAAGGACCAAGGACCAATTGAAATACCCTTCCACTCAGCTTCTGAACCCAAAGGCCATCCAAGATTTACCCTGCTCCAGCTTTCTTGATCATCTTCAGTGAATTTCTTGATTTTTATCTAAATTATGTGATTTTTTTGGTATTTTTGGTTTTTAACTCTAAACTGAGTTTTAAGGTTTCTAAAAGCTTTCAGAAGCTTTATAGGAGCTTATATGATCTATTTGAGTCCTTATCATCAACTAAAACAACATACAAGCAAATTTGAGAATTTGAGCTTAAAAATGGCATAAACTGAATTCGTGAAGGAAACTTGAAATTGATTACTGAAAAAGGTTTACAATACAATGAAATAACTTAATTCAAGGCTTAAAAGCTTAAACATAAACTAGAAAATGGATATTGACTTATACGAATTACATAAACTAAAGTTACACTAGATATATTTTTTTCTTGCCTCCCCTTCCTTCTTTATAGCCTTCTGAGAGTTCCCACATGCTTCTGAACATTTCCCATCAACAATCTTGACCATTGGATGAGTCAAATTAATCCTGGCCATCAAATCCACTTTTGGCGCCAAAATTAGAATAAGTAACTTGCAGCCGAAATTTTGCAATTAAAGATTTTTGGAGGGATGCATTGGTGGAGGGGAGTGGTTAGAAGGGTTTATTAGACAATTTGGGTGGTTTTGATGAAAACAGGGGGTTATGGGGTGGTTTTGAGGAAAATTTCAATGGAGAAAGCATTTAATGCAAAGGGGAGTGTACAGAGGTGGTGGAGTAGACTTGGTGAGGTGGAGGTGATGAGGTGGTGGAGAAAACCACCATGGTTTTGGTGTTGCAGGGATGGAGGAGGAGAGAGCACAGTGAAGATGGTTTGAGCGGGGTCAACGGGGTCAAACCCCGTTTATTAATAAAGTTGGGTTTTTGTTTAGTGGGCTTGGGATTTAACTAGGCCAAGGGTAGGGGAGTTGGGTTTGTGTTTTGGTTTTATTTATTTTTGGGTTTGGGGTAATAGTTTCAGATCCGGTTTGGTTTATAGCTTTCTAAGCCCAAGGACCAAAGGTGTATTTTCTGAATTTATGAAGGGTTGAACCTGCAACATTTCCAAAGTTATCCAAAGGACCAATTCTGCCATAGATGAATAGAACAAGGGTTACATTTGATAATTTTCCAATTTTTAAAACCCAGGGACTGTTTTTGACATTTTTCAAACTTGGGGGACCAAAGTTGTAATTTTGCAAACTTGAACCTTAAAGGACTAATCTTGACAACTTATGAATCCCCAAGGACCTTTGATGATATTTAACATGTTTTGAATAACCAGGGACTAGTTTTGCCAATTTATGAAAGTTTGAAGACTGAAACTGACAATTATGCAAACTATGTTCGTTTTTAACTGTTTTTGATCATTTTGCACTTGCAACACATAAAAACACAATCAAATGATATTTTCTGTATTTTGAAGCATATTTGCATGTTTTTAAATGTTTTTATAGTCTAAATGTGACAGAAATGATGAGTATTTAGACACTCATCAGCAAGCAAAATGTTTTAATATCGTGTTTGAGATTTAGAGGTTATTTGGTGGAGATGGTGCATTTTATGATCTCTTGGATAACATCTTTGTTTGTTGAGTTGTTACATGTTATTTTAATATGATTTGGTTTCCTAGAACCAAGAGATGCTCTAATGTGATACAATGTAGAATCTACTACATCGAGAGTGTTTCAAGAATGCTCCTTTGCATATCTTAAGAAAAGAATCTAGTAAATGTTACTTACCTCAATAGATATTGTGAGTATTATATGATGTATGATTGAAATGAGACATATTGTATCTTTCAACAAATATGCTTTTCTAAGAGGAAACTTATCACTCTTACGAATGCTTAGTAAAACAAGTATTTTAGTGTATGACCAATTTTACTTGTTTATGCAATGACACATGTTGTATTGGGTTATCACTCAAATCTAATATCCTATATTTGTTAAACAAGATGCAATGTATTCTCTTGTAACATAACCATTCATGTTACAAAGAAAATAAGATGCATATGATATAAGTTATCCTTTGTCAATCTTTTGATAAGAGAAATACACGTGACACTTTTACTAGACATGTGATTTTGAGTGTTGAGTCGTTCATGAGCAAAGTTTACATATGTTGTTTGTTTGCTCGTGTTTGATTTTTCGGAAATGACACATTTACTAATTGCATTGCAATGTAAATTACTTGTATATTTCGGATGAAACATCCAAGTTGTCAATCCTACTTAGTTGTGTATTTTATGCATCTTTTAAACATATTAGTTTAATGTTTGGAACACAACCATTGGACAAGAAGACTCAATATGGCATCTTCAACACAAGTGTGAGTTATGATCAGATGCATATTATTTTTGTCTTAAGAGGAAATCATTATTTTCATAACAACCGAGTGTGATTGAATATGTAGATTCAAGATAATATATTTCATTATATTTTGATGTTATGTTGAAGCTAGACAAATAACTCCAATTTCATGTCCATACTCGAAAACTTGTCAATTAGATTCGATGATAATATCAATCATAATTTGAATAATGAATTGATATGTACTCGAAATCTTTCTTGAACGATCACTCATTTTAAAAAGAAAATAAAAATTTAAGGAATGGTTTCTTTATTCTATATAGTGTTGTATTTAAATATAACTTATTTTTTATTTTTAATTTATAATACGAAAATGCTAATTTATTTTTTTAGTAATCAGTTAATTTATTATTTGTATAATATGATTTTCTTTATCTTAAATTTAGATAATTAATGTTTAAGAAAATTTAATGTTTACATTGGATTTAATGAAAGTGTTAAATATTTGAGGTGTATATTTTTTATACTTAAAACTTTAAAAATAATTGAATGTTAAGACAATATCTTTTCGACAACATGATTAACAACAGTTTCATTCGTAAAAAGGTTTTATGCATCTTAAAACTTGCAGATTGTTAGAAATATTCCCACATTATCAAGAAAAGTTCTATGCCTAATGCATGCAAATCAGTTACGCAACTTAGTGCAAGAAGTCTAGTCTAAGTCCTATTGACGCATAAGCCGAAAAACTAATAATCAACACATAGCAACAAGGCATGTAAAACGCTTGTGATTATAGATATAATTAGCTAAACTAAAGATAACTATAAGCACACAAAAAAATATTAGCTAACAATACTAGGACACAAAGAAAAACAAATAGTCATTTAGCATAACACACAAAAATACTTATCGTCATTTTATGTATTAAGTATAACAATGTATACTAAGCTTGATTTTATTTGAAAACGAATTGGTTTCCTCCCCATTTCAAAAATTTTTACCAAGTCACTTTGAAAACACGTCAAGATTCAAAAGTTGAAACGCTCTTTTTCAGTTTAACCAAAAATTTACGCAAACGACATGACCAAAAAGACCTTTAGTTGAAAAACAAGGACTATAATATACTTTCATTTAGAACTAATTCATAAAAGTATTTTTCAAATGAAAGTAGACTCAACTTCGTTTAAAACAATGGGTGACATGACTCCTATGGACTTATGGTTGATTTTATATGAATTTCTGAAAATGACCCAATACTGAAAACAGACAGACAGATGCACGGTACCTTTAAATACCCCACGGTACCGTTAAATATAACGGTACCGTCCTATATTTAGTGATACCGTGACCTGTTTCTTGATTCAATTTATTATTTTAGTGCGACGACTCGACGGAAAGATGTAAAATTTAATAAACTAGATACCGAACATATAAAATATATATTAAGCATCATTTCCACATTTAGGACTAGAGAAAGAAATTTAAGATAATACTTTTACTACAAAATAATGGTTTGTCCCAAACACTCCTTTCAAAATCGCATGACTTTACGACTCGTTCTAAAGACATGACCGGACACTTACAAACTCCATTCTTTTATTAATTTAAGAAAACCTTCAAGCTAATATGACAAAGTATACTTAACAACAAAACTTGTAAGTATTAAGCAAGTAAATACTTTTCATATTATATCCCCCTTCATGGGTAATTTGATACATGGATCGTACTCAATTTTGAAAACCATTTGTTTTAAAAATTTGAGCAACCTGGCTCTGATACCAATTGTGGAAACCGTAGAGGGGGGGGGGGTGAATATGTTTCCATTTAAAAACTTAAAAACTTTTTGTATCTAACACCAGATCAAGTGTGACGTAATATGAAAAGTGTCAACAATGATCATACAACATCTAGAGATGGTATAAAGTAAACTACAACACAAACACAATCAAACCAAGACACAAACATAATCAACATAATATAAGCAACAAACCACACAAACATAAACGCAATGCAAATATAAATATAAAGCGATAAAGACTAAAATAAAAGTAAAGAGATAAGTAAAGAAGGCGCAAACCGGACACGATGATTTATAGTGGTTCGGTCACGAAGCTCCTCTTCGCCCTACTCCACTCCCCGAGTACCCAACTCGAGAGTTACTTCACTAATCAACAAACTCCCTTCTTGGCGGAGAAAACCGTACAACGTCACTTATCCTTATTTCTGACACTAAGCTAAATGTCGAGTACTAATCTTAGCTAGTACCAATCTACCATGATCCACATGATCCTTACTACTTCACACAATCAACACTCTTGACTCGATCTACCTGATCTACCCTTGATCCACTTGATCAGTGGGCTACAAGAGATCTCCAAGATCTCAACAAGATCACAATGATCTACTCTCACTTGACTCGATCTACCTAATTCTACCCTTGATCCACTTGATCAACTCACAAGCTCACAAGCTACAAGAGATCTCCAAGATCTCAACAAGATCATAATGATCCACACAAACTAACTTAAACAAGATGATAGACAACTCGATGTATAGCAAGATACAACAAGCGCGTAACAAATGTTACGAGTGCACTAGACTAACACTATAACACTTTGTATCCTTATGATACTATGTGTTCTTCTCTTGCACTAGTAGAAGAATGAAGGTGATCTCTTGGTTGGATGAAAGGATCATTCTTAAACAAACTAAGACTCTCTAAATGATCAAAGAAAGTGATCTAAATAAGAAGGGATTAGACAAGAGAAAACTAACTGAAAAAATCAAGTTGGAAGTGTAAAATGGTCCACTATTTATAGGCAAAGAAAAAACTAGCCGTTACGTACAGACGGTACCACTAAATACCCGACCGTACCACTAAATTTAGTGGTACCGTGGTACCGTCCCAGACAGGGACGCTCTAAATTTTGTTTTTAGTGGTGAAAGTTTATTTGGGAGAGTTTGGAGCTGATTTGGGGGGAGGGGGGGAAATAGTTGTTGGTGATTTTAAACTTATTTTTCTAAATAAAACATTTCTTTTTAATTCAAAAATAATTTGTAAAATGTATTTTTTTGATAAAATATTTTGTCAAATTAAAAATGTGAAGTTTAGAACAAAAAATTTATTTCTTTGATCATCCGTCAAGTTTAAATTTGTTTGTTCATACCTTGAGTGATTTACATCAGGTTGAGAATCTACGACTCTATTGAAGCATACTTAAGACGTCGAGAGATGTTGATGTAAGTATGCATTGATGATTTGTGTTTACAAGTAACTTGCACATTTTACGTTATGTATTACAAGTTACATGTTTGTCATTATTAAAACCTAAGAAACCGTTTAGTTTAAATATCGTAATATTTGCACTAACAAAACATTGAAAAATCGTAAAATATAAATAAATGTTTTTACGATTTATTTGTATTAGCAAAATCTTTGGATTTTTGAGTGAGAAATGAGTGAAAGTAGGTGAAAATTTTCGAGAAATTTGTGGCTATTTTGTATCATGTCCCAGGGATGGCGCCATGTTTACGTACGGTATGTAAATCGGATTAGAGATGGGATGGGAATGGTTTTGTTGTTTGGTTTTTCGTGTTGAACAGTAAGGACCCGATGAGATTGATCTATATCAAGAAGCTCGGGTAACACTTAAAGAAGAACTATGCTGCACTGCTATGATGCAGTATTTGCCCAAGTGTGTGAAAAACTTATGTGATTGTGTGTGTTGCTCTCTTTTTATAGAGAGGCTTTGTAGGGTTTAGACTTGAACCTTTTGATGATGATCAACGACTGCTAGAGAGCCAGGTGTCGATAATCTAGGAGCAGACAAGGAGGACAGATGTCATTCGTCCTTTAGCTCATACGTAGCGGTGCTTGTTGTGCGTCCCCACTGTGTGATGTCAAATGGTACATCCCTGAGATGTCTTTCCAGGCTCTACGTGGCCTAGGATTTAAGCCGGGCTTTTATCAAGTTTTGATGGCCTTGATGATAGGCTTGATTCGAGCGTGTAATTAGTGGGCTTAGGCCACTAATATTGATATGCTATCAATTATATTCCCAAAAACCATGATACACATAATATCTAAAATACATACAAGATTAAAGACCCAACCCCAAAAAACCGTCCCTCATCTTAGTAAGAAAAAACAACTTCTCACATGAGATAAATTAATGAAACACCAGCTGCCAGATGACTCAAACCTCCGTGCAATAGTCGTGTGGGAAAAAAATGGGATATTCATTATCTATATTTACTAAAATATGGAAGTCTACTATCCATTGATCCAGTAAGCTCTATTTTAGCACTAAATTAAATCCATTAACCCAATATACTTCTTTTAGCACTATATTACAACTAGGGGTGTCTGTCGGATCGGGTCAACCCGACCCGAACCCGAACCCGATCGGGTCGGGTCTAATCGGGTCAAAAAATTTAATCGGGTCAAATTGACCCGACCCGATAACCCGATAGCGTTATCGGGTCGGGTTTCGGGTTAAATAAAAATTGTTATCGGGTTATCGGGTCAACCCGATAAGACCCGATAACTCGATAGCTGCTATAATTGTCAAGAATGCGATTGTGGAGGCTGGGACATTGGTTGCCAGTTTCACGTTCTCAGTCATCAAGATGAAAATGTCAAGACTTCAAGTCCATCTATGCTTTGTGCTACATCAGATCGTCTTGACCTTTGTTACCAGGTACTTGCAGCTTTACTTTTTCAGGATCATTCCAACTGAAAGTTATCTTTGGCTGCTATTATATTAGTACATCCACAGACACTAAACTTACAATATACTCCATATGTATTTTTAACTCTTGTGTTTTAGCTACATATGAATATTATATATTGAAATACTTTCATAATATCTTAAAGTGCTTAATAATAGTGCTTCAGTTGAACTAATCCTAACTCCCAAATTTGAGACAAACCTTTTTATCTGTTACTATTAGACACAAAGTTAATACGCTTGTACTAGAACTGTTGAGAAATTTGCTAGAATCATATCTGATCAGTTGCTGTGATTACAGGTAGGACCTAAAAACAAGTGTAACTTTAGGTTGGTGTCACTCGAGGATGGACTTCACTCGCTTGAATATGATCCATCAATGTCATTGCTTCAAGCATTCTCCATCTGTGTAGCAGTTGTAAGTAGCCACAAGTTAACTCACATGTTTCAAGTCAATTACGTTCCAGATTCAGAAAACTTGTCCAAACACGTAACGACAGGTGACGAGAAAGCAAAAATTCAGGAGGAATTCATTTCAAAACCGCCAGCATCACCTGTTAGTAGGGTATAGTCTTAGAATCTATATTAGTTTAGAGATAATAATCGCTTTGTATGTCATGGGATAGAAAGAAGGTAAAAAGTGCAGGTTATCCGTTTACATATAGTTGATATAATACTGATATTGTAACGGCTTTTAGTTCATGGCCGGGAACAAAGTTTCGTGTTACAAAGCTGTAACAAAAAGCTATGGACATGTATGATCATTGAGGCACTTTCACGTCTTTAAACAGAAACATTTTGCGTCTTATTTATGAGATGGATGATCAGTAAGATCTGTTGTTTTACTTGCTATATAAAGGCTTTATACTATCGGGTCACCCGATAACCCGAATCACCCGACCCGACATAACCCGACCCGACTACCACCCGAACCCGATAACCCGAATCCTTATCGGGTCGGGTGTCGGGTGAGTTTTTAAAAAATCCAAACCCGACTCAACCCGACCCGACTAACCCGATAACCCGATAACCCGACCCGATAACACTTCTTTTTACCCTAATTACAACCAATAAAAAACATTTACATCAAAACATAATTTTTAAATAGTTATTTACGGAAGCCAAAATTGCGACACTGAGAAAATACAAAGATCAATAAGAGAATAATTTAGGACAAATATCATACTTAGATTGGCTTCACCGCAACGCACGACAACCTAATTTCTCATTAAAAAACATTCAATCAATACATTAAATGAGATTGTTCAAAACATATCAATACATAATAGTACTAATTAAGATTAAAGGTATATTAGTAATTATATTTTTTTCTCATTTTAAGTGTTTTAAGTACAATTATACACTCTTCATATGTAGTAAATACATGTTTATTTTTTTTTATTTTATTTATTTATTTATTTTTTTAATTATATATATATATATATATATATATATATATATATATATATATATATAATATATATATATATATATATATATATATATATATATATATTTTGGAAAGCCCTTAGTCCAACAAGTGACTTCAGGGCATTGGTCACGGTGCATTAATTCATCACGAATTTTCTTTTTAAATTAAAAATTGAATTTAATACGCATTTATTAAACTTATAAATTACATTCATTAATTGTTATTTTTAATTTAATTTAATAAGCATAAAATTTTCTTAAATAATCATCTTAACGAATGTCTTGAGGGCACTGGTTAAACAATTCCTTAATACAAAATTCGTTCGATCATAACACACGGATATAAATTAGTTGACTCCATTTCTTTACCGTATTTACCGAGTGACAAACAACCGTGCATGAAATTTTTTCCACTTAGACTGGACGAAGTGGTGTTACACTCACCATTTGGTGAGTGACCCACGAGCAACCCAACCGAAACATCAAACCAAAGTCACGGCCATTTTGTGCAGGTATGGTGAGTTGTTCACAACAAGTGGAAGGCTGATAACGTGGGACCCAAAGAGAAATCAATGTTTTTTTTTAATTTGTTTTGTGAGTGTGTGTGGAATATTTAGTGAGGTATATTTTGTATAAAGTGGGTATTTTAATGAAATGTGAGATATGGTGACCAAAACGGATGTATGGTGAGTAGGAGTGAGTGAAAGTGAGAGGAGAGAGAAAGCTGAGGTGGCGGTGACTGAGTCACCAACAACTACTTTCAGCCTTAGAAGATATGTTCCAAACTGACCTCATTGCAACGCTCGAATTGTATAATCCTGGTTTAATAACATAAGACTAAACGGAGTGGTGCTCAACTCACCACTTGGTGAGTGAGTCACTCACGCCCCACCCAAAACACATAACAAAAGTCACGGCAAAAATGAGATGGTTTGGCGAGTTACTCACCAATGTTTATCATTGACAATCTTGGGCCCCACTCTTGTTTTATTTTTTTATTTTTTTTATTTTGTTTGTGAATGTGTGGAGAGTATTTAGTGGGATATATTTTGTATAAAATTGGTATTTTAATGAAAGGTGAGGTATGGTGACCGAAACAGATGTATAGTGAGTGAGAGTGAATGGAAGTGAGAGAAGAGAAAAAGCTGAGGTGACGCTGACTAAGTCGCCCACTACTACTTTCGGCCTAAGCCGTAGAAATCCTCAAATTCATGCATAAAAAACGTAGAACGAAACCTAGTTGAAAGAGTGCGTTTGCATTTTCTTATGTAGACGGTAGACCCTATATTTATGTGCCTATCTCTTTCGTCTCTCAATTTTAATTTTTTCTAAATTTAGTTTTAATAATAAAAAAACAAATAAATTTCATACAATCGTAAGTTTTTTCTCTTCTACATATGTTTCAAAATGCTTATACTCATTCTTAAATTCTATTTGCAAACCAAACCCAATGCTATATACTACATTCAAAAGGATCTAGTTAGGCCGAAGGGAGTGGGGCTACCCAGAGATGGGGCGACTCGCGCCATGTGACGGCTAGTCAGCAGGTTGGGTAGCCTCAAAAAATAGTGTGGGTGGTGTAGCAGGCGATCCAGAGGCAAATATAATTGTTCTCCGGAAGAAGCAGACAAGAAGCAGAGAAAAAGCAGAGAAGAAGCAGACATGAATAGGCGATACAAATAGGACGCCTGAGGGGCTAATCGCCCAAGAGGGACGGTGTGCTAGGCGATTTAGGGGCGATAAGGGGGCTAATCGCCTATGGAGACGCTTCATACCCTTTAGCCTTATGGCCCAAGAATAAAATAAACACGGACGCCCAGGTGTATCACATTTCTTGAATTCTTTAAACTTAAAATCTATTATAAAAAAAATACAAACAAACTAATTTACAAAAGGAAACTTGCATCTTTCTAATTTACAAATATGCATATTAACAAACTACCTTTAGAATTCAATAAAATTCAAAATCAAATCACAATCTCAATTTCTTTATAAACTAACCATATATATAAAACATCCCCACTGTTGTAAAATATTACTTATAGGCTTATGTCTATTCATCTAATCTTTAGTAACAAGTTAGGTTTAGACTATTAACCTTATAAATAGATCCTACTTGTAACCTCTTAGAATGATTATATATAAATAAGAATTCTCTCTTCTCCTTACATCTCTCTTTACTTTTGTTCATTACTTTCACAACACGTTATCAGCACGCTCTAAAACCATTAGATTTGTCAAAGACGTGTGACAATATCAAACAAACTTTCTTCGTGACACGCATGCAGGTCAGTACCGATCTCTTTTAGTATTAACACTTATAGTCAAATGTTTTTATTAGCTAGATCTCAAATTATGTTATAAAACGAGATAGGCGACTTACGCCGCGTTGCGGGCGTGCTTGTTTTTTGGCTAATGTTTTAAATGGCTGAAAAGTAATTAAAATAAACAGTTGTATAATATTAATAAATGCAACGTTACAATATAAGTGCTAATGTTTATTTGGCTAAGATTTTATTAAATGGCTGAAAAGTAATTAAAAAAAACAGTTGTATAATATTAATAAATGCAACGTTACAATATAAGTGCTAATGTTTATTTTATTAAACATTTTTGTTTTTTTTTTTGTTTTTTTTAAATGTGTTTGAATGTTTTTTTTATAAGATGTTTAATTTTTTTAGCTAAGATTTTTTTATTTATAATTCTAATTTTTTTTTTTTTTTTTTTTTTTTTTTTTTTTTTTTAATTTTTTTATTGCATTGTGTTGTTGCATGGGGAGTGTAACTGAAAGAGGTCTTGTGTGAATTTTTCATAGTTCTTTGGAAGATTTAACATTCTGATAAATATCAAAGAGAGAATCGGACATACCATGAAAAATTATCTCCGCTTATATAAGGAACGCATTTTTTTTAGGATTTCCTTATCTATTATTATAACCTAAAAGCATTTTCATAATTATTTTAGATCTCAATCAAAGAATGGCTTCTTTGCCGCACATTGAACAACTGAAGGAGGCTTGTGGGTCGGATCGACTTCAAGATTGTTTTAGGTTTTTCTTTGGTCAGGAGAGGGCTGAGCTGGAAATATTGATTCAACGTATTGGAGAATTATGTGATGAGTTGCGCATCACTGCTGAGAACCGTCAAGCGTTGATTGCTGAAACTCAGACTTTTAGTCCATTTCATGAAGTGGCTGGGGATGTGCTTGAGTCTATGGATGAGACTGTGGATAGACATGCTAGGATGTTGGAAGGTTTGGTTGGTGTGCTTGATTTGGCAAGAGAAGGAAGGCTGGAGAAGGATCATCATATAAATGCTATAGATCTTCATGATTGGGTTGCTGTCTTTTGCTAGAATGTTTATGTTTGACCTATGTGTAAGCCTTTGGGCGAATTTTGGGGAGGTACTGAATATGCCTCTATGTATGGATGAACTTTTATAGCTTTTATGTATAAATATAAGTGTTATTATCTACTTTAATTTGTTTTGTTTTTCCATTATCTATTTTTTTGTTTTTCGATGTGTTACATGTTTGCAACCTGTATAACATGGTTTTGTTTTTTGTCTTGCTTGATATATTTGGAAGTTGACTTATGTTAGAACACTGAGATAACTGATTTGGGAGCTACATGTTGCACCAAAGAGCAAGCCTACTATTTATTTAATGTTAAAGTCACGCGCATATATGCGTTATACAAAAGAGATAATGAGTTAACTGTTCTATGGCAGAGGTTTGCGTACATGATTGGTGCTAAGTAGTAGTGATATATATTTACATAATTTATTGTGTTTAAAGCATATGAAAGTAGTGCGCACGTACGTAGACTATATTATACATAGATGATCTGCCATGTTCTGTTGCATCTGTGGCTTGAAAGCTTGCAATGATTATTTTTTTTTCTGGGTTTTTTTGGTGGTGGTGGTGTGGCTGCATCTTTGTTTTGTGTGAAAAGGGATTTCCTAGTAGTTTTTTTTTTTTTTTTTTTTTTTTTTAGGTTGGGCTGTGGATTTTGATAGTTCAGGTAAATGGGTGTGTTGTGTTGGTGGTGTAGTCTGATTTTCTTTGGGTTGAACTGTTCCACTTCCCTCGGCGTCGGTAGCAAGCCGTTCTGTTATTGATGGTGTATTGTCCCAACATGTATCGAGAATGAAAAGTTGCTTTTCTTTTGTGCTTTCTGGGTCAAAGTGAAGTTGAAAAATCTTTGTTTTCCTTGCAGAGAAAGCAATTCCGTTGGGTAGTCATAGGGACTTTGGTCAGGCATGGGTTGCAGCAATTCTTTGCAATCCTTTAGCAGCGAGTTTGCTTCATTGCTAAAACATGTCATTGTTACATTGGCAGTACCATCGGACAGTTGTACTCTGAAGCAATAGCTGTGTAAAAAATATATAGAATGCTTTTTAATAAAGAAACTTATTTGTCATAAAAAGTTGGTTATATATATTAGTCTAGGAATGCGTGAATATTGTGGTTCACCTGTAAGATATGTCGCTTTCAGAGGTTGGCTGGCTGCAATGGGTGTGTGCGGAAAGCGTTGAGAGATCTTGCGTTTACAGTCATGGCATTTCTTGAAAAACCATTCTCTTGTTGTATCGATGTTGTCAATTGTAGCAATGACAGTAAACCGGACATTCTGTTTTACAAAAATATAAACTGTGTATCAGTGTTTTAATTGATTATGGTTGTACTGCAATTGCTGATTACCTGTTGGTTGTGTGGATTTTCGCTAACCAAATCTGCTAGGGTCACTCGGTTTCTTAACTTTTCTTGAAGCGGATCTGCACACCTTTCATGCTGGACATTGAGTATTGCTGGTGGATCAATGAGCTGTTTGTACCTGTATCATTAATCGTTGTGAGTCTAGTTTCTTTTAAAATTTTAAATTCAATATTACTTTTTTATTTTGTTGACTTACACACTACGGATTTCATGGCATTCAGGTATGTCTGGGTTGAAATAGTAAGCTGTTGCAGGTGTGGCTGAAAGTTGTAGGCCTGCGTTATTTTAAGGAGATGGTAAGCAAGTGAGCTAAAAAGGTCAATTATAAGTTCAGAGTAATAATGTTACCTCCATAGTTTTTTACAAAGCATGAATTGACCGCTATGATCACTGGTTGTTCTGCTTTTTCATATTCTATTTTCTTAAAATCGTGAGCATCTTGATTCCATAAAGTAAAACGGACTGTGTGGCTACTGTTAGAACGACAAAGAATTTGTAAGAGTAAATCTAAAAATGCACTTTTAAAGATAAATGGTGGATACATACTCTAAATTTTGAATACCAATGTCTCTCCAAACAGCTGAATCTTTCTTGCTTTGAGTGATTGCTGTATTCCAGTTACATACTGGACACAACCGATATAATCTGTAAATAGTAGGACCGAATTAGAGATCTATTAGCTATACTTGTTTTATATGTGCATGTATTGCATACCTGTTAGTAGGCCTTCTTTTACATCTACTTTTGAATAAAGTTCTCGATAGTGGCTGAAGTTGAAATAATGATTTGGGAAGCTTGTATCTGGTATAGGCTTAATATCTGTGTGTGTTCCGAAAACTAATGAAAGTGAGTGAGGGACAACCTGCATCCATGTTCTTGCAGGCTGAAAGCCAAAGCCGGTTATCCTGTAAGTTTTGCTAATCTGAAGGATGGCATCAAATTTGTTTTTTTCACGTAAGTTAATGTTTGCCTGTATAGCTTCACCCTGCAAATAGAACGGTAACCAACAAATTTAATTTCATAGAATATGAGAGTGTGAAATTCTGTAGTTGGATGATAGAATAGTGGTGTATACCTGTTGATCAATTAACATGCAACAGAATAGTACCGGTTTCCCTTGCTTGTTTGTTGGTGTCCATTTTCGGTATACTTTTACACATATAGCCTTATCAGTATCTGATTCTTTTATGTTGGCAAGGCTGATGTCTTGTGATCCTGTGACAACCTGTTTCCCTACAGAGATGGAAGATGTAACTGTAACACCCCCAAAATTTTAAAATAGCAGCGGAAGTTTAATTAGGGTGTTACTGTGAGGATCGAAAACAAAAATAATAGAAAACAGCCTAAGAAGGCATTTTTAATTTATATAGGTCCATAATACAAATTCAGTTACAAAGCGTTACATCAGAGTGCTAAAGTTTCTCCAAAGAAACATCATTTTAACTGAATTACAACTTTATTTTACACCTTTATTTAAGATAGGGTACGCCTGCTCCATGCCTTGCTTTGCTCCACTAGTTTCCTGAGATACATGCTTAAAAGTCAACATATTGTTGAGTGAAATCATGGAGTTTGAAGTTCAAATATCAGTTCGATTCACAAGTAGGATTGTATTTGAGATACAATCAGTTTAAAAGTTGATATCGCAGTTCATATATTGCCCTAAGTCTCATGACACGCAAACGTTAACAAAGTACCGCATAAACGGAGGTGTTCATCAAATTAATGATGAAGGTTTTGCCCTCGTGTAATAGGTGATTTGCCAATTCCTATTTCTCTCAAATATAATGTATCGCGACTAATACGACTAGCAAAAGCATTCCGTCCAAGTATTAGTGGGATAGGTCGTCAGCCTCTAATAGATCTATTCATTATATTCGCGTTCACCGCAGTGATTAATGGCTCATGATAAAGGGTCTTGTGGCAATAAGGTAACTTAGGCATATATCAAGTCAGGTAGCATACAGGAAAAATACTTGTGATCTGTTTATAGCATGTATCCCCCTCACGGAGTTTAAAAAGTATAAAGAGTTTAAAAAGTGAGGCCATGACTCACCTTAAGCGTTACTGGTGATGGTGAAAGTAAACTCAGAGGTGATTATAACAACTTCGATACGGAACCTGGTAAATATATAAATATCTGAGAATCTGACTAATTTCTAGTGGTGTGTGTGTATGAATGGTGAATCGTGAATAACTAATGATATGCAACGATCTGATCGTTGAAAGTGAAGGTGTTACTTTTCTGAATGATGCTACATATATGATTATTGTGTTCGTGCTCTCGTAAGGTTATATCTTTAAAGAGTGAATGAATGCTATGAAATATTAACTCGAAATGTTTCTAATGTTACTAAGTATCGAAAATTAACTAATATGCAAACAGAATGTGTAAAAATGCATATGAGGTAAAGGTGTGGTACAAAAATGAAAAATAAAATAACAATGTCAAGTTATAACAGTTGGTCCTTGTTCTTTCCAGATTTTACATCTTTTACCCTAACTGTGGCTCGCGTTTCGTCGTTAGTCCTCGTTAAGTTCATAGTCCAAAATAGTCCAAAAATTGTCCATATGTCCATATAAGGCTTGGTGTTCAATGGTATGTCAATTTAAGTCCTCTATAAACTGTTTTCACAGCTTCAGTCCATAAGTTTCATAGTTTGGCAGGTTTAGTCCTTCTAGTCAAAGTGCGTTACATTTTTAGTCCTTTTTGCATAAAAATAATGGGAAAAATATTCTGAAAATTTCTATCACTTTATTAAGTTCATTTTAACTTATTTCAATTGCTTATTCCAGTAAAGAGCTTATTTTTGTATTAATGGGCCAGTTAACGAGTCAACCTAAGGCCCGTTAAGAATTTTTGAGGCGAGGACGTGTAAACTGTTTTGGGCCTGTAATTGGGCTATTTTTATAAATCTGAAAATGTATCACATGGGCCTAGTGGGCTGGTCTAACGCCATTTCTTGTTGGGCTTGATATAGTCCAAACCGGAAAAATAGTTTAAGGTTATATTAATTTTTGAATTTTCACATGAGTCCTATCGAGTGATAACCAAAACGAATTAATTTAAGCGTGTTTAAGAGCTTGTGAGTTCGAGATTAAAACATGAAAGGTGTAGTTTCCTAGGCCTTTATTTGGGCTGAGCAAAAATATGTATACGTTACTTTCACGAATTCGAAGTAAACAGATCATGAGTTTGACTGGTCGCAAGTTTTAAAAAATGAAAAACTCTATATATTTCTAAGTGTTTTATACTTTGTCGATTAGCATTTAAAATGGTTCATTTAGAGTGTCGAGATGAACTTGTGGGTAAAATCTTAAAATACGAAAGATGTTCTTGGCCAGGTCGACAATCGTGATAAGCAATAATATTGGTTTGTTACGTTCTCCAATACGAAGTTAATTAAATGAACTTTGGCCTATCGAGACATGTTTATGAAAGGAAAAACACTTTAGTTTATTTTTGAATACTTGTGCATCACATGAGAGTAGTGATTTGATTTAACTATTTTAAAGCTAGTAAGTGAGCTTATTTTAACAAAGTACAAACGCGACTTATTTAGTTAGCAAGGTGGTCTTTTAGTTCGTGTAATATTGTAGGTGGGTCGTTAAGTGGCTTTTAGTTTTACTGAGCCGTTTATGTGGCGGTCTAGAGCAGTCTTCTGGGTTATTAAGACTTAGAGTTTTTCTTTAAGTTTTCTTAGTATATGGTACGCGTGAGATATGATCAGTAGAGTGGTCGAATGAGTATGTGTGCATGCAACAAGTTTTTAAAAGTGAGGGTGGTGTGAGTTGTGTTTCTCAAGCCTTCATAGTGAAGACATGTTATGTTGTTGTGAGTTACATGAGTTCGTATATGCGACTATAAAACTACATACGTTCGAGTAAGTGTGTACATAATACATAAAATGTTATTTAACGTGTAAGTAGTATGTAGAGTGATTTCTAACTCGTTCACAGTGTGGGTTGTCGCATGTGGGTTTCATGCAATTTACTTAAGTAACATAAACATATTAAGTAACATGATGCGTTCGAATAGATGAATATATGTGCCATGCATGAGAATCTATCTATCTTGACTATAGGCTACAAAAGAAATAGAGTACGTTCGAGTTTAATAAGGTACATGCAAGTTATGAGTGAGTGACATTTTCATGTAAAGAATGAAGAGAGGGTAAGCACATACCACACCTTAGAAAAGATAGTGAAGAGGCTGTGGTTGTTCGAACGAAGCACAAGGAGAGACAGTGATCTTGTAACTATTCGAAAATGTTTTATATGCTTTAACTTCAACTTGATTTGCTCCCCAACTCTCGACAGAAAGCTACTAATCTTTTTAAGGAATGTTTTGAGAGTGAAAGAAAGTGATAGGTGGGTAGGGTAATGGGAAGATTGGATGGGTTATTTTATAGACGAAATATCTCACACATTTACCTTGACCATATAATTAATCATTGAAGATACTGTGTTAAGAGGACACCTATGTAGCTTTGCTGTCCTAGGTTGAGTGTGAGATTGATATTGGTAGTTGAGGTTTTGTATTCTAGCTTTTGGAATGTTTCTTTATTCGGTTTGGTGTTAACATTGGCTCAACGATTTAACTAGCGAGCTACAAGTTTATTTCTAGCCTCATGTCCCACTCTTACACGTATAATATCATTAAGAAAAGAGTTTCGAGGTTGTAGTAAAAATCAGGATTCATAACGGGTAGGTTTTGGCTTTGTGTTTACTCGGTTTTGTTGAAAATGGGACAAACAAAATGACTTTCGTTACTGTGGCATTATTCGACAATCATGTCTGGGAATTGGTACAAAAGGAGTTTGCTAGGTGGTGATTTTAATGGCGTAAAAATATGTAAGGGCTATGTTCGATACTTTAAAAATACGAGTGGGTTTTTGAAGAGGGTTGTGATCGGGTTTTAGAAGAAAACAAAGGAAAAGAAAAGAGTAAAGTGGGTGTGGTGATGGGCTGCGTGGGTTCGATGGGTTGTGTGGTCTTGATGGGCCGAAATTATTAAGGGTCCGGTTGGTTTTGTAGTTTAGAATTAGGATTAGTGTATTAGGTGTAATAATTTTGGTTAAGTGTATTTGGTGTAATTGATTTTGTGTTAAACGTATTATAATAGATATGTTAAGTTTTATCGTGAGTGTTGTCACTTGTCGTTGCTCGTGAAAATGTGTTGTTGCGTGGGAAGTGTTATCTCAAGTTCGGTGTATATATATATATATATATATATATATATATATATATATATATATATATATATATATATATATATATTATATATATATATATATATATATATATAAAATGCACGGCGATATTAATAAATGATAATAGAAAAGTTTAAATTTCCCCGTAAAAATGGGCTTTATTAAATGGTAATACAAGATTATCACTAATCACTAAGATTAACTACAAAGGTTTTTCGTAGAATCCTACAGTACTCCTCCCTCATTCTGAATTCCGTCCCGGAATTCAAGTCTGAGATAGCTAATAAGAGTGGTTTACAGAATAGGTGGGGATATTTTTAACGAATTTGGTCTTCGCGTTCCCATGTGTATGTCGGTCCCCTCTTGGAGTTCCATTTTACTTTCACAATGGGAATACGGTTTTGCTTAAGTTGCTTCACCTCTCTATCCATTATTTCCACGGGTTCTTCTGTGAACACAAGTTTGTCGTCCAGTTTAATCTCTTTCAGCGGAATAACGAGAGTCTCGTCCGATAGGCATTTCTTAAGTTGGGATACGTGGAATGTAGGGTGTACCTACTGAGTTCTTCTGGAAGTTCTAATTTATAGGCAACTGGGCCAATCCTCTCGAGGATTTTAAATGGTCCAATGTACCTTGGGTTGAGTTTTCCACGCTTTCCGAAGCGTATCATTCCCTTCCAGGGCGAAACTTTTAGCATAACTCTATCTCCAACTTCAAACTCCATGGGTTTCCTCCTCACGTCTGCATAACTCTTCTGTCTGTCACGAGCGGCTTGGAGACGATGTTTGATTTTGAATATTTTCTCTGTCGTGTCGCGGATTAGTTCTGGTCCGGTAAGCTGCATGTCCCCAACTTCAGTCCAGCAGATAGGTGATCTGCACTTTCTCCCATAAAGTGCTTCAAAAGGTGCAGCCTTTAAGCTAGCGTGGTAACTATTGTTGTATGAGAATTCAACCAATGGTAAGTGTTTGTCCCAACCTTTTCCGAAGTCAAGTACACATGCTCTAAGCATATATTCCAAGGTTTGGATTGTCCTTTCACTTTGTCCATCAGTTTGAGGATGATAGGCGGTGCTCATGTCCAATCGAGTACCGAGAGCTTTCTGTAGAGATTGCCAAAATTCTGAGGTGAATCGGCTGTCTCTATCTGAAATGATGGAGATTGGGACTCCGTGTCGGATTATGATTTCTTTGAAATACAACTGAGCGAGTGTGTCCAACTCGTCAGTTTCTTTGATAGGCAAAAAATGAGCTGATTTAGTCAAGCGGTCGAAGATAACCCAAATGGTGTCATATCCGGTCGACGTTCTTGGTAACTTGGTAATAAAATCCATAGTGATTCTTTCCCATTTCCAAACTGGTATCTTAGGTTGTACAAGAAGTCCAGATGGCTTTTGGCTTTCAGCCTTGACCCTTGAACAAGTCAAACACTTCCCAACATATGTTGCAATGTCGGCTTTTGGTATGTGCTTATTCACATACCTTTTCTTGACCAAAACCGGACCCAAAAAGACCAAAAACTAACCAAATTGCCAAAAGATATTGTGTTTTTGTGTTTTTGATTGTGCAGGAATGGATATTGCAAAAATGGACAAAATCAAGTCAAAACCAGGAAAAACGAGCACGAGATATGGAAAGGATATTTACAGCCGAAGCCGGGAATGCTATTTATGCTCAAAAGTCAAAATCAGCCCTCAGAGTCTCACCAAATGACAAGAATGATCCTTGGATTTATTTTGGTAAATTGGCAAAATCAGCCCCCTGAGTTTCAGAAAATACACAATTGGTCCCTATAATTTTAAAACTACAAATCCTAATCTCTAGAACCTTTTTACCCGGATTTAATCCAACATACAAACCCATCCCTCAAACCCAATGATACCAAAACAAGCCCACCTTGTTATATTATTAACCCGAGCCCAATTTCTATTATTAAACCCTTGGTCCAAACCCGAAAACCAACCCACCGACCCAACAAATAACCCGGAAGTCAAAAGATAATAAATACCGGTCAAATCCCTTTTACCCGCCCCCCTTTCTATCTTTTAACCCAGAAAAGTACTGTGCCTAGAACCCTAGTTTTACCCCGTACACTTTTTCACTGAGATTAAGGGCAATTAAGTCCAATCATTGGATGCCAGAGTGTCAGAGGACGCACGAATGGACACATGGCAGGCTACTATTGGACCGAACACCTCACAATATTTGATCTAATGGCTGAGTTTGATTGAGTAGCATTCGAGATTGATCTGAGGGTTGATATGAGCTCAAGAGGTGCGGATTGCCAACGTGTACAAGCCTGGAAGCTTCATTTCGAGCCTATAAATAGAGACCTCCTCCTTCATTAGTGTTTGTCCAATTTTTCATGTCTTTAGAAAATTGTTACCATTTTAATTTCTTTGTCATTTACTGTTTTTCGTAGTGTAACTTTTAAATTCAAGTTGTAATTTCAATTTCAGTCTTGTAATCTTGGTTTTATTAATGAAAGTTTTATTTTAGTCCTATTTTGATTCTATTCCCTTTCAATTGTTATTCTGATATTAGATTATTGTATTTGTCAGTAGCTTATTCTAATCATTTTCAGCCTAGTTTAGCTTTTTATTCAAAGTTGTTTTAGAAAATCCAAAAATATTGAAAAAACACTAAAAAAATCCAAAAATAATTCAAAAGCCCAGCTTCAATAAGCTGTTTTATCAATATTACTAGCTTATATAAGCTCAGTAGCTTATAGTAAGCTTTTGTTGTGTTCAAATCTGAATTTATCTCAAAAATCACAAAAAGTCAACAA
This sequence comes from Artemisia tridentata subsp. tridentata, assembly GCA_021014915.2. NCBI lineage: Eukaryota > Viridiplantae > Streptophyta > Magnoliopsida > Asterales > Asteraceae > Artemisia > Artemisia tridentata. The sequence goes on from CP139501.1 coordinate 92,627,438, forward strand.
AAGTCAACTGTTGAAGGAAGAACATGATTCTGGACTAATTTCTGGTAGATCAAGCTTATTCTGGAAGAGCTTGGCCTATCTAAAGATAGGCTTCATAGGAAAACCTCTCTGTTCTTGCTGAGGGGTGATTTTGTAAGTTCACTTCATTTTTAGTTCAAATTTCTGCATATTACTTGATCAGCCTGATTTCATGTTTATTGCTTGTTGTTCTTTGATTGTTAGTGGTTAAGTAACTTAGGTAATCATAGAATATTTGATAGTTTAGCTTAATTCAGTAAGTTGAAGTTGTTTTAGTATTTTCAGAATTTAAGAGGGTGTTTGGCATAGTAACTATTAGAGGTCATATAGTTCATATACTGTTAATGTGCAAGATCCTGAGGTTTAATCTAGCTTATGTTAGGTAAATTAAACTGTTAGTGTAGGGAGTTAGGTTGATTTGAGGGTATTTGAGGAATTTGAGTTGGCTAGTGCATTATAAGATCCAAACTGCCTTCCATAAGCTCAGCATAAGCTGAGCTTATTTGAAGTCTCACTTTGGCATTTTTGAGGTGCTCTTAGGTGTAAAAGTCAGTGTGCAAAGGTTGGTTCACTTTGGTCAAGGTTTACACATTTTTGCGCCACTTTTCCAAACCTGCTGTCTCAGGAACTTTAGTGCAGACCTGCACTAATTGTCTGCTGTACTCAACCACTTAACAGCTTAATCTCTTGGGATTTTTACATGAAATTGAATTTGTAAGTAGCTTATAGAGTTGGCTTTAGATTTCTGAGATTGGATTACAATTTATGGCTTATTAGAGAGCTTATTGATGATCTGCAATTAAGCCCCTTAGTCTGTGCAGACCTGCAACCATTTTTGTGTTCATATCCCATCTGTTTTAAGCATCAAAGTAGGGTTGCAATTAAAGTTAAAATTTGGGCATCTTGTGTTTTAGAGTAGTTTTCCATATAAGCTTTCTAGTTTTTCTTCTGGATTTACCAATTAAGGTCTGGATTGGCTTATTTTTCTGCTGCAAATAGGACATAGAAGCTGTTTGGAATCTGTTTTGAAAATAAGCTGTGCAGCAGCTTATAGGTTTATATCTTTGGCTTATTTGTGTTCTCTGAGTTGTTTTAAGCTTAAAATAGTGTGCTCATCCAGTATTGAGCTTTTGATAATTTCTGGAACTCATTTGCTTATTTTTGGCTTATTTCATAAGTGCTTATTTGACTGTTCAGCTTATTTTGGCTTATTCACTTTCTGAAATTATTTTTCATAGATTAGTAATTTAATTTTAGAATTACTCAAAAAATTTTAGATTTTTCCTAGTTGTTTTAATATTTTTAAATCATTTAAATTGTTTTATTTAGTTTTTAATTCATAAAAATTTCATAAAAAGTTAAAAAAATATTTTTCTTTTTCCAAAAATTTTCTTTTATCAGTTTTAATATAGGAAAATTATTTTTATATTTTAGGTTTTAAATTTTAGAAAATCACTTTTTATTTACGTTTTAAATTTCGTCGCGTAACGTTTTTAAATTTAATTTTCGTGTTTTTTAGGATTACATGCTTAGTTTACTTGTACCCTTAGCATAATTAGTTGTTTACTTTTATTATTTCATTATTCGTAGTATAAAATCACCAATCATCACTCTTTTTACACCATTCACCACACATATTCGACAAACGTAACGACAACTCGAATTCGACCTTCGTTGGGACACGACCCGGGGAAAACGCATACGTTGTGTTTTTCTTTGGAAATATAAAAATTATCAAATCAGCTTTCATGTTTGGCCACCAGTAAAGTTGCTTGAGATCTTGGTACATCTTGTTGGATCCGGGATGAATGGAATATTTAGACTTGTGAGATTCATGCATGATAAGATCTCGAATACCTCCGTAGAGAGGAATCCAGCATCTTTTCTTGAAGCATAACATTCCATCGGCTCTTCGTATGAATCCGTTCTCACTTTCTGGCATGCCATTAATTTTCTCGTGAGTTCGATTTTCTTCTTGAAGAGCTTCCGATTGGGCTATGAGAATTTGAGATGGAAGCGGTGAATAAATTGTCATTTCTAACGATCGGACTCTAAGGGGTTTGATTCTTTCTTTTCTGCTTAATGCGTCGGCCACTACATTCGCTTTACCGGGGTGGTAGCGAATTTCACAATCGTAGTCGTTGAGTAGTTCCAACCATCGGCGCTGTCTCATGTTCAGCTCCTTCTGATCTAGTATGTGTTGAAGAATTTTGTGATCGGTGAATACCGTGCACTTTGTACCGTATAGATAGTGTCTCCACATTTTAAGAGCGAATACTACTGCTCCTAGTTCCAGATCATGAGTGGTATAATTTTCCTCATTCTTCTTGAGTTGTCGAGAAGCGTAAGCGATGACTTTGTTTCTTTGCATTAGTACCGCACCTAAACCATGATGCAATGCATCACAATATACTACAAAGTCGTCGCTTCCGTCCGGTAGTGCTAGAATTGGTGCTTCACAGAGTTTTTGTTTGAGAAGTTGAAATGCCGATTCTTGTTTCTCTCCCCAGATATATTTCTTGTTTTTCTGGGTGAGTTCTGTCAAAGGTTTTGCGATTTTGGAAAAGCCCTCTATAAACCTTCGATAGTAACCAGCGAGTCCTAAAAATTGTCGAATTTCAGTTGGAGTGGTGGACGAAGCCCAACCTTTAGCTGCTTCGATCTTGGCGGGGTCAACGTGAATACCTTGACTGTTGATGATGTGGCCTAAGAATTGAACGGTGGAGATCCAAAAGTCACATTTGGAAAATTTCGCATACAGTTTTTCTTGCTTGAGTAAACCCAAAATGGTTCTCAAGTGTTTAGCATGCTCTTTTTTGTTACGTGAGTAGATCAGAATGTCGTCGATGAACACAATTACGAACTTGTCCAAGTATGGCTTACATACGCGGTTCATTAGATCCATGAACACTGCCGGTGCGTTGGTAAGACCAAATGGCATTACTCGGAATTCGTAATGTCCGTATCGAGTCCGAAAGGCCATTTTGGGAACGTCTTCTTCTCTGACTCTTAATTGGTGGTATCCTGATCTTAGATCAATTTTTGAGTAAACACTCGATCCTTGCAGTTGGTCAAATAGATCGTCAATTCTTGGTAATGGGTATCGATTTTTCACCGTGAGTTTGTTCAATTCTCTATAATCGATGCACAATCGGAATGTTCCATCTTTCTTTTTGACAAACAGGACTGGTGCTCCCCAAGGTGATGAGCTGGGTTGGATGAATCCTTTATCTGACAGTTCTTTCAACTGCTCAGATAATTCCTTCAATTCGGAAGGGGCTAACCGATACGGTGCTTTTGCAACGGGTGCTGCTCCAGGCACTAACTCGATTCGAAACTCTACTTGCCGGATTGGTGGAACACCTGGCAAGTCTTCAGGGAATACTTCTGCAAACTCATTTACGACTGGCACTTCTTCTAGTCGTTTCTCTTTTTCTTTCGATTTATCTTCCGTTATTTGGACCAAAAATGCGTGACATCCTTTGTTTATGTATTTCACCGTTTTGATGTACGAGATGATATTGAGTTGGGTTTTATAATGGTCACAACGAACGGTGAGCGTTTCATTGTCTATGGGGATTTGGATAACTTTTTCGTCGCAGATGATTCGGGCGCGATGTTTGGATAACCAATCCATGCCCACAATTGCGTCAAAGCTTCCAAGTTGGATGGGCATGAGATCGATTTGGAATGATTTGTATTGAAGGGTTAAGGTGCAGTTTTCGAGTACGGTGTTGGTGCTTAACAATTTTCCGTCGGCTATTTCAATTTCGTAAAGGTATCTAATTCTACAGGTGCGATATTAAGCAATAAAGCAAATGAAGTAGATACAAAGCTTCTATCGGCTCCAGAATCAAATAATATTTTAGCACTATGTTGATTCAGTAAGAAAGTACCCGTAGTGACATTGGGATTCTGTGGCGTGTTTCCATCTCCAAGTATGTAGGCTCTTCCACGGGCAACATTGTTGGTGTTCTTTGGGCAGTGACTCTTGTAATGTCCCGCTTCTCCACAACCGTGGCACTTCACTGCTACTGGGTGTGCATTTGCCTCTGTGGCCCTGCAGTCTTTGGTCACATGGCCTACTCTTCGGCAGTTACCACAGATAGCGGTGCAGGGTCCGACATGATGCATCTTACACTTGTTACACTGGGGTTTTGTACCAGCATACATTTTCCCTTCAGTAGGTGCAGCCACATAAGCCCTGGCGGCTTCTTGACGGCGGTTTTGTTGCTGATGTCGGTCGTTACGGCTTAGCTGGTAGTCTCTGTTGCGGTTGTTTCGGTCATTGCTGCGGTAGCTCCTGTTGTGGTTGTAATAGCTGTTGCTATTCCGGTTGCTGCTGCCATGGTTATCATAGTTTCTCTTTTGTCCAATGACTGTGGAGTTAGAACCTCGTTTAAGCACTCGGTTCATCATTCGCTGAGCAAACACGAATGCGGCTTCGAGGGTTTTTGGGTTTGATGCGGTAACGTCTCCCTCAATACTTGAAGGTAGTCCTTCCACATATTTTTCCAACATCTTTTCCAAGTCAGGTACCATGTGTGGACACAGAAGAGATAATTCTTGAAACCTTCGGTTGTACGTACTGACGTCATTGTTTCTCACCACTAACTGGTGAAATTCATCCTCAAGCTTCCTGACCTCTGTCCGAGGACAGTACTTTTTCAACATCTTATTTTTCAGTTCGGTCCAGGAGATTTGAAATGCTGCTTCGGTGCCCATTATTTTGACAGTAGCATTCCACCAAGATAGTGCATCTCCCCTTAAGGTTCCAGTAGCAAAAGTGACTTTGTTGTTTTCTGCGCAGTTGCTTCTCATGAATACTGTTTCAATGCATTCAAACCACTGTGCTAACTCTGTCACTCCTTCTATGCCTTTGTAGGTGGTTGGCTGGCAACTCATGAATTCCTTGTAAGTGCATTTACGCTGAGTAGATGCCTCACTTTCAGTCGTGGCTCCAATATTATTGCTTGAGCGGGTTGCAGCATCGGCCTCGCGTGCTGCGGCGATACCGGCATCAATCATCCTCTGAACCTCCTCAGGTGTTATTGTTGCGGTATGGTTGGTAGTTTCGTGTTCGATATGTTCCATTTTCTATTAATGTCACAAGAATACAGATTTAGAATTTGGATAGAATAGCTGAATATTTGAAAAGTGCGTAAATGAACAATGTAATCATGGTGTGAAATGGTGATTAATTTGAATATTTTCAACAATTACGATGCCTTTAGAATTTATCAATTTACGGATCTAGGTTTGTTAAGGAACAAACCATTTAATCATAAAAACTGGAGTTCATCAACTTCTACATTCCCCCGTCTTATTTTTGAGTTTCTATTCTTTATGTGTCCAAGTTTTTACAATATCTACACGATTAGAGAATCATAATAATAACAGGTAACATCACGACATATCTGGATACAACTACAATACATACGAACAACCATAATACATAAGTTAGCAGATATATAGTACATTACTACCAGCATTACAACATTAATAACTTGATCAGTTGAGTTATACAACAAAACGATACAAGAGTCTTTATTAATCGCCACATGCGGCAGACTACAATGTCTCAAACTATACAACATGCTAACTATGTCTAATGATCAGGTCCATCCGTACGCCTCGTGAGCTCTGAGATCTGGTCTCTGAGTCTCTGTATCTCAGCCTGATGCTCCATCTGTATATCTCCCATGATGTTCTCCAACGTGTCGGCTTTACGCTGTGCAAGGTGAGCCTCCCAAGCTAAGTCCTGTCCCTCTCTCCGTATAGATATCACGTAGGAACGGGTATCTGCTAGATCTGTCTGCATCTGCCTCAAACACTGCTGTACCACTGCTCTGTTGGAAGCCAACCTTTGCAGAGTGTCACTGATAGTCCCCGGGGGATCCAATGGTACATGGTTGATCATCCAGAGGAGCGAATCAATCTGCTCTCCATGACTCTCCAGTCGTGTCACCACTGTAGATGGTATAAGAGTATGGGTGACTACTGGTCTAAACCCTTCCCAAGCATCATGGGTCTGAGCTGGGGGAGTGAAACCAGGAGGATAAGGCAGTGATGGTGAGGATGGGTGTATCTGGTCTGAGATGCGGGGTCGACTCGATGAGGGAATATCCTCCGCAGGAGTAGGGTCCTGCTGACGAGGTGGCAGTGGGTATGTCTGAGTACATGTATCAAATAGATGGTCAGGGAGTAGGGATGGTGCAGTCTGATGAAACTCTAATGGTGTATCATCTGCAGGGAGCCATTGCTGACTCTCGAAGTACAAGTCGTCAGGGGGTGGTATATAGAAAGGAGAATATGTGTCATAAACAAAGTGTGGTGGTAACGTAGGTGCTGGCAAAGCTGGCACATGGGGGTTCTCCAATAAAGGTATGGCGGCGGCTCCACCCTCCACGAAGGGCTCGGTCTCGTCAGGCACGACCTCTGGTGCTACAGTACCGGGAAGTATTGGGGACGTGACTGATGCTAGTGATCCCTCGAAATCCGAATCCGATGATACACTAAAATGGGTGATGAATGACATGGTACTGTAATAATCCATATATAATAAAATAAGTAATTACTAACATAAAATGGTGTAATGTAAGTACGAAATGATCTAGTTGTGCATAGCAACTATCAAGTATGCAGAGACTTATATAAGATAATCCTGATGTATAATATACCGAGCACGGCAGCAAGCAGGCATGGAGGGCTTAAGGTAACATGGTGTATAATTAATTTGTTTGAAAAAATGTAGTTATAGTCCAACGTTTAAAAACATTTGGTTCTCTATAACTGAAGCTCTGATGCCAATCTGTAACACCCTCAAAATTTTAAAATAGCAGCGGAAGTTTAATTAGGGTGTTACTGTGAGGATCGAAAACAAAAATCATAGAAAACAGCCTGAGAAGGCATTTTTAATTTATATAGGTCCATAATACAAATTCAGTTACAAAGCGTTACATCAGAGTGCTAAAGTTTCTCCAAAGAAACATCATTTTAACTGAATTACAACTTTATTTTACACCTTTATTTAAGATAGGGTACGCCTGCTCCATGCCTTGCTTTGCTCCACTAGTTTCCTGAGATACATGCTTAAAAGTCAACATATTGTTGAGTGAAATCCTGGAGTTTGAAGTTTAAATATCAGTTCGATTCACAAGTAGGATTGTATTTGAGATACAATCAGTTTAAAATTTGATATCGCAGTTCATATATTGCCCTAAGTCTCATGACACGCAAACGTTAACAAAGTACCGCATAAACGGAGGTGTTCATCAAATTAATGATGAAGGTTTTGCCCTCGTGTAATAGGTGATTTGCCAATTCCTATTTCTCTCAAATATAATGTATCGCGACTAATACGACTAGCAAAAGCATTCCGTCCAAGTATTAGTGGGATAGGTCGTCAGCCTCTAATAGATCTATTCATTATATTCGGTTCACCGCAGTGATTAATGGCTCATGATAAAGGGTCTTGTGGCAATAAGGTAACTTAGGCATATATCAAGTCAGGTAGCATACAGAAAAATACTTGTGATCTGTTTATAGCATGTATCCCCCTCACGGAGTTTAAAAAGTATAAAGAGTTTAAAAAGTGAGGCCATGACTCACCTTAAGCGTTACTGGTGATGGTGAAAGTAAACTCAGAGGTGATTATAACAACTTCGATACGGAACCTGGTAAATATATAAATATCTGAGAATCTGACTAATTTCTAGTGGTGTGTGTGTATGAATGGTGAATGGTGAATAACTAATGATATGCAACGATCTGATCGTTGAAAGTGAAGGTGTTACTTTTCCGAATGATGCTACATATATGATTATTGTGTTCGTGCTCTCGTAAGGTTGTATCTTCAAAGAGTGAATGAATGCTATGAAATATTAACTCGAAATGTTTCTAATGTTACTAAGTATCGAAAATTAACTAATATGCAAACAGAATGTGTAAAAATGCATATGAGGTAAAGGTGTGGTGCAAAAATGAAAAATAAAATAAGAATGTCAAGTTATAACAGTTGGTCCTTATTCTTTCCAGATTTTACATCTTTTACCCTAACTGTGGCTCGCGTTTCGTCGTTAGTCCTCGTCAAGTTCATAGTCCAAAATAGTCCAAAAATTGTCCATATGTCCATATAAGGCTTGGAGTTCAATGGTATATTAATTTAAGTCCTCTATAAACTGTTTTCACAGCTTCAGTCCATAAGTTTCACAGTTTGGCAGGTTTAGTCCTTCTAGTCAAAGTGCGTTACATTTTTAGTCCTTTTTGCATAAAAATAATGGGAAAAATATTCTGAAAATTTCTATCACTTTATTAAGTTCATTTTAACTTATTTCAATTGCTTATTCCAGTAAAGAGCTTATTTTTGTATTAATGGGCCAGTTAACGAGTCAACCTAAGGCCCGTTAAGAATTTTTGAGGCGAGGACGTGTAAACAGTTTTGGGCCTGGAATTGGGCTATTTTTATAAATCTGAAAATGTATCACATGGGCCTAGTAGGCTGGTCTAACGCAATTTCTTGTTGGGCTTGATATAGTCCAAACCGGAAAAATAGTTTAAGGTTATATTAATTTTTGAATTTTCACATGAGTCCTATCGAGTGATAACCAAAACGAATTAATTTAAGCGTGTTTAAGAGCTTGTGAGTTCGAGCTTACAACATGAAAGGTGTAGTTTCCTAGGCCTTTATTTGGGCTGAGCAAAAATATGTATACGTTACTTTCACGAATTCGAAGTAAATAGATCATGAGTTGGACTGGTCGCAAGTTTTAAAAACTGAAAAACTCTATATATTTCTAAGTGTTTTATACTTTGTCGAGTAGCATTTAAAATGGTTCATTTAGAGTGTTGAGATGAACTTGTGGGTAAAATCTTAAAATACGAAAGATGTTCTTGGCCAGGTCGACAATCGTGATAAGCAATAATATTGGTTTGTTACGTTCTCCAATACGAAGTTAATTAAATGAACTTTGGCCTGTCGAGACATGTTTATGAAAGGAAAAACACTTTAGTTTATTTTTGAATAATTGTGCATCACATGAGAGTAGTGATTTGATTTAACTATTTTAAAGCTAGTAAGTGAGCTTATTTTAACAAAGTACAAACGCGACTTATTTATTTAGCAAGGTGGTCTTTAAGTTCGTGTAATATTGTAGGTGGGTCGTTAAGTGGCTTTTAGTTTTACTGAGCCGTTTATGTGGCGGTCTAGAGCAGTCTTCTGGGTTATTAAGACTTAGAGTTTTTCTTTAAGTTTTCTTAGTACATGGTACGCGTGAGATATGATCAGTAGAGTGGTCGAATGAGTATGTGTGCATGCAACAAGTTTTTAAAAGTGAGGGTGGTGTGAGTTGTGTTTCTCAAGCCTTCACAGTGAAGACATGTTATGCTGTTGTGACTTACATGAGTTCGTATATGCGACTATAAAACTACATACGTTTGAGTAAGTGTGTACATAATACATAAAATGTTATTTAACGTGTAAGTAGTGTGTAGAGTGATTTCTAACTCGTTCACAGTGTGGGTTGTCGCATGTGGGTTTCATGCAATTTACTTAAGTAACATAAACATATTAAGTAACATGATGCGTTCGAATAGATGAATATATGTGCCATGCATGAGAATCTATCTATCTTGACTATAGGCTACAAAAGAAATAGAGTACGTTCGAGTTTAATAAGGTGCATGCAAGTTATGAGTGAGTGACATTTTCGTGTAAAGAATGAAGAGAGGGTAAGCACATACCACACCTTAGAAAAGGTGGTGAAGAGGCTGTGGTTGTTCGAACAAAGCACAAGGAGAGACAGTGATCTTGTAACTATTCGAAAATGTTTTATATGCTTTAACTTCAACTTGATTTGCTCCCCAACTCTCGACAGAAAGCTACTAATCTTTTTAAGGAATGTTTTGAGAGTGAAAGAAAGTGATAGGTGGGTAGGGTAATGGGAAGATTGGATGGGTTATTTTATAGACGAAATATCTCACACGTTTACCTTGACCATAGAATTAATCATTGAAGATACTGTGTTAAGAGGACACCTATGTAGCTTTGCTGTCCTAGGTTGAGTGTGAGATTGTATTGGTAGTTGAGGTTTTGTATTCTAGCTTTTGGAGTGTTTCTTTATTCGGTTTGGTGTTAACATTGGCTCAACGATTTAACTAGCGAGCTACAAGTTTATTTCTAGCCTCATGTCCCACTCTTACACGTATAATATCATTAAGAAAAGAGTTTCGAGGTTGTAGTAAAAATCGGGATTCATAACGGGTAGGTTTTGGCTTTGTGTTTACTCGGTTTTGTTGAAAATGGGACAAACAAAATGACTTTCGTTACTGTGGCATTATTCGACAATCATGTCTGGGAATTGGTACAAAAGGAGTTTGCTAGGTGGTGATTTTAATGGCGTAAAAATATGTAAGGGCTATGTTCGATACTTTAAAAATACGAGTGGGTTTTTGAAGAGGGTTGTGATCGGGTTTTAGAAGAAAACAAAGGAAAAGAAAAGAGTAAAGTGGGTGTGGTGATGGGCTGCGTGGGTTCGATGGGTTGTGTGGTCTTGATGGGCCGAAATTATTAAGGGTCCGGTTGGTTTTGTAGTTTAGAATTAGGATTAGTGTATTAGGTGTAATAATTTTGGTTAAGTGTATTTGGTGTAATTGATTTTGTGTTAAACGTATTATAATAGATATGTTAAGTTTTATCGTGAGTGTTGTCACTTGTCGTTGCTCGTGAAAATGTGTTGTTGCGTGGGAAGTGTTATCTCAAGTTCGGTGTATACAATGTATATATATATATTTATAAAATGCACGGCGATATTAATAAACGATAATAGAAAAGTTTAAATTTCCCCGTAAAAATGGGCTTTATTAAATGGTAATACAAGATTATCACTAATCACTAAGATTAACTACAGAGGTTTTTCGTAGAATCCTACAGTAACAATGCTAGAGCTCTGGTCCATTTGCCTATATGTTAATGATAAGTGTATCTAAGTGTATGTTTAGTGGGAAAAAAAATTGAGAAGGCAACCATGAATATTGAAAATTATAAAGCTAAGTAACCATACAATAGATACAATATTTTCCTATTTACACTAACAATAATAGGTAAGCATTTGGCATAACAATTCTAAGGGTATTGGTATAGATAGGTGCCATTTGGACAAACGTATATTTAAAAGGTTAATGCAACCATGAAGAACCTGTGCTGCTGTGACCATGGCTAAAAAATCTTTGTAAACAACATTCTTAGTCGTGTTTTTATCTTTTCCTGGATGTTGTTTGATAAGCATTTTTAACCCTTGAGGAGATGTTGCTCTTGACAATGCAACGTACAACTGACCATGGCCAAAGACAGGTTTGGGTAAGTATACACCTATTTTATTTAACAATTGGCCCTGGCTTCTGTTGATTGTCATTGCGTAGCACACCTTAACTGGGAACTGTTTCCTTTTAAACACAAACGGTAGTTTCTCGTCTTTATTGATGAGAAAAAACCGTGGTAGGTAAACTTTTTCAGACATTCTTGTACCGGTGATGATCTTTGCTTGAATAAGCCTGGTAAAGATTTGAGTAACAATCATCCGTGTACCGTTACATAAACCACCGCCTAAGTTTAGGTTTCTTAGTAGCATTATAGGTGCACCGATTTTAAGCTGAAGGTCATGGGGTGGCATTCCTGAAAAGGAAAGTGTGTTCAAGTATTCTTGAGGATACAATAGCTCTGTTGCTCCTCCATCATTTGTTTTTGGTGTAGCCTCGTCAATACTTGTAAAAGTATAGGTATCTCCTTGTAGCATATCGAGGACAGTAGAATTTATGATATCGGCAGTTTCATTTTTGGGACAGACTATAGCTTTTTCTTGTAACGATGCTGTAGTGGGTGCCTGTAATGTTTCGTCATCGTATATAAAATCAATGAGGTCTTGGATAGCTGTGTCGCTTTCGAGAATACAGTATGCAGCTGGTATCTCTAGCCAACTTGTATCTTCTGGATTGGTTTCATCTGGTTGGCCAATGGTACCGTTTCCAACATGGAGTAACCATTCAGAAAATGTGGCAGTCGCTTGATATTGGTGAGGTGAGAGGCCTGGTTGTCGTAGCCGCATGTTTTGGTTAAGGCGAATGATTTTGAAATACGGCCATAAGTATGAAAGTGTTATAGAAGAAGAGATAATTTCTTGTTTTGTAGCATTTTTCTTGACGGGTAGTGTTTGCCTGAAATCACCACCTAAAATAACCGATTTTCCGCTAAACACACTGGTTGGTGCATTCATTACATCTCTTAATGTACGGTCAAGTGCTTCGAAGCATCTACGATCGTTCATAGGAGCTTCGTCCCATATGATAAGATCAGTTTGCTTAAGTAGTTATGCTATCTGCGTATTTTTTTTGATGGTGCACACTGATTCGTCAGTTAAATCAAGTGGTAACTTGAATCGTGAATGAGCAGTTCGGCCTGATGGGAGCAATAAAGCTGCAATACCTGAAGAAGCGACTGCGAGTACAATTTTTCCATCTGACCTCAGCTTAGAAATTATGGTCTTCCAAACAAAGGTCTTTCCTGTCCCTCCGTGTCCATAAACAAATATGAGCTTTTGCTGCTGATTACTAACACCTTGTGTTACTTGGTCAAAGATTATTCGCTGTTCGGCATTTAATTGACCCATTAATCTTTCACTTTCACTTCGTAAGAGTTCACGGTTGTAGGACCTTTCTTCCATTACTGTTCTGTTATTCAAGATCTCTAGCAAGTAAGGTGGAGCTAGATGAAAGCCAAAATCTTGAACCGATCTTCCATAGAAACTAAGAATCGCCTGTAGCTCATACATAAGACCACCTTCTAAGTCTTCCAAACTAACATGAAGATTTGGTATGTGTAATACCTCTGAAAGTATTAAAGGAATATCTTCCGACATGGAATCTACATGTGACTGCAGCAATGTAACTGGGCTGGAAACATCACAAAAGATGAGGATTGGGCAAAAAAGATTTCTCATTTGAGATGGAGTGGCTGAGAAAGAAGCTTCTTGTAAAGCGATGTTCCATTCTTGATCACCACCTAAAAGGCCCATTGCTTCACACGCTGCTCTATTTGTAGGACAGACAGTTTCATCAACTGTACGGATATGCCGGAACGACTTTCTACCTTTTTGATGGCAGAGTAGCAGCCTCAAGTAGAATGCGTCTCCAGAGCTAGGATGGATATATGTCAAACGACCAATAGCTATGCTGGTAGTACGCCGCCTACGCTGCCAATATTTCCCATCTTTATGCCATGCAAACTCTCTAGGAAAGTTTAAATAGGTTAGATGGTGCCCGTCTGTATTGTAAGTGTTATATTTTAACCATTCAGTTAGGGTTGTTCTTTTTTTGTGCTCACTATTGACAATTTCCTGCAATTGCTGTTGCCTTCTAAAAGTGACGCGCTGCATATTTTCAAGGTGAACTGCGAGTATCTGGACCGGTGGATCTCAGCTATGTATGCTGAATCCGAGAATCCTCTAGCATGCTTCATGTGGGCCAATGTATCTAGCATCTTGGAAATTCTTTATTTCATCAATGTGCAATGAACGCTGACTTGTGCTTGCTTCTGCAGTTCCCAGTGTTCTTGTAATCTGAGCCACCATTCGGTCAGTGCCTTTAGAAATGTACTTGAAGAGGTATTTTATAAGCATTGACCATTCACAATATTCAACGTTGATGTGTGCATAGAACCGCATGCATAGAGACCGGTTATGCGGAACCACGTACCCGCTATCAAGTAGGACATTCTGTTTTCATGTTGTTGTGCCTAAATCCCGTCTACGGTAATGTACATAACCTTTTTGATCAATGAATGTTGCAGGACAAAAAGGTTTAGGGAACTTCTTACTGCAATCATCACCGCGTCGCATACATGGTGCAGATTTGTTGACCAGTCCACACGGTCCGTGCATCATGAACTCTGTAATAACTCTATAGCCTTCTGGATCAATCACTTCGTCTGGTAGCTCTGCAGAGACATACATGTCCACATCTTCGTGCCTCTGTACACGGTGACTTTCTCTGACCCATAGCAATAAATGACAGTGCGGCAAACCTCTTTTTTGAAACTCAACTGTATATAAAACTGCAGTCAAATGAGAGTTAGTTAGGCACTAACCAAGTGTAATATTTTTAGTAAGGATTACATATATAATTTAAAGGATACCTGCTTCTACATATCCAAAAGGTTTTGATTCTCGTAAGAAAATAACCAAATCATGTATCTTTCTTTCAAAGACACGATCGACAACGTCTGGCCTGTCAGCAACTGTTATATGCGGAAACTCTTGCATATATTCTTCAATTTCAGGCCAGTTAACATTGCATGTGAAAGTAATAAAGAACGATGGGTTCCCGTGCACACGGCATATAGCCAAAGCGTCTAAATAATGGCTATACATGTAGCGAGGCCCGCCTGTAAAAGATGAAGGCAGTATTATCCTTGAACCTGCATATGAACCATCCCGATCACCACGTGAAATAGCATCGTATAGCCCGGCCATGTAATCATTGCGAATGTCGTCCTGGTGCTCTCGTATATAGTCAATCCTTGACTGTTCAATGCTACAGTAAGCAGTCACAACATACTGCTGGAAAAGTCTGCCACTCCTCCTCATCAGACTATACTGACCAAAGCGATCGTGTAACTCGTATGAATAGTACATCTTCATTGTCATTTTTTTCGGCTGTTCGGAAGTTGAAGCTCTGGTTAATAATCTACGGCCCAAATGGTAGCCATCTTCGCCAAAGATAAAAATCAATGGAAATTGCAGTGACATATAAGAAGCGTTTAATTTGTTGACTCGTTGCAGAACACGACTGTGTTGTTCAACAACGACATCAAAGTCAGTCTGCACATCCGGCCCACCTTCAAAGACAATAGCACCAATAGAATCTCCTGCAGGCAATTCATGCTGGCTCGAACCAACGACACCAAACAAACGGATCTTGAACTGTGGAATATCAACTTCAGCCATTTTATTCCTTGCTGTTCTAAAGAGCTGTACCAATTGGTTATGATCGTCTAGAAGATCAATCAAGTTTTCTACAATGTCTCCTCGCAACCCGTGACCAGACCTTTAAAAGCTTTCTAAACGATTTGCAACTTCATTTTCTGTATCATATATATACAACTGCAGAAACTGTGGGCGTGTATCTTGGTCTGGACACATGCTCCCTATCTTGTGGTAAATTTGCCCAGAAATTTTGAATACATAAGGACCACGTCCTGTGTTTATAGACTTGTCTACTTGTGCACCTAATGATGTCATTGCGAACATCTGGTTATAGGCACGAATATTTTCCATGAAGTGACGATTAGTGAAAAGGTCTTTTATATACGCTGGATACTCATCGTGAGCATCAATCTTTACTTTCCCGCCATTGCAACATTTATGATATTCTAGATGGTTTCTACGACTGGAACCAACTCTTTCAGCATACCAGAAGCGTGCATTGCAATGATGGCACTTCTGGTCACATTGGCCCATATGTACGTATGTGTCCGGAGGGCCTGCATTTGAAAAAGACAAATGAAAGTGTAAAAAAAAAAAAAAAAAAAAAAAAAAAAAAAACTGGTGAAAAAGGAAATTGGTCGTTCATTTGACTTAGAGAACAGGTTAGACCAAAGCATAAGCATACCTTGCCTAGACCTTCCACGGGTCGTGTGCGCGTTACGTGGATGGTGTGCTGTTGTTGATGAAGAATGCATTGTAACTGGAAAAAAGAAAAAGAAATGTACTGAGGAATTGGAAAATGGATCAAAATATACACATAATTTTTATTAAAAAAAGAAACCAAACCTCGAGACCGGTATTGTTGCCTATTTGTGTGCAGATTCGAATTGCTGCCAACCATGAATGCATATTGGGATGAGGCAGTTTGATTAGACGAAGAGCTAGAGGCGTGTAAATCGGAGGGCAGACGTAAAGGCTGTCTTTCATGGGCAACATGGTAAGGTTGAACATTTGGCTGGTTGCAATCCATTATAAAAAGAGACTCTGTACCTGTAAAAAACATAAAGAATATGTCCATCAATCAATAGAAAACGTATACAACAGTAAATGAAAACGAAAAGTGTTCAGAAATTACATAGCAATTCTGCGTTGCAGTTAATTTCTGAAGACGGCAGAGGCCTATTGTCTTCTGCAGATGTTTGATCTTCATGAGAAACATCATACATTTTCCGTTTTCCTTTGTCCATGGGAAGTGCGCGCTGCTGATCACATGAACAATTTGCATCTAAGATACGCATCTTCCCATCATAAACTTTTTCCAAGGTAGATTTCACTGAAACACAGTAGGCAAAAAATTATATTTAACAGGCAACCGGGTTTAAAGCGATTAGTATCAGAAGATAAAGGATGAAGCATAAGGAATATGATACGTACTTAGTATTGGCACAGCTGGATCAGTGAAGGAATTAGTGACATTATGTTGAGAATCTGCACTATTAGGGATATGCGCTTGTTGACTGATAAGAGGTACCACACTCTCAAAGTGTTGATACAACAACACATCACTTGGCTTACGCTATCCGTAATTAACACCAAGAGCATCACATTTTTCAAGGTTCGACGCGTCTGGCTGTTCTATACAACTGCTAGCAGCAGAAACATGAACAGCAACAGGCCAAGAACCACATGGCTTCTTACTAATCGAATATAAAGTTAGGTGAACACTACCTACATCACTAAGCAGCCTCTTTGTTTCTACATCTAGACTATAAGATTCTTAGGTCTGACGAAAACCACAAATACACACTTCCTAAAGAAGCAGCAGGGCTAATCCTATGTATGAATTTTTTTTAACCTTCATATTTCATAACAACACTCCTAGTTTATTGTCCGTAGTTACTGGCTAATAAAAACAGTATAAATTGTACATCAAACGTATAGAAGTGTACTTATCGGCATCATATATATATGAAACATACACGCATATGTTAAAAGTAAAACACATAAGCAGTCTTAACAATATAGAAATTATGTAAAGCACATAAGAACT
This sequence comes from Artemisia tridentata subsp. tridentata, assembly GCA_021014915.2. NCBI lineage: Eukaryota > Viridiplantae > Streptophyta > Magnoliopsida > Asterales > Asteraceae > Artemisia > Artemisia tridentata. The sequence goes on from CP139501.1 coordinate 92,644,481, forward strand.
AAAAAGAGTATAAAATCTGCATCAAACCTATAGAAGTGTGCTTGTTGGCATCATATACACATCAAACATACACGCATTTGTTAAAAGTAAAATACATAAGCATTCTTAACAATTTAGACATTATGCAAAGCAAATAAAATCAAAGTAAAAAACCAATGAATATGTATGAGTCAAGTAAAACACGATGCACACCTCCTTCAAAAGCTGCTGATCTCTCTATTGTTGTAATAGATTTTTTTTAAAAAAAAATTTTTTTTTTAAATATTTTCGCACTTTTTTTTTCTCTCAACTCTGGATGGAACTGAAGAGATATATTTTGTGGTATAGAAAGTTCTATTGCCAGTATATCAATCACACTACACGTGCAAGTGAAGGTGTGCATTGTACCTGGTTTGAAAAAGCAGACACAAAATGTTGAGTTTTAGGTAGAAGCCATACCTAAAGAGTAAGGAAACAGAGGACAGGTGGAGGACAGGTGGATAGAGCGTAGTTTATCTGCACAACCAATTTCATGGCCGACGAAAATAGGCCAAAAATGGGCCACAACAATCGAGGAAGCTGGACAAAGCGGCAAACTAAAGGTGGGCCAATTTTTTTTTGGCGGGAAAAAATGGTGCAAAACGGCACCGTTTCTTTTATGGTTTAATATATATTATAATTAAGGACTGATCTGGTATTGAAGTGAATTTTGATCTCCCAATGTAAATTTTAAATCCTAATTAAATATTGAATATGTATACATACATGTTCGTTGATTCAAGGTACGCGTATTGTAATTGTTTGTATAATCAAAAGTAAGAATTTCTAGCATTATCACTAAACATAAAATATTGATAAAACAAAACAATGAATCTGTTGTATGCTAGGTTTATTTACAAGCCTTATCTCATATGTGTTTTTAATCATAGTTCATCGATTCAAGATTTATTGCTACTAACATATGTTATAATTGATGATACTTATAATTCGTATATGTTTATCGTTTTCTTCGATTCAAAATTAGGGGATCGTATTATGGTAAGTTACATTACTGTAGTCCAATTGCTAAAAGGGATCTTTAATATGTTATAGCGATAATTCTTTTGGACCACATGTGCCTGTTTATATGTTTTGAAATTGTTAATAATTACTATTAACTTGTTTGATTCATTCTGGAATGACTACATAATTCTCTTTTACTGTCATAAAATTACTAGGCAAAAAAAGTTTGCCAATTCTTCTTACTAGCTAACATAGATTAAAACGGTTACATGCATGTATGGTTGATCATTAAGGTATATATTCATGTAATTGTTATTAAAGTCACCGTATTTGAATTTTTTTAGTCACCAACTATTTTATAGTTATGTTTGCATATTCGATGTATTAGTTCGTTATAATGAAACAATGAATTTTGTTCTAAAATAATAATATATATGTGTTGCATCATATAGTTGGTTATTGATGAAAATTGAGAAATAAAGTTTGCGTGTATGAAATAGTACTATGAGATATTATTATTTGAATATTGGTGATGAGCTGTCTTATAGTGATTAGCAAGAGTTTTAATATTGTGTTGCACAGATATATGTTTGTATTGAGATACACGTATTTTTATGTCTCATATAATTGAGTTATGGCATCTATAAAATTGAAAGGTCATTTGTGGTGAATTGAATAGTGATGATTTAACCTTTTACTTGGTTCATTACTTGCATGTTGTTATAACGATGCCGAATTGTTTGATTTATAATAGATAAAATAGGATGTTCAGTGCTATGTGCAAACTATGAAAAAAAATCTTGAACTGATTCTTAGTATGTGGGACTAAAGCCTTGGTTTGCACTCTTGACATGTTACTTGAGCTCGAAGATAATTTATGTGTAGATATCAATACCCAATCTTTAATTGTTAGTATAATAGTTAGTTGTCTATATTGAAAATCCAATAGTATGATTTTTAATTTTATATGCCATTAAACCTTAATGTTGTAAAATGTTATTTGGTGGCTTTGACACAACTTCATTGTGAACGTGAGCATTTTCGTGTATGTTGTCAGACTATAAACAAAGGAGAAAATGTAAGTCGAAATTTTTGTGAAGTTCCAATTTTTTTTTTTAAGAATAAATTCTTAAACGTATATAAATAGAATATTCAACGGGTGAAAATCTGTCAAAATTATGGTAAAAATCTAAAAGAATTATTTGACCATCAAGTGAAAGAAATTCTTGTAAGTGCGCGCTATAATTGATGCACTTCGTGTTGTAAAACATGAAAAGTGTTCGCGAGCACAATTTTGCAATATTCAATATTACATCTAAATGATACGAAAATATGCGATGAGATGGTTGATGCCTCGATATGCTCATATATCGAGAACGATGCTTTGATACAAGTTCTTCTTGTGCCAAACAAATCAATGAGTATTTGAACAAACACCATAAACCCGTTCAATAAATTTGTTCCATTCACTCAAGTGAATGTGATGAGATGATCAACATAAAGATATTCATTCCCTCAAGTGAATGTGATAAAATGATCAATGTAAGATCTCCATTCCCTCAAGTGAATGTGAAAATATAATGATAAATATCTAAAGATCATTTATCATGGTAAATGATATGGTCAAAGTAATATGAAATTGACAAACCACTATTAGTGGCAAAATAAGCAAGGAGCAAACGAAAATGTGATTCATGTAAAATGCAATGTGATGTATGCAAAATACAAGTGTGTCAAATATATTACACACTATATTCATAGATGTAAGAATCTATGCAAACACAATTTTGCTCCGTAAAAGAAAATATAAACTTGTTACGAGGAATAAAATTTCATATTAATGATGCATTATATTCTCTTGCATCTTCCTCGACAAGCCATAACATAAGTTTATGTGCCAAAATTATATTATTATGAGGCATGACCGGTTGGACCATCCCGAGTCAATGATGATACGAATATATAAAAGAACCATGAGTTTCTTCAATGATTTTTTCATTGTCTTTATTGCTCTCAATAGAAGTTAATACTTCAAATATTACCACCAAATTAAAGTAAGGGCTCATTCCCTTAGAGTTTTGGAAAATATCCAAAAGAGATATATATATATAGGCCTATACAAGTGCCATTTAGATAATTTTGATTTTAAAATCGATGCATCGTCAAAATGATCATGAAAGACACAACATGAAGTTAGCGTGATTAATGGCTCCTCTTATAAGAATGCGAGCATGTTTTCCATATTATATTTTTGGAAATGGTGGTTAGAAATTCCAAGTATTTGGTAATTATTGGAACAAGTGTTGAACACTTGTAGCTCATGTTGGTAAGTGAAATACTTTTGTTGAAGCGTTTATAAACGTTTTCAATTTATTACAAAGCCAATAATTGTGAGAGCAAAATTAATGGTTTATGGGGCATGTTATTTAAATGATAGAACATAAATTTGCATCATGCCAAAATTTATAATGATTCCTTCCTATTTTAATGGTTTTCGGTCACAAACCATATATTTCCCATCTAAGAGTCATGTAATTGTGCGGCACCACAACGCACAAAGTGGGATACTAAGAATGATAATTCATTCAGGGGAAGAGAATGAGCAGCAAGAATTGTGAATGAATTGTAATAATATGAATGTTGATCCTCACAACACTAATAAATATTGAACTTGAAGTTCAAAGTATAATTCACTTTTTCTGATCTAGGAAATGCCAGACATGTTTGGTGACCTAAACGGAGTAACTAAATCTGTTATGTGCTGCTAATGCTCCAACTTATATATGTGTCCCAATTGGACAACCAATGATTGGTAATGATTCTATGGCACGCCTATTGCGTGATAGAACAATCGATTCCAAATAAAAACTCCTCGATTATATATAAATGGAGCAAGAAGTTAAGATGGTCATATCGAGGTAATAAAGACCCCATAATAGTTTCGTACTAAGACACTAGACAAAGAGGATTCTAAAAGAATCTCGTGTACATTTAAAACTATGAGATCTCAATAAATATAATGTCTAGTAAAATGTGGAATCGAAAAGAGTTGAATCAACGTCGATAGTACTATCGTATCTAATGATGCGCAAGATAACGAATTTATCACAAAATAGTGCTATAATAACAGTGAGGATCTTGGAAATAATCTTGCAAGAAGTGCAATGATTGGCCATAATGTAAAGACGCAAGTAACTAGTGAAAGATTGAAGTCTCTTGTGATGAGACATATGGGAATTGAAGTCCATACACATGAATGTGTAAACTTATTGGATTAATATATGTCTTTATAAGAAAGCGAAATTAATGTGCCGAATTTACATTTTTGCAAAGACGTGAAAATAATAATGAGACATGATCTCATGTGGTGGATCCAATAAGTATTTTGATATTAGATAAGTCTGGCAATATGAGAAATACTGATATGCGCCTAAAAGAATATGAGTAAGTGCTCATTTGATGTTCAGATTCCTAAAAGGATATAAAATGCATGAAGCATGTCTCGTTATTTAAAATGCTTGAAGCATATAAGAAAAATTCTTGAGTATACAACTTGATCAAACCGAATAAATAATTGTATGAGATCAAGGAATATGAGCATAATTGTTACAATCGCCCTTAGTCAATATTTGTTAAAATGGGACATGAAATGATTATGTTTGCCCTTGAAATTTTATAAAGATATCTGGATTTGACTATGGTATTGTTGTTTCTCACAATTAACACACAAGCTACTTAGATCTACTAATCCTAGAGAGAGAAAGAGAGTGGAAGGTGATTAACACAATAATGAAATGTTTACCTCATTCAACCAACCAACCCTCTCCCTTGAATGGGAGGGGGTATTTATAGTTTTACAAGGTCTTGGGATTTTAGCCCTAATAACATAATTAAAACATAATAACTAAAATAAATAAATAGACACAGCCCATGGGCCTTCTACACAGGAAGGGCCTTAAATCAAACCTAAAGGCCTAAGCAACCTATTACATAATGATCAATACTTGATAATACAAAATGTGTTCCCAACAATCTCCCCCTAAGTATTGGTCATCAAGGTTGCTTGATGTCATCTTTGCTTCTTTAGGCTTTGACTTTATTTGAATCTTTGTTCTTTGTTCTTGAGGTGATATAATATGGTATAGTAATGATCTGCCGTTCTCCAATGGTCTTTACGTCATTTCCTCCATGCTCATATGTTCTTTAACTTTTGTTCTTCATATATCACGTAGTTCTCTCTTTATAAGCTTGATCTTTGTCTTGTGAAAGGTTAACGTACTTGATCTTTTGACTTTTCTTTAATTTCTTTGAACTTCTGCTATTCCTTAGTCTTTGTGAGAACTTTGCTTCAGGATATGAGCATGATGGAAAGATGGTGGAACTCCAGGTATTCATGATTCGCTGCAGGCAAACAGTTAGCAATAAATCATTCGGCACTTACATATTTGGACTTCGAGATAGTCAACAGCATAGTGTGAAGATTTTCTCTATTCCCAACCCAGGCCATTCTGAACCGGATACCCTGAAAGGGCTTACACGGACACACCAAAGTGCACCCACGATTCAGTGAGTCGCTGGAGATCACCCCACGACTGTAGACCGTTTTGGAGCTAACACTAAGCGTAACCCACAAGAGATTACCGAAGTGACCTGCTGTCAAGGCTGTTTGATGTTGACCCTTGTTAGGAATATAAATATTCATGAGAAGACTCGGTCACCCCGAGTATCTGTTAGCATTAACTAGCTCGTAGGATTATTATTATTATTATTATTAGCTTAGTTACAATTAGTATTTGTGGAGTGGGTCGGGTCTTTACCTACTGTCAGCTCACTCTACAGCCCACTCGGGGCACATATGTTAGTAAGTATAAATACCCCTCTCTACCTAGGGAGAGGGTTGGACCTTCTCATTCTCTTAATCTAATATATCACACTTTCTCTCTCAAGGTTCCCATTCTCTCTCACTTTCTCTCTCTAAATCGGATCTAAACCACAAGAACCATACGAATTATGTGTTAGTATTGCTTACAATTGGTATCAAGAGCCAAGGATAGGTTCAAGTGATTGTATGTGTTCGGATTTGTGGTTCATCTTTTAAGTTTTTTTTGTGTTTTGTTTGGTTTGACCTAAAACGCAAGAAAACATAAAGTTCGACCATTGTTAGTGTTTAGATTTGCTAAAACTTTGTACTTTTGAGTTCACAAATAGCACTAGGTTCGATTATTGCTTTGCTACGGCCTTGGAGGTTAATTTCTTGAAAGATTGATGAATTTTTCTTCCTTGCGGTTTAACTCTCGGTATTAGTTTCTTCATTGCGGTTTGACACTGAGCTGACAGTGACTTGCGGTTTGTCTTCTGCGGTTTGATAGTGACTGATTTGTCGGGTACCGGTTGCGGTTTGACCAAAAGCTCTTGCGGTTTGACCTCGTCTGCGGTTTGATAGTGACTGTTTTGTCTGGAACCGGTTGCGGTTTGACCAAAAGGTCTTGCGGTTTGACTTTTTCTGCGGTTTGTAGACGTTGCGGTTTGGACTTTTGCGGTTTATAGTTTCTGCGTTTTGTGGGTTCTGCGGTTTGACCAAGGTTGCGGTTTGACCAGGGTTTCTGCGGTTTGACTATTGCGGTTTGGGTATTCTGGGTTTTGGGTTTCTGCGGTTTGGTTCTCTGCGGTTTGGTGTTCTGCATTTTGAGTGTCTGCGGTTTTAACATCTGCGGTTTGACCAAAGTTGACTTTTTACGTCAAAACTTCAAACGGCCATAACTTTTGAACCGTAACTCCATTTTTAGCGAATTACTTGTCAACTTTCGAAGCCTAAAATCGCTCTAAAATGAAGTTATTGAGGTTTTAAGTTTTCAGACCATAATTTCACCGTAACAACTTACATCAACCAAACCAAGTCTACCATACTTTCATTATAACACATTCAAGTAATCAAATCACGGTTTCTTCTTGATTTTGTAAAATTTCGCGAAAGATTCTATTTCTCGGTTTAAATCATAGAATTGTAAAATCCCGTGCACGTTTACATCATGTCAAAAACTATGGATTCAGTCATTTCTGAGGTACTCAAATTGTATGACATGATTGACAAACAAAAGATTCCGAAAGATGTACAACTGATAAACGTGTTTGAGTATGTTAGTGCTGATAGGAACTCTGTGTGCCCAAATTCTCAAGAGAAAGAGCTCCATCAGCTACAGACAAACGTTGTTGAGTCAGATGCTGCTATGAACAACGTGCAACAGGTGAAACACAATGAAGCATCTGGTGAACCTAGTGGGGTATCTTCTGTTATTAATGATGATAATGTGTTGCATGAACAAAAGATTCCTAACAAAGTACAACAGACAAACGTTGTTGAGTCAGATACTGCTAATATGGGAAATAGCGATGTTATCCCATATAAAAAATATGTGAAACACAACGAAGCGTCTGTTGTACCTAGTTGTGCATCTTCTGTTCTAAATGATGATAATGTGCTGCATGAGAACACTGAATTTGTCCCTGAAGACTCATTAACCACCCAACTTAACATCTATAAAGATCAAGTGGCCATATATGAAAAACGTGCTAAGTTTGAGTTAACTAAACGTGAGCAAGAAATGGATGGTCAGATACGTACACTTATTTCTGAACGTAATCTAAGGGAAGAAAAATTGAAAATGGAGTTACATTATTTAGAAGTGAAACTTAAGCAACCTGTTCAGCTTAAACAAGTAATTCAAGAAAGTGTAAATACACTAAAGCAAGATTTCAAAGAAAAAGAATCTAAACTCTTAAATGATTATTCCATACTTAAAACGTTAAAGAATAAGCTTGAAAACAAGTTGTACACACAAGACCAAACCAGACAAACTGCTCAAATGATTCAAAAGCACAAAAAATTGTGTGATAAGCATAGTGAAAATGATGTAGGTGAACCTAAATTAGCTCTTCTTAGGAATGCTAAAGTAGCCCAACCTGCCTTATATGATGCAAATGTGATGTTATGCCTGGTCATGCCCCTCCTGATGTTTTATCATTAGAAGAGAGTAATGAGATTGAAGTAAGAAATAGAGAAAGAATGAATGAAAAAATGAAGGATCCCAAATGCAAAGCCAATCGAATCATAGTCAAACCCCATGATTACTATAAGGAGAATCGATTGACTGTGTTTGCACCTCAAACGAAGTTAACTCCTGAACAAATATTTTGGTCTTTAGATATAGAAAAGAGAAAGGCCGATGAGCTTGAAGCCAAAACTCCACTCCTTAGGAAAATTGCAGCTGCAACGGTGTATCCTCCCAATACACCTAGGCATTTGGTTCCTTTAACTCTTCCCACAGAATGTAAAACTCTAATTAGCATATATGTACTTTGTCAACTATTTGCTGATTTTGATAAAACATGTACGAAGAGAATTACACCAACAGGAATTACTGAGGGGGAAAGGGGTTTTGAACAAACAAAAAGGTGTTACTTAACAGAGGTCATTCAATTCTTTAAACTACTCAAAGAACATTTTGAAGGGATGCAAAAAACCCTTAAAACTAAAGTAAATGAGATGAAAGTGGTGTTTAAAGAAATGGAAAATGAGGTAGCTCAAAATGCGATAGAACTTAAGAGTTGTGAGATTGAAAGAAAGAATATTCTCATCACCAATGAGAATTTGATTGCAAGGTGTATTGCACAAGATGTATTTTATACTGCTACTGATGCTGCATTAACTGCTTGTCAATTTCATGAGTATTCTATTGTATTGAATGTTACCCAGAATCGTGTTGTTGAGCTTGAGGGGGAGAATTTGAAGTTACATGAGAAAATTCAAAATGATAACCATGATAACATGGTCAAGCGTTTTTCAAAACTAGAGGTTGATCATCTTAATTTGCAATTAAAATATGAACATTTTGAAGAAAGATGTAAAATATCAAATGCCAAGACATCTTTAGATGCTCCTGAATTTGATACATATTTTGAATTAAGCAAACGCGATGAAAAATTTCAAGCTCACACTAACACGATTCGACAATTGAGGGCACAAATTGCCCAATTAAAATCAAATAAGAGTGATGTGATTGGCACCCATAAACCATCGTCTTCAGATTCTCAGAATTTTCACTATCAAGACACCATCAATAAATTACAATATGAAAATGAGTGTTTTCAAGCTGAAAATTCAAAAAACAAACAACATTACAAAGAGTTATATGACTCGATTAAAGTCACACGTAACAGCCACAATGAAAAGATAACTTCTTTGTTAAATGAGATCGAGAATCTAAAGACTCAGGTGAAAGGGAAAATGCCAATTATCACTAGTGATAATGATGTTTCAATGGTCTCTGCTTGTAGTAAGTATGATGTTGATGTTGTGCCTATTCCATTTCCCCTTAAGCATAATAGGTCTGCCCATCAAGTATATCTCAATCACCTTAAGGATAGCCTTGATACCCTTCGTTAGATCGTTGAAGAGGATAGAATAGATATACCACTTGATAGTGCAGTTGTAGATGCCTACTTCCTCACTAAACGATCTCAGGAACTCTTAGATTATGTCATTGGCACATGTCCTAAGATTGATAGCAAGCGAGATAGGTTTATTGCATCATCTTCAATGACTAAGAACAAGCATGTAACCTTTGAGGCACCCTTGGAAACTTCAGATCTCAACACATCAAAACATGTTAAGCAACTGGAAGTGAAAAGGACTAAGATTCCCATCAGTCCTTCTACAGGAGTTAACAGAGACACTAAAGCTAGCGAGTCAAAACCTAGGAGAAATATAAAGAAGTATAGGACTTCACCAGCTAAAAGTGTCCCTAAGAAGAAAGTAGAAGACCACATGAGGAACAATAAGTCAGATTTGAACAAACAGAATCATAATTCAAATCCTAATTCACTTTGCAAAACATGTAATGATTTTTTAATTTCGAGTAATCATGATAAATGTGTTGAGAAATTCTTGAAGTCGTCCAACAAACCCCCAGTTAAGAAAGTTTGGAGAGCTAGACAAATTAAACAAACTTGGAGAGCCACAGGAAATATGTTTGCTAATGTTGGTTACCAATGGAAGCCAACTGGAAGGAAATTCACTTTAGGAGAACGGTGCCCTTTAACTAGGATAACTAAGTCTAAAGTAGTGCCTGCACATAAATGGAAGCCAACTGGAAGGAAATTCCCTGTAGGAGAACAGTGCCCTTTAATTAGGTCCACTAAATCTGAAACAGTGCCTTTAATACAACCTAAACACATTAGTACTGGTGAAAGCGTCATCACTGAGAGATTTTGTAACAATCCTCATATATCGTTAACTATGTACCAACATAGAAACAAACGAAAAAAAGGCTACTTCCACTAGCATTCCAACTCCTACTGAGACTTAGGAAAATGATGCTCCTGTTCCCACTAACCAACTGGACCCCAACTTAAATTGGGGATCCGACACTCCAAACTCTTTATTTCTGTCTGTTTTCAAATGCAGTCGTACAAATCGCCCTTTGACACTTGGACTCAGGTGGCTCACAACCTATGAGGGGAAATCGACAATGACGTCTGTTCACATCAGTTCAGGCCTCGTTCTTCATCGACAATGACGTCTGTTCACATCAGTTCAGGCCTCATTCTTCATCGAAAAATGACGTCTGTTCACTTCGGTTCAGGCCTCGTTCTTCTATGACAATGATGTTTGAACACATCAGTTCAAGCCTCATTCTTCAACAACATAATGACGTCTTTTCACTTCGGTTCAGGCCTCGTTCTTCAATGACAATGACGTTTGAACACATCAGTTCAAGCCTCGTTCTTCAACACCATAATGGCGTCTGCTATCAACTCTTCGGGCCCCGTTCATCAAAGAAAAAAGAAGTGTACGCTTAAGTGCGCTTTATCTTCGGAAGAAGAGAAATCTTGTTTATGACCATTCTCATCAACAAGCTTCATGCTCTTCCCATGCTCATTCAGTCATCAAGTGGATCAACGTACATTGGAATATATTCTTATTCACTTGTTCTATCAAAAATTGCAACCTCCAATGCAATTTTTGAGGGGGAGAAGTGTGAATAAACTAAATGTCAGTCATCAAATGGAGTTACTTACCGTTGATGTTATTCTTATTCACTCACTCAATCAAAAATGGCAGTCATATGCAATTTTTGATGGGGAGAAGGGTGAATAAACATATTGTCAACTATCAGGTGGATCTACTTACCGTTGATGGTATGCTTATTCACTCGTTCAATCAAAAATGACAGTCATATGCAATTTTTGAGGGGGAGAAGGGTGAATAAACTACATGTTGATTGATGATTGAGAAATGGTCATACGGCTCTTGAATACATCAGTTCAGGAGCCGTGCAAACCAAGTTCCTCCAACACCAAATGTTCTACTAACAACGGATGACTGGGATTTATTAGTTCAATCAATGTTTGATGAATACTTCCAACCTCCAACGAATGTTGATCATCCAGTTCCTGAAGCTCCTGCTTTGGTTCCTGCTGACTCAACTGGTTCACCTTCTTCAATCTCCATTGATCAAGATGCACCATCTAGAAGTACAACTCAAACTACTTAAGAAACCAAATCTCTAGTTATTCCTCAAGGTGTTGATAATGACTCTCATGATATTGAAGCTGCACGCTTGAATAATGATCCGTTCTTGGGTATTCCTTTCCCAGAACCAGGTTCTGAAGAATCTCCTTATTCACGGATTGTTGTTCCTTCCAATGTGCACTCGGTAAAGCAACCACAAGAACATAAAGAAAATGTCAGCTAAAACGTCAAAACGGATAAGATTTTGGACATAGAATGTCAAGTGATCACAGAGTTTATTTGGCATCCCTTATTTGAGATTGAAGTTGACTTTCACAAAGGAGTGATCTTATTTTATCTTGAAGTCAGGGTTGGTTGGATGCATGACTTTCAATGATAACTTGCTCGTGCTTAAAATTTATGATTGGGACTTGGATTATCTAGTTATACCCGATGAAAGGAGTTACAATGAAGTTCTCACGGGTTATAGCTATCACTTCAAGGAGTTACATTGTAGTGCTCAGTGTCACATGCAGATGCAGATGTGGATAGTCTCAAGAGGTGTTGTACTTGCTTTGGCTCTTAGTTGAGTATTTAAGGGTACTTAGGGGTTTTCTTCTGCATCGTTCTTCAATCAACAACAGTGCAAGCTTAAGTAACAAATTTGGGGAATTCTTCGTCAGTTTCAAGTTTGGTATATCGGGTTTGCTCCATCAGTTATCACTTCAAATAGCCTACTTAAGGGTTGATAAAGATAGTCAGAGAGCGTTTCGGTAACTTTTGATTCTCACAGGATACATTTGAGCCAAGTTTGTTCTTCTCACAAGATTTCAAGTATATGTGCGTAAAATGTGTTGCTGATTCCGAGGTATCAAAACCAGCAAGGGGGAAGGAGACATACATCGGAATGCACAACGAGTACACATGATGAACGTTTTACTTCTTCTTAGTTGAAGTTATTCCGAGAAGACAAATGTTATGACCGCAGAGAAAATCAGTGTTTTATCTCGTGCCTTTTGGTGTATCATTCCAACTACGTGGGGGAAGAGATGTAAGAAACAGTTTCTGATGATTAAAGAGGTACACAATTGTATGATGATTCCTATGGTTAGTCGGTATCCTAATGAAGGAAATGTGTACATCCGGTGCTTAGTTGCTTTAGTGGTACTGTCTTGGTGTTATCATTTCGACTACATAGGGGATAAATTGCTTACACTCGGGACTTAGTTGACTTTGGTGTAGCAATTCTCATATGCTATTTCCTGAAGGGAGAAAAGTGGATTTTCGGGTCTTAATTGATCTTGATGTTACGTTTTTGACTTCATTTATGGGATTGAGTGTGTGCTTCGGGTGTTTTTGGGCTTCATACAATGAGACTGATTACATCACTTCAACTACTTGGGGGAAGTGGTCTCTGGATACTTTTGGTATGCATTACTTCATACTTTAGCGGGAAGAAATGTGAGAAGAATTATTCAAGTGTGAGATGATACTCTGCTGATCTATTTGATGATCCCCCGAACGGTGAATCACGAAGATTATTCTTAAAACGAGCAGCAATATTTGATGTGGTTTGCTACGGTTTCCGCTGTACACTTACCTTATGTAAGCTTGAAAGAGGGCTTTGAAACTGCTCAAAAGAATATTTTCGGTTTGGGGGGAAGCTATCAAAGCTTCACAATTGAGAAGGCTCAAGTTCAGACGATTATTCAGGAGCCTCGAAAGCTTTGGTGGTGAAAGTTTAAGAGATGTTGACTACAGACTTCTACAACGTACAAGAACAATATCCTTATTTCGGTATTCATGTCAACATCTTCTTAAATTGAATAATATATTCTGTACATATCTTAAACCAAACTATAAATAGAAAATTATAAAACCAAAATGTAAATAGAAAAATATAAAACCAAGAAAAACCATAAAAATCAGAAAAATAGAAAATACCAAAAATAGTTGTTCTAGGCATGTCTTCTGTTTATCGATAACATTTACGAACCTAGAAATGTCACTCAATAATGACACGGGTCTTTAAATGAAGCTCGAGCAGAAGTTTAAAAGGTTTATCAAAACATGTCATTATGGCTTGCTATTACTTCCTATAGCAACCCGTGTTTCAAAATGGGAAAGCACGTCGCCAAAAAGATGGTTGTTCCTCCTACTGGGTGAAGTTCACCCGGGCATGGATTACTTTATATCCATGTTTTTCCTGATTTGATGTACGCCTCAGTGCATTATTTCTTGTAAAAGAAGAGAAATCTTCTTTGTATACAAATAATTTTCATTCTATGATTCTTCTGAAAATTATTTGTGTGACACATGGTGGTAACGTGTTGTTTGAAATTCTTTCAGACTTGGATTGTGCATAAAATTTGTCACTCAATCAATGACTACAACTCTTTAACTAGAATACGGGTCATTGATTGAGGGGGAGAGTGATCTCAAATTTTATATCATCAAACGGGTTTCTTGGTTATCTCATAACTTTTAGAAAAGGTTTTGTAGTTAATGGGGTATTTGTTGAAGAGGAACTTACTAAGCTTTATCTCAAATGGCCAAATGTGTTAGTTGTTAGAAAGATTAGGGCATTATGTGGAATATGCTTATAGTTTCCTAACTTTATGTATCTAGAAGGTTCATTTGTATCACTTTGAAATCCTCGTTTAATCCCCTAAATACTTTAAAACTCAAAATCTAAAAGATTGAATACTCCACTGGCATTTGTATGATCTGAATGAATGAGTTTCAAATGTTGATTGATTGTTGTTAGTCGATAGCTGCTTAATTGTTGTTGATTCAGTGCATGTGCATTCAGGATATGCTTAGGTATGTAGCTATCATGTTAGAATCTTGTCCCTAAGCTCCTGAGTTGAATGTTGAAATATGAGTGAATTGCCATGTTCATGATTGCTGATTGCTCTTCATGCTAGATAGCGGTTTGATGTATTTCCTGACTGTGGTTTGATTATGAGATGAATTTGGTATTATGAGTTGGCAAGCTGCTATGTGGTAGCTATTAATGAAAAGTGAATCTGTATGTATGTATATCTGTGTTGATATTCTTATGCAGATTCCATGGCCAATATGAATGTGCCAGTTCCTGCTCTAACCATTTGATCAGATGTTCAAACTCTATTGACTGGCTCTGAATTCACCACAACAACAACATTGGCAACAACAACAACAACAACACTGTCTTCACCTCCACCACCTTCATTTCAACAAAGAAGTACTTATTCTGGTCTCGCCAAGTGGGGATCTACAACATTTGGGAAATTTTTGTTGGTGGATGGATAATTGGCGTTGACCACTGACTCCCTCAAAGAAGCGGATGATCACATCATCTGCGCAAAAAGGTCAATATCATTTGTGTCGTAACGATCATCTTTGTACATCATAAGTAGTGAATAAACATTTGTTGTTATGTGTCAGGGTATGATTTTCGTTAAACTCAAATCTTCCAAACCTATCATACCTGACACTAACACTCTCCATCACATATTGAGGGGGAGCATCGTCATATTCCATTATCAGAATATATGTTAAACCTGACCACATTTTCACCAAAATTTTATATACGTATTTAAATCAAGTGGAATCACAAATCTCAAATGGTTTAAAATTTTTGATCGGGGGAGAGAATGTGATTTAAATATGAAAATCTGATAAAAATGTGATCTTTTGGACTCAAGTGTAGGCCCTCCCATATGTGCTAAACTCTTTCATATATCGATGCACATATTGAGGGGGAACAAATGATTTGTGATGGCAATTGTGGTAGAACACCAAAGACCGACCACTTTATTTAATGTAATGGAGTTATAAGGATGGTAAGGTTAGGTATAAGTTCCCACGATCCCGCCAGAACTAGAGGGATCTACCCAGGGACAATCCACTAGTTAGTGTAGAGGTCCTTAGGTATGATTAAAAAAGGAAACAAGTGAGTATAAGGGAAGAGTGCCGACTGAGATGGAGCTAGTACTGGAACAAAGCCAACAAGGTGCTAGTGATGAAGTCTCGGTAAGCGCTGAAGGGGTTGAAGAATGAAAAAGAAATGTAAAGATAAAGGGTAAAAAGAAAGAAGCCTTCCTTACACTTTAGGCAGAAACCGGGTCAATACATATGCTATCAGAATCACTTAGTTGATTGCTGACATTGAAGAAAAGTATCATGGACCCAGTGATACGCTGCACAACCCTCCCTAGCCACTCAAGGTCCCTCAAAGGACTCTTGTTTCACTTGTCACGGAGATCAATGCATTTCTATCATCTTTCTCACTCCGAGTTAGATGATATTGAAAAGGTGGCAGTCCTCTCCAGCCTCCGATCACTAAATCAAAATGCACTATTGAGTCTAGAGCCAAGATATCATCCATAAATCTCATTAGGACACACTTCCAATATGCTTGCTGTTTCATACACTGTGAAAAGTAAGAAAATATATGTTAAAGAGTCCTACGCATTATCCTAGTGATATTGCCAGAACATCTGAGTGATACATAAAGTATTCACAATGAAGATGGAAATCCCTCTAGAGCCAACATCAAACAAGCTCTTGGTGGGTGACATGTGAGATCCTTCATGGATCAAACTTGTGACAACTGGAAAGAAATGATGGGGCGATTCGCATTTGAATCAAACTTGTTCCAAGAAATGGATTGACGGATGCTTTTGAAAAACCTTTCAATGTGCTCACCAACTAAGTTTCGAGCACATTGATTGTGAAAATTTTCAAACAAAAGTGTTTATAACAGAAATGTGATTCAATTTATAAAACCCTCGTCGTGTTGCATAAAATGTTTATCCAGTGACATGCGAGTGATTTTTCTAATCAATTTCTCGTCAATCAGTGGGTATTTAATTCACTTATTCACTCTATCGTGCTGTCTGCTTTGAGACGTTCCGGTATGAGAACATGCTTAGTATGATGATTCTGACATTAATTTGTTGGAAGACTCATTACTACAAGCTGGAAATTCCTGTCAAGGAGAATCTTCTTTAAAGGGGATTCTACCTGATCACAGGTCGGTCCTCACGGAACCGAAGGTTAATCCAACCACCCCGAACGAATGACAAAGCCATATTCGTTCTCCAACTTTATTGCTAACTGTTTTATTTCAGATTCATATAAAGATGGTGATGGTGGTTCCTGATTCCAGTAGAGACGTGTCAATCCACACTCCATGCTCACACTTACAAAACATTATCAAAGACATCATGATAGTTGAAAGACCTACAACACAACTTCCGCAACTTTGATAAAAGTTATCATGATCCATAAAAGTGTGAGCATGCGAGTCCAACGGTCACAACATATCACATGGAGGCAATATTACAACGGATGAGCTTAGACATTTACAGTGACTGATGATCTCAAAGAATGCTCAAAGATCACAACTTCACACAGAGACGATACTGCAACAAGATGACTAGAAGACATATGTTGGATGATATTCTCAAAGAATCCTCAATGATCATCCAAGACAAAAGATCAGTCATCAAAAGTTCGCTGCTGAGTACGCAAATATCAATGACTTTGAAAAATCAAGACTACGAGCTAGGAATTTACAATCATGTAATAGAATGCTAGAATTCAAAATATTATTTCCGGGGTGACCTCCCTTAGGGGGAGATTGTTAGGAATATAAATATTCATGTGAAGACTCGGTCACCCCGAGTATCTGTTAGCATTAACTAGCTCGTAGGATTAGTAGTATTATTATTATTAGCTTAGTTACAATTAGTATTTGTGGAGTGGGTCGGGTCTTTACCCACTGTCAGCTCACTCTACAGCCCACTCGGGGCACATATGTTAGTAAGTATAAATACCCCTCTCCACCTAGGGAGAGGGTTGGACCTTCTCATTCTCTTAATCTAATATATCACACTTTCTCTCTCAAGGTTCCCATTCTCTCTCACTTTCTCTCTCTAAATCGGATCTAAACCACAAGAACCATACGAATTATGTGTTAGTATTGCTTACAACTCTGGCAGGATTTCCATTCAATCACTGAGAATCACATTTGTGGTTTCTCTCATGAATGTTCTTGGTAGATTGCTAAGATCTGCATAGGACTCTTTTTAATTTTACAACTGGTGTCCATAATGTAGAACAACCAGTGTAATGCTAAGTGTTCCTATGAGATCTTTTGTTGTATCTCTTGGCTCTAGACTCGATTCAGTGCACATTTGTTTGGTCGTCGGAGGCATGGAGCAGAGAGCCTCCTTTTCAATATTAACACATCTCGTAGTGAGAGGTCGATAGATGATGAAGGGTTCTCCGTGTGAAATGAAACAAGTGTCTTTTGAGAGACACTTGAGTGGCTAGAAGGTTTAGTGCAGTGCGTCACTGGGTCCATGACGACTTTTATCTTCAATACTGGTGATGCCCAACCAACCAGTAGATTATGTATTGAACCCGGTGTCTGCCCTAAGGTTGAACAAATGGAGGGCTATTTCTTTTCACCCTCTTCTTTACTTTTCTTTTTCATTCTTCAACCCCTTTTTTCTCATTTCATTTCATTTCTCCTTTTTCAATCATACCTAGGAATTTCTAGTACTAAACTATTGGTATTGTCCTTGGGTACATCCCTCCGGCTCTGGCGGATCATAGGACGGTTATTCCTAACCTTAGTCACCTTATATCACCATGACTATCCTATTATTGCCATAACCAAACTTTTTGAAAATCTATCAAAGTGTTTATGATTGTGAAAAACACATTTTGTTAACACTTTGAGAGTTTTGTGATTTTCAGAAGTACTCCCCCTTAACATGTGCTCATAAGTAGTTAAGGTAAATTTGCACATGTCGGGTAGAGTTAGCACTTTTGAATTGATTGATTTTCAATGAACATGATCGTCGCGAGACACGTTTACATCACTAGTAGAACTAGCTTGAAATTATTACCCGTCTAGATCACATTCAAGGAAAATCGCTCGAAATTGGTACATTCTACTCAGACACATCCTTTGCGAGACACGTTTACATCACCAGATAAACTGGCTTGAAATTAATACCCGTCCCGGACATGTCTTTTCGACTACTGACTTTTGCTATCGTCAATTCGAGGGTCAATTCTGAGCCTAGCTCACATGAGATTTCAACTTTATTTGTTACCATATTTTGATCATATCTTTATTCTCCCCCTCAAAAATAGCATACTTATGATGTTTTTGATAAACGTTTGATAAAAAATATGCCTTTTGAGTTTTTATGGGAAGAATTTTAAGAACTTATGTTTTTGGAACAAAGATTATTTTTTAAATACTCCCCCTTGACAAGGGAATACTTGTTCTTATGAGCAGAATTTTGAAAAACTTTGAAAATTTTTGGTTAATTCTACTCATAAGAAAGAAGCTTTCGCTCCTTTGATCAGGATTGAGGCACTGAAGCGTACCTCAAGGTCCTTTCTTTACAGGAACAGGTTGTGCACTGATATGTGTGCACAAGCCATAGTTAATGATGAAAAATGATGAAAATTATGACAAATGACAACAGATTATACCAATGATCACTGCTCAGGTTGACGAAAAGTGAGGATATTAGGAACTCTGGCACGTCCTCCTACGTAACTCTTTAGTCGTCTCATTGTTGTCCGAAACTTGAGCCTTTTGTCAATCCTATCAATGAACTTCACTGCTTGCTTCGCATCGTTCATGCTCCAGCTCATAACTCGTAACCATCCCGTCTTCAACCCCTTGCTAAGGTTTTCCAGAATTGTTTGAAGCTCAGACTTGACTCGTACCAAAGTCTCATCACTGAATTTGTGGATTTCTTCATAACCCATGAACTTTGGTGAGCTTTTATCCCTTACGTATGCCAACCCAAATGGTCTATCACAGAAAGTGTACGGCTGCTTGTCATAGATTCCTGGAGGTTTAAAATTTGGCTTGACGAGGTTCAATTTTGTCTGGTAGCTTTCTACCCCAAGATGCACATCTTCAACTCGCGATCTAACGGCAATGTTGCGGATGTATATTAGAATCAAGTTAATGATATCATACTGAAGATGTCCAGGGAGATATTCAAGTTTTCCTTGAATTTTCAGTAGATACGTATCTTCTATATCATTGATGTCTAAGTAGGGATAGTCTCCTTCGCTGAAAGTATATTCTTGATTGTCCAACCTCCTCACGTTAATCTTCTTCAGAAAGTTATACCCAAACATAGATTCGGTTTCTACACTGGTGATTGAAAGAATCTTACTTTTCTTAAACACCTCTGTTTTTGATCTTCTAGTAATCATATATTTATAGAACAATCTTCGCAGATTCGGCCAGTGGAAGATCCCAAGAGCAGCAACTTTGTTGTATTCTCGAACTTTGTGAACGATTAAATCTCCAATTTGTTCTTCAAAATCTTCTAACGTATAAGAGGTTGCTTGATACTTGGTAAGGGACGTTGCATACCGCTTTTCAGGGTCTGTGTTTCCATACTCAAGATACGCCAAATCATTATTGAAGAAATATGCTTTTGGTATCTTTGGGTTGTGAGGTTGACCAATGAGTGATAAGGGATGGGTGTAATCACAGAGGTGAAGTTGTTCTTTTGGATGAGAAGCACTCGCATGATCCCAGTTAATGTTTTCAGACAGAGCTCTTGCTACTTGTTCAAGGTTGTATTCAAACTCCAGCTCTGAAGTTGTGACTGTCTTGAATTCTGTGAAGCCATCTTTGTGAACTCTGTTGATGTCAGACAATCCCAACTTCTGGACTTTCATTGCCTTCTTCAATCATTTAGTGAAGTCCACAATTGATCCTTCAACAGGTGCAGCGTTTTCAGCTTCAGGATATGCGTCCACCATTGTCTCAAACCAATTGAATCTTGGAGCAGTTGGGTTTACCCATTCTGGTAGAGGTATGGCTTTTCCATTTGTGGGTGGTGCAGTGACATTTTGAACTTTTGGTGGTGCAATAGGAAATTCTTGATCAGAACTCACGTCTTCATATGATTCAGTTGCATTGAATGCCCCGCCTTCAAGAGGAACGAACATCTATTGGCTTGATTGCTTTGTGATGCCAGGAAAATGTGCTGTGGTTAAAGGTCCAGTTGACTTGGTGGGTTTCCTCTTTTTCTTTCCTTCATCTTTGTCAGGCTCATCTCGATGACGCTTGACCGGCTTATCTTGCTTGCATCCTTCAGCTTTCTTCTCATCTTTTCTCATAGAATTGAGCAATGCCTGTTTGAGTTCTGCCTCTTCGGATTCATTGAGGATGTCTTCAAGTAATTGTCCCTTGAGATCAGATCTAGATGGCTTAGGTGGCACGGTTCGAATTGTTATTGGTGTTGTGTGCATCTGATGCGTGGTTTTGCGACCTTACAACAGGTTTTACCTCTCGAGGGATCTCAAGAGGCTTACAACCCCACCAGGCAGTGTACCTGACCGATGTAGTATAGTGTAGTGGTAAGTACGGGGGATTGATCGTTCTCCACAGGGAATAGTGTTCGTTAGGTATGAAAAAACTACTTTAATAGGTCTAAGGGTGAGAGAAGATTCTTTTTATGTTTTTATATTTTTTTTTGGAAAGCAAGTAAAATCTCGGGTTTGAAAGAGTGGGCAGAATTAGTTGCTAGTCAACTAACCCAAATTACTACGAATACAAATTAAATAAAATAACAGAAAATGAAAATGTTGGTGAAAACTTATGTGGAGGGAAATGTGTTTACTTAGATTTCCTTACTCCCTAACTATCTTTTACCGGTTGATTAGTGTGTATTAGTCGCGTGGATGACGGGTGTATTCCTTAATACCATTCGTGGGGTGGCGTACGTACTTCCCCAACTCTACAAGCTCCTACTTCACTCCTATGTCGAGCCGGCTAGGAAGCTCCTAACATGGGATCACTAGAATTCGCTTGTGCATTAAATACAACCATAAAAACCTTTAGTACGCATTGGTTCATGTTTCTTAAGACGTTCAAGCAAGTTACCGAATAGGAAGTTAGCCAGTTTTCTTAAGCCTAACATAGATGAACAATCATCCAATACAACTAACAACACACTAATAACCAATAATTAATAGCTAGGTTTCATTAGATCTAAGCAAATACAAGATAAATCTAGCCTAACATGTTAAACAAAAGACAAGAATAAGATAGAATCAAACAACACATAGACATATTGAATGATTAATTGATAACTTATCTTCAATGTAACATGGAAGATCTCAAGGCAAAAAGCCTTGAAAGAGCTGCCAAATTCGTCCTAGGGTTTTCACACACAAAGTTCCCCAATAAGTTCCACACTAATGACAAAGAATTGCAAAACTATATATAGATTTTTAGATCTGACGGCGTCACGTTATGGAGTGTGATGCCGTCACCTCGCCGCTTTTAGGGTTCTCGGATGACCTTCTTGACGCCGTCCCTCTTTAGCTCTCCAAAATCCGTTCTGGCTTATCAAGGATTGACGCCGTCAGACTATGAACGTGACGCCGTCCCTCTTTGAATTATAACGTGACGACCTTGATCAAATTAAAGGGTGACGCCGTCAGAATTTCCATGCAATTTCTCTGGCTTATCATGAGTAAATTTCACATCCACCACTTTTGCCAAGCCATGACGCCGTCCAGGGTTAAATCTGACGCCGTCAAAGGTAACTTTCAGCCGATTTTTGAGACTTTGCCGTTTTCTTCACTTTTATGCTCCAAAAACGTCCAAAATGCCTCCTTTTCCAGATTTCTTCTCAAAAGTACCTAAAATGACAAAAGGAACGATTTAGGGCAATATTTGATCAAATAAATACGATTTAGGGCTTAAATGACCCCTTAAAAGCGGTACACTTTTCGCTTCATCAGCATCAGATTTGCCTCTGTTTTCTCCAAATTTCTTTTCGCATATTCTTTGAAGATTCCTGAAAGATTCTCTTGAAGGTATTGAGTGACCTCTTGGGATACTTGTGAACTGACTGCCTGAGGGACATGAGTTTTAAGATATTCCCCTACCGTCTTTTCCAGATCGAATGCTTTGAGATTTTTTATGTGAAATGCGTTTTTATCTGACTGTTTTTCCACTTCAACGAGCTTTTCTTTCAATACTTTGTGCTCTTCTTCTTCCTTTTCTCGATTTCTTAAAACCAACTGTTGAAGTGTAGCCATTTTTTCTTTGAGTTCATTGAATTCATTGGTGGACTGACCTACAGATGACGGTTGTGGAGATGGTGGTATAGTGTAGTCATCTTTTTCATCTTGGTGTTCTTCCTCATTACCTTCATCGTCATTGTTCTCATTATCATCATCATTTTCACATTCTTCATCTCCTGCTTCATCATCTTCTTCATCTTTATCCGATTCAGATTCTTTAGATCCTAATCTTGAGGATGTATGAACCCTTTCATCTGACTCCTTTGATTGACCCTCAGATTCTTCCAGTGCAGCTGACTGTGTTGCCTCTGTCTCTTCATCTGTTTGATCCAAGGGTTGTGAAGCCGATCCTTCACCTCTTTTCTTTCTTTCAAATTTCTCTTGTTCAACTAGATGTTTATCTCTGCTATCCTTTGTTTCTTTCTTGAGTTGTTTTTTCTCTTCTTTGTCAGTCAACGGTGGTTCTATGGCTTTGAAAGATTGTTTCACTATTTTGAATGATTTTCCCTTTCCTTTGACCAAGTCTTTGTCTTTTTCAGCCAACACTGTCTTCATCTTTTCAAACTCCTTCTTCTTCTTGCCTTTACTAAAGTCCACTTCTTCTTCTTCCTCTTTGTTACTTGGTTCGTCTTGAAGTTGTAATTCAGCTGTTGAGGCTTTGGTAACTACTTTCTTCTTCTCAGCTCTAGAACATTTCTTTGATCGAGAAGAAGCAGATGGAACAATCTTTCCTGTTGATTTTCTTTCTCCTTTTGTTGGTGTTGTTCCTTTGGCAATGATTCCCACCCTTTTGGCTCTTTCAGCTTCATCATACTTCTGATATGCCTCAGTTTCCATCACTTCTTCACTTAACATGCTTAGTGGAATTCTCACTCCTTGTTTCTTCGTGTTGGACTTTTGAATTTTTACTCTGGAGATAACATGATCCATTTGATCAGTATGCATCTTTTCATTTGCACGTCGATCGATTTCAGGATGTCTTTTCCTGAAAAGTGAGATTAGGAGTTTGGTGAATCGGGGAAAAGGTACTTTGTATTCCTTCTTTTGGTGAAACTATTGTCTTAGAAAGATCATGTCGTTCCATATGTATTTGGCGAAATCCATATGTTTCAGGTTGACGACCCCCCAGAAGAATTGTAGGTGTTCTAATCGTGGGTGTTCAAGGCCAGTGGTTTTTCCAGTTATGTAGTGAATGATGATGGTGTAAAGGGTTAACCATGGCTGAGGGATGTATTTTCTGTCTACTCTGGAGAGTAAGGTGAGCTTTTCATCCTCCTCATCATAACCGAGAAGCTTGAGTGTTTCAACCTTGTCATCAAAGGTTGGATCATCGAGAAATTTGCTGCTTGGGCCTGAAGCTTCAGATGGAAGGTCTAGGACGTTGCGACGAGTTTCAACCTTAAATTGAATCTCTGTGTTATCTAATGTGATTGTAATGCTTTCATTGTCTTTTCCTACGACCATGGAATGCCAGAACTGATTGAGATATACTTCTGGAACACTTGCTGTATTAGTCAGTGTTGGGCTGATGAAGTGTCTTTTGAGAATTTCCACGATGATTTGGCAAGACTCGTGGCAAGGCAGATTCTTATAATCAACTCTTGAGTTTGACTGACTTATTTTGCGTTCATCACCTTTTGGAATCATTTGCTTTCGAGTTACGGATCCTTGAGACATGATTTGCCTGAACATCACAAACACCAACAACAATACAATAGCAATCGTATATATGTGTTAGTGAATGTTATTAGTTACAAGATAATAGCCTAAATTTTATGATACATCACATAGATAGACTAAGTCCTGAAACACATTCTCATATAGTCATGCAAACCATTTTCAAACATGATAAGCCACATAATCTTGATAAGTCTTAACAAACTTGATAAATCCTAGAAACTAGATAAGTCCAACAAACTCGGTAAGACCTAGAAACTCGAGAACTCATAGAAACTCGATATCTTAAGAAACTCGACGATTAATGAAACTCAAGACCCTATGAAACTCGAGAGGACTTAACAAACTCGAGATTTCTTAAGAAACTCGAGAAATCTTAAGAAACTCGAGATCTCTTGAGAAACTCGAGATAACTTAAGAAAGTCGAGACAACTTAAGAAACTGGAGACGACTTAAGAAATTCGAGACAACTTAAGAAACTCAAGACAACTTAAGAAATTTGAGACAACTTAAGAAACTCGAGATGACTTAACAAACTCGAGACGACTTAAGAAACTCGAGACAACTTAAGAAACTCAAGATGACTTAAGAAACTCAAGACGACTTAAGAAATTCGAGACAACTTAAGAAACTCGAGATGACTTAAGAAACTTGAGACGACTTAAGAAACTCGAGATGACTTAAGAAACTCGAGACAACTTTAGAAAGTCGAGACAACTTAAGAAACTCGATACAACTTAAGAAACTCGAGATGACTTAAGAAACTCGAGACGTCTTAAGAAACTCGAGAGTTGGTGGCTTTAATCTCCTAACTCGGAGACAAAGCCAAAAAGATCCAAATCTAAGCAGCAAACTTGATAAGTATCATGGAAACACAAAAAGAATAAGCACTTAAGCACAAACACAATATACATCAGGCAGAAACTCGTCATAAGAACACATAGGAAACTTGGTATCCAGATTATCATGCATATCAGTTTTGAAAGATTAACCGCATGTTCTAGAATTACAAACAAGTATATCTCATCATTCAAACGACTAAACGCTACATTTATTCTTCTCAGACTCACAAACGCGACTACCTTAAACCCTAATCAACTTGTATTACCCTATCAAGTGTTAACGAATCTAATTAATCAAGTGCATAACATTCAACATCATGTTACGAATCTATAACACTAACTCAATTAGTTTGAACATCACTAAACAAGAAACGCCTAAATCAATACTTTTAAACCCTAAATCTGAAAAACATAAAATTTTTGCTACAAAACTGATGCGTGATATATTCTAAGGCCTAGAAGATTGAGGTAAACACTTACAAGTTGAAATTACTGAAGAATTAAGAAAAGCTTGAAGTTCTTGAAGGGTTTTAGCGGTTTTAGCGATTTGATAGTAAGAGGGAATATTGAATGCGTTTACAGTGTGTTTGACTTAGGTAAAAAATTATTGGTTTTATTAATCAAGTTTGTCCTTTTGACCATTTTAGTCCCCTAACTAATGTCCTAGTTCACTTAAGTCCTTATGTGACATTTTCAGCCCTTTGACTAGAAACCTAGTTCACTTATGGTCCTATTGAAACAACTTTCAACAACTTAACATTTTCAGCCCTTTAATTAGAAAACTAGATCACTTGAGGTCCTAAAGACATAACTTTTCCTAACTTGACAATTTCAGTCCTTTATGTTTAAGATCTAGATCCAATATGTTGTTCAATGTGATCATGATTGTCATCATCAAAAAGATCATCAAACGAAACAACGGTTTCAAGTTGATCATCATCAAATGTGACAACAATGTTTATTTGATTATCGTCTTGAGATGAAAATGATTAGTCATGTTGACCAATAGTTTCTTGTGCAGATGAAGATGCAGAGGGTGATGCAATCTCATGAATAAGACATTCTGATTCAAGTACCTGAGATAAGCCGTCAGTATCATAGACCGGGCCTGTCTCACTTATATTCATCTCCTGCATGTTGGCCATTAACATGACTGCAACATTAGCCTCCAGATCCACCATTTCGTCATCGGAGTATGCATTGGCCATAAAACTCTGCTCCTTCTTTGTCAAATTTCCACCAGCTTCATCTTTCAGTTCCATGAGAAGAGCTTCTTTATGATATGCACTACCCATTGTCCTCGGCTTGGGGCATGCATTAGCCATGTGACCAGTCCCACCACAATTATAGCAAGTAAGTGATGTGTTTGTAATTCCTCTCTTTTCTGTTCCAGCAATCTGAGTCCTCCTTTGTGCATTTCCAATGTTGTTTCTACTACCCCCAGCTGTGTTAAACCTCTGTCCTCCAGAATTGAACCTTTGACCACTCAAATTCCCCATGTAATTTCCTGACCCAAATCTCCCTAAAGCCCTATTCTGAAT
Source organism: Artemisia tridentata subsp. tridentata (assembly GCA_021014915.2). Lineage (NCBI taxonomy): Eukaryota > Viridiplantae > Streptophyta > Magnoliopsida > Asterales > Asteraceae > Artemisia > Artemisia tridentata. The sequence goes on from CP139501.1 coordinate 92,671,111, forward strand.
TTCAACCCGTCCATCATTAACCACTGCTTGATTCCTTGTGTTTGACGAAGATCTCAAACGGTTGTTAGACTTGTTGGAGAATTTGCTAAAAGCACGAGCAATCAATGCAGATCCTTTATTTAAAGAGTTAAAGACATCATCTTCATCATTGTCAATGTTGGAGTACATACTATAATCAGTGTTTTCGTATGGGACGAGTTGATTATCAGAGTATTGTGAAGGTGCTTCATAAGGGACAAGTTGGTTTGAAGGTTATGGTGCAAAACCCGAATGAGGTGGTGATGGTTGAACAAAATCCTGATTTGGTGCAAACTGAGATTGAGCCATTAAAGCAAGTGGGTTTGAAGTAGGTACTGATGAAAATCCTCCACGAGCTGCTCGATCCTTATCAACTTCAGATTGGTGTTGTTTTAGGTAATCATACAATAACCTGTAAGAAACATCGTTTATCTTTTTGGCTTGTCGAAAAAACGTGACGTACTTTTTCTAATATGGTCCGAGAGATCCCAAAAACTTAGAGTTCATAGCAATCTTTGGTAAGGTAATGTTGTGGCGATCCAGATCATTTATGATGTTGGTGAAACGATGATAGTATGACTCTAAAGATTCCTCAGGTTCGATCATGCAATGTGTGTATTCCATATACAACTTAGATTCCAAGTCGTCTTGATTTAGTTATGTGCCTTCCATAAGCAAATGTATATGCTCCCACATATCCTTGGCTGTCTTTTGGGCATCAATACTCCTGAAGATAGGATTGGGAATCCCTTGGAGTATGTAAGACATAGCTAGCTCATTAGCCTCTTGTTGTAGAACTTGTTCCGTTGTTTGTTGAGCTAGAGGAATAGGGGTTGTAGTTGCTTCTCTTGGTGGAATAGCAGTGGGATCTCCTGGAACTGTTGTAGTAGGAACAGGGTATGGTCCTTCAATGATGACCTTCTTTAGATAATTCCCATGAGGTTTCCTTAGCTCGATGAATTTGAGAAAACGACTGGACCACTGCACATAATTCCCTGGTGTTAACATTGGTGGAGTGTCCAAAGACCCTGCTTCATGTCTCGACTGTTGACTGCTTATAGCCTCGCACATTTTGTTAAACCAGTGTGGTTCTCTGGAAGTAGGTTGATAACTTTGCATTGGTTGTGGAGGGAGTTGTTGCTGTGGAAGAAATTGATGTTGTTGCATTAGCATGTGATGTTGTTGATACTGTGGTTGATATTGCGGTTGAGGATACGGTTGTTGATATGGTTGTTGTTGACGATACTGTTGTTGTTGTTGATTGTAGAAGTAGTTGTTGTATGGAGGTTGAGACATTTTGATGTAACTTGTGGATGGATGTATAGGATCTTTAAAGGATAATAACGGTTGTTGTTGTAGATTAGATTGTTTGAACGGTGAAAAACGTGAAGAAACTCTGAGGATTTTACTCTAGAAACTCGGAGAATTCAATCGTTGAATCTCGGAGGATTTTACACTAGAAACTCGGAGAAATCTAAGAAACTTGATAAATCTCACAAACTCGGTTCCAGTCAAGAAAGTCGACTAAAGTATGAGAAAGTTGATAAATTCCAGAAACTCGAGGAATTCAAGAAAGTCGATATCCTTGAAGAAAGTCGATGAACTTGAGAAAGTCGAGCAACTTGAGAAAGTCGAGCAACTTGAGAAAGTCGAGCAACTTTGGGAAAGTCGAGCAACTTGAGAAAGTCGAGCAACTTGAGAAAGTCGAGCAACTTTGGGAAAGTCGAGCAACTTTGGGAAACTCGAGAGGTTCTGGCCAAAAACTTTCTAACTCGAAAGCAATGACAGAAACTCGATTGATCTTATGAAACTCGAGAATACTTGAGAAACTCGACAAACTTGTCCAGAAACTCGATCAACTTGAGAAAGTTGATTTATCTAACTCGATAAATCTGACAGAAAGTCGATCAAAATTTTGAAACTCGGTTTGTGAACAGTAACGTCTCGGATGAACAGTGTTTTCTCGGATGAACAGTAACTGATCAAATTTTCTTTAATTTTTTCACTTAAATCTAATCTTTAACAACCTAAATTACCCCTAGGCGAATGATACCACTTGTTGTTTCTCACAATTAACACACAAGCTACTTAGATCTACTAATCCTAGAGAGAGAAAGTTACAGAGAGAAAGAGAGTGGAAGGTGATTAACACAATAATGAAATGTTTAGCTCATTCAACCAACCAACCCTCTCCCTTGAATGGGAGGGGGTATTTATAGTTTTACAAGGTCTTGGGCTTTTAGCCCTAATAACATAATTAAAACATAATAACTAAAATAAATAAACAGACACAGCCCATGGGCCTTCTACACAGGTTGGGCCTGAAATCAAACCTAAAGGCCTAAGCAACCTATTACATAATGATCAATACTTGATAATTCAAAACGTGTTCCCAACAGGTATGTCAATGAAACTCCCTGAGAGTTTATGAAGGCGATTGAATTCTTAGAAACTAAACTTGAAATAAAAGACAAAGTTTGTCTTAGTTTACGAATTGAATATTTAATGATGATATCTTTATACATCATGAAAACTAAAGAAATATGAATAATATCTTTATATGAATTTATGATGCTCATGTTTATGAGGTGACATGATGTTGAAAATACGTGTTGCATTTTTTTTCCCTTGACCATGGTTTTGTCCCCATTGGGTTTTTCTGGTAATGTTTTTTTGACGAGGCAACATTCCTAAGCGTATGAAGGAATTATGTACTCTTTTCCCTTCACTAGATTTTTGTCCCATTGGGTTTTATCTAGTAAGGTTTTTAGCAAGGCATAATCTTCAAATAAACATCCAAAGGGAAGTGTTATAAATAATTATGGAATGGATGTCCATATCCTTTTAATTGCTACATCATCAAACCATGCATGAAGAATGCGTTTGGTTAAGATCGATGATTCAATACATCCAAGAAGAATGCGGTCTCAAGTCTATCAAAGGAAATCCAACCTTATTATATGAAGATAATGCGGCGTGTATAGCTCAAATCAAAGAAGGGTATATCAAAGGAGACAAAACAAAGCACATTTCTCCGAAGTTTTTCTTTACATATGATCTACAAAAGGATGGAGTTATTAATGTTTGTCAAATTCGATCAAGTAACAATTCGGCAGATTTATTCACAAAATCTTTGCCAACAAAAGTTTTTGAGCAACTGGTTTGGAAGATCGTCTTCGACGCTTGAAAGATATACATTAATTTGAGGAGGAGGAGTATAGTATGCGCACTACACTCTTTTTCCCTTCATGAAGTTTTTATCCCACTGGGTTTTTCTTGATAAGGTTTTTAATGAGGCAGTCTATGGCGTATAATAAATGATGAATATCCAAGGAGGAGTGTTGTAAAATATTACTTATGGGCTTATGACTATTCATCTAATCTTTAGTAACAAGTTAGGTTTAGACTATTAACCTTATAAATAGATCCTACTTGTAACCACTTGGAATGATTATATATAAATAAGAATTCTCTCTTCTCCTTACATCTCTCTTTACTTTTTTTCATTACTTTCACAACACCCACATCCTTTTTAGTTTTCAATATTTATTTTATTTAAAAGTTTATTAGACGAATATTTGCGCAAAACAACGATGTATAACGGCAATTATTATACTTGTGAACTTGTGTTTTGGTGTGACCCTTTTTTAATCAAGAGTATTTTAAAAAACTTGTCACTTAAACTATTAATTTAATGATGAATGTTGTAAACGAAAAATAATAAAAGTTTGAGAATTAAACAATTTAGTGATAGATGTTTGTATTATTTTTAATCATGGGTATTTTAAAAACTTGTTATTTAAACTGAATTAATTACAATGAGTAAAACTTTCTATTTAACCTTGTTTCATATAAGTATTATAAGCATTACACATTACTCAAATTTAAGAAATTTAAGTTTAAGAAAAATTATGCATGCATTATAAGTAGTAGAGATTGACCAATATTAAAAACTTGCCATTACTTATTTTGCGTTCTTTAATTTTTATTAAAAAAGTTTACTAAATATTTTTATACGTTTTTCTTTTGTGATAAATTTTAAAAATTATTTTTTTACTTGAATTATCGTATGTTAAAACATCTTTCAATTTAAATTTGATCATTTTACGTTGTGTTCATAAACGTTACACAAAACATTTAACCAAAATATCACTATAAATATCTGGCGCTATAAAATTCGTTGTTATGCACGGTTACTCGTCTAGTCCCTTTAAACTTATGTACGAAACCAATAGAAATTGAAAACACCACAAAACCCAAATCAAGCATGTAATGGCATATGAACTTCAAAGCTCCATGATTTGAAGCCACTCAACTTTACTCAGTTTCTTGCTCAAAGTTATAAAACAACCATTTTGCTAATGTTTTGTTGTGCAAACGAATTTTTACCATACTACTCTTCATTCCTAAACTTGTCAACATCTTCGTTTTGTTAAATTCCCAAATACAAAACACTTTTGTGTGAAGCAAATTTGAGAGTTGCTTGCCTTAATATGAGATTTCTATAATTGTATGACTTGGTGTTTATATTATATATCGCTCACGTTTATGATTAAAATATATTTTTTTGGGTAGACCGTGAATATATATGTTCATTTGATTATTAAATGAAGTCCAGATGTTAGAATAATTTTAGAAGATGTATAGAACAGGAATATCTTTGAGAATTCTTGTATTAGAACAAGTATGTTTGCCCGCGCGTTGCTGCGGGGCAGACATGTTTGTGTTTATTACAATTAAGTTAACGCGTTTTGGAGTACGCAATTATGTTGTTAGCCACAAACGGTGGGTTTTGTACGGCGACGACTCCATGGTTATAAACCGAGTTGTAAAGTATGACTATATACATTAGATGAAAATATAAGTTGTTCCTATGAATAAGGCACAACATCAAGGTCGGCATTTTGGTACTTGCATAAAGTTTCAGAATCAAGAGTTTATTGGGTAAAACAAAAGAGCAGAAAAACAACATCAACGACTCGAAAAATTAATACTTAATATGCCTAGTTAATATCCATGGCATCTCCAACTTGGCTGTAAATAGGAGAAATCGCCGTGGAGCTTTTTTTTTTTTTTTTTTTTTTTTTTCTGAATTAAGACTGGCTTAACCATGTTAACGGCACTTGTTGTGCCATTTGTTGAATGTGTTAATGGTACTTGTTGTGGCATTTCTTTTTTGAGCCCGCACATTGTAGCAGCTTCGAACAAATGATAGAAGTGGTCATTGCTACATGAAGCCTGTTTAGTTGGTGCTGGTCATTAATTTTTTTTGTGTTTCTCGAAATGTTGACGCTTTGAGAGAGATAGGTCGAGTCAATTTCCCTGTAACAGGCCTACAAAAGAATCATAAATTCATATTAAGGTAGCATGTCATCCTACTGCACAAAAACAATACTTATTAAAAGGTTGCCAACTGTCATATACCATGTAAAAAAAACAACTTGCTATCCTAAAACAAATAAACCTCATAACAGCAACGCCAGGCAAAAGAGTTGAATTTAAGATATATTAGACTGTGTGTTCAACAGACTGCAATAACCTCTATTTTAGGATATTCAAAAATTTGTAGATAATAAGCAACATATTAATTCTTACATTCTAGTTTGCACACACACAATTCTCATATGCATTTACACATATTAAACATTAATATCAACCCAAAAGCTTACAATACATTATAACAATGACACATTTAGTTAGATAAAATTGTTAAAAGTAGAAAAATAAACCTGAAAGGTCTCTAGTGTCACAGACATTGCTGGTAGCTGCATCTTGTGGCATGTCGACACAATGTAACCTGTAAGCACAACAAAAACAATTGATACAATTCCAAAACCATCCCATCATGCAGCTTCTACTTTTCACATTAAGATATTTAATTTTCATCACAGCAAAAATACGGCAACCGAAATAAAATGAACAAAATACCTGTCAATAGAAGCATGTACCCTTTAGTGCAACATATTGCGCTGGAAAAGCTGGTAACGTTCTATCCATCTCATTAAAACCATGCTATCAATGATTTTATACCTAACAAATTAACAATTAGATGCATAAAAAGGTTTACAAAAAATCTGTTATGTGGCTTTTTGGACACAGCCCGTGAAGACACCTTCTAAACACGTCCCATGAACACACCCACTGAAACAAGACATTCGATCCAATAACGGAATTCACTCCCAAATAACACCCCCACATCCCCTGATCACACACCATGAATGCAATAGGCACATAGTCTCATCATTAAACGTTTATAAGAAGAATTTAAACCTTATAGGCAGAAATATATGTGTAATAAAAGTTTCTACATCATACCTGCAAAAGGCCGTAGAAAATGCATATTGTAAATAATGCCTTATCTTCATCCTGGGGCCTCAATGCCTCCACCAACTACTCCTAACAAATAAAGTAAGAGAAATTTGATATCATAGATGTACAAAATAACTTACCGTAACATAAAATTGTCTCACCAGCTCTATCTGTCAAGGCAACCTTACCCACCTGTAAATAGCGGACAATCATAAAGTTGATCTTTTGTGTGTGTTTTTTCTTTCACACTTTTTTTTGGTTCAATGTATGTCTGTAATTCTCCTTTTGATGTTGAAAATTTGTACTAACTCTGTTCAAGAAACTTGTTACTCAGAGGTGGCAGGTTTTTCATATTTCCCATACATTAGTACAGGTTTAGGTTACACTTGTGTGATGCATATTGCATACTACTTTAAGCACATCTCATTTAACTCGCTAATGAAGGAGCAATTTGTATTACAGTAGGAGATCAATGAAAGAGAAGGCAGTGACAGACCTGCTTCAGTGATGTAGTTATTTACCGCAATATCTATCAAACAGTAGAAATAAATGTAGGCGGAAGTAATCTTAAAATGAAAATTATAAAAAGAAATTTGTATTCAACAATAACGGGAAACTTTCCTACTCACATGTATATATAGCATTTCCATTGTGCACAGTAAGTGGATCCGTAAAATCAAGGCAAATGATTTTTATTATTATTATTTTTTTATAAATCCATTTTCCAAAAGCATGTTTCAGTTTTCCGGAAAGTCTATGTATCTGATATATATATATATATATATATATATATATATATATATATATTATATATATATATATATATATATTATATATATATATATATATATATATATATATATATATATTCATTTCCATTGTCAACACCTTATTTTTTTTTTTTTTGATTCAAGTAGCAGTAGTGACCCGTACATAGGCAAGCATTTAATATATCTCTAGGCCGTAGCTACAGTGGGCTGTTCAAAGTAGGTATCGATAGCGAATGGTCAGATCAGATTATGAACCTACAATTATTAAGTAGTGCATAATGAAATAAACTGTTGGGAGTCCATTATTTCTGCAAACTTTTAAAGGGTGCAAGTTAATAATTTTGGGTTCTTTTGGACGGTAGCATGGTTGAATAGAAAGGAGTAATAATAGAGTAGTTATAACCATTTTCAATGGTTATAATAGATATAAATAAAGTTGTTGGGCTTCTTTGGCAGGTATGGTCTATTCCAATTTTTTTTTTTAAATAGCTGTATCATGCCAATAAGCCAAAGGAGATAAGGCTACCTTAGTTGATGATATGCATGTATCCAAAAAAAAAAAAAAAAAAAAAAAAAAAAAAAAAAAAAAAACTATATGAATTCCTTTTTGAGGTTTGTTTGTCTATTTAAGGAAGTAATGGTGTTCATTTATTTTCAAAATTCATTTTCCAACCTGTCATAAAGAAGCAAGAAAACACAATGTCTAGGCGGCCTAAGTGTGATCAGCTTAGAGTCGAGGCTAATTCAAACAATTGGTCTGAGATGTTAGTTCTATATTGCCGTCAGTCTTCAATCGAAGACATTCAAATGGCACAACAGATGAATGCGCTTTGTGCTAGGCTGGTTGGGATAATTCATGAAAGGGCGACTTTCATTCAAGAGCTAGACACTGTTGGGAACATTTATGCCCGGAAAACGGCTGAATACCTAAGAGAGGTACAGGAAAAAGATGACCAAAAGGTCATGCAGATGCGCATAATGACAGCCGAGTTGGAGTTAAATGCTCGTGATAAGGATATCTTTATTCAGAAGCTTTGAGGGTGTGATGGATTTCTGACTGTGTAGCTAGAATCGGAGGAAATTGCTGTTGGTTATGATGTGTCGTTTATGTTGGGGTCTGTATTTGCAGCTATGTTTTTGTATTTTATTTTATTATAAGTCTTGTTGTAATGTTTGGTTGAAGCCTATGCGTAACTTACTTTTTTGCTTTCTTGGATGTGGTGGTTCATCTTCAAACAATGCTTTAGCTAACTGTTTTTTATCTGCTCTGTTCATCTGTCTTTTCGTTTGGGTCTTTTTGATTTGTTAGCGCGAGAGTTGTTGGTGGTGTTCCTATTTTTTACAAAAAAAATAGTTAATATTTGCATATGTAGATGGTATCTTTAAATAAGAGAAACTGTTAATTAACATGTTGGTACTTGGGTTTGCTTCTATTGCTCTGGTTGTTCCTTCATCTCTGGTACTACTTTTATACCTTTTTAACTCACATGTTGGTACCTGGGTTTCAATAACCAAAAAAAGCCATAAATATAATGGAGTACTTTGGAGTCCTTAACAAATCTACACATATAGCAAGCTACATTTTTAAATAAAAGATCTTGACTACAACATTTCAAGACATTATTACCTCAAATAAAGATACCATATATGTGTTAATTAACTGAATAGCAACACAGTTTTATAAACACTGAAAATCGACGATGGGGTTCTGCTTGGGCAGTTTAACCATCGTTGTTTCACTTTACATGGTTCAAGGATCCAGTTTAACGACACATATTTACCTTCTAATGACACTTTTTTTTCATCACACGTTCATGACTGTAGGTTATATATTCGTTGTTATATCATATTGGTTTCCACCTTCTGAATTTTTATCTAATATTTCAATAATCTTATTTGAAAAGGTATAAAAGTAGTACCATGTAACTGTGTCAACCATGATGCTATCCAACTTTTCATCATCCTTATATTTTCCGGTAGCCTCTGTCGTTGTTACATAAACCCTGTAAACCAAAAAAAAGGCATAAATATGATGGAGTACTTTGGAGTCCTTAACAAATATACACATATAGCAATCTACATTTTTAAATAAAAGATCTTGCCTACAACATATCAAGCCATTATTACCTCAAATAAAGATACCATATGTATGTCAATTAATTGAATAGCCACATACTTTTATAAACATTGAAAATTGACGATGGGGTTCTGCTTGTTCAGTTTAACCACCCTTGTTTAAGTTTACATGGTTCAACGATCCAATGTCTTCATAGGCAGAAAGTTTCTTTCTTTAAGTGATGTAGCCACTACCAAAAAGGCTGGTTCCATCTGGCCTGAACCCTTTACACAGTCTGTCTGAGCAACAAAAGGCAAAAAAAAAACTGTATGAGATTGCTTACCAAAACAACTTTATCACTAGTACAAAAATGGGATTTGGTCACACATGTTATTTTTCTAACGGCCACACAGTAACTTTTTTATGTGACTAAATGTACCAGAATAAAAGAAACAGCCACACTTGATCCGACTTGTGTGACCATTTCGTCTTTCCAACTGAGGCTACAGTCACACATTTGATTATTTTCGTGACTAGAGGTATCTTGTAATTTTTTTTGATTATTTAGTCACATATAATTTGGGACGTGTGACGGATACAAATAAGTTTAAAACATTAGTCACACTATATATATATATACATATGTGACAAATATATGTCACACAATTGAACAGTATGACCAAAATCCATATATGGTCACATGAAGTAATTGTGTACTAAATCATATACTCAAGTTTGTCACACATTATTTAAAAGTGACTAAATCATATAATCAAATTTGACACACATTATTTAAAAGTGACTAAATTAGTTTTCCCCAGAATAAAATTTCCCACATCTCAACTTTTCACAAACCCGCCTAAATTTTTCCCCAAAATCAAATTGCCCTCCTTCCCAAATTCCCAAATATTTCATTAACCATCCAAATATCCCTCTCTACTTTTCATCCAAATTCCCAAATATTTCTTCTTCTTCTACCACACTTGCACCGCTCGCACCACCACCACACTCGCACCTATCTATGGTCCTAGTCAATTTGCTAATTTAAACTTCTAAAACAGTGATTGTTTGAAATCTTTTATATGATGCTGCTATTAGTTTCATCGATTAAGAGCATTGACTGGTTCATGATGCTCTTGTTTGGAACTCACTTTATGGTCTTGTTGTAGGTGATAAAAATGCTCAGGTGGGTTGTGTTGATTGAAATTAAACCTTGTAAATTATTGTGGAGTTTTTCTTGGTGGTTTTTTATAAAGATTTTTTCTTGATAAAATTAGTTTTTTTTTTTAATTATTGTGGAGTTTTTCTTGGTGGTTTTTTATATATATGTTAATAGCCCCGATGCATAATTTGATTTTTATTTTAATTGGTTTGGCAAACTAGTCATGTCCTGTGTTTTAAAATTGATATTGTTGCTTGTAGGTTGGTGATCCTCTTGAGAAGGCTGCAATAAAGGGGATAGAGTGGAGTTATAAGTCGGATGAGAAGGCCATGCCTAAGAAGTAAGCCATTCATCTTTTGATTTCTATAATTTGTGATACAAGTAGCTGCCAGATCACATATTTATAATTCAATGCTTGATGTGTATCCACTAGATGTATCAAGTTGGGCTGGGCGTGTGGGTTTGGTAACACATCAATAGGGGTTTGATGTGTTGACATGAAATACTTTTTGGGTGACTTCCATCCCGTTCCACCAGTTTGTTTTGTATTTAATTGTTTCATTTTACTTGTTTGAGACAAAACATTATGTTCATCGATCCATTTAAAAGTACACGGGTTGAAGTTGCTGACTTTAGTTTCTGCATTCTCTATGTCTTTTAATGAGCTTTTCTTGTAATTAGATTTTATTTTTTTTGGCATTGTTTGCAGGGGAGGTGGCAGTTCTGTTCAAATTGTTCAGAGACATCACTTTGCGTCTCACTTAAAAAGAATGGCAGTTGTTGTTCGTACAGAAGAGCAGTTTTATGCATTTGTGAAGGTATGTAATAGATCTATATCAAGTGTGATAGTAGAAGAAAGTATATACCACGTATTTGTACTGTCCGTTCTGTGGACCATTGGAATGTGTGTACTTCTGTAGAGTAAAAATTGGCACACTGTAATTTCAGGGTGCACCAGAGACCATTCAAGAAAGACTCAATGATATACCACTTTAATGTGTGTATCGAGTTTATGCTGTGTATTGGGTTGGTTTTGTTTATGCTTATTTCGGCTAAAAAGTTACAAGAAAAGCTGTAAAATGATGAGAAGGCCGTAACTTTAAAAACTTATTTTGTGAAAAGCCTAGTCTTTTTTGATATAGAATTAGAAGCTAGTCTTAACATATTACTTGTGTTTGAGTGTTCAATTTTTTCTTTTGTTCTGCAAGTTTTTTAGGGGAAAATACCTCATTATACATATTTGTTACGAACACGTTTTAATATATTTCAAGTCTTGTTCATTAGCGATAAAATGTTGCTTAAATAGGGCTTTATGTTTGTGTTTAAGGTGCGGTCCATTAGAAGCCCATGGACCGCCCATTTAAGTGTTAATTCTTCTAGAAACATTATTGTAAGAGTTGCCCTAATCCCTTGCCTATAAATAGAAGGGTAGGGAGCTTATTTTACTAGTTGGTTTTTCATGTATGTAGCGTAAGCCTTGTTCCTCTATCGTATGAACTGAATTACCTTCCAAATCTTTCTTCTTCATCTCTCATTCTCTTCTCTTATTAGCTTATCTCTTATCGTAGCTTATTATTTAAGTAGTAGTACGTGTTTTACTTTGTTATACGTGTGTGTGTTGTTGAGATATACACGACCTACAAGTGGTATCATTCGCCAAAGGGATAGTTAGGATAGTGTTTTGAGTAGATCTAATCGTATTTTAGGTTGGTTTTAAGGATTAAGTAAGGTTTCTGTTTTAGTTACGTCGTTAATCACTTTTTGTTGGCACGTGTTCATCATCTCGTCAAAAAGCTCAACAAATCTCATCAAATTTCCATTTACAACGCTATTGATCTTAAATTTCATCATACTTTGTGGTTTCTAATCGTTAACAATCAAAACAATCGGTTTGTTATTGGTTTTCTAGACGTTTTAGTGAAATCCGGGAAAGTCGCGTATTGGAAAAGTTGGTGAAAAGTGCATTTTGGCTTCTGGGTGAATTCCAACAACTTAGGGTTTATCGCGAATCGAATAGCGACAAGTTAGGGTTTCATCGCAATTGGCAGATCTTTAGATTATCAGCATTGGGACTCAGTATTTTACTTCCTTGTATAAGAAAGTGAAAATACTTCGACTTGGTTGCTTCTCTTCTCTTGTATAAGAGTTGAGAATTATTGAAATTGGAATTTAGATAAAATTATCGAAATTGCCATAAAATATTGCAATTCTGATAAATTATCGCAAATTGCCTTTTCTATCGCAATTTAAGATAACTTATTCAAATTGTCATTTTTATCGCAATTTTAATTTTTATCGCAATTTCTATTTTCCTTATCGCTATTTGGAGTTTATCGCAATTGGGTGAACATTACTTATCGCAATTAGGTGAACAGTAATTATCGCAATTGGACAAAAATCTTCAGTTAACCTAAACCAACTTAACATAACTCATCACACAACTCTTAATTATCTTCAAGATCCAGACATGTCTCAACCACCTCACTTCAATTACTACTATCAGCTACAGCAATATCCTCAACAACAGCAATTTCATCCTCAGTATCAACAACAATAAGCATTCGTGCAACAGCATCAATTTCTCTCTCCACCACAAGTATCCCCACAACAAATCATGCAACAGAATCAAATGCTGAACAATCCATCCTACTCCAGAGAACCACATTGGTTTAACAAGATGTGTGAGGCAATCAGTAGTCAGCAATCCAGACATGAGGCTGGGAATCAGGACACTCCACCTATGCTGACACCTGGTAACTATGTGCAATGGGCTAGTAGATTCCTCAGATTCATTGAACTCAGAAAACCCCATGGGAAATATCTCAAGCAAGTCATTGAAGAAGGACCCTTTCCACTTCCAGTAACTGTTGTTCAAGGAACTTCAGAAAGAGAAGAGACATCAACTCCCATTGCTGTCACTAACTACACAACTGAACAAATATTGCAACAAGAGGCAAATCAATTGGCAATGTCTTACATACTTAAGGGAATTCCCAATCCTATTTACCGAAGTATTGATGCTCAAAAGACTGCCAAAGACATGTGGGAACATGTGCATCTTCTAATGGAAGGGACTGAGTTAAATCAAGAAGACCTTGAGTCAAAGCTTTACATGGAATACAATAATTTCATCATGGAACCAGGGGAGACAATTGAATCATACTACCACCGTTTCACAAATGTTTTAAATCACCTCGATCGTCATGACATCAAGTTACCTAAGATTGCTATCAATTCAAAATTTCTGGGTTGCCTTGGACCAGAATGGCAGAAATATGCAACATTTGTCAGGCAAACTAAGAAGATTGGTGAAGTCAAGTATGGACTAATGTATGACTTTCTGAAACAACATCAATCTGAGGTAGATAAAGAAATTGCAGCACGAGGCGGTTTCATATCAGCACCAACACCTAACTCGCTTGCTCTTGTTGCTCAATCCAACTTTCCACTATCAAACCAGGAATTTGGTCAATCATCTTTCCAACCAAGTTTTCAACCACAACCTTCTAACTAAATCATTCCATATGAAGCACCATCACAATACTCTGACAACCAAATGGTTCTATATAACAACTCAGATTCCATGTTATACTCAAACGCTGATTATGATGAAGAAGAGGATGCATTCAACTCTCTTAATGAAGCATTTGGATTAATTGCTAAGGCATTTGGCAAGTTCACCAAATCCAACAATCGTCTTCGTTCATCATCCAATACCAGGAATCAAGCTGTTATTAACGATGGTAGAGTGGAAATTCAGAATCGGTCTTCGGGCAGATATGGTTCAGGAAACAATGGAAACTATGGGTCTCAGAGGTTTCAGTCATGAGGGAACAGGTTCAATTCTGCAGGGGGTTACAGGAACAGTATGGGAACTACTCAGAATAGAAATCAGATGGCTGGGAATGTACAGAAAGGCATTGCAAATACTTCAATCACGTGTTACAACTGTGGTGGGACTGGTCATATGGCAAATGCTTGCTCTAAGCCTAGGACTCAGGGTAGTGCATATCACAAGGAAGCTCTTCTGATGGCTCTCAAGGATGAAAAAGCTGCAGGAATGTTGACTCAGAACGAGCAAAGCTTTATGGCCAATGCTGCATCTAATGATGAGATGGAAGATCTTGAAGCAAATGCTGCAGTAATGCTCATGGCAAACATGCAGGAGATGAACATGTCCGAGACAGGCCCGGTTTATGATACCGATGGTCTATCTCAGGTACCTGATCCACAATGTCTTATACATGAAATTGCTTCACCATCTGCATCTTAATCTATAAATGACAATTCTGTTCAACATGATTCACCATTCTCATCTCCATCAGATTATCAAATAAACACTGTTGTATCTTTTGATGATGATAAAACCGTCGTTTCATTTGATGATCCTATTGAAGATGAAAATTTGGATCATCTTGAACGAAATGATCCTTTGCCTGATCAAGATTCAGAGCTTCAGGCCTTGTTAATGACCACCCAATCACAAATTGAGAAATGCAATGAAATCAATCAAAATCTAAAAGCAAAAATTGCATTGTTAACGAAGGACAATGAGTGCTATAAACTACAACTTTCAGGATATCAGAAACAAGAAAAACGTGAAAAAGGTTTTGAGATTGCTTTCCAAAAAGAGTACGTCAAAGTTCAAGATTTAGAAAGTCAAGTTCGTGAGCTAACCGTTTCCAAGGCTGAGCTCCTCTCTCAAAAAGAAAAGGATCAATTTGAATTCAAAAAACAAATTGATACTTTAAATTCTGAGCTGTTAAAAACTCAATCTGAGCTTTCAACATCTCAAAATAATCTTCTTGAAGAAAAGCAAGCCTCAAGTAAACGCGTCAACTCATATCTTGAAGAAATTGTCACTTTGGAATCCAAACATAAAGAGTTTCAAACTATTGTATACAAAAATGGTGAATCAATAACTCAAATTCAAAGGCTAACGGTAAAACTAGTTCCGAAAAGATTTGGATTTGCTATTGGCTGTGACCAACCACGTTTTCTTTCTAAAGCACTCAGCAAAAATCCCAAGTTATACAATGCATAATTATTACTTGATGATACCTTTCAAAGAGTTGTTGTGCTTAGTAATGATGAAGAACTTGCACATCTTGAACGTCAAAAAGAACTTGAGAGTCGACCAAAACCAGTCAAAGATTTTTCAAGAGTTCATTATGATTATAACGCAAGACCTCATATAAGTAAATCATTTGTCACTCCAAAGTACAAACCAGACCAAACGTTGTTAAACACATACATACATGCTTCTTCTTCAGTAATTCCTGTGTCCAAAACTGTTACACATCTTAAGGATGCTTTGAAAGAGGATGAAGTTGATCCACAAATGCCTCAAGAATGTCGAATTCTTCGATATTTTAAGACATTATGGAAGACATCTTTCTTTTGGAGAATGAACTTGAGTTTAGTTCTCAAATCGAAGTCTCTACTTTTCTTTCCCCAGTCGCGAAAGAAAAGCGAGATATTCTTCAAAAGAAAATTCTGCCTCATGTCAACCATCTGAAGAAATGTGCAACACAATGGGAACAAGAATTACACACGGAAGTAGCATCTATGAAGAGCATTTTCAAAGCTAAAGACGACAAAGTTCAAAGACAAAAACTTCAAAAGAAAACTTTAGCAAAAGAAAATGATCGACTCTTAGAAAAAGTTATGTGTTATGACGTTGTTTCTGTGATAATGAATTCGCTTTATGAGTCATGCAATGAGTTACTTGTGAATGATCATGCTGTAAATGTTGAGATGTTGCAAATGGAGATAGTAAATTTGGTAAAAGAGAATGAGGATCTTCGTCAAATCAACCATGATGTGGAAAACAAAGTTTTCAACCTTCAAAAGAGGCTTGACTGGTGTCAACATCAAAGTGTCATATTTGAATTAAATTACCAACATCTAAAAACATCTTTGTCATTTCAAAACAGTCATACTTATGAAAGTGAGAATCAAAATGAAAATGATGTCTTAAGACATAAACTGTTTGAATATGAAAAGGATCTGGATGAAATTATTCAAAACAGAAATGACACAGTCCGCCTCAACAGAATTTTAGATTCAAAAAATAAAGAATACCAACACATCATTGTTGATCTGAAAAAGAAACTCAGAGTTTTAGACAAAGGCAAAGCAAAAGTTCATAAGATTGCCCCAGGGATGTATGTAGTAGACAAGGCAATTACCCAAGCATCAGACTTAACCACTAATGACACTACTTCAATTTCCACAGGATTAGATACCATGTCTAAGGCTAGCAACTCCAAGACCTACAAGAAACAACAGAAGCATAGAGTCCGGAAACCTAGGAATGGATCATCTAAGTCTGCAGAAGTTAAAGCAAGTAGTTTGAATAAAACGCATGTAATATCAGGAATATAATCAAACTTATCTAAGTCTAATTCTAGTAATGATGTAACAGAAGTTAAATCTATGAATGTTAATGATGATGTTATGATTGATGCTAGTTGTATTGTTTGTCGTGCTAGTATATTATCTGGTGATCATCAAAACTGCATTGCTAAAACTCTGTTGAAACGAAAAAAGAAATGAACTAGTGGCTCTTCCTCTAGGCTCAAACTGTTGCCAAGTCCATTTTAGGGAAACCACCACTAGTAGTTTTTGAGCAAACCATAGAAACACCCATAGCCAAACCCAAGACAACCAAATCACCTAGTGCATTTATTAGGAAAAAGGCTGAGACTAGTTGGACATGGCAACGTTGGTTACAAAACACAGCAAGTTTTACATGGGTTCCTAAGATAATTAAATCTTGTGTTACTAACCCAACGGGTCCAACCGTTACCAATTCTCCACCTGTTTCCAATATTTGTGATGCAGGTGATACAAATTGTCCTCTGGATTGTTGATAGCGGGTGTTCCCGACACATGACCGGCAACCTCAAGCTTCTCACAAACTTTATCGCAAAGTTCATCGGAACGGTCAGGTTCGGGAATGATCACTTCGCAGCAATAATGGGCTATGGAGATTATGTTAATGGGAACATCGAGATCAGTCGTGTATACTATGTTGAAGGCCTTGGTCACAATCTATTCTCAGTGGGACAATTCTGTGACGGAGAATTAGAAGTAGCATTTCGGGAGAAAACTTGCTTCATTCGTGATCTTCAAGGAAATGATTTGATGAA
Organism: Artemisia tridentata subsp. tridentata; assembly: GCA_021014915.2. Classification (NCBI taxonomy): domain Eukaryota; kingdom Viridiplantae; phylum Streptophyta; class Magnoliopsida; order Asterales; family Asteraceae; genus Artemisia; species Artemisia tridentata. The sequence goes on from CP139501.1 coordinate 92,688,580, forward strand.
AGGAAAACGGGGAACCAGTCTATACACCATATCCTTTGAAGGCATGACAGCTTCATCTCCTATCTGTTTACTCTCCAAGGCTAATCCCACAAAGGCTTGGTTATGGCATAAAAGATTGTCTCATCTCAATTTCAAAACCATGACTGACCTTGCAAGGAATAAATTGGTTGACGGATTACCCAAATTCAGATATGCCAAAGATCATTTGTGTTCTGCATGTGAACAAGGGAAAAGTCACCGTGTTCACTTTCCTCCCAAAACAGAACACAGCACAGATCATGTCCTACAGCTGCTACATATGGATTTGTGTGGTCCAATGCGGGTTCAAACTATAAACGGGAAAAGGTACATTTTGGTAATAGTAGATGACTACTCACGATGGACATGGGTCTACTTTCTTCGGACAAAAGATCAAGTTCCTTCAATGGTCATCACGTTTCTCACAAAGATTCAAGTTCAAGTCCGTAACACCGTCAGGATTATTCGAACAGACAACGGCACTGAATTTAAGAATCAAACCCTTCGGGAATATACTGAGAAGCATGGGATTGTTCATTAATGTTCAATTGCTCGCACTCCCGAACAGAATGGTGTAGTTGAAAGACGAAACCGTACGCTTGTGGAAGCAGCTAGAACAATGTTGATCAATGCCCAATTACCAGACTACCTTTGGGCTGAAGCTGTTAATACTGCATGTTATACCCAGAACCGCTGCATGATCAACAGACGACACAACAAAACTTCATATGAGCTTATTCAAGGCAGAAAACCAAACATCAACTACTTTCATGTTTTTGGAGCACTGTGTTATCCGAAAAATGATAGAGATGATCTTGGTAAATTAAAGGCTAAATCAGACATCGGGATATTTGTTGGCTACTGTGAAAATTCTAAGGGATATAGAATTTGGAATCGTCGGACCGGGGAAATTCAAGAAACTATACACGCCAATTTTGATGAACTCACGGAAATGGCTTCTGAGCAAGACCGCTTAGAACCCAAACATAACCGTCTAAACTTCCCTGAATCTTCGGCTGCACCCTTACCCTTTAACAGGAAAGATTTGGAAGATTTGTTTGCACCAATGTTTGATGAAGTTTGTGTTAGTAGTGCATCAGATGCTTCCACCAGTTCCGCTGCTCAACATGTCCCAAATCAAGCACATGATCAATCTGCAACTACTTCTACAGCAGTTGATAACAATGCACCTCAACCTGAACCTTCATCACCCATGGCTCAAATACCTCCACCTGCAGTTGAAGATTCTTCCCCCACTTCTAACCAAGTTCCCACACCTTCAGGGTATGACGGGAATGCATTTTTTAATCCATTTGCTCCACCACCAACCATTCCAGAAACAGGAGAGTCATCCTCGAGCAATATGGACCCGTCATATCACCATAACAACATTCAACATTTCCCATCCACCCACAAATGGACACGAGATCATCCCTTGGTAAATATAATTGGAAATCCTGACAATCCAGTCATGACAAGACAAAAACTTCACTCAGATAGTGAACACTGCATGTATGCACTCACTGTCTCTCAATTTGAACCTAAAAAATCAAAGAAGCCCTTACATATGACAACTGGATTGAATCCATGCAAGAAGAGCTGGAACAATTCAAACGTTTGGAAGTTTGGGAATTAGTGGAAAGACCAGATGGAGTTTATGTTGTTGGATTGAAATGGATTTGGAAGAACAAGCTAGATGCAGATGGTACCGTCATCCGTAACAAGTCCCGACTGGTAGCAAAAGGGTATAGCCAAGAAGAGGGTATTGACTTCGAGGAATCGTTTGCTCCAGCGGCTCGGATTGAGGCAGTTCGAATGTTTCTGGCATACGCACCCCACAAGAACATCACAGTCTATCAGATGGATGTGAAGACGGCATTTCTCAATGGATAACTCCGAGAAGAGGTGTACGTATCACAACCAGAAGGCTTTGTGGACCCAGATCATCCAAACCAAGTATATCGGCTTAAGAAAGCCCTTTACGGCCTTAAACAAGCCCCGAGGGCGTGGTACGATAAACTGTCTGCATTTCTCCTTGCTAATCATTTTACCAAAGGAACTGTCGACCCGACTTTATTTATACAGACACACGGGGAAGACATTCTCATTGTTCAAATTTATGTGGATGATATTATTTTTGGTTCAACCAATAAAAAATATTCAAACGCTTTTTCTAAACTGATGAAACAAAACTTTGAGATGTCTATGATGGGTGAACTTAAATTCTTTCTAGGATTGCAAGTTCATCAGTCACCCCGTGGTATATTTCTAAGTCAGTCAAAGTATGCTCAGGAAATCCTGAAAAAGCATGGTATGACCAGTTGTGACACCTATAATACCCCAATGTCCTCCTCATCCCCGAAGCTAGATGCTGACATACATGGGACACCCATTGATCCTACGAAGTATCGTAGTATGATTGGGTCAATCATGTATCTCACAGCTAGCAGACCGGATGTTGTATTTGCCACATATCTTTGCTCCCGATATCAGTCTAGACCGACTGAACGGCATTTGTCAGCCGTTAAAAGAATCCTTAGATACATAAAGGGAACCATTAATTTAGGGATCTGGTATCCAAAGGATTCTGGGTTTGAACTTGTTGCATTTTCAGACGCTGACCATGCAGGGTGCTTAGACACACGCAAAAGTACATCAGGGGGAGTTCAATTCTTGGGTGACAAGCTCGTCTCTTGGCAATCAAAGAAACAAGACTGCACCTCACTGTCGTCAACATAATCTGAATATGTGGCCATGTCTGCCTGTTGTGCTCAAGTCATCTGGATGCGATCACAACTGATGGACTACGGATACGTATTCAACAAGATTCCTATGTACTGTGATTCCAAGAGTGCCATCGCTATTTCATGCAACACCGTGCAGCATTCCAAGTCAAAGCATATTGATCTCCGGTACCATTTCATCAAGGAACACGTAGAAAAGGGTACTGTTGAATTGTATTTTGTGGGAACTGAACACCAATTGGCGGATCTGTTCACAAAAGCTTTGCCTCATGCAAGATTTGTGGATCTGGTTCACCGGATTGGTATGAGATGTTTGACGCCAAATGATTTGGAAAAATTTCTTAAACACAATTAACCAAGTCAAACATCCAAACTATCTTTGTAAATATATATTCCAAAAAAAAAAAAAGAAAGAAAGTACAAACCCTTATCCAACACGTTGTTCATTTTAAAATGTCACGAATTATTTTTGAACACGTGTTGAGGGGGAGACATAATCTTTACCACAATTTCTTAAACTTGTACTTGCATGCTTTCAGAAATTTGTTGCTTCACAAAGTTTTGGTGATAAGATCTCAAGATGAAAAAGTTGTGTGCCTTCAATGTAAAATATGAGACTTAGAGTTAGTATGATGGTGGTTTAGGACTTAAAATTCAAAGTTGTTAAGGTTAGGGGACTAAAGTTGTTTATATTGCAAAAGTAGTTAAATGATATAAAAAGTCAAAAATAATTCAACTGCAGTTATTACTCTAACTAATTTCACCTACCGTATTAAATAACCACACCCACCATCATCTACGGCCATCCTTCAATCTGTCAATCCACTCACGATCTTCATATTTTGTGAGTATTTTTGTGCTTAACAATTCATTATAACAGATGGTTTTAAATTTTATCATGATCCAACGGTTAAAATTATCGCAATTGTGAAGTTTAGTTCTAAGGTTTGCGTAAAATTGGGGATCTTCGAATGAGAGTGTTTTAGTTGAGAAAAATTGTACGATAATGCTTAAATATTGATAATAAACCAAGATTGTATGCTTAATCACTCCCAGAAACTTCAAATCGTTAGAATTATGTTTTAGGGTTTAAGCGACAAATTTGGGGAAATCCGTATATGAGTGTTATTGTATAATTTGTATGTTGGGATGTTGTTGTTATGTGGTTAATTGAATGTATGCATGCTTAGATTGTGCCCAGAAACACGTTAAGTGGATTAATTGAGTTTAAGGGTTTATGAAGAACAACGAACACTAGCAGTTTGATTATTGAGTTTTTGTGGATAAATGTTGTTATAACTTGGACAGATTGTTTAGTTTAGTCATATAAACTGATTAAGATAATCTGTGGTTGAAAAATCTAAGTTATAATGAATTTCGATAAGAATCTGCGTGGCTGTTCATCTTCAAAGTTATCGGAAACTCTTGTACAAGAGTTTATCGAGATTACCAAAATTATCGCTATTGCATAATTATCGCTATTGCATAATTATCGCTATTGCATAATTATCGCTATTGCCTAATTATCGCTAATGGATAATTATCACAATTGCATAATTATCGCAATTGCCATAATTATCGCAATTTTGATCTTTTATAGAATTTGATCTATTTCCTTAGATATATCTTTTATACTTATCGAAATGAATCAAATTTTATAGAATTTGGTAATATCTTGATAAATTCTTTGATCAAGCATGTACCAACCAATCATAAATGCAAATGGATGCCATGTGTTGTATCTAGTTCTAACATGTGCTAACAATCATGTATATTGCATATTTGTACTTGATTGTTGTCTCAGATTACATCAAATGGCTGCACCACAACAACAACCTCTTCCAACACTCACTAAAGAAGAAGTTTTTCCTCATGGGTATTCTTTGGAGATTGGGAAAAACAATGCACGAGTAGAGCTTGATAAGATAAAGTGTTCTGACCCAAGCTGCCAGATTGCTGTGGAAATTCTCAAAGCTCATAAGTGCAGAAACCTTCTTGACAGCTCTGACACCATTCCAGAACTGTACATACATCAATTCTGGGATACTTTCACACTGAGCAGTGATGACAAGTATTTCACATGCAAACTGGATCGTAAAAGGATCAGAGTCACACCTAATCACCTCCGCAAAGCCTTAGACCTTCCAGATGCACCTGAACCTTCCTACCAATTCTACCCAACACCATCAGAATCCGAAATCATGCAATTCCTTGTAGACATTAGTTATGATGTTCAACCCGATACACCATTAACCAAGATCTCTAAAGTCAATGCTAAATACATACCTCAGCCCTGGAGAACTATCTTCTACATTATAACCCGTTCAATATCCGGTAGAGATAGTGGCTTTGAGCACCCAAGACTACTTCATCTTTAAGTCTTCTGGGGGTTCGTGAACCAGGAAAAGATTAACTTTGCAGCTCTTATCTGGGAAGATATACTATTCCAAATGCGGAAAGCTTTCAAACAAATCCCTTTTGTCCGTTACACCAAAGTTCTCATAAGTTATCTGCTAGACTTACATAAGGACATTGATCGACGACCTACCGATCAAGAGATTCATCCATACAAGCTGGATAAAACTTTCCACAAGGTCTACTTTCCCAAATGGAGCACGCACAAACAAGGGGCAAGAATGCCAGAGTTTCTAATGACCGATAAAATAAAAGAAACTCTAGCATATCTTGAATATGATAAGGCATTCCATGAACGTCGAGTGGGACTTTCTAAATTGGTTGAAGGGTCAGGATCTACAAAGACCCGTTCTCAAAGCAGGTCTAAGACTGGCAGTGCATCAAGTACCTCACTACCAAAGAAACCGCATCCAAGATCTCTCAAGAGAACAGTACCTAGTAAACCCCAACCAAAATCTGAACCATCTGGGATTATTGATGAAGATTCTGACTCTGAAGCAACTGAATCAGAAGAGGAGACTCCTATTGTTATGACTGTTGAAGAAGCTGAACTTCAAAATCAGATCAACTTTGAAAATGCACAAAAGTTGAGTCGAAAGTCAACTAAGGAGGATGAAGAAAGAAGGGCACAATTGGCTGTTGAGAAACAAAGGGAGTATGAAATGAAGAAAGGAGCAGGAGGATCAGGCACCGTTCAAGAAGCAGCTTCGATCCACACTAATCCGGTTAATCAACCCGGAGGGTCTGGAGTTGCTACATCCACGATTCAGCCTGATACGTTATTCAACCCGATAAGGCTGAATCTGTCATTCCTCAGAAACCAAGTTCGGTTAATCAACCCGACTTGGAAGCACAAGCTCAGAATGAGAAGGAGAATGATTAGGAGAGCAATATAGTCTTAACTGACAGGGAAATCTCAGACTCCATGTTTGATGATAACCAGGGGGAGGAACTACACCATCAAGACAATATGGACTGGAATCCTAAAGAAGAAAAGGAAATTCTTGGTGATAAGACTACTAATGCTGCAAAGGAACTTGAGGAAGCAATGGCAAGACAAGAGGAAATAGAAAGGAAACTTAAGGAGGATGCTCAAGCTAACTTGGAAGCCGATAGCTACATCCGTTCTCCATCAGTTCCTCCACCCGAACTTGCTATGGTTGTTTATAACCCTCAACAGGAGTAGAAATCACCACCAGTTCAACCTTCACCTGTATCATCACCCAAACCGAATACACCTCCTGAATCACCTCCTCACACTTCAACACCTCCAAAGGACTCAACACCTAACTCTGAAGAACCAATTCTCTCACTTACTCCATCACCGAAGAAATCACCATCACCTAAAGTAAAAGCAACAATTTTTGATCATATCAAATCGGCCTTGAAAGGTAAGCATGTGAAAAGAATTGCTCGTGTTACCAAAGTGGAAGTTGTATCTCCTGCCGCAAGAAAACTTAAGAAAGCAGTGAAGCTCGCACAAGTCAAGAAGGACAAACAAACAAGTGTAAAATTGGCTGAGATGGAAATCTTAGTCAAGAACTTGTCTCAACAAATGAAAGAGATGCAGCAAACTAAGCTAAAGATGGATGAGTTTCTAGAATCTGATATTGATGCTAAAATGAAAGCAAATACAAGGCATTACATCAAGAAGTACATTCCTGATCTTCAGAAAATCATTGAAGATTATGTTGATACTACATTTGAAGAAAAGATCAAAGTTTTGAAGATTCAGCAACAACATCTTCTGGAATATTCTGTTGAAGATCTTCAAGACGCTCTCCACACCAAGTTTCTTGCAAAATCTTCTCTCAATTACATTGAACTGTCCATCTTGAATGCTATTCGAGAAAATATGGAATCTTGTAAGGCTTCACCAGATAAGGGCAAGAGGAAACGTGATGATGATGAACAAGATCCAGACCCTACTACTAAGAAACAAAAGAATGGTAGCAGATCTGGAATTCACATTGCTGAGCCTACAGGAACCACAACTTCTTCTCCACCTCAATCAAAACCGGAATCTGGTCCTACAGGAACTAAACATCATTATGAGCATATTCATGAAGAAAATGTGGAATTTCAAACACAAGAAGATCAACCACAATCACCACCACCATCTCCACCAAAGTCTAAACTGTTTAAATCAAAGCCATCTAGCAGCAAGAAATCTTCTCAAGAACCAGCTGTCATTACATGGCTTGATGAAAACAAAGATGAGCATGGAAACGATTGGTTCGATCAGCTTGCAAGTGCTCAAATCCAAAATGATGAAGCTTCCAAGGTTGAAGACAGCACATTTGCTGTTGCTCAGCAGATCAAAAGCAGTTTCAACATCAAAAGGATGACAAAACGGGAACTTCATCGGATTAGGAATGATGCGTTCAATCTCCTTAAAGACAAACCCAACAGTGCTGCTGAACTTGAGTATCACCTTGAGAACATTGCAAGAGCAATGTCAAGTGCCTTCGACTGGACTAACCCAGACGTAGTTAGGGAAAATGGCCAAGATAGCCAAAACCATCCTTACATCACCGATTTGACCAAGCCACTTCCCGTGATACGTAAACATCACCACTCACAAATTTCGTTTCTATTCTTCTTCAACAACGATCTGAAACTTCTCAAGCATGGAGCATCAGGGAAAACAAAGTATGCAACTTCTATCACCTTCACTCCAGCCGCACACTACACACAATCAGCCATTGAGGAAGAAGCCTTTCACCGAAATCTCTTTGTTAAGGAATTCGTAGTATATGATCGTGATGCCGAGTTAGGAATCCACCACTGGTATGAAAAATGAAAGACCTGGTACAAATACAAACTTTGTCAAAAGTCTCGGGATTCAGTCTACAGTGACCTTCGAATCTTGGCAGTAGTTAGTGTCCGTGGATCCAGGAAGTATGATTACACCTTTCTTGAAGAAATCACAGTCAGAAGACATGACAACAACATCTACTCGTTCTCTGAGGCAGACTTTCCAGATCTGAACCTGAATGATATTGAAGATATGTACTTGATGAAAGTACAAGGCAAATTACAGCATCTGTCCAACGAACTTCGATATGCATTCAGTACCGCACTCTGTCACTTCATCAGAAGAACAATCATAAGAGAACGGGTAGAGGATCTTCAGCTGGGAGTGGAGAGTTATCAGACGAAGTTGAACCTTGTTGAACCGGTATTTCTTCTTGACAACAACCGCTTCATGTCTTTCAATGAGATCCATAAGTTCTGTGACGATACCTTGAAGAATGTTCGTGATGGGTTGGTTAATCGAGTTCGAGATAAAGAGTTGGGGAAATCAAGAAGATGGAATTCTGATGAGGTCAGACAAGTAAAGGAGTTCATATGGAAGCTTGAGAGGAGATTGTATCATCGGGACCAGATGAGGAGATTAGAGAGTTACGTTGGGGGTCGTCCATCCTTTGCCATCAGACTATTTCAAAGGACAGACCCGGAATTCTCAACGTTTAGCAACAGGGCTTGATGTGAGCATTTGAATTCATATTTCATAATTCTTATATCATTATTCTTACCATTGGCCTGTGACATTACGGCTTGTGCACACATAACAGTGTACAACTCGGACCCAAAGAAAGGACCCTGAGGTACGCTTCAGTGCCTCAATCTTGAAAAAGGAGCGAAAGCTTCTTACTTATGAGCAGAATTAAACCAGAATGTTTTCTAAAGATTTTCAAACATTCTGCTCATAAGGACAAGTATTCCCTTGTCAAGGGGGAGTATTTGAAAATATAATCTTTGTTCTGAAATATAAAAGTTCTTGAAATTCTTCCCTAAAACTCAAAAACAACATATTTTAATCATAAAGTTTTTCAAAAACATCATGAGTATGCCATTTTTGAGGGGGAGAAGTAAAAGATGATTAAAATATGGTGTCTCATTGCTGGAATCTCACTAGTGCTCAAACTCAGAATTGACCCTCGAATTGACGATAGGAAAAGTCAGTAGTCGAAAGGACATGTCCCGGACGGGTAATAATTTCAAGCCAGTTTATCTGGTGATGTAAGCGTGTCTCGCAAAGGACGTGTCTGAGTAGAATGTACCGATTTCGAGCGATTTTCCTTGAATGTGATCTGGACGGGTAATAATTTCAAGCTAGTTATACTAGTGATGTAAGCGTGTCTCGCGATGATCATGTTCATTGAAAATCAATCAATTCAAAAGTGCCAACTCTTTCCGGCATGTGCAAATTTCAAATTTATTACTTATGCGCACATGTTAAGGGGGAGTCTTTCTGAAAATCATCAAACTCTCAAGGTGTCAACAAAATATCTTTATTATCATCGACACTTTGAGAGATTTTTTCAAAGCTTTGGTAAATGGCATCAGCATAGGATAGTCATGGAGTTATAAGGTGACTAAGGTTAGGGAAAACCGTCCTATGATCCGCCAGAGCTGGAGGGATCTACCCAAGGACAATACCAATAGTTTAGAACTAGAAAGTCCTAGGTATGATATAAAAAAGGAGAAAATGAATGAACGAAGAAAGAAGGGGTTGAAGAATGAAAAAGAAAAGCAAAGAAAATGGTGAAAAGAAATAGCCCTCCATTTGTTCAACCTTAGGGCAGACACCGGGTTCAATTCATAATCTACTGGTTGATGAGCATCACCGGTATTGAAGACAAAAGACGTCATGGACCCAGTGACGCACTGCACTAAACCTTCTAAGCCACTCAAGTGTCTCTCAAAAGACATTTGTTTCATTCACACGAAGAACCCTTCATAATCTATCGACCTCTCATTACGAGAATGTTGATATTGAAAAGGAGGCAATCTGCTCCACGCCTCCGACGACCAAACAAATATGCACTAATTGAGTCTAGAACCATGAGATTCATCAAAGATCTCTTAGGTACACTTAGAATTACTCTGGTGTTCTACATCATGGGCATCAGTTGTAAATTAGGAAAGTGTCCTTCGCAGATCTTAGCAATCTGCCAAGAACATTCATGAGAGAAGTCACAATTTTGTGATTATCAATGATTGAATGGAAATCCTGCCAGGGTCAACATCAAACAGCCCTGACAGCAGGTCACTTCGGTAACTCCTTGTGGGTTACGCTTAGTGTTTGCTCCAAAATGGTCTACAGTCGTAGGGTGATCTCCGGCGACTCACTGAATCGTGGGTGCACTTCGGTGTGTCCGTGTTTTCCCTTTCGAGGGAATCCGGTTCAGAACGGCCTGGGTTAGGACTTGAGAAAGTCTTCACACTATGCTGTTGACGATCTCAAGTCTGAGCCTGTAAGTACCGGTTGGTTCGTGCTGATGCTGCTGCTGCTGCTGCTGAGGATCTGGAGTTCAACCATCAAGACTCCATCATGTTCATATCTTGAAAAAATGTTCTCTCAAAGACTCAGTAACAACAAAAGTTCAACATATGATATAGTAAAGTCAAAAGTTCAAGCACCTCAACCTTTCTCAAGTTTAAGATTGAAAAGTGAGAACATGTTGCAGAAAACAAGTCAAAGACATATGAGCATGATGGAGAAGACAAGAAGACGTTGGAGATTGGCAGATCAAGATAACATCATATCATCCTAGAACAAGAACAAAGAAACAAAGATTATAAAGACGTCGAAAGCCAAAGAAGCAAAGAAGACGTCGAGCAACATTGATGATCAAGACTTAGGGGGAGATTGTTAGGAACACGTTTTAATATATTTCAAGTCTTGTTTATTAGCAATAAAATGTTGCTTAAATAGGGCTTTATATTTGTGTTTAAGGTGCGGTCCATTAGAAGCCCATGGACCGCCCATTTAAGTGTTAATTCTTCTAGAAACATTATTGTAAGAGTTGCCCTAATCCCTTGCCTATAAATAGAAGGGTAGGGAGCTCATTTTACTAGTTGGTTTTTCATGTATGTAGCGTAAGCCTTGTTCCTCTATCGTATGAATTGAATTACCTTCCAAATCTTTCTTCTTCATCTCTCATTCTCTTCTCTTATTAGCTTATCTCTTATCATAGCTTATTATTTAAGTAGTAGTACGTGTTTTACTTTGTTATATGTGTGTGTGTGTTGTTGAGATATACACGACCTACAATATTACTTGTGTTTGCTGTGTTCAGAGTCTATATAACCTTTCATATATTTATGTTACTTTATTTTGTTCTGCAGGAATTTATCAACAAGAAATGGCGCCGACATTTTATGTTGGTTCAGAAGCCGATCTCAAGAAGCTCGATGAGTACCTTTTGTCTCGTAGTTACATCACCGGGTACCAAGCTTCAAAGGATGATTTGGCCGTTCATGTTGCTTTCACAAAAACTTCATCAGCTGCAAATGTGAATGTCTCTCGTTGGTTTCAATTTGATGTATTATCTTCAGGCTGCAGCTGATGAGGATGATGACAGCGATGTTGATCTTTTTTGTGAGGAGACCGAAGAGGAGAAAAAGGCTGCTGATGAGCGTGCAGCTGCAATGAAGGCATCAAGAAAGAAGAAGGAATATGAGTTCATTTCAATCATAGCAACCTCTAAAACTATACCAATCTACAAAGTTTGATTTGTTTGCTGACATACTCGTATTTTCTTTTCTGTTTGTGGTTATGGATGATGAGACTGACATGGTAAAGCTTGAGGAGGCTGTTCGAAGTGTCCATTTGGATGGTTTGTTGTGGGGAGCATGTACGTTTATTTCTTCTTTTAATAGATAATTCCATATTTCTATGTATACATGCCATTTCCGAGGCCTAACTCTTTACATGTGTACAGGCATTACTCCCGTCGGGAATTATTGGCAGTGTTAGAGGAATATGTCATGTTGCCCAACCTGGTATGTTTCTTTCATATATGCTTGAAAGCTATTTTACATGTATTTATTCGGCAATGTGTGCAATGTGTCATTATTGAGAGTCTTGAGCTATTAGTATTGTCAAAATAAATTTAGCAAATAGAAAAACCGGTTTGGGATGTATTGGTTTTTAAAATCTGTGTGGCATTCGACACTTGCAGTTACTGTGAATGAGGTGGAGGCTTTATATGAGCTATTCGAGAAAGTAAGCAGTTTCGTGCTGGATGATGGGCTTATAGGGAAGGTATACATTCCTTTTATCATGCTCTCAAAATTTAAATGTTACCACAACCTTCTGAAAATTCTTTTTCTGCTGATGTGGCAGTCTGTCAAGATTTGGGACCGGGCCTGCATGAAATATGTGCTGCAAATAGATCTGATGAGAAACTGGTAATATTCATTTGATTAATGCGACTGTTTAGCTGTTTTACACATTTGATTAATCCTGCTGTCATCTCTATCATCCGCAACCTGCTGCCAAAATCTCCCCCTTGAATCGCAGTTCAACCTTACTCTTGAGCTACCTGAATTTATGTTGAAACATATTGGACTATAGGATGGGCTGAGTATTGAAATTTCTAACCGAAATGAACTGCTAATGGTCAGTGATGTACTGATGTGAGACCAACTGGTAGTGGAGTATTTACCTTCAATCTCCGGTGGGACCAGATTCAAAGCGTGCAACGTAACTTATCACATGCCATCAATTGGGTTCATTTTGTTTGCTTCATTACCGATTGTCCATTTTCTTACTTTGCTTTTGTTTCCTATGTTTTAGCTGTAATGGTCAAGCCATTTTCAAACTACTCATTCTCAAGAAATCCAAGATTCCAAAATGCTGGCAACTTCATGAGACCAACTGACTTTTTGGACCTTGCGAGTAATGCTACTTCAGTTTCTGGTGTCTTGATCAACATAAAGGTGAGTCACATCTTTTCATCTTGTTTGTTTTGTTTATCAATAAGATAAAAATGACACCATTTTTGTTTACGACTTGCAGAATGCAGCTTACTTAGCTGGCAAACAAGGATTGAGTGTAACAGATGCAGCAATGGGCATTTTGAATACATCTGGAATATATAGGCAGAATTGCAAGAGAATCCTGATCGAGTCTTCGGATAGTGAAGTTTTGAAATTATTCAAGGCAAGAAACATCAGACACGAGCTAGTGTATTTTTAATACTGCTAGATATTATAGTATGAGCAGATAGATCATTTTTAATACTGCTAGTGTATTAGTTACAACTGTTAGTTATAAGTTAGTACTGTTGGTTCATATAGTTAGTACTGCTGTTAGATATTATTGTATTTGAATTTGTTTTGATATATATTTGAATTTGTTTTGATATATATTGATTTCTTAAATGTGACTAAAGATGTATATAGTCACACTTAATAACACTTTTGGTCACTGTTTGTTTAATTCGTTGTGTGACTAAATATTACAAAAGGCCACACAAAAAAAAATTCATGTGGCAATTGGATGATCAATAGTCACACAAAATACAAATTTCTTCACTTTAAACAACATATGGTCACACTTATTAACATTTTGGTCACTTTATGCTTAATTGTATGTGACTAAATACCCAAAACAAACATGCTTTGTGTGACTAAATATTACAAAAGGCCACAAAAAAAATTATGTGGCCATTGGATGATCAATAGTCACACAAAATACAAATTTCTTCACTTTAAACAGCATATGGTCACACTTTTTAACACTTTTGGCCACTTTTTGCTTAATTGTATGTGACTAAATACCCAAAACAAACATGTTTTGTGTGACTAAATATTACAAAAGGCCACACAAACATAAAATTCAAGTGACCATTGGATGAACAATAGTCACACAAAATACACATTTCTTCACTTTAAACAGCATATGGTCACACTTATTCACACTTTTGGCCACTGTTTTTAAAATTCTATGTGACTAACTCCAAAAAAACAACACACGTCGTGTGACTAAATCATCACAAACGTCACATTTATTATATATTCATGTGGCCATAGGATGGGAAATAGTCACACATACTGATAAATATAACAAAACTTGTGCCTAATTGGTCACACATATTCGGGTTTTGGTCACTCTTTTTCAATGAAAACGACCACAAACTAAACAATGTGACCATATGAACCCTATGGTGGCGCGACTTTTCGTCACACACACCCAAAAAAAATGTGTGACTATATGCATATAGTCACACATTTTGTGGTGTGACGATATCCAGTTTTTGTACCAGTGTATTCACCCAAATAACATAAAAAAACAGATAAGGAGTTTAATAAGGAATCACAAACACCCGCAAAACTACCTATCTCAATTCAAATGAAGAAACATTTCTACCAAGCTGTGGAATCCATGTTACAATAAGATTATGGAAAAAAAATTAAAATAAAATAATTTGTTCGATCCCAATAAGATATTTGTAAGCAGTTATATAAGCAGCAGTCCAAAAAATTACCCGAGCTCCCATTAAATGTCGTTGAAACAACCGTTAAAATCAACCCATTTCACACTTTAACTACTAATGTTTCACAGCAGCAGCAGACACAACAAAGACCTTATCTCTTTTTTTTTACATTTTTTTGGGAATATGTTTCAATAATTCTTATTATATCGTGACAATTAGAAAGAAAGGTCTAGAAAAGCGGTACTACACATTAGTAATAGTAACATAAAAATGAACCTACGGATGAGTGGCTTTATGGTAAAAGGGAGAAGTTGAATAGAAAATGTAATACCCTAAAATCTGGACTACATTTTTATTTATTCACTTGGAATATAACCTAAGTTAAATTATGAATAAGTCATATATAGAACTTTATGTTATAAAATAAAAACACAAGTTATTGATAATTATCCTAAGCTAAGTAGAATACAAGATTTATTATTGTCCTAATCCTAAGCTTCTAATAAAACGACACACCCTTGTTGTTGTAAAGCATTCACATGTTTTTTTTATAGATAAGAACAACTTGAATATCTTTCCACAAAATAAAAGATTTGCATACTACTAAAACCATTTTACTAAAACACGGTTATACCTAAAATATTCACACGCTTTGCCTCATTTACCTTTGTACCGTATATGTGTTTCCCTCATCTCCTCTCTTTTGCATCGACCCACAACCAGAAAACACACACCTTTTATCCCTTGTTCTACTTCCAAGACAAGAAGAAGAGAAGAAGCTGGTTGATCACAAGGAGGAGTACTAATTCGTTGGAGGAATTCCCATTTGATCCGAGCCCTAGTTTTTGGTCCTATTCGATTGTTTCCAAGATGACTCAAAGGTATCTTGGTACCTGGTCTTTCTTTCATTTATTCGACATATGATTATGAGTAAGCACGACTAATAATCATGCTAAGAAAACAAGAGAACCCTAGTTGATGATTAATAAAAGTTAGGGTTTGTAATGGTGGATTTAATAACCTGACTGGATTGTTACTTGTATTGAGTAGGCTGTAACTCAGGTTATACCATAGTGTTTTGCATGATTCTTGATTATAGAACTTAGTTTAGGATGTAAACTCTTTGTATATCAAGTTTCGTGGTCATTGGCGGTCGGGAAAGAAATCTTTTGATTTTTAGAAGTTTAAGTGTTAAATCTGAATATCGGGTCTGTAAAATCAGTCGGTTCTTATGAATTTTAATTTCCAAACCATAACGAATTGGAACCCCCAATATTTGTAGGTGAATATTCAATATATTTCTAAGTTATTGTAATTTTTGTAAATTTTTCTAGAATGTTTAGGTATGTTTATAAAATACAAACTTTTCGGGTATACCATCAGGTCACATTCTGGAACAGGTTTGAAAAACAATTTTTGTTTGGATACTTGCACTAGGAGATAAAATCTATAAAAATTAGGGGAAGTTTTAAATATATATAGGTGTCTCTGGTAAAAATTATAGAACCACATGAGCTTTTTTTATGTGTCTTTAAAATAATAAGACAGTGGACCAGAAGGTGAAAATAATGTTGTGGTTTAATGTTTTTGGTCTCATTAGGGCTTGCGTTGCGTCATTTTATGTGGGTTGTTTGTGTTGTAAATTCGTGTGGGTGTATGCATGATTTGGTGTCGTTCTAGGGGCTGTTATAAGTGTGTTATATTGGTTAAATAAACCTATGAAACATATGTGTTAATCGAGTCAAAAAAGAATTAGACATAGGTGATTGCTTTGGTCTCATTTAGAACACATATGTGGCTCGTTAATATTGTTGTCGTGTGTGTGATTGTGATTGTGATTTGGTGTGTGTTTATTGGGGTCTTAAAACTTGTTACAATCTGAATAAAATGTTTAATAAGTCATGGTATTGGTTAGTTAAACTTAGGTCATTCTCTGTCTCACTTTCCATGCTATCCAAGAAATGGGTCGGATTGAACGGGGTCTAAATTGATAATGCCAATGTATTTTTGTGTGATTTTTGAGTCTAAACATAAGTTCATGAAGCGTATTATCTGAATAACAAGTTTTATAGTCATTGGAGGTCGAGAAGATGGTCTTTTGATTTTTACAAGGTTAAGTGTCAAAACTTCATTTTGGATGTCTGAAAATCAGTTGGTGTTTTTGATTTTTAGTTTTTAAACCATAAGGAATTAAGAGGTCTCATTTGACAGGGATAATTTTTAGGATGTATATGGCTTATTGGAATTTTCGTGGATTTTTCTGAAGTGTTAAAATGGGTTGGTTAAGGGCAAACTTTATGGGTGTCTGTGCAGTTATTTTTCTGGGCAGGTCTGCTAAAATAATTTTTGTTTGGATACTTTCCCTTTAAAATAAAATATAGAAAAAATATAGTAATTACTTAACATGTATAAGCATCTACGATAACTATTTGAGCACCTCAGTAAGTGCATAAGTATGGTTTTAAATTCATAAACAAAGGGACCTGAATGCGGTAAAATCCGAATTATAATATAAGCTAAGGGTTTGGTTTAACCTAACATGTTTTCTTCCTAATTCATTTGAAAACCAATTCAAGATACTTTTAAACCTATGTTATGAATACTTACTATTCCACGTTTGAAACCCTAAAACGCATTAATGAATGAGCTGATAAATACTTAAAATCCGTTATGATATTAAATAAGCGTATAAGTAATATATGATTATAATTCGTGTAGATTCGGTGAAGAAGGAGTGATCCACCTTTCCTAGTGTTCTTTTCTATTTGCTTTCAATCTCATAAGGTACAGATATTCTATCCTTTATCAGTAAGGATTTCCTCATTGTTAATAAAAATATCGTACCCAAAACATTATTTATATTTTATGATCTTTACTTAGTTTTGTTAATGACAAATACAAGTTATATCTTTTAGCAAATCATAAATGCAAGCTAAAGTCTTTTTAGAACACATTTACATTTCACAAGATCACTAGAATTTACATTTTATACATTTATATGTTTATTTCCTAAAATGGAAACTTTATTAGTTAAATATTAGGATGACATCATGGCATGCATCATGTACACAATCTTGGTAAGATTTTGTGATTTTGTTTAGATCTTCAAGCCAAAGAGTTGACATTTGAAGATATGGAAAGATATGGCAAGATTTGGAAAGATTTGGAAATCTATTAGCTGTCCTGCACTGGCAGATCCAAGTGCATACAAGGACGGATCCAAATTTTGGGATCCGCCGAATCCGCCAGCTGTTCACTCAGTTTGCTTATAAATAGCAAGCTGATCATTTGGACAAATCATCACTCATATAGCTTAAATACATACTCATTCATTTACTTACTCATATCATTCATTCATTTGATCTTTCCTTTTGTAGCAAAGGGATCAAACATACAAGGATCAACGTTCTGTCGTTATCCGTCTAGTTTAGTCACTGTGTGATCTTGTACTAGTTTGCATATCATTTTTTGTATCATTTACATCAGTAGAGTGAGGTTAGTGTTTTAGTCCTTAAAACACAAAGAGTGTTGGGAGTGGTTGTACCCTTGTAAAGAACCAAACGGGAGTGGTTGTA
Source organism: Artemisia tridentata subsp. tridentata (assembly GCA_021014915.2). NCBI lineage: Eukaryota > Viridiplantae > Streptophyta > Magnoliopsida > Asterales > Asteraceae > Artemisia > Artemisia tridentata. Next base: position 92,706,565 of record CP139501.1, read on the forward strand.
GCCTTGTGAAAGAACCAAAAGGGAGTGGTTGTACCCTTGTAAAGAACTCGGTGTTTAGCTTAGTACCGGAAAAAGAAGTAAGTGACGTGTATAGGTTTTCTCCACCTAGAAGGGAGTTTGTTTCTCAGTGAAAGATAACTCTCGAGTTAGAGGCTCGAGGAGTGGAGTAGTGCAAAGAAGAGAGTCCTTGTAGCGGAACCACTATAAACATCAGTGTTGTGTGGTTTGATCTTACCTCTCTTTACTTTTCATATATATTATGTGATTATTTGTTTGTGTATAATTTCCTTGAAATCACATTAAGTAACAAAGCGAATCAAATTTTAAAACGGTAAAACTATTCAACCCCCCTTCTAGTTTTCCACAATTGGTACCAGAGCAGTGTTACTCAAGATTTTTAAAATATATTGTATTTTAAAAACTTGAAACGATCAATGGATTTTGAAAACTTTAAAGAAGGGAAATCTATGAAAAGACCACCACTATTTGAACCAAATTGTTTCATATATTGGAAAAATCGCTTTGAGACATATGTGAAGTCAAAGGACATAGATCTGTGGTATATTATTGTAGAGGGTGACTATAAGCCCATTAGTAATGATATTTCAGGTGGTCAGGATATAGGTACTTCTTTTATTCGTCACAGTGATGAGCAAAAGAAGTTGATTGCCAAAAATAATGAAGCCAAAATGATGCTTTACAATTCTTTACCTAAGAAAGAATATGAAAGAGTTTTTATGTGTAAAACGGCTAAAGATATTTGGCAATCACTAATTATCACTCATCAAGGGAACTCACAAGTCAAAGATAACAAAATTGATCTTCTTGTTCAACAATATGAACAATTTGTTATCTCTGAAGATGAGACCATTGATAGTGCGTTTGCTAGGTTTAATACTATTATTACATCTCTTAAAGCACTTGATGAATCCTTTTCTAGTAAGAATTTTGTCAGGAAATTTCTAAGAGCACTCCACCCAAAGTGGAGAGCAAAGGTGACAGCTATTGAAGAATCTAAGGATCTTTCAAGCATGACACTGGACGAGCTCATAGGAAACCTCAAAGTTCACGAAATGGTGATGAAAAAAGACTCAGAGATAGTTAAAGGCAAGAAGGAGAAAATGAAATCCATTGCCTTGAAAGCTAGAGTTGAGTCAAGTGATGAAGAGTCTTGTTCTAGTAGCGAAGACGAAGAATATGCCATGGCGGTAAGAGATTTCAAGAAATTCTTTAGGAGACGAGGAAAGTTCGTCAGACCACCTCGTGAAGAAAAGAAATCCGTCCGAAAAGACCATGATGATAGAAAAGGAAAGGTATATAGGAAGTGTTATAGGTGTGGAGACCCTAGTCACTTTATAGGAGAATGTCTAAAGCCTCCAAAGAACAAGTCTTAAAGAGCCTTTGTCAGTGGAGCTTGGAGTGATAGTGAAGGAGATGATAACGAGCCCAAGAACGACGAAGTTTCTCTCATGGCTCACGATACAGAAGAGGTACATTCTGACTCTTCTATAGATGATGAAACCTTAGAAGTAGAATATAACAAACTGTGTGATATAACCTTAAAAATCATAAACAAAAACAAGTTCTTAAAAACCAAAATGAAACTTTTAGAAAACGAAGTTTATTGGCTTAAAGAAAAGTATATACGAATTGAAAAAGGTAAAAATGCTAAAGAAATGTGTGTGTCATGTCAGAAACTTAAATTAGAACTAGAAACATTAAAAACCACACAGTAAGATCTCATCAAACAAAATTCCAAGTTTAAAAAGTTTGATAAAAACATAAGTTGTGCAGATGAGATAATGAAAATACAAAAACTACCTCATGATAAAACCAGACTAGGTTTTATGAAACTAAGAACTATAAGTGACTTTAAGAAACAAACTGTGAAAGAAAAAGAAACTGTTCCAACAAAGTCAGAAGCCCACCGGATCCGCCAGTAGTACCAAAAGGATCCGCCGGTACAAGTTGTGAACATAAGGTTCTAAAGACTGACCGTACTGAATTCGTTAGAGTCACTAGAAAACCTAGTACTAGTATAACTAATAACAAACAAAAACCAGCAGTCTCTATAGGAAGAGGTCAAGCTAGAAATGAATACAGAGTTAAAACAGTTCAACAGAGACCTCAAACTAGTTTTCCCAAACACCCTTTTCCAAAAAGTAATGTTAACCCACAACATATTTACCAAAGTAATTGGAAGCAAAACATGTCTAGAAACTTTCATGGTCCTAATTACATGCCGTGGAACAATTGTGACCATTTCCTTACATGAACCATGATAATGTCATGTTTAACCCAAACGGACCCACGAGATATTGGGGACCAAACGCTTGAGTTTTTCTTAAACTTATGTGTGCTTAAAAGTTGAACTAGAACCAGATGAGTGGATTAAAGATAGTGGGTGTTCAAGACGCATGACGGGAAACAAAAGCCTTTTCTCAGACTACCAAGTGTACGACGGAGGTAATGTCACATTCAGTAGCAAGCTTAAAAGTAAAATCATCGGAAAAGGTACGATTTCTCATGACTCTCTCACTATTGATGATGTTGCTCATGTAGATAATTTAGGATTTAACTTGCTTAGTATTAGTCAATTGTGCCACAAAAAGTATAACGTCCTTTTCAGTGAAAATGGAAGTAAAATACTTAAAGATGGCGTAACTGTAGGAAAAGGTGTTTTGAAGGATAACGTTTATGTTATGAAACTCGACAAAACACCTAAAGACAAGCTTTGTCTAACCTCCTTGGATGAAAACTCAACTCTATGGCATCGACGCTTAGGTCACACCAATATGAGGTTAATTCAATCCTTATCATCTAAGGAACTCGTTAGGAACCTGCCCAAGTTGAAATATGACCAACACTTTTGTGATACTTGCAAAATAGGAAAACAAGTTCATAATAGCCATAAGGCTAAAAACATGGTGTCTACATCTAGGTGTCTAGAATTATTACATATGAATTTGTTTGGTCCATCCGCTATACAAAGTTACGGGGGGAAACTTCTATACTTTGGTAATAGAAGATGATTACTCTAGGTATACTTGGACTAAGTTTCTAAAAACTAAAAATGAAGCATTTGATAAATTTGAAATCTTAAGTAAGAAAATTCAAAATCAAATAGGAAGTAACATAGTATCAATTAGAACTGACCATGGTCATGAATTTGACAACGAAATCCAATTCGGAGCTTTTTGTGATGCCAATGGCATAACTCATAATTTCTCGGCTCCTCGAACCCCTCAATCTAACGGTGTGGTAGAACATAAAAATAGGACAATTCAAAAAATGAGTAGAACCATGTTAAATAAACAAAGCATACCTCAAAAGTTTTGGTGTCACGCTGTAGATACATCTACATATATATTCTAAATCGAGTTCTAATTAGACCATTCTTGACAAAAACTCCATATGAGTTATACAGAGGCAAAAAGCCTACTTTAGGATATTTTAGAGTGTTTGGAAGCAAGTGCTTCATTTTAAACACAAAGGATTATCTCACCAAGTTCGACTCAAAGTCGTATGAAGGTGTATTTCTAGGATACTCACAAACTAGTAGCATATATAGTTTTGAACAAAGAAACCTCAAGAGTCGAGGAATCGTTGAACGTAACATTCGACGAAAGTCCACCTCCCTCTAAGACATCACCTTTGGTAGATGATGACTTAGTTGAAAGTCAAATGGTTGAAAATATAGAAAATGTTGAAGATGATAAAGAAGATGAACCAGTAAAAAGAGATTTAGTTAACATCAAAGAAACAAAAAGTCATCCATTAGAAAACGTCATAGGAAAACTTAATGAAAGAACATTGAGATCTCAAGCTCAAAATGAAAGTAATTTCTTTTGTTTTGTTTCAACAATTGAGCCTAAAAATATAAATGAGGCTATAAAAGATGAATCATGGGTTATTGCTATGCAAGAGAAATTAAATCAATTTGTTAGAAATGGCGTTTGGACACTAGTTCCACAACCTAAAAATCAAACCATAATCGGTACAAAATGGGTGTTTAGAAATAAAATGGATGAAAATGGCATATTATCTAGAAACAAAGCTAGGCTAGTAGCACAAGGCTACAATCAACAAAAAGGTATAGATTACGATGAAACATTTGCACCCGTAGCTAGACTTGAGTTTATTAGGATACTACTTGCATATGCATGTGCACATGACTTTAAATTATTTCAAATGGATGTCAAAAGTGCATTTTTAAACGGAGTTATAAATGAAGAAGTTTATGTTGCACAACCTCCCGGCTTTGCCGATTTTGAAAAACCAAATCATGTTTACAAACTTAAGAAAGCTTTATACGGACTTAAGCAAGCATCAAAAGCTTGGTATGATCGACTTAAGACCTTCCTAGTTGACCATAAGTATACCATGGGCCTAGTAGACAATACTCTCTTCCCCAAGAAAAAGGGGTCACATATAATCATCGTCTAGATATATGTGGATGACATTATATTCGGCTCAACTTGTCAAGAGTTATGCGACGATTTCTCAAAAATCATGCATGACGAGTTTGAAATGAGTATGATGGGGGAACTAAACTTTTTCTTAGGTCTCCAAATAAAACAATTAGAAGATGGGATATTCTTCAACCAATCAAAGTATATTAAAGATATGCTTAAGAAGTTTGGTCTTGAAGACTCAAAACCTACGAAAACACCCATGTCCTCAGAAACCAAACTCACAAAGGATGAAGAAAATGAATCCGTAGATAGCACTAAATATAGAGGAATGATTGGTAGTTTGCTCTATCTTACGGCTAGTAGGCCGGACATTATGTTTAGTGTTTGTCTATGTGCACGTTTTCAATAAAATCCCAAAATATCTCATCTTGAAGCCGTTAAACGGATATTTAGATACATTAAAGGCACTATACATTTAGGATTATGGTATCCCAAAGGGACAGGTGTAGAAACCATAGTGTATGCCGACTCAGACCATGTCGGTGACTATGTTGATAGGAAAAGTACTAGTGGTATTTGTACTTTTGTAGGAAATTGTCTCACCGCATGGTTTGCTAAGAAACAAACAGCCCTCGCCATATCAACAACTGAAGCCGAGTACGTGTCAGCAGGAAAAGCTTGCCAACAAGCACTGTGGATGAAACAAGCTCTCATCGACTATGGAATTGAACTAAACGACATTCCCATTCTATGCGACAACAAAGGAGCTATCGATCTTAGTAAAAACCCAGTCCAACATGCTAGAACCAAACACATAGAAATACGTCACCACTTCCTTCGTGACAATGTTTAGAGGGGAAACATCTCAATTGAGAAAGTTTCCTCAGAGGACAACATTGCCGATATTCTCACAAAACCTCTCAAGAGAGAACCTTTCAACTATCTTAGATTTGGTTTAGGATTAATGGAACCTAGTGAATAGATTAAACGTTAGCTCAAACCTTAGATTAACCAAACACGGCAAAAACCCAACCTGAGTTCTGATCCAGCGGATCCAAACGACAACAAGGGCGGAACCCTTGTTTGGGATCCACCAGATCCGTCATCTGCTGAGGCAGTTTTTATATATATTAAACAAATACCATGTACTATTCATCACTCTCCCTAAAACTTATCACCTACTGTATTCGACCCATAATTCACCAAAATCATAATTTAGGCTATCTTCTTCAACCAATTTGTGCTCAAATCATCACTGTAAGTATCCTTAACATGTTTACACTCCTGATCTGCGTCTAGGATTTCTATTTCATGCACAAAACCAAAACTTGGGGTTATGCATAATTCTTGAAAAATCATGAAGCATATTTACTAAATTGCATAACAAATCATGTTTTTCATAGTTAGGAATTGCATCTTGTAGTACATTGTCATTATTCATCAAAAACCCCATGAGAAATGTTTTCCAAAATCTTCTCACGACTTGGAAAAATGGTTTTTGAACATTGTTCATACAAATACAAAAACGTTATGTTTTAAGCATCACTTGCATAATGTCTCTTGAATGCTAAAGGGAATACATAATTAATATGTATTTTCGGGTACATTCAATCGTAGCTACATTGAAGTAGGAGCGTTTGGGTTATCTCTCGTTTTATCATAATACTTGCATAAACATAATTTTCATACATCAAAAGGGGTCGAGATAACTGCACCTCCACATTGTCCCCATGTAGGCACACACTAGACCTTTATACATATCTTTGATAATTTTAACTAAACTATATATATTTTTCGTGTCTTGGATAACTATGCCTCCCGCAACCAACTACGATCACAAAAAGACCATCCATTACCTTCCCAAACACCACAAAACCAAGGGTCTTACCGAAGCCCAAGTCAATATATTCAAAGCCTTAGAAAACCGATACGTCCATGAGGGTAGGGTTGTAGACCCCTCATTCTATGAAGATACCAATCTCCGCGAGCAATTAGTCGCAATTCATTTCGATGGCCTCTTAGACATTGATGAACCTATCATTCCTAGGTTCATTCTTGAATTTTATGCAACCATAGGTCTTAGTTCCAACGACGATGGTCTCATTAACATTCACTTTAGGATCAATGGAACCTAATTCAACATTCCCTTAGATCAATTTGGAGATGTCTTAGGAGTTCCAAACTATGGAACATGTGTCTACTCCGATAAGTGGTCATTAACAATCTTAGAGTCTAACTTTGAGAGAACGGCACCATATGCCACACCTTTGACCGCCAAAGAAACCATTAGGGAACATCTCTTTAATCCTAGAAACAATCCTACTAGGACACACCGAGGCAAACAAGTAGCTAGAGATCCATTTGCTATGGAGCTAAATGAACTTAGGCCCGAGTTTAGGAAGTTAGAAGATGTTTTGAGAGCTAATGTCATTAGCACGGTAGGGAATCGTGATCATATCAATGCATGTCTTTGTTACATGATGTATTATGTGTCCACCCATCAACCTTTCAACCTTGCATACTATATCGCCAAGCGAATGGCCGATTTTCCAATACAAGGTACCACGGCAATGCCCTACGGGATGCTCTTGACTCGTCTCTATAGAGCTTTTGCACCCATTCCTAGAAATTCCTTAAGATTTGTTCTCGATTATGATGAGATTCCACACACCTTTGTTCCCTTAAGCAATTTTAGGGTAGCGGTTGACAAAGGCAAACGTCCTCGCCCTCAAACATCATCATCATCATCATCAATGAGTGACGATGACGGCTTGCCAAACTCTAGAATCACTCCACCAGAATACTTGCGTCAACTTCCACCGATTGCGAATGAATCCGAGGAGCATCGTCAAACAAAGGGAATGGTGAAGAATCTAGGGCGTTGGATCATGAAACTTCACAAGGGTATGAAGAAATTGAGCAAGAAGTTCAAGTGAGAGGAGTGTTTGGGTCTAGATGTTATTAGACAATGATGTGTTAAACATGTATGGTTCTTAACTTATTATGTTAGTACTTGATGTGTATGTGAACTAACTCAGATTTTGAGGTCGATAACACTTAGTGTTATCAATTTTCCGAGAATAAGCCCCCGTTTGGCTTAACTCCCTATATGGTAGAATATTATGATCGGATTTATTTATGTGAAAACGTGTGTTAGAATATACGTATTTAGCATATTTGTAGTACATATAAGCTATTACATACGTTATAGAAGAAATTTCGGGTTTTGGTCGGAAAACGCGAAATTTGCAATGCTCTCTGTTTGTTTTAGAAGTTTCGGACGACGGATCTGGCGGATCCCAGAATTTGGATCCGCCTAGTGTATCACTTGGATCCGCCATTCCATCACCCATGGATCCGACGGCTCCCAAACTTTGGCTCCGCCTTTGTTGTCGATTGGATCCGTGGGTACCAACAGTAACTTTTTCAAAAAATTCCCTACTCATCCCGACACTTAGATTTTGGTTTGTAGCTTCTTTAGATTATACTCACTGATCACTAAACTCTCTAGAATGATTTAGGAACCCTTAGAACCCTAAGCACTCAATTTCCCACCAAAATTTGAATTTTCAAAATTTTCTTGTGAGTTACCTTTCTAATACAAGTAAGGAACCCTTTTGAGGGATACGTCAAATCCGTGGAAATATCAAATCAACAGATTTTCCACTATCTCCTTGCATTTACTGCAAATCCCCCTCATATCACTCAACTCCATTTCAATGGTTTGACCTTGAGATGTGACAAGCTTAAATTTTTGTTCCAAATCATTAGGAACCAACATTCTTCATTGGATTTACATCCAATCCAAACACACAGACCAACAAACCTTCTACCTATAAATTAGTACCTTAGGATCATCACTAAACTCGCTCACTCACCATTTCCTCTACTTTCTCTCCTGTTCATCTTAGCTACATTACTTCACCATGACTAAATCAAACAACTCTTCCACCTCTAGACCTCCAAAACGAACTGCCCGCATTAGTGTTAAACCATGTTGCATCATAAACTTAGCAAACTCATCGTCAGAGGAATCATCTCCTCTAAATATCTCAACACCTATTGCAAGTGAGAATTTTCTCACACTATCCACTCCAACACCACCAAATGTAGTCATTCATACTCCACCACCAACAATTACTCCAATAGCTACCACTCCACCACCCGCTCCATCACAACCTGTTAAATCACCATCACCCCCAAAATCACCCAAACTACAACCAATGGAGCTATTTAGGACTCCACCTTCATCACCACACCCATACCTTGATGACTTGGAAGACCTTCCACCAAGGTCAACCAATCCTCCACCCATGACCTTTGAAGGTCAACAACCCATGCTTTTTCATCCAGTTTACCCGGATATCCACGGTCCTTTATACCATGATGTACCACCACCTCTACCTCAAACACAACCTTTATCACCCACATCCATACTATTTGCCATTGATGAGGCAATGTAGATCAATCTACCACAAACCCAAGAAGAGATTAGTGAGGAACTCACCCGCCTCTATTCTCTTTCTAATATGGTTGGATCTCGCCTTGATGAAGCAATGGATCTCCAAACCATCTTGATGAACTCCATCCCCACTCCACCATCATCCAACCAACAACAACAACAACCATCCAACCAACAACAACAACAACCATCCAACAACAACAACCAACCACCACCACCACCACAAAACCTTGAAACCACTCTTCCTCCCGGTTTCTCAAGCCATGATTGCTCGCATTGTGAGAGAATGGCTCACTTGGCCCAAAGGACCAACATTTTGGTCCATGAGCTCCAAAATGAGATGAGGTTCATCTTTAACCATGTTCTCAAGCGTCTCAATGCAATCTCTCATCCTCCTCAATAGGAGCTTTGTTAGTTTCCTCTTATAGGAACTTTTAGGATGTTGTTTTAGAATTTCTTCTTAGGATTTATTTTTCTTTTTTAAATGTAACATCATTCTTTCCAAGTAATGAATGTTATGTTTTTATGCTTGTGGGTGATCAACATTAAGCATATTATCTCATTTTAGAATACTAACATCATAGTATGGTTGTCTTAACTTCACATATTGCTTTGATCAATTGTACATTAGGTACCAAATTTTGATCAGACACTTTATTTTGACTTTTTAAAGTCAAATGGGATGAAACTTATTGTTTGGTTGACAATTACATATGCATTTTACTTCCATGAAGTAACTAACTTTTCTTTTGTCGCATCTCCTATCCTTGAAATGTATACGTTGGTACTCTAGCAATGGGGAGTATACATCGAGGGGGAGCATATCATAGTCTAACCATTTGTTTTGTAGGAACATACATCATCATACATCATATCCTTGCTACTCCATTTAGGGGGAGTATAAATCAAGGGGGAGCTTTAAAGTTCTCAAAATCGCATTCCGCTATGCATATCTTCTTTTTGTTTCAACAAAAAGGGGGAGAAAGGATTAAGTTTGCATTACTGTGAAACATCACAGTATATACATTTATAGTTGAAATTTTTTTCAAAACTTGCATAAAACAAACTTAATCTATATTTTTAAAAAGACTCATACTTCATTTATTCATTTGCTTAAAAATACACCTTATGTTTTGTCATCAACAAAAAGGGGGAGATTGTTAATAGAAATATCGTCCCAAAAACGTTATTTATATTTTATGATCTTTACTTAGTTTTGTTAATGACAAATACAAGTTATATCTTTTAGCAAATCATAAATGCAAGCTAAAGGCTTTTTAGAACACATTTACGTTTCACAAGATCACTAGAATTTACATTTTATACATTTACATGTTTATTTCCTAAAATGGAAACTTTATTAGTTAAATATTAGGATGATATCATGGCATGCATCATGTACACAATCTTGGTAAGATTTTGTGATATTTTGTTTAGATCTTCAAGCCAAAGAGTTGACATTTGAAGATATGGAAAGATATGGCAAGATTTGGAAATCTATTAGCTGTCCTGCACTGGCGGATCCAAGTGCATACAAGGACGGATCCAAATTTTTGGATCCGCCGGATCCGCCAGCTGTTCACTCAGTTTGCCTATAAATAGCAAGCTGGTCATTTGGACAAATCATCACTCATATAGCTTAAATACATACTCATTCATTTACTAACCCATATCATTCATTCATTTGATCTTTTCTTTTGTAGCAAAGGGATCAAACATACAAGGATCAACGTTCTGTCGTTATCCGTCTAGTTTAGTCACTGTGTGATCTTGTACTAGTTTGCATATCATTTTTTGTATCATTTACATCAGTAGAGTGAGGTTAGTGTTTTAGTCCTTTAAACACAAAGAGTGTTGGGAGTGGTTGTACCCTTGTAAAGAACCAAATGGGAGTGGTTGTACCCTTGTGAAAGAACCAAACGGGAGTGGTTGTACCCTTGTAAAGAACTCGGTGTTTAGCTTAGTACCGAAAAAAGAAGTAAGCGACATGTAAAAATTTTCTCCACCTAGAAGGGAGTTTGTTTCTTAGTGAAAGATACCTCTCGAGTTAGAGGCTCGAGGAGTGGAGTAGGGCAAGGAAGAGAGTCCTTGTAGCCGAACCACTATAAACATCAGTGTTGTGTGGTTTGATTTTTCCTCTCTTTACTTTTCATATATATTGTGTGATTATTTGTTTGTGTATAATTTCCTTGAAATCAGATTAAGTAACAAAGCGAATCAAATTTTAAAACGGTAAAACTATTCAACCCCCTTTTAGTTTTCCACACTCATGACTCGTTTCGTTATGATATGGTTCGATTCGTTCGTGACTTCAATATTCGCATTTGAATCCTTTGATACTTTATAATGCATTAGATATTATGACTTGTATGAAAAACCTTTCTGAATATATCTCTTGATGATGGTTTTGGGAAATACTATTTTTTTAAAATGATTTCTATGACTACGAGGTAACACCACGATTTATATGAAACTGTTTTTAAAAGAATACTTTCATGAAAACAACATTTAAATGATTTTCATAATTACATAATCTGGTAGTACTATATCCTTAAGGATTCTCATGACTCATTGATTTCCTGATATTTGTTAATGGTTATGCTTTGATATATATTTGTTTGGTTATTCGTTTGATTATCCGTTTCATGCTATATTCATTTCATATAGCTATTATCTTAGTTGGACAATTTATAATTATCCCTCATCATTATATTGTATGTTTTTTGCCTATTATGTTGCCCATATTTGTAGCCAGTCATGGGGAGTCCATGGCCTTGCCATTGATGCACCAATGGTATTGACACTATCTATAGAGGTGGGTTTTTGTCCACAGCATTTCCACTTATGCTATATAGCAACCATGACCACCATATTTATTATTATATTAACGTACGTATGCACAGTCTCAAACTTGTATATGTATATCTGTTTTGCAGGGAGCATATGGATGCATCCTAGGTAATTAGTTCAGTTTAGATATATATACTTGTGAATGGACTTGAGTGTATGCAATTAGGGGTGGAAACGAGCCGAGCCGCTCGTGAAAAGCTCGGGATCGGATCGGTAAAAAGCTCGAACGAGCCAAGCCTAAACGAGCTCGAGCCCGAGATCGAGCCTAAGTTTGGGCTCATTTAATAATCGAGCTCGAGCTCGAGCTCTATAGAAAAAGCTCGAATAGGCTCGCGAGACTAAACGAGCCCTAGAAATATATACGTATATATATATTGTCTATACGTATAAACGAGCTTAAAAGTAGTAAACGAGCTCGAGCCTTATGTAATTAACGAACCGAGCTCCATTTTAACTTTGTTTTCTTTAAAAATCATACAAATTAGTCGAGCCCGAGCTCGAGCTCGATCTTGTGAAAATTTTCACGAGCCGAGCTCGACCTCAAATATTAGGCTCGAAACGAGCTCGAGCTCGAGCTCGAGCTTTCTAGAATATAAACGAGCCGAGCTCGAGCTCTGGCAGGCTCGGGCTCGGCTCGGCTCGTTTCCACCCCTATATGCAATACACCCCATTTTACTATTTGGTACATTGAGCTAGCTACTCCATGTACAATTTGTTATATGATTTGTTGGGAATTTCCTTTGATATTGATATCCACTTTATGTTCATTATTATGCTTTGATCCCTTTCATATGTTCCATATTCTGTTTGACATCTTGTTTAGCAGGTTATCTGTGACAAATGGTAATTTTCAATCTTAATAATTATGATTATTATCAGAAAATACCCATTATTTTTTTTCTGACACCTATTAATGAGAAGTTATTTTAACTAACTCTTTATTTCATTATAACAATTCAAAACACGTTAAAACGTGATTCACCAAATAATGGAACAAGCTCACACGCGAACCACGAAAACCAAATTATACACACACACAGCCAAATGGACCCTTAAATATTTCAGCCCAACATTTAACTCGGTTACTGTTCATCCAGGCCCAACCCAAGTCTTTTAGCCCTTTTTAACCCTTTTAACCATCGACCAACTAGCCCTGCTTTGCCTCATTTTCACTCGAATTCGAAACACACAATATTCGATACTTTGCACCACTCGAATCTCCTCCTACCAAAGAATAGGTATGTCGAATTTCATCTTTTATTTCCCACATTTGATACTTGAACAAAGGCCAAAGTGAATCACAATTCACACACCCATTCGGGTTCAATACATTTTCACAAATTTAACAATTTCGAATTAAACTCAAATCCACTTAGCTAAATCACTTTTAAATGATCAAAGATGATCTAAGAACTTTGTTTCTCATCTTTGAAACCAATATCACACGTTACAATATTAGTTTGGACCTTTTACTTGTGTGTCGACATATATTTCATATACCAAATCGACACCAAATCCAATCTTGCACACACAAACCTTTCTAAAATCTTTGAGTGTCAGTAAATCATTCTTAGAGTCCATATTCTCTGCCACCTTTCCTGTTCATACAACTTGGGTCTCAAAAATCAATTATACGTGTATATATATACACCTATTTCCCTCATTTACTCCCATTCACACTTAAAACTATTTCATGCATTTTTCCCAAGCTTTCCATTCATATTCGAGCTACTGAGAAGACCAGAGATCGTTTCATAATGATTTCAAGTCATTTACAAGGTTACAAAGTTCCTATCGAAACGTTTTATTGTTCTAGCGAGCCTTGTGAAATTTTTCTCTTGTTCTAATCATTCCTACATGTAAACTCTCCACCCTTGAGGTGTTGTAAGTCCTCACAACTCGTTTCTGTAAGTAACACGAAATCATAACATGTATGGTACTTGTGGTTTTGGTTTGAATTTAGAGAGAGAAAGAGATGAAGTTGGGAGCTCTTTTAGTGAGAGAAACTATGTGAAATTAGAATAAGCAAATGAAAGGTACAACCCTTCCCTTGTATGGGAAGGGCTATATATACAAATACATGAGACGCCCCACTTGGGCTGTGGAGTGAGCTGACAGTGGGTAAAGACCCGACCCAGTCTTTCATGTAAATATTTATATTCCTAACAATCTCCCCCTAAGGGAGGTCACCCCGGAAATTGCACTTCGAATTCTAGCATTCAATTGCATAGGTAAGAGTTCCTAGCTTGTAGTCTTTGATTCTTCAAAGTCTTTAGTCTTTGTACTTTCAGCAGTGAACTTTTGATGACTGTCCATTTGTCTCGGATAATTTTTGAGGATTCGTCAGCATACGTCTTCAGGTCATCTTTCTGCAGTATTGTCTCCATGTGATATTGATCTTTGGACCGACATGCTCACACTTTTCTGGATCATGATTTTCAGCATCAAAGTTACGAAAGCAGTGTTGAAGGCCTTTCATTTATCATGATTTCTTGGATTATGATGATGAAGTGTAAGCATGGGGTGATGAATCGGCATCTTTTCAGCAATCAGTTGCAACCACCAGGGATTCCTGCAAGCAGACAGTTAGCAATAAAACGTCCGGTACTTACAGGTTTAGACTTCGAGATCGTTAACAGCAAAGTGTGAAAACTTTCTCTAGTCCTTACCAAGGCCGTTCCTAAATCGGATACCCTCGAGAGGGCTTACAAGATCTACCAAAGTACATCAACGATTAGGTGAGTCGCTGGAGTTCACTCCACGACTGTAGACCATTTGAAACCGCCGCGATCACTAAGCGTAATCCACAAGGAATTACCAAAGTGACCTGCTTTCAGGGTTGTTTGATGTTGACCCTGGCAGGAATTTCCATTCAATCACTGAGAATTACATTTATAAATTCCCTCATAAATGTTCTTGGCAGATTGCTAAGATCTGCGTAGGACTCATAAGTTTACAGCTGGTGTCCTTAATATTGAACAACCAGTGTAGAAGTAACATGTGTTCCTATGAGATCTTATGATGTATCTCGCGGCTCTAGACTCGATTAGTGCAATTTTGGTAGTCGGAGACTGGAGCGGTGTCTCCTGTTTCAATATCAACATAGCTCGTAATAAGCGGTCGATAGATTATGCAGGGTTCCCCATGAGAATGAAACAAGTCCTTTTAAGAGAACTTGAGTGGCTAGAAGGTTTAGTGCAGTGCGTCACTGGGTCCATGACGTCTTGTCTTCAATACCGGTATTACCTTAGTAACCACCAGTAGTATATGAATTGAACCCAGTTTCTGCCCTCAGGTTGAATAATTGGAGGGCTATTTCTTTTCACCCTTTCTCATTACATTTCTTTTTAATTCTTCAACCCCTTCTTTCTCCTTTCTCATATTACTCCTTTTTTCATAATCATACCTAAGGACTTTCTAATACTAACTATTCGGTATTGTCCTTGGGTAGATCCCTCCGGTTCTGGCGGATCATAGGACGGTTTTCCTAACCTTAGCCACCTTATAACACCATGACTATCCTATGTTGCCGTAAACCATTTATTTGAAAAAAATCTCTCAAAGTGTTTATAATTAAGAAACATATTTTGCCAACACTTTGAGAGTTTTGAACTTTTCAAATGCTCCCCCTTAACATGTTCTCAGATGCTTTTATTATAAATTTGCACATGTTGAGTAGAGCTTGCACTTTTTGAATTGATCCACTTTTAGTGAACATGACCGATTCGAGACACACTTACATCACTAGTTAAACAAGCTTGAAATTATTACCCGGCCTGGTCAAGTCCACATAAAGTTTCTCGAAATGGTACACTCTACTCAGAAAAGTCCTCTTCGAGACACGCTTACATCACTGGTTAGACCAGCTTGAAATTATTACCCGGCTAGGACAAGCCCTTTCGATTAATGACAGCTTTTGTTTTGTCAATTCGTTGGTGAAGTCTGAGTCGCGCTCACATGAGATACCACCAGAGATGCCACATTCTTTTTGTCACCACAAACCATTTGCTCCCCCTCAATATGTGCATTGATATACAAAATAATTTAGCACATATGGGAGAGCTTACATTTAAGTCCAAAACATCACATTTTTATCATATTGCATGTTTAAATCACATTCTCTCCCCCGATCAAAAATTTCAAACCTTTTGAGATTTTGTGATCCCAATTGATTTAAATAAGTTTAGAAAATATGGGAGAAAATGTGGTCAGGTTTAATATGTGCTGATAATGGAACATGACGATGCTCCCCCTCAATCTATGTGCTGATTAATGACAGTTTTTGTTTTGTCAATTCGTTGGTCAGGTTTGGACGATTTGAATTTAACAAAAATCATACACTAACACATAACAACCACATTTTATTCACTGCTTATTATGTACAAAGTGACATGTTTTGATGATATGAGATTTTGAAATCATCACTCTCCCCCTCAATCAATGACCCGTCTTCTAATTAAATAGCTGTAGTCATTGATTGAGTGATAGATTTTTTATGAAAAGTTCAATTCTGATTGATATTCAAAAATTATGGTCCCACCAAGTTTAGCACAAATACTTTCCTGAAGAATCATAGATGGAAAAGTATATGTGATGTAAAGAAGACTTCTCTTCTTATACGAGAAATGATGCACTGAAACTTACATCAAATCGAAAAAACATGGATATAAATTAATCCATGCCCGGGTGAACTTCACCCAGTGGGAGGAACAGCCGTCCTTTTTGGCGACGTGCTTTCCCCATAATGAAGAACGGGTTACAGTCTGGAGTAACTGCAAGCCGTTTAGGCATGTTTTGAATACTTTTTGAACTTCTGCTCGAACTTGATTTAAAGACCCGTGTCATTATTGAATGACATTTCTAGGACCGTAAATGTTATCGATACCAGAAGACATGCCTTGAAGAACTATTTTTGGTATTTTCAATTTTTTCTGATTTTTATGGTTTTTTTTTTTTTTTGTTGGTTATATATATTTCTATTTACATTTTGGTTTAAGATATGTTATATTTTTCTATTTACATTTTGGTTTAAGATATGTACAAAATATATTATTCAATTTAAGAAGATGTTGACATGAATACCGAAATAAGGATATCATTCTGTACGTTGTAGAAGTCTGTAGTCAACATCTCTTAAACTTTCACCACCAAAGCTTTCGAGGCTCCTGAATAATCGTCTGAACTTGAGCCTTCTCAATGTGAACCTTTGATAGCTTCCCCCCAAACCGAAAATCTTCTTTTTGAGCAGTTTCAAAGCTCTCTTTCAAGCTTACATTAGTTAAGTTCATAGCGGAATCCGTAGCAAACCACATCAAATATTGCTGCTCCTTTTAAGAATAATCATCGTGATTATCCATTTGGGGGATCATCAAATAGATCAGCAACGTATCATCTCACGCTTGAGTAATTCTTCTCATATTTCTTCCCGCTGAAGGCTGAAGTAATGCATACCAAAAGTATCAATAGGCCACTTCCCCTAAGTAGTTGAAGTTATGCAATCAATCTCATTGTATGAAGCTCAAAAACGAAGTACACACTCAATCCCAGTAATGAAGTCGAAAATGTAACATCAAAATCAATTAAGACTCGGAATTGCACTTTTCTCTCTTCAGGAAATTGCAGATGAGAATTGTTACACAAAAGTCAACTAAGTCCCGAGTGTAAGCAATTTATCCCGTATGTAGTCGAAATGATAACACCAAGACAGTACCACAAAAGCAACTGAGTACCGGATGTAGTCGAAATGATAACACCAAAACAGTACCGTAAAAATCAAGTAAGTCCCGGATGAACACATTTCCTTCTGTAGGATACCGACTAACCAGAGGAATCATCATACAATTGTGTACCTCTTTAATCATCAGAAACTGTTTCTTACATCTCTTCCCCCATGTAGTTGGAATAATACACCAAAAGCCACGAGTTAAAACACTGATTTTCTCTGCGGTTAGGACATTTGTCTTCCCGAAATAGCTTCAATTAAGAAGAAGTATAAAGTTCATCACGTGTACTCGTTGTGCGTTCAGATGTATGTCTCCTTCCCCCTTGCTGGTTTTGATACCTCAGAATCAGCAACACATTTTACGCACATATACTTGAAATCTTGTGAGAAGAATAAAATTGGCTCAAATGTATCAAGTGAGAATCAACCGCTACAGAAACTCTCTCTAACTATCTTTACCAACCCTTATGTAGGCTATTTGAAGTGACCACTGATGGAGCAAACCCGATATACCAAACTTGAAACTGAAGTAGAATTCCCCATTCTTGTGACTTAAGCTTGCACTAATGTTGGAAGAATGGTGTAGAGAATTTATGCTCCAAGCAAATCTCTAAGTACTCAATACCCAACCAAAGCATGAGACATTAACACCTCTTGCAATTATCCACAACATCATCTGCGTGTGACACTGAGTACTACAACGTAACTCCTTTAAGTGATAGTTAACCAGGTCTTCAACCATCTACCCCGACTGCTGGTAACTAGATAAACCAAGTCTTCAACTTAAATCTTAAGCACGAGCAAGTTATCATTGAAAGTCGTGCATCCAACCAACCCCGACTTCAAGATAAAATAAGAACACGCCTTTGTGAAAGTCAACTTCAATCTCAAATAAGTGATGGCCGATCAACTCCGTAGTCACCATTAGAGTCACATGCCCAACAAGTGAGTGAACATACAATCAAATGTACATCGATCCACTGTTCACACTTCTCCCCCTCAAAAAGTCCATATGAGGTTGCCATTTTTGATTGAACAAGTGCATATGAGGTTGATCCACTGTTCACACTTCTCCCCCTCAAAAATTGCATTTGATGTTGCCATTTTTGATCGAGTGAATAAAAATACAATCTTAATGAAAGTAGATCCACTTGATGACTGAACGAGCATGGAACAAGTATGAAGCTTGTTGATGAGAATAGTCAGAAACAAGAAGATTTATCTTCTTCCGAAGATAAAGTGCACTCAAGCGTACGCCTTTCTTTTCTTTGAGGAACGGGGCCTGAAGTGTTGTCTACAGATGCCATTATGTTGACATTAAGGCCCGAGGCTTGAACTGCAGTGTTCAAACGTCATTGTCGTTGAAGAGCGAGGCTTGAACTGATGTGTTCAAACGTCATTGTCAATGAAGAACGAGGCTTGAACTGATGTATTCAAACGTCATTTGTGATTTCCCCTCATATGTTGTGAGCAGCCTGAGTCCAAATGTCAAAGGACGATCTGTATGACCTGCATTTGAAAACAGATGAAAATAAAGAGTTTAGAGTGCCTGATCCTCAATTTAAGTTGGGGTCCAGTTGGTTAGTGGGAACAGGAGCATCATTTGCCTGAGTCACAGTAGAAGTTGGAATGCTAGTGGAAGTAGCCTTTTTCTGTTTGTTTCTACGTTGGTACATAGTTAATGATGTATGAGGATTGTTACAAAATCTCTCAGTGATGACACTTTCACTAGTACTAACGTGTTTAGGTTGTATTAAAGGCACTGTTTCGGATTTAGTAGACCTAATTAAAGGGCACTGTTCTCCTACAGGGAATTTCCTTCCAGTTGGCTTCCATTGACGTACATGCACTACTTTAGACTTAGTTATCCTAGTTAAAGGGCACTGTTCTCCTAAAGTGAATTTCCTTCCAGTGGGCTTCCATTGATAACCAACATTAGCAAACATGTTTTGCTTGACATGCTTGGCTCTCCAAACTTGCTTGACAGGGGTTTTGTTGGATGACTTCAAGAATTTCTCAACACATTTATCATGATTACCCGAAATTAAACAATCATTACATGTTTTGCAAAGTGAATTAGGATTTGAATTATGATTCCGTTTGTTCAAATCTGACTTATTGTTCCTCATGTGGTCTTCTACTTTCTTCTTAGGAACACTTTTAGCTGGTGAAGTCCTATAATTCTTTATATTTCTCCTAGGTTTTGACTCGCTAGCTTTAGTGTCTCTGTTAACTCCTGTAGAAGGACTGATGGGAATCTTAGTCTTTTTCACTTCCAGTTGCTGAACATGTTTTGATGTGTTGGGATCTGAAGTTTCCAAGGGTGCCTCAAAGGTTGCATGCTTGTTCTTAGTCACTGAGCATGATGCAATAAACCTATCTCGCTTGCTATCAGTCTTAGGACATGTGCCAGTGACGTATTCTAGGAGTTCCTGAGATCGTTTAGTGAGAAAGCAGACATCTAAAACTGCACTATCAAGTGGTTTATCTATCCTACCCTCTTCTACAATTTCACGAAGGGTATCAAGGCTATCCTTAAGGTGAGTGAGATATACTTGATGAGCAGACCTATTGTTCCTAAGGGGAAGCAGAATAGGCACATCATCAATTGCATACTAACTACAAGCAGAAACTTTTGGAACAACATTATCACTGGTGATGATTGGCATTTTCCCTTTCACCTGAGTCTTTAGATTCTCAATCTCATTTAGCAAAGAAGTTATCTTTTCATTTTGATTGTTACGTGTGACTTTAATCGAGTCATATAACTCTTTGTAATGTTGTTTGATTTTTTAATTTTCAGCTTGAAAACACTCATTTTCATATTGTAATTTATTGATGGTGTCTTGATAGTGAAAATTCTGATAATCTGAAGATGATGGTTTATGGGTGCCAATCACATCACTCTTATTTGCTTTTAATTGGGCAATTTGGGCCCTCAATTTTCGAATCGTGTTAGTGTGAGCTTGAATTTTTTCATCTCACTTGCTTAATTCAAAATATGCATCAAATTCAGGAGCATCCAAAGATGTCTTGGCATTTGAGATTTTAACTCTTTCTTCAAAATGTTGATATTTTAATTGTAAATTAAGATTATCAACCTCTAGTTTTGAAAGATGCCTGACCATGTTATCATGGTCATCATTTTGGATTTTCTCATGCAATTTTAAATTCTCCCCCTCAAGCTCAACAACACGATTCTTTGAAACATTCAATGCAATAAACAACTCATGAAATTGACAAGCAGTTAATGCAGAATCAGTAGCAGTATAAAACACATCCTGAGCAATACATCTAGCAATCAAATTCTCATTGGTGATGAGAATGTTCTTTCTCTCAATTTCACGACTCTTAAGTTCTATCACATTTTGGGACACCTCGTTTTCCATATCTTTAAATACCTCTTTCATCTCTTTTACTTCAGTTTTAAGGGTTTTTTGCATGCCCTCAAAATGTCCCTTGAGGAGTTTAAAGAATGGAATAGCCTCAGTTAAGTAGCACTCTTTTGTTAGTTCAAAACCCCTTTCCCCTTCAGTAATTCCCGTTGGCGTAATTCTCTTCTTACATGTTTTATCAAAATCAGCAAATAGTTGACAAAGAACATATATGCTAATTAGAGTTTTACATTCAGTGGGAAGAGTTAAAGGAATTAAATGCCTGGGTGTATTGGGTGGGTACACCGTTGCAGCAGCTATCTTTCTAAAGGGTGGAGTTTTGGCTTTAATTTCTTCGGCCTTTCTCTTTTCTATGTCCAAAGACCAAAATATCTGTTCTGGCGTCAACTTAGTTTGAGGTGCAAAAACAGTCAATCTGTTCTCCTCATAGTAATCATGGGGTTTGATTATAACTCGATTGGCTATACATTTGGGATCCTTCATTTTTTCAGCCATTCTTTCTCTACTTATTACTTCTTTCTCATTACTCTCTTTAAATGATGACACATCGGGAGGGGCATGACCAGGCTTAATCATTTACATTTGCATCATATAAGGCAGGTTGGGCAACTTTAACACTCTTAAGTAAAGCTGATCTAGGTTCACCTACATCCTTTTTACTATGTTCATCACACAACTTTTTATGATTTCGAATCATTTGAGCAGTTTGTCTGGTCTGGTCTTGTGTGTACAACTTGTTTTCAATCTTGTTCTTTAACGTTTTAAGTCTGGAAAAATCATTTAAGAGTTTTGTTTCTTTTTCTTTGAAATCATGTTTTAGTGTAATTACACTTTCTTGGATCTCCTGTTTTTGTTTAACAGTTTGATCAAGTTGTTTTTGTAAAGAATATAACTCCTTTTTCAATGTTTCTTCCCTTAAATTACGTTCTGTTATGAATGTACGCATTTGACTATCCATTTTCTGCTCACGTTCAGTTAGCTCAAATTTTGCACGTTGTTCATATATGGCCACCTGATCTTTATAGATGTTAAGTCAAATGGTCAAGGTGTCATCAGGGATAATCGCAGTGTATTCATGCAACTCATAATCATCATTTATAACAGAAGATGCACAACTAGGTACAACAGACGCTTCGTTGTGTTTCACATATTGTTCATATGGGATAACATCGCTATTTCCCATATTGGCAGTATCTGAATCAACAACGTTTGTCTGTTGTACTTTGTCGGGAATCTTTTGTTCATGCAACATATTATCATCATTAATAACAGAAGATAACCCACTAGGTTCAACAGACGCTTCGTTGTGTTTCACGTGTTGCACGTTGTTCATAGCAGTGTCTAACTCAACAACATTTGTCTGTGGCTGATGAAGCTCTTTCTCTTGAGAATTCGAGCACACAAAGTCCCTATTGGCACTAACATACTCAAACACATTTATCTGTTGTATATCTTTGGGAATCTTTTGTTTGTCAATCATATTGTACAATCTGAGTATCTCAGATATAGCAGAATCTGAAGTAGTAGACATGATGTAAACGTGCACGAGATTTTACAATTCTATGATTTAAACCGAGAAATAGATTCTTTCGCGGGATTTTACAAAAATCAAGAATAAACCATGAAATGATGCTTGATATGTGTTATGATAACTGTTGGAATGGTACAATGATTAGAGATTGTGTGTTAAACGTGATGATCGTTTGATAGACTAGGTGATATGTTGTTTAGTTGTGATTTGGTTTGGTTGATGCAAGTTGTTAGGGTGAAATTTTGGTCTGAAAACTTAAAACCTCAATAACTTTATTCTGGAGGGGATTTGGGCCTCAAAAAATTCGTTTCACAACTTCGTGGTGAAACCTCATAATATTCAGGTTGTTCTGGTCATTTTGACATGTATTTCGTTGAAAACGGAGTTACGGTTCAAAAGTTATGGTCGTTTGAAGTTTTGACGTAAAAAGTCAACTTTGGTCAAACCGCAACAAGTCAAAACGCAACAAGCAAATTGCAGGAGGTAAATCGCAACACCCCAAATCGCATATTCCAAAACGCAATTCTTCAAATCGCAAGTCCTCAAATCGCAACAATCTTCAAACCGCAAGACTTGAGCAAATCGCAAACACTTCAAATCGCAGAGACTCAAATCGCAGGAACTCAAATCGCAACTGGTTCAAATTGCAGGCTCAAATCGCAGACTCAAGTCACAGGCTCAAATCGCAGAATCAAGTCTCAGTATCAAATCGCAGTCAGAAGTAAATCGCAGGGAGTCAAATCGCAATATGCAAAATGACAAAACGCAATCACCCAAAACTGTCGCTTTCTCCTCTTTTGTCTTTTACTCCTTGTTAGCTACACACCAAATCGCAACTCAATATCTAACCAAATCGAAACTCTAACCTACCCAAACTAACTCAAATCGCAGTCTAGAATATGCAACCGAGACTCAAATCGCATACAAGAAAAACTTCAAAACACCACTCGAATTGACTCAAACATCCACAACACTTATGAAATAAGCAATCTAATGACCAAAGTAAGCTACAATAACTATTCTAAACATGAAAGTACAATCTTACAACACTAGAAACCACGAACAAAGCTCAAATTATGATTTTTTCTACCTATTCTATTCGAACCAAAAAAAAAAAAACCACAAAATCAATAAAAACTCCGAGTACCCACAAACTAAAAGATCAAACCAAGGCTCTTGATACCAATTGTAAGTAACACGAAATCATAACATGTATGGTACTTTTGGTTTTGGTTCGAATTTAGAGAGAGAAAGAGATGAAGTTGGGAGCCCTTTTAGTGAGAGAAACTATGTGAAATTAGATTAAGCAAATTAAAGGTCCAACAATTCCCTTGTATGGGAAGGGCTATTTATACAGATACATGAGACGCCTCACTTGGGCTGTGGAGTGAGTTGACAGTGGGTAAAGACCTGACCCAACTCCACGAATGATAAGATATCTAAACTAAACTATTAAGCCTACGAGCTAATTAATGCTAATGAGTACTCGGGGTGACCGAGTCTTTCATGTGAATATTTATATTCCTAACAGTTTCTAATTCATTTATGTGAGTTTTAAAGTACCATGCATCACGTTATTGATTGTTTCAAACGTACCATGTTTTTCTTTATTTATACGCTTCGTATTTTTATTCCTAGGCATGAAACTTGGTTGCCTCCTCTTATGGAAAGCTAGGAACCATGGTTCACACTCACACCATATTTATTCACATGTTCTCATGTATTTCGAACTTTATTTTATAGCTTGATCACACGTACAAACTTATATCTCCAAAAATTTACTAAGTCTTTTTAGTTTTGAAAATGTTTCAAGTCGAATTATAAATGGTCTTGTAAAAATGAATCTGAATTAATAACATGTCAATATTTTTGCTCGACTCAATTCTAAATACACCAAGCTATTAAATTCATGTTTGAAGTTTTCCAATTTAAGCTCTTAAAAGGCTTTAAAAATCGCAAAAGTAAACACATATCGAAACTGTAAGAAAACTTATATTTGATTCGAATGGACTGAAAAGCCCATTAAGCCAATAATAAGCAATCTGTAAAAGCTGGACTTATAAGCACTTTGGATATGATTTTAGAACATTAAAAATGAGCCCAAGAACAAGCCCAACTTGTCTTAAAGCCCACGGATCTTAAAACGTTAATGGGCCTTTAATATTAGCTCGTTAAAGCCCAATAATAGAGAAATAAGCCATTTTAGCTAACAAGCAGTTGATTTTAACTTAAATAAGCTTTTATAAGCTACTGAGACTTTCGAATTGATTTTCCCCATCTTTTTGTGATTTTTGGACTAAATTTGCAAATAGTTTCAACTAGAGGGACTAAAACTGCCAACTGTGGAAAAACTGTGATTAAAACTGTAAAAACAGTAACTTTAGGGTAGAAACTGTTAATATATTAAACTATAAGCTCAGAATGTCACTTTGGATGATTATGGACTAAAAATGTAAATTATATATAACCAAGGACTAACCGTGCAACACTAACTCCGTTAGGGTGGAAAATGTAAAACCAGTAAAAGATCAAGGACCAACAGAAACTTTATTACATTTTCATTTCTATTTTGTATTTTATACTTTCCCGTATTTTAACGTGCATTTTTACGTTTCAGTTGCGTATTTAATAACGTTACGTTATATTTATATATAACTAGTTTTAACGATTTAACTTAACGTTTCGTTTCACCACTTTCGAGGAAACGATAATTATGATTTAAAGACATAAAAACAGGATAATATTATATGTAATATTATTTTTGAACTTTAAGCATTTTAAGCATATCACACTCACATCACCTAATCGTTATCCGTTACTCACTTTCAAAATCACTATTTATATTAAGTCAAATTCTCAGACTTTACCATTATCCAGGTTGTGTGTTGGAGCCGTTCCCATAACTTACATGATTTTACATTTCACCTTGACAAATACGCTCAAGGTGAGTCATAGCCCCACTAATACTTTATTACTCGTTTTAAACTACTTGGGGTGAGAAACATGCTTACTTTTATGGATCATTTAAACAATTCTTTTTGTTTGATAAAACTATTACGTGTTAGCCTAAGTACTGTATCCCAAATTTATGCCTATACTCATGTACCGTTAGTTCCCGCTGGGAAGCACGAGTGCTATAAATAGATCTATTGAGGGTGACACCTCCATCCGTGTTGGAAAACCAACTGTCCAAATAAGACAAACGGATGTATACCATGTCGAAATACAAGTGTCAAGGGATAGAATACTTGTTGGGCCTTATTATTATTACATGAACTCATTTCATGCACACTGTCGTAGCTTCGGTAACATGGAACTTAGCACAGCGTAGTAGACTTTCGTATAACATTGTGCACATTATAATGTTAACTCGTAAACTTATTGATCCAACTTACTGCTTTATATAAACCTATGAACTCACCAACCATTGGGTTGACACTTTAGCTTGTTTTTCTCAGGTGTTTAGTTGTATGATATATGATGAAGCAAGGCAGTGCTTGGTAGGGGCATAGGCGCACTTTTAGAGTGTATACATAACACTCATGACCAAAGTTTTTGTACTATGGGATAACTAATAATCAATAATGGGTCTTGGTTTCCGCATTTCAATTATGTAAAACTTATGTTTAATTAATGAAGCTTTTAAAACGGATTTGATAAATTCATTCTCTATTACTTGTGTTATGATCCAACTAAGTAGCACCCCATATATTATTACCGCTGCAATCTGATTTGGGGGTGTTACAGATTGGTATCAGAGCTAAGGTTATAGAGAACTAGGTACACATAAAACCTAGACTATAACCGCTTTTTACAAAAACTCAACCTATGACCGCCAGTGCCAGCCTGCCTTACGTACTACTTTACTTGCTACTCTACTTATTATTTCAGCAAGCCTAGCATATACTTGTATGCTACTTTGATGACATGTGCTTTCGTGTTAATTGTATACATATACATATGTACTTATATTATGGCTAATACTTTCTAGCCTTACACTAAAAATTATAAAGTATCTTCTATATACTTATACCCGCATACCGTACTTGTCACAGACTATGCATTCCCTTATAAAATCTTACTATTCAACTCTGAGTTTGACCACTCAATTTTATTCCTTTGAAACACTTCTATTGCTATCATATAGGAATTCACCCACTTACCTGAACGCGACTTTAACCTATCACTCTATAACAAGTCTCCTCGAAACATTTACCCTTAGAGCCTATTTTCCCTACTACTCACTCTCCTTTATTTATTTTGAAGAAACATGTCACCTAAGAGGCAGAACCTAAACTTAGCAACCATGGAACAACTCATAGCCCAGCGAGTCACAGAGGCTATCGAGACGGGAATCCGCATGGCTTTGATGGGTCGGGGAATACATCAGGAAACAAAGAATCTTAACAACAAAAGGAAGTTTGAGGACGGCTCGAGGTCCAACCATCTGCCAAACAAGCGACAAGAGGTCGCCAATGTCTATACTGTTGGGTTGGGAGAAGAGAAGGTTTACGTAGGGAAGTTTCCCTTGTGTAACCATTATAACTACCACCACAATGGGCAGTGCGCTGGAAGGTGTCACAACTGTCAGAAGATAGGACACATGGCCAAAGACTGCAGGTCTAAAGCCCTCGCAGGAGCACAAACAGCGCCAGAGAATAATCGAAGGACTGAGGTAACCTGTTATGGGTGCGGAAAGAAAGGACACTACAAGGATAAGTGCCCAAATTAGAATACCAATTAGAACAACAAGGCCAGTGGAAGAGAATGGAAGCCCGTTAGAACCTCAACAACGTCCAAGGGATAACAACAATGTTTAAACAGAAAAAGAGATTCCTGTTGTAAATAAATAAACCATAGTTCAAGCCCTCTAGGGTTGTATTTCCTTTTGTACTTTACCTTAGGTGTAATGAAGTAACCTGAGTGTAACAACTACCTTTCTATCTTATGAGATCTCTATCTTGTACTATTTCCATGATAATCACAACCTATGTCTGTTACATTTTCTATTCCATTTACCCTATTCATAGTCATTTCGCAACAATACACTGCTATCCTATTAGGAATCTGGTTAATTTCATTTCTGACCGAACACTAGACTATTACCATCCTATAAGATTCTCACAAACACTAGGATCCATTTCAAAATTATCCTATTACCACTATAGAAATTTCTAATCCATCACCGTTGTGCAAACCGATTTTCTTGTTACCTTGAAAAAAAAGTATTTAAGTTGCTATTTTACAAAAACAACACGTTGAACACCATCTAAAACCTCTTGAGAAATATAATACTACTTTGACTGAGCTAAGCATTACATCATTGGTCCTAAATTATACATAGCCTGATCACCTATGTCTAATTTAGGAATAATCATGTCATGAATGAAATAGTTATCTCTCCAAGTTTCCTAAAAACAATCTTCATTCAAAAGCAAAGTCTCGTGACGAGACAAAAGTGCCTGAGAACAGTAAGTGGAATGAGTCAGAATTTTATCTGAATAGAGCGATGTTTTACCTGATTCTGAAACTCCGTATCGAATAGCACTAGTTGAATTGAGAGAACTGAAGGGGTAACAACTATAGCTAAGAAGTAGTTTTATTCGTCTGAGGGTATCTCCGTGGGGTGCTCCAGTTTTATTCGCAATGAAGAAGGATGGTAGCATGAGGTGGTATATTGATTACTGGAAGTAGGACCGTATTACAGTTAGAAACCGTTATCCATTACCTTGAATCGACAACTTATCTGATCAACTTTAGGATGTGAAGTCTTCTCTAAGACTGAGTTAAGATCTGGTTATCATCAGCTTCGTGTGAGGAGCGAGATGTTCCTAGAACTACCTTTCATACTCGTTATGGTCACTATGAGTTTAGTGACGCCAATTGTATTGGCTAATGCTTCGACTATTTTATGGACTTGATGAATCGTGTCTTTCGTGAGTACTTGGACAAATTTGTCGTATTATGAAATCTTAGTACATTCAGAAACGAAGGAGAAACATGAGGATCATTTTCATATTATGTTGGAAACTTTGCGTTAGAATAAACTTTATAAATTCTGGAAGTGTGATATTGGTTGTGAAAAGTGGCATTCTTAGCTGAAGGTATTACTATGAATCCTGCGAAGATTGAAACTATCACCAAATGGCCAAGGCCGACGACAGTTACAGAAGTTAGAACCTTTTTAGTCTTGCAGAAGAATTATGGAAGATGTTCACGACTATCGTTACCGTTGATGAAGCTTATGAAAGAAGAGAGGAGAAGTTTAGTTGGGATGAGGAACGAGAACTAAGTTTAAAGGGCTGAAATAGGATTTAGCTTCTAGGTGAGTACCAATTTTGGGAATGATTTCAAGAAGAGACTTGGTTATACACTTGTGCAGCACGAGAAGGTTATTACTTATGCATCAAGACAACTAGAACCGTATGAGGCGAATTATTTAACGCATAACTTGGAGTTGGCAGCAGTGGTGGTTGTTAGTAAGATTTGGAGGTAAATTTTGTGTGGTGAATTATGATATGTGTTGAAGACTTGAGGAAACTATTTAACTAAGGCACACAGTTTTTACATCTTTATTCATCTTAGTTGAACTATGATGAATTAAGATCTGGAGCAGACCTTCTGGTGGAAAGACGTTTAGCAAGTTGGCAGAAACCTTTAAGCTAGAGATTATTTGGTTAGTTAGCACACCACCAGTGATCGTGTCTGAGATCCGCGTATTACTTCATAATTCTAGGAAGATCTGCAAAAGGCTTGAGGAATCAGACTCGGGATGGAAAGCTGATGGCAAGTGAATCCTTTCAGACTTATGTATGAGCAGAAGTGTTAGATTTTTTGGTACAATGGAGATTTAATCCGCGATTCGTTAGTCCTTAGGTTCATTCTTATCACTACATATATTCTGCCATTTTCATTAGGTATTTGGTACGTTCGATAATTCGATATGAGCTTCGTTGACTGTTTGTATGCTTCATTGATTCGTTTGGAAACTTAGATAGAATTGATGAAGTTCCTACCGTTTAGCATTAACTCCATATTTGTCTCATGTTTTAGTTCATGTACCTCTTTTAAGATGCTACAACTATCATCCGTCACATATATGTTTCTTATCTATTGGATCAGATTCGTTATGATTTGTATTGCTGGAGAGCCTGAGGCTATCCTAGTTTGTCTCGATCAAGTCATGAGAAAACCTTTCCGTTCATTAAAATCTTTTAGATTAGAAGAGGCAATCCTAGTGAGTTAATCATTTCTTTTCTTTTCATGATTTGGTACGTTTCTGTTTGACCTTTCTACTTCAATTTCGAGGACGAAATTTTCTTTTTAGAGGAGAAGAATTGTAATACCCTAAAATCTGGACTACATTTTTATTTATTCACTCAGAATATAACCTAAGTTAAATTATGAATAAGTGATATATAGAACTTTATGCTCTAAAATAAAAACACAAGTTATTGATAATTATCCTAAGCTAAGTAGAATACAAGATTTCTTATTGTCCTAATCCTAAACTTCTAATAAAACGGCACACCCTTTTAGTTGTAAAGCATTCACACGTTTTTTTTTTTTTTTTTTTTTTTTTTTTTTTTTTTTTTTTAGAGATAAGAACAACTTGAATATCTTTCCACAAAATAAAAGATTTGCATACTACTAAAACCCTTTTACTAAAACACAGTTATACCTAAAATATTCACACGCTTTGCCTCATTTATCTTTGTACCGTATATGTGTTTCCCTCATCTCCTCTCTTTTGCATCGACCCACAACCAGAAAACACACACCTTTTGTCCCATGTTCTGCTGCCAAGAAAAGAAGAAGAGAAGAAGCTGGTTGATGACAAGGAGGAGTACTAAGTCGTTGGAGGAATTCCCATTTGATCCGAGCCCTAGTTTTTGGTCCTATTCGATTGTTTCCAAGATGACTCAAAGGTATCTTTGTACCTGATCTTTCTTTCATTTATTCAACATATGACTATGAGTAAACACGACTAATAATCATGCTAAGAAAACAAGAGAACCCTAGTTGATGATTAATAAAAGTTAGGGTTTGTAATGGTGGATTTAATAACCTGACAGGATTGTTACTTGTATTGAGTAGGCTGTAAATCAGGTTATACCATAGTGTTTTGCATGATTCGTGATTATGGAACTTAGTTTAGGATGTGTACTCTTTGTAAATCAAGTTTCGTGGTCATTGGCCGTCGGGAAAGCAATCTTTTGATTTTTAGAAGTTTAAGTGTTAAATCTGAATATCGGGTCTGGAATATCAGTCGGTTCTTATGAATTTTAATTTCCAAACCATAACAAATTAGAACCCCCAATTTTTGCAGGTGAATATTCAATATGTTTATTAGTTATTTTAATTTTTGGAAATTTTTCTGGAAGGCTTAGGTATGTTTAAAAAATACAAAGTTTTCGGGTATACCATCAGGTTACATTCTGGAACAGGTTTGAAAAACGATTTTTGTTTGGATACTGTCACTAGGAGATAAAATCTGTAAAAATTAGGGGAAGTATTAAAAATATATAGGTGTCTTTGGTAAAAATTATAGAACCACATGAGCTTGTTTGATGTGTCTTTAAAATCATAAGAAAGTGGACCATAAGGTGAAAATAATGTTGTGGTTTAATGTATTTGGTCTCATTAGGGCTTGCGTTGCGTCATTTTATGTGGGCTGTTTGTGTTGTAAATTCGTGTGGGTGTATGCATGATTTTGTGTCGTTCTAGGGTCTGTTATAAGTGTGTTATATTGGCTAAATAAACCTATGAAACATATGTGTTAATCGAGTCTAAAAAGAATTAGACATAGGTGATTGCTTTGGTCTCATTTAGAACACATATGTGGCTCGTTAATATTGTTGTCGTGTGTGTGATTGTGATTGTGATTTGGTGTATGTTTATTGGGGTCTTAAAACTTGTTACAATCTGAATAAAATGGCTAATAAGTCATGGTATTGGTTGGTTAAACGTTTGGTTAAACTTAGGTCATTCTCTGTCTTACTTTCCATGTTGTCCAGGAAATGGGTCGGATTGAACGGGGTCTAAATTGATAATGACAATGTATTCTTGTGTGATTTTTGTGTCTAAACTTAAGTTCATGAAGCTTTCTATCTGAATAACAAGTTTTATAGTCATTGGAGGTCGAGAAGATGGTCTTTTGATTTTTACAAGGTTAAGTGTCAAAACTGCATTTTGGATGTTTGAAAATCAGTTGGTGTTTTTGATTTTTATTTTTTAAACCATAAGTAATTAAGATGTCTTATTTGACAGGGATAATGTTTAAGATGTTTATGGCTTACTAGAATTTTGGTGGATTTTTCTGAAGTGTTGAAATAGGTTGGTTAAGGGCAAACTTTCTGGGTGTCTGTGCAGTTATTTTTCTGGGCAGGTCTGCTAAAATGATTTTTGTTTGGATACTTTCCCTTTGAAATAAAATATAGAAAAATTATAGTAATTACCTAACATGTATAAGTATTTACGATAACTATTCGAGCACCTCATTAAGTGCATAAGTATGTTTTTAAATTCATAAACAAAGGGACCTGAACGTGATAAAATCTGAATTATAACATAAGCTAAGGGTTTGGTTTAATCTAACATGTTTTGCTCCTAATTTATTTGAAAACCAATCCAAGATACTTTTAAACCTATGTTATGAATACTTACCTGCAAAAGGCCGTAGAAAATGCATATTGTAAATAACGCCTTATCTTCATCCCGGGGCCTCAATGCCTCCACCAACTACTTCTAACAAATAAAGTAAGAGAAATTTGATATCATAGATGTACAGTATAACATACCGTAACATAAAATTGTCTCACCAACTCTATCTTTCAAGGCAACCTTACCCACCTGTAAATAGCGCACAATCATAAAGTTGATCTTGTGTGTGTGTTTTTTCTTTCACACTTTTTTTTTTGGTTCAATGTATGTCTGTAATTCTCCTTTTGATGTTGAAAACTTGTACTAACTCTGTTCAAGAAACTTGTTACTCAGAGGTGGCATAACGTTTTACATATTTCCCATACATTAGTACAGGTTTAGGTTACACTTGTGTGATGCATATTGCATACTACTTTAAGCACATCTCATTTAACTCGCTAATGAAGGAGCAGTTTGTATTACAGTAGGAGATCAATGAAAGAGAAGGCAGTGACAGACCTGCTTCAGTGATGTAGTTATTTGCCGCAATATCTATCAAATAGTAGAAATAAATGTAGGCGGAAGTAATCTTAAAATGAAAATTATAAAAAGAAATTTGTATTCAACAATAACGGGAAACTTTCCTACTCACATGTATATATAGCATTTCCATTGTGCACAGTAAGTGGATCCGTAAAATCAAGGCAAATGATTTTATTATTATATTATTTTTTTACAAATCCATTTTCCAAAAGCATGTTTCAGTTTTTCGGAAAGTCTATGTATCTGATATATATATATAGCATTTCCATTGTCAACACCTTATTTTTTTTATTTTTGATTCAAGTAGCAGTAGTGACCTGTACATAGGCAAGCATTTAATATATCTCTAGGCCGTAGCTACAGTGGGCTGTTCAAAGTAGGTATCGATAGCGAATGGTCAGATCAGATTATGAACCTACAATTATTAAGTAGTGCATAATGAAATAAACTGTTGGGAGTCCATTATTTCTGCAAACTTAAAGGGTGCAGGTTAATAATTTTGGGTTCTTTTGGATGGTAGCATGGTTGAATAGAAAGGAGTAATAATAGAGTAGTTGTAACCATTTTCAATGGTTATAATGGATATAAATAAAGTTGTTGTGCTTCTTTGGCAGGTATGGTGTATTCCAATTTTTTTTTTCAATAGCTGTATCATGCCAATAAGCCAAAGGAGATAAGGCTACCTTAGTTGATGATATGCATGTGTCCAAAAAAAAAAAAAAAAAAAAAAAAAAAAACAACTATGTGAATTCCTTTTTGAGGTTTGTTTGTCTATTTAAGGAAGTTATGGTGTTCATTTATTTTCAAAATTCATTTTCCAACCTGCCATAAAGAAGCAAGAAAACACAATGTCTAGGCGGCCTAAGTGTGATCAGCTTAGAGTCGAGGCTAATTCAAACAATTGGTCTGAGATTTTAGTTCTATATTGCCGTCAGTCTTCAATCGAAGACATTCAAATGGCACAACAGATGAATGCGCTTTGTGCTAGGC
Source organism: Artemisia tridentata subsp. tridentata (assembly GCA_021014915.2). Classification (NCBI taxonomy): domain Eukaryota; kingdom Viridiplantae; phylum Streptophyta; class Magnoliopsida; order Asterales; family Asteraceae; genus Artemisia; species Artemisia tridentata. The sequence continues at coordinate 92,740,115 of CP139501.1, forward strand.
TGGTTGGGGTAATTCGTGAAAGGGCGACTTTTATTCAAGAGCTAGACACTGTTGGGAACATTTATGCCCAGAAAACGGCTGAATACCTAAGAGAGGTACAGGCAAAAGATGACCAAAAGGTCATGCAGATGCGCATAATGACAGCCGAGTTGGAGTTAAATGCTCGTGATAAGGATATCTTTATTCAGAAGCTTAAGGGTGTGATGGATTTCTGACTGTGTAGCTAGAATCGGAGGAAATTGCTGTTGGTTATGATGTGTCGTTTATGTTGGGGTCTGTATTTGCAGCTATGTTTTTGTATTTTATTTTATTATAAGTCTTGTTGTAATGTTTGGTTGAAGCCTATGTGTCCTGTTTCTAAGATATTATAAAAGTTATTGTTTATGCTAAGTAAAATTGCGTAACTTACTTTTTTGCTTTCTTGGATGTGGTGGTTCATCTTCAAACAATGCTCTAGCTAACTTTTTTTTATCGGCTTTGTTCATCTGTCTTTTCGTTTGGGTCATGTTGATTTGTTAGCGCGAGAGTTGTTGGTGGTGTTCCTATTTTTTACAAAAAAAAATAGTTAATATTTGCATATGTAGATGGTATCTTTAAATAAGAGAAACTATTAATTAACATGTTGGTACTTGGGTTTGCTTCTATTGCTCTGGTTGTTCCTTCGTCTCTGGTACTACTTTTATACCTTTTTAACTCACATGTTGGTATCTGGGTTTCAATAACCAAAAAAAGCCATAAATATAATGGAGTACTTTGGAGTCCTTAACAAATCTACACATATAGCAAGCTACATTTTTAAATAAAAGATCTTGACTACAACATTTCAAGACATTATTACCTCAAATAAAGATACCATATATGTGTTAATTAATTGAATAGCAACACAGTTTTATAAACACTGAAAATCGACGATGGGGTTCTGCTTGGGCAGTTTAACCATCGTTGTTTCACTTTCATGGTTCAAGGATCCAGTTTAACGACACGTATTTACCTTCTGATGACACTTTTTTTTCATCACGTTCATGACTGTAGGTTATATATTCGTTGTTATATCATATCGGTTTCCACCTTCTGAATTTTTATCTAATATTTCAATAATCTTATTTGAAAAGGTTTAAAAGTAGTACCATGTAACTGTGTCAATCATGATGCTATCCAACTTTTCATCATCCTTATATTTTCCGGTAGCCTCTGTTGTTGTTACATAAACCCTGTAAACCAAAAAAAAAGGCATAAATATGATGGAGTACTTTGGAGTCCTTAACAAATATACACATATAGCAATCTACATTTTTAAATAAAAGATCTTGCCTACAACATATCAAGCCATTATGACCTCAAATAAAGATACCATATATATGTCAATTAATTGAATAGCCACATACTTTTATAAACATTGAAAATTGACGATGGGGTTCTGCTTGTTCAGTTTAACCACCCTTGTTTAAGTTTACATGGTTCAAGGATCCAATGTCTTCATAGGCAGAAAGTTTCTTTCTTTAAGTGATGTAGCCACTACCAAAAAGGCTGGTTCCATCTGGCTTGAACCCTTTACACAGTCTGTCTGAGCAACAAAAGGCAAAAAAACTGTATGAGATTGCTTACCAAAACAACTTTATTCACCCAAATAACATAAAAAAACAGATAAGGAGTTTAATAAGGAATCACAAACACCCGCAAAACTATCTATCTTAATTCAAATGCACGAAACATTTCTACCAAGCTGTGGAATCCATGTTACAATAAGATTATCGGAAAAAAAATAATATAATTTGTTCGATCCCAATAATATATTTGTAAGCAGTTATATAAGCAGTCCAAAAAAATTACCCGAGCTCCCATTAAATGTCATTGAAACAACCGTTAAAATCAACCCATTTCACACTTTAACTGCTGATGTTTCACAGCAGCAGCAGACACAACAAAGACCTTATCCCTTTTTTTTAATTTTTTTTTTTGGAATATGTTTCAATAATTCTTATTATATCGTGACAATTAGAAAGAAAGGTCTAGAAAAGCGGTACTACACAGTAGTAATAGTAACATACAAACGAACCTACGGATGAGTGGCTTTATGGTAAAAGGGAGAAGTTGAATAGAAAATGTAATACCCTAAAATCTGGACCACATTTTTATTTATTCACTCGGAATATAACCTAAGTTAAATTATGAATAAGTGATATATAGAACTTTATGTCATAAAATAAAAACGCAAGTTATTGATAATTATTTTAAGCTAAGAAGAATACAAGATTTATTATTGTCCTAATCCTAAGCTTCTAATAAAACGGCACACCCTTTTTGTTGTAAAGCATTCACAGGTTTTTTTTATAGATAAGAAAAACTTGAATATCTTTCCACAAAATAAAAGATTTGCATACTACTAAAACCCTTTTACTAAAACACAGTTATACCTAAAATATTCACACGCTTTGCCTCATTTATCTTTGTACCGTATATGTGTTTCCCTCATCTCCTCTCTTTTGCATCGACCTACAACCAGAAAACACACACCTTTTGTCCCTTGTTCTGCTGCCAAGAAAAGAAGAAGAGAAGAAGCTGGTTGATGACAAGGAGGAGTACTAAGTCGTTGGAGGAATTCCCATTTGATCTGAGCCCTAGTTTTTGGTCCTATTCGATTGTTTCCAAGACGACTCAAAGGTATCTTGGTACCTGGTCTTTCTTTCATTTGTTCGACATATGACTATGAGTAAACACGACTAATAATCATGCTAAGAAAACAAGAGAACCCTAGTTGATGATTAATAAAAGTTAGGGTTTGTAATGGTGGATTTAATAACCTGACAGGATTGTTACTTGTATTGAGTAGGCTGTAAATCAGGTTATACCATAGTGTTTTGCATGATTCTTGATTATGGAACTTAGTTTAGGATGTAAACTCTTTGTATATCAAGTTTCATGGTCATTGGTGGTCGGGAAAGCAATCTTTTGATTTTTAGAAGTTTAAGTGTTAAATCTGAATATCGGGTCTAAAAAATCAGTCGGTTCTTATGAATTTTAATTTCCAAACCATAACGAATTAGAACCCCCAATATTTTCAGGTGAATATTCAATATATTTATTAGTTACTGTAATTTTTGTAAATTTTTCTAGAAGGTTTAGGTATGTTTATAAAATACAAACCTTTCGGGCATGCCATCATGAGCTTGTTTGATGTGTCTTTAAAATCATAAGAATTATAGAACCACATGAGCTTGGGGATAAAATCTGTAAAAGTTAGGGGAAGTATTAAACATATATAGGTGTCTCTGGTAAAAATTATAGAACCACATGAGCTTGTTTAATGTGTCTTTAAAATCATAAGAAAGTGGACCAGAAGGTGAAAATAATGTTGTGGTTTAATGTTTTTGGTCTTATTAGGGCTTGCGTTGCGTCATTTTATGTGGGCTGTTCGTATTGTAAATTCGTGTGGGTGTATGCATGATTTTGTGTCATTCTAGGGGCTATTATAAGTGTGTTATATTGGCTAAATAAACCTATGAAACATATGTGTTAATCGAGTCTAAAAAGAATTAGACATAGGTGATTGCTTTGGTCTCATTTAGAACACATATGTGGCTCGTTAATATTGTTGTCGTGTGTGTGATTGTGATTGTGATTTGGTGTGTGTTTATTGGGGTCTTAAAACTTGTTACAATCTGAATAAAATGGTTAATAACTCATGGTATTGGTTGGTTAAACGTTTGGTTAAACTTAGGTCATTCTCTGTCTCACTTTCTATGCTGTCCTGGAAATGGGTCGGATTGAACGGGGTCTAAACTGATAATGCCAATGTTTTTTTGTGTGATATTTGAGTCTAAACATAAGTTCATGAAGCACACTATCTGAATAACAAGTTTTATAGTCATTGGAGGTCGAGAAGATGGTGTTTTGATTTTTACAAGGTTAAGTGTCAAAACTGCATTTTGTATGTCTGAAAATCAGTTGGTGTTTTTGAATTTTAGTTTTAAACCATAAGGAATTAAGAGGTTTCATTTGACAGGGATAATTTTTAAGATGTATATGGCTTACCGGAATTTTGGTGGATTTTTATGAAGTGTTGAAATGGGTTGGTTAAGGGTAAACTTTCTGGGTGTCTGTGCAGTTATTTTTCTGGGCAGGTCTGGGAAAATGATTTTTGTTTGGATACTTGCCCTTTGAAATAAAATATAGAAAAATTACAGTAATTACCTAGCATGTATAAGTATCTACGATAATTATTTGAGCACCTCAGTAAGTGCATAATTATGGTTTTAAATTCATAAACAAAGGGACCTGAACACGATAAAATCTGAATTATAACATAAGCTAAGGGTTTTGTTTAACCTAACATGTTTTGCTCCTAATTCATTTGAAAACCAATCCGAGTTACTTTTAAACCTATGTTATGAATACTTACTATTCCACATGTGAAACCCTAAAACGCCTTAATGAATGAGCTAATAAATACTTAAAATCCGTTATGATATTAAATAAGCGTATAAGTAATATATGATTATAATTCGTGTAGATTCGGTGAAGAGGGAGTGATCCACCTTTCCTTGTGTTCTTTTCCATTTGCTTTCAATCTCATAAGGTACAGATATTCTATCCTTTATCAATAAGGATTTCCTCATGACTCGTTTCGTTATGATAGGGTTCGATTCGTTCGTGACTTCAATATTCGCATTTGAATCCTTTGATACTTTATAATGCATTAGATATTATGACTTGTATGAAAAACCTTTTTGAATATATCTCTTGGTGATGGTTTTGGGAAATACAATTTAATTTAAAATGATTTCTATGAATACGAGGTAACACCACTATTTATATGGAGGCTTAATGACTATTATGAAAACAATTTTTAAAAGAATACTTTCATGAAAACAACATTTAAATGATTTTCACAATTACATAATCTGTAAGTACTCTATCCTTAAGGATTCTCATGACTCATTGATTTCCTGATATTTGTTAATTGTTATGCTTTGATACATATTTGTTTTGTTATTCGTTTGATTATCCGTTTCATGCTATATTCATTTCATATAGCTATTATCTTAGTTGGACAATTTATAATTGTCCCTCATCATTATATTGTATGTTCTTTGCCTATTATGTTGCCCATATTTGTAGCCAGTCATGGGGAGTCCATGGCCTTGCCATTGATGCACCAATGGTATTGACACTATCTGTGGAGGTGGGTTTTTATCCACAGCGTTCCCACTTATGCTATATAGCAACCATGGCCGCCATATTTATTATTATATTAACGTACGTATGCACAGTCTCGAACTTGTATATGTATATCTGTTTTGCAGGGAGCGTATGGATGCATCCTAGGTACTTAGTTCAGTTTAGATATATATACTTGTGAATGGACTTGAGTGTGTGCAATACACCCCATTTCACTATTTGGTACATTGAGCTAGCTACTCCATGTACAATTTGTTATATGATTTGTTGGGCATTTCCTTTGATATTGATATCCACTTTATGTTCATTATTATGCTTTGATCCCTTTCATATGTTTCATATTCTGTTTGACATCTTGTTTAGCAGGTTCTCTTGGATTTATTCGCTTATTCTTTTCGTATACGCTTATTACCTTTCAATTGTTTATATCTGTTCACTGAGCGTTAGCTCAACCGCATTTTCTTTTCTCTGCAGCAGGTTATAAGTGGGATGCTGGGTATGAGTGTTGAGAGTAGGAGCTAAAGGACCTACCCATGATTAGTTTCCCCATTGTTGGATTATAATTATGCTTTGGATATGTATTCTTTTTAGACTATTGTTTGGATTATATTTTGGAAGTCTTTGTAATTCTTGACTTAGTATTTAATAAGAAGTCTTCCGCTTGCTTTTATATGTTCTGATTGACACCATAATATTACACTTAGGCCCTTTTCGGGTTGGGGTGTTATAGAAAACACATTCACAGAGCGTATTGTGTGTCATCACAGGTTTAAGCTTTGTCTGGAATTGTAGGCAACTCATCAGAGTTTAAGCATTGGATAAATTTGATAAATTTATAAATTAAATATATAAAATGACTTCCAATTTTTGAATAAAAACCACACCCCCCTAAATTACCTTTTGTTTACCATGATACTGATATGTTTACATAGCTGCTTCAGATCGCAACAATCAAATAGTGAGGCCAAAAACATAAAACCAATAATTCTCTTAGGAAAAAGTATATTATCTACTTAAAAGTTCCCTGAATCCCATGCTATACACATTGTCATCCTTGGGTGGGTGAAACCTATTGAATCCTCTAACACGAACAAAATGCAGTTTTCTTGGCGGATTAGTAGGTCCTTCAAACCAAGTTTCAACGCCATCCCATCAGCACTTTCATGTAAAGTCCCATCTCACCTAGTTCCTTAGCTCGGTTGTAACTCGTCAATGATTCTTTTGGCAAATTTTCTCCTGCAAAGCAATAACTTTATAAAATTATTAGATTCTTTAAGGTTGGCTTGTACATTTTTGACTTGATAATGCAGGCATGATCTTATCAACTGGATAATCAACAGCTAGGATTCACAGAATGGCATTGGTCGTTAGTAAAAGGGTTATTTTCTGCAGACTTTGAATTTACTTATTTAACATGGCTAGAATGTAGACTATGTAAGAACAGGAGATTCAAATTATAAGGGATTACCTGCTCGGTAATCTCTTGAAGTTCATGACCCAACTTGTTCAAAGCAATGGTATATGCATCTTAAATGGCGAGGTTCCCAATGGAATTGGTTAATGGCCACCCTTGGAGAAAGTCCGTAGATAGGTACTATGCCTGCTTTAGTTCAATTTTGTGCTAATGCAGATCCGTCTCGTTCCATTGCTGCAGAAATATGATTGATGCACATCTGAAACATTGTCAAAAATAATAATCGTAAATGAATTCTAAACGAAAAAGGCAAGAATAGCACTTGGTCAGTTGTATGCAGATTAACTGTAGAAACACCAACAATAAAGTTTATGATATTTATGGGGTGTTGTGCCTATTCATGTACTTAATCATAATTGTTGGACCAATAGGGGTGCGAATTAACAAAGAACGGACCACCTAAGATTGTATTTTGGCCGGTGCAAAAATCCTTTTTAGTATATATAAAATATCAAATATACTTGACTTTTTGATCGTTAGTTCCACTTCCTTCACTTCTCTTGCGCCATTCTTTTAGTTAACAACTTGCATGACTTCATCATAAGGCTTGAATCCTATACGGCAACACATAAAAAGTTGAAGTTAGTACAACTACAAATTTTCAGGTTCAATCATCATTCAATTACAATTTGTACAAACAGGTTGAGAAAAATGCAAATTTCTACAAACGGTTAGAGTTTTTCTGTGACTAATAGGCAATCTCAAACACCACTGAAAATCTCAAGCATTTAAAAACATTCAAAATGTGGATAACCATATCGAATAGTCAACCTTCATCGATAGCCAAACACGGCCAAATCACTCCAAACCAAAATCATTGAAAATTTGAGTTGGACCAAAATAGTAGAAAAAATTAAACGTAACTTACACTCAGCTCTTCAGACGCAAACGAAAAAACATGCCTTTATTCTCGGATCGAGTATAAACGCCACCACGAAAAAACCCCAAAGTTGCAACCCTAAGTCTTGTTTAACTGAATCTGCAAAGGAAAAAAAAATATACTCATATTCTAATCGAATCTACTGTAAAAATATAATTAAACCTTCAGATAAGAAACACCTACCAGCTTTATTAAGGTGTGGACCACCTTTCTTGAGGCTGCCGGAATCCTTGCTACACCGACGCCTCTGCTTTCCATCAGATATAAGAAACCCATTATTTTTTGTGGGGCTGATCGAACGAGAATTCATTGATGGATGTTTGGATTTGTGTTGTCGTCGGTGTTATTTGGCCTTTTGATAATCAGATTAGTGTCTTTTTTTTTTTGTTCAAAATATTTTAGTTTAGTCGTTTTGATGAAATGGAGAAGAAGAATCAAAGGGGTGGAAATTTCTAGGAGATGATAGAAAGGTTCTTATGCAGACATAGTACCGATTTTGTATACAAATGTGTGGACGCCATTTGATAGTACATATATTAGAGTGTAATTAAGCCAAAATGATGGTGAACAGTAAAGTTACAACCTCCTTTCAACCATAGCAAGTGCACACATACGCTAATGTTATTGTGAATGTAAATTTCTATTATTTATAGGCCAATAGGGTTTGAGATTAGCATTGTTCATTGTAGTATAATTGCCTACTCAAAAAATGATTTTTAGTATATATTATAATAAGTAGTCGTTGAATGCTTAGCTTATCAAACATTCTTATTGTTGGTGGCTTGTAATGGTTCTCATGGGAAAAAACCGTTGCATATTTAAGACAGACTTGCCTTTAGTTCTCGTAGAAAGAAGCTTGTGGGATGTAAATTTTGTATTACTAAAGACTTTAGAAGTACTTAAAATTAGTGACAATATATGCGACTAAGTTAAATATATATCTATTTAATCAATAGCCTCATGATAAATCTAATTAAAAGACCAAATTATTTCATCTCTCGCATAATAGATCATCTTATTTTGATATGCTCGATCAAAATACACAATTTAGAGTGACTTATTCTTAAGCGAGATTTCTACAATTTTGTCGAAAGTGTTCAATTATTTCTTATTTCTATTAATCAGCAAATTTTGACAAATTCGACTATAATCTATGCATAGATTGAATGAGAATTTGCAAGGTTAGTAATCATAATACTAATTGACTAATGATTAGATTTTATATGAGTTGCAGGTCTTTACCATTTCAATAATTAAAGTTTTTTTTTTTTTTTTCCTCTTTTCTCTTTCTTGCGATATATACCAACAAGTTTACGAGTATAAAAGAAAAAATGGAGCCTAAAATGAGCAAAAAAAAACTAAAATAAAAAGAAAACATTAAATATTGATCTATTAGCCAAGGGATGACATAATTTGATCTTTTAATTAAATTTATCATGAGGTTGTTGATTAAATAGATATATTTCTAACTTAATCGCATGTATTGTCACTCATTTTAAGTTTCAAGCAACTGAATATTAATTCTAGACACATAAACTAAGTAGAATACTTAAAATGATAAACACTTAAAAGAATAGTGACTTATACATATTACAAATAAGTATAATACTTAGAGCGGGAAAAATGTCAAAGTATAGAACTAATAGAGTCATTTTTCCCAAATAAAATCACATACATACTTCGGTTGAGAAATGGTTACTCGAAAATTTGTAGAACAAATACAAACGATTATAGAGTTATTGAAACAAAATACTACTATATAATGCGTCACTAAACAGCTACATGTAAATGTTCAAAAGATAAGAAAACAAACGACCCAATAATACATTCATAGTCTATGCAGTATCTTCGTGTAAGCTAAGTTATCCCAGTCTTTATCTATAACAATATGTTAATTTGCATATTCCCAAGCCACACTTTATAAGTTTATATGGTTCGAAACTCTGATTTATTAGCTATAAAACAATGATGCAGAATTAGGGGACTGGTGGAGTGTGTTAATATAAGAAACTCGATTATTAGTTAGTAGAACAATTAGTAAGACAAGAACTATCGCATTTTTGGTCAAAAGATGATGTTCATGAGCCACAATATTTACTCGCTTAGAATGAAGACATCCTTCACATGATATCATGGCTTCACACTGTTTCAAGACGTTATTCTGACAAAGTTTAAGAGATAATCGTAACTAAAACAAATGCTTACTAATGGCATAACATGTCACATATAAGACACACCCGAAGGCTGGATACATAGAGATATAGCTCTGCTCAGTGACTGCGTCATCAATATATAGTAACTTAGTGATCTCGGGTCCATAAAAAATCAAAGACAAGTACAACATAGCCTATAATTTGTGAGAAATGAAGAACAATATGTTACGATTATAACATTCATTTTCTTGGTGAAGCTCTTTCACTTAGTGTCGTTACCCGTCCCATATCTTTTGAATGGGCAGTCAAAACATTCATCCAGAGCTACAGAAGGAAGATGTTGTCATATATTTATTTTGTTATAGCACATGTATTAAAAGTTTTAAAACTACGCCATAACCATGCCAAACAAGAAAACAACACAATTCAAAGAGAACCTTATTTCCATACTTGTAGTACACTTTGATAATCCATGCCCTCAAAAATAGAAACTAAAATTTGGGGAAACCCCATAATAATAACAATAGACTTGGTTTGTAATAAGAACAAAAAAAGGTCAAATATGAAGATTACAAAAAATAGAAGGTTACCTATCTACAAAGAGAGGGCGCATTTGTACAAAGAAGAAACAAAGCCACTTAGTAGACTTCCACATTCCATTGTCCTTCTTTCTTCAACTGCTTCTTGTATGTTACCCAATCAATGCCTATCAAAAACACAAGGTCAAGTTGTATATCAAGAAACAAGAAAAAAGAGTAACTGAAGGTATCCATGTAACCCCTCCTTTGCAGAAAAAAAAAGTAAGTAAAAGATCATATCTACGTCTCCTAAACAGAAATTTGAACTCAAATTATAAGCGTTTTTCTTACCATCTTCGGCAGCCAATGAAACCATAATGTCATCAATACCCTTCTCCATACCCTTAAGCCCACACATGTACACAAAGGTGTTGTCCTTCTTTAGTAATTCCCATAGCTCTCTGTCGTATTGTGCCATTCTAGTTTGAATGTACATCTTTTCACCCTTCTCGTTAGTTTGCTCTCTGCTCACAGCAAAGTCAACTCGTAGGTTATCAGGTTTCATCTCCTTCATTTTCTCGAATTCCTGAAGATTTCACAAAACCAAACTTAATTTAGGGTCACTTGTTAAAACTTTTCAATCTTAAAAGATGAATGATGATAAGTTTATCTGACCTCTTTATATAACAAGGAACTACTTGTGGGAACTCCCAAAAAGAGCCATGCCAAACCATTGAACTGCAATACGGGAAATCAAGTTGAGGACATATTCAAAAATCAATTATAGTCAACAAGATTTCTAAAAGTCAAAGGTACCTGATAGTCTTCATGTTTCTCAAAGAACATTTTCCACATAAATGAGCGGAAAGGAGCAATTCCAGTTCCTGTTGCAAGCTGCAGTCAAATAAGTTCATTAGGAACTAAGCTACTTTTTAAAATGACAATTCACAAGCCATGAAAATTGCAACATCTCTTTTATGCAGTTACCCCCTTAGTGATTTTAGATAGTTGGCTAGTCAGATGTTCCAACATTCATGGAAGAATGGGAGTATAAAAGTCTTGGGGCGAAAATTACCATAATAACAGTTGCATTGGGGTCCTTTGGCATAAGCATCTCTTTCCCGACTGGACCGGTCATTTGCACTTCAGCACCAGGCTTTAGGTCACCTGAGTTACAAACAAATAATTTATGAAACACCTGTGTTGGAGATATAAAGATTTATGCCCCAAAAGCCAAATAAGATGAATATTAAGTAAGAAAAACTAAATATTTTAATACTTACACAAGAAGTTAGAGCAAACTCCTTTCACTTCTACGCCTTGGTCATTTGTGTAGACAAGTCTTTTCACACATAGAGAGACCTGAAGAAAACGTGAAGTTCAGAAACTCAGAATACACTGGCAGATCAGGTTTCTTCGAGCGAGATATATACTAGTTTAACAAAAATGTCATGGATGTATAAAAATAACACTTTTTGTATTTTAACGTTGGCACGCTACAAGTAACTATAATCAAGTAGAAAGGCTTACAGTTTTAGAGTCTCCAAAATCACCAAGTGCACTACTAGCAATGGAATACAATCTCAATTTGTGTGGCTTTCCGTTCTTGGGATCAATTCCGTCTGGAATGACACCAACGGATTGTCCCTCCCTGTATGCGATCTTACCTATTTAACCAGAACAATAAACCAATCTTGACTTAGGTTATCTTGCAAAAATATACCAAAACATCTAGCATAAAGTCAGAATTATTTTTTCTACGACTCAATCTTTTTTGCCCAAAAAAAAAGTGAGGATACAATAGTGATTCTTATCAGATTAAAACACATATCATATTTTGCTTCTTTCAAGTGAAGATTCATTTTGACTTTTGCTGTCAAGGGGAAAATACTTTCGGAATCCCTTTATAAGCATGGTATTACTTCATTTCAAAAACCATATTCATGTTATCACTTTATCTATGATCTAACATGGCACCCTCATAATCAGAAAATAGCAATTAAACCCATATAAACTATTTGACTTAAGTATAAGACTGGCAACATACCCTCGGTGGTGAACACCATGTGCCAGGTTTCACCAGGTGCATCATCACCCGTGATCTTGGTGTTGAGAAGGCATCGACCAACATATGGCTCCTTTGGTCTGTATGTATTTATAACAACACCTTCCTCTTGTTTCTTTGAGATTTTCTCTACTTTAGCAGGAGGAGTGTCAGTGTCTGTTGCGACTTGGGCTCTAATAGATAACAATTTACTGCTTGACACATTTTTGTAAGATGGCACCTAAACATCAAAAATGATAAAAAAAAAAAAAACATACTTCAGAAAAGAATCTACACCTAAAAAACGGCAACTTTGCATACACAGATAGACATGTTAAATTGGACTACAAAATCACAAAAATATACGACGCAGCTTCATTTGACACATTTATATCTGTTACCACAAATGATTTGGATAACTACTTGCGTCAGTTTATGTTCTAGTCACTATTGATCTGACACATTTATAGTTTACTAGCTCATTTATGAAAGCTGTTTGGATTGCAACAAGTTCTGTTTTTGCTCACATTAGTTAAAAAAAATAAAAAAAATAAAAAATAAAAAAAGCTTTATTTTTTTTTCTTTGGCAAATGTTTATGCTAAAATGACCTAAATACCTCCAAGGTTGTCAGGATCGGGATCCTACCTAGGATCGTTTTCGGCTTTGCAAGATCGGGATCGTAGGATCGTAGGATCGGATCCTACCTAGGATCGTTTTCGACTTTTCCTTTACATATGTATACAAACCATTTTTAAAAACCTTTCTCTCAAAAACATAAGCCATACATCAAAAACATATAGTACTAAATTCAATATTTAATTATACACAGTTTAGCATATATCTTCTGTATTGATAATATAACACTATTTATCTATACATGTTATAAATATATATTTTTTATCGATAAATTAATAAAATATTTTAATCCCAACACTATTAAATTATAGAAGTTTTATTGTATAAAATAATAAATATCATTCATATGTTTCTCATCATACATATATTCCGTTTATATAAATATGCTTTTAGAGTTTTGCATTCAGATATTAGAACTTCCCATTGACTAGAGATTTAATTATAGTTTAAAAAAAAAAGAAAAAAAGAAAAGCGCCTCTGGGACCTATGCTAATTAGTTATATAGACTTGCCACACTCTTTATTAGATGGCCAACACACCATGTAGCTATAGTTAGGTGGCAACTTGAGATAAATCGTGAACGATACTCATTCTAGCTAGGATATGTCATAGATTTAGAACATCAATAAATCTTGAAACAAAACTTTAAATAACAGGGGTCACACACAAATATTAAAAATTCGCTTTATCATAGACTATCTATTACCACATGACTCAACCGATCTATCCAATTATAATGTTTAAAAACAGTTTTTTTTTGCGAAAAAAAAAAAAAAAAAAAAAAAAAAAAAAAAAAAAAAAAAAAAAAGAAGCTACAGGATCGGATCGTTCACGATCCTACGATCCTACGAGCGATCCTACGATCCTGTAACGATCCTACCTGAATTACGATCCCGTAGCGATCCTGCTCGTTTTGTGTGTGTAGGATCGTAGGATCGTACGATCCTACGAGCAGGATCGCGATCCTGACAACCTTGGCAAATGTTTATGCTAAAATTACCTAAATACCTCCAAGCCATTTTGCAATTCATTTGGTTGTTGTCATCTTCTAATCAACATTTTTCATATGAGTGATGATTAAAGTTTTATATATGGATTAACAAATGTTATCCCTATATAATTTGAGCTACAATTACTTATTCAACCCACTTTTTAACATTTAGATTGTGGATTAAAATATTTCCTACCATGCTAAACTAAAGTGTAGTTACATGCATATTTATCATGTTCGATCAAAATAATGAATCCATTAGACCAAGAAATATCGGTAAATAAACATGCAACAATTTATAACCTACGCTAACATGATTTTCATATATAACATGATCATAAGAATATATTTGTCTTAAACTCTTAATTTTAAGATAGTGTAGATTAAGCAAAAACGCATCCAAAGAAACATAATTTAATTAAGCACAAGTCCATTTCAATCAACATAAATAAGCACAAACCACATATCACATGTACATGAAAAACCAAATATACCTTGGCAAAAGAGACTCTTTCTTGAGAAATGAAGGATGATCTAGTTGAAATAGCAGTGGTTTTTGAAGATGAAAGGGAGACAACAGCACTAACAGAGGAAGCCATGGTGAATAAAATGAAGAATGAAGTGAGCTAAGAAAAATAGAAGATATAGTATGAGTGAAGCTGGAAATGTGATTGTGAATTGAATGGATATTTTGTAAATTGGATGGAGGAAATTTAAAAGCCAATGGCAGAGGCAGATGTGAGGATAAGAAATCTGTGTTGTCTTTTTACACTTTTGATATTTCTTAGTTTTTTGTGGCCACAATCATCATTTACGTTTTCTAATGTTTATATATATATATATATATATATATATATATATATATATATATATATATATATATATATATATATATATATATACGAGCGGGGAAACCCGTGCGATGCTGCGGGATTTCAAAAAAAAAAAAGAAAAAAGAAAAAAAAAAAAAAAATACTGTTGCAGCGAGTTGTTCAGATAGTTGTTTTTTTGTTGGTTTTGTAGGTTAACAATTATTTTGTATTTTTATTTTTTAAATTATTTTTTTTTACAAAAATTTATTTTAAAGTTTTTTGAATTTTTTTTTTCTTGAAAATATTTTTTCAATTTTTTTTTTTTTTTTTTTTCCTATTTTTTCGAAATTATTTAAAAAAAAATATATATATATTACTGTAGCATGAACAGTAAACACTGTTTATTTTTCGAGATGAAACAGTGTTTGAAACAGTGTTTTGTGAGAGTGTTGTGTGGGGCCCAAAATTTTGGGTTTTAGTATATATATATATATATATATATATTATATATATATATATATATATATATATATCTTTAAATTGATTAAAACAAAAAGGATATTGGAATATGTGAATCATAAAACTATAAACACATAAACATGTAACATCAAGCAACACAGCGGAATAACAAGATCTACATACACGTAATTAATTAACTAAATTTAAAAGTGATGCGTACCTTTTGGTTTCTAGCAAGTACAAGAAACTGTGCACTCTAGGAACAAGATATAAACCCTAAATTGGGTTTAATATGGATCACTAACAAGCTAGTCGAATAGGGGAAATCACACAAGCTAACGGAAGCTTGTTCTTCGTTCTTGTACACACGTATTACTAGCGTCTCAATGTGAAAAGCTAGGTTCTAATTCACAAAACAATTCCAACACTTAAGTTAAAGCAAGATCGAAAATCCCAAAGGGTTTGGGATGGAAATCCGATCGGCCAAGCAAGAGGGAGAGAAGAAAGAAGTTGGAT
The DNA here is from genome assembly GCA_021014915.2 of Artemisia tridentata subsp. tridentata. Classification (NCBI taxonomy): domain Eukaryota; kingdom Viridiplantae; phylum Streptophyta; class Magnoliopsida; order Asterales; family Asteraceae; genus Artemisia; species Artemisia tridentata. Next base: position 92,755,777 of record CP139501.1, read on the forward strand.
TGCTAGGGAATTAGGGACTAGGGAATTACAAACACAAGGGGTGTGCATTTATAGGCTCCCAATGACTTGCTCCCTACTCCAAGCTAACCAAACCCTAACCCATAAGGGAGGGCCAGCCAATCTAGAGCCCATGAGATGGGTTCTAGATCCTTCTTTCCTTCTATTGCATATTTAGTCCTTTAACAAGCGTTATCTATAACCCCGTTAAATACTAACGACCGTTAAGTGTTTGTTTGTGAAATGAATAACTAAATCATAAATCTATATTTAATTATTCAAACCATTGAGACTCATATGTAATGTGTGCAATCCCGAAGTCTCGTGTTCGAAACTGGACATACATATATTAATTATTATCCATAAACTCTAACAGCTCCCACTTGGATATTCATTAATATAGTAATGACATGGGTTAGTCTAGCTTAACACCCCCAATGCCCCGAGATCGACCCGAGTATGGTTTCCTGGAAAAACCATGTGATGATTATATCATCATACTTATCCTTTTGTTTCTAATACCACGTTAATATGGATATGGATCAAGGTCATTCCATAATTAACATTAGTTTCTCGTTTATACATAATTGATCAAGATTACCAAATCATCTGAACATCATTCAGATAGCCTTTGGGCGTGCTGATGAACTCAAATAAGTACGTTTTATTATCATCATTTATCCTATTTATTTGACTTCTTTTATTATATTATCTGTGAGAATTGATACGTTAATGTTTACTTTTGTAATTCTCAGGTAAAAACAAGTATTATGTGAAACTTGGCGATTTTGGACTAATTATTGAGCAAAACAAGCAAGAAGTTAATAGTCTACTGAAATGTACAAGATCAAGATTATTCTGCTCCAGATACGCCGCATCCTACTTATTATATACGGCGCATCACTATCAAGATTTCACAAGCTACGATCCAAGACAGCAAGGACATGCGCCGCATCTAGAAATGGAGTTACGCCGCATCTTCTGGCGGTGTACGAATATTCCTGAATATATTAATCTTGGACCCCACGCGAAGTTAAGTCAATGCATCGCATCTACTTATTCAATGCGCCGCATCTTACCCTCAGACAGAAACTATAAATACCCCAAGGCCAGACGAATTTCGGGAGGCCAAATAGACAGAAGAAGACCGAAGACCACAAAACCCTAGGCCGAATTCAGACGAAGTAGCAGCACAAGACACACCTTGAATGAAGATACAAGAGCTGTAAGAAGGTCCTGCATGTATTCAATTCATTAAGTAGTTTTGTTTTATTGTATTAGTACACTTTAATTGGTCAGGATTGATGGGCTTGTGTCATTGATTTAATCATGCACTTCAACTCCCCTTAAAATTGCTTTCCCATTAATTAAAGTTTATATGTTGATGTCTTTGGTGACTTTTATTAGTGCATTGATAACCTCTGTGTCTAGCTGAGCATTGATCGGGTCGCCATGCCTCTGTCCTCGCCTATTTATTTTATCACCTATGCATTCTATCGTCTGTAGAAAAGTAGGAAGAAAAGATAAATAGGATAGTCATAAGTAATCATTAAGGGTTTACTCGCCGATAAGATTAGAGCCAACGAGAAAGGGATTAATCTCGGTGCGTTGCATCGAACTATACACTTCATATAAAACTAGCAATAAAACAAGTGACAAGCTACTTAACTATCAGGACAGGTCTTCTTATTGTCTCAAGTATTTATCTGTGTACGTGTGTGCTAATCGCTGATTCGTGCTTATTAGTTTAGTTTATATTTAATCATAACCAAACCGTGCCAGTCTCTCAGGCTGAACCCCCTTGCGTTAGATTAGGTTGTATAGCTAACTTAAGATATTAAAATACTGATTAGAATAACTAGATAATACGTTCCACTCTTAGTGATCGACACTCTACTTACCATTATATTCATACTAACCGGGTACACTGCTCGTTAAAGTGTGTGTTATATTGATAAGTCGGCTAAATATAAATTTAAAACTTGAATATTGCTAAAACCACAACGACATACCGTGGGTATAAATTAGAGCACAACATACACGCACATCAAGTTTTTGGCGCCGCTGCCGGGGAGTGAATTGTTATTATCTGTTAATTTGATTAGTATTTTAATTAGGTTTTTCTTTTTAATTTTTATTCTAACCACTAACCCTTTTATATAGTAGTTAAATTTCATTCATTGTATTATTTGCATATTTTATGTTTTGTGTGTTTTTATTTTTGTTTTTATTTTCTGTATTTTCTTGCATACTGCTATCGTTGTACTGAGCTAATTCAAACAATACGGCGCATCTATTTTCATAGATACGGCGTATTGCGTTTAATTTTTATAAAATACAACGCGTTTAATAAATTCGATACGACGCATCTTTCCTCAAGATACGGCGTATCCTGTTTTTAATAAGAAATTTTTCTAAGCAATAACGCCATACGACGCATCTGCTTTAGCAGATACGGCGTATCTATTATTTTAATTAAAAACAGTTTTCGAATTATTAAACAGAAGCGACGCATCGATCTTTATAGATACGGCGCATTTACTGAATCAAAAATCTTGTATTTTGAAACGTAACGTAGATACGGCGTATTAACTTTCGCTTATACGGCACATTTAATTTATATAAATATAAGTAATTTTTGATAACTTAAAACGTACGGCGCATTTAATTTATTAATACGACGTAACAATTTTCTAAAATAAAAGTCTGATTTATTTTTAACGATTATAAGATACGGCGCATCCTATTTATAGGATACGGCGCATCGTCTTCAGATAACAGTAACTTTTATTTATCCCGAACGGAGAAAATTCTAATCATCTTTCCTGATTCTTAGAAATTTTTTACTTCGAAGCCTATTTGTTTTGTGTTTCAGGAATCATGATCGATCTTTTCCCAAGCTGGTTCGGAGGATCAAGGATCAAACTTACAATCGACGAGATTATATCAAAGTTTGCCCAAGAAAGCGGAAAGAAACTATTGCTGAAAGAACAAAACAATATGATTAGAGAAGTGACGATTGAAGTGCACCAATTGTCAAGGGTGATTAAAGGAGTTTTGTTCCAAAGGCACGACCTAAAGGGAAGTACCTTGATAATTACATCGACAACGCTGATAACAAAGTTGTCGAGTTTGAACCAGAACTACTGGAACAGGAGCTGAACGTGAGTCTAACTTGAAGACTCTGGAATAAAGACAAGTGCTGATCGGGAGACAACCTGGATTTATCTATTATTTTCTGTTTTCTGTCGAGTCTGTCAGACCTGTAGAAGATGCGGCGCATCTCTATCAATAAGATGCGACGCATCACCTGCACTGGTCATATCTTACTTTATTTTCTGCATTTTTATTTTCAACTTTAAAACTTTTTATCAGTTTATTTTAATGCGGCGCATCCCTGGTTAAGGATGCGACGCATCTTCTATTCTGATTCGTATTTATTCCAGGCTCGATACGGCGTATCTTCTTCTATAAGATACGGCGTATCGACTGACCTGATGATTTTCATTTTAATTTTTCAGTTTTATTTTTACTAACTACTAATGTATTATGCAAGTTTGAACCTTCTTAACTCAGGTGTGTTAAAGTCTTGATGGTATTATAGATTCCTGCATTTCCTGTGGATACATCAATTATGAAGATTAAACGTTCTCATCCACAAGAAAGTTGATTTTTGATCTTTTACAAATAATGGAGGATCATACCGAGCAAATCTCAGGGGAGTTTTTCTGTTCTAATTCTTTTATTTTCCAGTTTTTAACCTTTGACACAAACAATGAGGACGTTGTTTAACTTAAGTGGGGGGATTGGAGAATTAGAACACTTACTTGTCCTAAAACTTTTTCCAAATATGCTTAAAATGTGCTTAATATATCAAAATTTAAAATTTTTAGCATGATTTTGTTTAAAGTCTAAATTACATAGCTGCACACACGACATTATTTCAAAAATTGTGAACTTTTCAAAATTCACAAATCTATGAGTGTGCCGGTGACTTGTAAACTTTAGAACTTGGCTTGTATACTATTCGAGACCACCATAATAAGTATTATCTACATAATTGGAATGACTTGTCTAAATTGGTAAATTTCTAGGATTACACCCAAATAGCCTTTATATGTTATGTGTTATTAGCTAACTACACTGGTTAGTTAACCCCCGTATAAACCTTTTGTTACTCTCACTTTTAGAGTAAGATACCCCTAGAAAAACACTCAGAGCCATTCCTTTCGTTTCTTACACCTTTGTTATAATGTTTCGTTACACCCTTACACCTTAGCCTACCCTGTAGATTAAAATCCGTGGTTGGTTAATTGCTTTAGGCAAAGTGTGTTTCCTTACATTACCTGTGTTCGCGTGCGTAATTCCTTATCTATGGTTAGGTCGGGAATTTGCACAATGCAATTGGAGTGAAAGTAAATATTGTATATCTTTGAGTTTATTTTTCGTGTGTTTACTACTTTTACTGTTACTGTTATTTCTGAAGTCATGAAAAGTATGGAAAAATTATCCAGAGTTATCGTTATAGTGATGTGGTGAAATTTTAGACATCTATGTTTATGTTTCAAGTTTAAAAAAAAAAAAAAAAAAAAAAAAAAAAAAGAGAAAAGAAAAAGAAAAAGGAAAAGTTGGAAGTTTGTTTTAACCAACTTATGTAAAGTTTTGTATTAAGTGGTCGATATCACCACTATTTATTGTATATTATATTTATGGATTGAATGGGAGTTGGCCGTTATGGGAACGCCAACTAAGGTTTATTCTTTGATTGAGATCTTGTTGAGTATAATTCGTGTCTACCTAAAGCGTGTGTTTCAAGTGTTAAAGCGTGAGTTATTCAATGATATGAGTCTTATTCATGGGATTGTTGGGATAGCAATTTGCCACACTTAGGATTTTAATTTATCTGTTTTGTTTATTTTTCATTTTACACCAATTTGTATCCCAAATATTATCCATACCCTATATTATTCTTTATCCAAACCTTTGATTTATTGAGATTAGGGATTTGAGCAATCTTAAGTATCGTAGTCGTGGATTCGGCTATGTATTTATGATTTTGTCGCCCTTTTTGATATAATATTATTGGTAAAGATTACTTGGTCCTATCTTTAGCCTATTCGAGTTAAGGATTTGAGCAATTGCAAGTATCGTGTTCGTGGATTCGATCATGTATTTGTGATTTTGTCGCCTTTTCTGGAATTTGAGATCGATAGAGATTAAGAAGAATGATTAACCCTTAACCAACAAACCCTTTTTACCGCTTTAGACTTATTATTCCTTGGCTTTAGTGGGGGAGATGCGTATACTTGCCAAGCTTATGATAGAATATTCGTCACGACTGGACAGTTAAACGATTAGATTTGCTTTTATCAAATTATTTTATTTTATTTCTAATTCGTTAAGTGTTTGGTTGTGTGATTATGACAAAATGAATACATGCTTAAATATAAAAATAAATCCTAATATCTTTTAGGATACATTTTCATAAGAATTATTCTAAGGTTTACTTGGGGACAAGTAAAGTTCAAGTGGGGGGATATTTGATGAACTCAAATAAGTACATTTTATTATCATCATTTATCCTATTTATTTGACTTGTTTTATTATATTATCTGTGAGAATTGATACGTTAATGTTTACTTTTGTAATTCTCAGGTAAAAACAAGTATTATGTGAAACTTGGCGATTTTGGACTAATTATGGAGCAAAACAAGCAAGAAGTTAAGAGTCTACTGAAATGTACAAGATCAAGATCATTCTGCTCCAGATACGCCGCATCCTACTTATTATATACGGCGCATCACTATCAAGATTTCACAAGCTACGATCCAAGACAGCAAGGACATGCGCCGCATCTAAGAATGGAGTTACGCCGCATCTTCTGGCGGTGTACGAATATTCCTGAATATATTAATCTTGGACCCCACGCGAAGTTAAGTCAATGCGCCGCATCTACTTATTCAATGCGCCGCATCTTACCCTCAGACAGAAACTATAAATACCCCAAGGCCAGACGAATTTTGAGAGGCCAAATAGACAGAAGAAGACCGAAGACCACAAAACCCTAGGCCGAATTCAGACGAAGTAGCAGCACAAGACACACCTTGAACGAAGATACAAGAGCTGTAAGAAGGTCCTGCATGTATTCAATTCATTAAGTAGTTTTGTTTTATTGTATTAGTACACTTTAATTGGTCAGGATTGATGGGCTTGTGTCATTGATTTAATCATGCACTTCAACTCCCCTTAAAATTGCTTTCCCATTAATTAAAGTTTATATGTTGATGTCTTTGGTGACTTTTATTAGTGCATTGATAACCTCTGTGTCTAGCTGAGCATTGATCGGGTCGCCATGCCTCTGTCCTCGCCTATTTATTTTATCACCTATGCATTCTATCGTCTGTAGAAAAGTAGGAAGAAAAGATAAATAGGATAGTCATAAGTAATCATTAAGGGTTTACTCGCCGATAAGATTAGAGCCAACGAGAAAGGGATTAATCTCGATGCATTGCATCGAACTATACACTTCTTATAAAACTAGCAATAAAACAAGTGACAAGCTACTTAACTATCAGGACAGGTCTTCTTATTGTCTCAAGTATTTATCTGTGTACGTGTTTGCTAATCGCTGATTCGTGCTTATTAGTTTAGTTTATATTTAATCATAACCAAACCGTGCCAGTCTCTCAGGCTGAACCCCCTTGCGTTAGATTAGGTTGTATAGCTAACTTAAGATATTAAAATACTGATTAGAATAACTAGATAATACGTTCCACTCTTAGTGATCGACACTCTACTTACCATTATATTCATACTGACCGGGTACACTGCTCGTTAAAGTGTGTGTTATATTGATAAGTCGGCTAAATATAAATTTAAAATTTGAATACTGCTAAAACCACAACGACATACCGTGGGTATAAATTAGAGCACAACATACACGCACATCACGTGCGTACACAAACATCTTGTCAACCCTACGAGTGGCCAAGCAGTATTAAACTTCAAAACAAATTTGAAGGAACAAATCCTTTCTTGACTACGAGCATAACCCTTGAACTTCGCATCACTTCCGAAAATAGCCCTTACAACTACCAGTTACGGATAGCGTTAGACTACCTTACAGAAAATGAGCTACATCCTCGGCAGTTGCCTGGTATCTTAAGTCTGAGGATAAATATTCATGATTTACTTAATGACACCGATCCATAAAGTACAATCATGTGGTTGAGATCTGTCCTATATTCAATTTATCCAATATTGAATATCATGTGAATTTGGCATGCCCACGCATCAATATACTTAAGTATATTCTACCAACACTTCACATTTGCCTTAGTTCAATAATATTCCCATATTATTGATCGACAACGGACTTATTTAGAATAAATTAATTATTCACGGATTTAAACATGCAAATATAGGATACTGTTAGGATTCGACACACGGTTAAGGTGGTTAAACCTTTTGTACTTTGTGTGTATGATATATTGAGTTAATATGATTAAGAATGCGGAATCTACTTAATCACACTTAGAAGGTTATTTGTGTTATGGAAATGGAACAGTTGTGTTTGTTATATGACAAAGAACAAATGAAAGATTATCACCAAACGATTCAATATTATTAGGATAATAATACGAGTGATCTTGAGATATCACTAGGGTTACAACCTTGAATCTTAAGTTTTTCTTACTTGTGATATTTTTGTGTTTGTTCTTGAGAGATATATTTTTTACTATAAGTTTTAACACACATAATATCTAGTCTAAGATCTTCTTTTATAGTCCAAGAAGATCTTTACAATATTGCTTAAAGTCTTGATAAACTACTTGCTATGATATCTTGAGTGTGTCAGTACATAAGATACAACATGTATCTGTGTACACAACTTGTTAACTAAGCACATGGGGTAAGATATTATCTACCGTATATTGTTGACTAAAATACACATAATATCTTTTCATACTTATCCACTCAGCAGCAGAATGTACATTAGCAGCAGCAATGCTAACGCTAGCAGCAGAATCCTTCAGCAGCAGAATGTTAAGCCTAGCAGCAGAATCATTTAACGCTAGCAGCAGAATCAAACACTAACAGCAGGAACCAAATGCTCTAGCAGCAGAATCATACTTAGAGTATTTCTTTGAATAGAACCCGATATTAAACTTCTTGAATATTTAATTCCCAACAATCCTCCCCTAAACATGTGAATCCATTTCAACATGTTTCTGAATTAAATTATGGATTGTGAAGATCTTTTAAACACTTTTGTTCTTCAAGATTGAATATCTAACTCAGTAACTCATCTGCTTTGTTCTTTGACTTTAACAATATCAACACACATCTTAAACACTGACCTAAAGATGGTGCAACTTCCTTGGATGGAGGAATTATAAGAGGCAATGATGCTGTGTATCTTGGATGCTTGTTTCAACAAGTGAAATCATCTATCAGCATGCCTTTGCAAGTGATGAACAAACGTAGTGAACTGAAATTGAAACTGAAAGCTTTCTTCGTTTGACCTAGATAGAATTTTCTCCTTTGGAATGTTCTTGTCATTTTCAACCTCCATGTCATCATCTTGTATGCTCTTGTCTTTTCCTCCCTTACATTGGGTTTTTCTTCCTTTCTTGGACTTTTATTTCCTCCCCTGAAGCAAATAACATTTTATCCTCCCCTGATTGGAAGATCTCTCACTATGTACCAAAATATTTCTCTCTCCATTATCTGATCTACCAATGAGAACTTGTTTTCAGACAATGTTGTACATGTAGCCATCAATTCCTTAAGAGTTTAATTTGCTGCCCTCATCACTTCTAGGTGTGTTAACTCCTATGAGAGGTGATTCATGGGGCATTTGACTCATGGTCCATCAATGGATGGTTTTTGTGAGTCTCTTTGAAAATCCTTTTAAGAAACTTTTGCCTTAGCAGTATGTAATTGATTTTATTATGAAAAACCATACTGCTTTCAACCATTTTGAAGGGATTAAGTGTATAACAGACACTTAATCAAAATTTCGGTTTAAAGCAACCTCTGGTTGTGTGAGAACCAATGTTTTCAGTTATAAATAACTGCCTGTGTAAAGATAAACCTATTCAAAAGGCTTTCTTGACAGGGTTTCCAGCTCATAGCAATTGTTGCCTCTAACACAAGTGTTAGATTCACTTTTACTAGCTGTTCTTTCTATCAGATATCCTGAGATTAACACATTATACTTGAAAGTATAAAATGATAGAAAGTGAGTTGAGTCAGTTACTATCTGACCAACTAAGTCATCAATTCAATGTGAAATTTCATACTTAGGTTTCAAGAAAGAAGTTTTAAGGAGTTTTAAATTCCCAAACTCAGTCCATCATAAACCTAATATGTCAGCAACTGATATTATCATTCTGCTGCTTCCATTTCACTTGAAAATATCCTTTTGTGTTCAAATGTTCATACCTGAAATTGTTAGTCTAAAACAAAAAGAACAATGTACAAAGTACTTGTCTTGTATTAGAATAATCATAGGACTAACTGTATGAATAACACAAATGAAATTTGTACTAGCAGCACAAACTTTTGTAATAGCAGTAGTATCTTTTAAAGCCAGCAGCACAAATAAAAATTTATTTACAAAAACACGAAGTTTAAAATCATTGAGGATTAAGCATTCCAATACTTGCTACCAAGTACTGAAACCTTCCAACATCAAAAGCTTTGGTTAGCAGATCTGCAAAATTGAATTCTGAAGCAATTTTAAGAACTTGAATTAATCTTTTCTCATTGCAGTCTCCTATAAAGTGATGTCTAATTTCAATGTGTTTTGTTTTAGAATGTTGCACTGGATTTTTAATAATACAAATTGTACTACTATTATCAATATGAATAACAGTGTTTAAGAAATTGTACCCATAGTCAAGGAGTTGGTTTTGAAGCCATAGAACTTGACCACAACAACTTACAGCAGCTACATATTCAGCTTCAGTTGTTGAATTAGCCACAATTGTTTGCTTCTTACACTGTTATGAGACAAGTCTACACCCAAGGAATTGACATCCTCCAGTTGTTGACTTCCTATCCAAGTTAGCACCAGCATAATCACTATCCGAAAATGCCACCAAGTCAAAAGGAGATTCCCTTGAATACCATAGACCCAACCTAGGTTGACCCTTGAGATATCTAAAAATTCTCTTGACTGCAGTTAAATGAGAAACCTTTGGAGTTACTTGAAATCTTGCACAAGCACAAACAGAGAACATGATGTCAGGTCTAGATGATGTAAGATACATCAAAGAACCTATCGTAGATCTGTAAGTGTGTACATCTACATTTTCTCCATCTAAGTCTTTAAGAAGAGGCTTCTCAGAGTCCATTGGTGTGCTTGCCACTTTTGAATCAGCAAAGTTGAACTTCCTTAGTATCTCAGCAACATATTTATCTTTACTAATAAATATGCCTTCATATGACTGTTTAACTTGCAAACCCAAAAAGAATGTAAGTTCCCCCATGGAACTCATCTGAAACTTATCATGCATAAGCTTCTCAAAATCCAAACACATCTCCTTCCTTGTAGATCCAAAGATAATGTCATCCACATACACCTGTACTAACAGAAGATCCTTCTTGTGCTGTTTGATGAAAAGTGTCTGATCAATCTTTCCTCTTTGAAATCCATTTTCTAATAAGTAGGAAGCTAGTGTTGCATACCAAGCTCTTGGTGCCTGATGAAGGCCATAGAGAGCTTTAACTACTCTGTACACTTTGTCTGGATGTTGTGGGTCAATGAAGCCTGGAGGTTGTGAAACATACACCTCTTCTTCAATTGTTCCATATAAAAATGCACTCTTGACATCTATTTGATAAACTGTGAAGCCTAAAAATGAAGCATAAGCTAAGAAAATCCTAATTGCCTCAATCCTTGCTACTGGAGCATAAACCTCATCATAGTCTATTCCTTCTTGTTGTGTGTACCCTTGGGCTACTAATCTAGCCTTATTCCTAATCACTATGCCCCTTTCATCCTTTTTATGCTTGAAAACCCATCTAGTGCCAATTACCTTTGCATTCTTAGGTAAATCAACTAGCACCCAAACTTTCTGAATCTTGAACTGAAGAAGCTCCTCTTGCATAGCTTCTACCCAGCTTGAATCATCTAAGGCTTTCAGAATGTTCTTTGGTTCATCTTGTGAGAGAAAACATACAAACAAGCAAGAGTTTGAAAACTCATGCTGCTTTGAAGCATAAATGGCATCAAGAAGCCCTTGTTGGTCTGAAGACATCAGTTGTTGTCTTGTCTTCACACCTGATTGTACATCTCCAATCACATTATCTAGAGAGTGGACTTTGTGAATTCTTGTTTGTGGAGTAGAAGGAACTTGATAATTTGATGAAAGATTATTGAAATCCCCCTCACTGTCTGAGAATTCTGCTTCTTTCATTTCTGAAGGACCAGCAGCAGAATCATTTGGCCTAGCAGCAGAATCACCAGCAGAAATAATCTGTTGTTCTTGAGTTCCATCTTATTTCCTTTCATTTTCAACACCTTCTTTAGCTTTTCCAGAAGAAGATTCATCAGTTGTTGAAGTTGATTCCACACTTGTACTTGACCATATTGGCATCTAAACATGATCTTGGTTTGTCTCCTTTTCTAACCTTGCCTCATCTGTTGCTTGTGAACCTGAAAAATCATTAGTTTTTGCAACAACAGGCACATAATTCATTGATTTGGTTAGAGATTCAAGATCAAATAGCCATTTCGGTCCTTGACCTTCTACATTGGATTTATTCTCTAAAAACTCCACATGTAGGTTTTCCTCTACAATCATAGTTCTTGTGTTGTATACTCTAAATGCTTTGCTATTAAGAGAATATCCAACAAAGAATCCTTCATCTGCTTTACCATCGAATTTTTCTAAATGGTCTAAGGTATTGAGAATTGTCACATGACATCCAAAAGGTCTAAGAAATCCTATTGCAGGAGTTCTACCTCTAAAAATTTCATATGATGTCTTATTGTGAGGCTGAATAACTAAAACTCTATTTTGGACATAGCAAGCAGTGTTGACTGCTTCAGCCCATAAAGTTATAGGTAGCTTAGAATCAGCTAACATAGTTCTAGCAGCTTCAATTAGTGTTCTATTCTTTCTCTCAACAACACCATTCTGTTGTGGTGTTCTAGTAACACTAAAATCTCTCCTAATACCTTTTTGTTTGCAGAAATCATCCATAACTCTATTCTTAAACTCTGTCCCATTATCACATCTAATGACTTTCACTTTCTTGTCTACTTGTTTTTCTATCTGAGTAATGAATGTCGTAAGGATGCTTGTAGTATCATCCTTAGTATATAGAAAGAAAACCCATGCAAATCTAGTATAGTCATCAATTATAACAAGACAATATCTCTTATGCATTATACTACTTACTGAAACTGGTCCAAATAAGTCCATATGTGTTAGGAATTATTAGAATATATTTATTTTTCATTCCTGCTGGTAGTTATGGTTCCTGCTGTAGTTGGTTCCTGCTGGTAGTTCATTGTGTTTCTGATGTTTAGTTAGTCATTGCTGCGGGTTATCCCGTATGTTTAGAATGTTTTTTAGAGTTATTTTTAGAAGAGATAGTGTATATCTCTTTACACGGTTTGTTATGAGCTGTATTAGGGTTTCTTAGTCTATAAAAGAAACCTGCAGCTAGGGTTTATGTACGCTTATCAAAAACATTATCATTAGTGAAATAAACGATACATAGAGGATCAAAGTATTATATTTATTCATTCTTCTTTAACTCTTGTGTTTAGTTTCCGCCTGAATACAAGTTTAATTCATGGAGATTCTCTTAGGCTGTTTATGTTTACATAGACGGTCTACCAAGCTCATAAGATCTATCAAGGTGCACGATCCTACAAGTGGTATCAGAGCCTGGTGAGGATCTCTGACTAAGAAGAAAAATTTCTCTAAACAATCTCTTAAACCCTTTTTCAATGGAAGGCGACAATCCTGAAAATTCTGTCATCAATAATGAAAAACCTGAAACTTCACAAGTCCAACAACAAATAGTCACAACCACTGTGTCTAACAGTAATGCTAAATTCCCATACCTCAAGAAAGATGAGTACGAGATTTGGGCTATGAAGATGGAGTACTGGATCTCTAACAGTGATCATAACCTATGGAATGTGATCCTGAAAGGGAACGGCATGAAGAGAACAGGAAGGAATGAGAAAGGCAACATCACTATTCTTCCACCTATGTCTGCAGAAGAGCATATTGCTCTTCAAAGGGAGACCAAAGCAAGAACTCTTTTGCTTCAGGCTCTCCCAGAAGATCATATGGGTGACTTTCATCACCTGGATGATGCTATGGAAATCTGGCGTGCTATAAAAGCTAGATTTGGAGGGAATGATGAGTCCAAAAAGATGAGGAAGTCCATGCTCAAGCAGGAGTTCCAAGAGTTCAGGATCTCTGAGGCTGAAGGGATTCACAAAGGTTATGACAGGTTTCAAAAGATCTTGAGCCAACTCAACTAGTTACAGGCCAAGCCAGACAATGAAGACTGCAACACCAAGTTTTTGAGGGCTCTGCCTCCCTCCTGGTCTCAGGTTTCCATCACCCTTAAGGCAAGAGGTGGGCTCGATTTCATGAGTTTTGATGATCTTTACAACAAGCTCAAGACCTTTGAAATTGACATCAAAGGGTATTCAACCTACTCATCTCACACTCCATCTAATACTGCATTTGTTAGTGCTACCAGTACTAACAAGGACTCATATGGTGGTAGCCCAACTCCCTCTTCTTCATCTATTTCCTATTCCCCTGCTACACCTAGAACACGGCCAAGATCTGGCAATGTGATTGAGGAGGTCCTTCATTCATTTGTTGCTGATAGTACACCAAAACAGCAACTTACTTATGAAGATTTTGACCAGATTGATCAACTGGATCTGGAAGAGATGGACATCAAGTGGTAGTTTGCTATGCTGTCAGTGAGGGCCAACAGATTTGAGAAGAAGGCAGGGAGGAGGATCAAATTCGATGGACAGGAAGGAGCAAGGTTTGACAAAAGGAAGGTGACATGCTACAAGTGCTCACAACCAGGTCACTTTGCTAGAAAATGCCTAGATAAAAAGGTGGATGACAAAACAAGGTATTATGCTTTCAAGATTCAAGAATTGGAGTCAGAAGATCCCAAAGCCTTGTTGTCTATGGATTCCATGCTGGATTGGGAACAACATGAGGTAGCTGATGCAGTAAGAGGAGCTGCAAAGAACTATGGGATGATAGCTGGAGCTGGAAAGAAGGCACAAGTGGCTGAGGATTTTGCTTTGATGGCCTACCCATCTCAGGTACAAAATTGTCCATTTGGTTGTGATGTTAAATATACTGAACTGAAAAAGGAATTTGATTATATAGAGCCTCAATATAAAGAATTGTTTATTAAAGATCAAGCCTATAGAAAATCGCTTAATACATTAGAAAAACAAAAGGTTTGGTACCAACAGAATCAGTTAGCTTATGAGGAAAAGATAAGGGTTTTGGAGAGAGACAGAGAGACTTAAAGTACACCACTAATGAGTTAAAACATGTTGAGAGAGAATATGATAAGGTAATTTTAGAGAAAAAGGATTTACAAGCTAAGTTAGAAAGTGAAGAGATCAAATGTGCTTCATATAAAGAATCAACTAGGCTTGTAGATATATTGAATGCTAGTTCTCAGTATGTAAAGGCTAAGAGAGGTTTGGGGTGTCCTAAAACTGATGACTCTTCTGAGTCAAGAAGATTTGACCCTACCCCTAAGGAGGAAAATTACCAAATACCTGTAAAGTATGTAAAAGAAGGAGAGATGCATGCTGTCCCTCCTCCTATAAGAGGAGTGTTTAAACCTGTCCCTATCCACTCAGACCTTGACATAGACTTAAATGAATCATATATGTCCTATGGAAAAAAGTCCAGTGACTTGCCTAATCTTGATTGTGACTCTAATGATTTTGTCTCTTGTTCTAACAGTGACAAATCTTCAGAAATCATGACAAATGATTTTGCATCTTGTGATTCAAGTGTCAAGTCTACCACCACCAATTCTGAAGATTTCTCCTCAGAAGTAGCTAATGATGAATCTCATTCAAAGACAGCTGCTTTTGAAGACAATTCTTCTGTTTTTGTTCAAAACAATGATGTTTCTAGTTTTGGTTCTGTTTCAAACAATGATGTTTCTGATTTTACTTCTGTTAAGAATAATTTTGATTCATCTTGTGGTTTTGATAATTCTGGTTGCAATAAGAAATATCATGTTAAGAATAAATCTTTTAGAAAGAAGTCATGTTTTGTGTGTGGTAGTTATGCTCATCTTATCAAAGACTGTGACTTTTATGAGAAACAGATGAGTATGTGTGGTGGACAACAACAAACTAGGCCTATGTGGAACAATGTTAATGATATACCCCCATATGTTCCTCAAGCAGCAAGAATGAACTCTTGTAGAACTTCCTTTCCTGCTGGCAAACCTGTTGCTGCTGGTAAGCCTGTTGCTGCTGGTAAGCCAGTTGCAGCTGGTAAACCTGTTGCTGCTGGTAAGCCTATTGCTGTTGGTAAGCCAGTTCCATATGGTAATCCCAATCCTACTGGTTGGAAAAGAAAAGCTGCTAGACCTTTCTACAGACCTACAAGCACTTATTTTCAGAATGATTATAGGCCTGTGTATTATTATGACCCAATGCAAAGGGAGGGGGCAAGATGGGAAACTGCTGTTAAGTCCTCAGCAGGTTGTTCTTGGAGAAACAATGACCAATATATGAGAATGAGGTCCAAGAACAATGGTGGATCTCATCAATCTCCATGGTTTAATTATTATTGATCCACAAGGCAGGCTCAAGTCAGTAATGGCTTGGGTCTCCCATGTATCTCATATTGTTGTTTGTATTCTTTTGTTGTAGGAAATTTCTCTTTGAAGGGGAGACTTTGGTCTTTATCCTTGTTCTGCTGTGAATGAGGGGAGGCTTATTGCTGTGTATTGACTAACATGTTTTTATGTTTGATTGATGTACACTAACATTGTCTTGTAGATGTTATATATTTTGTATATTCTTTGGTTTGTGTGTATTCTAACTCTTTTGCAGGTCGTTATTCAAGTGCAAGTTTTAAGTCAACAATCTCATGAAAACAAGAAAAGTAAAAGTTTATTCATTCTTAATAAAGAGGTTACAGATCATTCAAGCTACATCATAAAACATCAGACAACATCAGAAAACAACCTAGACAACAGACACAAGGAACAAACACATACTTCTCAGACCCAGACAACCACCTAGCCAGCCACCTACTCCAGCTTCCCTTTACCCTTCCCTTTATAATCCGGCATAACCTTGCGCACTCCTACGCCACCAATCACATCATATACCTTTGGGGCTGCAAGTCCCAACACTATTGGAATTGGTTGACTTGGCTTACGGAGTGGCTGATTGCTAATTGGCACGGGAATCTGGCTGAAGGCAGCCACAGCTTTCTCCATCTGTCGAGTAAGCTCAGCTGTCAGGGGATGATTTGGTGGGTCTATTTCCCATTCACCTTGATAGTAAGTCATGTACTTTGGCCAGAATGAGGGCTCATCATCTGAGGTGGAGTCTTCAGCATAAGGTGGGGAAGATGAAGGTTCCTCAGAGGAAATTTCCTCTACTTTTTCTTTGCCCTTTGTGTTCCTGCTGGTTTGTGTTGAGTAACTGGGTGGGAAATAACTTCCCCATCCAGTTGATTCAGAAGACGAATCGGATGATAGGTCAACAATGTCTGGTTTGGATGAGCTCATTATGTGTGATTTGTTGGATTTAGGGTTTCAACCTTGATTATAGAATTAAGGGGAGGTTAAAGGAATTAAATGTTGGGTTGGTTTTGGCGTTAATTGTGGATTTGACTTTAGTCAAACCACTTCATTGCTGCTGGTTGACCATATGTTCCAGCTGGTTGACCACTTGGTTTCCCCTGATTCGTGGTTGCTGCTGGTATTGATAAACTTGGGGTTTTATTTTGGGATAGAGCGCGATACTTGCAATTTAATTTGCAAAATTGGGAAACCATATAACTGACCTAAATTCTTCATCCCTCGCCCAAAAGCATCATTTCTCTCTTACACCCATTTCCTCATTTCTCAATTTGTCATCTAATTCACTGATTCATCACAATGGCGGCGCTACAGTACAAAGCTGATCATAACAAAGTGGGGTATCTTGAAACCTCTGACCGAAGTGAAGGGTATGATCAGATACTCACCTTCTTACGTGGGTCCTCCGTACAATATGCTTTGACCCATTGTCCAGTAGTCGTGTATGATTCTTTGGTCAGGCAATTTTGGGCCACTGCTGAAGTACGCACAGTTGTGGGTCGGACACAGGAGATAGTTGCTACAGTTGATGGGAATGAAGTCATCATCACTGAGGGGTCCATTCGAACTCATCTTCAGCTGAAGGATGAGGAAGGGTTGTATAACCTTACTGAGCAGGAAATCATGGATGGAATGGCAGCAATTGGATATCCGGTAACGGGTACTTTTACCTTTTATAAAAATAAGTTTTCTCCTCAATGGAGGTTTCTTATCCATACTCTTCTTCAATGCATTAGTATTAAGACAGGTGGGTGGGATCAATTCTCTAGTCCTATTGCCTCTGGTCTTATCTGTTTGTCTAATGGAAGGGTATATAATTGGTCTAAGTACATATTTGATGGGATGATTGGGAACATAATGCATGCTAAAAACAAATTCCTGATGTACCCTAGGTTTTTGCAAATTGTCTTAGGTGTTCAGACCATAGACTCCACACCTAGGATTATGGGTAGATTGACTGGAAAACTTTTTGCCACTATGAGAATGAATTTTGTAGGAAATCACTTGCCTTTGTTACCTGTTATGTTGCCTAATGTGAATGCTGCTGCTAGTGCAGATGCTGCTGGTGGTGATAATATTCCACCAACACCTGATGCTGCTGGTGTAGATGCATCAGTTGCAGCTGGTCTTGAGGCATCTGATGCTGCTGGTGCAAGTGCATCAGTTGCAGCTGAACAAGCACCACCACCATCTTCTAGACTTACCTCACCTTCGTCCCCTAGGCCAAATGCATCTGAGGTCCCTTCTAGTTCTGCTGTTGCACCAAGTGTTGAGCCTGCAACCACCACTGTTGAGCCTAACTTTGAAACATCCTTTTTTTCAAGGCCTTCAACTCCTAGTCCTACTAGGCAGCCTTTTGGTGATGACACCTATGTTGGTGGAGAGTTTCATGTATTTCCACCTAGATCCAATGAAGCTCCTAACACCTCAGGCATTCCTGCTGGTGGAGCTGAGGATACTGCTGATCTCACTTCTATGTCCAAGTTGCTTGACAGGTATATGCAGAAAGTTGAAGCATTGGAGTCTGAGCTTAAGGAGACCAAAAAGAATCTTAGTGAGAAGGTGGATACTTTGGAAAAGGAGCTCAAGGATACAAAAGAAACTTTCGGTGGGACTATCCAACAGCTCAATGAAAGAATTAGCTCTTTAGAAGCTCAACATCCACAAAAGAAAAGAAGGGTTGTGCTCTCTGAGTCTGAAGATGATCAGGCTGATATGGTATTTGATGGGCTCAATGTGTTGGCTTCTGCTTCCATGGATAGTGCAAACATTGAAGAACCTACCTTTTCTGAGCCCTCTACAACTACTAAGCCTCAGGCTTTCACAAGAAGAAGGACCAAGCAGCCTTCAGGAGTGTCAGCATTTGAGAAGTTTCAATCAACCATTGCTGCTGGTGTTTCTGGTGTTGCCTCTGATGTCCCTGCTGGGGGTGGTAGTGTTTCCCCTGATCCTAAGATTCCTGGTAATTCTGCTGGTAGCTCATCCATTTCTGCTGGTAGTGACACCATTGCCCCTGCTGAAACACAACATGATGCAGAGATAGCCAGACGGATGCAAGAACAGGAACTAGCTGCTGAACAAGCTAGACAAGCTCATATAGCTCAAGATGAGGAGTTTGCAAGGCAAATGTCTGCTGATGAAACAAACATAGCTGGCTTTATGAATAGAACAAGATCAAAAGATCTTAATCCAGAAGAGTTCAATGAGCAACTCCAATACTTATTCGCTTCTGACATGATTATAAGAGCACATGGTGTGATGCTTCTTCAAGATTCAGAGTTAGATGTGGAAGAAAAGTCAGATAAGCTCAAGGAATTTATCTTGAAGACAAATAGAGCACCTACTTGGAATGACTTGATGCATAGAATCAGAGAAAGGCAAAAGTCAGGTTATAAGACAAAGTTGCCTACAAACAAAGATAATGTCAATTTCATGAAGCACTATTTGAAGAATCAAGCAAGTTACAAGCTGAGTGACTTCAAAGGTTGGACTGATGCTGCAATTCAAAAGCAGTTCTTTGACACTTATGCAAGGATGAATACTCCAATCAGAACAGACATTCAACAGAGAAAGAAAAGAGAATCTGAAGCTTTAGAGTCTGGTGTTACAAAGAAATTGAAGCCTGGAGAGGAATTGACTGATGCACCTACCTCTATTCCTACTGAGGGTCCTCAGGGTACAACATCCATTTCTCCAACTCCCTCTGTTGGTGCATCTGGTGCACCACAAGAGGTTCATATTCCTGCTGTGACACCTTCAACAGTTCACTTATCTTCTTCAACTCCAAGAATCAGGAAGAAGAGTCATGCTAAGAAGTCTTCATCCAAGCCTCTTGCAGACATGGATGATCAGGAATTGCTTCAGTTTGATTCTGAAAGTGACTCTGAAGATGATTCTCCTCACCCTTGGTCTCATATTGCTGCTTGGGAGGTTCTTCCTATACCTCAAGGAGAAATCAATGCCTTGTACACACTTGATGGGAAAACTAAACATTTTACATTCCTTAGGGAGATTTTGAATAAGGTGGACAAACAAGATTTGATACACCTCTATGGTATGGCGACTAAGTACTATGAAACTCATCAGGCAACTGGGATTGGTCTTATTCTTTGGGGGGATTTAAAAGTGTTAATGGATTCTCTGGAGGGGGGAAATGCTCATTCTGTGTGGGCTGATCAACAATCTTGGAGAGTACACAGTTGGCGGTTGTATTCTACTTCCTGATGAAGCGAAAAGTGTACCGCTTTTAGGGGGTCATTTAAGCCCTAAATCGTATTTATTTGATCAAATATTTCCCTAAATCGTTCCTTTTGTCATTTTAGGTACTTTGGAGAAGAAATCTGGAAAAGGAAGCATTTTGGACGTTTTTGGAGCATAAAAGTGAAGAAAACGGCAAAGTCTCAAAATTGGCTGGAAAAGTACCTTTGACGGCGTCAAGGATTGCTCCTGACGGCGTCATGGCTTGGCAAAAGAGGTGGACATGAAAAATACACATGATAAGCCAGAGAATTTTACAATGAATTTCTGACGGCGTCACCCTTTAAAGTGATCAAGGCCATCACGGTTTAACTTAACGAGAGACGGCGTCAAGCCCATTTCTGACGGCGTCAACCTTTGATAAGCCAGAGCGGATTTTGGAGCATTAAAGAGGGACGGCTTCAAGAAGGCCATCCAGGAACCCTAGACACGGCGAGATGACGGCGTCAAGATCTATAACGTGACGCCGTCAGCCATTAAACTCTATATATAGTTTTGCAATTTTATGTCATTAGTGTGCAACTTTTGGTGTGCAACTTTGTGAGGAGAAACCCTAAGACGAATTTCTGCCATTTTTAAGGGTTTTCATACCCTTGGATCTCCCATGTTTAATTGAAGATAAGTTATCATTTAATCAATCAATATGTCTATGTGTTGTTTGATTATATCTTGTTCTTGTCTTTTAATTAACATGCTAGGCTAGATTTATCTTGTGTTTGCTTAGATCTAATGAAACCTAGCTATTGATTATTAGTTGTTAGTGTGTTATTAATTGTATTGGATGATTGTTTATCGATGTTAGGCTTAAGAAAACTGGCTAACTTCCTATTCGGTAACTTGCTTGAACGTCTTAAGAAACATGAACCAATGCGTACTAAGGTTTTTATGGTTGTATTTAATGCATGAGCGAATTCTAGTGATCCCATGTTAGGAGCTTCTTAGCCGGCTCGACATAGGAGTGAAGTAGGAGCTTGTAGAGCTGGGGAAGTACGTACGCCACCCCACGATTGGTATTAAGGAATACACCCGTCATCCACGCAATTAATACACACTAATCAACCGGTAAAAGATAGTTAGGGAGTAAGGAAATCTAAGTAAACACATTTCTCTCCATATAAGTTTCATGACCTTTTCATTTTCAGTTATTTTATTTTATTTGCATTTGTAGTTATTTGGGTTAGTTGACTAGCAACTAATTCCGCCCACTCCTTCAAAACCGAGATTTTACTTGCTTTCATAAAAACATAAAAATACAAAAAGAATCTTCCCTAACCCTTAGACCTATTAGAGTAGTTTTTCAATCCTAACGACACTATTCCTGTGGAGAACGATCAATCCCCCGTACTTACCACTACACTATACTACATCGGTCAGGTACACTGCCTGGTGGGGTTGTAAGCCTCTTGAGATCCCTCGAGAGGTAAAACCTGTTGTAAGGTCGCAAAACCACGCATCAAGTTTTTGGCGCCGTTGCCGGGGAATAGTTATTGTTTAGGTTGAATTTTTATTTTATTAGGTCTACTCACTAGATTCCTTTCTAGTGAGATTTTTATTTTATTTTTTCTAGGTTTTCTTTAGTCTATCTTTTTTCTTCGTTTCTTTGTTTGTAACCATTACCATCCGACATCATGGAAGGTGGTAATATCCTTGATCCCAACAACCCACCACCACAACAACACCCACCTCCTAGAGCCCGTACCTTAGGAGACTACTCCCGTCCTAGCCACCATGGCTATCGAAACACCATTGAGCTCACTCAAGGAGCCAATTTCACTCCCTTGTGATCCGACACCATCCGGTTGGTGCAAAGCGGATGCGCATTCCATGGACTTCGTTCTGAAGATCCTAATCAACATCTCAAGGACTTTCTCAAAATCGTTGATTCTATAGACCTTGATGTTGCCACTCGTGAGACGACCCGACTGCGTCTCTTTCAATTCTCTCTGCGGGACCAGGCTAGTCAATGGCTAGAGCGTCTACCCGCAGGATCCATCACCTCTTGGGATGATCTCACCACTCACTTCCTTGCTCAGTTTTTCCCACCAGGAATAACTACCAAGCTAAGGAATGATATCTTGATGTTCCAACAACGTCAAGGCGAAACCCTCTATGAGGCATGGACTCGATTCAAGGACTTACTCCAAAAAGTCCCTCACCATGGCATAGAACTTTGGCTCCAAGTCCAAATCTTCTATGACCATATCAATCTCTCCACGAGGCAAACCATTGACCAATCGGCTGGTGGTAAGCTACGTGATCTAAGTGCGGAACAATCATGGGCTCTCCTAGAAGATCTTGTGTTGGTCCACAAATTGTATATGGATCACTAAGTAGTTTTGAATACCTAGTAGATGGTTAGGATAAATCCGAACCAATCTAAGTGAGAAACCCTAAGTGATTGTTAATGTTAATGCGGAATCTTAACAAGAACAATTTAGAACACAAGCAGGGATATCACTAACTTCGTATATTGATATTCACTATTATCAATTCGTACAACTCACACACGTTTACTAACAACCTTTAGGGATCCTTTTATAACACAAGGAAACCCTAGATGACACAGAAGATATACACAAATCTTCTATAAAGATACATACACGCATTGTATCTTTTCCTAATATAACTCTAACAAACTTTCCTATCTTCACGACCAGACCAGACTTAATAAGTCAACCAGACTTAACATGTACTACCAGACTTAACTTTACATAACCAGACCTAAATCACAAACAGACCTAACTCAGTAAACGACCAGACCTAAGTAGTCTGTTCTTGATATGCATCATAATTCCCAACAATCCTCCCCTAACTTGATCTTCATGCTTCATGAACTTCAAGTTCTTCTGATTTAGCCTTCTGAGGATTGAATCTTGAACATTTTGAAATGTATTTAGGTCTTGTTCCTTTCTAGCAGCTTGAATCTTGATAAGCTCTTCTGATATGGACTTGGCAGCAACAATGACTATATGTACATCAATTCATATAAAGTTTCATAGCTATTCTCATCACTTCCAGGTGTGTTAACACCTGTGAGAGGTGAATCATTGAAATTTAATGGATTTGATGTCTCTTTACCAATAGCCATTACTACTGGAGTAGCCAAATGTTTTGGTGTGTAAGACCATGGTACACTGATAACCATATGATTTTAAGCAAATCATCAGCTTATCAACGGATTTGTTAAGTCTTTACCAAAAGCCGTTTGCTTCTGGACTAGTCAATTCTTTAATGGAAAAACACCTCATCATGGTGAATTGATTACCATTTATGGTTTTCCACAGCCTTTACCACAAGCCATAACCTTGTGGGCTAGCCAACTCTTCACTTATCTTAGATATGGTGAGTTGAATACCATACAATTTTTGGCAAATTGTCAGCCATAAACGGATTTGAGCAATCTTTACCTGTTAGCCGTTTGCTCAGGATTAGCCAGTCCTTGTGTTGATGAGACAAGGTGGACTGATAACCTTTTGATGTGTTAGTGCAAAGCACCTCCACCAAGTGAGAAGTTCCAATAATCTCACTCAACAACTTTGTGAAAATTCTTTCAAACACCCTTAGGCTACATCCTTCAAAGACTGCTTCTTAATCAAATCCAATAACATCTCATATCCTTCATCCTTTTTACTAGCATACAACTTTTTGTTCATCATTTCCTTGCAGACACTTGATGATAAAGGATATTCCACCTCTGCAAGCATATAAATATCAGCATTCTTTAATGACACACAATGTACCTTGCAGGTATGAAAGTATCTCCAGCTGACAATGTTCTGTTCTTCAGGAAGTTTCCACACTATATCAGACTCAGTTGGAGGCTCAAACATCACCTTCAAATTTCCCCAGAAGACTCTTTCAAACTCATCTTCAGGAGGATGATCTCCATATTTAATATTCACCAACTGATAAAGTTCTTGAAGATCCTCCCTATTCACATCAATCAAAATGCCAGCAAAATTCATATAAACAATGTCAGAATTATCTTCCCTTATTATTTGATATGCAGCCCTTCCACCAGTCATGATAAGTTGATACTTGACAACCTTAGTAGGTTCCTTAGTGCTTTCAATAGTCCCCATTGTGGCTCCTTCAGATGAAGGTTCTTCATCTAATTCCTCTTCAACAACTACTTTCTTGGATTTACTCTTCCTTTCCAAACCTTTTCTTCTTTGAAACACAATAGGCTTAATCACTTCATCTTGCACTTCTTCTGTTGACTTACCAGCCTCAGGTTGTGTATCAATCACTTTATCAGGTTCAATGACTAGTTCAGTCTCTTTAGCCTTTCTACCTTGAAAGCAATATTTCTGCACATCATCATAATCAGTAGCTTTGTAACCTTGATCTCTCTCAAATGCCTTGAGATATGCTACTTGTATTTCTTCATATGACTTCTTTTTCATCTGATCCAAAGAAAGATGCATTTGATTCTTAAGATACATCTTCATATCATACTTCTTTTCTGCCATAGACATCTTCTTAGGAATCTTAGATTTCTGATGAAGCTTGAACTTTTCCAAGAATCCACCCAATGTATCATCATTACTCCTTGCATTAATGAAGTCAGCTAACTGTTTGGCTCGTTCATCAGCAGTTAAACCTTCAATAGTTAGCAGCTCTTCATACTTTGCTCTCACTTCATCATCAACATTGAGTAGTTTTGTAAAATCATCAGATTCTTCAGCCAACTGTCTTGCATAGACTGCATCTAACATCTTTTGTCTTTCTTCATCAGCAATATCTTGAGCCTTAATCCTCTCAATTTCAGCCTCAGATGCAAGTTCTTCTCTTGTTTTTCTCTTAGACTTCTTTGGCAATGAAGTTTCTTCCATGACCTGCTTTCCCTTTCTTAGTGCAGATTGTTGTTCTTCATTACCAGAACTAAGTTCATTACCAGACTTTCCACCAGACTTCTTTTCACCAGACTTTTCACCAGACTTTTCATCAGATATAGTCCCAAACTTTTCAACTTCTTCCTCAACAGACAAAATTAACCTTCTTCTTTTCCTATCCTGTTTGATTTTGCCCATTGATTGAGCCAAAGTCTCTGTAACTTCCAATGTCTCTGGACTAATTGTGGTGACATTATCTTGAACAAGTGGTTCTTGAACTGGTGTTTGAAGAATATTTTCTTGTTCTTCCTCCAAATTCCTCCCCTGTTTGGAAGAATTTTCAGCTTCATCTTCCTCAAAAGAGACACCCTTTTTCTTCATTGCTACTCCCATTTTCTTTACTTTCTTCACCAAAGTCACATAAGCTTTTCTGAGTGCCTCATTAGTCTTTTCCAATATGTCAATCTTCTTTTGTAGTTGAGGAACAATGACAAGGAGATCTTCCACAGTTATGGGATTATGTGCCTCCTCCATTTCAGGACTTGGAACATGTGGTTGTGGAGATGAAGATTGTTGGACGGGTGTAGATGATCTTTCAACTGATGGTGAGGGACCTGGTTGAGGTGATGGAATTGGAGAAGACCTAGGTGTAGCAGACCTAGATGAGGCTTGGTCTTGAGCTTCATCAGGGTTCACTTGTGCAGCTCCAGAAGTACCTGCATTGTTAGTACCAAGCATAGCAGCAAGCAAAGGTTTGTCTGTCCCTTGAAAACTCCTTTTTAGATTTGCAAAGAGTTTAGAAGTAAAGGCCACACTGATGTAAGGCACTTTATCCCTAGTTTCAAAATTCAAGATCATTTGCAAAAATCTTGGATACATTAAAAATTTTGGGTTCTTAGCATTTTTCACCATTCCTTCAAAAATTAATTTTGAAAAGTTAAATTTCCTTCCAGATGATAAACAGACCAATGCAGAAGCAATTCTGCTCCCAAATTGATCCCATCCACCACTTTTGGGACTTAAGCTCTGAAGTAAATGATGTACTAAGAACCTCCACTGAGGTGAAAAATGACTTTTCCAAAAGGTAAAGCTTCCATTGTGGGGTACCCAATGCTATTCAAACCCTCAAAAATATCCTCATTAGACAAATCAAATTCTCCTAAAGCATCATCCAATTTGAGACTGTCCCTAATGGATGCTTCAGAAATGGTAAAACCATTTTTGTCTATGACAACTCTTAAGCATGGTGTCCCATCATCAAGAGTCTCAGAGGTAACCGACCTCCAGAACTGCTTGACAAGGGACTGATAAATAGTAGGATTATGAGTTAAAGAATAACAAATATAAGAACCTTTTAGAAAATCCACAATCTGCTCAAAACCTGCACTTTGATCAGGCTTCTTCAAGAACCCGACTTGATTATGTTTGTCCACAAACTTGAGATTAGCCATGGATGAGTTAATGAGTTAGGTCTGGTTGACAAGAGAGGTAGGGTTTTGAAAAATATTTGCGTAGAAACAGAGTCGTGAGTAATAAAGATTATTTAAATTTGGAAGCAAATAAAGAATAAAAGAAGATAAATAATATCAAATTTTAAGCTTATATACTTCATAAATATCTTGTTTTACCGAAAATAGTGCAACGGTAATATATTAGTAAAATCTTTAGTTACTCTGATCAGATCTAACGGTCATAAAATTAACACTACCCGACCTAAAAAGTCAACCAGGCCGAATCATACACTTACCAGACCTAACCAAGAGAGTGAATTTACATACTTACTATAGCGAATGCAAAGCTTTGTAACACCTCATTCCACTCTTCTCTGCAAGAATTAGTTGAAAGAACAAGAAACAGGAGACAAAAACCAATTTTTGCAAGACACATGAGCTACCAGATTTAACACTTAAGGGTACCTGATTTAAAACATTCAAAAAAAAAAAAAAACTTGTACATTTGCCTCCCCTTAAATGTACATTACCTCCCCTTAAGTATAAATCCCTTTTTTTTTTTTTTTTTTTTTTTTTTTTTTTTTTTTTTACTAATAAATACTTAACCAAAATAAAAACGAAGGTCAACTTTCCAAAAACACAATTAATAACTCTTTCCCTGCAAGTATTAACTCATACACCAACCAAGCATTAAAAGACATTAAACCTTGATTTTCCCTATAAAACCACCCATAGTTTTTATCACAAATACCATCACAAACCAGAAGAAAACCTTACAAGCATAATGGATCCATCCAACTTAAACACCATAGAGATTTCATCCGATTCCTGGGATCCAAATGACTCATCCTCTGATACATCCTCAGGAGGATGGGGTGGATACTTCCCACCAGGGTATTCATCCATCACAAGAAGCAAGACATTGAGAGAAGCAACTCTGAAACAATGGCTAGCTGCTTATGATCTGTCTGAAAAGGAACCAGACAATGAAACACCAAAAACTTCAAGACCAACTCCTCCTTCTGATGTAGATGATAAAAGTGCCAAAGAAGAAGACCCCT
Source organism: Artemisia tridentata subsp. tridentata (assembly GCA_021014915.2). Taxonomy (NCBI): domain Eukaryota; kingdom Viridiplantae; phylum Streptophyta; class Magnoliopsida; order Asterales; family Asteraceae; genus Artemisia; species Artemisia tridentata. The sequence continues at coordinate 92,783,239 of CP139501.1, forward strand.
CCAAGAATGATGAAGAGACCTTTCCTTCGAAGACTGTGCCTTCCCTGAGTAGTGCTTCTGTGCCACGTCCTCCACCAAGCAGTGTGATTCTTGCACTTCCATGCCCAAAAGCATGGAATCAATTTGGTGGCAGAGGAGCCAAGAAGACCATTCCTGACTTCATGGGTAAAGGGAAGCAGAAGGTGTAGGTTGTGATGTTTAGCTGGTTTGGGTAAAATCTTTTGTCTTAAGAAGCTTTGTAATTTGCATCCTAGAATGCAATTTCTTGTTATTAAATAAAAAACTCTTTGGTTCTGATGTTTTAATTTTCCACATATGAATAACTTGCAAATAGAAAGGAGCTAACAACTGCAAAACAAAGTTAAGCACAAAATACCAAACACACATACTATAGAAGACAAAATAAGTACTGAAAATAAGAATAACCAAGAAGAATAGCAGGATAAGAAACAAACAAATATACAAACTATACAAAGTTAAGAAGGAAGATCAGTTTTTCTTAACAACCCAAGCCTGAGTGGGCTTGTGTCCTTCCTGTGGAGCAACATACTTATAGGTCTTGTATGAACTTGCTCCAGTGAAACCATGTTTGGACTTATAGGTAAATTCATTTTTAAATGGATTCCAAGTCCAGCAATCAGAGAAATTATCAGTAGAACCCCCAGTTGTTTGTGTCCTTACAGGTGAATGAGCTTTGTAAAAATTATTTCTTTTAAAATTTTCATTCACCTGAGGTTTTTGAAAAGATTGCTTGGGTCTTACAAAACCAGTGTTCACATTGGGTCTCACAGAGTTGACATAACCAGTATTCACTTTAGGCCTCATAAAATTAACATTTTGCCTATTCACATTAAAGTTTCTGTAGCCAGACCCAAAATTTGGTCTACCAGAACTAACAAAGGAGTTAGGTCTGGTAGTGTTATTTAGTTGAACAGGTCTGGGGACAAACTGGTTAGCATGATTAACTCTACTAGCATTGTTCCAAACTGGTTTATTTAACCCTTGAACCTTATTAACATTCATTCTCTTTTGCTCAGCCTCTCTTTTCATTCTCTTTTCATGGAAGTCACAATCTCTTATTAAATAACTCAAACTTCCACACACAAAACATCTTTTAGGAGCATAAGTGTAACTACTCCTACTTTCTCTGTGAACACTATTGCTTCTAGGTGACTCATTCAATTTAACAGATTCCCTAGGAGTTTTTATGTGATTGACACAACTAGGTTTAACTGTCTCAGCCTTTTGTTCAGTCACTAAAGGTTTAGTAACAACAGGTTCACACTTCTTAACACTCTTAGGTTCAGGATTCTCTTTTTCCTCACTGATTGACTCAGACTTAGAGTGATCAGAGGAACCATCAACAGATCCTTCAGAGTCATTGGATTGACAAGAAGAATATCTACTGGATTTGTCCTCTGAGGTAGTTGGTTCAGGCACTTGAGGACCTTTCTTACCATATACAAAGAGTGAATCATCCAACTCTTCTTTTTCAAGAGGAGTATAGTCATCACTCAAAGGTGGTGGTACTCCTTTAAAGTCACCAGTCTTAACAAACCTATTATACAAAGGCTTACCAGCATAGTCCTCTTCTTTAGTCTTAAATATATCCCTATTCTCATTTTCCTCATATCCTAAGCCACATTTTTTATTTGACTTAATTTGAGAATCCCAACACTTAAACAGGTTTTTATTTGAATTGTTCCATTGATCTACCCTTTTTCTCAGCTCATCCCTCTCCTTCTGAATTTTAAGCCCTAATTGTCTATACCTTTTAAGCTTCTCATCTTGTTCATATATCTTATTAGCTTGAAAGTATAGTTTTTCATTTAAAGCAGCATGTTGATTTTGAAGGGTGACCTTTTGTGCCTCTAAAGTTTTTACAGCATTTTTATGTGCTAATAAATTTACTTCTAGATCACCTATTTGTTCTTGCTGCTCATCACATAAAGCCTTAACATGATTATATGAGTCAGTACATAATTTAGAGCATAATGATACCTCATTACCAATGGCCATGAGAGCATGATCAGACTCCTCATTTACTCTTGGATGCTCACCCCAATTGACTCCTCCAGCTTCCATTGTCAGCAGACTCATCTGATTCTTTTCCATCTTCCCATCTTCAACTCTTTTCTCATCAGCAGACTTCTTCTCTGGACAATCTCTTGAAAAATGCCCATGCTTGTGACAGTTGTAGCATTCAACAGTCCTCTTTGTGTATCCCACTGGTGATTTGTTGTTGAAGTTGATAGTCCTACCATATTGCTTCTGAAATCGTTTGACCCTTAAAGCAACCATGGCAATGTGCCATTTTATATCCATCTCCTCAACTTCAGCATCATTAATTTGTTCAAGGTCTTCACTAATAAAGCTTTCATCTTCCGTTTGATTGGCAAAGAAAGAATGTATCACCTCATCAGTGAAACTTGAAGCAGACCTTTCACTTGAAGGAGTTTCATAGTTACCAGACCTAACACCAGATCTAACCTTGTAAGTACTGCTTTTGTTTTGAGATACAAAAGCAACATTTGAGGAACTGGTTGAACCCTGAGTGTTGTTACTGATGTCCCTTTCAAACATCCTGAGATTATTGTAAAGGTCATCAGGTGTCATAGAGTCTACTTCCTCCTTAATCCTCATTGCTACAGATACATTGCCCCATTCTGATGGTAAAGATCTAAGGAATTTGTGATTTGCATCCTCATTCGAGACTGCTGCACCATGAACTTCCAATTGTGTTAACAGATGTTGAAATCTGTCATAGCCCTTCTCCAAACCTTCAGTCTTTGAAACACTAAATGTTTCAAATTGCTGTTTAAGAACAGCCTTTTGCATCTTTTTGGAGTTAGCATTACCTCCAAATCGTTTTTTGATAGCTTCCCACATCTCCTTAGCATCAAGAATGCCATGAAACCTTTGTAGATGCTCCTTAGGAATAGCCATAAGAAGCAAGGTTCTAGCCTTCTTTTCCTTCTCCACAGCCCTAATCTCCTCAGCAGATACTGGTGGCATTATTCTGAGTTGCCCATCATTCCCTTGTGAAATTCTCTTCTTAGAATTTCCCTTTTGAATCACCTTCCATACATCACTATCAATGTATTCTAGATAATGTTCCATCTCCATGGCCCATATATCATACTCTTCTCTCTTCAGTAGTGGAAGTTTTATGTTTGAGATTGTGGTTGTGGAAGGGATGGGTTGTTGTTGTGTTTGGGAGTTACTGGTTTCGGTTTTTCCTTCATCTTCATGGTTTGATTGCTCATCCTCACTGTTATGGATTGAGAAAGTTTCAGGCTTATCGAGTTCAGACATTGTGAAGGGTGATTTGAGTGAGAATTAGGTTTTAGGGATTTAGTGTTCTACGAATTCAGAGTCTCTCTCCTTGCTCTGATACCACTTGTTGGTCCACAAATTGTATATGGATCACTAAGTAGTTTTGAATACCTAGTAGATGGTTAGGATAAATCCGAACCAATCTAAGTGAGAAACCCTAAGTGATTGTTAATGTTAATGCGGAATCTTAACAAGAACAATTTAAGCAGGAATATCACTAACTTCGTATATTGATATTCACTATTATCAATTCGTACAACTCACACACGTTTACTAACAAACTTTAGGGATCCTTTTATAACACAAGGAAACCCTAGATGACACAGAAGATATACACAAATCTTCTATAAAGATACATACACGCATTGTATCTTTTCCTAATATAACTCTAACAAACTTTCCTATCTTCACGACCAGACCAGACTTTATAAGTCAACCAGACTTAACATGTACTACCAGACTTATCTTTACATAACCAGACCTAAATCACAAACAGACCTAACTCAGTAAACGACCAGACCTAAGTAGTCTGTTCTTGATATGCATCATAATTCCCAACATCTTGCTCTTTATGACAACGAAAGTTGGAATGATCCCCGTGATTTGAATAAAACGGTCAAGGCAATATCTTTGCCTTCGAACAATTCAAGCACTTCCGACCGTAGGATCATAGAACTTGAAGACCAAGTCAAGTTTCTTATGAAATCCTACGAGGCTCCTAAACCTTTAAGCCAAGTGAACAAAATCACTTCTTCATGTGAATTATGTAGTGGTCCCCACGACACTCGTGATTGCATGGAACTCCCCGAACAAGCTTTTGCGGACTACGCATCCTCGCGTACCGACGGAGCGGGAGACAAGTGGTACACTTTCAAACCCGAGCCAAACCCCTACGGTGATTCATACAACCCCTCATGGAAAAATCACCCAAACCTTAGGTGGAAACAAAACCAAAACGCACAACAAACCAATTCTTCCAACCCACCTAATCGTTTCCAATCAAGCGGTTCCAACTCGAACCGTACTTTCAACAACAATCCTTCCAGCAATGGTAGTACCAATAACTTTGAAGGATTGATGTCCCAATTTATGGCATCTCAAAAAGCTCGTTTGGCCAAGTTTGAATCCGAATTCAATCAACAACAAACGGAGATGACCAATAAAATTGACAACTTATTGAAAACCCTCAATAACCAAGTGCTATCACCTCCACATAAGGACGCTAGGAACACAAATAGCGGACCCCAAGTAAAAGACCCCTCTTCATCCAAACACGTCCACTTCGTCAACATTGTCACTATTAAACCAATTGATAGGAATGAGGATAATAGTGAACCTGAAGATGAGGTTAAGAAAGTCGAGGTTGATAAAGAAGTTAGGAAAAGTGAGATTGAAGAAGTAGATGATGATGAGGACTACTTCAATAGGCTACCCACTAAGGAAGAGCGCGCATATCATACAGACTTATTCGATGACCCCGAGACACCATACTTCCTAGGTAGACCAATTATAAAAATAGGCGATCCTTCTAATCTCAACATACCATGCAACATTGGACATTTGCATGTGTGGAAAGCTTACATCGACCTTAGATCGCCCATAAACATCATGACTAGAGCCCACTACAACTTAATAATGAAAAATCAACTTGGGTATAGGATGTTCCCTGATAAGGGTTGGATGAGTAACTTCACGGGAAGAGTTAAGGGATTACCGGTTTATGTAGAAAACTTCACCTATGTCACCGACTTTGTAATTGTAGAAGATATCCGCCCAATAGTCGATGCATCCTTAACTCAAGTAGTTTTTGGAAAACCATTTGTTGAGGTCTCTAGAATGACTTATGAACCTTCCTTAGGGATAGTTAGATTTAAAGATGAGACCGATGAGGTAAACTACCAAATGCCATATAAGATAGAACAATTCCAACACTTGTCAAATGTTGAGAAGGAGCTTAAGCAAGCGGTCTACTATAGGAATGACGAGGATAGAAATAAAGGAGTAGACTATGTTATGGAAAGGATATCCGGTTTCTACAAGGATTGTTTGAAATTAGGACCGGAATATAAAATCGGAAATGAGAGTGGCCTAGGAACCGTGACCAATGATGGAGTCACGTAATGTACGGTGACTTGGAGTCTAGCTACAAGACTCGTTAATAAAGAAAAGCGCTTCTTGGGAGGCAACCCAAGCTTTATTTGCTTTGTGTGTTTATTTATTTGTTTGCTTGATTTTATTTGCTTCCGTATGTATGTTTAATTTTTATTATTATTGATTCATGCTCAAAACTAAATTGTGAAAATGTTTTATCTTGTTTTTAACTTCGTCTTAACTACATATAAAGGTATTTTGCAAAAGATAAGTGTAAGGGAAATCCAAATCGGTTTATTAGAACAAATGAACATGAATCGTAATAATATTAAATTAACATACATATTAGTATTTGTTTGAGTCAAATGCTTGTATCGAGTCATAGTGATGTTTTGCAGGATTTCCAGGAAGTAAGGTATAGGTTTTTCCAGAAATTTTCCGGAAACTTAACATGAGAATTCTGTCAGATCATTTCTGACGGCGTCAGGCTTTACAACCTGACGGCGTCAGGTTTTAATTTTCTGAAATTTTTGAAAGTTTTGTTTTCATAAAAAGTTTTTTATTAAATCTCTAACTTATAATCTCCAGGAATCTGCAAAATAATCATTCCACAAGCATTATATCCTTATATATAGAATTTATCCCGCCGATGTTATGCAGGTTTTCGTGTTTGTTTTCTCGGGTTTAACAGGTTATTTTGGACAAGGAAATGTATGTGGAATCAAGCTTATGGCGATGCTTTAGTCTTGGAGCTTCTACATTCTCTTGGAAGAAGATCTAACCATGTTGCCACATTATCCACCGAGCGAATCAGGGGAGTATTTGATTTCATTCTTTTACCTTATTTACTTTTACATCTTGTTATTTGAACATTGGGGACAATGTTCATCTTAAGTGTAAGGGGGTAAAAGTACGATACTTTAGAGAATACTATTACGCTTGATTTTTGTTTGTTTAATGGTAGATGTGTAATAAAACTGAGATAAATACCTGTTAGGGCAATTTTAGTGCCAAATTTAAAATTTTTTACAACATATAGGAGTGAAACTTTGATCTTAATGAGCGTCTCACGGATAGGAGTTATATGACTAGCACAAAAACCGTACCACTAAAAAATTTTCCACCCCCAAATATGTGAGGTTCGCCCCTAGAATTGGTAGGAAAAGCATTTATGCTATGATGTGTGTACCGGTAGCACTTAGATTCTAGAACTTGCGTTAGGACCATTCCGAGGCCACAAGTGAGACTACATTCGTGTAGTTAGATTTACTACATGATAAGAGGCATTAGGATTAACCCATTGTTTTACACCTGTGTTTTTGTTATAATTACATTGGCTACATTGGTCAAGTAATTCTCCCACACCCTTTGCGTTGTACTCATTTTTAGTACACGATACCCCTAGTACACCCCTCAGAGCCTATCTTTTCGTTTCGACCTTTAAGCATTTTACTTAAAGGAAGAATTTGTTACACCCCACTTAAATGTACACCCAAATCGCCTTAGCCTACCTTGTATGCACTCATTTTTAGTGCATTATTGTGACAACATTTGTTTAAACCCCAAGTTAATTATCTAATTGATTACATGGTTGCTAAGTCGAGTCATATCCTTGTACATATTGTTTTGGGACGATTGGGACTCATGGGTAAAGTACTAATGTAATGGAGTAATGGGGAAGAACAACATTATTACCCCCATATGTGCTAAATATTTTTAAAAAAGTACTCCAAGTGTTTCGATTATCTTAATTCGAGTCATTAGAATAGTTAATTGTAAAGTTATGTAAAAGTTCAAGTGTAAGGGGAATGCAACGCCCCTATGATGTATTATTGTGGATGGTAGGGCAAGAGTGTATGAAAAAAAAAAAAAAAAAAAAATCGAAAAAATCAAGAAAAATACAAAAAAAAAATGAGAAAAAGAAAAGTAGAAAAAACATACGGACTACCATCCCGTTTCATTTTATGTTTATTTTATGTTTGTGTTATTTTGTTTTCAGCTTAAGTCGAGTCTAGTCTTGGCTTAGCAACGCCATATTGTACATGTAATTAATCAAGATCTTTAACTCGCCACTAGTAAAATATCCCTTATCCAACAAAACCGTGTTTATCATATCCCTACACCTCACGTTATAACCCATGTGAAAGCCCTCTTTGATAGTTTATCTTAGGTGCTTACGCCTAGTGGAGGAGGTTTTCGATCCTTTCCCAAGCCTATGGTAATGTATTTGCTATGACAGGTAGTGAGATATATTATCCGTTTTCGTTTATGAGATTTATTTTGATGACACCTGAGAGATGTGAGTATCTAAACACTACTTATGAGGTGCTAGTTTGTAATCTCCGTGCTTATTATGATTAAAGTGGAACGATTAATTGTTGTAATTACTTTTATATTAGCGTTAAATGACCCCTAACTTGTATTTTGATTAGAATAAAAGCGCATTTGCTTGAGGACAAGCAAATCTCAAGTGTAAGGGTATTTGATGAAGCGAAAAGTGTACCGCTTTTAGGGGGTCATTTAAGCCCTAAATCGTATTTATTTGATCAAATATTGCCCTAAATCGTTCCTTTTGTCATTTTAGGTACTTTGGAGAAGAAATCTGGAAAAGGAAGCATTTTGGACGTTTTTGGAGCATAAAAGTGAAGAAAACGGCAAAGTCTCAAAATTGGCTGGAAAAGTACCTTTGACGGCGTCAAGGATTGCTCCTGACGGCGTCATGGCTTGGCAAAAGAGGTGGACATGAAAAATACACATGATAAGCCAGAGAATTTTACAATGAATTTCTGACGGCGTCACCCTTTAAAGTGATCAAGGCCATCACGGTTTAACTTAACGAGAGACGGCGTCAAGCCCATTTCTGACGGCGTCAACCTTTGATAAGCCAGAGCGGATTTTGGAGCATTAAAGAGGGATGGCGTCAAGAAGGCCATCCGGGAACCCTAGACACGGCGAGGTGACGGCGTCAAGATCTATAACGTGACGCCGTCAGCCATTAAACTCTATATATAGTTTTGCAATTTTATGTCATTAGTGTGCAACTTTTGGTGTGCAACTTTGTGAGGAGAAACCCTAAGATGAATTTCTGCCATTTTTAAGGGTTTTCATACCCTTGGATCTCCCATGTTTAATTGAAGATGAGTTATCATTTAATCAATCAATATTTCTATGTGTTGTTTGATTATATCTTGTTCTTGTCTTTTAATTAACATGCTAGGCTAGATTTATCTTGTGTTTGCTTAGATCTAATGAAACCTAGCTATTTATTATTAGTTGTTAGTGTGTTATTAATTGTATTGGATGATTGTTTATCGATGTTAGGCTTAAGAAAACTAGCTAACTTCCTATTCGGTAACTTGCTTGAACGTCTTAAGAAACATGAACCAATGCGTACTAAGGTTTTTATGGTTGTATTTAATGCATGAGCGAATTCTAGTGATCCCATGTTAGGAGCTTCTTAGCCGGCTCGACATAGGAGTGAAGTAGGAGCTTGTAGAGCTGGGGAAGTACGTACGCCACCCCACGATTGGTATTAAGGAATACACCCGTCATCCACGCAATTAATACACACTAATCAACCGGTAAAAGATAGTTAGGGAGTAAGGAAATCTAAGTAAACACATTTCTCTCCATATAAGTTTCACGACCTTTTCATTTTCAGTTATTTTATTTTATTTGCATTTGTAGTTATTTGGGTTAGTTGACTAGCAACTAATTCCGCCCACTCCTTCAAAACTGAGATTTTACTTGCTTTCATAAAAACATAAAAATACAAAAAGAATCTTCCCCACCCTTAGACCTATTAGAGTAGTTTTTCAATCCTAACGACACTATTCCCTGTGGAGAATGATCAATCCCCCGTACTTACCACTACACTATACTACATCGGTCAGGTACACTGCCTGGTGGGGTTGTAAGCCTCTTGAGATCCCTCGAGAGGTAAAACCTATTGTAAGGTCGCAAAACCACGCATCACTTCCCATGTTCATGTTTTGGAGACTGTTTCTGGGAAGGTGCTTTGCATGTTTATGGATGTTCCTTATCCTTTATCTGTGGAACTTATGGAGAGGATGCTTAAGCATAAGCTGCAAATTGGCAAATATGCAGTGGGGAATGACTTGACCACAGCTGAACAATTGGTCAGATTCATAAGAAATCAACTTGCTGCTGCCATTGGCTCATCTGCTTGATCATGGTATCTTTGAGGCTTGTTGTTGTATATTTTTCATTTTCTTTGTTTTCTGTTTTCTGCTTTATCTTCTTTTATGTTTATTTTATTTTCTCCAGAGTTTTTTTAAAAAAAAAAAAAAAAAAAAAAAAAAGCTTGCATACTAACCATTTGCAGGTACAATGTTGGTTTTTAACCACACAACAAATGGTAATCAACTCACCATGTCTCGCAGACAAGAAATAGTTGACTCACCATGAGGGTACGGCTCTGGTGTGATAATCAAATCTGTTGATAGCTGTAATAGTTTGCTCAAAACTATAGGGTTCTCAACTCACCGATGTTTCATTACTGAGAGTAGAAATGGTTTTCAATTCGCCATGGATTTTCCTTTTGGGTTCCAAAGAATTGGCTAGCCCACAAGTATATGGCTTGTGGTAAAGGCAGTGGAAAACCATATTTGGTAATCAATTCACCAAAGGTTATCTTAAACCTAAGAACTGGCTAGTCTTGAGCAAAAGACTACAGGTAAAGACAACTCAAATCCGTTTACAGTTGATGATTTACTAAAAATTATATGGTTATCAATGTACCATGGTCTTACACACCTAAACATTGGCTACTCCAGTAGTGATGGCTATTGGTAAAGAGACATCAAATCCATTAATTTTCAATGATTCACCTCTCACAGGAGTTAACACACCTGGATGTGATGAGAATAGTATGAAACTTAAAAGTTTTGATGTACAAATAGTCATAGTTGCTGCTGCTGGTTTCCTTCTGTTGCTGGCTGGTTTCCTTCTGTTGCTGCTGGATACTTGGACTTAAAGATAAAGGTTACTTGTTGCTGCTGGTCATAGTCTGGTTGCTGCGGGTTACTTTATTGTTGCTGCTGCAGATCAAGTTCAATCCTCTACCTCTGGACGTCAAAGATCTACCAAGAAACTTGAAGTTAACCTAGTCAAATTCAAGTTTAGGGGAGGATTGTTAGGAATTATTAGAATATATTTATTTTTCATTCCTGCTGGTAGTTATGGTTCCTGCTGGTAGTTCATTGTGTTTCTGCTGTTTAGTTAGTCATTGCTGCGGGTTATCCCGTATGTTTAGAATGTTTGTTAGAGTTATTTTTAGAAGAGATAGTGTATATCTCTTTACACGGTTTGTTATGAGCTGTATTAGGGTTTCTTAGTCTATAAAAGAAACCTGCAGCTAGGGTTTATGTACGCTTATCAAAAACATTATCATTAGTGAAATAAACGATCCATAGAGGATCAAAGTATTATAGTTATTCATTCTTCTTTAACTCTTGTGTTTAGTTTCCGCCTGAATACAAGTTTAATTCATAGAGATTCTCTTAGGCTGTTTGTGTTTACATAGACGGTCTACCAAGCTCATAAGACCTATCAAGGTGCACGATCCTACAATATGAAGCATAGACAATGATTGATTAATAGAGTTAAAAATCTTGGGCTTACAAGTGGCTTTGTGTTGTTTGCCTTTATGAAAAGCAATGCATGTTTGATCATTTTCAAATCTTTTGTGAGGTAAACCTTTTACCAAACCATTCTTAACAATCTGATTTATGGTTTTGAAATTAATATGACCAAGCCTTCTATGCCATTTCTTAAGCTTCTTCTTCTAAATCAATAATATCAGCCTTGCTCTGATACCACTTGTTAGGATTCGACACACGGTTAAGGTGGTTAAACCTTTTGTACTTTGTGTGTATGATATATTGAGTTAATATAATTAAGAATGCGGAATCTACTTAATCACACTTAGAAGGTTATTTGTGTTATGGAAATGGAACAGTTGTGTTTGTTATATGACAAAGAACAAATGAAAGATTATCACCAAACGATTCAATATTATTAGGATAATAATACGAGTGATCTTGAGATATCACTAGGGTTACAACCTTGAATCTTAAGTTTTTCTTACTTGTGATATTTTTGTGTTTGTTCTTGAGAGATATATTTTTTACTATAAGTTTTAACACACATAATATCTAGTCTAAGATCTTCTTTTATAGTCCAAGAAGATCTTTACAATATTGCTTAAAGTCTTGATAAACTACTTGCTATGATATCTTGAGTGTGTCAGTACATAAGATACAACATGTATCTGTGTACACAACTTGTTAACTAAGCACATGGGGTAAGATATTATCTACCGTATATTGTTGACTAAAATACACATAATATCTTTTCATACTTATCCACTCAGCAGCAGAATGTACATTAGCAGCAGCAATGTTAACGCTAGCAGCAGAATCCTTCAGCAGCAGAATGTTAAGCCTAGCAGCAGAATCATTTAACGCTAGCAGCAGAATCAAACACTAACAGCAGGAACCAAATGCTCTAGCAGCAGAATCATACTTAGAGTATTTCTTTGAATAGAACCCGATATTAAACTTCTTGAATATTTAATTCCCAACAGATACAATATTATAAATGAGAATAAACGTTAACCAAACTTTATTTCATTAAAATAACATTGTTTACATATCCCTTATCCAAATACTAATCCACAGATTTACATAAAACTACTAGCTGAACGAAGACCAATACCATCAGCATGTTGAGTAAACTTTTCCTTAGGTAATGCCTTTGTAAAAGGATCAGCCAGATTTACATCTGTGTAAACTTTGAGTAAATTAATCTCACCTATTTCGACTTGTTCTCGAACATAGTGATATCTCCTAGGAAAATATCTGGCGCCCTTCATAACTCCAGGTTCATTGGCGAATGTGATTGCGGCAGAGTTGTCACAATACACATTTATAGGTAATTCAATTAACGGCATCACTCCAAGACCCGAAATGAATTTCCTTATCCAAACAGCTTCCATAGCCGCTTCCGATGCAGCAATATACTCAGCTTCTGTAGCAGACATAGCCGTCGTACTCTGCTTCTTACTCTTCCAGTCTACAGCTCCTCCATTGATGACAAAAACGTAACCCGTCTGAGACTTCGTATCATCTTTATCAGTTTGAAAGGACGCATCGCAGAAACCTGTAATATTCAGTTCTGCGTCTGGATTTCCCCGTACACAAGAAACATATCTTTAATATTCCTTAAATACTTAAGAATGTTCTTAACAGCATGCCAGTGATCTTTTCCTGGATTCTTTTGGTAACGACTGGTTAAATTTTGTGCAAACGCCACATCTGGCCTTGTGCATCTCACTGCATACATGATAGATCCTACAGCCGAAGCATATGGAACTTTCTTCATGTATGCCACCTCTTCAAGTGTTGAAGCACATAGTTTGCTACTTAAGCCATGTTCTACTTGCATGGGCAAATATCCCTTCTTGGAATTTTGCATATTGAATCTCTTCAATATTTTATCCATGTAAGCACTTTGGCTTAATCCAATCAACCGCTTAGATCTGTCTCTATAGATCTTGATTCCAAGGATGTAAGCTGCTTCTCCTAAATCCTTCATGGAAAAACATTTACCCAAATAAGTCTTAACTTCATTAAGACTTGGTATATGATTTCCCATGATTAATATGTCATCGACATATAGAATTAGGAAAGTAGTATTACTCCCACTAGCTTTGTGGTATACACATGGCTCATCGAAATTCTGAGTAAATCCAAACTTCTTGATTTCCTCATCAAATTTCTTATTCCATTGCCTTGATGCTTGCTTCAATCCATAAATGGATCTTTGAAGCTTGCATACCCGCTCAAGAAAATCTGGATTCACAAACCCCTCAGGCTGCGCCATATAGATGTCTTCATCTAGGCGACCATTCAGGAAGGCGGTTTTGACATCCATCTGCCAAATCTCATAGTCATAGTAAGCAGCTATGGCTATAAGAATCCTAATAGCTCTAATGTCGGCTACAAGAGAAAAGGTATCCTCATAGTCAACACCATATGGTTGGGTAAAGCCTTTAGCCACCAAACGAGCTTTGTAGGTGTGTACATTGCCATCCATGTCCGTTTTCTTTTTGAAGAGCCACTTACTCCCAACTACCTTAGCATTGGGAGGAAGGTCTACTTCAATCCAGACTTCATTGTCTCTCATGGATTGCATCTCCCCATTCATAGCAACCTGCCATTTTTCCTTTTCAGGACTATTTATGGCAGCCCTATATCTAGTAGGTTCATCTAGATCCCCTAGTATAGTTTCCTCACACTCTACATTTAAACACAGACGTTCAGGAGCTTTTACAGATCTTGTAGATCTGCGAATGGGAACCACTTCAACTCCAGGTGGTGGACCTAAACTTTCAGGTTCCACAGGAAGTGTGCTAGTACTTTCAGAAGGTGACGTATCTTCTTGATCATTTTCTAGATCATAAACTCTCCCACTGAATTCTTGAGATATCAGATTATCCTCAAGGAATTCGCCATACCTAGCCACGATGACCTTATTATCTGGTGGGAAGTAAAAGTAGTAACCCTTTGTTTCCTTAGGGTATCCTACGAAGATACACTTAACAGATCTTTGTTGGAGTTTATCCGGTGAGTCACGTTTAACAAACGCCTCACAACCCCAGACCTTTAAGTAAGACAAATTGGGAGCTTTTCCAGTCCATAGTTCATATGGAATCTTATCAACCTTCTTAGTTGGAATCCTATTCAACACGTGAACAACTGTTTCAAGGACATAGTCCCAAAACGATAAGGGAAGAGTTGTTAGATTAAACATAGATCGTACCATATCTAACAATGTACGATTTCTCCTTTCAGATACACCATTTTGCTGTGGAGTATAAGGAGATGTGAGTTGCTGGACAATGCCACACTCAGCTAGATAATCTTTAAACTCTTGGCTTAAATATTCACCACCACGATCGGATCGAAGAGCCTTAATCTTCTTACCAAGTTGTAATTCTACTTCACTTTTAAAAACCTTGAATGTCTCAAAGACTTCATGTTTATGTTTAAGTAAATAAATATAACCATAACGACTCTAGTCATCCGTAAAGGTTAGGAAGTAGGTAGCACCGCGTTTTGACACATGTCTAAGTGGACCACACACATCAGTGTGTATCAATCCAAGTAGATCCGTAGCCCTTTCCACTTGATGTGAAAAGGATTTCCTTGTCATCTTACCCGATATGCAAGATTCGCATTTATCAACTGAATCATCATTGATATTTTTCAAAAGCCCATCATGTTGCAGCTTTTGCATGCGATTCTTGCCAATATGCGCAAGATGACAGTGCCAAAGATAAGACGAATCCAAGTTAGACTTGTTTCTCTTATTGCCAATGCTATACACAGAATTATTTCCATTGGATACATGTTTTTCCATGTCTATTTCAAACACACCATTTAATGGAATTGCATTAAACTAAAAAAAGAATTTAAAGAAACCGAAATTCCATTATTATTAAATGTATGATCAAATCCATTATCCAACAATAAAGAAACTGAAACAACACCTCCAACAATAGACGGTGCATAATGACAATTATTCAATTCTAAAATTAAACCCGAAGGTAAAACTAAGTCAAATGTCCCTATGGATTCAACTGCTGCACGTATGCCATTGCCCACGTACAAGTAGCATTCTCCATAGTTCAGCTTCTTTGCTCCTCTAAGCCCCTGCGATGTATTACAAATGTGAGTACCACATCCTGTATCATATATCCAGGCATTTTGCTTACGAGGAAAAGAAAATAATTCAACCATAAAAATAACTGAAGTGCTCGCGCCATTTGCAGCCTTGGCATTTTTATTCTTGCGACACTCCACAAGCAGCAATGGACAGTCCCTCTTCCAATGTCCAGGGGTGTTGCAGCGGTGACAAGCAGCCGTATCCTTCTTGGGATAATCCTTCTTCACAGGAGGATTCTACTTCTTGGGCTTCTGCTGATGGATCACGACCTGTTTTCCTTTGTCAGCTTTGCCTTTGCCCTTCTTGTTCACATGCTGCGGTTTGTTGGGCTTAGTAACCCTACCACCCTTTATTGCCATAACAACAGGTGTAGGTGCCTTCTTTGAGAGTCCATTCTCAAAGTCAATAAGCATTGCATGCAAATCATTTATTGTCTTTCCCGTGCAATGCATATTGAAGTTGCGCACAAACTCACCATACAATTCCTCGTTAAGGGATCGATTGATGAGGCCAACTTTCACATCTTGCACATACCCACATCCGAGAGCATCCAATTGGTCAAGATATCCTTTCAACTCCAATACATGGTGATATCGCTTGAAACGCGTGACAAGTCAAACCTCTCACGAAGAAAAGTCAACTCGCGACGGCTTAACGCGAAAATCGATTATAATAAACCGGATAAGTGAATACCCGGGTCGTAGTCCCAACGAGGCGTGAAATTGAGGATATTATTTTCGGTTTGGTATTAAAATGCTTGAAATGACGAGGTTCACTTGGTTTTTAATATCTAATAAAACAAAATTAAGAAACGCGAACGGTAAACTAATAACGAGCATAAATGTCAAATACTATAAAAACTAACCCTACGGATACCAAAATAATTTTCCTACGTCCTAAATGATAAAAGAAAATTTAAAAAAAAAGAATTATATTTTTTTGATTATTATTTAATTTACTAAGAATTAAAAACTATTTTAAAAAGAAAAATGAATTAAAAATACTAAACGTAAATGGAAAATTACCAAAAAATACAGGAAAGTCTTAAATTATGTGCTGATCCTAGGAAAAATAAAATTGGATTGCCAGCTTATTTGGATAAGCTGTAATAAGCTAAAAATGGAAACTAAGCTTAAGGGAACAAACAAGGGTTAAAGGAATTAAGTGTGGTAACAAAAACAGAAAAGACCCAAGGGCATTTCTGGTTTAGTGTGTGTGGTGTGAAGCTTTGGAAGGCTGAGGTCCAGGGTTCGAATCCTGGCCTCAGCTTTTTTTGCTAAACATTTTTTTTTTTCTTTTTACCAACATATTAAGCACCTAGAATATAGCATTTTGAACAACTACAACTTTCACTGAAAGTTAATAAATAAGCCATAAATAAGCTCCAAAACTCTGATCAGTTCTAAGTGGTGAAATAATCAAAGGCTTGAAAGGTAAAAGCTGAATATCTACAAATTAAGCTAAAAGCAGAACTGAAACTAGATGGAAAACTAATAATAAGCTAAAATGACAACTCAAATAAGCTACAATAGGGGGAAATAAGCACTAGAATCTAGCCAATTAAGCACTAGGTCTGCTGATTCCCTATGGCGCAGGGGAGAAATAGCAGTTTTCAAGGCATCAAAAGGCAGTCAAGAAAAAATCTAAAAACTCTATAAAAAATACTCACAACAAGACAAGCAGGCTGATTATACATGTGCAAAAATTTAGCAAATTCTAACTTAAAATGAACAAATCAAAAATCAAAGAAAATCGGCTGAACTTAGAAAAATAAAAAAATTGCAGACCTGCAATTATCTAATAAGGGTTGTTCAAGGCATTTTTTTTTTACTAAGGCCTAAAGGAGTTTCATGCAAGCTGATAATAAACTAAAATGGACATAAGAAATGCACGAATGAGGTCCAAGATAAGCTCAGCTTATCAGAAGCTTATTATGGCAGTTGAGCTTCTAATCTTGCACTATCCCACTTAAACCTACCAAAAGCCTCAAATAAGCATAAAACCTACTGAAAACAACTTAAAAGGGCTGAGATAATCTAGATCAAATTTGAAAAATGGCAATTGAACAGTGATAAGTAAAATTTACCCGTTTTCACCCATGAACCAAACACCCTTTTAAAACTGATTCTACACTAAAGCAGACAAAAAGAATGGATTTTCTGAAACAAATGAACTTTTAACTATCTTAAGACTTGAAAGGCAAAAAGAAAAACCAAATAAGCACAGGCAATAAGCTAATAATCAGAGTTGACCAAAGTTGACTTTGAATAAAATTGCTTTAACATGAAATTAAAATTACATTACAGGAAACTTAAAGAAATAAAATAACAATAAAAATAAAAGTTACCTAAATAAAAGCTAAATAAAACCTGCCTATCAAGGCTTACAAAATGAACTACTTATACTAAAAAGCTAAACTAGGTTTTTTTTAGCCTCTTTGTGTTTCTTTTGTGAGAGAAAAGACTTCTGTGCTTCTTGGGATAAAATCCCACCCTTGGATTAAAGTAGCTATCATCACAGCCCTTCAATTGATTTGGCGCCCATTTGTCCCACTCGGATTGCCAGCGTGGAGGTGTGGTCACGTGAAATGGTACAAGGAGGGGGGAAATAGTGTTGCTAGGTAGGTATTGGGAAGTGGATGAAGGAGACAAGTTTGTCTAAAGATGGTACGACAGGGATGGTGATGGGAGTTTGGGTTCGGCGGGAAAAAATGAAGAAAAAAGGTGGAGGCTGATGACTTTGACCTAGGTCAGAGTTTGTGTAAAATAAAACCACGGGTATTTTTTTGTTTTGGGCTTGGGGTGTTTTATCTTTGGGTTGGGTTAATTTTAGTTTAGGATGAAAAGAGTAATGGGTTAAGGGTTAGTTAGGATTAGTTATGAGGTTTAGGTTTAAGTTAAGGGACCATTCATGTAAATACTGAAAATCCAAGGACTGAGGCTGCCAATATTGAAAATTAATTCCAAGGATCAATTGTGTCATTTTGGTAATTTTGGAGTTGACTTTGACTTTTGACTTTGACTTTTGATCAAATTGCATAATTGTTGTCGAGTCGATCCAAAAATGCCCGTTTTTGCTCCGTTTTCTATCCTTTGTACTTGAAACACATAAAAAACACAAAACTAAGGATATCTGCAGTAATATTTGGGTGTTTTTGGTCGTTTTCTAGTCTAAATGGGTATAGAAATGATGAGTATTTATACACTCATCAAATCCCCCACACTAAACTATTGCTAGTCCCTAGCAATCCGATCATATGAAGTAATGAAAGGATCAAAAGAATACCAAGTATACCCCGTTTCGACTTTTTATTTGATGCGAGAAATTTAATCTAAAACAAAAATATATAAATGCTTGATTTTCAAAAATGGTATCATGGAACGGGATTCACACAAAATGGGTGTCTCCAGGGAAATGTAATCGTCATCCTCTTTTTATACTCCCAACTAAGCTTAAATTCAATGTGCAAATATTTTTGTAAAATGCTAACACTACTTATACTAATAATCTATGTAAGCCGAAACTTAACTTTTCACTCCCACAATTATTTAAGTTAGGTGACTGTGCTTGATTTTCAAAATTTTGATCACAAAAATCGACGTTTTTATAAAATTTGACTAATACTAGTTGAAAGATAAATTTAAAATTTACAACAAGCAAGCTTCAAAATTTATTGCATTTTGCAATATCATTCCATTTTTGCATTTTGCAATATCATTCCATTTTTTTTTTCTCTTTTCATTTTTTCATCATTTTTTTTTTTTTTGTGCAACATAAACTAACGGAGTTTCACGGGAACCAAGACCTTACACCTTTCGGAATAAAGGATCCAAGGGCCGTTACAACGGAGAATTCCAAGACCTTAACGCCTTTCATAATTAAGGGTCCAAGGGCCGGTGTAAGAGGGTAGCCAAGACCTAAAGGCCTTCCGGAAATAAGGATCCAAGGGCCGATCTTGAACCTTAGCTTTTTAGCACATTTATTTATTACTTAACTTTTTGCAACTTTCAAGCAACGTCTCATTTTTATTTTGCATTATTCTGACATATGCTTGTTCCAAAGTTTAAATAAAGCTTTTAACTAGTATTTTTCAAAATCGTATGAAAAAAATGATTTTGTGTGTTCAAATGTTTGAAAATAAGCACTTATTAAGTCAGATTAGTTATCTCCTGGGAGGAAAAGCCATAGATTACTTATATAAGCTCTAAAGAGAACCAACTACTCTACGCTTAGCATTTTCATTTGCACATATCGTAAAACCTTAGTCTAATAGTTAAGGGAGCAGCCAGATCAACACTCTGGCAGAGTCGGGATTCCCTTTGTTCTAACTGAATCAAGACTAAACACTACTTTTTATTGCAAAAAACGACAAAAATTTTAAAATTTTTGGCCAAAAACGGGGGTACTAGGGAACTAGAAGGTACTTATGTGACAAAATTCGCGAGAATTCCCCCCCACACTTAGAATTGAATATTGCCCTCAATATTCAAAGTACCGGCTATTATGCCGCCACTTAGAACGTACAAAGGTAATACCACTAGCCAAGTGTGGAAAAGAAATCTCTATTTTCACAAACAGGATAAAAAAAGATATCCCTAGATAAACGTTAGTAAAAAGATCGGATATTGGGCGGCTGGATTGAAAACAGGCGCATCAATCATCACGATCTAAGGGAAACCTACAAACAAGAGCAAACAACACACAAAACAAAGCACAGTAGAGGAATTCCCCCACACTTAGTTGTTAGAAAGTAGAGAGAAGTCAGAAACATGGGTTGTCACCCATGAAATGCTAATGTTTTTGTTAACCGAGTCACTAGCTTGACTCGACCCCGAATTCATTTGTCCATGGGGGAGCAAGTGGAAGAGAAAATCTCCATCGGACTTTCATTCAAAATGTTTGGATAAACATTGAAGTACTTGAAAGTTCCACTCCGATGAGATACACCCGGCTAAAAAGGATGATAAATTGAGATGCCGGGGTCAAAAACTTTGTCTTCACTCCCGAACGAGTGAATAAAAGGACAATCTACCGTATAGGAGAAGAAAGGTAGAAAAACTCGAACGACATATGTGACGTCAATGTAATGGTGATCCTCAAAGGGAACTGTTACATATGTCGGAGAAGGAATGTCCGTATGAATCTCGAGATCAAGAATTGAGGTCATATCATCAAGTTTAGGACTAATAGAGTCCTTGACCTCATCGTTCTCTAACTCTTCATCAAAGAGAGGATTTATTTTGCTAGAAAAGTACTCATCATCAAATTCAAAAAGAGAATTCGAATAGACTTTGAGACTTCCATTTGAAGTGTCCTCATCAGAAAGTGATTCGTCATCACTAGAGGAAAAATCATCATTTGAATTGAAAAGAGGGTTAGAGAAGATCCCGAAAGTATCCTCAGAAATGTCAAGAGGATCATCATCACAATAAGACCAATCACATTCACTGTAGGATATATCCTCAGACTCACTTTGGATTGGGATAAGGTTCTCAGCACTAGACTTTATGAATTCGTCCGATTCATTTTCAGGAATAGTGCTAAGATGCTCATCCCCCATAATAAGAGAGTCCCCGGAGTTCATAGATTGTAAGATGGATGTGATTGCAATAGACTGAGGGAGTTGAGAAATGATATCGCTCAAAGGAATAACACTCTCCTCGTCGTCCTCCTCATCAATATTGCTAGCATAAATGGCTTTTATTCGTTCCATTTGCTCTTCTGCTAGCAATTCTGCAATACTTTTGTCTTCCTGCCTTTTCTGGACAGGTGTGATTGCAGCTGACGAATTCTCGTAATATTCCTTCATTTGAATAGTATCCTCATCATCTTCATCGAGAATGGCAGCCTTGAGAAATTTGGCACGCGTTTTCGCTGCTCGTTCTTTGGCTAGCAATTCTGCCATAGATTTTTCATGAATGATGGAATACTGTAGGGGTTGGACATTGTCAAAACCGGGAGTATTAAACCAAGGATTAGGTTCTTGATTCCACGGTTGACATTCATAATCGTCATGAAGACCCCCACACTTCGCACAAGGAATATTCAGAGCATTTTGGAACGATGTATCATTGAAGTTTTGATAACACGGTTCTTGCTCAAATGAATTCTGAGGAAGGTAGCTGAAATTGTTTTGGAAATTTGAATAAGTGAATGTATTTTCGATTTCAGAAGTGGAACACATGCAAAGTCCGTGAGTAAACTCACATCCTTTGCAAAAACATCGTTCACAAAGTGAATTGTCTCCCAACGAATCTCCACATACACAGCAATTTTGCTGTTTGAGTGAAGATGGATGGGGTTGTGGAGGGTGTTCAGAAAAACTTTGAGAATTATTGATGGAATTAAGCTCTCTTTTGAGGGCTACTTCACACCAATAACAAGATCCTCTTGGGTTGTGATTTCCACACCGCTCACACGCACACTTTGAACAACGAAGATTGTCAATCAACGGGCTTTTACAATCAAAACAGTGATAACCCGGTGACGACATAAGAATTAAACATAAATGGGGGTTAAGAAGATAGAATCAAATGGTTTAATAGGATGAAGAAAAATATTTTTGGGTTTTTTTGGTTTTTCAACTTTTTTTTTTTTTTTTTTTTTTTTTTGGATTTTTGGATAAAAATATTCACAAGATAAAAACGTAACTTCACGAGGAAGGATCTCCAAGTCACTAATCGTCAAACCGTAACGATATTGTCGCAACACACCTCCCCGGCAGCGGCGCCATTTTGATATCGCGTCAAACGCGTCACAAGTCAAACCTCTCACGAAGAAAAGTCAACTCGCGACGGCTTAACGCGAAAATCGATTATAATAAACCGGATAAGTGAATACCCGGGTCGTAGTCCCAACGAGGCGTAAAATTAAGGATATTGTTTTCGGTTTGGTATTAAAATGCTTGAAATGACGAGGTTCACTTGGTTTTTAATATCTAATAAAACAAAATTAAGAAACACGAACGGTAAACTAATAACGAGCATAAACGTCAAATACTATAAAAATTAACCCTACGGATACCAAAATAATTTTCCTACATCCTAAATGATAAAAGAAAATTTTAGAAAAAAGAATTATATTTTTCTGATTATTATTTAATTTACTACGAATTAAAAACTATTTTAAAAAGAAAAATGAATTAAAAATACTAAACGTAAATGGAAAATTACCAAAAAATACAGGAAAGTCTTAAATTATGTGCTGATCCTAGGAAAAATAAAATTGGATTGCCAGCTTATTTGGATAAGCTGTAATAAGCTAAAAATGGAAACTAAGCTTAAGGGAACAAACAAGGGTTAAAGGAATTAAGTGTGGTAACAAAAACAGAAAAGACCCAAGGGCATTTCTGGTTTAGTGTGTGTGGTGTGAAGCTTTGGAAGGCTGAGGTCCAGGGTTCGAATCCTGGCCTCAGCTTTTTTTGCTAAACATTTTTTTTTTTCTTTTTACCAACATATTAAGCACCTAGAATATAGCATTTTGAACAACTACAACTTTCACTGAAAGTTAATAAATAAGCCATAAATAAGCTCCAAAACTCTGATCAGTTCTAAGTGGTGAAATAATCAAAGGCTTGAAAGGTAAAAGCTGAATATTACAAATTAAGCTAAAAGCATGAACTGAAACTAGATGGAAAACTAATAATAAGCTAAAATGACAACTCAAATAAGCTACAATAGGGGGAAATAAGCACTAGAATCTAGCCAATTAAGCACTAGGTCTGCTGATTCCCTATGGCGCAGGGGAGAAATAGCAGTTTTCAAGGCATCAAAAGGCAGTCAAGAAAAAATCTAAAAACTCTATAAAAAATACTCACAGCAAGACAAGCAGGCTGATTATACATGTGCAAAAATTTAGCAAATTCTAACTTAAAATGAACAAATCAAAAATCAAAGAAAATCGGCTGAACTTAGAAAAATAAAAAAATTGCAGACCTGCAATTATCTAATAAGGGTTTTCAAGGCATTTTTTTTTTACTAAGGCCTAAAGGAGTTTCATGCAAGCTGATAATAAACTAAAATGGACATAAGAAATGCAAGAATGAGGTCCAAGATAAGCTCAGCTTATCAGAAGCTTATTATAGCAGTTGAGCTTCTAATCTTGCACTATCCCACTTAAACCTACCAAAAGCCTCAAATAAGCCTAAAACCTACTGAAAACAACTTAAAAGGGCTGAGATAATCTAGATCAAATTTGAAAAATGGCAATTGAACAGTGATAAGTAAAATTTACCCGTTTTCACCCATGAACCAAACACCCTTTTAAAACTGATTCTACACTAAAGCAGACAAAAAGAATGGATTTTCTGAAACAAATGAACTTTTAACTATCTTAAGACTTGAAAGGCAAAAAGAAAAACCAAATAAGCACAGGCAATAAGCTAATAATCAGAGTTGACCAAAGTTGACTTTGAATAAAATTGCTTTAACATGAAATTAAAATTACATTACAGGAAACTTAAAGAAATAAAATAACAATAAAAATAAAAGTTACCTAAATAAAAGCTAAATAAAACCTGCCTATCAAGGCTTACAAAATGAACTACTTATACTAAAAAGCTAAACTAGGTTTTTTTTAGCCTCTTTGTGTTTCTTTTGTGAGAGAAAACACTTTTGTGCTTCTTGGGATAAAATCCCACCCTTGGATTAAAGTAACTATCATCACAGCCCTTCAATTGATTTGGCGCCCATTTGTCCCAATCGGATTGCCAGCGTGGAGGTGTGGTCACGTGAAATGGTACAAGGAGAGGGGAAATAGTGTTGCTAGGTAGGTATTGGGAAGTGGATGAAGGAGACAAGTTTGTCTAAAGATGGTACGAAAGGTATGGTGATGGGGGTTTGGGTTCGGCGGGAAAAAATGAAGAAAAAAGGTGGAGGCTGATGACTTTGACCTAGGTCAGAGTTTGTGTAAAATAAAACCACGGGTATTTTTTTGTTTTGGGCTTGGGGTGTTTTATCTTTGGGTTGGGTTAATTTTAAATTAAGATAATAAGAGTAATGGGTTAAGGGTTAGTTAGGATTAGTTATGAGGTTTAGGTTTAAGTTAAGGGACCATTCATGTAAATACTGAAAATCCAGGGACTGAGGCTGCCAATATTGAAAATTAATTCCAAGGATCAATTGTGTCATTTTGGTAATTTTGGAGTTGACTTTGACTTTTGACGATGACTTTTGATCAAATTGCACAATTGTTGTCGAGTCGATCCAAAAATGCCCGTTTTTGCTCCGTTTTCAATCCTTTGTACCTGAAACACATAAAAACACAAAACCAAGGATATCTGCAGTAATATTTGGGTGTTTTTTGTCGTTTTCTAGTCTAAATGGGTATAAAATGATGTGTATTTACACACTCATCACATGGGCACTCACGGGTGTACCAGCATCCTGCTTACACTTGGCCAGAGAATCTAACAGATCATATAACTCTGCCATTGGTGGTTTTTCAAACATGCGTATGAGCTCATTTATCATGTTCATAGGACCATAGTTCTCAAATTGCTTTTGCAATTGAGTGTCCATCCCAGATAACATGAGACAAGCCACATCATTGTGCTTCTCATACTCGATGTTGTACTCCTCATGCTCAGCAGTAGAGGCAGTACCAGCAGGAGCTGCAGGAAGAGGCTTACTAAGATATTCAAATCTTTTGGCAATTCTAAGAACAATCCTCAGAGAACGGTACCAATCATTGAAATTTTTAGTCCCAGTCAACTTTTCTCTTTCAATCATAGATTTGAATGAGAACTCATGTTACTCATGTTTGTGTTGTCGGGTTGGGCCATTTCTACAGAAAAAGTTCAAAAGTTAGTACTTTCGATAATTAAACTTTTCAAGAAAATTAAACACCCACGGTAAACTACATTCACCATTTAATTTTCACTGAAAACTAGGATCCAAATTGACGTCGTTTCATTACATCAGCTTTGGCTGCTAGCAATGAAAGTACTCAATAAAGTACGGGTCAATCCCAATTGCCAATATCCAATTGCAATTCCTACAATCATGGGACTTACATATTATGCCAACTTCAGTTGAAAATGTAAGCATGTTTCATCCCAAATCTTTATGCCTTGACGCTGTTCCATTACATCAGCTTTGGCTGCTAGTAATGGAAGTGCTCAATTAAGTTAACCAACTTAGGAAACTGTAAATTGACGTCGTTTCATCACATCAGCTTTGGCTGCTAGCAATGAAAGTACTCAATTTACCCTTAGACTACCACCCTTTGAACATCACATTCAGCTTTGGCTGCTAGTGATGTAGGATGTAACCTTAGGTGTTTACTTTTTAGTTGGATGGCATATAACTTAAATTTAAGGGTATTAAATTTTTGATGTGTGTAATCAAAATATGTACAAAGATGTCATGCATTCATCTTTGTATGATATATTTCAAAACCAGTTTACTTATTTGTTACATTTATAAGCTCAAATCATCAAAGTTTTAATTAATGGCGTTGAGAAACTTACAACATTGCCTTAAGATGCTTCGTACGTTTTCATGGTGTACTTGGTAAGTCTAATATTAACGCACAGGCGAGCGGAGAGACAGAATGGAGTCTCTTTAAGGCCACAATTTAATGCGAAACCAACCTTATACCCACTTTATAGTTTGTCAATATTAGGTCCGCCGCTTCGACCACTTTTGTACAGTCGCATCAATTAATTAAACACTTATGATTTTCTTGCTTAAAACAATGTTACACCATTATTAAGTCATGTTTATTTTTTATATTGAAAAATTACCCTTTTGTTATAAACATGTCTACAACATATTAAACAAATGCTCAATTAAAATAAATAAATAAACATAAACAACTTAATAACGTACATGCTAAAAAATCAATTAATATGTATATGTTGGTCTTAAGACTCCCATTGGTTTTTGAGCTCATTGTATCCAATGGACCACAGACGCCAATTTCTTGGCCGCGTAAGTCTTATGATTAACATATACATAACACACATAATTGATTAAATATGCGATTAATATGGGGTCTTCCCCAATTTTAGGTCTTCACTAAAAACCTAATTAATTAACTTTTAGTAATTTTAACTCGTGTTCAACAATCTAATTACTAAAACCCTAGTTAATTAACAATCGCATATAAATAGCACGTATAACATGTAACTCTTAGAATCAATTTTCCATGACAAAACATGCATGTTTTTGTCATGGATTCCCCATATTGCACTTATAACCATGTATCACATATTCAAGTCAATAATGTACGCATACTTAATTAATGACATCTCAAGGTACTCATTAATTTACACATAAAAGTTTACATGCAATCCTAGGGTTTCTACAATTTTTTATCAATACAAAAACCATAAAATAATTAATGGGTGTCGACCCATAATTAATGAAAATTAAGGTTTACAAAAATTAAAAACCCTAGATTATCTAAATCATGTAAAGTTTCAATTTTTATGTGTTTAGTAATTAATTACAGGTATTAAACGGGCTCTTGATGCCACTGTTGGAATATGTGAATCATAAAACTATAAACACATAAACATATAACATCAAGCAACGCAGCGGAATAACAAGATCTACATACACGTAATTAATTAACTAAATTTAAAAGTGATGCGTACCTTTTGGTTTCTAGCAAGAACAAGAAACCGTGCACTCCAAGAACAAGATATAAACCCTAAATTGGATTTAATATGGATCGACTAACAAGCTAGTCGAATAGGGGAAATCACACAAGCTAACGGAAGCTTGTTCTTCGTTCTTGTACACACGTATTACTAGCGTCTCAATGTGAAAAGCTAGGTTCTAATTCACAAAACAATTCCAATACTTAAGTTAAAGCAAGATCGAAAATCCCAAGGGGTTTGGGATGGAAATCCGATCAGCCAAGCAAAAGGGAGAGAAGAAAGAAGTTGGATTGCTAGGGAATTAGGAACTAGGGAATTACAAACACAAGGGGTTTGTATTTATAGGCTCCCAATGACTTGCTCCCTACTCCAAGCTAACCGAACCCTAACCCATAAGGGAGGGCCGGCCAATCTAGAGCCCATGAGATGGGTTCTAGATCTTTCTTTCCTTCTATTGCATATTTAGTCCTTTAACGAGCGTTATCTATAACCCCGTTAAATACTAACGACCGTTAAGTGTTTGTTTTTGAAATGAATAACTAAATCATAAATCTATATTTAATTATTCAAACCATTGAGACTCATACGTAATGTGTGCAATCCCGAAGTCTCGTGTTCGAAACTGGACATACATATATTAATTATTATCCATAAACTCTAACAAAGGATTCTATAGGTTAGGAATTATATAACATGACTACTCATAAATATAAACAATAAACATTAAGTATACATGCGGAAGCGTATAGGATCATATGATATATAAACTAATTAACCAAACATAAATACTATGCGTACCTTATGATTCTAGACAAACAAGAATCAATTCCAAGCAATCAACCTTATGAACCCTAATTAGGGTTTATGTGGATTATTTGAATTACCCCTTACCTTTTTGTAATTCAATCCAAGATACAATTAATAGTGTAATTGTACCACGTTCTTGTACACACGTACTATAACAGATTAATGTAATGCTAGTTAAAGAACACAAATCAACACTAGACACTTTGTTTTTTATGAAAAAAATCGATCAAACCCTAAGAGTGTGTTAGCTTTGATCGACCAAAGAAAAGAAAACAAGAAAACAATTTTAGGGATAATTGTGTGTACAAGAGTTGTAAAACCAATGATCCTTGAATTGTTTATATAGTGTAAGTAACTTGGAGGACAAGTTGGTGTAGGATTGGGCAAGCCCAATCCCCCACCGATCGGCCAAGCATCCCAAAGAGGGATCCGGAACCTTCTCGACTTTCCAATCATTTACTCTATAATTCTTTCCTTTTATTAGTTAACGGCCGTTAGTCATTATCCGTTAAATACTAACGGTCGTTACACTTTGTGTAATAAATAATTAAATACAACATTTATATTTAATTATTACTCTTTAATTCTCATACGTAAAGTGTGCAATTCCGTGATCTCGAGTTCGATCCTAACACACATCTGCTAATTTATGTCCATAAAACTAACAGCTCCCACTTGGACATATTTTAATAGTGTGATCACATCGGTTGGCGTCTAGCAACACGCGGATGTCTCTAGTACGATCTCGAGTAAGGTCTCATGGAAAAACATTTTAATAATTCTGTGAAAACGTAGAGGGAGGGGGGGGGGGGTGAATACGTTACCGTTTTAAAATCTTAAAACTTGTTGTATCAAATAACCGATCAAGCTTATTGTAATATGAAAAATACTAATTATAGTCTATGACTAATGTAAGCATACAATAACACAAGTTGTCACACAAGCATAACTATCAAGTCATAACACAAACAATAATATAATGCAAGTATAAAAGTAAAGCAGTAAGTAAAAGAAAGTGCAAACTGGACACGAGTATTTATAGTGGTTCGGTCACGGATCTCCTCTCCGCCCTACTCCACTCCCCGAGTACCCAACTCGAGAGTTACTTCACTAAATCAACAAGCTCCCTTCTTGGCAGAGAAAACCTTACAAACGTCGCTTACATTTTTTCTGGTACAAAGCTAAATACCGGGTTCTAGTTCGAGGTAGAACCAACCTAACGTCGCCTATACAATATTTCCGACACTACGCTTGATGTCGAGTTCTTTTACAAGGGTACAACCACTCCCGTTATGTTTTATGGCCCAACATAAAAACCTTGTGTTTTATGGCACAAACACATAAACCATCTAATCTAGTTTGGTGAATATATTGTGATGATACAATGATGTTTACAATGACGATCCATGACACAAATGTCTAATGGATATGAATGACTAATCTAAATGAACTTCCATTGATAGAAAGCCTTCAATGGATGAAGATCACAAGTTCCCTAAGCTTGTTGTGATAAATCTTCATATATGTATGCTTGTGGTGGATGATGACTCATGATCTCTGAGCTTGCTTCACATGATCATTTCGGGAGTATGCTTACAACATAATGAAAGTTAGAAATCTTATGATCTTATGAGGGTAATTAATGTATGTTTCTACATTGTTATCTACTGATCTAAATGTATGCAAAAGGATAGAGAGAATATGTGTTCAAGTGGTTTATTAATGAGTAAACAATGGGCTGCTATTTATAGCCAACAAGCTCAGCAACCCATGAATCAGATGGAACCAAAACAAGGGTTCTGTTCGTGTATGCATTTGGTTTCGTGGGGACCTGACAAAAAATCTTCAAAATCTTTTACAAATCCTGTTCATATCTTTCCAAAATATTTACATAATCTTACTAGTATCTTACAAAGATATTTTCTAAGATTTCCAAAATCTTTGCAAATCTTATTTCAAATCCTTCCAAAATATTTACACAATCTTTCCAAGATATCTTTTGTGATCTTTCAAGATTTTGATGACACTATGCATGAGGTAATAAAACCATTTTTATTTTGATTAAAATGTAAATAAAAGTTTGTTTGTAAAATGTATTACTTAACTAGTTAATATATGATTAATAAGTTGTATCATATTAGTTTATGTGTTACTAAAAATGTTAAACTACTTATGCTATTATAGGACTTAAGTTATTATGTCATTAACATCATTTTTAGAAGTATGTAAACATATTTGTCTTAGTTTGACACCTAAAGTGCACTTATCATATTTTGACACCTAAAGTGCACTTTTATACCTAATGTGGCACTTATATTTTGACATGAATACAACTTAGGAAGTATGATGTACAAGTAAAAATACTTGTATATGCAAAATGTAAAAAGAGGTTCGAAATAGAATGGTTAACCTTTTAAAATACTTAATGACTTTAAACGTATTTTAAACATTCTAAATGATTTGTTAAGGGGTTTGATCATAATGCCACATAACAAACATGTACGAACCTGTGTTGTAGCATACGAGGACTTGAGACGTCGAGAGGTGTTGAATGTATGTTGAGACAAAATATGATTATGAGTAACTTGTATATTTTATGATATGTATCAAGTTACATGTTTGTCATTAATCAAAATAAACGAGACTGTATAGATTAAATATCATAATATTTGCACTAACAATCTCCCTCTTTTTATGATGACAAAATATGTAAACATGATAGATAGTAAAAAGTAAAAAGTTACTTGTGTCCGTACTACCTTTCACATTACTTTCTACCTTTTACATTACCTTCTCCGTTTACACTCTTCTCCCCCTTTTGTCAAAACAAAAAGGGTGTGTCCTTGGAGTTAACTTAATTTCTCCCCGAAAAGGCAAGCTTGCATCATCCCTACTGAAGTTAAATTGTCTACTCCAATCCCCTATGGTTGTTATTGTCCTTATTTGGTAGCGGATCCATGGATCAAATTTATACTCTTAACCTATATCAAGGTTACTGTTGTGCAACATAAAAGAATATATATGAGAAATGCATGATGAAGAAAATTCACATAGCAAACGATAAACGTGGGTAAGCTATGTTAGACTATCTTCTCCTCCTTTTTGTAGAAACACAAAGGTGTGTCGAAGAATGAGAATGATTATGAGTGCGTGCATGCTCCCCCTTGATGGTTGCTCCCCCTTGCTCTAGGGCGTTAAGATGAACCTACAAAACAAAAATTAGTACAATAGAAGCTATGTCTTTAGACAGATATGTCATATACGACCAAGTGTATAGACGATGCAATATGAGTGCTTGATAGATATTCCTCCTGGTTCGAGGACGTCAAGAAGCACCTACAACAAAAGAAGGAAAATAATCGATGCAAACTTCATCCTTAGATGAGTATGCTATATACAATCGAGCGTATATGATGATGAACCTACAATGAAAGGATTAGTGCAATATATTTCACCTTTTTGAAAAAGAAAAATAAGATGTATATATATGATGAAATATATCAATGATATAATCACAAGCAACTCAAGACAGAGAACCATGATCATTTAGTAAAACATGTTATAAGGTATAATCTTCTAATAAGAATTACAATCATAAGAAAAACAAGAATATAATATGATAAAAGCCTACAAAATAATGCCTATAAGGAAGATATGAAGTGAAGTTGAAATATTAAGAGTCAAAGAGATTGGTGCTAGTGTTGGTGCTGGTTTACTAGTAGGATTCATGTGGTGATAACTCGGTAGATGATTCAAGATTGATAGAAGAAGGTTTTTCGCTAATCCATGGTAGTGATGATTAGTGAAAGAGGTGATGGAAGGTGGTGGTTATAATGCATGCAATTATTAATGAATTTAGAAACTTGTATGTATAGCAAATGCTATAAGAATATTGAAGATGGTTAAGGTTATGATTTTACCGATATCATTTGATGCTAACAAGAACAAAATTTTTTAACTGATTGATATTTATAAAAAGGACCTATTCTAGGTGATATTGGGAGAGCGAGTATTAACATGGTTTTGACCGACAAGATCTTTTATGACATTATTATCTACCAAAGATGATGTATCAGGCCATAATATATGCTCGAATGGAATTAAAAGGAAGTGAAGACAATGAGCACTTAGGAACAGAAATTCCATATGAAAAAAAAATTAAAAAAATTAAATACCTATATGAGGATGAGAATGACATCATATGATAGGAGAGTGTTAGTTAGACCAACGTGTTGAGAATGACGGTTTTGATTAATATATCGTTTGCACTTACAATGACGTGCATGATATGTGTCGAGGAAGAAAAGGATGAGATTCTATGGTGGTGTTCTAGACAATGAAGTTGTGAGGTCTTGGTTTAAGAAAAATCCTAGACACTATTTAAATTAGTTGTTGGTTGTGGAGATGAAGAAGTTTTTCAAACGCATGATGTGTTTTAAACTTGATGAGGTATTGATGCAAACTTGTGATGTTGGGTTAAAAAGGCATGAAACACTTGTGGGTTTGTGAACCGATTTTAACTAAATGATGTGTACCTATGTGTTGGTATTTTAGGGTGTAAGATACATGAGTAAGTGTTCTTTAATACATTTTGACAACAGACAATTATGTGAATGAATTTCTTTCTGCCTTAATCGGTGGACATCCAATATAATGTAAATGCTTCGAATGAAGAATGATGATAAAGTGTTTTAGGAGGTTGCAGGTTAATGAAAGCAGTGAACTTAGTAATGTTTTTGCGGATGTTGGTTAGCATACAAAGAACTTCATCCTTTAAGTTACGTAGCTCTTCTCTATCAATGCGAGATGATCGCATGACAAGGCATGTGGTTTCCTCATAGGAGGTGTAGAGGATTAGGAGTATTGTTATAACTAAATAGTGATGGAGATGTTTTTTTTTGGAAAGCGGAAGCAATAATGAGATTTGGAAAGAGGTCGATTGAAAGATACACAAATGCAATGCCAAGCCTCTAAAACTTAATTCTATATGCTTTAAAAACTTTATGCAAGTGAATGGGTCCCATAAACATAATACTAATCTACATAGCAATAAAGGGATTACAATTATGCGTAATAGACATATAAAAGTTAGAATGAAGTGAGATAACAAATAATTTGTTATCAACCTATAAGACAGAAGTGTTAGTGACAAAAGATGTGAATATGATAGAAATCATAAGATAACATCCTATATAAACAAAAACAACATATTCGACTACTAGACAAAAAAAATACCACACAACATGATAGCATCAAGACAAATAATCATATTATGAAAGAGCATGACATTATATGAAATACTTCATTGTGAGATTGTTTTGTCATTAGGTTTAGACACTTAAGCATATAATGATTCATGTGATTAATTTGTAGGATAAAACGACTTCTAAATGTTTATCATACCAAAAGCACTTCGACAAATTATAAGTGCACACGTAGCGAACAAATAGTGTGACAAAGTCACAAAAGAAGCAAGACGAAAAATTCATGCAAACCATGTTTAAATTATAACATTTAGGAACATGTATTATTTAGACCATCTTATGTATAGATTTAATGAATGCCAACAAAAGACAAGAGCATTTACACATAGATACATCATATAAAAACATCATGTATCAAAAAGGCATATGAATTAACAAGTAACACGTTAATCTTGCGAAACATCATATAAAGAAAGAAATATATCATGATAACGTCAAGATACTTAATCATATCAAATAAAAACATGTAATTAGCAAATGTATGTGTGATGCAAGTGATTCTAATAAACTAAAGAAAGAAAATTCATATCTACTACTTGTTTGATTAATATTCCTAAGGCGAGGCAAAATATCTTATTTTAATACTTACTTTAGGCAAGTATAGGAATAAAGATTTTTTAAGTTGGAGAATGAATATGACACTATTACTAGCGGTGCTCAATTAAGGCTAAACACGACGATTTTTACGGGTGATTCCACATACCCAACTTCTCTTCTGGAAGCAATTTCACCGTTAGGTCAAATTGAGTTTCTAGTGCAATAGGTTCTCCAGTAGTCATTCTCATGTTAGAAAGATAGGAATTCTAATTTTTGCCTATTGAAGTATATAAAAGATGATAGTTTACCAATACTTGGCTTAACGTGACTCAACTAAAACCATTATAACTAAGGTGATGAAGATGTCAAGTAATACACATGAATTTTAATAATGGTGTGTCAACAAACAATATGTTTCAATCTTGTGTTTAGAATTTAAGCTTATTGTATGATCTGATGGATGACATCTTTTATGTTGAGTTGAAGTGTGTACTATGAATGTGATTTGATCATCTAAGACCATGAAATGTGTTTGTGTGTGATAATGAAATATGTTGAATTAAAAGCGTTCTCAAGAAAGCTTTTTGGAATTTTATTCAACAAGAATTTAAGTAAGGTTACCAACTTCAATATGCTCTAGAGATGTGTAGTTTTAACCTTTGATGTGGACAAGGTTTAGACTAGATTATGAGCAAGGTTTGGTTATGATGCACGCTTGAAACGATATAGATACAAATAGTATCTTTCAACATGTAAGATTATCCCATGGGATAAAGTTATCATGCTTATGAAAACAAGTATGACAAGATGAAGGAGATACGTTAGTTCATAGAACTTGTAGATGTTTGTTCAAGATCATTTGGCCAATGAAGTGTAATGAAATCTCTTGTATAACACAACCGTTCATGTTGCAAGGAGAGAATGATGCATAGGATATACATTATCTTTTTAACAAGATGAAAACTAAATGCATTATTCTTAGGCATAATGTTTTCCAAAACATCATGTTTTCCTAAATGAAGATATGAACCCAAAGTTTTTGAATCGAATAGTCCTATGCTAAATATACTTGGTCACAAGATTAAATTCACTAGATGATTACAAGAGGAAATCACACGAGTTTCTTATGTATACTTGATAACGCTCAAATTGAACATGTTTTTAGTCACATTATCGTTAGTTTTGTGCATCATATTTGGTTATATTTGTGTGTATTTGTTACTAAATCGTGAAAAAGTGTATATGCAAGTAAATATAGCCAAGTACAGGAAAAGATGATAAAAAGATGAATAAATGAAGTGATTATGCACATTGGAAGATTCACGAGAGGAAAACGAGAGAGAAACCACACGAGAATTCAAGGATTTGATAATGTCAAGATTTCTATGTTCATATATCAAGAAAAGATCAAGTTCTATGAAAGGAAGTAGTGCCACAACAAAGGAACACGCACGTATCGAGAAAAGAAAAGAAAAAATAAAATGTGTGTGCATGAAGCCCCATCCGATCGGATGGTGCCTGCATCCGATTCGGATGGGGAAGTAATGATTTTACCGAGAGATCCAACCGATCGGTTGGATCCTAATACCGATCGGTTGGAGGAAGCTGAAGTTACAAAATCACATTTAATGACGAATTTAAGCCCCATAATCATGGCGGCTTATCATTTCCTGGTTATTTACTGTTGAGGGACGTTTTTGCTTGAGGAGTAAGTGTTCTTACACTTATTTAAAGAGATCCAAGGTCAGTTTACAAGTGTGACACCCAAAACTTAGTGAAGGCTTACACCAAGTCCTTGCTAAACTTATTATCATTGCTCGAAAGCTTGTAATTGCTGTGAAAACGTCCAGGGAACCTTGAGTTCAAGTCTCAAGAGTTGTGTTTGAGTGTGGAGTTGTTTACGTGTGATCATAGGCGATTGGAGGAGTGTGGTTGCTATAGTTCTTCAATTCTAGTTCTTGTAATTCCAAAACTAGGTATTTCTTGTTTGAGTTATTATGAACTACTTTTACTTTAAGATGAATGAAAGTATGGTTTGTTACTTGTGTTTGATTATAATTGTTATGGAGTGATTTTGGTTATACTTGTGTGTATGATGTGACAATTGTTGGAGTATTCTTATTTCATAGTGATGCATGAAAACATGTCTTGTTTTATGAGTTTGTTGAAATACAATCTAATCTTGCTTAATTAGTTGGTAAAAATAGTTCTAAAGATTAACAAAGGCCGAAAGGATTTTCTTTATGTTTTTATTTCAAAAAGTTAGTGCACGAATTAGTATGGACTATGGTGTGTGACAAGCACCATATTAACTCATTAAAATGGATTTGGAAACGATTTCATCACGAGAAAAGGCCGAAAGGATTCTTAGGAATTCTTAAGATAAGAAATGCTTTTCAAACAACAAAGAGTTTAATAGAATTGTCGTAATAGTTAAACAAGGCCGAAAGGAATTAACTAGGAGATTGAATTCTAGAGATGATTTCTCATGATAAAAACCATTGATTGTGAATCACTCATTTTAAGTTGTGCATCATTACAAGTTACACCCAACTTGTTAGATTACTCTATACAATTAGTCAAGGAATTACACACAAGTATATTTGTTTTTGATTGATTGGATTTTACTTGCCTTAGAACTTACACCAGATTGGATTGACAACCCTTTTTGTTAAAACTTATTTTACTAAACCCAAACAACAATTTCCTTGGGACGATCTCGACTTACCCACCTTTACTACCACGGACGAGTATACTTGCTCGTATGTGTTGATTAGAGAATTGGATAAATTGTGTTTATAAATTTTTAAAACTTGCACGACCCGCGACACATCAAGTTTTTGGCGCCGCTGCCGGGGAATTGGTTAATTTACTTGGTAGTTTATAAGTTTTGTAGTAAAGAAAAGTAAAAAAAAAAAAAAAGTTTGGTTCGGAGCCAACCGAACAGGATGGTTTCCCTTCCGATCGGTTGGTGGCTTCGGTAAAAAGTTTTTAGATTTTATTGTTTTTGTTATTTTTCAGTTTTAATGTTAGTTTAATGTTATGTTTAAAGTTAGATTAAATGTTAGTGTAATTAGATAATTAATAGGGTAATTAGAATAGTTTTTACATGCTTTTAATGTTTTATTAAACTTAGTTAATGTAGTTAATTTTAAGATTTAATAGTTAGTAGTTAAAAAGTTTTTATCTATGTGTTAGTTAATGATTAGTAGTTAATTAGTTTAATGAAATTTAATGTTAGTAATGATGTTTAGTTTTTCATTTTTATAAATTAGTTTATTCTCAATTATTAAGTTTTTATATTAAAAAGTTTTAATTTAGTTTTCAAATTAAA
This sequence comes from Artemisia tridentata subsp. tridentata, assembly GCA_021014915.2. Lineage (NCBI taxonomy): Eukaryota > Viridiplantae > Streptophyta > Magnoliopsida > Asterales > Asteraceae > Artemisia > Artemisia tridentata. The sequence goes on from CP139501.1 coordinate 92,819,963, forward strand.
AAAAAAAAAAAAAATTATAAAATTTTTGATCTAACCGAACGGATGTTGCCCGCATCCGATTCGGTTGGGTAAATTTGATTTTTAACGATTCAACCATCCGATTGGATGGAGTTCAATACCGATCGGATGGACGCCTCGGTAAAAGTTTTTGAAATTTTTAATTTTTAGTTGTTTTGATGTTTTAAGAGTTTGAAGTTGTTTGTTTGCTTGCTTTGGTTTAATATTTTAATATGTTTCGATTATAACTAACCCTCACGCTAATAGTTTGGATTTTTTTTTATTTTTGTGGTTATGTTATAGTTAGTGTTTAAGTAGAATGGAGAGTTTAAGCAATGTGTCGGAGTACTTGAGAAATTTGGAAAAGATGCTGAAAGATTCGGGTGATTCATTGGAGAGTTTGGAAAATATTTTGGAAGAAGCTAAGGTTGATTTTGAAAGGAAAGAAGAAGTTGGAGAAAATCATGTTTGTTTACCTAAGGAGAAAAGAGTTGTTGTGTTTACACGAGCACCACCTAAAGAGTTTGATGCACCGTTCATGAGGTATGCTACACCTTGTGGTGTGGAAGGTATAAAAGCTTGGGATGCTCAGCTTAATATAAAATATAGTGACAACTACATTACGGAAGATATGCTTGGTAAGCTTGGTTTTGTTCGACTTAACTATGAGGATTATGGAAGAAAGATAGTGAGAGATGTGAGTGTCAATATTCATGGTCATGTGTTCAAAGTTGATTTTGTTGTTTTGGAATATGGGAATGCTGATGAACCAGAAGTTGTGTTTGGTAGAGATTTCATGGTTAAGACTAAATGTAGGATTGATTTTACATTGGGAGAGATGATGATTGATGTTGATGATATGGTAGAAGAAACGGTAGGAAAAGGAGAGATTGTTAAAATGGGAAAAGCGAATAGAAAGAAAACACCACTTAACAAACTTACCCAACCCTCCACCCCTAAGAATGAAAGTTCTTCATCTAGTTCACCACCCAAAACACCACAAATAGTTAAACCATTAACCCAAGAGCAAAAAAGCAATTTTGGAAAATTTGGAAACGAAGTTTAAGGAGCTTATGGAGGAAAAGCCGGTTATTGATGTGTTGAACAATTACATGACTTATCATAAGAAGTTGGATGCAGTTATGATGGCAAGGGCTAGGTTAGAAGATAAGAATTTTGATGAGATTGCAAGAGAAAGAATAGTTGAGAATGGGTTGCCCAAAAAGGAGAGCGATCCAGGAAATTTTGTGTTACCGATTAAAGTGAATGGAACAGATGCGATGTATGCATTGGCTGACACGGGAGCAAGTGTGACTGTAATGCCGTATCCATTGTATAAGAGATTAGGACTTGGTAATCCTCAACCAAATCAATATAATCTTACTATGGCTGATAATTCACGAGCAAAAGCGATGGGAGAAGTAAAGAATGTTAGAGTCCAAGTAGGATATCAAGCTTTCTTGGCCGATTTTCTTGTGCTTAACATTCCGGTGGATAAGGAGTTACCATTGTTGTTAGGAAGAACGTTTTTGAGAACTTGTGGAGCTATTATAGATATGGGTAGAGGTACTATGACTATTAGTGATGGAATCTTGAAGCATACATATTATCCTAAACCTATAGGAAAGATTGTTAAGGAAGTTGAGGAAGAAGAAGAAGAGGAGAATGATGATGAAAGTGAAGATGAGCGGGTTCATGGCAATGAACACATGGATGCCGATGATTGATGATCATCGATGATTTGGTTGTGTTTGTGTTTTAAAAACAATGATGGGTTGAATAATTTCTGTTTCCACTACTTTAACTTAACTTTCTTAGGATTTTATTATTTATGGTTTGTTTTGAACTACTTTTGTTTGTTTTAGTATTTTGTTTTGTTTGTCTCGCGTATAGTTTTTGCAGTTTTTGCAGGGGAAGAATTAACGGAAGCTTAGTGTTGATCAATATTTGGAGTTAGAAGAACTCATGTGCTTACTTATGATCAAATATGCCTATGCGAATTTTTTCCCGGGTAGTATTTTTTTTTCTTTTTAACTAAATTTTTCCCATTTCCTTTCCTTTTAAGTTCATTTTATTACATTGAGGACAATGCAAAACTTAAGTGTGGGGGAGGAAAGAAAATAGGAAAAATTGGTTTAATTTTTAAATTTTTAAGTTTTTAGTAGAATTTTGGGATTTGAGTGACTAGAGTTAGGTTCTCCCTTGATGTTCTAGTTATTTTCTTTGTTATATGATTGATTCATTGGTAAAAAAATGAGGCTATTTGAATTTTTTTTGGAATTTAATCAAGTAAGGAGAGCTATTGATAACTATTGCTAGCACATGTTATAACCCACCTTAAATTGTGAGGATTTAAGCCTTTTTTGTATATAGCAATTCTTATGCTCTATATTTCGTTATGAGTGTGTCTGTGATTATGTTGATTCTAGAACTTGTATGTGTTATGCATTACGGTTAAAATTACTTTTGAGTAATAAAATATATTCAAATGATAAGAGGCAAATTAGGATTTACACCAAATGGCCAACCGTTTACAAAAATATTTTTTTTGCTAACCACATCGGTTAGTTAACCTATGTATTTGGAAACCATTTGTTAGCGTGAATATTTTACGCTAGATACCCTTGGTTACACCTTCTGAGCATATCTTTTCTTTTGATTAAATCTAGAAAAATACAAAAAGATTTTACACCTTACACCTTAGTCTTACCCGAATCAAGTTCAATTGAAGTTCAAAACTAGTTATATTTTTTGATGATTACATGTTGACCACACTTTGTATGTGTATGTGTTGTTTCAATGAAGAAGGAGGTCGCTACTCTTATTTGTATTTTTTGTAGCGTGTGCTCATCCAAAGTGTGGGGGTGAAAAAAAAAATGAATGAATAGCCAATGAGCTATGAATGTATGAATGGATGAAAATAAAATAGTCAATGAGCTATGAAGGAAGAAAGGAGTTAGTATGAGATGCGGAATAATAATAATCGAAGAAGTTTGGTGGAGTGATCATTTGAGGTATAAAGAGTTGGGAATGGAATTTGGACTTGATTCTTATTTGTTTTTATTTTTATTTTTTTTAGAAACCAATCACAAATAATTTCCATGTCTTATCCTTACCTTTACCAATTACTTGATTCGTAGTTAGCTTTCGATCATCCGGATTTAGTGATGGCTTTGTTTAGATATGTAGTGCATGGATGTTCTAGTGACCATCCGGGTTTTTGAATAGTTGAAAAACGTTGCTAGCGAGCTAGTGCGTGTTTTGGTGATCATCCGTTATGCAAATAATGTTGTTAGCGAACCAAGGTACAATCTAGTGACCATCCGTTGCTTAGCTAGTCAATAATTCGTTGTTAGCGAGCTATTATATTCTTGTATGAAGTATTTGTACAATGGCTAGGTAACCGTAACGCTTAACCTTAAATCCGAATAAAAGACCTCTTTGATGTTTTATTTTGTTGTTTTGATACTCGTACAAGCTTATGGTAAGAAACGTGAATCATGTCTGAGCAATTGAGTGATGTACCATTAAATTTACCCTTGAGTGTTGAGTGAATCTAAAAGTCCTTTGTGAGGTGCTTAGTTATGTTATCAAGCTCAAATTAACTTGTTTATGTTTCAAGAATTTTTCGCAGTTAAAATAAAAATAACAATTGTTCCATTGGGATGGTTGTTGGATTTTTAGAATCATAATGAAGATGCCATTGATATCAGATTTTTCTAAAAGCTAGACTTGCTCGAGGGCGAGCAAAACTCAAGTGTGGGGGAATATGATAACGCTCAAATTGAACATGTTTTTAGTCACATTATCGTTAGTTTTGTGCATCATATTTGGTTATATTTGTGTGTATTTGTTACTAAATCGTGAAAAATGTATATGCAAGTAAATATAGCCAAGTACAGGAAAAGATGATAAAAAGATGAAGAAATGAAGTGATTATGCACATTGGAAGATTCACGAGAGGAAAACGAGAGAGAAACCACACGAGAATTCAAGGATTTGATAAATGTCAAAATTTCTATGTTCATATATCAAGAAAAGATCAAGTTCTATGAAAGGAAGTAGTGCCACAACCAAGGAACACGCACGTATCGAGAAAAGAAAAGAAAAATAAAATGTGTGTGTACATGTTGTGGTTGTATATATTGTGCGTGATGATCATTTCTATTGTAAGTTCTCATTGTTGTTATCTTTTGTGATTATGAAGAGTCATGCCGCCCAAAAGAGCTACTACATCTATGATACCCGCTGATATCAGGAAGCTTGTTGCCGACAGTATTGAGGCAGCACTAGTAGCCGAAAGAGCAGCCGTAGCTGCTGCTGCTGAAGCCGCTTCTAGGGCAGAAACGGAAGAAGCTGGAGGACGAGATACTAATGGTCGTAAATGTACTTACAAAGACTTCAAGAGTGGTGATCCTGTAAAATTCAAGGGTACTGAAGGAGCCACTGCCATGATCCGATGGTTTGAAAAGACAGAATCTGTATTCCTGCTATGCAACTGTCCCGAGGACAGCAAGGTAAAGTTTGCAACCAGTACACTCATTGACGAAGCTATGTCGTGGTGGAATTCTTATGCCCAACCGATTGGTATGGAAAATGCTCACAAGCTCTCATGGGATGAATTCAAGAAATTACTGTCTAAGAAGTTTGTCCACGCACTGAGGTGAAAAAGTTTGAAACATAATTTTTATGAGTTAGTGACTAAGGGAACGTGAGGTCAAACAGTTGATGCAGAGCAGAATTCCTATCATGAAAGTTCGCTGGAATTCTCGTAGAGGTCCCGATTTACTTGGGAGCGGGAAGACCAGATGCGTCTCAAGTACCCACATCTTTTCACCGAGTCCACTCCAGAGACCAACACCAACTGAATTCAGGGACTGAATTTCTTTTTGGGTGGGCGACTGTGACAACCCGTAATTTCAGATCATTTTCCAAACCTCGACAAGTTACTATTCATCATTTACACCAATCACTATTCATTGTTTTTGAAGTCAGTTTGAGACTTTGAGAAGTTTTCAAAAAATTTACTATTAACGAAACACTATTCATTCCCGGAGGGAAATCACTATTCACGGTTATCATTCATCATTACGTAAACTAGGTTTACGGGTATTCAAATACGCGTAACCATTATGGTTTAGCTGCGTATTTATGCATCATCAGTAAGGACACTTCATATAGACTAGAGTAGTCTACATATTATCAGTAACATCATCATCATATTAGGTCATGCACAGGTTTGTGTGATTTTCATTAACGTATGTTTAATTATTTACTAAACGTTACCACTTAGTCATTACTACTAACATTATACCCGACACTCCCGACAATGATCATAATACATTTTCAAACTCATTATAATGATATAGAAATTTCATTATTTATTTACCCGGTGTTTTTAAATCGTTTGCTATATTTCTCGTTAAAAGCTTATAACACCGTCGGTTTGCGAAATTTCAACCCGATAATTATTCTAACACCCGATTCTTGCAAGGAATATGATTTTACAATTTTTACAACTTCGTCATATTTTATTTTATCTCGTCAATATTTATTTCTAGTTAACTCGGTACACGATAACACCTAATGTATACACAAAACAACTAATACTTAAAATGGGGAGACAAGTTCTTTAATTAGCCACTTCTCTTCTTTCTTTTCTTCCATGTGCCGCCCCCCCTAGCCCCCTAATTCTTCCACTTCACTTGATTGCTAAGGTCATTTCAATTAATGTTTGTAACTTATATATCTTTGATTTAATTTCACAAACACATACACTTCCACTAATAACTAGCTAAAATATCAAAATTTCTCTCTTCCTTTTCCTCTCATATGTTCGGCCAACATCAAGAACACAAGCAAGAACCGTAAATTTTTCAAGAACAAGTGATAATCTAGTCTCATTTATACTCCTAGTTAGGATTTTGAAATAAAAATCCCTAGGTTACTTACATATTTCTCTCCAAACCACCTCAAATCATCAAGTAAGTTACAAGTAAACTTTTCAATCTTTTCATACTCTCATTTGATATATTTTGTTATGCTATCAACTAATCATGCAAGTATATACATGTTAATCATACCTCTTGATACCCATTTTCACTATAAACATAGATCTATGGAATTTTAGTTGTATCCTCATGAAATCCACCATTTTTGGAGATGTTTAGGACCCCATGACACCCTAAGAAGGTGTATGGTAGGATTAGATTAGTTGTGGTGTTGATTGATTGTGTTTTGAACAAGCCTTGAACCATAAAAGCGATTATTTCAAACAATAGAAAATGGTCTGTCCAAAAACGTGAAATCTGGAAAACTCACTAGACATTGAATTATTTTGGCATTCATATTTAGAAAATACTTTCAAAAACGAAACCGTGGCCGCTTGAATGAGTAAAAACCGACTTACGACGAGAAAGTTATGATTTTTCTAAGTTTGGCGACGAAAAACTAATTTCTGAAAATATTGCGTGCTGTTTACCGAGATTCAACGGACTAAACGAGGTGTTAGACGTGATCTAGACGACCCAACCTACTGAAAGTATGTTAGTTCATGTTAATACGAAGCCGTGGATATAAAGAACGTAGAAAAAGAGCTCATAACGACAAAGATATACGCGTTTGAAACCCGACAACTTCAATATATATTTTCAGCTTTCTAATAAGGAAAATATTACTAAGATAAAAACAGTTTTTGCAATACTCTATATTGAGAGCCGTATTTCTTATCAATCGAGACCCGTATGATCAAAAGTTAAATGACATGTCTTCAAGACATCGTTACAAAGTTTTCAAAGACACAGAGCCTATTCACTAACCCTTAACGAGCATACTTTTATGGCTAGTTTTGCGAGGCCATTTGGTCACATATTTTCAAGTTATGAAAAATGATTATTTTTACGACGGAAACACTATATTCACCGATAAATTATCAAACGACGATCGTGGGTTATCGTTGCAACACATTTACACGAAAAGAATTTATTAAATTAACGAGACGTCAAAAATATATTTTTCGACGATAAACATTATTTTCAAAAGTCTCGAGTGGTATCGATAACATACGTATTTGCATGTGTTGCGTAAATTCATTGCTTACATTAGATACATCATTCATAATAGGTTGCGGTTAGAGACAGAGCCACATTTCATCATATCCACTATTGTCATTATGCTATCGCATCAGGTGAGTTTTCATAGCCCCATTTTCAATTGATTACTTGATTTCTAAACTCTCGGGGGAGAATACATTGCACCATTTTTACATACGGACCAAAGTATCAAAATCCAGTTACATTGCTTATGTTACATCATTGCCCAAATTAAAGTCCCCTTTATTATCATGAACCGTTAATTATGGAAGTAAGCGAGAGTGAGTGAATAGATCTATTGAGGGTGACGCCTCCGTTCGGGTTGGTAGCTCTAACTGGTCATACGAACGCATTTCATTTTGATCATATTAGAGTGTCTGGCAAAGCACTCGGTTTGGGGCATTGCATTCAGTCTAGCTTCGGGGTCATGAGCTTAAGAGCTAATGTATTATTTTTGTGGCATTTATGTCATACACCTCATACTTTTGGTTACCGTAGGAACTATTCATTTACATAAACCTATGATCTCACCAACATTTTTGTTGACCATTTTTAGCAAAGTATTTTCAGGTAATTAAGGTATGCGCATCATGGCCTGCATATGGTCCTATTTTGGAGTCGCGGTGACGACGCGTCTCACTTATCCTTTATGCACTTATTATCGTTTGATTTGTATTAACTTATTTCCGCAACGTGAAAAATCTTTTGGGGCCTAACTTTTGTAACTCTGAATGTTTTTAATTAATCAAACGATGTATTTTCAAAACGACACTTTAGGTCATTCAATATAACTGTAACTGTGGTGCTTTGGTCAGTCACGCCCTCAAGTGTTCCATTCCGCTGCAAGTCACCAAATTTGGGGGTGTGACATATTTCGGACGAAATACTTAAGTTGTCAATTCTACTTTGAGATTATAAAGCTTAGGTTGCACTCTAGGATAGCAAGACTTGATAATACATCTTTAACATAAGTGTGAGTTATGACTCGCTGTAAATCGTTTTGGAGGATGACACATTATTTTCATGTTAACCAAGTGTGGCAACATATGTAGATACAAGACAATGTCTATAGTCATAAGTTGGACTTGTGACCGATGTCGTTGTACCGATCAAAAATAAACCTAATTATCTTATGCTAGATAGGGCAAGCGGGTATCGTATCCACAATGAGTATGTGGTTTTAATTTAAGTTTTGGGGTGATCACTGATCAATAAAAGTTTTGGTTTTGGAAACTTAATAACTAAATACTAATTAAGCTAAGTTCTATGAACTAAATAATTGATTGATTGGTTTGTTTAATACTTAATAATAAAATTACTAATTAACTAAAAAGTAAATAATACTAAAAAGTAAATAAACAAATAAAAACTAAATAAACAAATAAAAGCGAGAGTTTGTAAACAATTGGGTAGAAAAGCAATCCCCCCCCCCCCCGACTCCGGATATATTGATATGACTAAGTTACGGATTATTATTAATGTTTGAATTCAAACCATATAGACATAGTTTGCATTAATTGAAAAGGAAAATTTTGGGCACAAGTTATATTCACCACACGAATCGTCTTAATCCCTAAACTAATTGGACTCGGCACAACTCGTTGATTAGCAATAACATGTCTTACAATAATCCTATCAATTAATTTAATAATTAATCAAATGAACAATTATGGGTATAAATTATGTTTATCATACGACCGTCTTAACCCCTATACTAATTAGGCTCGACATGAATCGTTGACTCGCAATAATATGTCTTGCAATGATTCAATTAAATAATAATATTAAAACATTAAAATTAAACAAATGATATGCATTAAAATCATATGAGTTAATGTCTGAGAAACACAAATTAAAACCCATAACCATGATCAACCAAATTCTTTACCGGAGAGATTACAAAAACTAGCTGAACATTACCATCGTAGACAGCTTATGATTCATATCTGTTTTGCCTAGCACATTAATACGTAATATATTTAGGCCAAATGAATTAATTCCTCTATGTCTTGTGCACATTCACCGAGGAAGAAAACTAATTTATGTGTTGGCTGGATTCAAAAGTGATGTAGCTTTCTGGTCTCCCAAAACTAATAAAGGCGGCTGATATTCTATGAATGGGGCTGTGTGTTTCTTTGTATCGAATAGGGTAACTCGGTGAATATTTTTATCTCTCATTTATAACAAAATTTGTCCCTTGTGTTTCTCTAATCCCAGAAGACTAAGCAAACAGGCCCCAAAGCCCAACATGGGTCCAATTTTCTAGTACTTGGGATTATATTCCAATAGATGTATTATTATTTCACGAACAGCAGCTCCCATAGAATTAATCACCTTTTATCTTCAGATTTACATGCTTTTTATCATTTAAATTTGTAGCATTCTCTATTCTCTTTTCGTGGTCTTTTGAATCAACTAAAACGGAGCTTGGACGAAGAAATTATAACCAAAACAGTGCGACAATGTCCAAATCTCTCAAGTCTTTATTTCAAGCTTGTAATATCGCAACTTTAGATCCTTTGTGTGCATAGCCTACATAATCACAACACACCCTCAAACTACATGTATAACAACGAATAACAATGCAACAATGCGTAATTAACATGCTTGAGGTGTATGTAAAATACACGATCAACCTCCCCAACTTAACCCTTACTGTCCCGATGGATAGAAATCTACTATATCTTAGCATGTTAATTACATAGTTTTTAATATACCAATGAAATTTCATCAAAAAGATTAAAGTTCAACTGGTACACTAATAACCATCCTGTATGACAAATAATCCAAAATGATTACCAATATTTTTGTCCTTCTTAAAGACTTAACATAACTGCTCCCATTGGTTCTGTTTACTTTATGTTTCATATAATTAACCATGTGCCAACATACTTAGTACACCCCTATAATCAATCTAAATATAAATCCAAAACAAGAGGTGAGAATACCTTACACCTTTTATAAACTGGAGTTTATCATAGGAGCAAACTTTTTAAGAGCATATAAGCCATCATATTCCTTATATATTTCAATTTTGATCAATTTTTCACATGAATTTTACTTCATATTTCAAGCATTTTTGCTCATAACATACATAAGCTCCTTTTTTAGACACCCGGAACCATTTCTTATACATGTCATCCCAAATGCTTAATACACTCCTTTTAAGGTTGATATAAAGACCAGTCATTCAGATGTATGAATATATATCCTATAGGTGTATACTAAGACACATCGGCACACGAGAACCGGTTAATTAGTCCATTTTAATTAAATAGGAACAGTTATGCTTCGTGCCTATGTTATATCATATGATGGAGTTATCTACCACATAGTTAATTATTAATGCACTAACTTAAACCAACTTCTAATTTCATTAACAACAATACAAGGATTGGGTTAGTTCACATAAAATTGCCTCAGTAAGTCAATGCTATTCATCATAAGAATTGGTGTTCTGACCATGCTAACAACTAAAATATCACCTTGCGCGGGTGACGAATCAGATAGGCAGCCAGCATATGACTACCACCAATAATTATGACAGTTCTCAACTTTTTTCTATGGCCACGTGCGCGGTGACAAGCGATAATATCAATTTAAGTGTCCTAACCCAACTATTACATTATTATATTTCATATTATATTATTTTAACTTTATTCCCGTTCTAAGCAAAAGTAAGTAGGGAAATTCAATCGGGTACGTTACGAATATAAATATTCAGATGAAGGCTCGGTCACCCCGAGTATCTAATTAGCATTTATATAGCTCGTAGGCTTATATATATTCGTTTAGTAGTATTAGTAATATTAGTATTATCTTAGTCGTATTTATATTTGTGGAGTGGGTCGGGGCTTTCCCCAATGTCAGCTCATCCACAGCCCACTAGGGGCACCAATTGTAGTAGTATATAAGCCCTTCCCCACTTGGGAAGGGTTGGAACTCTTGTCACTTTTAACACACACGTTAATCTAATATACAAGTTTTCCCAACTCTCTCCTCTTAGTTCATCTCATCTCTCTAACCATGGATCTAATCTTCCATGAACCAAGACCAACCGAATCATCCACACAATCAAGAAGGTTATTTCCTACAATTGGTATCAAGAGCCATGGCTAGGTCCGGTTGATTGTGTATCGATCTTTTTTTTTTGTGTTGGTCGTACCATTTTCTCTCAAACTGTTTTGCTCATGTTTTAATCTCTTTTTCTTTGTTCGAATCACAACTTTCAAATCTGGTGGGCCTGCCTTGACTGTGTTTCTTATTAAATGTCATAGATCTATGTTTATCCATATTGTGAGTTTGGATGTTACAGCCTATTTATCTATATCGTGTATTTCTTATTAAAAGTATGGCCTTTGCGATCTTGGTGTGTTTCAAGCCCATACGTGTGGTCTTGTTTCTCTTTTATTTTGGTTAAAACTGCTTGGCAGTTTGGTTTGGGATGGTCTATTTGCTTTGGTCCAATGATTATTCATCAAAAGTGCCCAACTGTTTCATGACTCATTTGAGACTACTTTATTACAACTGTTTCGCGGTCTTATTTTTTGGTAACAGTTTGTATGAAGAAATATGGGAATGATGTTCTTGGTTGCTGCTGGTGTTAAATGGATGTTCTTGTATGCGGTTTGTGTATATTTTTTGGATAGTAGCCAAAAAGGGAAAAGGACAAAACTGGTGATAGTGACATACAGTCTTGCACAGATGCGGTTTGTGGTCTTACAAGTATGCGGTTTGTGTCGATAATATTGGTTTTATCGTTCATGCTGTTTGTCTATTTATCATGAACGCGGTTTGTCTGTGTGATTATGGATGCTGTTTGTATGTATGATCATGAACGCGGTTTGTCTGTATAATCACGAATGCGGTTTGTCTGATTGATCATGAACGCGGCTTGTGTGTTGTGCACAGACGCGGCTTGTGTGTTTTGCACAGACGCGGCTTGTGTGTTTGCACAGACGCGGCTTGTGTGTTTTGCACAGACGCGGCTTGTGTGTTTTGCACAGATGCGGCTTGTGTGTATTGCATACATGTGACTTGTATGGGTTGATAAAGGTGAAACAAAATAGAAGGAGATGAAGCAGTGAAGAAGACACCATGACCACTAAACAATAATAACAGGGATTTTTATCGACCTCAGTTTGTAACCATTATCAATCAATCACTGCCAACACAATCCACAAACAATCACAATCTACTTCAACTCTAACCTAATCACATCTCCTCATATTACAACCTCATGCCACACCTTCAACATGACTTTAATCGAAAGGTTCTAATGATCTCAGATTTTATCGTGGTTAGTCAGATTAACCATCAAAACTAATCAAGGTCTTTCACACGAAACTAAATCATCACTGATCCTGTCGACATTAAAGTGGCTTTATATGTCCGAATAGTCACAAGAAAGATTGAAACAAGATTGTTTCATCTTTTATTTTCTTTCGGCTCACTAAACTAAAACAAGACTGAAAATTAAAGTTAATTAATGAAGATCTTAGATTTGTTCTCATTGGTGGACGGATCTTTAAAGATCAAATGTGTGAGAACATAATCCATCATCGATCCGTGAGAAGCAAGGCCTCTTTAGTAATATCCGAAAATAAAGAATGATTGATAACAAATCTGTTATAATCATTCTTTGGATCGTTCATACAAAACTAAAGGGAAGAAACGTAAAACCTACCTGAGTAAAGATCATAATACCATTGTTGTGTTTGATTCGGATTAAAGAGGCTTCAGTGGAGATTAAGGTTTGGTTGACTATTGTTTTGCTGCGTTTGGGAGTTGAGAGTTTGGTGAGAGCAGATTAGAAAAGAGGGGGGCGTATTTTTTTTGGTATGAGATTAGGGTTAAGTTGGTGTGTTGTGGCGTATAAATACCCAAATGATTAGGGTAAGAGGCTGGTATATATCTCTTAAGATTAGTGTTAAATATGGATTTGGGCTTCAAAGCATTTAACCAGGGTATTGCCTAATTCATTGGGCCGTTTGATTGTGGACTTAGACTAAGTGAGTATGGTGGGCCATGGAATGTTAACACAAGGACGTTATTTGTTGACGTTATTCTACATTCTATGATTCTAAAATGTGATGATTTGAATGCATTTCATGGTGGGCCATGAAACGTTATTTGTTGACGATTATTTGTTAACACAAGGACGGCATGCATTTTGGCATGCACTTCGTATTTAGTCAAAGTGATCATGAGTTGTGAATTCGCCAGTTGTGAATTTGCCATAAGGACGGTGGTTTTAATTTTTTGTGGTATAACCTTAATTGACGAAAATACTGGTCATCCATTGTTGACATAATTCATGACATAATGATTGGTATTGTTTGGTGTTACAAACTCACGAGGATACACACGTCACCGCCAGTATTTGGGTATACGAATGTCTTCGTGATTACAGAGTTGCGGATTTGTCAGCATTATTCTATTAGTGCCTACGACTTGAGTGAGCCTGCAATTTGATCTTTGCAAGTTGAGTTATAGCTGACAAATAACAATTTGTTTAATTGCAATTTGTCGAGTTGCATTTTGACTTGTTGCGACTTCACTGATTGTGAGTTGACCAGTTGCGATTTAACGTTGTGAGTTGACACTTGCGATTTGACAAATTGTGATTTGGTTGATCGCAATCGGACTTGTTGCAAATTGACAATCTATGACTTGACTTGTTGCGATCTGATCAAGTTGTGATTTGACTCCTGTGACTTAAATTTCTAAAATCAGTATTGCACTTCTCTCTTGGTTGTTCTTGTTGATTTCACGGTTTCTCTTGTAGATTTTAGAAAATCCCGCGAAAGATTCGATTTCTCGGTTTAAATCTCAAGAGTAGTAAAATCTCGTCTAATCAATTTTGGACAAGTAGGCGGGACATGGATTTAATCAAAATAAAACTCATGGGGTTTGACTATTTTTTTTGGATAAGTTTGTGTTACGAGATCGGCAGGAATTGGGAAATTATGGTAACTTGGTTGGTTTGGTAATTCACAGGTTGGTGTACTTAGTGTCTCAAACATCTCGGGGTGGATGGATGCACGATGTTTGATGACCCTTGCTCGAGCATATTTAGGGTGATTAGACTTGGATGTTCAAGAAGTGGATATATACAATAAAGGATGGAAGGTTGGGTATATATCACTACCTATATTTAAAGGAGTTACGTTGTTGTGCTCAATATAGGTTCTACATCACAAATTAAGTGCAAGTATAAGTCGCGAACTTGTCCTTTATCAAGCTTCATCAAGTGATTGTTGCTTCTCAAGCTTCTAATAGGACTGTAGCACAAGATCTTCTCAAGAGGTAGTCAGGCTTAAAGACAAGAGGTGATTTGTTTGGAGACATGTTTTAACCTTTTACTCACTTTAAAGTCATATGCATTTCATCAAGCGGCTTTGGCATATTATGAGCTTCAATGAATTGTTAATCTACTAAACCATTGATGAGGAGGAAAGCAAGGGGTTACTACAAGAGAGTCTTAATCACCATCTTCGTTGCAATAGTTTCATTTGTCTCTTTCCATGTTTTGTGCCTGTCAAAATTCACGATCATCACAGACTCTTAACTTTGGAAAAAAGGTCATTTCATGCCCTTTTTGAGGGGGAGAATTAGGCGTGCAGTTTAGTCTCCAGCGGTTCGAATCTTAGCAGTTCCGGTTTCAGCGGGTCAGATCGTAGCGATTCAGGATACAGTGGTTCAGTCTACAGCAGTTTGATACTTACTGTTGTGCAGTTTGTTCTTGAATTTATTTCTCAGATAAATCTCAAGAACTGTAAAATCCTGTACACAGTACGACAACTATTCCACATCCAAGTAGCTGGGTCAGACAGCTTTGTTTGATAGGACTGACTATGAGTCATGAGCACTACTAAGAACTAGCGCATGTTTCTTCTCTTTTTGGTTAGTCAACAGCACAAGATGATCACGAAGTTAATAAGGTATTCTTTATTTGTGATTGAAGTGGAATTTCACGAAGGCGTCTACTTATTTTATCTTGAAGTCGGGGTTGGTTGGATGCATGACCTTCAATGATAACTTGCTCGTGCTTGAAATTTAAGTTGAAGACTTGGGTTATCTAGTTACCAGTTGTCGGGGTAACTATCACTTAAGAGTTATTGGAGTACTCAGTGTCACATGTCAATGACGATGTCGATAATCGCAAGAGGTGTTAATGTCTCATACTTTGGTTGGGTATTGAGCACTTAGAGATTTGCTTGGAGCATTAATTCTCTACACCGTTCTTCCAACATTAGTGCAAGCTTAAGTAACAAATTTGGGGACTTCCACTTCAGTTTTCAGTATTGGTATATCGGGTCTCCTTCATCAAGTGGTCACTAATCTGTGTACGAGGTTGGTTAGTTGGACAAAGGTGTAAAAAGTTGTGATGTGATCTGTAATTCTCACGAGATATTCTTAACCCAAACTAATGTTCACCATAATCTAATCAGTCACGCCACATTCAATCTGTTACTGCCTCACGGTTTCTTCTTGGTTTTGTAAAATCCCGCGAAAGAACTTATTTCTCGGTTTAAACCATAGATTTGTAAAATCCCGTGATGATGGGCTTTGCACTCTTGACCATGATCGGGTTAAAACCATTGTCAAAGTTCAGCTTAAACATCATAAAGGGCTAGATTGGGGCATTTAACTACAAGATGTGACTACGGAGTTAAGTCATTATTATTTATTTGAGGCTGAAGTGAAATTTCATGGGTGCGTGTACTTAGTATCTGAAGATATCGGGGAGGTTGGATGAAGATTCTTCGAGATCCTTGTTCGAGCTTTCAACATTTAAAATGACGAGGACTTGGATATCTAGTTATTTTTCCTTTTGCAAAATAACTATCACTTTAAGGAGTCACGTTGTAGTGCTCAGTGTCACACGAAGTTGTGGATATCCAAGAGGTGATGTACGTCTTATACTTGATGGTTGGTTGGTTGAAGAGTATAGAGTACTTAGGGATTCGATGTTGCACGAAGTCTCTACACCGCTCTTTGTCACGCATTAGTACAAGTTTAAGTCACAAGTTCGGGTTATATTACTTCAGTATCAAGTTCATCATATTGGGTTTTTCTCCATCAGTGGTCACGACATCAAGCGACAGAATGATAATGGGGTTGGTAACGAGTTAGATGAGAGAAGAAGTAAAGAGAGAGATATGACGTCTGTACACTTCAGTGCAGGCCTCGTTCTTCATCAGATGACGTCTGTACACTTCAGTGCAGGCCTCGTTCTTCATCATTATGACGTCTGTACAAGTCAGTGCAGGCCTCGCTCTTCATCATAATGACGTCTGTACACATCAGTGCAGGCCTCGTTCTTCAGAGAAAAGAAAAGTGTACGCTTGAGTGCACTTTATCTTCAAAAGAAGAGGAATCTTCTTAGTTATGGCCATTCTCATCAACAAGTTTCATGCTCTTTCCGTGCTTATTCAGTCTTCAAGTGGATCGGCGCATATTGGAGTATATTTTTATTCACATATTCAACCAAAAATTGCAGTTGACAGGCATATGCAATTTTTGAGGAGGGGAAAGGGTGAATAAACAACATGTCAGTCTTCAAGAACCGTCAAGCGGAGCTACTTACAGTTGATGGTATTCATATTCACTAGTTCAATCATCAAAAATTGCAGTTGGCAAACATATGCAATTTTTGAGGGGGGGAAAGGGTGAATATTAATCTACATGTTTGTTGATGATTGAGAATTGGTCATACGACTCCGGAATACGTAAGTTCAGGAGTCGTGCAAACCATGGTTCTCCAACACTACTTCTTCCTCCGTCTATCAAGGTGTTGAAGAACATGGTCGTGGAATGCTAATCGACATCGTCTCACGGGCTGGTACAATCAGTAACAAAGGGTTTCTAGTCAATGCTTCATGTATACGTCATTAGGCTACATGTACACATCATGATGATGATTCCGATTAATCGTAACCATCATGGGGGAGAGAAATGTGTACACCAAGGATGCACAACAGGTTCACGTGATCGGGCTTAATCATTTATTCCGGTGTTGATAACCGCAGAGATGATCAGTGGTTCAACTTGTTACCTTGGTATTTACGTTTCACTGTTACGTCATGGGCTGATTAATCGTAACCATCAGGGGAGAGAGAATGTGTACATCAAGGACGCACAACAGGTTCACGTGATCAGGGCTTAATATCCAAGGATGGATACATACTATAGATGATCAGTGGTTCAACTTGTTACTTTGGTGTTATACTCAAGACTGAAGAAGGTCGAGTCGTCAGTCTACTCTTCATTCTCTGTTGGGTGTTATCATCTCATGTGTATGCTGCGGGCTGATGGGTTATATGTAAGGTTACTGGAAGGCATTTGGTGAGATGAAGATGATTGGTATTCCGTTCCTCCACAT
The DNA here is from genome assembly GCA_021014915.2 of Artemisia tridentata subsp. tridentata. NCBI lineage: Eukaryota > Viridiplantae > Streptophyta > Magnoliopsida > Asterales > Asteraceae > Artemisia > Artemisia tridentata. Next base: position 92,837,438 of record CP139501.1, read on the forward strand.
TGGGCAATCTTGAAGAAGGTCGAGTCTATAGTCTTCTCTACATTCAAAAATGTTGGGTCCTTTTTCTTACAACTTGATATTTAACTTAATCCCATGATAGTTCTTGTTTGATGAGTTGTGGAGTTAAGTTAGGTTCAAGTTGTTCTGTAGTTTAAGGTTAGGTCCAACTTGATTTTAACCTAATCTCATGACAGTTCTTGTTTGATGAGTTGTGAGGTTAAGCTGAAATCAAGTTGTTACTGGGCTTAAATTTGTGGTTTAGCTTAACCTCATGACAGTTCTTGTTTGATGAGTTGTGGGGTTAAGCTAGATTTCAGTTGAGGCTCAACTTAAACTACCGAAAAGATGCCTAAGGTTTTTGACGGCGTCACTCTAGGACGGGAGTGTTAGAAGATTAAAGACGGCATGCATTTGGTTATCAAAAGACTTCTTCATATTTCGGGCGTTCATCCAAAGTCTTCTTCCTATTATGGGTGTTCATCAGAAAGGTTGTCAGATTGGGGGAGAGCACTAATTCGGGAGAGTGAAAAGCCAGAATCAATCCCTGATTGAAAGTGCTCACATTGCTCTTCAACAAGTCAAGTGATGAATACGGTGAAGATTTAGAATGCTGAGGAGTAATGGTTTCTGGTTCGTATCCTTGTACATATATACTTATTCATATTTTATACCATCTTGTAAATAGATATATAGAAATCCTGCATTTGTAAATAGAGAATCTTAAATCCAGAAAAACCATAAAAATTGAAAAATAGAAAATACCAAAAATAGTTTCACCTAGGCATGTCTTCTGTTTATCGATAACATTTACGGACTTAGAAATGTCATTCAATAATGGCACGGGTCTTTAAATGAAGCTCGAGCAGAAGTTAAAATGGATTCTTAAAACATGTCTAAATGGCTTGCTATTACTTTAGATAGCAACCCGCGCTTCATATTGGGGAAAGCACGTCGCCAAAAAGACGGTTGTTCCTCCAACTGGGTGATGTTCACCTGGGCATGGATTACTTCATATCCATGTTTCCTGATTTGATGTACGTTTCAGTGCATCATTTCTTGTAAAAGAAGAGAAATCTTCTTAGTATAACAAATAGTTTTCATTCTATGATTCTTCTGAAAATTATTTGTGAGACACTTGGTGAATATGTGTTGTATGAAATTTGTTTATACTTGGATTATGCATAAAATTTGTCACTCAATCAACGACTACAAAACCTCATGACAGTTCTTGTTTGATGAGTTGTGGGGTTAAGCTTGATTTTAGTTGAGGCTCAACTAGAATACGGGTCATTGATTGAGGGGGAGAGTGAATTCAAATTTTATATCATCAAACGGGTTTCTTGATTAATTCATGACTCTTAGAAAAGGTTTTGCAGTTAATGGGGTATTAGTTGAAGAGGAAATTGCTTAAATATATCAAATGACCAAGTGTGTTAGTTGCTAGAAAGTTTAGGACATTATGTGCAGCTTGCTTATAGTATCCTAGCTTCATATAACTAGAAGGTTCATTTGTATCTCTTTGGAATCCTCGTTTAATCCCCTAGATACATTAAAACTCAAAATCTGAAAGAAGTTAGAAAACCCGATGTGTTTGATGTTCTTGAATGCTCCACTGACATTTGTATGAACTAAGTGAATGAGTTTCAAATGTTGTTTGTCTCTGCTGCTTAATGGTTGTTGATATTGTGCATATGTTCTCAGGATTCGCTTAGGTAGATTGCTATTATGTTAGAATCATGTTCCTAAGATCCTGATTTAAATATTGAAATCTGTGTGAATTGCCATGTTCATGATTGCTAATTGCTCTTCATGCTAGATAGTGGTTTGACGTAGTTCCTGATTGGGGTTTGATTATAAGATGAACTTGGTATTATAATGTGGCAAGCTGCTGAAGGGTAGCTATTTAGGAATAGTGTATCTGTATGTATGTATATCTGTGTTGATATTCTTATGCAGATTCCATAGCCAAAATGAATGTACCAGTTCCCATTCTAACCATTTGATCAGACGATCAAACTCTATTGATTGGCTCGAAATTCACCTCAACAACAACTTCGGCAACAACAACAACAACAACACTTTCACCATCGCCACCACCATTCATCTATGTTGGTCTCGCCAAGTGGGGATCAACGACATTTGCGAAAGATTTGTTGGTGGATGGATAATTGATGTTGACTACTAACTCAGAAAAGCGGGTGATTACATCATCTGCGCAAAAAAGGTCAATATCATTTGTGTCATAATTGTCGAATTGTGCATAATAAGCAGTGAATCTCCCTCTTAGTTTAAGGGGGAGCATAGTATGTTCCATTATCAGAATATATTAAATCGGACACATTTTCTCCCACATTTTTCCAACTTATTTAAATCAATTGGGATCACAAATCTCAAATGGTTTGAAATTTTTGATCGGGGGAGAGAATGTGATTTAAATATGAAATCTGATAAAATGTGATGATTTGAACATATATGCAAGCTCTCCCGTATGTGTTAAACCATTTTATATATCAATGCACATATTGAGGGGGAGCAAAATGTTTTGGATGTGAAAGTAAGCTCTCTAGTAAGTGCTAAACTCTTTTGTATACCAATGCACTTATTGAGGGGGAGCAAAGGATTTGGCATGAATCTTATGTGAGCAAGGCTCAGACTTCACCAATGAATTGACGATAGCTAAAGTCAGTAGTCGAAAGGACATGTCCTGGACGGGTAATAATTTCAAGCCAGTTTATCTGGTGATGTAAGCGTGTCTCGCAAAGGACGTGTCTGAGTAGATTGTACCGATTTCGAGCGACTTTCCTTGAATGTGATCTGGACGGGTAATAATTTCAAGCTAGTTTACTAGTAATGTAAGCGTGTCTCGCGATGATCATGTTCTTGGAAAATCAATCAATTCAAAAAGTGCGAGCTCTACCTAACATGTGCAAATTTATAAAACAATCAACCGAGCACATGTTGAGGGGGAGCATTTGAAAAATATAAAACTCTCAAGTGTTTGCAAAAATGTGTTTCAAAATCATGAACACTTTGAGAGATTTTTCAAAGATTTGTTTTGGCAATCGTGGATGAATACCAGAGACCGACCATTTTAATTAATGCATGGAGTTATAAGGATGGTTAGGTTAGGCTCAAGTTCCCACGATCCCGCCAGAGCCGGAGGGATCTACCCAGGGACAATCCACTAGTTAGTGTAGAAGTCCTTAGGTATGATTAAAAAAAGGAGAAAAGTGAATTAGGGGAGAGTGCCGACTGAGATGGAGCTAGTACTGGAACAAACCCAACAAGGTTCTAGTAATGAAGTCTCGGTAAGCACTGAAGGGGTTGAAGAATTAAAAAGAAACGAAGTGAGAAAGGGTGAAAAGAAATAGCCCTCCTTACAACTTAGGCAGAAACCGGGTCAATACATATGCTGTCAGAATCACATAGTTGATTGCTGGCATTGAAGACAAAGTATCATGGACCCAGTGATACGCTGCACAACCCTCCCTAGCCACTCAAGGTCCCTCAAAGGATTCTTGTTTCAATTGTCACGGAGTTCAATACATTTCTATCGTCTCTCTCACTCCGAGTTAGATGATATTGAAAAGGTGGCAGTTCTCTCCAGCCTCCGCTGACTAAATCAAAACGCACTATCGAGTCTAGAGCCACGAGATGCATAATAAGATCTCATAGGAACACGGATTATTTCTACACTGGTTGTTCATCATTAAGGACACCAGTTGTAAACTTATGAGTCCTACGCAGATCTTAGCAATCTGCCAGAACATTCATGAGAGACTTTACAAATGTAATTCTCAATGATTGAATGGAAATTCCTGCCAGGGTCAACATCAAGCAGCCCTGAAAGCAGGTCACTTCGGTAATTCTTTATGAATTACGCTTAGTGGTCACGGCGGTTTCTAACGGTCTACAGTCGTGGAGTGATCTCCAGTGACTCACCTAATCGTTGATGTGCTACGGTTCGATCTTAAAAAGCCCTCTGTGGGTTTTTGATTAGGAATGGTCTTGGTAAGGATTAGAGAGAGTTTTCACATTATGCTGTTAACAATCTTGAAGTCCGAACCTGTAAGTACCGGTCGATTTGTTGCTAACTGTCGTATGCAGGAACTTCTGGCGATTGTAGCTGTGGAATGCTGTAGCTGGTTGCTGTTGTAGCTGGTTGCAGAAAAGATGCCAATCCTCTACCACATGTTCACACTACATCATCATTGTAATTCAACAAAGTCATGATCAACCAAAAAGACCTTCAACACGGCTTCTGCAAACTCTGATGCTAAAGATCATGACATCAGAATAGTGTGAGCATGTCGGCTCAAAGAATAACACATCACATGGAAACATACTGCTGAAAGATGACTTGGAAACAAATGTTGGATGATAAAGTCGAAGAATACTCAAAGATCATCCAAGACAATCAATCAGTCATCTAATCATTACTGCTGAAGGCACAAAGACTAAAGACATTGAAGAATCAAAGACTACGAGCTATGACGTTAAGTTCAGAAGACAGAATGCTAGAATTCAAATTATTATTTCCGGGGTGACCTCCCTTAGGGGGAGATTGTTACGAATATAAATATTCAGATGAAGGCTCGGTCACCCCGAGTATCTAATTAGCATTTATATAGCTCGTAGGCTTATATATATTCATTTAGTAGTATTAGTAATATTAGTATTATCTTAGTCGTATTTATATTTGTGGAGTGGGTCGGGGCTTTCCCCACTGTCAGCTCACTCCACAGCCCACTAGGGGCACCAATATGTAGTAGTATATAAGCCCCTTCCCACACTTGGGAAGGGTTGGAACTCTTGTCACTTTTACACACACATTAATCTAATATACAAGTTTTCCCAACTCTCTCTCTCTAGTTCATCTCATCTCTCTAACCATGGATCTAATCTTCCATGAACCAAGACCACCCGAATCATCCACACAATCAAGAAGGTTATTTCCTACAGGGTATGGTTTGATCATCTACTAATAATACATATGCCTAACTACATGCAAACCATCAAATTAATTTTATAACCAAATTATACAATGGAATCGGGTGCACCTTATAATCATGGCCGGATCTTCTAGTTTGCTCGAATAAGTCATCCACAAGCTAATCTTCAGAATCTGCAAACACTCAACAAATATATGTAGAAGAAACTTCCACATCCAATTAGCAGAAAACTCTTATAATGTGATTTCAATTTTTCCAAAAATCACATTTTGACCCATTTTTAACCACAATTTCACACAAAAACATGTAACACATGTGACACCTTCCCCAACTTAAAGCATTGCATTGTCCCTAATGAAAAAACTTTAAGTTGAAATTTTGGTTAAAAATCACTTTGACAAACTCACACAACACAAAAACCTAACTCACTTTCGTAGGAATCACGGTTGCATTTAGCGTATGCAACAAGCCTTTTAAACCACCCGGTAGCCCGAGTGGACGAGTTTAGTCTCGTGAGGGTTTGTAGTGAACACACCCACAAAGTTTTTAACACACACGAAAATAAGAAAATAAAAAGAAACATAAATTAAAAAGAACATACGCACACACACTACAACCCATGGGTTGCCTCCCGCGAAGCACTGAGTTTACCGTCGTTAGCCCGACATAACTCATTGGAGCTATTGAGAGGGTTGGAGTGGTTCTAAATAAACCACATTGAGCGTGTCCATATGATCACTCTCCAAAACAACATACGGCTTCAGACGGTGTCCATTGACTTTAAACGGCTCTCCACCCACCATATTTTTGATTTCAATGGCTCCATGTGGAGAGACTTGAGTCACAACATATGGACCCGTCCATTTACTTCTCAATTTTCCTAGAAAGAGCTTAAGTCTAGCATTGAATAGCCAAACTTTTTGACCCACCAAGAAAGATTTCTTGGTGATGTGTCGGTCATGAAAAGCCTTAGTTTTCTCTTTATAAATCCTGGAGCTCTCATAGGCATCGCATCTAATCTCATCTAATTCAGATAATTGAAGTTTCCTAAAATTACCCGCATTATTTAAGTCCATATTAACCTGCGTAATTGCCCACTCAGCCCTATGCTCTATTTTAACCGGTAAATGACACGCCTTGCCATATACCACCCTATACGGTGACATCCCAATAGGGGTCTTAAAAGCCGTCCTATATGCCCACAAGGCATCATCTAGCCTTATGGATCAATCCTTCATATCGCTACGAACGGTCTTTTCTAATATTTGCTTAATCTCCTTATTAGATACTTCCACCTGTCCACTAGTCTGATGGTGATAAGGGGTAGCTATTCTATGATTAACCCCATAGTGTTTCAATAACTTTCAAAATTTGAAGATCTTAAAGTGGGAACCCCCGTCACTAATGATGGCCTTGGGGATTCCATGCCTAGCAAAGATGTTTTTCTTGAAAAACTTAAGAACTACACTATGGTCATTTGTTTTTGTAGCCTCAGCTTTTACCCACTTAGAGACATAGTCAACTGCCACCAAAATATACACATTGCCATGAGAGGTAGGGAATGGTCCCATAAAATCAATAGCCCATACGTCAAAGAAATCAACAACAAGTATGGGATTCATAGGCATCTGATCACGCCTTGAAATCCCACCAACTTGCTGGCAACGAGTACATACTTTCACAAAAGACTGGGCATCCTTGAATATAGTCGGCCAAAAGAAGCCACTTTGCAGGACTTTGTGCCCAGTTTTCGTTGCACCAAAGTGTCCCCCACACGCATAAGAATGGCAATGAGCCAATATGTCCATATGCTTGTGATCGGGAACACACCTCTTAACAACTTGGTCAGCACACACTTTATAAAGCTCAGGATCCTCCCAAATATAATGCTTCAATTGAGAAAATAAGTATTGTCTTTGTTGTTTGGACCAGTAATCCGAGAGTTTTTTAACTACAAGGTAGTTAACAATGTTTGCATACCAAGGGAGCTTAGAAACCTTAAATAAGCTTTCATCCGGAAAGCTTTCTTTGATCACGTCAAGATGGGTTGAACAGTGGAGGGATAATCTTAGACAAATGGTCGGCAACCACATTTTCCAACCCCTTTTTATCCCGAATTTCCAGATTAAATTCTTGTAAGAGCAGAATCCACCTAAGCAACCTCGGTTTTGTCTCTTTCTTGGTCAATAAATGTTTCAAGGCATTGTGATCCGAAAATACTATCACTTTAGAGTGCCCCCAGATATATGACCAGAACTTATCAAGAGCAAAAACCACGGCTAGAAATTCCTTTTCAGTAGTGGTTTAATTCATTTGAGCTTCTGAAAAAGTCTTACTAGTATAGAAGATTACAACGGGTTTCTTATCGGCCCGTTGTCCTAGCACCGCCCAAGCGACATAATCACTAGCATCACACATGATCTCAAAAGGCTTCGACCAATCAGGTGACTGCAGAATTGGGGCTTCAACAAGCTTTTGCTTAAGCATATTGAATGATTTAAGACATGATTCATTAAAGTCAAATCGTGCCTCTTTTAAGAGTAAATTACAAATAGGCTTTGATATAGCACTGAAATCTTTAATAAATCGCCTGTAGAACCCTGTATGACCAAGAAAAGATCGCACAGCTTTAACGTCATGGGAGGAGGAAGGGTTGAAATTATTTGCACCTTGGCACGGTTAACCTCGAATCCTTTTTCGGAGACAACGTGCCCCAATACAATTCCCTCACGAACCAAGAAATGGCTCTTCTCCCAACTAAGCACTAGATTAGTTTCGGTGCATCTTTTTAACACACTTTCAAGCTGACCCAAACAGCTTTCAACGGATTGACCAAAGATGGAGAAATCATCCATAAATATCACTACATATTCTCCAACCATGTCCGAAAAGATGCTCATCATGTATCGCTGAAAGGTAGCGGGTGCATTACACAGACCAAACGGTATTCGGCGGAATGCAAATGTCCCATAAGGACATGTAAAAGTAGTTTTGGCCTGGTCATCAGGATGGATGGGTATTTGATTATACCTGGAGTACCCATCCAAAAAGCAATAGAACTTCTGACCGGAAAGCTTCTCGACTATTTGATAAATAAAAGGTAGTGGGAAATGATCTTTAGATGTGGCATTATTTAGCTTACGGTAATCTATGCACACTCTCCAACCGGTCACTGGTCGGGTGGTAAGTTTCTCCCCACTCTCGGTTTCCATAATAGTGATACCAGCCTTTTTAGGCACCGTTTGCGTGGGACTTACCCATTTACTATCCGAGATGGGATAGATGATACTAGCATCTAGCCATTTGAGAACTTCTTTCTTCACTACATCCTTCATATTAGGATTCAACCGCCTTTGCGCATCTCTTGATGGCTTAAACTCTGGGTCCGTAACAATTCGGTGCATACATAATGAAGGACTGATTCCTTTCAAGTCTGTAATTGTCCATCCCACTGCTGCTTTATACTTGGAAAGCACTTTCAAAAGTGCTTCCTCTTATGATTCAGAAAGATCAAAAGCAACAATAATGGGTGAAGTATTGTTAGGACCTAGAAAAGCATATTTGAGATTGGATGGCAAAGGTTTTAGCTAAAGAGTTGGAGGCACCTCTAGTGACGGCTTTGTGGCCGTGTCAAAATTAACAGACAAGGGCTCCACTTTATAAGACCATGGTGGTTTTTGATGGTCCAAAGAACTGACCAAACACTCTTGAATCTCTTGTACTTCAAAAACATCGAGAATCTCCTAATTCTCACCAGTTAGATACAAATCTAAAGGATCATCCTTAAGCATACGGGGTGCATGCTCTTGGACTTCCTCATCGATCACATCCACCTGGTAGCATTCATTCATAGTAGGAGAATTCACAGAATTAAACACATTCAATCTTAGCTTCTTATTACCGAAGGCAATATCCATGGCGCCAGTTCGACAATTAATCCTAGTGTCTATCATGGCTAGGAATGGTCGCCCCAGGATAATGGTTCGTTGAACATCCTTGTATGGTGACTCGGTATCCATAACAAAGAAGTCAACTGGGTAATAGAAGTCATCAACTTTTACAATAACATCCTCTAATATACCTCTAGGAATTTTGGTAGATCGATCGGCTAAAGAAATTATAGTGTCAGTCTTACGAAGAGTTCCTAAGTCATACTTATCGACCAAACTAGCAGGAAGGATGTTGATACTAGCACCGAGATCAAGGAGCGCCTTCTTAATGGCAATATTTCCCACCACAACTGAAATCAATGGTGCTCCAGGATCTTTGAATTTGGGAGGAAGAGAGCTAGATAAGACTGCACTGACATGCTTAGTCAGGTCAATCTTTTTAGGCAAAGTTGCCTTCAACTTCCTCTTTTGGGTACACAAGTCCTTCAAAAACTTGGCATATGCAGGAATTTGCTTGATAGCATCAATAAGGGGGAAATTGATCTTTACTTGCTTGAAAGTCTCCCACATATCCTCAGAATGAGGACCTTTTTTAGCCAATCTTGCAGATGCCGATTTTTCCAAAGCTGCGGGGTAAGGAGCGATTGTGCTTAACACACCACCCTCCCCAACTTTGGGTGATTCGGTAGCTTCAGGATTCTGTGTTGTTGGTTTTGGAAAATCTTTTAACAAATCATTTACCAACTCAGAATCAGACTTAACATTATCAGCTTTTTTACCTTTAACAACAATTTCGTCATCAGTAACAAAATCCTCGACATCATGTGAAAAATCATGAACACTTGGAATTTTGATGTAATTTTTGTAGGTTTTACCATTTCGAAGAGATGTCACCATATTCACATGCTCAGGACCACCTGGCTTATGCGTTGGATTGAGGGTGGGATAGCTTGGAAGCTTACCCGCTTCTCGTTTGTGCACCTCATCGGCCAACTGCCCCAGTTGTCTCTCAAGATTTACTACAGATTTAGAGAGGGACTCAAACTTTAGGTTTGCACCTTAATTAGACTTGGCCAACTCGCTTAGAATCAAGTCAAACTTTTGGTCAACATTGGATTTTTGGGCATTGCTTGAACCTTGATCGTGATTTTGGTATTGATGTGGCCTTTGTTGGTAGGAGCTTTGTTGTTGGTAATTGTTAGAGTGATTTTCGTCATCCTTCCAATGGAAGTTGGGATGATTGCGCCATCCCGGATTGTAACTTTCAGAGAATGGGTCATTTCATGGACGGTTTCCATAGACTCCATTTACCTCCTCATTCGATGGCGTCCCCCAATTTTGACAATTATTGATTGAATGACTCGGATCACCATACATTGAGCACACGTCATGCGACACATGCGACACATTTGGGGCAGCTTTTCCTAGATTTCTCAACAAAAGATCAACTTTCTTACTTAACTTACTAATTTCATAATTTGCGCCATGTTGGTTAGACACAAAATTGGTGGGAGATTTGTTGTTTCGATCCACCGAAGCTTGGATCTTGGAACCCTTGCTCAGCTTTTCATAAAACTCCCATTCTTCCTCCATTGGCCGTCAGAAAAACATACCCCCACTAGTTGCCATCATGAATTGATGGTTGTGATAATCCAACCCATCATTGAAGACTTTGACAAGCTCCCATTTTTGAACATCGTAGTGAGGGCAAGTTCTTAACAACTCTTTTAGTATACTAAAAGCTTCGTGAAACTTCTCGCCTAGGATTTGACGAAAGGATTTATTCTTATTCCTAATGGCAGCAGTTTTACTTATAGAATAATATTCATCAAGAAACGCAGATTGCATTTCAGACCATGATTTAATACTACTTGGTTCGAGAGATGTGAACTAGGCCTTAGCTTGATCTTTAAGAGAAAAATGAAAAAGGCGAAGTCTTACCCCATCCTTAGTGGTGTTATTAACCTGATATGTATTTGCAATGGAGAAGAACTCCCGCAGATGTGCGTACGGCTCCTCAGGACCTCTGAACACGGGTAAGATCACTCTAAGGTTCGGCTGGATCTTGAAGTTGCTCACAGCCCCATTAGCCACAGCCGGATAGACAATCGGTGAGGGATCATCGAAATTCCCTTGTTTGTAATAGGAATCCACACCCCGTGGTGTGGATTCTGCACCGGCGGCATCGTCGTCACTTGGCATTTCTGTGAAAAGCTCTTCTAAACCTGCAAAATTAAGGTTAGTGGAAAACTGTCTAACTGCTTTCCTCCTCAACCTTGCACTTCTCTCTACCTAGGGATCGTAAGCTAACGGTGATGTACGTCTCGATCTACGCGTGCGCATACACTAACCTGCACACTCACAACTAACAAAACAAACAAGCAAACAAAACAAGAGAAAAAGAAAATATTTTTTTATTTTTTGAATTGTAAAACTATTAACAAAAACTTAAACTAAAAACGCACTCACTCCCAGGCAGCGGAGCCAAAATTTGACCGATGTCGTTGTACCGATCAAAAATAAACCTAATTACTTTATGCTAGACAGGGCAAGCGGGTATCGTATCGACGAGGAGTATGTGGTTTTAATTTAAGTTTTGGGGTGATCACTGATCAATAAAAGTTTTGGTTTTGGAAACTTAATAATTAAGCTAAGTTCTATGAAATAAATAATTGATTGATTGGTTTGTTTAAGACTTAATAATGAAATTACTAATTAACTAAAAAGTAAATAATACTAAAAAGTAAATAAACAAATAAAAATTAAATAAGCAAATAAAACAAGAGTTTGTAAACTATTGGGTAGAAAAGCAATCCCTCCTGGCTCCGGATATATTGATATGACTAAGTTACGGATTATTACTAATGTTTGCATTCAAACCGTATAGATATAGTTTGTGACAAATGGTAATTTTCACATTTTAAGTTAATAATAAATGTCTGTTTATTATTTTTAAGCCTAGCATTTCTATGCGCGATAGCATGTTTCTGAGCATTTTTGGGAGCTGACCCGCATACTGTAGCTTACAGTCACTGCTGAAAAAGTTTATTTTTGTCAGTAAGCGTAAATTATTCTATTTCTGATAGTTACTGACAAGTTTCGTAATTTAATGAGATCTTTCTCGTAGTTACTGAAAAGCAACCCCACACGCGAGCCGATAGCACAGTATATATGGTAGCAGTCAAATAAATGCATTCTTGAGCAAATAATAATATTTTATTATTATTCTGACAGAAACGTCAATAGAAACTTTATTTTGCGTATACGTGTCCAAAAAGGTCAAACCGGGACATTACGGTAACATTTAAGCTCAAACCGACACACGATACACCAACGAAGAACCAAAAATATTTCCCCCCTCCCACTTTGCTCGTTTGCCGCCTATAACACACCAAGACAAAACATATTTTTATACTAATTGATGGGTTAATGGATGATGACCATGCAAACATTTGTCCTTATTACCTTAAGTGTGTTTATATCAATTACAACTCTCATTTTTACCTCATCACCTTACCAAGATCATTCTTTCCTCTCTAACATTCAAAACACACGGCTAAACATAAGAATTCATGATCTACAAAAATTTGTTGAAGTTTGAGCTAATCGGGGTGTATTTTCAAGTGTTTTGGTTTAATCGGAACGTGTTTTGGGTAAATTTGGTGCAATTTGGTGGGTTCTTGAGCCCTTCTACCTCTCGAGTTCCTTTCAAGCATTGTAAGGATTTTCAAAACTTGTTCAAATCTTGTTCATATCAAGTTATCTTGATGTTTAAAAGTGTTACTAAGTGCTAAATGTGTATGTTTTACTAAAATGAAAAAGTTAGGGTTTGATGTATGGATTATATGTGCTCGATTTTTCTTGAGTTCTTGTACAAATTATGATATTTCTTGCTTGTATGGTAAATCTTGTTGCTTATGGTACTAGTTTGATGATACAAAAGTGATTAGTAGTAATTACGCGAATTTAAGACGAAATATACACTTTTATGTGTATATATATAAATCGGCTAGTTTTAAAAGAAATAATTATTGAGGTTTTGAAAAACATAAAGTTTTGGCTCTTGTGGTGAAATGGTGAAATTTATGCTTATTAGCTTATTTTAGTTAGCTTATTGGTTTTAACTTGTTTGCTTTGGACTAAAAGTGATCTCGACATAAATGGACCGAGCCCATCAAACTCTCATCCTACTTGGGCTTTTTGGACCAAATTTCTTATTTGAAGTGCTTATTAGCTTATTTAATAGTTAACGTAAAATATAACGTAAATAAAAAGGGTTAATTAGTTTTCGGCTAAAAAAAATGGACTAATGGACCCAATATGGCCTATTCGGCCCAATAAACATTTCGGGAGACAAAAATGAGTTTTGGAACATTTACGACTCACTATAATTATTTTTGTGAAATAGAACGCTATATATCGATTAAAATCATTTTGGGCTCGTTTTGACACTTTAAGCCCAATAAGACAATAAAAGGATTTTCGGCCCAATTTTTATGAATGTTGACCTTTTATTGACTTTTGAGAGTATTTTAACTAAACGTTGACTTTTGTATCGAAAACTATAATTATGAAGTAATCGTCACGATAAGTATAGTTATAACGATAAATATACATTTTGGACTAGTTTTGCAAATATAGTTAACGAAAGGGATTATTTGAGGAAATTGCAACACTTGGGAAAAATGGGAAAGTTTGAATAAACGAATGGGTCATGCCCGATTTTTCTAAAATTTCGACACTTAGAATATTTTTGGATGAAAATCGACTAAAAGACGAAACGGGTTATTTTTATTTTAAAAATATTAATTCTTCTAAATTAATATTTTTAGATCTTATAAGACTTATGAGTATATTTTTGACATTTACACACTTGCACTTATTTAATTTCTCAAAATTTAATACTTATAAATTTCTTTATAATTGTCATTATATTATAAATAATTATAATATTTATAATATAATAATACCGCACTAATACCATTATCATATTAACTATTCAATACTTATTTAATTAATTATAAGTCTTATTTAATTAAATATTTAATTATTAAATATATATATACGATAATATATATATTACTTACGCAGTTTGCGACGGCAAGCGCAAAGCACAGAAGTTCCGTCCCACGTATTTCACCGTACACTTTCACCATGAGCCATCACCAAAGAGTCTTAAACGATAAACTATTTTGAAATATACCTTACCACACAGCAAGCAAGAAATACACGAGCACTGGTCACACGTAAACTTTTCAATTGAATTAAGACACTTAAAACACGAATATTTCGCTAAGACTTACCATACTGATCTAGGTCGCATGTCGGAGCGGTTGCACTGAGTTGTTGTTGATTAGGAATATAAATATTCAGATGAAGGCTCGGTCACCCCGAGCATCTAATTAGCATTTATATAGCTCGTAGGCTTATATATATTAGTTTAGTAGTATTAGTAATATTAGTATTATATTAGTCGTATTTATATTTGTGGAGTGGGTCGGGGCTTTCCCCACTGTCAGCTCACTCCACAGCCCACTAGGGGCACCAATATGTAGTAGTATATAAGCCCCTTCCCACACTTGGGAAGGGTTGGAACTCTTCACACATTGAATCTAACATATTCAGTTTTCTCTCAAAGAGTCTCCTCTCTCTCTCTCTAACATCTCACTAACTCACCATGGAAAGCTTGATCTTTCATGAACCAAGACCACCTGAATCTTACACACAATCAAGAAAGTTATTTCCTACAATTGGTATCAAGAGCCATGGTTTCATCTTGGTCAGATCTGTGGTCAAAGGCTGTATGTTCGGTTGGTTTTATTTAACTCAGATCTGTGGTCAAAGTAGTTATATTCGGTTGGTCTCACATGTGGTCATTCGGTCAAAGTTATTATAATTGTGTGTGATGGGATTTAAGGTCTCAATTAATCAGGTCAAAGTTATTATAATTGGGTCATTCGATTTGTGGTTAAGCGTGTTTACATGTGGGCCTTTAAGTGATTTTATCTTCTGGTTCTATTGTTGGTTTACAAGCGTGTTTAATCAGGTCTAACATTCTTCTTTTGGTTCTATTTTATCTCAAAGACGTAAGCATGTTTACTAGTATGAAATTGAAATTGAAAGAAGGTGATTCAAATTTTAAGAAGGTTATTTCTAAAATTTTAATATGAAATTTGAATATGTATTTTGGGCCTTAACTGCTTGTGGAAGTGGGTCGCCTGTTCATTTTTGAGGTTAATAATGTCGCTTGGAGTCGTGGGCGTGTATGCTTGCTTTGTACACGATTTTAAGAATGTCGAACACATCTTCATGAATGTCATAGTTGTCCAAGTGGTTTGAGCTTATTGTGTTTAATATGGTTGTTGGTGGTGGTGTTCAAGATGTGGAGTTGGTTGGGCTTAAATGTTCACCAATTGCACACGAGTGTGGGTTGTTCGAATTAGTTGTTCTTGGAATAATGTGCTTGTTGCTGCTTGTGTAAATTGAATGTTTGTGTTTGATGAAATTCTTGAATGCGGTTTGTCATGAAAGAGAAAAACACAAACACAGATCCGGTTTTTAAGGAAAAAGTACGAAAGTGACAGGTTTGACTGGTCAAATGCGGTTTGTCCTGGACTCGGTTTGTCCCAGACGCGGTTTGTCCCAGACGCGGTTTGTCCCAGACGCGGTTTGTCTAAACACTCGCCAACTCGGTTTGTCCGTACAACCATGAACTCGGTTTGTCTGTTCAACTTCGAACGCGGTTTGTATGTATTGTCACGTACTCGGTTTGACTGTATAACACGAACTCGGTTTGTGTATGAAAAGTATACGCGGTTTGTGTACAATCACGAACTCGGTTTGTGTTTTGCACAGATGCGGTTTGACCACGTTGACCTAAACGTAACACTGACTCTAGTTGACCTCATAATCAGCCAACCAACAGGATTAAGATAATGATGGAAGACCAGTAGACCAATAACCAAATACCAACAACTCGTATTGAATTCAATCAACCATACGCGACTTATCCATGACCAAATCCTATCGTCAACTATAACTAATCCTAAACGAGACTCAACCCACTTCATACCAACACAAATCCTTATATAAATCACTCTTCAAATTGAATCTCAGATTTCTTGTCGTGTTGAACAAAGCCCCAAAGAACTTTTACAAAGTTCAAACACACGAAAGAACACCATCATAGATCCTAAAACTGAAAAGAAATTAACAACCTTTGATGTGTGATGAGATTATACTCATTGTGTTTATGTCCGAACAATCATAAGGAAGAGACAAAAACAACTTTGTTTTGTCTTTCCTTTCATTCGGTTTAAATGAAAAACCAAAAATAAACACAAATTAAACATTACAATAGTGCCTACCTGAGTTTCATTTTGGGAGATGTGTTTGGAGAGAAGAAAGGCATGGGGGCGGATTAGCAAATGGTTAGGTTTAGGATTTGTGCTAAAGTGGGAGTTAAATACCCGAATAGTTAGGGTAAAGGAATGGATCGGTCTTATTCTTTGTTTTTGTTGTTGGGCTGGACCACGAAATTCTTTTTGGGCTGTTGACATATGTTTAAACAAAACATTGATATATACAAAGAATGGCAAAGAGTGTTAAACGAAATTCTTTTTGGGTTGTTGAAGTTCTTTTTGGGCTGTTGACATAAGTTGATTTGATAGCTAGTCTAACTTGTTACGTAGAATGGGTCTTATCCATAATTTATAAAGAGTGTTAATTGGGGCGTAAATTGGGGCGTATAGTAGATTATTCAGTATTTATAGTCACTATGCTACAATTAAAGTATCTTGTGATATGTGTTGTCCTAAGTTACGCCAAAAGTGGACTTGGACGTTGGACAACTAATGCTTACGGGGTTTGACTTTTTCATGGGCATACATATTACACGGCTAATGTTTATCACTGATGGTCAACGTGATCTCAGAGTTGTGGATTTAGCAGTGTTGTCCTAGTGATGCCTACGATCTAAGTGAGTCTGCAATTTGATGTTTACGAGTTGAGTTATAGTTGACAAACTGCAATGTGATTAATTGTGATTTGTCAAGTTGCGTGTTTGTCTTATTGCTTCTTGACGGATTGCTTTTTGACCAGTTACGATATGACGTTGCGAGTCAACACTTGCGATTCGACTTATTGTGATTTGGTTGATTGCAATCTGTCTTGGTGCAATTTGACAATCTGTGACTTGGCCTGTTGCAATTTGATCAGGTTATGATTAGACTTCTGTGACTTGAATTTCGAAGATTGGTATTGCACCTCACTCTTGGGTATTCTGGTTGATTTCACGGTTTCTCTTGTAGTTTTTAGAAAATCCCGCGAAAGATTCGATTTCTCGGTTTAAATCTCAAGAGCTGTAAAATCCCGTGAAATTAATTTTGGACAAGTAGGCTGGACTTGGGTTTAGAATTAATGAAACTTACGGGGTGTGACTAATTTTTCGGGATAAGTTTGTGCTTCAAGATCAGCAGGAATTGGGAAATTATGGTAACTTGGTTGGTTTGTTAATTCACGGGTTGGTGTACTTAGTGTCACAAACATCTCGGGGTGGATGGATGCACGATGTTTGTTGACCCTTGCTCGAGCGTATTTAAGGTGGTTAGACCTGGATGTTCAAGAAGTGGATATATACAATAAAGGATGGAAGGTTGGGTATATATCACTACCTATATTTAAAGGAGTTACGTTGTTGTGCTCAATATAGGTTCTAAATCACAATTTGCGATTTAAGGTGATTAGACTTGGATGTTCATGAAGTGGATATATACAATTAAGGATGGAAGGTTGGGTATATATCACTACCTATATTTAAAGGAGTTACGTTGTTGTGCTCAATATAGGTTCTAATTCATAATTTAGTGCAAGTTTAAGTCGCGGACTTGTTCTTTATCAAGCTTCATCAAGTGATTGTTGTTTCTCAAGCTTCTAATGGGATTGTTGTTCAAGATCTTCTCAAGAGGTAGTCAGGCTTAAAGACAAGAGGTGATTTGTTTGGAGACATGTTTTAACCTTTTACTCACTTTAAAGTCATATGCATTTCATCAAGCGGTTTTGGCATATTTCGAGCTTCAATGAATTGTTAATCTACTAAACCATTGATGATGTGGAAAACAAGGGGTTACTACAAGAGAGTCTTAATCACCATCTTCGTTGCAGTAGTTTCAGTTGTCTCTTTCCATGTTTTGCGCCTGACAAATTCACAAACATCACGGACTCTCAGCTTTGGCAAAAAGGTCATTTCATGTCCTTTTTGAGGGGGAGAATTATCGCAAGTTTCCTAGAAGTTCCGTCTCCAGCGATGTGAATTTTAGCGGTTCCGGTTACAGCGGGTCAGATCGTATCGGTTCAGTCTCCAGCGGTTTGAATCTTAGCAGTGTCGGTTACAGCGGGTCAGATCGTAGCGATTCAGGATTCAGTGGTTCAGTCTACAGCAGTTTGATACTTACTGCTGTGCAGTTAGTTCTTGAATTTATTTCTCAGATAAATTTTTGAATGTAGAGAAGACTGAAGACTCGACCTTCTTCAAGATTGCCCAATGTGGAGGAACAGAATACCAATCAACTTAATCTCACCAAATGCCTTCCAGTAACCTTACATATAACCCATCAGCCCGCAGCATACACATGAGATGATAACACCCAACAGAGAATGAAGAATAGGCTGACGACTCGACCTTCTTCAGTCTTGAGTATAACACCAAAGTAACAAGTTGAACCACTGACCATCTATAGAATGTATCCATATTTGGATATTAAGCCCTGATCACGTGAACCTGTTGTGCGTCCTTGATGTACACATTCTCTCTCCCCTGATGGTTACGATTAATCAGCACATAACGTAGCAGTGAAACGATAATACCCAGGTAACAAGTTGAACCACTGATCATCTATAGTATTTATCCATTCTGGATATTAAGCCCTGATCACGTGAACCTGTTGTGCGTCCTTGGTGTACACATTTCTCTCCCCCATGATGGTTACGATTAATCGGAATCATCATCATGATGTGTACATGTAGCCTGATGACGTGTACTTGAAGCATTTACTAGAAGCCCATTGTTGCTGATTATACCAACCCGTGAGACTCGATTAGCATTCCATGACCATGTTCTTCAACACCTTGATAGAGGAAGAAGATGTGTTGGAGAACCATGGTTTGCACGACTCCTGAACTGACGTATTCAGGAGTCGTATGACCATTCCTCAATCATCAACCAACATGTAGAATTAATATTCACCCTTTCCCCCCCTCAAAAATTGCATATGCCTGCCAACTGCAATTTTTGATGATTGAACCAGTGAATATGAATACCATCAACGATAAGTAACTCCGCTTGACGGTTCTTGAAGACTAACACGTTGTTTATTCACTCTTTCCCCCCCTCAAAAATTGCATATGCCTGTCAACTGCAATTTTTGGTTGAACAAGTGAATAAGAATATACTCCAGTGTGCGCCGATCCACTTGAAGATTGAATAAGCACGGAAAGAGCATGAATCTTGTTGATGAGAATGGCCATTAATAAGAAGACTCCTCTTCTTTTGAAGATAAAGTGCACTCAAGCGTACACTTTTCTTTTCTTTGAAGAACGAGGCCTGAACTGAGGTATTCAGACGTCATTTGATGAAGAACGAGGCTTGAACTGCTGTGTTCAAACGTCATTTCTCTCTCTTTACTTCTTCTCTCATCTAACTCGTTACCAACCCCATTATCATTCTGTCGGCTTGATGTCGTGACCACTGATGGAGAAAACCCAATATGATGAACTTGAAACTGAAGTAACATAACCTGAACTTGTGACTTAAACTTGTGCTAATGCGAGACAAAGAGCGGTGCAGAGACTTCGTGCAACATCGAATCCCTAAGTACTCTATACTCTTCAACCAACCAACCATCAAGTATAAGACATATATCACCTCTTGGATATCCACACCTTCGTGTGACACTGAGCACTACAACGTGACCCCTTAAAGTGATAGTTATTTTGAAATAGGGAGAAAGAAAAAATAACTAGATATCCAAGTCCTTGTCATTGTATTGAAAGCTCGAACAAGGATCTCGAAGAATCTTCATCCAACCTCCCCGATATCTTCAGATACTAAGTACACGCACCCATGAAATTTCACTTCAGCCTCAAATAAATAATAATGAATTAACGCCGTAGTCACTTCTTGTGGTTAATGCCCAAATCTAGCCCTTTATGATGTATCGACTGAACTTTGATAATGGTTTTAACCCGATCATGGTTAAGAGCACATAGTCCATCATCACGGAATTTTACAAATCTATGATTTAAACCGAGAAATAAGTTCTTTCGCGGGATTTTACAAAATCAAGAAGAAACCGTGAGACAGTAACCGATTGAATGTGGCGTGACTGATTTGGTTTTGGTGAACATCAGTTTGGGTTAAGAATATTTCGTGAGAATTACAGATCACATCACAACCTTTTAAAACCTTTGGCCAACTAACCAACCTTGAACCCAGATTAGAGACCACTTGATGAAGGAAACCCGACGTACCAATACTGAAACCAGAAGAAGAAATCCCCAAATTTGTAACTTAAGCTTGCACTAATGTTGGAAGAACGGTGTAGAGAATTAATGCTCCAAGCAGATCTCTAAGTGCTCAATACCCAACCAAAGTATGAGACATTAACACCTCTTGCGATTATCGACAACGTCAATGACGTGTGACACTGAGTACTCCAGTAACTCTTAAGTGATAGTTACCCCGACTGCTGGTAACTAGATAACCCAAGTCTTCAACTTAAATTTTTCGCACGAGCAAGTTATCATTGAAGGTCATGCATCCAACCAACCCCGACTTCAAGATAAAATAAGTAGACGCCTTCGAGAACTACAACTTCAATCACAAATAAAGAATACCAGATTAACTTCGTGGTCATCTTGTGCTGTTGACTAGCCAGAAAGTAAAAGAAACATGCGCAAATTCTTAGAAGAGCCCATGACTCATAGTCAGTCCTATCAAACAAAGCTGTCTGATCCAGAATAGTTGTCGTACTGTGTACAGGATTTTACAGTTCTTGAGATTTATCTGAGAAATAAATTCAAGAACTAACTGCACAGCATTTGGTGACAGTTCTTGTTTGATGAGTTGTGGAGTTAAGTTAGGTTCAAGTTGTTCTGTAGTTTAAGGTTTGGTCCAACTTGATTTTAACCTAATCTCATGACAGTTCTTGTTTGATGAGTTGTGAGGTTAAGCTGAAATCAAGTTGTTACTGGGCTAAAATTTGTGGTTTAGTTTAACCTCATGACAGTTCTTGTTTGATGAGTTGTGAGGTTAAGCTAGATTTCAGTTGTGGCTCAACTTAAACTACCGAAAAGATGCATAAGGTTTTTGACGGCGTCAATCAAGGACGGGAGTGTTAGAAGATTAAAGACGGCATGCATTTGGTTATCAAAAGACTTCTTCTTATTATGGATGTTCATCCAAAGGCTTCTTCTTCTTCCTATTATGGGTGTTCGTCAGAGGTTGTCAGATTGGGGGAGAGCACTAATTAGGGGAGAGTGAAAAGCCAGAATCATTCCCTGATTGAAAGTGCTCACATTGCTCTTCAGCAAGTCAAGTGATGAATGCGGTGAAGATTCATAATGCTGAGGAGTAATGGTTTCTGGTTCGTATCCTTGTATATATATACTTGTTCATATCTTATACCATCTTGTAAATAGATATATAGAAAATCTTGCTAATTGTAAATAGAGAAACGTAAAACCAGAAAAACCATAAAAATTGAAAAATAGAAAATTCCAAAAATAGTTTCACCTAGGCATGTCTTCTGTTTATCGATAACATTTACGGACTTAGAAATGTCATTCAATAATGGCACGGGTCTTTAAATGAAGCTCGAGCAGAAGTTAAAATGGAGGATTAAAACATGTCTAAATGGCTTGCTATTACTTTAGATAGCAACCCGCGCTTCAAACTGGGGAAAGCACGTCGCCAAAAAGACGGCTGTTCCTCCAACTGGGTGATGTTCACCTGGGCATGGATTACTTTATATCCATGTTTCTTCGATCTGATGTACGTTTCAGTGCATCATTTCTTGAAAAAGAAGAGAAGTCTTCTTTGCATACAAATAGTTTTCATTCTATGATTCTTCTGAAAATTATTTGTGAGACACTTGGTGAATATATGTTGTATGAAATTTGTTTATACTTGGATTATGCATAAAATTTGTCACTCAATCAACGACTACACAACCTCATGACAGTTCTTGTTTGATGAGTTGTGGGGTTGAGCGTGATTTTAGTTGAGGTTCAACTAGAATACGGGTCATTGATTGAGGGGGAGAGTGAATTCAAATTTTATATCATCAAACGGATTTATTGGTTGAAACATACTTGTTAGAAAAGGTTTTGTAGTTAATGGGGAATTAGTTGAAGAGGATCTTGCTTAAATATATCAAATGACCAAGTGTGTTAGTTGCTAGAAAGTTTAGGACATTATGTGCAATGTGCTTATAGTTTCCTAGCTTTATGTATCTAGAAGGTTCATTTGTGTTACTTTGGTATCCTCGTATAATCCCCAAAACGCTTTAAGACTCAAAACCTAAAAGAAGTTAGAAAACCAGTTGTGTTTGATGTTTTTGAATACTCCACTGGCATTTGTATGATCTAAATGAATGAGTTTCAAATGTTGTTTGTCTCTGCTGCTTAATTGTTGTTGATATTGTGCATATGTTCTCAGGATTCACTTAGGTAGATTGCTATTATGTTAGAATCATGTTCCTAAGATCCTGAATGAAATATTGAAATCTGTGTGAATTGCCATGTTCATGATTGCTATTTGCTCTTCATGCTAGATAGTGGTTTGACGTAGTTCCTGATTGTGGTTTGATTATAAGATGAACTTGGTATTATAATGTGGCAAGCTGCTGAAGGGTAGCTACTAAGGAATAGGGTATCTGTATGCATGTATATCTGTGTTGATATTCTTATGCAGATTCCATAGCCAAAATGAATGTGCCAGTTCCCATTCTAACCATTTGATCAGACGTTCAAACTCTATTGATTGGCTCGGAATTCACCACAACAACAACATCGGCAACAACAACAACAACAACACCTTCACCTCCACCACCATCATTTCAACAAAGAAGTACTTACTCAGATCTCGCCTAGTGGGGATCGACAATACTTGAGAAGATTTGTTGGTGGATGGATAATCGATGTTGACCACTGACTAACTCAGAAAAGCGGGTGATTACATCATCTGCGCAAAAAGGTCAATATCATTTGTGTCATAATTGTCATCTTGTGCAAAATGAGCAGTGAATCTCCCTCTTAGTTTAAGGGGGAGCAAAGTATGTTTCATCATCAGAATATATTAAATCGGACACATTTTCTCCCACATTTTCTAACTTATTTAAATCAATTGGGATCACAAATCTCAAAAGGTTTGAAATTTTTGATCGGGGGAGAGAATGTGATTTAAATATGAAACCTGATGAAAATGTGATGTTTTGGACTTAAATGTAAGCTCTCCCATATGTGCTAAACTCTTTCGTATATCGATGCACATATTGAGGGGGAGCGAATTGTCAAAAAGGATTTGGCATGCATCTTATGTGAGCAAGGCTCAGACTTAACCAATGAATTGACGAAACCTATACTGTCATTGATCGAAAGGACATATCCTGGCCGGGTAATAATTTCAAGCTGGTCTAACCAGTGATGTAAGCGTGTCTCGAAAAGGATGTGTCTGAGTAGAGTGTACCGTTTCGAGAAACTTTCTGTGGACTTGACCAGGCCGGGTAATAATTTCAAGCTAGTCTAACTAGTGATGTAAGCGTGTCTCGAATCGGTCATGTTCACTGAAAGTTGATCAATTCAAAAAGTGCGAGCTCTACCTAACATGTGCAAATTTATAAAACAATCAACCGAGCACATGTTGAGGGGGAGCATTTGAAAAATATAAAACTCTCAAGTGTTTGCAAAAATGTGTTTCAGAATCATGAACACTTTGAGAGATTTTTCAAAGATTTGGTTTGGCAATCGTGGATGTACAACAAAGACCGACCATTTTATTTAATGTATGGAGTTATAAGGATGGTTAGGTTAGGCTCAAGTTCCCACGATCCCGCCAGAGCCGGAGGGATCTACCCAGGGACAATCCACTAGTTAGTGTAGAAGTCCTTAGGTATGATTAAAAAGGAGAAAAGTGAATGAGGGAATAGTGCCGACTGAGATGGAGCTAACACTGGAACAAACCCAACAAAGTGTTAGTTATGAAGTCTCGGTAAGCACTGAAGGGGTTGAAGAATGAAAAAGAATTGTAAAGATAAAGGGTGAAAAGAAATAGCCCTCCTTACAACTTAGGCAGAAACCGGGTCAATACATATGCTGTCAGAATCACTTAGTTGATTGCTGGCATTGAAGACAAAGTATCATGGACCCAGTGATACGCTGCACAACCCTCCTTAGCCACTCAAGGTCCCTCAAAGGATTCTTGTTTCAATTGTCACGGAGTTCAATACATTCCTATCGTCTCTCTCACTCCGAGTTAGATGATATTGAATAGGTGGCAGTCCTCTCCAGCCTCCGCTCACTAAATCAAAACGCACTATAGAGTCTAGAGCCACGAGATGCATAATAAGATCTCATAGGGACACGAATTATTTCTACACTGGTTGTTCAACATTAATGACACCAGTTGTAATCTTAAGAGTCCTACGCAGATCTTAGCAATCTGCCAGAACATTTATGAGAGAATTTACGTATGTAAGTCTCAATGATTGAATGGAAATTCCTGCCAGGGTCAACATCAAGCAGCCCTGAAAGCAGGTCACTT
This sequence comes from Artemisia tridentata subsp. tridentata, assembly GCA_021014915.2. Lineage (NCBI taxonomy): Eukaryota > Viridiplantae > Streptophyta > Magnoliopsida > Asterales > Asteraceae > Artemisia > Artemisia tridentata. The sequence continues at coordinate 92,862,097 of CP139501.1, forward strand.
CGGTAATTCTTTAGGGATTACTCTTAGTGATCGCGACGGTTTCAAACGATCTACAGTCGTGGAGTGATCTCCAGCGACTCACCTAATCGCTGATGTGCTACGGTTCGATCTTAAAAAGCCCTCTGTGGGTTTTCGATTAGGAACGGTCTTGGTAAGGATTAGAGAGAGTTTTCACACTATGCTGTTAACAATCTCAAAGTCCGAACCTGTAAGTACCGGATGTTTTATTGCTAACTGTCGTATGCAGGAACTTCTGGCGATTGTAGCTGTTTGCTGTTGCAGCTGTTTGCGGTTGTAGCTGATTGAAGTTGCAGCTGAATGCGGTTGTAGCTGGTTGCAGTAAAGATGCCAATCCTCTACCACATGTTCACACTACATCATCATTGTAACTCAAGAATGTCATGATCAACCTAAAAGACCTTTTACACGGCTTCTGCAAACTCTGATGCTAAAGATCATGACACCAAATAGTGTGAGCATGTCGGCTCAAAGAATAACACATCACATGGAAACATACTCCTGAAAGATGACTTGGAAACAAATGTTGGATGATAAAGTCGAAGAATACTCAAAGATCATCCAAGACAAAGAAAGGTCATCACAAGATCACTGCTGAAAGCACAAAGTTTCAAGACTTTGAAGAATCAAAGACTACGAGCTATAAAGACAAGTTCAGAAGAAAGAATGCTAGAATTCGAATTATTATTTCCGGGGTGACCTCCCTTAGGGGGAGATTGTTAGGAATATAAATATTCAGATGAAGGCTCGGTCACCCCGAGCATCTAATTAGCATTTATATAGCTCGTAGGCTTATATATATTAGTTTAGTAGTATTAGTAATATTAGTATTATATTAGTCGTATTTATATTTGTGGAGTGGGTCGGGGCTTTCCCCACTGTCAGCTCACTCCACAGCCCACTAGGGGCACCAATATGTAGTAGTATATAAGCCCCTTCCCACACTTGGGAAGGGTTGGAACTCTTCACACATTGAATCTAACATATTCAGTTTTCTCTCAAAGAGTCTCCCTCTCTCTCTCTCTAACATCTCACTAACTCACCATGGAAAGCTTGATCTTTCATGAACCAAGACCACCTGAATCTTACACACAATCAAGAAAGTTATTTCCTACAGTTGTTGTTGATTAGCAGATTGCTATTGTTTTTAAGGTGAGTTTATAGCCCCATTTTTATACGTATTGCTTTATAAACCTTGGGGTGAGAAACATGCGAAACTGTTTTCAGGGACCAAAAATGAACTTTGTTTTTATACACACTTATATGCGGAAACCTAAGTTAGCTGAATCCCATTGCGCCCACCATCATCAATTGTCAATTCCTGCTGGGAAACGCGTGTGATATAAATAGATCTATTGGGGGTGACTCCCCCGTTCGGTTGGCTCGGCATAGTCAATGCGAACGTATACCATATCAAAAATTTTCGAGTGTCTGGGGATTAACACTCGCGGGCACCCTTTATTTGCTATGCCAGCTTGGCATATTGTTTGTCTAGTTTCGGTTGGATTAGCTTAGTGTTTTCATAGCGGGATAGTGTGTCTGCTGAATTGTTTTGCTGAATTATTTGCTATGGTCCATATGTCCTTATTTACTTTAAACCTATGAACTCACCAACGTTAGCTGACTTTTAACATGTTTTTCTCAGGTATTTGAGAATGTGTTTAATGAAGGCAGGGCATGGCAATGGTCATAAATTTGTTGAAAATGTTTTTGCTTATGCGTTAAACTATAACACCCTAAAAATTTGATTGACGTTTTATTAAATTATGATTATACCCTAAGTTTAAATAAATTATTAAGTAATATAAATACCTTATACTATATGAGAAATACAAGTGTTAAATTACATGGTACTAATCCTATCCTAGCCTAAAATAACAAATGACACACATTCTTTCATTTTCACTCTCTACACGTTTTGGAGATAAGAATCACAACTCATGCATGCATGCATATCTTTCTTCCACTTGAGAAAATTCCCTCTTTTGTGTCAAGATCCACACGACTTCAAGAAGAGATAAGACCAAATCATGGGTTATACTAATTTTAAATAGTAAACGTGCTTTCCTATTTTGTCCACACGCTTTCTATTGGTTGTGAAGATCCGATCCTATCAACCTTGCAGCATAACTTCACACGTTTTCTATTTTTTTGGAAAAGAGACATTTTTCCAAAAAATAAGAAACGCAATTTTCCTTTTCATTTTCACACGCTTTCTTTGAGATCGTATATCATCCTCATTTTCCTAATAAACTCTTGGAAAACCAAAACAAAACTTAAACAAAAGAAAACTAGCTACTTTTATATACGAGCATGGAGACTAATTTCGTTAGGATTTATGTTCATTCGATTTGCGGTTGATTCAAGAACAATTCATGTGGGGTTCGAAGCCTTGATTGAAGTCATTAAGTCGTACATGTGTTCGTGTTTCATAGCAGTTTTTGGTGATTCGTGTGTGGTCGATTTCGAGTACCAGTTTCCTTTCCTTTCGATCACTCTTGACTCAGACTTAAGGTAAATCTCTATCTATCACCGACATACATATCATTCGATAATCATGCAAACGTACGTGTGATAAAACAGATTGTTTCACTAAAAGTTCGATTACGTATATAAAAGAGAATATCATACGTAAAACATAATAGCATTTTTGTTAACAATAATGTCGAGTATAGTTTCTATTCTTTCGATCCTCCCTGGTTCAACATTAGGGTGTAATCGTTAACTGTTAATGGCATGCATAATATATACAAATATGTTACACGTTAAAATGTTATGTTATTAATAAGGGACAAATAGGTTACGGGATTAAACATGTTCGATTTATGAAGTTTGAAAGCATAAGTTGTGGGCTTGCATGTTACACAATATAATAAGCTACATATATAGATAGCACCATAATCACCATTGATGACGGACCGTTAGGTTGCGGGTTTTATGACATGAATATACATATGCATGTTCTAACGTTAGATCATATTATTGGTTTTAGCAACTAAAATGGAATAAAGAAATCTGTGGTTTGTGGTGAAAACTGGAAGTAAGTATGGTAAAATACGAGTAATGAAGAATTCGAAATCTGGCCGGGTTTGGTAATACTCTATCTATATTATAACATGTGAGGAAGCAATGTTTGCATGAGATCTTAAATACAGTTAGATCTAATTATGATTTATCTTAATGCCTAGTTAACCACAAAACCAGTTATTTCATATTTAGGATCATTTTTTTAATGTAGAATTAAACAACAGTAGTTCATTAATATGATAAAGAATCCTAATATACAAAGTCAATCAACAAGTTATTTATTTATTTTATTTATTATTATTATTTTTATGTTCAAGATTATATAACAATATTTACTACATTAAATATAGAAGTACTATTGATTCAAAAATATGATATTTACTACATTAAGGTACGAAGCAGTTATATATAACAAAATAATAAGTGTGTCCAAATTATTATAGACAAAGCAAAGAAGGAGTAATTTGTGTTTTCGGATACGCGTTGAATTGCTTTTAAGGTACAAATATTCCACCCTTTCTCAGTAAGGGTATCTCGTGACTTAAATCCTTGATGTTTAATATTCTGAATATGATCCATTTGATATTCGTTTGGTTGTTTTGTGTGATATGATTCGTTCGTTATCTTCTGTGACTTCAATATTCGCATTTGAATCCTTTGATACTTTATAATGCATTAGATATTATGACTTGTATGAAAAACCTTTTTGAATATATATCTTAATGATGGTTTTAGGAAATACTATTTTAAAATAATTTCTATTAATACGAGGTAACACCACTTTTTATATGAAGGTTTAAATGACTCTTATGAAAATGACTTTTAAAAGAATACTTTCATGAACATAACATTGAAATGATTTTCATAATTACATAATCTGGTTGAACTCTATCCTTCAAGATTTCTCATGACTCATTGTTCCCTGATATTTATTATGCTTTGATCTGTATTTGTCTAGTTATTTGTTTGATTATTCGTTTCATGCTATATTCTATTCATATAGCTATTATCTAAGTTGGATAGTTTATAATTATCCCTTATCATTATATTGCGTGTACTATGTCTATTATGTTGCCCATATTTGTAGCCAGTCATGGGGAGTCCATGGCCGTGCCATTGATGCACCAATGGTATTGATACTATCTGTGGAGGTGGGTTTTAGTCCACAGCGTTCCCACTTATGCTATATAGCAACCATGGCCGCCATATTTATTATTATTATATTAACGTACGTATGCACAGTCTCAAACTTGTATATGTATATCTGTTTTGCAGGGAGCTTATGGATGCATCCTAAGTACTTTGTTTAGTTCAGTTATTTAGTGAATGGATTGTGTGTGTGCCATACACCCCATGTCACACTAGTACTATTGGAGTCTGCAGCTCCTATGTACAATTTGCTATGATATGATATATGTTTGTTACTTGGGCATTTTCTTGTTATGATTGTTATCCGTTTCATATTCCTTGTTATGCTTTGATTCCATTATCATATATCCCATATTTCTTTGATATCTTGTTCAGCAGGTTCTCGTGGTTCCATTTCACTTATCCGTTCATTTTACTACTTATTGTGACTTATATCATTTTTATCTAGCAGATCCTTATGATTTCATTTCAGTTATTCTTTTGCTTTAGTTATCCATTTGTATATATCTGTTCACTGGGCTTTTTAAGCTCAACCACATTTTCTTTTCCTACGGCAGGTTCTAACAGGGAGCCTGGGATTCGAGTGTTGAGTACTTAGGAGCTCTTAGTGGAACACCTTGATAGCTTCCCAAGGATTAGAGATGCATTTAGAGTTTTTCCTTTTGGACTTAGTTTGTATTTTAGTATGGAAGTTGTAATGTTCAGATTTAGTACTTTATCTTTTCTTTAGAATACCTTTGTAAACATTGTATTATCAAAGTCTTCGGTTTGCGCATGTTCTGTTTGACGCCATAAATGTGACATTTGACCCGTTCTCGGATGGGGGTGTTACATAAACTCTGAATTTGTGACCGCTTTGTTAAATGGGCTTCATTTTATTTCAATTGTACTTGATGTATGACAATTTAACTTGGAAATGTAAACTATTTTAAAACAGATTTTTAATCCGTTCTCTATATCTTTGTGTTGTGATTATCGATTTAGTAGCACCTAAATGTGTATGCTTCCGCAAATCTTGATTTTGGGGTGTTACATAGTTTGTATTAATTGAAAAGGACAATTTTGGGCACAAGTTATATTCACAACACGAATCGTCTTAATCCCTAAACTAATTGGACTCGGCACAACTCGTTGACTAGCAATAACATGTCTTACAATAATCCTATCAATTAATTTAATAATTAATCAAATGAACAATTATGGGTACAAATTATGTTTATCATACGACCGTCTTAACCTCTATACTAATTAGGCTCGACATGAATCGTTGACTCGCAATAATATGTCTTGCAATGATTCAATTAAATAATAATATTAAAACACTAAAATTAAACAAATGATATTCATTAAAATCATATGAGTTAATGTCTGACAAACAAAATAAAACCCGTAACCATGATCAAACCAAATATCTTTTACCGGGAGAGATTACAAAAAAACTTAGCTGAACATTACCATCGTAGACAGCTTATGATTCATATCCATTTTGCCTCGCACGGTAATACGTAATATATTTAGGCCAAAGGAATTAATTCCTTTATGTCTTGTGCACATTCGCCGAGGAAGAAAACTAATATATGTGTTGGCTGGATTCAAAAGTGATGTAGCTTTCTGGTCTCCCAAAAACTAATAAAAGGCGGTTGAATATTTTATGAATGGGGTTGTGTGTTTCTTTGTATCGAATAGGGTAACTCGGATGAATATTTTTATCTCTCAATTTATAAAAAAATTCGTCCCTTGTGTTTCTCTAATCCCAGCCGACTAAGCAAACAGGCCCCGAAGCCCAACATGGGTCCAATCTTCTAGTACTTGGGCTTATATTCCAATAGATGTATTATTATTTCACGAACAGCAGCTCCTATAGAATAATCATGTTTTATCTTCAGATTTACGTTCTTTTTATCATTTAAATTTGTAGCATTCTCTTTTCTCTTTTCGTGGTCTTTTGAATCAACTAAAACGGAGCTTGGACGAAGAAATTATAACCAAAATAGTACGACAATGTCCAAATCTCTCAAGTCTTTATTTTAAGCTTGTAATATCGCAACTGTAGCTCCTTTGTGTGCATAGCCTACATAATCACAAAACACCCTCAAAGTACATGTATAACAACGAATAACAATGCAACAATGCGTAATTAACATGCTATGAGGTGTATGTAAAATACACCGATCAACTTTTGATTTTGATATTGTATCTTTGCAAACAATGAGTTCGGATTTGTTAGGAAGTTGTCAATTTATAAAACAAATCAAGCTAATGGATGAGTAGTGAATGTGTGTAATGATCACAAAATTTCAGTGGTCCACGGACTGCAAGGAACCAATTTTAGGGTTCCTTCCTTTATAGAGAAAGGTACCTCAGAGCATTTTTATGAAATTTAAAAGTATGATCAGAGATGGTTATCCTATTGGTGCAAGTGAGATGACATGATCCTAATATGAGTGAATATCAGTGAAAAGTATCCTAGTAACAAAATCGAGTGATCTAGAGTACGAGATTAAATGAAAATTAAAAAGTTACACCTGCAGGCTGGCGGAACCAATCGACATAACAGGCGGAACCCATAATTTGGTTCCGCCTCATCCGTTGGTAAAAATTTGGCGGTACCAAATTTTTGGACGGACGGAACCAAATTTTTGGTTCCGTCCTATCCGCCAGGCCAAAAAAGTTAACAGAGGGCTTTTTTTCATTCCCCGAACCCTGTTCAAATCCCGTACTTTCTCCGAAAACATGTGTAATTAATTCAATGTGATTAGGAAATAACAATAAAACATGTATAAACACATGGATTGGTATATAATGGTTCATACTTCGTTGTTTCACACACCTTTTTCAAAGATACAGAATGCTTCGACAATCATTGAAAGTAGTGACATATTTTAACACTTGAACCATTAGGTGGGAGTTTGTGCAAAACAACATTTTTCAAAGTACTTGACTAGTTTTACTTAGTTCTCATTTCTAAGTGAATTATGCAAGATTTAATATAACATATGCAAAGAAAATTATCTAAGTCTATAAGCAATGCAAAAATAATTTTCCAACTTGGTGCACAAAATCTAGCAAATGTCCTATTGTGTATAAACATGAAATTGACAAACAAACAAATGAATATCATGGCAAGATTGACACTTATGTATCACAAGTGCAATCACAACTTTCAATAAGCAAACAACATGTATGCAAACAACCAAAACAAGTAGTCATATATCATAGCATAAAAAGAAAGATATTTTTCGTTACTTTGTGTTTAAATATGACGATGTATACCAAGTTTGATTAGTTTCCTTTATATATATAAATATCACCAAATTCTTTAGTTTCAAAAGAAATCATATCAATGTTTAAAGGATACCAACTTACATTGCCCGACTCAAAAGTTTAAATTACTATGTCAAAATGAAACTTAATATTTTGGACAGGTTGTAGCATTTGATTTATTTTACTTACTTAAATTTAGATTTATGCCATGAGATTATTTTTAAATGAAAGTAGACTTAATTCCCTTTAAAATTATAGCTGGCGCGACTCCTACGGACTTACGGTTAATTAGTTATGAATTTTTGAAGTTTGCAAAAAATTTGGACTGTGCAGACCAACGATCCCTTTTCCAAATGGCAAGGAACCCTTTAAAGGGATCCGTCTGATCCGTGCCTTTCTGAGACAGAATGTCACAGAATGCTAAAAACATTTATTTTTGCATAGCGAGAACGTATAGGACTTACTAGATTTGGTAGTAAACATATAATACACTTATTTTAACATCATTTCTACTTATGTGACTTATCTAATCATTTAAGGAGGTGATTTTTCAACTAAATTTATAGTTATTCCAAACGCTCCTTTCAAAACCGCAATTTTCGTAAATTTGCTTTAAGCACACAATTTGACACTTAATTCTTTTAAGAAATATTTTCTTTTATTTTTCAAGGACATCTTCAAGGTTGTATATAAAGTAACATTTAACAACAAAATTTCTAAGTATAATTAGCAAAACATTTTTCATATTATATTCCGCTTCAATGGTAATTTGATACATTGATCGTACTCCATTTTAAAAACCATTTGTTTTGAAAATAAGAGCCACAAGGATCAGATACCAATTGTGAAAATGTAGAGGGGGGTGAATACCTTACCGTTTTAAAATCTTAAAACTTGTTGTATCCAATAACCGATCAAGCTTGTTGTAATATGAAAAATACTAATTATAGTCTATGACTAATGTAAGCATACAATAGCACAAGTTATCACGCAAGCATAACCATCAAGTCACAAAATAAGCTACTCCCTCCGTCCCAAAATAAATGTCAGGTTTGACTTTTTGAGGTCTTTTTTGTTAAATTTTGACCTCAAATATTTTTATTTGCGTTATATAATACTTTATGATAATTTTACCAATGAAAATACATTTGAAACCCAATCCATTCATATATTTTGCATCAAGTATTATATAACACAAATAAAAATATTTACGGTCAAATTTGAACAATAAAGACTCTAAAAAGTCAAACCTGACATTTATTTTGGGACGGATGTAGTATAATATAATGTAAGTATAAAAGTAAATCAGTAAGTAAAAGAAAGTGCAAACCATACACGAGTATTTATAGTGGTTCAGTCACGAATCTCCTCTCCGCCGTACTCCACTCCCCGAGTACCCAACTCGAGAGTTACTTCACTAAATCAACAAGCTCCCTTCTCGGCGGAGAAAACCTTACAAACGTCACTTACACTTTTTCCGGTACAAAGCTGAATACCGGGTTCTAGTTCACGGTAGAACCAACCTAACTTCGCCTATACAATATTTCCGACACTAAGCTAGATGTCGAGTTCTTTTACAAGGGTACAACAACTCCCATTATGTTTTATGGCGCAACATAAAAACCTTGTGTTTTATGACACAAACACATAATCCATCTAATCTAGTTTGGTGAATAGATTGTGATGATACAATGATGCTTACAATGACGATCCATGACACAAATGTCTTATGGATATGAATGACTAATCTAAATGAACTTCCATTAATAGAAAGCCTTCCATGGATGAAGATCACAAGTTCCCTAAGCTTGTTGTGATAAATCTTCATATATGTATGCTTGTGGTGGATGATGACTCATAATCTCTGAGCTTGCTTCACAAGATCATTTCGGGAGTATGCTTACAACATAATGAAAGTTAGAAACATTATGATCATGTGAGGGTCATTAATGTATGTTACTACATTGTTATCTACTGATCTAAATGTATGCAAAATGATAGAGAGAATATGTGTTCAAGTGGTTTATTAATGAGTAAACAATGGGCTGCTATTTATAGCCAACAAGCTCAGCAACCCATGGATCAGACGGAACCAAAACAAGGGTTCCCGTCCGTGTATGCATTTGGTTCCGTGGGGACCTGACAAAAAATCTTAAAAATATTTTACAAATCTTGTTCATATCTTTCCAAAATATTTACATGATTTTACTAGTATCCTACAAAGATATTGTGGAAACTGTAGAGGGGGGGGGTGAATACGTTTCCATTTTAAAACTTAAAAACTTTTTGTATCAAACACCCGATCAAGTGTGACGTAATATGAAAAGTGTCAACAATGATCATACAACATCTAGAGATGGTATAAAGTAAACTACTACACAAGCACAATCAAACCATGACACAAACATAATCAACATAACATAAAAAACAAACCAGACAAACATAAACGCAATGCAAATAAAAATATAAAGCGATAAAGACTAAAATAAAAGTAAAGAGATAAGCAAAGAAGGCGCAAACTGGACACGATGATTTATAGTGGTTCGGTCATGAAGCTCCTCTTCGCCCTACTCCACTCCCCGAGTACCCAACTCGAGAGTTACTTCACTAATCAACAAGTTCCCTTCAGGCGGAGAAAACCGTGCAATGTTGATTATCCTTATTTTTGACACTAAGCTAAATGTCGAGTACTAATCTTAGCTAGTACCAATCTACCACGATCCTTGCTACTTCACACAATCAACCCACTTGAATCGATCTACCCGATCTACCCTTGATCCACTTGATCAATACACAAGCCCATAAGCTACAAGCGATCTCCAAGATCTCAACAAGATTACAATGATCTACTTTCACTTGACTCGATCTACACGATCTACCCTTGATCCACTTGATCAATACACAAGCCCACAAGCTACAAGAGATCTCCAAGATCTCAACAAGATCACAATGATCTACTCTCACAAACTCTCAAAAGAAAAATGAACTTGATGTATGCAAGGATGCAACAAGTATGTAACAAGTTTTACAAGTGCACTAACTACAACTACAACACTTTGTATCTTTGTGATACTATGTGTTCTTCTCTTGCACTAGTAGAGGAATGAAGGTGATCTCTTGGTTGGATGAAAGGATCACTCTTAAACAAACTAAGACTCTCTAAATGATCAAAGAAAGTGATCTAATGTTGGGAATTAAATGTTCTAAAGATTAGTATTGGGAATTAAACGTTCACAAGGTTAGTTCTGCTCAAATAAATATACTAAGTGTCATTCTACTGCTAGTGTATTTCATTCTACTGCTAGTGATGGAGATTCTGCTGCCGCAAGCATTCTACTGCTAGTGCAACAGATACTACTGTTGAAGAGATAAGTGTCGTGTATTCTACTGCTGGATGGATAAGTATACAAAGATATTGTGTGTATAAAAGTCAAAGATATACGGTAGATAATATCTTTGATAGATGTTCAGTCAACAAGTTGTGTACACAGATACAAGTTGTATCTTAAGGACTGACACACTCAAGCAAAGCAAGTAGTTCGACAAGACTTATCATTTATTGTAAAGATCTCCTTAGTTGTATAAAAGGAAGATCTTATTTTAGTTACAAGCGTGTTGAAAATATACTAACCAAGTGCTAAATTTGTAACTAGTCAAATACTAAGAAAACATACATTGAGTTGTTCATAACATAAAATAGTTTTCTTTGTAATAGAGATTCAAGGTTTGTAACCCTAGTGATAGTGAAGATCACTCGTATTATTCTCAATAATATTGAATCATTTGGTGTTAATATTCATTGTTCATTATCAAATTCAACAACCACCACTGTTCCATTTCCAATAACAAATAACCTTCTAAGTGTGGTTAAGTAGATTCCGCATACTTAATCATATTCACTCAAAGTATCTCATACACTCGTTATAATGGACTAACATCCTGTTAAGTGTATCGAATCTCTCTCAATTAGTATCAGAGAAAAGGCTGATATCTTTTATTTAGAAGAAGAAGAAGAAGAAATGGACATAGAATCTATTCAGACAAATGTTGCTGCAAAGTTGCCCATGCTCAAACAGAATGAGTTTGAGATGTGGAGGCTGAGGATAGAGCAATATTTCCAGGTGCAAGATTATGCACTTTGGGAAATTATTGAAGATGGAAACTCCTTCGAACCTACAACATCTACATCAACAGTTGAAGGTAAAATTGTGGCAACTTTGAATACCAAACCAACAACTGCAGAAGATAGAGTCAGAAAGAAGAATGACCTCAAGGCCAGAAGTATCTTGATGATGACCATTCCAAATGATCAACTTTTAAACTTCAACAAGTTCAAAGATGCAAATTCTTTGTTTGAGGCCATTATTGCAAGGTATGGTGGGAATGAAGCCACAAAGAAGACCCATAAGACTCTTCTCAAACAGCAGTCTGAAAACTTCTCCTCAACCAACAATGAATCTCTAGACCACATGTTTAACAGGCTTTAGAATATTGTGAGCCAACTTGCTATTCTTGGGGTTGAAATACCTCAAGAAGATTTAAACTCGAAATTTCTGAGAAGCTTACCTGAAGAGTGGGCTATGCATGTTGTTGTCTGGAAGAACAAGCCAGACCTTGACCACATGGAACTTATGGACTTGTATAGCAACTTTAAAATTGTGGAACATTATTTGAAGAAAACTGGAGGTACTAGTTATAATACTGGGAATATGGCATTTATGTCATCTCCTAGTACCTTAAATCCAGTTGAAGAGGTGAAAGTTGTTGATGGTGTTGGTGCTGCTAGTTCATCAAGCAGTACCATTGGTATAACGGATGAGCAGACATGTTGTGCATTTTTAACAAGTCGAAATGATGGGTCCATGCTCACTTATGAAGACCTCCAAGAGATCAATGATGATGATCTGGAGGAAATGGACCTAAAATGGCAAATTTCTCTTCTTAGCACGAGGGCTAAGAAGTTCTATCAAAGGACGGGGAAGAAGCTCACAATCAGCACCAATGATACTGCTGGTTTTGACAAGTCAAAGATAGAATGCTACAACTTCCACATGATGGGGCACTTCTCAAGAGAATGTAGAAGGCCAAGGCAGCAAGATAGCAAGAACAGAGGTTTTGGAAGCAAATCCAAAATAGGGGAAGTTTCTGAGCGAAACTCAAAAGCTATGGTAGCTATTGATGGCTTAGGTTTTGATTGGAGCTTCATGGCAGATGAAGAAGAAGCTTCTTCTCAGATCACACTTATGGCTTTTTCTGCTTCTGAGGTACAATCTCATAAAGCTTGTTCAAATACTTGCACTGCTCTTAAAGAACTACAAACTTTAATCAACATTATGATGATCAAAAGAAAGAGCTAAGCACAACTCATCAAGACTTAATAAACTATAAGTGTGGTTTAGCTACCTTAGAGAAGCAGATCATACACTATAAAGAAAATGAATTTACTTTTTCAGATGACAAAGCTCTTCTTAAGCAGGACATATTCTTTTGAGATGCAGAAATTAAGCTTTTAAGAGATGCATATGATAGGATCAAAAAGGCTAATGAAAACATTCACTTAAGTGTAGAAACACTAGAACATGCTTCTAAGGGTGTAACTAACTAGACTGAATGTCAAGTGATCAATAAGGCAAAGTCTGGGTTAGGATATAATGCAGTCCCACCTCCTTATAGAGGAATCCCTACACCCCCAGGGATTGACCTAGAGCATTCAGGCTTAGCTGAATTTCAACAACCTGAGCTACATTATGGTGTTCAGCCAAAAGCAAAGTTAGTTGTTGATGAACCTAAGAAAGTAAGTGAGAGTTTATGTAAGACTTCACTTCCTGAGGACAAGGTTTCCTTTGATTGAAGATCAGATAGAATAGTCATTGAGGACTGGATATCTGATGATGATGAATATGAACAGGTTATGTCTAAACCTGTTATGGTTAAGAAAGCATTAACAGGTGTTCCTAAGATAGTCAAACATAATACTGATCGGCCTAAAATCAACATTAAACATGTTAGGCAACCAGTTAGATATTGTGAACAATATAGAACTACTGACAAGCCTAGAGGTAACCAAAGAAATTGGAATGACCTCAAGTCTCACCAACTAGGAGATGACTTTGCCTTTTACAACAAAGCTTGTTACACTTGTGGTAATTTTGATCATCTTGCAGCTTTCTGCAACCAAAGGGTATCTGGGTATACACACAATAAGGTGAATTTAAAAAGGCATACACCTAAAAGTCACTCTAATTATACTAGAACAACACCCAAAGCAGTTTCATTAAAGTCTGGACCAAAAGCAGTTTCTACTGCTAGACCAAAAGATTCTACTGCTAGACAAGCAGTTTCTACTGCCAGACCTTTTTACTTTGTTTACCCTATACCAACAGTACAAAGTGCAAAAACAACTTACAAACATGCACAAACAACTGCTAAGAGACCTTTTCCAACAAGAGCAGTTTCACTAAAACAAATTTGGAAACCTAAGGGTTCTATTGCTTGGGAAAAGAGGGCCAATGCTGTTAAGGCCTCAGCATGTTGGATTTGGAAACCTCTTAAATCCAATGGTGCATCAACTGTTCTCAAGATATTTAATTACATTGATGCACATGGCAAATCCAAGTCAGTAATGGCTTGGGTTCCCCAAGGAAACTAATTTCCTTATTTGTGTGCAGGAACATTCACCAACAGATCATGAAGATCAAGGCTATTCAGATAGTAGGTGTTCAAGGCACATGACAGGCAACATGTCTTATCTTTCCAAATTTCAATCATTAGATGGTGGATATGTTACCTTTGGAGGAGGTATTGGTGGCAAGATTACTGGTAAATGTACTCTTAAAACTGGTAAATTAGATTTTGAAGATTTGTACTATGTGCAAGAGCTTATGTATAATCTTTTTAGTGTCTCAGAAATGTGTGACGAAAAGAAAAAAGTTCTTTTTACTGACACTGAATGTCTTGTACTTTCTTCTGATTTTAAGATGCCTGATGAAAGTCAAGTACTTCTTAAAATTCCAAGAAAGGGCAACATGTACAATGTTGATATGAAGAAGATTGTTCCTAAAGAGGCACTTACTTGTCTAGTTACAAAGGCCACATTGGATGAATCTATGAAATGGCATAGGAGGCTTGGTCACATTAACTTCAAAAAAATAAATAAAATTGTTAAGAATGGTTTGGTAAGAGGTTTACCTCAAAAACGATTTGAAAATGACCAAACATGCATTGCTTGTCTTAAAGGCAAACAACACAAAGCCACTTGTAAGCCCAAAATTTTTAACTCTATTGATCAATCATTGTTTATGCTTCATATGGACTTATTTGGTCCTATTTCTGTTAGTAGTATGATGCATAAAAAATATTGTCTAGTTTTTACTGATGACTATAGTAGATTTAGATGGGTTTTCTTTTTAGGTTCTAAAAATGAAACTTCTAGCATTCTTAAAACATTCATTACAGAGATAGAAAACCTAGTAAGCAAAAGAGTAAAAGTCATTAGATGTGATAATGGGACAGAGTTTAAGAATATTGTTATGGATGACTTCTGATTCGATATTTTTGTATTATTTTTATTTTTCCGAAGGAAAAAGCAACGTATGCGTTTTCCCCGGGTCGTTTCCCAACGAAGGTCGAATATCGAGTCTTTGTTTCGGTGTCGAATACGTGTAGTGAATGTGTGAAAAAGAGTGATTGATTTTTGATTTTATACTACGAACAATTAAATTATAAAAGAAATTAACTAATTAATCTAATGCAACAATTAAACTAAGCATATGAATTTTAAAAATGAAAAATTTGAAATTAAAAACGTTATGCGACGAATTTTAAAACGTAAATAAAAATGATTTTTTGAAATTTAAAACCTAAAAATATAAAAATAATTTTCCTATATAAAATCTGATAAAAGAAAGTTTTTGGAAAAAGAAAAATATTTTTTTTTAATGTTAAAACTTCTTAGCCTCAATTTAAACTAAAACAGAAACTACAAGGACCAAAAATGACATAGACAGATTTTTGCTTTATTTTCTAAATAAACAGCAGTCCTAACTAGCACTTTTCATGAGCTTATAAAAAGCTCAAAACCTATCCAATTTTAAAAATGAAAACTGTTTTGGAAAGCTTATCTAGCAAAGATTATAAAAATCTAAAAAGCCCTTTCACAAAAAACTTGATTGCTAGCTTAAACTTGGCCTAGATCAGTAGTGAAAAACACAAGTCTGCTGCAACATTTTTTTTTTTTTTTTTTTTTTTTTTTTTTTTTTTTTTTATAGCAGAAAAAATGAAAAGATGGCGCAAAGGCTGCAATTCAACTTTAAAACTAAAACAATCCTTTCAAAACTTCTTTTAACTACTAGATTAACCTCAAAAATTGCCGCGATGAAATTCTAATAAGCTTAGCTACTAACAGCCCTACTAAAATAATTTGAAGTCTAGTGCAATTTTACTCTAAACTTATTCTAATCTAAAACTACACTATTTTAAACTAGTTAAAAAAAATAAGAGGACAAAAACAACCAAGGACAATGAACAACAAAAATAAGCAGCACTTAAAAACTTAATGAAATAAAACTTACAACTTATCCTAGCTTAATGAAAAGATCTCAGAACATTAAAACTGAACCTACCCAGGCTTTTAAGCCAACTAAAATAACCCAATATTCCAGCTCAGCTTCTAGTTCAGTACTTCCACAGCTTATATCCAAACAGCTTAACTTGTTGAGTTTTTGTTACTTTTGTGAATTAATGAATTCAGGACAGAAATGGAATTCTCAGTAGCATAAACACCTCAAAACTTCAAAACTTCAAAATAATTTTAATAACTCGAAATAACAACCGACCCTGAGACAATTATAATAACTCAAAACTTAACAACCGATTCAATAAACACCTCAAAACTTCGAAACAATTATAATAACTCGAAATAAAAATAACCAGACAATTAAAACAAAACTGAAATAATTTTTTTTCATTAATCAAAATTACCGAATACACGAATAAAAATTCTGATACAACTGAAATTAAAATTCGACTGAAAAAATTAAAGTAACAATAAAATGATTAAAATTAAATCTAATCTATCTAAAAAAAAACTAAAAACTAACTACTAGCCTTCGATCTGAGGTGATCCCCGCTATTTATAGGACTTGATCGATTCTTCTGGAGAGTCCACGTTGGCGATCCGCGTGAACTTGAGCTAATATCCACCTTTAGATCTTCCCTTCATCACTAACCTTCATTTTCCTCCGTACGATCATAATTCATGCGTGTTCGAACCAATAGCCTGCCCCCACGTGTCATGGCAGTTGTCAGACCCTTCTAGATATGCGTGCAAAGTATGAAGATACCCTTACTCTCGGTTAATTTTTGATTTGGGGAATTAGGGTTCTTGGTTAATTTTGGGGGTGAATTGTTTTGGTTCGGGTGTGAGAGAGAAAAGGGAGGTGAGTGTTTAGTTTTGTTTTGACCGAGTGGGGTTATTTAAGTGTTGACCGAATTTTTTTATCTTTTGACCCGGGTATGGGTTGGTGTTGGATCGGGTAGATATTAGAATTAGTGGGCTTGTGGGGTGGGTGATGTTTAATGGGTGTGGGCTTTAGGCGAAGGATGTTGGGCTTGGGTGGTTTGATTGTGTTAATTTTAAGGTCCGGCTGTGTTTAAGGTTAAGGATTGGGACAAGGTTAAATAAAGTGGGTTTGATTTTATTTTGGATCCGGGTAAGAGGGTATAAGGATTTGAGGGTTTTTAAAAGTTTTAAATATTCTAGGGACTTGATATGTAACTTCTGATTTTCAAGGGACTGAAGAAGCCATTTCATCAAAGTGATCTAAGGGTGATTTCTGACATTTGGTAGAACTCTAAGGCGGATTTTGACTTTTTGACCATAAATAGCATTCCCGGCTCGGCTCTTGTTCACTCTTCCAAATCCCGTGCTCGGTTTCCCGGTTCTTTCTTTATTTTTATCCTTTTCTTCGATATCCGTGCCTGCATATGTAAAAACACAAAAACACAGTATATTTGGCATTTTGGTCGGGTTTTTGGTCATTTTGGGTCCGGTTTTGGTCTAGAAATGGTATGTGTTTAAGCACATACCAAAATTCCCCCAGACTAAGATATTGCAATGTCCTCATGCAATGTTATAAAAACTCCCCATTTTTCCATTTATTCTATTTTTGTATTTTTATATTTTTCTCATTATTCATGTGACGGCTTTTGTTGACAATCATTATCTTTTGATAATTTTTAGGGTCTTCGAGTGGGAAACACGACTCATAAAGAAGTGACCATACGGATAAAATTCGTCGTCCTCGATTTTTCATGAGTCCCCAAACTAAGCTTAAAAACGAAATCATTGTCATTTACAAGTTAGATTGCCAACACTACTCAAAAAGCTAATTGTGGACTTCTCGTTCCCAAATTCCTATTTTCCTCTATTTATTTTATTTTTGGTGAGAAATGAATTTCTTCAAATTCTCGTTTCGATAATTTTTAATCCAATAAAGATACCTAGTTTAGACGCTAAGTAGTTTCCAAACCTTCCCTCGAAAACCGTTGCATACAAAAATGAGGTCCACATCAAGGTCTCTGATTTAACACGATTTTGAGGATATCCCTTTTATTTGCGACCGAAACAACTCATCTACGAGTCCAGAGACGGAAGCCTTTATTAGGATACCTCGGAGTCGAAATTTGGCATTTTTAACATTATTAAGCACATATTATTATTGATCCTTGGCCCTTTATAACAATCACAACATCGGCTGCGAACTGGCAAGATGTGATAGTCTATTATGACCTTGGAATTATTCCTCTGCCTTTATTAGAAGTCTACAACATCGGCTGCGAACCGGCAAGATGCAGAAAACTTTTTATGGCTTTGGATTATTATTATTATTATTATTCATTATATATTTTGCCAAATCCCGAGTCCTACGGCTTTTATAACAATCCCAACATCGGTTGTGAGCCGGCAAGATGGAATAGTCTATTACACCGTAACACTGGCAGTACCTTGATGTGTACCCAACTCTTATAAGCAAGGATTCTCTTAAGAAGGATTAAAAACTAAATTTCGCCAAAACCAAAATAGCTTTAATTATTCCTAGAGTATTATTTTTGAGTGAAACAAGCTTATGGGAACAAAAAGCCACAAGTAACTTCGATGAGCTCTAAAGAGATCCAACTACTCCACGTTTGGCAATCTATCTTATAAACGACTCTATCATTTCTCGTTCTTCGCAAATTTAAAATCTTAAATAATAAGATCCGCGAATGCTTAGCCAAATAATCAAGCCATGCATATATAAAGTCAAATACGGGAACTTGCAAACTCTTAAAAAGAATTCGCGTTTTCTAGCTCCTTATGTAAAAGACTAGCACAAGCTTATAGATTATAAATGGTTAAGGAGACAAGCTAGGGCTCAACACGCCCGGTCAAGTCAGAATTTTATTCCTACTCTCTCCAGCGGAAAGTCAACAAAAATGTCAAAATTTATTCTATTTTTGCACAAAAATTTTTAAATTTTTCTCATTTTTTGGATTTTTTTCAATTTTGGAGGAAAAACGGGGTTGCACGAGACAATAGCAAAAATGCAAGGCAAAAATCAAATCGCAAGATTACCCCCCCAGACTAAAACGAGACATTGTCCTCAATGTCTTAAAGGTGCGGGTTCTCCTACATAAATCTAAGGCCGTTTATTAATTATGCCAAAAGATAAATGTAAAACGATAAGATTTAAGGATATTGGATAAGCAGCGGATGATGAAACTCGAGTAGCGTGAAGGAAACTACGAGCACGAGAGTCTTCATCATCGGGCATTCCTGGACACATCACAGAAAACACGAAACACAAGGTACGGAAGAGGGGATCCCTCCTCAAGTTTTATTAGAAATAAGATAAGAAGATAGATAGATAAGCATGGGGTGCCTCCCACGAAGCGCTTGTTTTTGTTAACCGAGTCACATGAGCTTGACTCGACCCCGAATTTATTTGTCCTTGGGGGAGCATGTGGAAAAGATAATCTCAATCGGACTTTCGTTCAAGATGTTTGGATAAACACTGAAGCACACGAAAGTTCCACTCCGATGAGATACCCGCGGTATTTTTTAGAAAGAATAACTAGAAATGGTGATACCGGGGTCAAAGATTTTGTCCTCACTCCCGAAGGAGTAACGGAGAAGAGAAGAAACATCATAAGTGATGTAGGGAAAGAAGGTCATGATTACAATCATGATGAAGTTGTCATCTTCAAAAAGATATTTGTCGATGAAGGTCGTTTTTTTAAGAAATGAGTCGGGAGGGAGGGTCGGGATTAAATCATCAAATAGCAAATTCTCATGATTGAGAATGCCTTCCCCCAGACTAGTGTCATCCTCAAGATCAAAGTAGAAATGATCGTATTCCGGAGGAGACATAGAGTGAGAGAGTTCATCGGAGAACTCCTCATGAAGAGAATCAATCATATGATGATTTGTGAGCTCAGGTTCCGTCACAGACTCATCACTTTCCTCCATCTGAATATCAAAGATTGGGTTATCAGAAATCTCATATTCGAACTCAAACAGAGGGTTGGTGATAGTTGTATTGAAGGTTTCGGGAACAATGTCATCAAATTTCTTTGGAAGATTGATTTCAACTTCCTTCGGAGGGAGAGAAAGAGATGGCTTTTGGTCTAATAATTTTTCAAAAAGAATATCTCCCTCCGGATTAAGACAAGAATCATCAATTTCAGGTGAAATTGATTCATCTTTGAAGAACACCTCGAGCTCTTCCCGCAAGATCACACTTCCCTCAATCGGAGGAGAAGGATGGGAAGAGTCGGAATTAAGAATCTCGATGTGATAAACTTGTTCTGGAGGTGGGACAAGTGGTGTGCTCTTAGAGCTAGCAATTTCCACCGCTTCCGTTGTAGTCTCCGATTCGTCTTCATCATCGTCATCAAGAATACTCTTAGTCTTTGCGGCACAACACTCAAACCATTTGCTCGATCCAGGATTGATTTTCATAGCCTTGAGCTCAGCACGTTTTTCTGACATGCTCTTGACCGTGAATCTGGAAAGGTTTGAATCAATTCTTTTAGGAGCAATTACGGGATCGGATTTTTGATCAACCGTAGCGACATTGCATTTGTCGGTTTGAGGTTGCGAGTTCGGATTAATATTGAACGTAACTTTTTCTTTATCGACCCGCAAAGTAATTTCTTCACCATATACATCAATCAGAGCCCTCCCGGTCCTCAAGAATGACCTTCCTAGAATGAGAGGAACCCGGGGGTCGGCGTCAAAATCAACTACCACAAAGTCTGCAGGAAAATGGAATTGCCCCACTTTTACAAAGACATCCTCAGCTACACCTTTGGGAAGGGTTATGGACCGATCCGCAAGCTCGAGGGTCATGCAAGTGGGGGTGAGATCGGGTAGAGACAATTTCTTCCAGATGGATAACGGCATTAGGTTGATGCTCGCACCAAGATCGGCCAAGGCGTGACATTCAACCTTTCCCGGAAATTCACATGGGATGAGAAATTTTCCGGGATCTCCAAGCTTTTCCGGAAGCTTTTTGAGAATTGCCGCGGAGCAGTTTTCGTTCACTGGAGTTTTTGTCATTTCAAATAATTTTTCTTTATTGCTCAACAAACTTTTGAGTGTGGAAGTGAATTTAGGCATCAAGAGCAAAGCATCCGCGAAGCTTATATCAAAATGTAATTCTTGGAATATTTGAAAGAATTTTTCCATTTGACTCGAAGCTTTGTCACGGAGCTTTTGATCACTCAATCTCGAAGGATATGGAAGATTTGTCTTAACGGGAGCTTCTTTAGGAGCTTTTTCTTTTGGTTCAACATTTTTCGGTTCAGATGGATGGATGACCGGAGGTTGGACGTCTTTGGTTCCTCCGTTGTTAGTAGGAGGTTCCGTGTCCTTGGTCACCTCGGTCTCACGGACGACTACCTTGGGAGGTAGAGAAGAAGGGTAGTCGGAGCTGTGGGTCCATCATATGAAACACCGCTCCTAGTCGTGATTGCCTTAGCATCGCCCCTCGGGTTAGCGATCGTGTTGCTTGGAAGAGTAGTAGTACCCGAACCCGAGGGTCGATCATTTAAACGTTTGTTCAATTCGGTTATCTGATTAATCATCATTCTATTCATTTCCTCTTGTTTCTTTTGTTGATGCTGACTTTGAAGAATGAATTGTTTTAATAACTCATCCGAGGGCGATGGGTTTGGCACAAATCCTTGATTTTGATTGTTTTGAAGATTTGGCCCTCGGTTGTTTTGAACAAAACCTTGATTGTTTTGAAAATTTCCCTGATTAAAATTTCCTGGGTTTTGAAAATTTCCTTGATTCGGGGCTTGGTTAAAATTCCCTTGGTTTTGATAAACTTGATTGCCCCGATTTTGATTTTGATTATTTGGAACATTACGGTTTTGCACTGGCTGATTTTGATTTGGTGGGAAACCGGGTGGTCCGAGAAAATTGTTAGAACGGTAGCTGAGGAGATTACGGTCTCCTTGAGGTTGGTAACCGTTACCACCTTGATTGAAATTTCCAGAAGCAGCATACACATTCTCTTGAGTGTAGCCACCGGAGGCTGGGCACTCGAAATATTGATGAGGACCACCACATGTCTCACAACTATGGTTAACAACATTCACTTGATTGTTGTTGTTTTGAGTTGAAACCTGATTTTGATGAATTCTCAAGATAGCCGTCGACAAATCATTCATTTGTTTAGAAAGAGCGGCTATCTCGGAAGTAGAAGAATCAGTGCTAGATCTTGTTGACTCATTCCTCTCGGCAGAGGAATCCCAGAAATTATGGTGGGTGGTCATATTTTCAATGAGATCATAGCACTCTTCGGGTCGACGTTTCATAAACGTACCACCGGCAGCAGCATTAATCGTATCACGGTGTCGTAATGTCAAACCGTTATAGAAGGTATCTATAATTGTGACCAATAACATATTGTGGTTCGGACACCGATCAATCGATAACTTGTAGCGTTCCCATGCCTCAAATAATGATTCATCGGGAAGCTGACGGAAATTGCTAATCTCATTCCTTAATTTCGTCACCATCGACGGTGGGAAATATTTCGCCAAGAATTTTGTAACCATTTCGTCGAAACTACGAATGGAGTTCTTGGGAAGACGATCAAACCATGCGGTGGCATGATGCGTCAATGAATAAGGAAAGAGATATAGACGGAGGGCGTCATCGGAGACCCCATGTTGTTTCATACTTTGGGTGACGGTTATGAATTTGTCAAGATGCTTGTTCGCATCATCACCCGGCAAGCCATGGAATTGGCACGAATTTTGGACTTGTTGAATCATATGATGCTTAAGTCCAAAATCGGCGGCTTGAATATTGACGGGGGCAATCGGGCCACCACGTCCGTGCATTGTGGGTTGGCACAGCTCCTCCATCGTTCGGAGATCGGGAGCTGGCATGTGATTATCACCTCCCACCGGCGGGGGTTGATTGTGTGGTTCATCGGCCATTTCCTCAACGGTTGAGAAATGAACTCGGTGATTGTGACGAATAATCCTCTCGGGATTTGATAGCGGTGAAAGAAGAGGGTGAGAAGTAGAAGATCGGGTGTGCATACACCAAAAAGAAAACAAAAATGAAAATCAAAAATCTTTTTGTATTTTTGGTTGGGAATTATTTTTGGCTTTTTTTAATATATTGAAAAACAAAAAACTTTATTTTCTTTTTGGTAACCGTTACGTTAACCGTAACCGTTTCCTTTAAAACTACGCGCAGCGTGGCGGGAAGGCAAAGGTAGCTCCGAAGATGCTTAAAAACCCGCCTTCTTCAGCTCGACAATTTAATGTCAAGCTTCCTTAAACCCCGTAATTAGGTTGTAGTAATAAAGTAATCCGATAACGATCAATTTCACGATTTGTTTTGTTGTAATTCGGAATGGTTTACAACCGCCCTCCTTCAACGGAAGACCGAGGATGTTTATTAATGGTGAAAACACTTTAGGAAAAGTGTTTTTTAATTATTATATTTTTGTATTTTTTTATTTTTCAAAAACAATTAACTTCCGAGGAAGGGTCTTCAAAACACAATTCTTATGGCGAAACTCCAACTCTTTTCAAGCCTTCCCCGGCAGCGGCGCCATTTTTTTGATTTCGTTTCTTTTTGTAGTATATTTTTCCGAAGGAAAAAGCAACGTATGCGTTTTCCCCGGGTCGTTTCCCAACGAAGGTCGAATATCGAGTCTTTGTTTCGGTGTCGAATACGTGTAGTGAATGTGTGAAAAAGAGTGATTGATTTTTGATTTTATACTACGAACAATTAAATTATAAAAGAAATTAACTAATTAATCTAATGCAACAATTAAACTAAGCATATGAATTTTAAAAATGAAAAATTTGAAATTAAAAACGTTATGCGACGAATTTTAAAACGTAAATAAAAATGATTTTTTGAAATTTAAAACCTAAAAATATAAAAATAATTTTCCTATATAAAATCTGATAAAAGAAAGTTTTTGGAAAAAGAAAAATATTTTTTTTTAATATTAAAACTTCTTAGCCTCAATTTAAACTAAAACAGAAACTACAAGGACCAAAAATGACATAGACAGATTTTTGCTTTATTTTCTAAATAAACAGCAGTCCTAACTAGCACTTTTCATGAGCTTATAAAAAGCTCAAAACCTATCCAATTTTAAAAATGAAAACTGTTTTGGAAAGCTTATCTAGCAAAGATTATAAAAATCTAAAAAGCCCTTTCACAAAAAACTTGATTGCTAGCTTAAACTTGGCCTAGATCAGTAGTGAAAAACACAAGTCTGCTGCAACATTTTATTTATTTATTTTTTATTTTTTATTTTTTTTTTGATAGCAGAAAAAATGAAAAGATGGCGCAAAGGCTGCAATTCAACTTTAAAACTAAAACAATCCTTTCAAAACTTCTTTTAACTACTAGATTAACCTCAAAAATTGCCGCGATGAAATTCTAATAAGCTTAGCTACTAACAGCCCTACTAAAATAATTTGAAGTCTAGTGCAATTTTACTCTAAACTTATTCTAATCTAAAACTACACTATTTTAAACTAGTTAAAAAAAATAAGAGGACAAAAACAACCAAGGACAATGAACAACAAAAATAAGCAGCACTTAAAAACTTAATGAAATAAAACTTACAACTTATCCTAGCTTAATGAAAAGATCTCAGAACATTAAAACTGAACCTACCCAGGCTTTTAAGCCAACTAAAATAACCCAATATTCCAGCTCAGCTTCTAGTTCAGTACTTCCACAGCTTATCCAAACAGCTTAACTTGTTGAGTTTTTGTTACTTTTGTGAATTAATGAATTCAGGACAGAAATGGAATTCTCAGTAGCATAAACACCTCAAAACTTCAAAACTTCAAAACAATTTTAATAACTCGAAATAACAACCGACCCTGAGACAATTATAATAACTCAAAACTTAACAACCGATTCAATAAACACCTCAAAACTTCGAAACAATTATAATAACTCGAAATAAAAATAACCAGACAATTAAAACAAAACTGAAATAATTTTTTTTCATTAATCAAAATTACCGAATACACGAATAAAAATTCTGATACAACTGAAATTAAAATTCGACTGAAAAAATTAAAGTAACAATAAAATGATTAAAATTAAATCTAATCTATCTAAAAAAAACCTAAAAACTAACTACTAGCCTTCGATCTGAGGTGATCCCCGCTATTTATAGGACTTGATCGATTCTTCTGGAGAGTCCACGTTGGCGATCCGCGTGAACTTGAGCTAATATCCACCTTTAGATCTTCCCTTCATCACTAACCTTCATTTTCCTCCGTACGATCATAATTCATGCGTGTTCGAACCAATAGCCTGCCCCCACGTGTCATGGCAGTTGTCAGACCCTTCTAGATATGCGTGCAAAGTACGAAGATACCCTTACTCTCGGTTAATTTTTGATTTGGGGAATTAGGGTTCTTGGTTAATTTTGGGGGTGAATTGTTTTGGTTCGGGTGTGAGAGAGAAAAGGGAGGTGAGTGTTTAGTTTTGTTTTGACCGAGTGGGGTTATTTAAGTGTTGACCGAATTTTTTATCTTTTGACCCGGGTATGGGTTGGTGTTGGATCGGGTAGATATTAGAATTAGTGGGCTTGTGGGGTGGGTGATGTTTAATGGGTGTGGGCTTTAGGCGAAGGATGTTGGGCTTGGGTGGTTTGATTGTGTTAATTTTAAGGTCCGGCTGTGTTTAAGGTTAAGGATTGGGACAAGGTTAAATAAAGTGGGTTTGATTTTATTTTGGATCCGGGTAAGAGGGTATAAGGATTTGAGGGTTTTTAAAAGTTTTAAATATTCTAGGGACTTGATATGTAACTTCTGATTTTCAAGGGACTGAAGAAGCCATTTCATCAAAGTGATCTAAGGGTGATTTCTGACATTTGGTAGAACTCTAAGGCGGATTTTGACTTTTTGACCATAAATAGCATTCCCGGCTCGACTCTTGTTCACTCTTCCAAATCTCGTGCTCGGTTTCCCGGTTCTTTCTTTATTTTTATCCTTTTCTTCGATATCCGTGCCTGCATATGTAAAAACACAAAAACACAGTATATTTGGCATTTTGGTCGGGTTTTTGGTCATTTTGGGTCCGGTTTTGGTCTAGAAATGGTATGTGTTTAAGCACATACCATTGTTATGGATGACTTCTGCAAAGAAAAAGGTATTAGGAGAGAATTTAGTGTAGCTAGAACTCCTCAGCAAAATGGAGTAGCTGAGAGGAGAAATAGGACACTCATAGAAGCTGCTAGAACCATGTTAGCCGACTCTAAGTTGCCTATCACTTTTTGGGCTGAAGCAGTTAATACTGCTTGCTATGTCAAGAATAAAGTTTTAGTTGTCAAATCTCACAATAAGACATCATATGAACTTTTTAGAGGTAGAACTCCTGCAATAGGATTTCTTAGACCTTTTGGATGTCATGTGACAATTCTGAATACCTTAGACCATCTAGGAAAGTTTGATGGTAAAGCAGATGAAGGATTCTTAGTTGGATATTCTCTTAATAGCAAAGCTTTTATGTAGGTCCACACAAGTTATGGATCTAAGTAGCCTTTGTTACTTGTTAGACAACTTGAATAAATTCAAATTGATCTAGGTAAGAAACTCTAAAAGATTGTTTATTGCTAATGCGGAATCTTAACAATAAAAATGAAGAACACAAGATAACTAACTTCGTATTACTATTAGCTTTCACAATGTCATACCTTCAAACTAATAACCCATAGGGTTCCTTTTATACACCAAGGAAACCGTAGATACAAAACGTGTAGAAGGATAAACTTATCTAACCATATCTTCTATAAAGATAACCACGTATCCTTTCCTAACTTATAGCTAACAAACTTCTTATAATTCATAAACAGACTTAACTAATACAGTCAACCAGACTTAACTATTCTATTATGTCTACCAGACTTAACATTGAACTGGCAGACTTAACTAAGTAACCTAGCAGACTTAAGTCTGTTCTTCATATTAAGTCTTCTCTTGTGATAATTCCCAACAATCCTCCCCTAACTTGATCTTCATGCTTCATGAACTTCAAGTTCCTTTCTGATAAGCTTCTTGAGGATTGAACTCTGAACTCTTGGAATTATCTTGATATCTAATTCTTCAAATCAGCATGTTTGAACTTTGTGCAGCAACTTTGACTTTAACATGCTTTACACCATCTGATCTTCAACTCATCTGATCTTTTCAGCAACAATGACTACATGTACATCAATTCTTTAAGTTTCATACTATTCTCATCACTTCCAGGTGTGTAAACTCCTGTGAGAGGTGAATCATTGAAAATTAATGGATTTGATGTCTCTTTACTAGATAGCCATTAACTACTGGAGTAGCCAATGTTTTGGTGTGTAAGACCACGGTACATTGATAACCATATGATTTTTAGCAAACCATCAGCTATCAACGGATTTGTATTGTTTTTACCAAAAGTCGTTTGCTTTTGGACTAGCCAATTCTTTGGTGGAATGCACCTTACCTTGGTGAATTGATTACCAATTATGGATTTCCACAGCCTTTACCACAAGCCATACTCTTGTGGGCTTGCCAACTCTTCACTATCACAGATATGGTGAGTTGATTAACATACAATTTTGGGATAATTACTAATTTAGACCAAGCTCCCAAGTAAATTTCTTGTTCTGCCCCAAGATCGGAAAATAATTAATTATGCAGGGCAACCTGCATTTTTTTGGGCAACTTACATGTACAAGTGACAAGTGTCACTTTTCAGCCGCTTTTTTGGGCAACTTTTCCATTTTTTGGGCAACTGGGGACACGTGTCATCATATGGGGCGAGTTTCCCCGTTGCCCGGGGCGAGTTGCCCAGTTACCCGGGGTACAGGGCAAAAATGGAAATTACCTTGGGTGCTTGGTCTATATTAGTAATTATCCCTACAATTTTTGGCAAATTTTCAGCCATAAACAGATTTGAAATATCTTTACCAGAGCCGTTTGCTCATGGATTAGCCAGTCCTTATGTGGGTTAGACATGGTGGACTGATGACCATTTGTAGTGTTAGTGCAAAGCACCTTCACCAAGTGAGAAGTTCCTTTAGTCTCACTTAACAACTTGAAAATTCTTTCAAACACTTTCAAGCACCCCAAGTTGCTTCCTTTAGTGACTGCAACTTAATCAAATCCAATATCTGCTCATACACTTCATCCCTCTTGTCTGCATACAACTTCTTTTCCAACATTTCTTTGCAGACTGTAGGTGGTAGGGGATACTCCACTTCTGCCAACATGTAGATATGAGTTCTCTGTAATGATAAGCAATGTACCTGACAGCTGTAAAAATATCTCCATCTGCCAATTTCTTGTTGGTATGGCAACTTCCAAATTTCATCTGTTCTTGAAGGTGGCTCAAACATAACCTTTAGATCTCCCCAAAAGACCCTTTCAAACTCCTCCTCAAGTGTAGTGTCTCCATGTCTAATATTCACCAATTTGTACAACTCCTTGAGATCTTCCCTAGTTACATCATTTAACAGCTCTGGAAAGTTGACATACACTACATCAGTTTTGTCCTCCCTTATTATCTGATAAGTAGCCCTCATCCCAGTCTTGATGATTTGATATCTGACAATCTTAGTTGGTTGTGCAGAACTTTCTGGAATTGATCCCATAGTGCACTCCTCAGATGAAGGTTCTTCTTCTTCCTGCACCACATTCTTGGACACTGATTTACTTTTTCTTGCTATACTCTTTCTTCTATTCTAAGTTATAACTGGCTTATCAACTTTTACTACTTTCTTTGTTTCATCAGATGGTTTGGTTGCCTCAGTTACTTTCTCTATCTTTTCATCTTCAGACACCTTTTGCCTTTTAAAACTCCTTCTGATTGAGTCTTCATAATCAGTAGGTTTATAACCTTGATCCCTTTCATATACCCTGAGATACCTCCCATCAAGCTCTTCATATGACATTCCCTTCATCTTTTCAAAGGTTGAATGCATCATGTTTTTCATGTACATCTTCATATCATACATCTTTTCCTGTTTTGTGAGCTTCTTTTTGGTACCTTTCTTTTTCAGAGTCAATTTTAACTTTTCCATAAAGTCACCCAATGTCTCTGAATCCCTTCTTTCATTGATGAAGTCTGCAAGTTGATTGGCTCTCTCTTCTGTTGTCAATCCTTCAACAGCTTTAAGCTCCTCCAACTTTGCTCTCAATTCATCATCATCTTGAATCAGTGAGATAAGAGGATCATCAGTAGACTCCTCTTGCAATCTTCTTGAAAATAATTCATCTTGCCTCTTTAGTTCTTCAATCTTTTCAATTTCAGCTCTTTCTTCTGCTTGAATCCTTTCAATTTCATCTAAAGTTGCTTCCTCCTCCCTTAGTTGCTTCTTTGACTTCTTAGGTTGAGGATTTTCAATCAATATCTGCTTTCCTTCTCTTTGTGTGCCAGCAGACTTATCCAATTGAACAGATTTAACTCCACCAGACTTAATAGCATCACCAGTAGCATTACCAGAATTAACAACATCAGCAGATTTAACCTGTTCACCAGACTTAATTACATTCTCCCCAGACTTATCCTTCTCAGCAGACTTAGCTTCTTCATGTTCAGAATCATCAACCACCAACTTTCTCTTTCTCCTTTTTCTTTGTTGAATCATACTGAGAGATTGAGCTAACATTTCTGCTGCTTCCATAGCATCTGGACTAATCTCAGTATCACCAACATTTTTAGTTTGAGCAGGAGTTGTGAAAACTTGTTCTTCATCTAAATTCCTCCCCTGTTTGGAAGAATTTTCATCTTCACCCTCCTGAGCATCAAAATCAACCCCTTTCTCCTTCATAATCTTCTCCATTCTCTTCACCCTTCTGACCAAGGTAACATTAGCTTCAGCCATGGTTTGGTTCTTCTCTTCCAATCCAGAAATCCTATCAACCAATTTTGGCACCAACTGCAACAGGTCATCCATGGTCATTGGAATTGACTCTTCTCCATGAATTGGAGTTGGAACCTGGGTTTGAGGTTGAGGTGAAGGTGGTGTAGGTGTTGGTGATCTTGGTTGTGGTGTAGGTGATCTGGGTTGAGGTATAGGTAATCTGGGTTGAGGTGTGGGTTATCTTGGGACTTCTTGGGTTTGTTCCTGATGTATTGGTGATGAAGAGTGAGCCACTTGTCCAGAAATGGATGTACCTGCAAGGTTAGTAGTACTAGAAAGCATAGCAGGCAATAATGGCCTATGTGTCCCAGAAAAACCCCTTTTCATGTTGGCAAAATTTTTATCTTTAAATGCCACACACACATAAGTCTCCATTTTATTTTCAGGTTCAAAGCTTAAAATCATTTGCAGAAAACGAGGGTACATTAAAAATTTATGCTTATTGTTTGCATTTGCTACCATGCCATCAAAAATGAGTTTTGAAAAGTTAAAAGTCTTTCCAAGTTAAAGACAGGCCAATGCAGAAGCAATGTTGCTTCCAAACTGATCCCATCCACCACTCTTGGGACTTAGGCAATGAAGCAAATGGTGAAGTAAAAACTTCCACTGAGGTGAGAAAAAGTTTTTCCAAAATGTGAAAGTTCCATCAGTGGGATATCCTATATTTCTCATACCCTCTAAAAGCATATTATTAGACAATATATAATCCCCTGAAGCATCATCCAATTGAAGACTACTCCTAATGGATGCTTCAGTGATAAAGAACTCAGAAGTATCAATGGTTGCCCTGATTTGTTGAGTCCCATCAGCAAGAGTTTCGGAGGTTTCAGCCCCCCAAAACTGCTTAACTAGGGAGTCATAGATAGTAAGATTACAAGTTAAGGCATACCGAAGATGAGAACCTTTGAGAAAATCCACAATCTGCTCAAATCCTTCACTCTTGTTAGGTTTCTTCAAGAAACCCACCTGGTTATGCTTGTCAGAATATTTTGGTTGAGCCATGATGAGAAATTGTGTAAGTGCTGGTTGAGAATCGTATTAGGGTTTGAATATTGGTAGTTGAAGAACAGAGTATCGTAGGCCTAAAATAATGATATTTAAAATTGGAAGTAAATAATAGATAAAAGTGATAAAATTTATCAAATATTATCCTTATATACCCCTTTTTCCTGAAAAATAAGTAACGGTATTATTTTAGAAGTAAAATCATTATTTGACTGACCAGACCTAACGGTAATAAAATTAATTACATTTTAAAGCTACCAGACTTAACTACGGTCAACCAGACTTAACCATTGACTCACCAGACTTAACCAACATATCAGACAAACACTCACATAAATCATTAGCAAGGCTTCTGAGCATTACCAATCCGTGATTTTCCTGCAAAAGTTAGTCCCAACACCAAGAAAAACAAACAACCGATTTTACAATCAAAATAAAAAACACTAACTACCAGAATTAATTCAAATACAACCAGAATTAACTTCTATACTACCAGTATTAACGTCTATCAGAATTAACTACTAAGTGTTTGGAAAACATATCCTAGATGGACTAAACGATCTTCAACTACCAGAATTACAAACTATACATTTAACCTCCCCTTAAATGTAACCTCCCCTCAAATGTAGCTACGGGTTTACCATTCCAATATTAACCACTAAGTAATTGAACCTAGGTCCATCAACGGCTTTGGTTAATAGGTCTGCCACATAGAAGTCTGTGTGTATCTTTTCCACTCTAATTAGTTTCTTTTCAAAGCAATCCCTAATGAAGTGATGCCTTATTTCTATATGCTTAGTTTTAGAGTGGTACACAGGGTTCTTAACTATACAGATGGTGCTCTCATTATCTATGTGAATTACAGTGTTCATAAAGTTTAAACCATAATCCAACATTTGATTCTGAATCCACAAGACTTGACCACAGCAATTAGCAGCAGCTACATATTCAGCTTCAGTTGTTGATGTAGCCACAATGATCTGCTTCTTGCATTGCCAGGAAATCAACCTTCTACCAAGAAATTGAGAACCTCCTGTTGTGGATTTCCTGTCAAGACTTGCTCCAGCATAGTCATTATCTGAATAGGCTTCCAGGTCAAAAGATGACTCTCTAGGATACCAAAGGCCCAAATTGGGTTTGCCCTTTAGGTACCTAAAGATTCTCTTCACAGCATGAAGATGTGAAGTCTTTGGAGTAACCTGAAAACGAGAACAAACACAGACTGCATACATAATTTCAGGTCTAGAGGTAGTAAGATACATTAGAGAACCTATCATTGATCTGTAGAGGTGCACATCCACATCATCAGCATCTTCATCCTTTGTCAATGGCACCTTGTTCTCTATGGGAGTGACTGCAGTCTTCACATTTGCAAGATCAGCCTACAACAATCCTTCCTTTACCAGTAATTTTCCCCTTGCTACCTCCAAAGGTAACAGAACCTCCGTTGAATTCTTGAAAATCCTTCAAGTGATCCTTGTTACCAGACATGTGCCCAGAATACCCACTGTCAAATATTCCTCTGTCTCCCATGTTATTGAGTGGATGATCCTGCACATAAAGAAAGGAGATTAGTTTTTCTCAAGGACCCAGGCCTCTGCAGGCTTGGGTCTGCCTTGTGGATCAACATATTTATAAGTCTTGTATGAGCTTGATCCACTGTTGTTCTTAGATTGGTAGGTAAGTGTATTCTTAAATGGATCCCAAGACCAACATGCTGAGGCCTTAACAGCAGACCCCTCATTTCCCTTTACAGCATTATTGTTTGAAAGTTGTGTTGTAGTCTTAGCAATGGGTCTCTTCACAGGTGAATGAGGTTTATAAAAAGTATTTCTTTGATTATATGAGTTCACCTGTGGTCTAATTACTGGTTGTCTGGGTCTAAATTGATTAAACCACCCAGAATTAACATTTGGCTTCACAGAATTAACATTTGGCCTGACATAATTAAAATTTGTTCTACCAGAATTAACTTGTGACCTAACAGAATTAACCTGAGGTCTACCAGTATTTATTTGTGCTGGTCTAGTAACAAATTTATTAGCATGATTAATCCTGTTTGCATTATTCCAAACTGGTTTTGTATTCACATGACCAGTATTAACACTTTTCTGCTTCCTAAGTTCAGCCTCTCTCAACATCCTTTTCTCATGAAAATCATAGTCTTTAATTAGATGACTTAGGCTACCACGGACAAAACACCTCTTAGGACCAAAAGTGTAGTTTTTCATGTACTCTCTTCTCTTCCTATCAGATTTTGGTGACTCTTGACTTTTGATAGACTTCCTAGGTGATTTTATGTGAGTATCACAACTAGGTTTATCTGTATCAGGTTTGTGTGTAGTCACAACTGGTTCACTATGTTTGAAAGATTTTGACTCAGAAACTTCTTTAGGTTCACTTTCTGATTCTGATTCAGACTGCTCAGAGACAACTCTAGTGGATCCTTCACTGTCATTAGTTTGACAGGTAGAATATTCACTTGATTTGTCATCTGAGTTGCCTGTCTCAAGATATTGAGGACCCTTTTTACCATACAAAAACAAAGAGTCATCAAGTTCTTCCTTTTGTAGAGGAGTGTAATCTCCACTTAATGGAGGTGGAACTCCTTTAAAATCATTAGTTTTTATGAATCTATTGTATGTAGGTTTACCAGCTAAGTCACTTTCTGAACTAACAAACAATGTTCTAGCGATCTCTTCCTCATAGCTTAGAATCTCCTTATCAGATTTTATCTCATATCCTAAACCAATTTTACACGTAGAACTCATACTAGAATCTACTAATTTAAACAGATTTTTAGATGAAGCTTTCCATGAGTCTAGTATTTTCTCTAATGCATCCCTTTCTTTCACTGCTTTCATGCCAATTCTTCTATATTTTTAGGTTTTTCATCCTTTTCATATATTTCATTAGCTTGAAAGGTGAGTTTTTCATTTAAGGAAGCTTGTTGTTTTTGATAGGTGACTATTTATGCTTCTAAAGTTTTAACAGCCTTAGTATAAGCAAGAATTTTTACTTCCTGATCACCTATTTGTTTTAATTGTTCATCACACAAAGCTTTAAGATGATTGTATGAATCAATGCATATTTTGGAGCACAAAGATACCTCATTACTGGAACCAATAGCCATAAGTGCATGGTTTGGCACTTCTTCCTCCTGTGTGTGTTCATTCCAATTCACAGCTCCAGCTTCCAGTGTCAACAAGCTCATCTGATTCTTCTCTAGCTTGTCATCATCTTGAGAGTCAGAATCCTTCTTCCTGTTCCCATCAGTATTCATCTTTGCCTTGCAATCCCTAGCAAAGTGACCATGTTTGTGACACCTGTAGCACTCAACAGTCCTCTTATTGTACCCCACTAGTGTCTTCCCATCAAACCTAATGTTCCTCCCAGTCTGCTTGTAAAACTTCTTAACCCTGAGAGCAATCATGGCAATTTGCCATTTGATATCCATCTCTTCAACTTCAATATCATTGATCTGTTCCAGATCCTCACTGATGAAGTCCTTCTCTTCTGGTTGCTTAGCAAAAATGAGCAAACTACTTTATCAGCAAAACCTGTAGGAGCATCTCTCTCTCATGCTGCTTGAAGAAGTTTCATAACCACCAGAATTAAAACCGCCAGACTTAACCTTGTTAGTGTTGCCCTTGCTTTGAGAAACAAAGGCAACATTGGTAGAACTTGAAGATGCTTTTGTGTTTCCTTGGATGTCCTGTTCAAAAACCCGAAGAATGTTGTACAGGTCATCAGTTGTCATGGTGTCAATTTCTTCCTTCATTCTCATGGTCATTGTCACACTTGACCATTCTGTTGGTAGTGATCTGAGAAACTTGTGGTTTGCATCTTCTTCAGACACAGCAGCACCATGAACCTCCAATTGTGATAGAAGTTGTTGAAACCTGTCATAACCTTTTTCCAACCCCTCTGAATTGGATACACTGTGTTAGACTTAAAAGTAATGTTATATTCGGGAATTGCATAGTATTTAAGTACAGGGACTAGTTTAGCAAATAGTGGATAGTTAGACTAGAATCTTTGTATAAATACCCTCCTAGTTGAGACTAGGAGGTGAGGGAATTCATTGTAACATTGAGGGTGTGTGTGGTTTCTCTCCTTCCTCTCTCTAGAAAAGACACACACCTTCCCCCATTCTTAATCTAATAATACCATGTCTAATCTTTATTTTGAATTCTCCCGACCTCCTGAACACGAATCTTGATCATTACAATTGGTATCAGAGCTAACCAGGGGCGAATCGTGGGGTTTTGAGGTGAAAGAAGTGATTTTTGCGTCGGTACTGTTCATCAGTTTAGGTTGATCGAACGAGCTAATTTGATCGAACGAGAAAATTTGATCGAAGGAACTTCATTTGATCGAACGAACCAATAGAGTCGAAGGAGCAATCTCATCGAACGAGCAACCATTTCATCGAAGCAGCATGTCATCGAACGAACATCACTCAATCGAGCTAGATTGATGTGATCCAATAACTACATAGTCGAACGAACTAAACAGTCGAACGACTAAATAGTCGAACTATCTAGATAGTCGAACGACTAAATAGTCGAACGACCTAGATAGTCGAACGACTAAATAGTCGAACGATCTAAATAGTCGAACGAAGCATGTCTCAATGTGATCGAAGGAGCTAGTTGATCGAACAAGGGTGTAGTCCAAGGAACTTCTATTATCGAAGGAACTTCTGTCATCGAACAAGCAAGGTTATCGAAGGAGCATTCCAGTCGAACGAGCAAGGTGATCGAAGGAGCAACTTCATCGAACCAGCAAGGTTATCGAAGGAGCTTAGGTGATCGAAGGAGCAACTTCATCGAACAAGCAAGGTTATCGAAGGAGCTTATGTGATCGAAGGAGCAACTCTAGTCGAAGGACCAACATAGTCGAACCAACATGTAGTCGAAGGAACCAGTCGAAACATGTTGTCGAACGAGCAACTCTTGTCGAAGGATCAACATAGTTGAACCCTCACTTCATCGAACCAACAAATTTAGTCGAACCAAGGTTCTCTTCGCATCAACTCTTTAGTCGAACCAAGGTCTTCATCGAAGCAAACTCTAGTCGAACAAAGATGTATGATCGAAGCAGATTACTCGAAGCAAGCTGAATAGTCGATCAAGTGAAGTTATTCAAAGAATCTTTCTAGTCGAAGTAATCAAGTAGAACTTTAACTTGATCGAGCAACATCTTGTCTTTGTAGAAGTAATCGGTTTATTTGAGGTCTTCTCGAATAGCACTTGAAGAATACGGTTTGTATAAGACGTGAATGATGAGCAAGTGCACTTGAAGGTATATTGTTGAAGGTATATTGAAAGTTGCACTATGAATCTCACGTGAATATAGAAGTAATACTGAAAGTTGAAGTTATATTGAGTTCACATGAATTTGTGGTTTGAAAAAGACTTGCATGACACTATTAAAAACCTACGTGTGCATTATCTGATTTGCATGTATGAAACGTAGCATGAGTTGGTGATTTGCATGTGACGTGTTTTTACATAAGGCAAGGTTGCATGTGATGTTTACTATTACTAGTTTTGACGTGCTGAGTTATGAAACACGTGACACGTGACATGGTTGTTTCAAAATATTATTGGCCTACATCCTCAAAACACCACGTATCGCTTAAACGATCCTGATCAAGATTCACTATCAAAAGACAATGGCTAAAGTTTGCAATGAAATGTGACTACGGGGATGATTCGTTCTTATTTATTTGGGTTTGAAGTATGGTTTTACGGCTGCGTGTACTTATTTCATCTTCTTTCTTTCTACCATCCCGCGAAGATGACTTGTTTGGGCTTATATTAATGGTGACGAAGACTTGGATACCTAGTTATTTTTGTGATTCTTTCTCTCTATACTCACAAAGTAGTTGAGGTTATGTCAAGAGGTTTTGTACTAATACTTCTGTTGAGGGTATAGGGTACACCGTTCTTAGTCACAAGGATCGTACAAGATTAAGTCACAAATCTGGGTGATCTTACTTCATTCTCAAGTTCGTCATGTTGAGTTATCTTCTCATGTGGTTACTACAAAAAGCCGTTGTTTTTGATATAGGAGGTTGATAAAGAGTTAGACATCTCAAATGGTATTGTCAGTAGATTGGGTTTATCAACATCTTCTCATAGGCTGATTGGGTTAATTATAAAGTGCTTCCAGTTAATACTTCACGTACACATCATTATGCTGATTCCGATTAATCGTAACCAGCAGGGGAGAGAAATGTGTACATCGAGGACACACAACAAGTTCACGTGATCGGGCTTAATGATTTATGAAATGATTTGTGTCGGATATTGGTTGATTCTATGTCTTATCTTCTACTCATCTTATTCTACGCACTTCTACCTTATCCACCTTCACCAATTTCGGGCAACAAGATCAAGATGATCAGTGGTTCAACTTGTTACTTTGGTGTTATCATTTCATGTGTACGTTATGGGCTGATTTATCATATGAAACATAACTGGGATGCATTTGGTGAGATGAAGATGT
Organism: Artemisia tridentata subsp. tridentata; assembly: GCA_021014915.2. Classification (NCBI taxonomy): domain Eukaryota; kingdom Viridiplantae; phylum Streptophyta; class Magnoliopsida; order Asterales; family Asteraceae; genus Artemisia; species Artemisia tridentata. The sequence goes on from CP139501.1 coordinate 92,899,527, forward strand.
TGATACTCGATTTCCCCCGAATGGATAATCTTGAAGAAGGTCGAGTCTACAGTCTGTTCTACATGATCCGCTGCGTGTTAGAAGACTAAAGACGGAATGCATTTAACTATCAAAAGACTTCTTTAGATTCACGGCAGTAATCAGAAAGGTTGTTAGTTTGGGGGAGAGCACTAATTAGGGGAGAGCACTCAGGGCACCCAGAATTATACCCTAATTAGATTTGCTCACGTTCTTCTACAAGTAAAGAAATGAAAGCTGAAAAGATTCTGCAAGCTGAACGAAGTAATGAAGTTTGAAGATCATTCTCTGCGCTTAATGGTTTATATTTTACTTGTAGGGAACTTTGTAAGCAATTCCCATATAACATCACTTTGGGGAGAGATTGTTAGACTTAAAAGTAATGTTATATTCGGGAATTGCATAGTATTTAAGTACAGGGACTAGTTTAGCAAATAGTGGATAGTTAGACTAGAATCTTTGTATAAATACCCTCCTAGTTGAGACTAGGAGGTGAGGGAATTCATTGTAAAATTGAGGGTGTGTGTGGTTTCTCTCCTCCCTCTCTCTAGAAAACACACACACCTTCCCTCATTCTTAATCTAATATTACCATGTCTAATCTTTATTTTGAATTCCCCCGACCTTCTGAACACGAATCTTGATCATTACACACTGAATGCTTCAAATTACTATTTAAGAACAGCCTTCTGTATCTTCTTGAAGTTAGCATTCCCTCTAAATCTTTTCTTGATAGCCTCCCAAATTTCCTTGGCATCATTCATGCCATGAAACCTTCTCAAGTGCTCCTTGGGAAGTGCCATCAACAGCATAGTCCTGGCCTTTCTCTCCTTTTCTACAGCATGTATCTCTTCAGCAGATACTGGTGGTAGCACCCTAACCACTTCATCTTTACCAACCGAAATCCTCTTCTTCGAATTCCTATTCTGTATGACCTTCCAGACCTCGTTATCAATATACTCTAGATAGTGCTCCATCTCCATAGCCCAGATGTCATATTCTTCCTTCTTCAGGATTGGGAGTTTTATGTTGGATATGGTTGTTGTTGCAGGGATAGCTTTTTGTGGCTTAGATGTGCCAGCTTCAGATTTTTCATCATCATGGGTTGATTTCTCATCATCACTGGGATGGTTTGAGAAATCATCAGGCTTTTCAGGCTTCTCAAACTCAGACATTGTGCAGGGTTTATTGGAGTGAATTTGGGTTTGTGGTTTTTGTGTTTCTTCGAACTCAGAGTCTCTTTACTGTCTCTGATACCACTTGTAGGTCCACACGAGTTATAGATCCAAGTAGCCTTTGTTACTTGTTAGACAACTTGAATAAATTCAAATTGATCTAGGTATGAAACTCTAATAGATTGTTTATTGCTAATGCGGAATCTTAACAATAACAATGAAGAACACAAGATAACTAACTTCGTATTACTATTAGCTTTCACAATGTCGTACCTTCAAACTAATAACCCATAGGGTTCCTTTTATACACCAAGGAAACCGTAGATACAAAACGTGTAGAAGGATAAATGTATCTAACCATATCTTCTATAAAGATAACCACGTATCCTTTCCTAACTTATAGCTAACAAACTTCCTATAATTCATAAACAGACTTAACTAATACAGTCATCCAGACTTAACTATTCTATTATGTCCACCAGACTTAACATTGAACTGGTAGACTTAACTATGACATAAATACGACTAACAGACTTAACTAAGTAATCCAGCAGACTTAAGTCTGTTCTTCATATTAAGTCTTCTCTAGTGATAATTCCCAAAATTTTAGAGTCTACAACTCAAGAACTAGAAGAGTAGAGGAAAACCTGCATGTGGAATTTTTAGAGAATAAATCCAATGCAGCAAGTGAAGGTCCCAAATGGCTATTTGATCTTGAGTCACTAACCAAATCAATGAATTATGTGCCTGTTGTTGCAGAAACTAATGATTTTTTAGGTTCACAAACAACAAATGAGGCAGGGTTAAAAAAGGAGACAGATCAAGATTATGTGATGATGCCAATATGGACCAGTGTGGCTTCAACTTCAATAAATGATGAACCTTCTTCTGATAAAGCTAAAGATGGGATTGAAGATGAAAACAAGGAAGATGGAACAAAGGAACAAGAGAATGTTTCCACTGATGATAGTACTGCTGAGACAGAACATTCTACTACTAGGCTTAATTTTTCTACTGCTGAGCCAAATGTTTCTACTGCTGGCCCATCAGAACCAAATGAAGCAGAATTCTCAGAAGAAAAGTTGGATTTCAACAATCTCCCACCTAATGTGACAACCGATACTTTTCCCACAAGTATTTTAATAATAAATGATTATTTATTAATTTTGAGCAAAGCATTTCTATGCGTGTTTGCATGTTTCTAAGTATTTTTGAGCATTTTTTGGAGCTGTCCCGCATACTGTATCTTACAGTCACTGCATAAAAAGTATATTTTTGTCAGTAAGCATAAATTATCCTATTACTGATAGTTACTGACAAGTCTCGTAATTAACTGAGAGCTTTTTCGTATTTTTCTTAAAAACAACCGCAAGCGCGTACCGACAGCACAGTACACATGGTATCAGTCAAATAAATATATTTTTGAGTCAGTAATAATATTTTATTACATTTCTGACAAAAAAGTGGATAAAAACTTTATTTTACGTATACGTGTCCAAAAACGTCAAACCGGGACTTTCCGGTAACTATTTAAGCTTAAACCGACACACGATACACCAACGAGGAGTAAAAATAAAATCTTCCCTCCCCTTGCTTGTCCATATCCGGTCCTAGATAATACTCCACCAATACAAGACAAAATTTCACCACTAACTCTTTTATTCTTATAAATATTAACATGTATTACCATAAATGATAGAAAAACAAACCAACTCATCCATATTACTCTCACCCAACTTCCTTGATCATTCTTTCATCCATAAACTTACGGCACAACTATTTCATCAAGATCCAATCATTTTCTTTGAAGTTCAATCAAATTGGAGTGTATATTCAAGCTTTTCGGGTTATTTGGAACGTGGTTTGGGTAAATTTGGTGAAGTTTGGGTGTTCTTGGTCTCACATACCTCACGTTAACTTCAAGATCATTGTAAGGAATCATCAAAATTTTCTAATCTTGCTAATTACATGTTCATTTGATGTCTAATGATGATTAAAATAGTTAAATGTATATATTTTGATAATATGCAAAAAGCTAGGGCTTGTGCTTTGAGGAATAGTGCTCGACATTTTTATGGAATATGAACAAGTTTATAAGTTTCTTTCTTGTGTGGTAAATCTTGTTACATATGGTCTTAGTTTGATGATACAAACATGATTTACGTTAATGACGCGAGATTAAGCAATATATTGACTTTTGAGACTATATATATATTTCGGCTAAAACAAAAATATAAGATTATTGGGGTTTTGAAAAAAAATAAAATTTTGGCTTAAATGGTAAAATGATGGAAAATATACTTAAGTGCTTATTTGGAATAGCTTATTGAATAAGCCATAAGTTATAGAGATTCACTAGTAAAAGTGAGAAAATAAGTTGACATATAATATATGGGTCGAATAGAACTTATTTTGGTCATAGTTGACCATTTGACTAAATAGCTTATTTATTAGAGTTTAATTGATAAGCTTAAAGTTTATTACGTAACTAATATTTACCAAATTACTAAACAATGGACTAAATATGGAACTTGGACTATAAAGCCCACGTAGGGATTGTTGGGCCGAGCCCAACAAAATATTTTGTAACTTTGACTCTTTGACCAAACGGACTTAATGAACGAGTTAAATGATTTTTAGAAACGTGACGATATATACGTTTTAACTAAAAATGTGTTTGGGGCTAAAAGTGACTATTGGGCTTATTACATGAATTTCGGCCCAATAGACAAGTTAAATGACAAAAATGATTTTTGGAATATTTTCCGACTAACTATGGATATTATTACTTAACGAAACGATAAATATAACGAAAACTAGTTTTGGACTTGTTTTGAGACGCTTAGTCTCCAAAAGGGTGAAAATGACATTTTAACCGAATTAATATTAATATTGACTTTTGTTGACTTTCTGACTAAATATTGACTTTGTGTCGAAATCTATTGTTAATAATTAAACGTAACAATAACGATAACTATAACGATAAAAATAATCACGACGACCAAAATATATATTACAAACGTATTTTGCACATATAGTTAACGAGATGAGTTATTTGGGAAAAATTGCAACACTTGAGGAAAATGGAAACGTTGTATAAACGAATGGGTCATACCCAAATTTTTCTAAAAATCTAACACTTAGAGTATTTTAGTGAAGATGCATAACTTAAGTAAATTTTCTAAAATTACTTAACAATGTTTTTATTTTCTTTTAACTAAAATTGTATTATAAATAATAAATAATATTTATAATATAATAATCCTCCACTAACTCTATTATTTTATTAATTTCTCATAAACTTATTTAATTAATTATAATCTTAATTAATTAAATACTTAAGTACTTAACATAATATATATATATATATATATATATATATATATATATATATATATATATATATATATATATATATATATATATATATATATGGGCAAATGGCACAAAAAGGTATCAAACTTAGGGTCAATTTCCAATCAAGGTATCCAACTTTTTTTCTTGCGTAAAAAGGTTTCCAACTTTTTTTTTTGGCGGATTTGGGTTTTTCACTAACGTTCGTTAACTCAGTTCGTTAGTAAGTTACATGTTTGGTCCTCGAATTCGTTAACTCAGTTCATGCAACATCCAAAAACAATTTCGATTTTTTTTTACATGTTTGGTCCTCGAATTCTTATACTCATTTCATGAAACATCCAAAAAAAAAAGAAATCGAAAAATATTTAAAAAAAAATTATCAAAAAAATATTTTCTTAAAATATTTATATATTACTTTTTAAATTATTTTTTTTCAAAAAATATTTGAAAAAAAAAAATCCAAAAAATTAAAAATATTTTCCAAAAAATTAAAAATATTTTTGAAAAAAAAATTCGAAAAAAAAATTTCGAAAAATATTTCCAAAAAATATTTTCGAAAAATATTTGAAAAAAAAATTTTAAAAAAAAAGTTAGAATATTTTTTTCGAAAAATATAATATTTTCGAAAATATACATATATTTTTTTCAAATATTTTTTCGAAAATATTTTTAATTTTTTTAAAAAAAAATTTAAAAATATTTCGAAAAAATATATTTTTAAGTTTTTTCGAAAATATTTTTTTTTTAATTCTTTTTTAAATTTTTTTAAAAAAAAATTAAAAATATTTTCAAAAAAATATTTGAAAAAAATATATATATATTTTCGAAAAAATTATATTTTTCGAAAAAAATATTCGAACTTTTTTTTTAATTTTTTTACAAATATTTTTCGAAAATATTTTTTGGAAATATTTTTCGAAATTTTTTTTTTCGAAATTTTTTTTCAAAAATATTTTTAATTTTTTCGAAATATTTTTTAAAATTTTTTTTTCAGATATTTTTCGAAAAAAAAGTAATTTAAAAAGTAATATATAAATATTTTAAGAAAATATTTTTTTGATAATTTTTTTTTAAATATTTTTCCATTTTTTTTTTTTTTTGGATGTTTCATGAAATGAGTATAAGAATTCGAGGACCAAACATGTAAAAAAAAAATCAAAATTGTTTTTGGATGTTGCATGAACTGAGTTAACGAATTCGAGGACCAAACATGTAACTTACTAACGAACTGAGTTAACGAACATTAGTGAAAAACCCAAATCCGCCAAAAAAAAAAGTTGGGAACCTTTTTATGCAAGAAAAAAAGTTGGATACCTTGATTGGAAATGGACCCTAAGTTTGATACCTTTTTGTGCCATTTGCCCTATATATATATATATATATATATATATATATATATATATATATATATATATATATATATATATATATTATATATATATAATACTTGCGCAATTTAACGGCGAATACTAGCACGGATGTTCCGTGACGTATTCCCACCGAACACTTTCACCATGAGCCACCATCAAGAGTAACAACGATTACTCATTTTGAAATATATTTTACCACACAGCAAGCAAGAAATACACGAGCACTGTTCACGAGTAAACTTTTCAAATAAAATAAAGACATATAAGACACGAATATTTCGCTAAGACTTACCGTACTGATTTAGGTTGCGTGTCGGCGCGGTTGCACTATTTTTGTTGATTGATTAGCAGGTTGCTATTGTTTTAAGGTGAGTTCTTGGCCCCTACTGTTACTCGTTTTATAACTGTTTTGGGGGAGAATTCATGCTTGTTTTTAACTAAATTCAATGACTGTTTATTTGGAATATGAAATCAAGAATTGATTGTTTTACTTGAAATGAGATAGGTGTTATATGCTAGACCGTTTACTTGAATGCATTATTTACATGGCATATACATGGACCAGGGGTACTGGTCAGGCATATACAAGGGTGGTTTACTTGAATGCATTATTTACATGGCATATACATGGACCAGGGGTACTGGTCAGGGATATACAAGGGTGATTTACTTGAATGCTTTGTAAGTATACATGACATGTTCATAGACCAGGTGTACTGGACAGGACCGGGTGTAACGGTCACATTACCGGGTGAAACGGTTACATTACCAGGCGTACTGGTCATGGCGAGCGTACCGATAATCCCAACATTAGTACTAAACTTTATGATCATGACATTCTGTGTAACATAATCAAATTTATATCATCCTTACTGTTTTAATCAAACCTATGAACTCACCAACCTAGTGTTGACACTTTAGCATGTATTTTCAGGTTTAAGGCGATAAACTAGTTGTGGAGGCTTTTGGCAGGGCATGGCATGGTCATAGAAGACTCTGATGTATTGGGACCACTTGAAATCTTTTATGGGCTTATATTTTCGCACCATTTTTGAAATGTTGTAAACAAATAACTTTGGAATATGAAATCTATTTTAAATGGTTGAGATAAAACCATTCTTTATACTTTGTGTTATGATACCAATTTAGTAGCACCCAAACATGTATGCTTCCGCTAGACCAGATTTTGGGGGTGTTACACCTAACTATCAAGTTCCTTCTACACCACACACAAGGATTCACAAAGTCTACTCCCTGGACAATGTGATTGGAGATGTACAATCAAGAGTGAAGACAAGGCAACAACTAATTTCTTCATACCAATAAGGGCTTCTTGATTCTCTTTATGCATCAAAGCAGCATAAGTATACCAACTCTTGCTTGTTTGTATGTTTTCTATCACAAGCAGAACCAAAGAATGTTCTTAAAGCCCTAGATGATTCAAGCTGGGTAGAAGCTATGCAAGAAGAGCTTCTTCAGTTCAAGATTCAGAAGGTATGGGTGCTAGTTGATTTACCCAAGGGTGTAAGGGTAATTGGCACTAGATGGGTTTTCAGAAATAAAAGGGATGAAAGGGGCATAGTGATTAGGAATAAGGCTAGATTAGTAGCCCAAGGGTACACACAAGAAGAAGGGATAGACTATGAAGAGGTTTTTGCTCCAGTAGCAAGGATTGAAGCCATTAGGTTATTTTTTGCTTATGCTTCATTTATGGGCTTCACAGTTTATCAAATGGATGTCAAGAGTGCAGACAAGGTATATGTCTCACAACCTCCAAGGTTTACTGACCCAGATCATCCAGACAAGGTGTACAAGGTAGCAAAGGCTCTTTATGGCCTTTATCAGGCCCCAAGAGCATGGTATGAAACACTGGCTTCCTATTTAATAGAAAATGGATTTCAAAGAGGCAAGATTGATCAGACATTATTCATCAAGAAGCACAAGAATGATCTTTTGCTAGTTCAGGTGTATGTGGATGATATCATCTTTGGATCTACAAGGAAGGAGATGTGTTTGGAGTTTGAGAAACTTATGCATAATAAGTTTCAGATGAGTTCCAGGGGGAACTTACATTCTTTTTGGGTCTGCAAGTTAAGCAATTGATGCGTGGGTTTTGCAACCTTACAACAGGTTTTACCTCTCGAGGGATCTCAAGAGGCTTACAACCCCACCAGGCAGTGTACCTGACCGATGTAGTATAGTGTAGTGGTAAGTACGGGGGATTGATCGTTCTCCACAGGGAATAGTGTTCGTTAGGTGTGAAAGGCTACTCTAATTAGGTCTAAGGGTTGAGGAAGATTCTTTTTTATGTTTTTATATTTTATAAAAGCAAGTAAAATCTCGGGTTTTGAAGGAGTGGGCGGAATTAGTTGCTAGTCAACTAACCCAAATTACTACAAATGCAAATAAAATAAAATAACAAAAATGAAAAGTGGTGAGAAACTTATGTGTAGAGAAATGTGTTTACTTAGATTTCCTTACTCCCTAACTATCTTTTACCGGTTAATTAGTGTGTATTAGTCGCGTGGATGACGGGTGTATTCCTTAATACCATTCGTGGGGTGGCGTACTTACTTCCCCAAACTCTACAAGCTCCTACTTCACTCCTATGTCGAGCCGGCTAGGAAGCTCCTAACATGGGATCACTAGAATTCGCTTGTGCATTAAATACAACCATAAAAACCTTTAGTACGCGTTTGGTTCATGTTTCTTAAGACGTTCAAGCAAGTTACCGAATAGGAAGTTAGCCAGTTTTCTTAAGCCTAACATAGATAAACAATCATCCAATACAACTAATAACACACTAACAACCAATAATCAATAGCTAGGTTTCATTAGATCTAAGCAAACACAAGATAAATTTAGCCTAACATGTTAAACAAAAGACAAGCATAAGATAGAATCAAACAACACATAGACATATTGAATGATTAATTGATAACTTATCTTTCAATGAAACATGGAAGATCTCAAGGCAAAAAGCCCTGAAAAAGTAGCTAAAATCGTCTTAGGGTTTTATCCCAAAATTCCACACACTAAGCTCTCCCTTAATGACAAAAAATTAGAAAACTATATATAGACTTTGACATCTGACGGCGTCACCTTATGCATTGTGACGCCGTCACCTCGCCGCTTTTAGGGTTCCCGGATGACCATCTTGACGCCGTCCCTCTTTAGCTCTTCAAAAATCCATTCTGGCTTATCAAGGCTTGACGCCGTCGGATCCTGAACGTGACGCCGTCCCCTTATGATTTAAGCCGTGACGCCCTTGATTTAGTTAAAGCGTGACGCCGTCAGAATTCTCATGCAAACTCACTGGCCCGTCATGAGTAAATTTCACATCCAACTTTTCTTGCCAAGGCATGACGCCGTCCCATGTTAATTGTGACGCCGTCAAGAGTAACTTTTAGCCGATTCTTGAGACTTTGCCGTTTTCTTCACTTTAATGCTCCAAAAACGTCCAAAATGCCTCCTTTTCCAGATTTCTCCTCAAAAGTACCTAAAATGACAAAAGGAACGATTTAGGGCAATATTTGATCAAATAAATACGATTTCGGGCTTAAATGACCCCTTAAAAGCGGTACACTTTTCGCCTCATCAAATACCCTTACACTTGAGATTTGCTTGTCCTCAAGCAAATGCGCTTTTATTCCAATCAAAATACAAGTTAGGGGTCATTTAATGCAAACATAAAAGTAATTACAACAAATAATCGTTCCACTTCAATCATAATAAGCACGGAGATTACATACTAGCACCTCACAAGTAGTGTTTAGATACTCACATCTCTCAAGTGTCATCAAAATAAATCTCATAAATGAAAACGGAAAATATCTCTCACTACCTGTCATAGCAAATAGATTACCATAGGCTTGGGAAAGGATCGAAAACCTCCTCCACTAGGCGTAAGCACCTAAGATAAACTATCAAAGAGGGCTTTTAAATGGGTTATAACGTTAGGTGTAGGGAAAAGGAAAACACGGTTTTGTTGGATAAAGGATATTTTACTGGTGGCGAGTTAAAGATCTTGATCAATTACATGTACTATACAATGTTGCTAAGCCAAGACTAGACTCGATCTTAAGCTAATGAAAGAAAATAACAAAACATAAACATAAAATAAACATAAAATGAAACGGGATGGTAGTCCGTATGTTTTTTCTATTTTTCTTTTTTTTCTCATTTTTTTTTTGTATTTTTCTTGATTTTTTTTTTTTTTTTTTTTTTTTTTTTTTTTTTTTTTTTTTTTTTTTTTTGCATACACTTTTACCCTACCATCCAAAATAATACATCATAGGGGCGTTGCATCCCCTTACACTTGAACTTTTACATAACTTTACAAATAACTATTCTAATGACTCGAATTAAGATAATTGAAAAACTTGGAGTACTTTTAAAACATCTAGCACATATGGGGGTAATAAATGATGTTCTTCCCCATTACTCCATTACACTAGTACTTTACCCATGAGTCCCAATCGTCCCAAAACAATATGTACAAGGATATGACTCGACTTAGCAACCATGTAATCAACTAGATAATTAACTTGGGTTTAAACAAATGTTGTCACAATAATGCACTAAAGATGAGTGCATACAAGGTAGGCTAAGGCGATTTGGGTGTACATTTAAGTGGGGTGTAACAAATTCTTCCTTTAAGTAAAATGCTTAAAGGTCGAAACGAAAAGATAGGCTCTGAGGGGTGTACTAGGGGTATCGTGTACAAAAAATGAGTACAACGCAAAGGGTGTGGGAGAATTACTTGACCAATGTAGCCAATGTAATTATAACAAAAACACAGGTGTAAAACAATGGGTTAATCCTAATGCCTCTTATCATGTAGTAAATCTAACTACACGAATGTAGTCTCACTTGTGGCCTCGGAATGGTCCTAACACAAGTTCTAGAATCTAAGTGCTACCGGTACACACATCATAGCATAAATGCTTTTCCTACCAATTCTAGGGGCGAACCTCACATATTTGGGGGTGGAAAATTTTTTTGTGGTACGGTTTTTGTGCTAGTCATATAACTCCTATCCGTGAGACGCTCATTAAGATCAAAGTTTCACTCCTATATGTTGTAAAAAATTTTAAATTTGGCACTAAAATTACCTTAACAAGTATTTCTCTCAGTTTTATTACACATCTACCATCAAACAAACAAAAATCAAGCGCAATTGTATTTTCTAAAATCGTACTTTTACCCTCCCCTTACACTTAAGATGAACATTGTCCCCAATGTTCAAATAACAAGATGTAAAAGCAAAAAGTAAAAGAATGAAATCAAATACTCCCCTGATTCGCTCGGTGGATAATGAAATTACACGGTTAAATCTTCCTCCAAAGAGAATGTTGAAGCTCCATGACTAATGCATCGCCATAAGCTTGATTCAAAACATTTCCTTGTCCAAAATAACCTGTTGAACCTGAGAAAACAAACACGAAAACCTGCATAACATCGGCGGGATAAAATCTATATATAAGGATATAATGCTTGTGGAATGATAATTTTACAGATTCCTGGAGATTATAAGTTGGAGATTTTAATAAAAACTTTTTTTTAAAAACAAAACTTTTAAAAATTTCTGAAAATTAAATCTGACGCCGTCAGGTTATAAACCCTGACGCCGTCAGAAATGACCTGACAAAAATTTTCATTTTAAGTTTCCGGAAAATTTCTGGAAAAACCTTTACCTTACTTCCTGGAAATCCTGCAAAACATCATTATGACTCGATACAAGCATTTGACTCAAACAAATACTAATATGTATGTTCATTTATTATTATTACGATTCATGTTAATTTGTGTTCTAATAAACCGATTTAGATTTCCCTTACACTTAACTTTTGCAAAATACCTTTATATGTAGTTAAGACGAAGTTAAAAACAAAATAAAGCATTTTCACAATTAGTTTTGAACATGAATCAATAATAATAAAAATTAAACACACATACGGAAACAAATAAAATCAAACAAACAAATAAATAAACACACAAAGCAAATAAAGCTTGGGTTGCCTCCCAATAAGCGCTTGTTTTTGTTCGAGTCACGAGCCTGACTCTACCCTTATTTAACAAAAATAGGGGAGGTTTTCCCTACACTTAGGATTAAGTGCGGGTGAAAGTAGCGATACACACCCTTAGGGTGTGAATATGCCACGTGAGGAAAGAGTGGTGGATGAATTATATGCTCAAAGGGGTGTGCTCCTTTCATCATAACCTTACCTAGTTCACTTTGGTCAATGGGTGAGTTAAAGTGTTCTCCTAAAAAGGGATCATTTTCTAACAACTTCGAGAGACTCCTAATTGGGAATCCATCTTGACCCAATAGACCCGGTTTAAACCCATAATGTTTCTTGTGATCAATCATGAATGGGTGATGTAGACATGTAAGGTCATTTTTCACTCCTATATTGTCTTCCTCACTACAAGGCTTAATGTCCACTACCTTAAACTTAAGACTACCCGGACTATATGTTTTGATGGGTGGATCGGGACCTAATTTGTCTCCTAGATGTAAATCTAAGGATGAAAAGTTGTGTAAAGGTTGAGGTTCCGGCTCATCAACACTAGGAAATTCCCTAGAACTAAGAGTAAGGTCATCACTAAAAGTGTTCAAACCTATATCCTCTAGTTGTGCTTGGTCCAAGGGTTCTACCTCCATTGGGATTCCTAAAGTCACTTCTACTTCTTCCGGGTAAGTCACGGGCGGTGTGTGTGCCTCAAATGATGGTAGGACTTGTGGGGTATTTAGCGGGCTTATGTTACTTACCTCATCATTCCTTGTGTCAAGATCACCTATGTGTTCATCCTGTATTATGGTAGTGCCTAACCATGACATGCAACTAGGTGGCTCAACTCTACCCTCATCCCCAAACAAACATGTTTCATGATCCTTGAAATTTGTGGTCAATTGACTTGTACTAACGTTTGTTGGGTTGTCTACTCTATAATAATATTGGGCACAATCTTCTATGGTATCCCATGCTTCTTCAGCATTTAATTCCCTAAGGTCCCTATCGGCAAAATCGTTAATGCACATTTGGTCATATCGGTCGACACGATCGTAAAAGATTTGGGTTAGGGATGCTAAATCGAAGCTACGATGAGGGACTATTCGGAGTAAGTTTTTAAAACGAGTCCATGCATCATATATGGGTTCATCTCGATATTGGTTGAACATCAAGATGTCATTAGGGGCAAATGGATTTCGTGGTCGGTAGTATGGTGGGTTCGCGTACTCCATATTGGTGAACGGAAGAATCAATGGAAAGGTTTTTACGAACAAAGACACAAAGAAAAGATAGACTACTAGAAAGCTAAAAAATAAAAAGAAAAAATCTCACTTGATAGGAATCTTGTGAGTAGACCTAATAAAAATAAAATTTCAACCTAAGCAATAACTATTCCCCGGCAGCGGCGCCAAAAACTTGATGCGTGGGTTTTGCAACCTTACAACAGGTTTTACCTCTCGAGGGATCTCAAGAGGCTTACAACCCCACCAGGCAGTGTACCTGACCGATGTAGTATAGTGTAGTGGTAAGTACGGGGGATTGATCGTTCTCCACAGGGAATAGTGTTCGTTAGGTGTGAAAGGCTACTCTAATTAGGTCTAAGGGTTGAGGAAGATTCTTTTTTATGTTTTTATATTTTATAAAAGCAAGTAAAATCTCGGGTTTTGAAGGAGTGGGCGGAATTAGTTGCTAGTCAACTAACCCAAATTACTACAAATGCAAATAAAATAAAATAACAAAAATGAAAAGTGGTGAGAAACTTATGTGTAGAGAAATGTGTTTACTTAGATTTCCTTACTCCCTAACTATCTTTTACCGGTTAATTAGTGTGTATTAGTCGCGTGGATGACGGGTGTATTCCTTAATACCATTCGTGGGGTGGCGTACTTACTTCCCCAAACTCTACAAGCTCCTACTTCACTCCTATGTCGAGCCGGCTAGGAAGCTCCTAACATGGGATCACTAGAATTCGCTTGTGCATTAAATACAACCATAAAAACCTTTAGTACGCGTTTGGTTCATGTTTCTTAAGACGTTCAAGCAAGTTACCGAATAGGAAGTTAGCCAGTTTTCTTAAGCCTAACATAGATAAACAATCATCCAATACAACTAATAACACACTAACAACCAATAATCAATAGCTAGGTTTCATTAGATCTAAGCAAACACAAGATAAATTTAGCCTAACATGTTAAACAAAAGACAAGCATAAGATAGAATCAAACAACACATAGACATATTGAATGATTAATTGATAACTTATCTTTCAATGAAACATGGAAGATCTCAAGGCAAAAAGCCCTGAAAAAGTAGCTAAAATCGTCTTAGGGTTTTATCCCAAAATTCCACACACTAAGCTCTCCCTTAATGACAAAAAATTAGAAAACTATATATAGACTTTGACATCTGACGGCGTCACCTTATGCATTGTGACGCCGTCACCTCGCCGCTTTTAGGGTTCCCGGATGACCATCTTGACGCCGTCCCTCTTTAGCTCTTCAAAAATCCATTCTGGCTTATCAAGGCTTGACGCCGTCGGATCCTGAACGTGACGCCGTCCCCTTATGATTTAAGCCGTGACGCCCTTGATTTAGTTAAAGCGTGACGCCGTCAGAATTCTCATGCAAACTCACTGGCCCGTCATGAGTAAATTTCACATCCAACTTTTCTTGCCAAGGCATGACGCCGTCCCATGTTAATTGTGACGCCGTCAAGAGTAACTTTTAGCCGATTCTTGAGACTTTGCCGTTTTCTTCACTTTAATGCTCCAAAAACGTCCAAAATGCCTCCTTTTCCAGATTTCTCCTCAAAAGTACCTAAAATGACAAAAGGAACGATTTAGGGCAATATTTGATCAAATAAATACGATTTCGGGCTTAAATGACCCCTTAAAAGCGGTACACTTTTCGCCTCATCAGCAATCAAGTGAAGGCATATTTATCAGCCAAGATAAATATATTGCAGAGATTCTTAGAAAATTTCAATTTGCTGATTCAAAAGTGGCAAGCACACCAATGGACTCTGAGAAGCCACTTCTTAAAGATTTAGATGGAGAAAATGTAGATGTACACACATACAGATCTATGATAGGCTCTTTGATGTATCTCACATCATCAAGACCTGATATCATGTTCTCTGTTTGTGCTTGTGCAAGATTTCAAGTAACTCCAAAGGTTTCTCACCTCACAGCTGTCAAGAGGATTTTTAGATATCTCAAGGGTCAACCTAGGTTGGGTCTATGGTTTTCTATGGAATCACCTTTTGACTTGGTAGCATTTTCAGACAATGATTATGCAGGTGCAAGCTTGGACAGAAAGTCAACAACTGGAGGATGTCAATTCCTTGGGTGTAGACTTATCTCATGGCAGTGTAAGAAGCAAACAATTGTGGCTACTTCAACAACTGAAGCTGAATATGTAGCTGTTGCAAGTTGCTGTGGTCAAGTCCTATGGCTTCAAAACCAACTTCTTGACTATGCGTACAATTTCTTAAACACTGTCATACATATTGATAATAGTAGTACAATTAGCATAATTAAAAATCCAGTGCAACACTCTAAAACAAAACACATTGAAATTAGACATCATTTTATTAGAGACTACAATGAGAAAAAGTTGATTCAAGTTCTTAAAATTGATTCTGATCACAACTTTGCAGATCTTCTCACAAAAGCTTTTGATGTTGGAAGGTTTCAGTACTTGGTAGCAAGTATTGGAATGCTTAATCCTCAATGATTTAAAACTCTGTGTTTTTGTATATAAATTTTGGTTAGTACTGCTAGCATTGTTAATTACTACTCCTACTGAAAAGTTTGTACTGCTAGTACAAATTTTTGTTTGTTAAGTTCATACTGTTAGTCATATGATTCTACTGTTATAAGACAAATGTTTTGCATTTTGTTTCTTGGTTTTGGACTAACAATTTCAGGTTTGAACATTTGAGCACAAAGGAAGTTTCAAGTGAAATATATGAGCAGCAGAAGGATAATACAATTTGCTAATATAATAGGTTTATGATGGACTGAGTTTGAGAATTCTTTAACAAAGGTTTACACCTATGTTAATAAAATCTTTAAAACTTCTTTCTTGAAACCTGATTATGATGTTTCACATTGACTTGATGACTCAGTTGGTCAGATAGTAACAGACACAACTCACTTTCTATCATTTTATACTTTAATTAGTATAATGAGCAAGTCTAAGGACATCTGATAGAAAGAACAGCAAACAAATGTGCATCTAACACTTGTGTTAGAAGACACAATTATCACGAGCTGGAAAACCTGTCAAGAAAGCCCTTTGAATGGGTTTATCTTTACACAGGCAGTTATTTATAACTGAAAACATTGGTTCTCACACAACCAGGGGTTAAATTAAACCGAATTCTTGATTAAGTGTCTGTTACACACTTAATCCCTTCAAAATGGTTGAGAGCAGTATGATTTTTTAAAATCATATTCATACTACTAAGTCTAAAGTTTCTTAAAAAGGATTTTCAAAGAGGCTCAGAAAAAACATCAAATGATGGACAATGAGTCAATGCTCCATGAATCACCTCTCACAGGAGTTAACACACCTGGAAGTGATGAGGGCAGCAAATAAACTCTTAAAGAATTGATGGCTACATGTACAACATTGTCTGAAAACATGTTCTAATTGGTAGATCAGATGATGGTGAGAGATCTTCCAAACAGGGGAGGAAATGATAAATCTCAGGGGAGGAAATATTTTAGTACATGGTGAGAGATCTTACAAGCATAAATTAAGGGGAGGAAGATTAACCAAATGTAGGGAAGAAAGAAAGATTGTGGTTGTGCATGCTCAGAACAGGGGAGAAATTGATCAATCAGGGGTGAAAGATTGGGAAGGGAGTAGTTTCATGACTCCACTTTTTAGCATCTCAATATAATATATACACCCCTTCGAAAAACTACCTGGCTTAGCAGCAGTTGTTGTATCTCCTCCTATAATGGAAAAGACAAGAGCATACAAGATGATGATGTCAGCTTTTTGAGAAGCTAACATGTCTTATTATTCAGCAAATAATAAGAACAAGCATTCAGTTGATGGATGCTGGGAATAAACTTTTTCAGTTGATTGATACTGGGAATAAGCTCTTCAAATGAAGAAAGTTCAAATGAAGATTCTGGAGTATTATATACATTCAGAAGGGATGAAGCATTCAAATGGAGAAAGTTCTATCTAGGTTCTTTCAGTTTCAATTTCAGTTCACTACGTTTGTTCATCACTTGCAAAGGATTGCTGAAAGATGATTTGACTTCTTGGAACAAGCATCCAAGATACACAGCACCATTGCCTCTTATAATTCCTCCATCCAAAGAAATTGCACCATCTTTAATTCAAAGTACTGCTATTGTTCAAAACAAAGAAAGATGATGTTATTGCTGAAAAAGATTGGCAGAAGGTAGATGAGTTAGACAGAAAGATACTTAATCTTGAAGAACAAAGGAAAAGCTCAGATCAAGAGTCTGACTATGAAGTCTTCGAAAGATCCTCACAATTAGAATTTAATTAAGAAGAAACATGTTGATTAGGGAAATCACATTTTTAGGGGAGGATTGTTGGGAATTAAATGTTCTAAAGATTAGTATTGGGAATTAAACGTTCACAAGGTTAGTTCTGCTAAAAGAAATATACTAAGTGTCATTCTACCGCTAGTGTATTTCATTCTACTGCTAGTGTTAGAGATTCTTCTGCCGCAAGCATTCTACTGCTAGTGCAACAGATACTGCTGTTGAAGAGATAAGTGTCGCGTATTCTACTTCTGGATGGATAAGTACACAAAGATATCGTGTGAGGAGGGGATCCGATACACTATAAGGTTGTTAGACCTTTGTTGCTTTGTGTATATGATATATTGAGTTAATATGATTAAGTATGCGGAATCTACTTAACCACACTTAGAAGGTTATTTGGATATGGAAATGGAACAGTGATGTTTGTTATAGAACAATGAACAAAGAAAGTTTATCACCAAATGATTCAATATTATTCAAAATAATATGAGTGATCTTCACTATCACTAGGGTTACAAAACCTTGAATCTTATATTTCTATGACTTGTGATACTGTTGTGTTTGTTCTTTTCTCTTAACAGATATTCTTGTTCTATTCTTTGCAAATCTTCACTAGCAGCAGCATCATTCAGCAGTAGAATGTTTAACGCTAGCAGTAGAATCAAATGTACTAGCAGTAAAATGATACTTAGAGTATTTCTTTGAGCAGAACTGATCTTGTAATCCTTTAATTCCCGATACTAATCTTCAGAATATTTAATTCCCAACTATCCTCCCTTAAACATGTGAATCCTTTTCAACATGTTTCTGAATTAAATTATGATTGTGAGATCTTTCGAACACTTCTTAGTCAGATTCTTGATCTGAACTATCTTCTGTTCTTCAAGATTAAATATCTTTCTCAGTAACTCATTTGCCATTTTCTTTTGACTTCGACAAGATTAGTACCTATCTTCAAGCTTCAAACAAAGCCTAAAAGATGGTGCATTTTCTTGGATGGAGGAATTATAAGAGGCAATGATGCTGTGTATCTTGGATGCTTGTTTCAACAAGTGAAATCATCTATCAGCATGCCTTTGCAAGTGATGAACAAACGTAGTGAACTGAAATTGACCTAGCTAGAACTTTCTCCTTTGGAATGCTTCATCCCTTCTGAATATATATAATACTCCAGAATCAGCTCTGTTCTTGTCATTTTCAACCTCCATGTCATCATCTTGTATGCTCTTGTCTTTTCCTCCCTTACATTTGGTTAATCTTCCTTGGGCTTTATTTCCTCCCCTGAGATGCAAATAACATTTTATCCTCCCCTATTTGGAAGATCTTTCACCATCATCCCATCATCATCTGATCTACCAATGTGAACTTGTTTTCAAACAATGTTGTACATGAAGCCATCAATTCCTTAAGAGTTTATGTGCTGCCCTCATCACTTCTAGGTGTGTTAACTCCTATGAGAAGTGATTCATGGGGCATTGACTCATTATAAATTAATGGATGGTTTTGCTGAGTCCTTTTGAAAATCCTTTTTTAAGAAACTTTTGACTTAGCAGTATGTTCATGATTTTATGATAGAAAAATCATACTGCTTTCAACCATTTTGAAGGGATTAAGTGTGTAACAGACACTTAATCTAGAATTCGGTTTAAAGCAACCTCTGGTTGTGTGAGAATCAATGTTTTTCAGTTATAAATAACTGCCTGTGTAAAGATAAACCTATTCAAAAGGCTTTCTTGACAGGGTTTCCAGCTCATAGCAATTGTTGCCTCTAACACATGTGTTAGATTCACTTTTACTAACTGTTCTTTCTATCAGATGTCCTTAGACTTGCTTATTATACTTGAAAGTATAAAATGATAGAAAGTGAGTTGAGTCAGTTACTATCTGACCAACTGAACCATCAATTCAATGTGAAATATCATAATCAGATTTCAAGAAATGAGTTCTAAGGGATCAATTAACTTAGGAGTAAACCTTGGTTAATAAATTCCCAAACTCAGTCCATCATAAACCTATTATGTAAGCAACTGATATCATCATTCTACTGCTTCCATTTCACTTGAAACTTCTTTTGTGCTCAAAGTTCATACCTTAAAATGTTAGTCCAAAACCAAGAAACAAAATGCAAAGCATATGTCTTATAGCAGTATCATAGATAGGACTAAAAAATATGAACTTAACAAACCAAAAATTTGTACCAGCAGTACAAACTTTTCACTAACAGTAGTATCTTATAAAGCCAGCAGTACAATCAAAAAATTTATATACAAAAACACATAGTTTTAAATCATTGAGGATTAAGCATCCCAATACTTGCTACCAAGTATTGAAACCTTCCAACATCAAAAGCTTTTGTAAGAAGACCTGAAAAGTTGTGATCAGAATCAATTTTAAGAACTTGAATCAACTTTTTCTCATTACAATCTCTAATAAAATGACGTCTTATTTCAATGTGTTTTGTTTTAGAATGTTGCAATGGATTTTTAATTATGCAAATTGTACTACTATTATCAATATGAATGACAGTGTTCATGAAATTGTACCCATAGTCAAGAAGTTGGTTTTGAACCCATAGGACTTGACCACAGAAACTTGCAGCAGCTACATATTCAGCTTCAGTTGTTGAAGTAGCCACAATTGTTTGCTTCTTACACTGCCATGAGATAAGTCTACACCCAAGGAATTGACATCCTCCAGTTGTTGACTTTCTATCCAAGCTAGCACTAGCATAATCACTATCCGAAAATGCTACCAAGTCAAAAGGTGATTCCCTTTAATACCATAGACCCAACCTTGGTTGACCCTTGAGATATCTAAAAATCCTCTTGACTGCTGTTAAATGAGAAACCTTTGGAGTTACTTGAAATCTTGCACAAGCACAAACAGAGAACATGATATCAGGTCTTGATGATGTGAGATACATCAAAGAACCTATCATAGATCTGTAAGTGTGTACATCTACATTGTCTCCATCTAAATCTTTAAGAAGTGGCTTCTCAGAGTCCATTGGTGTGCTTGCCATTTTTGAATCAGCAAATTGAAATTTTCTAAGTATCTCTGCAACATATTTATCTTGACTAATAAATATGCCTTCACTAGATTGCTTAACTTGCAGACCCAAAAAGAATGTAAGTTCCCCTATGGAACTCATCTGAAACTTATCATGCATAAGCTTCTCAAACTCCAAACAAATCTCCTTCCTTGTAGATCCAAAGATGATATCATCCACATACACCTGAACTAACAAAAGATCACTCTTGTGCTTCTTGATGAATAATGTCTGATCAATCTTGCCTCTTTGAAATCCATTTTCAATTAAGTAGGAAGCCAGTGTTTCATACCATGCTCTTGGTGCCTGATGAAGGCCATAAAGAGCCTTAACACTCTGTACACTTTTTCTAGATAGTCAGGATCAATGAACCCTGGAGGTTGTGAGACATACACCTCTTCTTCAATAGTACCATATAAAAATGCACTCTTGACATCCATTTGATAAACTCTGAAGCCTATAAATGAAGCATAAGCTAAGAAAAGCCTAATTGCCTCAAGTCTTGCTACTGGAGCAAAAACCTCATCATAGTCTATACCTTCTTCTTGTGTGTACCCTTGGGTTACTAATCTAGCCTTATTCCTAATCACTATTCCCCTTTCATCCCTTTTATTCTTGAAAACCCATCTAGTGCCAATTACCTTTTCATCTTTAGGTAAATCAACTAGCACCCAAACCTTCTGAATCTTAAGCTGAAGAAGCTCCTCTTGCATAGCTTCCACCCAGCTTGAATCATCTAGGGCTTCAAGAATGTTCTTTGGTCCTACCTGAGAGAGAAAACATACAAACAAGCAAGAGTTTGAAAACTCATGCTGCTTTGAAGCATAAAGGGCATCAAGAAGCCCTTGTTGGTCTGAAGACATCAGTTGTTGCCTTGTCTTCACACCTGATTGTACATCTCCAATCACATTTTCTAGGGAGTGGACTTTGTGAATCCTGGTGTGTGGGGTTGAAGGAACTTGATAGTTAGGTGTGATATTGCTCAAATCCACCTCTTTATCTGAGAAATCTGCTTCATTTGATTCTGAAGGGCCAGCAGTAGAATCATTTGGCCTAGCTGCAGAAAAATTAAGCCTAGCAGTTGAATGCTCTGTCTCAGCAGTACTATCATCAGTAGAAACATTCTCTTGTTCCGTGGTTCCATCTTCCTTGTGTTCATCTTCAACATCTTCTTTAGCTTTTCCAGAAGAAGATTCATCATTTGTTGAAGTTGAAGCCACACTGGTACTTATTGGCATCCATACATCATCTTGATTTGTCTCCTTGTCTAACCCTGCCTCATTTGTTGTTTGTGAACCTGAAAAATCATTAGTTTCTACAACAACAGGCACATAATTCATAGAATGGGTTAGTGTCCCAAGATCAAATAGCCAATTAGGACCTTGACCTGCTACATTGGATTTTTTCTCTAAAAATTCCACATGCAGGTTCTCATCTACTCTTCTAGTTCTCAAGTTGTATACTCTAAAAGCTTTGCTATTGAGAGAATATCCAACTAAGAGTCCTTCATCTGCTTTGCCATCAAACTTTCCAAGATGGTCTAAGGTATTTAGAATTGTCACATGACATCCAAAAGGTCTAAGAAATCCTATTGCAGGAGTTCTACCTCTAAAAAGCTCATATGATGTCTTATTGTGAGATTTGACAACCAAAACCCTACTTTGAACATAGCAAGCAATGTTGAGTGCTTCTGCCCAAAAAGTGATAGGCAACTTAGAGTCGGCTAACATGGTTCTAGCAGCTTCTATGAGTGTTCTATTTCTCCTTTCAGCAACTCCATTTTGCTGAGGAGTTCTAGCTACACTAAATTCTCTCATAATACCTTTTTCCTTGCAGAAATCATTCATAACTCTATTTTTGAATTCTGTCCCATTATCACATCTAATGACTTTTACTCTTTTGCTTACTAGGTTTTCTATCTCTTTAATGAAAGTCTTAAGGATGCTAGAAGTCTCATCCTTAGTAGCTAAAAAGAAAACCCATGTAAATCTACTATAGTCATCAGTAACAACTAGACAATATCTTTTATGCATCATACTACTAACAGAAGTAGGACCAAATAAATCCATATGAAGCATTAACAATGATTGATCAATAGAGTTAAAAATTTTGGGCTTACAAGTGGCTTTGTGTTGTTTGCCTTTAAGACAAGCTATGCATGTTTGGTCATTTTCAAATCGTTTTTGAGGTAAACCTCTTACCAAACCATTCTTAACAATCTTATTTATGGTTTTGAAGTTAATGTGACCAAGCCTCCTATGCCATAATATTGATTCATCCAATGTGGCCTTTGCAACAAGACAAGTTAAAGCCTTTTTAGGAACAATGTTCTTCATATCAACACTGTGCATGTTGCCCTTTCTTGGAATTCTAAGAAGTACTTGACTTTCATCAGGCATCTTAAAATCAGAAGAAAGTACAAGACATTCAGTGTCAGTAAAAAGGACTTTGTTCTTTTTGTCACACATTTGTGAGACACTAAAAAGATTATACTTAAGCTCTTGTACATAGTACACATCTTCAAAATCTAAATTTCTAGTTTTAATTGTACCTTTACCGGAAATTTTTCCAGCAATACCTCCTCCAAAGGTAATATAGCCACCATCTAATGTTTGAAAATCAGAAAGATAGGACTTGTTGCCTGTCATGTGCCTTGAACATCCACTATCTGAGTATCCTTGATCCTCTTGTTTATCAGTTGAATGTTCCTGCACAAAAATGAGGAATATTAGTTTCCTTTGGGGACCTAATCCATTACTGACTTGGATCTGCCTCTTTCATCAATGAAATGAAATCTTTTGAGAACAGCTGATGCAACATTGGATTTAAGAA
Source organism: Artemisia tridentata subsp. tridentata (assembly GCA_021014915.2). NCBI lineage: Eukaryota > Viridiplantae > Streptophyta > Magnoliopsida > Asterales > Asteraceae > Artemisia > Artemisia tridentata. The sequence goes on from CP139501.1 coordinate 92,922,880, forward strand.
CCCAACATGCTGAGGCCTTAACAACATTTTCCTTGTTTTCCCTAGCAGTAGTATGAACTACATGCTTAGCAGTAGAAACTGCTAGCTTTGTAGTTGTTCCCTTTGGTTTCCAAACTTGTTTTTGGACCACTGCTTTTGATTGAATGGGCCTTTTAACAGTTTTTGATGCATTTTTGTAAGTTGATTTTGCATTTTTAACTGTTGGTCTTGGGTTAACAGTTATGAATGGTCTAGCAGTAGAAACTGCTTGTGAAACTGCTCTGGGTTTTGTTCTCTTAGAATTAGAGTGAAAGTGAAATTGAGGAGTTTGCCTTTTGTAATTCACCCTATTGTTTGCATACCAGATACCCTTTGGTTGCAGAAAGCTGCAAGATGGTCAAATTCTCCACATACAAAACAAGCTTTGTTATAAAAGTCAAAGTTATCACCTAATTGGTGAGACTTAAGGCCATTCTAATTCCTTTGGTTGCCCTTAGGCTTGTTGGTGGTTCTGTATTGTTCACAATATCTAACTGGTTGCCTAACATGTTTAATGTTGGTTTTAGGCCTATCAGTATTTTGTTTGGCTATCTTTGGAACACTTGTTCCTGCTTTCTTAACCACTTCAGGTTTAGACATAACCTGCTCATCTTCATCATCATCAGATACCCAGTCTTCAATGACTACTCTATCTGATCTTCTATCAGAGGACACCTTGTCCTCAGGAAGTGAAGTTTTACTTAAACTTTCACTTACTTTCTTAGGTTCATCAACAACTAGCTTTGTTTTTGGCTGTACACCATATTGTAGCTCAGGTTGTTGAAATTCAGGGACACCTGAATTTTCTAGGTCAATCCCTGGGGGTTTAGGGATTCCTCTGTAAGGGGGTGGGACAGAATTATATCCTAACCCTGACTTGGCTCTATTAATCACTTGACATTCTATCATGTTGGTTACACCTCTAGAAGCATGTTCTAGTGTTTGTGTAGTCAAGTGAATGTTTCCATTTTCCATTTTGACCCTATCAAAAGCCTCTCTTAAAAGCTTAATTTCAGCATCTCTAAAGAATATGTCTTGTCTTAGAAGAGCTTTGTCATCAGAGAAAGCAAATTCATTTTGTTTGTAATGAATGATCTGCTTCTCTAGGGATTCTAAACCACATTTATAGTCTACTAAGTCTTGTTGAGTTCTGCTTAGAACTTTCTTTTGGTCATCATAATGTTTGATTAAAGTTTGTAGTTCTGAAAGAGCTGTGCAAGTATTAGAACAAACTTTATGATTTTGTACCTCAGTAGAGAAAGCCATGAGTGCCATCTGTGAAGAATCTTCTTCTTCATCAGCCATGAAACTCCAATCAAAACCTAGCTCATCAATAGCTACCATAGCTTTTGAGTTTGGTTCAAAAACCTCCCTTGTTTTGGATGTGCTTCCAAAACCTTTGTTCTTGCTATCTTGCTGCCTTGGCCTTCTACATTCTCTTGAGAAGTGCCCCATCATGTGGCAGTTATAGCAATCTATCTTAGACTTGTCAAAACCAGCAGTATCATTGTTGCTGATTATGAGCTTCTTCCCCGTCCTTTGATAGAACTTCTTGGCTCTCATGCTAAGAAGAGAAATTTGCCATTTTAGGTCTATTTCCCCCAGATCATCATCATTGATCTCTTGGAGGTCTTCATAAGTGAGCATGGACCCATCATTTCAACATGTGAGAAATGCACAACAAGTCTTCTCATCCAAAATACCCATGGTACTGCTTGATGAAGTAGCAGCACCAACACCATCAACAACTTTCACCTCTTCACTTGATTTTGAGGTACTAGGAGTTGACATAAATGCCATGTTCCCAGTATTAGAACTAGTACCTCCATTTTTCTTCAAATCTTGCTCCACAATCTTAAAGTTGCTATACAAGTCTATCAGTTCCATGGTGTCAAGGTCTTGCTTGTTCTTCCAGACAACAACATGTATAGCCCACTCTTCTGGTAAGCTTCTCGGAAATTTTGAGTTTAAATCTTCTTGAGGTATTTCAACCCCAAGAATAGCAAGTTGGCTCACAATATTCTGAAGCCTATTAAACATATGGTCAAGAGATTCATTGTTGGTAGAGGAGAAGTTTTCAAACTGCTGCTTGACCAGTGTCTTGTAGGTTTTCTTGGTGGCTTCATTTCCACCATATCTGGCAACAATAGCTTCAAATAATGACTTGGCATCTTTGAACTTGCTGAAGTTAAAAAGTTGATCATTGGGAATGGTCATCATCAGCATGCTTCTTGCCTTTAGATCATTTTTCTTTTTTATTCTGTCTTCTGCAGATGTTGGGTGTTGTTGCAAAGTTGTCACCACTTTGCCATCCACTGTTGATGTAGTGGTTGTAGGCTGGTAAGAGTTTCCATCTTTAATAATTTCCCAAAGTGCATAGTCTTGCACTTGGAAATATTGCTCTATCCTCAGCCTCCACATCTCAAACTCATTCTGTTTGAGCATGGGAAGTTTTGCAGCAACATTGGTCTAAATAGATTCAACGTCCATTTCTTCTTCTTCTTCTTCTAAATTAACTATATCAGCCTTGCTCTGATACCAATTGAGGAGGGGATCCGATACACTATAAGGTTGTTAGACCTTTGTTGCTTTGTGTATATGATATATTGAGTTAATATGATTAAGTATGCGGAATCTACTTAACCATACTTAGAAGGTTATTTGGATATGGAAATGGAACAGTGATGTTTGTTATCACCAAACGATTCAATATTATTCAAAATAATACGAGTGATCTTCACTATCACTATGGTTATAAAACCTTGAATCTTATATTTCTATGACTTGTGATATTGTTGTGTTTGTTCTTTTCTCTTAACAAATATTCTTGTTCTATTCTTTGCAAATCTTCACTAGCAGCAGCATCATTCAGCAGTAGAATGTTTAACGCTAGCTGTAGAATCAAATGCACTAGCAGTAGAATGATACTTAGAGTATTTCTTTGAGCAGAACTGATCTTGTAATCCTTTAATTCCCGATACTGATCTTCAGAATATTTAATTCCCAACATTGTGTGTATAAAATTCAAAGATATACGGTAGATAATATCTTTGATAGATGTTCAGTCAACAAGTTGTGTACACAGATAAAATTTGTATCTTGAGGACTGACACACTCAAGCAAAACAAGTAGTTCGACAAGACTTATCATTTATTGTACAGATCTCCTTAGTTGTATAAAAGGAAGATCTTATTTTAGTTACAAGCGTGTTGAAAATAGACTAACCAAGTGCTAAATTTGTAACTAGTCGAATACTAAGATAACATACATTGGGTTGTTCATAACAGAAAATAGTTTTCTTTGTAATAGAGATTCAAATTTTGTAACCCTAGTGATAGTGAAGATCACTCATATTATTCTCAATAATATTGAATCGTTTGGTGTTAACATTCATTGTTCATTATCAAATTCAACAACCACTACTGTTCCATTTCCAATAACAAATAACCTTCTAAGTGTGGTTAAGTATATTCCGCATACAGTAGAACCTCTATAAATTAATAATGTTGGGACCGAGATATTTTATTAATTTAGCGAGATATTATTATATCGATAAATTAATAAATTATTAATTTAAAGAGGTTCATGTATGACCTTCAAAATTTCCATATCCAATGTACATATACACATTAAATGAAGTTGTCAAGTTCATTGTTTTGAATTAAAGATAGTTTAATGTATATGGTTCTAAATTAATCACTATAAAATGTCCAATGATAAGTTTTATAATCACATCAACTATGGCTTCTAAACTAAACGGTGTTAAAAAATCAACCATGTCCAATCAACAACGAAAATTGTTATGCTAGTATAAGAGAGATCACCAAGGATGCATTCAACAAGATTTGGTGCAGTGGGTTGACAAAACTTTTGATTTGAAAGTTAGTCAAGGCACAATATCAAACACTCTCAAGAGATCATCGGAGTTCCTATCAGCTGACTTTGACAAAGATGGATCTTCCAAGCGTCACAAAGCAGCCAAGTACCCGAACATGGATAAAGTTGTTTATGAATGGTTTCTCCAACATCAAGAGCGTGTGAATATAACAGGAGAGCTAATCATAGAGAAGGCGGTTGAGGCATTGAAGCTTTTGTATCCATAGGATTCTTCAGAGCATAAACTTTCACAAGGCTGGCTTGAGAAATTCAAGTTAAGGCATGGTATCAAATCGTATCGCCGATTCGGAGAAATTGGCTCAGTTGACACACATGACATGGAGAATAAATTGGTGTCTATAAGGGATAGAATTAATCAATTTCCAATGAAAGATGTATTTAATATGGATGAAACTGGTTTGTTTTACAGGTTACAAGCTGACCATTCACTTGCAACAAAACAACTTGAAGGTAGGAAATAGGACAAGGAAAGACTTACAATTGTTATTTGTTGCAATGAGGACGGCTCGGAAAAAATTCCTCTATGGATCGTTGGTAAGTATGCAAAGCCACGTTGTTTTAAGAATGTCAACATGAATAGCCTAGATTGTGAATACCGTGCCAACAAAAGAGCATGGATAACTGGGTTGCTTTTTGAAGAATATGTTCGTTGGCTAGATGATCAAATGCATGGTCGAAAAATTCTCTTGAAGAACAGAGGAAAAGCTCAGATCAAGAGTCTGACTATGAAGGGTTCGAAAGATCCTCACAATCAGAATTTAATTAAGAAGAAACATGTTGATTAGGGAAATCACAGGTTTAGGGGAGGATTGTTGGGAATTAAATGTTCTAAAGATTAGTATTGGGAATTAAACGTTCACAAGGTTAGTTCTGCTCAAAGAAATATACTAAGTGTCATTCTACTGCTAGCGTATTTCATTCTACTGCTAGTGTTAGAGATTCTGCTGCCGCAAGCATTCTACTGCTAGTGCAACAGATACTGCTGTTGAAGAGATAAGTGTCGCGTATTCTACTGCTGGATGGATAAGTACACAAAGATATTGTGTGTATAAAAGTCAAAGATATACAGTAGATAATATCTTTGATAGATGTTCAGTCAATAAGTTGTGTACACAGATACAAGTTATATCTTAAGGACTGACACACTCTAGCAAAGCAAGTAGTTCGACAAGACTTATCATATATTGTAAAGATATCCTTAGTTGTATAAATGGAAGATCCTATTTTATTTACAAGCGTGTTGAAAATAGACTAACCAAGTGCTAAATTTGTAACTAGTCGAATACTAAGAAAACATACATTGAGTTGTTCATAACAGAAAATAGTTTTCTTTGTAATAGAGATTCAAGGTTTGTAACCCTAGTGATAGTGAAGATCACTCGTATTATTCTCAATAATATTGAATCGTTTGGTGTTAACATTCATTGTTCATTATCAAATTCAACAACCACCACTGTTCCATTTCCCATAACAAATAACCTTCTAAGTGTGGTTAAGTAGATTCTGCATATGTACTTAATCATATTCACTCAAAGTATCCCATACACTCGTTATAAAGGACTAACATCCTATTAAATGTATCGAATCCCTCTCATCTAAATAAGAAGGGATTAGACCAGAGAAAATAACATAGAAAAATCAAGTTGGAAGTGTAAAATGGTCCACTATTTATAGGCAAAGAAAAAAACTAGCCGTTACGTACGGACGGTACCACTAAATACCCGACGGTACCACTAAATTTAGTGGTACCGTGGTACCGTCCCAGACAGGGACGCTCCAAATTTTGTTTTTAGTGGTGAAAGTTTATTTGGGGAAGTTTGGAGCTAATTTGGGGGGAAAATAGCTGTTGGGACTTTTAAACTTATTTTTCAAAGTAAAACATTTCTTTTTAATTCAAAAATAATTTGTAAAATGTATTTTTGAAAGAATGTTTTGTCACATTAAAAATGTGAAGTTTAGAACAAAAAATTTATTTCTTTGATCATCCGTCAAGTTTAAATTTGTTTGTTCATACCTTGAGTGATTTACGTCGGGATAAAATCTATGACTCTGTTGAAGCATACTTGAGACGTCGAGAGATGTTGATGTAAGTATGCATTGATGATTTGTGTTTACAAGTAACTTGCACATTTTACGTTATGCATTACAAGTTACATGTTTGACATTATTAAAACCGTAGAAACCGTTTAGTTTAAATATTGTAATATTTGCACTAACAATCTCCCCATTTTTTATGATGACAAATATGTAAACTGTAACACATAGTAAAATGTAAAAGTTACCTGTTTACACTCCCTTCTCCCCCTTTTGTCGGAGTAAAAAGGTAGTTGCCTCGAGCTCTCCCTTGAATTCACTTCCTACTCCCCTTTATTACACTATTATCTTTTCTTCCCAAAAAGGAGAGCTTGCATCATCCCAGTGAAGTCTTCTATTACCACCATCAGAAAGACTCCGTGCTATGTATTCAAATACTCCCGAGCTCCCCCTAGCTCAATGCTCCCCTATGGTGATTGAATCCCCTTATTTATTTACCTTAGTATCTAGCGGATCCATTCAAAAAACTTACAAGGAACTTTTTCCTACATCAAGGATTAGACTTCGTGCAACATCAAAATACTCCCGACTCTCAATTTATTTTCAGAAGAAACCCAAATGGTTTAATGAAATGGCCCCTTTAGTTTTCAACCTAATAGTATTCTCACTAGATCCTATTGATACAAATCAAGGAAATGGACATTATTTAACATCAAGGAACTTGGCAAATTAATTGATACTGTAAAAGAATAGGAGCAACATTATAGGGATAGAATACTCATATCAAGACATGCAAATGTTAAACTATGAAAAAGTGTAGCTACCAAAAAAAATGAGTTTGATGAGGTATGTGAGCATATCAAAGTATGCTAGAGGTTAGACACGTGATGAAAGTGTGCCAAAGGGATAAAAACGAAGAAGAAAGCCCAAGACAGTTGAGCGACACAAAAATGTAAATGCGTAATGCAATTCAAAGACACTAGAGAGTCACAACTTGATGAAAAACCTAACGTGTAATTGTTCAACCAATCACACTAATAAGAATGAGATTCGTTCGTTGACTGTCACATAAAATGACTTCTTCGAAGTTGTCATTAGGAAGGCAAGTTCTAACAAACCTTTTGAACAACATAATCATCTACCTAAGATGATTGGTGTTAATGATAGTTTGTTGATAAGACATACTCTAAATGATTACTATTATGACAAGTCATGCCATAAAGTAGACTCAATAGAAGATATACCAAAAAAATGAAAATGAGAACGATATGCACCTAGATGCAAATGGAAATGATTCCAAAAGATGGGAAGTGTTGGATTTGACCTTTGAGAAAAGGTGGGAAAAGACGGTTTATATTAATATATCGTTTGCACTGACAATGAGATGCATGATATATTTCAAAGGAGAAAAAGAAAATGTGCATGTGATCCTAACAGGATTGTGGGTGGATATCTCTAACAGGGTTGAGGTAACGAAGTTCTAGATTTCTAGTTTGGATGATCCTAGTTGTGTGTTAGAGATAATTTGGTACATGAAGGGTTTTGTGTGATTGTGAGGATTGAAGGTTGTTGAACTAACTATCACTTATCCAAAGTGAGGAATAGCTGTAAGGTTTGAGTGTAATGATCGATCGGTTGAAGGTTCTTAGACAAACTATCATTGTCAAGAGTGAAGTGTAGTTATAAGGGTTGAGTGTGATGATGAATGATATTAATGTGAGGTTTGAAGATGAGATGCAAGATAGGCTCGCAATGGTGAGGCCTTATATAGGCAAGAGTTGTTGGATTCAAATTAAAGTTGGTGTTAGTATCCTATGGTGTAGTGAGAAAATCATAGGGTGTATGTGAGTTTGCAAAATTTTGCAGGTTTGAGGTTAGGGATGCAGGGATCTAGAGAAAACAGTGAAAATTCATCAAACAAGGGCACGGTACCACTAAATACCGCACGGTACCATTAAATTTAATGGTACCGTGACCTACTTAATGGTACCGTGACCTGGAAGTCACGAATTTTTCTGTGCATCCTAGTTTTGGGCAGCTAAAGGGAAGTTTTCTAGGGAATAAGAACCACATTTATGTGTTCTTGAGATTGTTTGTTGAAAGACTATATGAGTGTGTTTTCGCTCCCCCTTAATCGATGACCATCCAGACAAGATGTGTTAGAAAAAAATAAAGAGGAAAACAAACGTTGACGAAAGCAATGAGCTTAATAACGTCATGACAAGTGGTGGATAGCATACAATAAACTTCACCTTTGAAGTCCCGTAGCTCTTCTCAATCATTGTGAATATTCATATGATGAGGCATGTGATTACGTGGAAATATGGTAAGGGTTAAGAAGATAAAATCTTCAAGGTTGTGGAGTTAGTGATAAGGTTCTTGTTGGGTAATCTATGTTGATGAAGAAGGGTTATCTTAACTTATCCTAGCAGTTCTTCGCTTGAAGTGAGTGGAAGATGAGTGGGATGCGGAAGCATTGGTAGTGTAGAACAAAGGTTGAAAAGTGTAGATAAGTTGAGAAGATAATGGATACGGAAGTAACCAAACATATGGTGTGTTTAGTACCATGCGGAAGTGAAAGGGGAAAAAGCTAAGGAATCAGAAGATAGACATAATCTATTCTGATAGGAGACGGTTCTGGTTCAAGACTACAGCGAGTGGGTTTTGATAGTATTTTTGAAACCGTGAGAATTGAAGACAAAATACACTGTCTCAGCAGACAACGGTCCGATGGTACCGTTAAATTTAGCGATACCGTCCCCTATTTAAGGGTACCGTGACCTGCTGAGGTCAGTTTTGACCCAGAATTAGATTTTTGACAAAGAAATTTCACATATGTTGTGATTTTTCTGGACCTTAGATTAAAGGAATTTATACAAAATAAATTCTTTTATGAATGAATCCAACGAGATTCAATGAACGCTGATCGAGAATGAGAGATGACATTTAATTACATTTCTCAAATTAAATATACTTTAAATATTTTGGATGAAAAATAGGTTGTCATTGGAATTTAAGAGGATTTTACGAATAAATCTCCCTGATTTAGTGAGACTTTTCGACACGAGGAGAGAATTTATACCTAATAAATTCTTTTTACGAGATGAACGGTACTAGACGAGAAGAGATAACTTTTATATCTCCGAGGAAATACATAGGTAGTCATTAGAGCGATGTGAAGGATGACTTAATATTTCCAGTGAAATATTTAAAAAGTCATGAGACGAAACACAAGATATGACTTTAATATTTCTAGTGAAATATTCAAGTAGTCATAAGAGGGATGTGAAGGATGACATAATATTTCCAGTGAAATATTTAAAAAGTCATGAGACGAGAAATAAGAAATTACTTCAATATTTCTGATGAAATATTCAAGTAGTCATAAGAGGGATGTGAAGGATGACATAATATTTCTAGTGAAATATTTAAAAAGTCATGAGACGAGACATAAGAGATGACTTCAATATTTCCAGTGAAATATTCAAATAGTCATAAGAGGGATGTGAGGGATGACTTAATATTTCTTGTGAAATATTTAAAAAGTCACGAGACTAGACGTAAGGGATGACTTTAATATTTCCAGTGAAATATTTAAGTAGTCATAAGAGGGATTTAAAGGACGCAATTGAACACATGGGAATTGTGAAATTCAGGGAATGTGTTCCATCATTCCTAGACCTAGACGAAGATGGTTAGAGGATTCTCGTTTGAGAGGTTTGGTTGATTTACGGATTTCGATGTTGTTGGTAACACGTTTTTATTGTAATTCAAGTCTTAGTCATATTTAGTTTATTTGGTTGCTTAAACAATATGGGCTATATGTTTAGAAGAAAGCCCAAGGCACATTAGTAGCCCATGTGCCAAGGGAATCCAAAGAATAATTCTAGAATATGCTTAATTTAGAATATACTTAGAATATGCTAAGTGCATGTGGCGCCCTAATCCTCTCCTATAAATAGAGGGTTAGGGTGCTCATTCTTATTGTTGGTTTTCATGTTATGTAGCGTAAGCTTTGCTCCTAAATTGTATAAAATGAAATCATCCAAGTTCTCCTCTCTTAATCTCATTTCTATCATTGTCTAATCTCTCGTATTACATTACTTATTATTAATCTCATTCGTAGCTTGTAGTTTGCAGTCGTACGTGGTATTTAGTGATTAGATAGCTTGTGTTTACATCAAATATAGGAACCATCAAGTGGTATCATTCGCCTAAGGATAGTTAAGTGTGTGTTTATGAGTAGATTACATCGTTCGTTTCATTGTTTTTTACGTTTGGTTTCAACTGATTACGTGGTTTTGTGAAAAAATGATCCAAAATCTCATTTCAATCACTTATCTTCAAGCTTGTAAAGTGAAAAGATATCATAGTGATTTGAGATTAGATTCTACGTTCGATATTCAGTTTTTTTGTTCAAATTTGAATCGTAAAACATTAGTTTTGCTCGTTGCTAGTTGTAGAAATTTCATCAACTTTTGGTTTTCACGTTTAGAGTTGCAAACCTCTTCATAATCTACGTAAAATTAGACGTTAAAAACCGAAAACAATCGAATAGATCTTCATTTTTCAAGGCGTAAAAGTTAGATCTGAAAAAGTTGGTGAAAAGAGGGTTTTTCGTAATTGTGGACAAAGAGGGTTTTTCGCAATTGTGGACAAAGAGGGTTTTCGCAATTCTCAAGGGTTTTTCGCAATCTTCAGCAGCCTTCAGATTTTTTTTCGCGATTGGAACTCAGTATTTTCCTCGCTTGTATAAGCTTGTGAAAATACTTCGACTTGACGTTAAATCTCATATCTTGTATAAGATTTGAGATAGTGATCGAAATTGTAATTTTGAAAATCTTTCGAAATTGCTAGATCTTTCGCAATTCTGATTAACTTATCGCAATTGCCTTTCATTTCGCAATTGAGATAACTTTTCGCAATTGTTTGATCTTTCGCAATTAGGAAACTTTTCGCAATTATCAATTTCCTTTCGCAATTGTTGGAGTTTTCGCAATTCTTGGATCTTTCGCAATTCTCTGGATTTCGCAATTTGGAAACCTTTCGCAATTGTAAACCTTATCGCAATTGGCAGTGTGAACAGTGTTTTCGCAATTGTTGTGAACAGTGATCTTTCACAATTGATCAAAAACATCACTTAACCAAAACCAAACATCATAACTCATAACACACATCTTAATTATCTTCACGATCAACAAAAACACAAGATGTCTCAACCACCATACCATAACTACTTCTATCAACAAAAGCAACAGTACCGTCAACAACCATTTCAGCAGCAATATCCTCAGCAACAGTATCAACCATCATACCAACCACAGTATCAACAACATCAAATGTTCATGCATCAACATCAATTCCCTCAGCAGCAACAACTTCTTCCACAACCAATGTAGAACTACCAAACATCTTCTAGAGAACCACATTGGTTTACCAAAATGTGTGAAGCCATAAGTAGTCAGCAATCGAGGCATGAAGCAGGTTCTTTGGAAACACCACCTATGCTTACACCAGGAAACTACGTGCAGTGGTCCAGCCATTTTCTATGATTCATTTATCTAAGGAAACCTCACGGGAAATATCTCAAAAAGGTCATCATTGATGGACCATATTCAACACCTACAACAACCATTCCTGCTGATCCAACTCAAGTTCCTCCAAGAGAAGCGACAACAACCCCCATTCCTCTAGCTCAAAAAACTACATAACAAGTCCTACAACAAGAGGCCAATGAGCTAGCCATGGCTTACATACTACAAGGGATCCCGAATCCTATCTTCAGGAGTATTGATGCCCAGAAGACAGCCAAGGATATGTGGGAGCACGTACATCTGCTTATGGAAGGTACTGAACTGAATCAAGAGGACTTGGAATCGAAGTTGTACATGGAATACACACACTTCATGATTGAACCTGAGGAATCCTTGGAATCATACTATCATCGTTTAACCAACATCATCAATGATCTAGATCGCCACAACTTACCTTACCAAAGATTGCTGTCAACTCAAAGTTTTTGGGATGACTCGGCCCAGATTGGCAGAAGTACGTCACATTCGTTCGTCAAGCCAAGAAGATAAATGACGTATCTTATGGGTTGTTATATGATTACCTAAAACAACACCAATCTGAAGTTGATAAGGATCGAGTTGCACGTGGAGGATTCTCACCAGCACCTAATCCAAATTCACTTGCTCTCATGGCTCAATCACATTTTGCACCAAACCAGGAGTTTGTTCCACCACCACCACCTCATTCAGGGTTTACACCACAACCGTCAAATCAAATTATCCCTTATGAAGCACCTGAACAATACCCTGATAATCAACTTGTTCCATTCGACAACACTGATTACAACATGTACTCCAATGTTGACACTGATGAAGATGATGCCTTTAATTCTTTAAATGAGGGGTTTGCATTGATCGCCCGTGCCTTCAGCAAATTCTCCAACTGGTCGAACAATCCTTTGAGGACATCATCAAACACCAAAAATCAAGCAGTAGTTAACAATGGAAGGGTTGAGATTCAGAATCGGTCTTCAGGAAGGTTTGGCTCAGGAAACATGGGGAATTCTGGTGGGCAACGATTCAGATTAGGAGGAGGTAGTCGAAACAGCATGGGTAACAATCAGAGAAGGAATCAGTTTGCTGACAAAGGGAAAGGGATTGCTAATACATCCATCACTTGCTACAATTGTGGGGGAAATGGTCATATGGCTAATGCATGCCCTAAGCCGAGAACAATGGATAGTGCATATCATAAAGAAGCTCTTCCCATGGCATTGAAGGATGAAAAGGCCAGTGGTATTTTGACAGAGAAGGAGGAGAGTTTTATGGCTAATGCATACTCCGATGACGAAATGGAGGATCTGGAGGCTAATGCTGCAGTCATGTTAATGGCCAACATGCAGGAGATGAACATGAGCGAGACAGGCCCGGTATATGACACCGATGGCTTATCTCAGGTATCTAAAGCAGATTGTCTAATTCATGAAATTACATCACCATCTGTATTTACATCTACACAAGATAATTTTGCTCAACATGAATCATCATTCTCATCTTCAAACAATGATCAAATAAACACAGTGGTTACCTTTGATGACGATCAAATTAACCCAGTAGTTTCATTTGATGATTCTTTTGACGATGACAATTCTGAACATCTTGAGAAAAATGATCTTATGCAAGATTCAGATTCAGAACTCATGACCTTATTGCTTGCCACCCAATCACAATTGAATGCACATAAATCCCAGATGGACAAATGCAATGATATTAACAAAAGCTTAAAAGCCAAAGTTGCACTGTTAACAAAGGACCTTGAGTGCTACAAGCAACAACTTTCAAACTTTGAAAACCAAGAAAAACGTGAGAAAAGTTTTGAGTCTGCATTCCAAGAGTCATACGTAAAAGTACAAAATTTGGAACATCAAATTCATGAATTGACCGTTTCCAAGAATGAAACAATTTCACAAAAGGAACAAGAAATATTTGGTTTTCAAAAACAGGTTGACACTCTCCAAATCGAAATTTCTAAAACCAAAACAGAATTGTCAACTTGTCAAGCAAATTTTTCTGAACACAAAGAAGCTTCAAGGAAACGTGTCGATTCATATCTTGAAGAAATTGTGACATTGGAAGGCAAACTTAAGGATTTTCAAAACGTTGTTTATAAAGCGGGTAATTCTGTAACAGTCTTCGAAATCTAACTGTCAAACCAAATCCTCGCGGATATGGATTTGCAATCGGATGTGATCAACCTCATTTTTTAAACAAAGCACTCGAGGCACACCCTAAGTTGTACTGTGCCAAATTGTTGTTTGATGATACTTTTCAACGTGTGGTTGTTTATAGTACTGAAGAGGAAGAAGAACATGATATCGAGTGTTGATCAAAGATGAGTCATGTAAAATATAACAAACCATATGATTATTCGAAAGCACCTCATATTAAACAATCTTTTGTACCTCAGAAAGAGAAATCTGTACAAACGTGCTCTTTAAATGAAACAAATACTTCATCTGACATTGGTCCAGTTACCACTGTTGCACAAATCAATGGTCCTTTACCACGTCAAGGTGTTAATGAACAAATGCCAAAGGAATGTTGCATTCTTAAATATTTTAAAACATTTATGGGGGACATTCAACTTTTGGAAAACGCTATTGAAAGAAATTCTGAAATCAAAATCTCCACTTTTCTCTCTCCATATGAGAAAGAAAAGCGAGAAGTTTTTTAAAAACAATTCTTGCCACATGTTAATCACCTGCGACTTTGTACAAATCAATGGGAACAGGAACTCCTGTCAGAAGTTGTATCGATGATGAGTATTTTCAATGAAAAAGATGTCAAAATTGCAAAACAAAAAGGTCAAAAGTAAGCTTTAGAAAAAGTTGTTGATCGACTCTTGACGAATGTTCTCTGTTCGGATGTGATATCTGTGATAATGAATTCTATCTATTTGTCATGTCATTAAGTGCTTGTTGATGATCACTGTGATGAACTTGAGACAATGAGAATTGAGAATGAAAATCTGAGAAAAGAAAATGAGCGACTCAAACAAATCAGTGATGATGTGGAAAACAGATGTGCAAAAGAAATTTTCAAAATTCGTCAAACTCTGGATAAGTGTCAGACTCAAAGTATTAAATTTGAGTTAGCATTACAAAGTCAAAAAGAATCTTTGTCTTCTCAAAATGTTTGTGTTTCAACACTTCAAAAACTTGAAAAAGAAAATGAGGTATTAAAACATCAAATTTTAGAGTATGAAAAAGATATTGCTGATGTTTATGATAATAGAAATGACACTGTTCGGTTAAATAGAAAGTTGGAATAAAAAATTCAAGAACAAAACCACATCATCATTTAAATGAAAGAGAAACTCAGAATTCTTGACAAAGGGAAAGCTGTACAAAATAATGTGATTGCACCAGAAATGTACAAAGTAGACAAGGCACCTAAGAAAGCATCATCACAAACTACCAATGTGAATACTTCAACTTCCACAGGATTAGGCACCACATCTAAGGCTAGCAGCTCAAAGATCACCAAGAGTCAAAAGAAAAAGAAGATTAGAGTTTGGCAACCTAAGAGTGGATTATCTAAGAATGCAGAAGTAGAAGTTAATGCTAGTAGTTTAAATAAGACACATGTTACGTCTAGTTTGGAATCTAGCTGTCTAAGTCTCATTCTGAATCTGATGTAATGAATGTTGAATATTTGAATGTTACTAATGATATTATGGTTGATGCTTCTTGTATATTCTGTCACACTAGTATGTTGTCTGGAAATCATCAGAAATGCATTGCTAAGACCCTTTTGTCAAGGAATAAGAAACGTACTTCTGGCATTTCCCAAAGGCCCAAAATAGCTGCTAAGTCCATTTTAGGAAAACCGCCTCAAGTAGTTTTTGAGACCACCATTGACAAGCCCGTAGTTACCCCTAGGAAAATCCATTCACCTAGCAAATTCACTAAGAAGAAAGCACAAACTAGTTGGGCGTGGCAGCGTTGGTTGCAATATAAACCTAATTTTGCCTGGGTTCCTAAGATATTGAAAACTTGTATTCCTAACCCAAATGGATCCACTGGTTCCAACCTTCCTGTGTCTTCTTCTTGTGATGCAGGTAATTCAAATTGTGCTATGGATTGTTGATAGCGGTTGTTCCTGGCACATGACAGGAAATTTAAAGCTTCTAGTAAACTTCCTTGCGAAGTTCATAGGCACTGTCAGGTTCAGGAATGATCATTTCGCAGCTATCATGGGTTACGGTGATTATGTCAATGGAATATCAAGATTAGCCGTGTCTACTATGTCGAGGGCCTAGGTCATAATTTGTTCTCAGTCGGACAATTTTGTGATGGTGATCTAGAAGTGGCATTTAGGGAGAAAACTTGTTTCATTCAAGATCTTGAAGGGAATGACCTCATGAAAGGGAAACGTGGCACCAGTCTGTATACCATTTCCTTCGAAGGCATGGCGGCTTCCTCTCCAATATGCTTACTATCCAAGGCACTTCCCACAAAAGCTTGGCTATGGCACAAACGGATGTCTCACCTGAACTTTAAAACCATGACCGAGCTTGCTCGCAAAAAGTTGGTAGACGGTCTTCCAAAATTCAGATACGCCAAAGATCATCTGTGTCCTGCTTGTGAACAAGGCAGAAGTACTCGTGCTCACTTTTCGCCTAAACCCGAGCACAGTACTGATCATGTACTTCAACTGTTGCATATGGATTTGTGTGGCCCTATGCGTGTTCAAACTATTAATGGGAAGCGGTACATACTGGTAATCGTCGATGATTATTCGCGATGGACTTGGACTTATTTTCTTCGCAGTAAAGATCAAGCACCGTCAATGATCATCACCTTTCTCACAAAGATTCAAGTTCAGCTCCGGAACACAGTTAGAAAAATTCGAACAGATAATGGAACAGAATTCAAGAATCAGACTCTTCGGGAGTATTATGAGAAAGTGGGCATTAATCATCAAACGTCCATCGCTCGCAGCCCCGAACAGAACGGTGTGGTCGAAAGGCGCAACCGAACTTTAGTGGAAGCAACTAGAACAATGTTAATCAATGCTCAGTTACTAGATTACCTTTGGGCCGAAGCCGTTTCAACTGCCTGCTACACCCAAAATAGATGCATGATCACCAAAAGGCACACCAAGACACCATATGAATTAGTTTACCGCAGAAAACCGAATATCAATTACTTTCATGTCTTTGGAGCTCTCTGTTATCCAAAGAATGATCGTGATGACCTTGGTAAACTCAAAGCCAAAGCGGACATAGGAATTTTTGTTGGGTATTGTGAAAATTCGAAAGGATTTAGAATTTAGAATCGTCGCGCTAGAGAGATTCAGGAGACTATCCATGCTAATTTCGATGAGCTTACCAAAATGGCTTCTGAGCAAAACAGCTTAGAACCCGCAACCAACCGTCTTAACTTTCCTGATCCTTCAGCTGCAACTTTCTCTCTAAACCGCAAAGATCTAGAAGACTTGTTTGCTCCATTGTTTGATGACACTATGGTAAGTCGTGCACAAGATGTATCCACAAGTTCCGCTGCACAACCACTCGTCAATAATCTACAACCTGATACACCAGTGGCTACAACCACCGCAGTTGCTGAAGATGCACCTCTACCTGACTCCTTATCATCAATAGATCAAACACCTTCTACTTCTGCGTCTGCAGCTGAAGGACCCCCCCCCCCCCAACATTCTTCTGATATACCCACTCCAGCAGATTATGACGGCAATGCATTCTTTAATCCATTTGCGCCGGCTCCAACCATTCCTGATGTCGTAGAGTCATCAACACGCAACTTGGAACCGTCAAATCTGCACCATACCTATCAACATTACCCATCAACACATAAATGGACAAAGGAACATCCCCTTGTAAATGTGATTGGCAACCCAGAAAACCCTGTAATGACACGACAACGACTCCATACAGACGGTGAAACCTGCATTCTCTCACCGTTTGTCAGTCCGAACCCAAAACCATTAAAGAAGCCCTTACATACGACAACTGGATTGAATCCATGCAAGAGGAATTGGATCAATTCAAACGGTTGGAAGTTTGGGAATTAGTCGAGAGACCAGATGGGGTATATGTCGTTGGTTTAAAGTGGATCTGGAAAAATAAGCTAGATACGGATGGTACAGTGATTCGTAACAAGTCTCGCTTGGTCGCCAAAGGGCTCAGTCAGGAAGAAGGGATTGACTTCGAAGAATCGTTTGCACCAGTGGCACGTCTGGAGGCTGTTAGAATGTTCCTGGCGTACGCTGCTCACAAGAACATCACGGTATACAAGATGGACGTGAAGACGACATTTCTCAACGGTCAACTCCGGGAAGACGTGTACATTTCACAACCAGAGGGCTTCATCGATCAAGAGCATCCAAAGCATGTCTACAGACTCAAGAAAGCCCTCTACAGCCTTAAACAAGCCCCGAGGGCATGGTACGACAAATTGTCTGCATTCTTATTAGCCAATCATTTTACTAAAGGATCAGTTGACCTGACTTTATTTATACAAAAACACGAGGAGGACATTCTCATCGTACAAAGTTATGTAGATGATATCATTTTTGGATCAACTCATAAAAAGTACTCAAATGCTTTTGCAAGACTAATGAAACAAAACTTTGAGATGTCCATGATGGGTGAACTAAAGTTCTTCTTAGGATTGCAAGTTCATCAATCACCCCATGGTATATTCTTAAGCCAGTCCAAATATGCACAGGAAATATTGAAAAAGCATGGCATGAATACTTGTGACACCTATAATACCCCTATGTCTTCCTCATCCCCAAAGCTAGACGCTGACATACATGGCACACCCATTGATCCTACGAAATATCGTAGTATGATTGGGTCTCTCATGTATCTCACCGCTAGCCGGCCGGATGTTGTATTTGCCACGTACCTATGTTCACGTTACCAGTCTCGACCTACTGAACGTCATTTGTCAGCTGGTAACCGGATCCTTCGATACATTAAGGGAACCATTCACTTGGGAATCTGGTATCCGAAGGATTCCGGGTTTGAACTTGTTTCTTTTTCAGACACTGGCCATGCAGGTTGTTTAGACACGAGAAAAAGTACGTCTGGGGGAGTACAATTTTTAGGTGACAAGCTCGTCTCTTTGCAGTCAAAGAAGCAAGAATGTACATCATTGTCATCCACAGAATTAGAATACGTTGCCATGTCTGCCTGCTGCGCTCAAGTCATTTGGATGCGATCTCAGCTGATGGACTACGGATTCGTGTTCAAAAAAGATTCCAATGTACTGCGACTCCAAGTGTGCCATCGCTATTTCATGCAACACAGTTCAACACTGCAAATCAAAGCATATTGCTCTCCGGTATCATTTTATCAAGGAGCATGTGGAAATGGGTAATATTGAATTATATTTTGTGGGTACTGAACACCAATTGACGGATCTGTTCACCAAAGCCTTGCCTCATGCAAGATTTGTGGAACTGGTTCATTAAATTGGTATGCGATGTTTGACTCCTGATAACTTAAACAATTTTCTTACTCAAAATTAAGGAGTCAATCATCAAACTATCTTTGTAAATATTTTATAAAAACCTCCAAAAAGATTTTCCATTTTTTATTCTCTTAAAAAAAATAATAAATAAAAAAAAATAAAAAATAAATAATTTTGCAAGTACAAAACCTTCAACACTTTATTCATTTTCAAACCGTTATCAATTATTTCTGAACAAATGTTGAGGGGGAGAACAACATTTAAAATATTTTTCAAATTTGTACTTGCATTGTTTCTTCAAAATTGTTGCTTCACATGGTTCGGTGATAATATCATAGGATAAAAAGTTGTGTGCCAATATTGTTAAGTTGAATAACCTAGTGTTTGCATGGTTGGACTTAGAAAGTAAACATACAAGGTTAGAGGACTAAAAGTGTGAAACTGGCAAAGTGTATACAAGTCAAATAAAATGAAAAAGAATTAACCGCAGTTAATACACATTCAATTTCATCTGACATTATCACCCACCACAGTTAATACGTTAAACAACCAAGATCTACGGCTAACAATCAACCATCAATTTCCGTTCAGGATTTTTTGATTTCGTGAGTATTTTAATGTTTAATATATGTTTATATGCAACGGTTTTGAAGGATTTCAAGATCCAACGGTTCATTTTTTGCTAAATCGATTGTTTTAGATCTAGGGTTCATGCGTAGTCGTGTTATTTGATTCTGAGTGTTTGTGTTGTAATTTGTTGGTGGGATATGTTTAGAATTAGTGTCTCAACATAATGCATGTGTTTAATTAAGCCCAGATACATGAATCTTGAATGTTCTTAATTTAGGGTTTAAGCGAACGATTTGGGGAAAACTGAGTGTTAGTGTTCGAGTGCGATTAAATCATCAAAGTAGTGTTCTTATGCATCGAATTAAGTGTTTATGCCTTTAATTTTTACCCAGAAACATCACAAATGTGAAATCGATCGGTAGGGTTTAAGAAGAACACATGAACACGTTCAGGTTGAATTTCAAGATTTTCGTGGTTAAAAGTTGTTAAAACTTGGTCAAAAGACTTAGAAACATCATAGGATTCCATTGGAAAAAGCGTGAAAACAAAATCACAAGTGTTAATGATTTGCGAAAAATCTGGAGAATAATACGTCTTCAAAGTTATCGAAATTTCTTGTGTAAGAAGTTTTCGGAATTGAAATTGCTTTCGCAATTGTCAAAAGTTTTCGCAATTGTCAAAAGTTTTCGCAAATGACAATTTCTTTTGCAAATGATAAGTCAACTTGTAAAGTCATGCTAAGTAATTAATGGATCACATGT
Organism: Artemisia tridentata subsp. tridentata; assembly: GCA_021014915.2. Lineage (NCBI taxonomy): Eukaryota > Viridiplantae > Streptophyta > Magnoliopsida > Asterales > Asteraceae > Artemisia > Artemisia tridentata. The sequence goes on from CP139501.1 coordinate 92,943,175, forward strand.
GAAACTAAAGTTTATCTAATGCTAACTTTCATGTATCCTGCAAATTGGTGTCTGAATGATGTTTCAGGAATCTCAAAAATGACTGCACAATCAAAACAAACATTACCAATGCTCACCAAGGAAGAAGTTTTCCCACGTGGCTACAAGGAAAAATATGGGAACAACAATGCAAGAGTTAACTTTGATGAGATCAAATGTGCTGAACCAGGTTGTCTTGTTGCCATTGAAATCCTCAAAAGACACAAGTGCAAGTGCATGCTGGAAAATTCTGACAGTATTCCAGAGTTATAAATTCATCAGATGTGGGATACCATTCTGCTTGATACTGATGAAAAATACTTCGAGTGCACATTGGATCGTAAGCAAGTCAAAACACCCCTCAACACCTTCGTAGAGCACTGTCCTTACCTGAACCACCAAAACCAGCAAACCGATATTGGCCCACACCAACTAAAGAAGAAGTTTTGAAATTCGTCATTGACATAGGATATGATCTACCTCCCAACACTTCACTGACCAAAATCTCCAGAATCAACGCAAAATGCATTCCACAACCCTAGAGAACCATTTACTACATATTGGTTCGTTCTGTCACATGGAGAGATAGTGGACATGAGCATCCTCGTTTACCTCACATGTAAATCTTCTGGGGCATAGTCAATCAGAAGAATATTGACTATGCAGAACTCATATGGGATGACCTCATATTCCAGATCCAAAGCCAATACAAAAAACCGTTAACAAGAATCCCGTTTGTCAAATATACAAAATTGCTCATCAGTCTACTGATAGACGAAAACAAAGACATTTCACCACGAGCCGAAGATAGAGAGTTACACTTGTTTAGGATGGATAAAACTGTCAACCTAATCTATTTCCTTAAGACAGCTCACACAAACAAGGGTTGAGATTAACAGAAGGACTGTTGACAAAATCAGTTAAGAAGACTCAGGCTTACAAAGACTATTATGACGCTTACAACAAAAGAAAAGTCAGGCTAGTTAAACTTGCAGAAGAGACAGGATCTTCAAAGACTCGTTCTAAAGGAAGCAGCAAAACAGGGAGTGCTTCCAGTGCCTCAAAGAACATAAAACCTTCATTCGCCAAAATCATCAAAAGAAGAGTAAAAGTTACTCCTAAGCCTAAAGAAGAAGAAGGAGGGATCCATGCTAAGGATGAGTCTAATTCAGAAGAAACAGAATCTGAGGAAAAGATTGAAATGCAAGTAGACCTTGACACAATTGAGGCAATAAATGCAAGCAAGATTACTGGCAAAGAGGATGATGAAAGAAGAGCAGCATTGAGGGTTGAGGAACTGAGAAAAATTGAAGAAGCAAAAGGAGCTGGAGGTTCTGGTACAGTGACAGAGGTAGCTCCAACCCATTCTGAACCGGTTAATCAACCCGGAGGGTCTGGAATTGCTACCAAAGATGTATCTTCGTCACATAGTCCGGTTAATCAACCCGGCAAGAAGAATGAAAAAGAAATCAAGGAGAAGATTGTATTGACAGATGAGGAAATACCTAATGACATGTTTGAAGACAAAAATGAGGTGAATCTTGATGCGCCTGTTGAATGGTCTACATCAGAAGAAGAAGAAATTATTGGGGAGAAGACTACTAAAGCTGCAAACGAACTAGAAATTGAACACAATGCAGAATTAGAAAAGAGGAAGGAAGAAGAGAGACTTGCAAAGGAGCAAGAAGAGGCAGAAAGAGAAGCCGAACAATACATTTCCACACCACCAGTTACTCCACCTAGTCTAACTCTCACTCCTCATGAGCCTCAGCAGGAGTCATAACCAAAGGCTCAAACTCCTCCAATCTCATCACCCAATCCCACAACACCTCATACATCACCACCTAAGACTTCAACACCTCCTCCTGATTCACCACCAAAGGAATCTACTCCTCCAGTGTCACCACCCAAAGTACCAAATCCTCCAGTCTCTCCTAATGCACAAGCTTCATCACATCCATCACAACCATCCCAACCGTCACCTACCTAAAGAGAAGCAACACTTGAAGAAACAATTAAAACAATTATCAAGGGCAAGCATTCAAAGAAGATTGCTATGGTAACTCGAGTTGAAGTCATATCTCCAGCAGCCAAGAAGTTGAAAAAGGCTGCAAAACTTGCTCAGGCACAGAGAGACAACAAAATAAGTGACCAAGTCACTGAGATGCAAAATATGGTCAAAGGTCTTTCTGAACAGGTAAAAGAGTTGCAGGAGACAAAGAAGAAAATGGATGAACTCCTTGAAGATGATGTCAAAGCTCAACTGCTCAAAGAAGCCAAGCATCACACAAAGAAATATGTCAAGCAATTCATGCCTGACATTATGCAAACTCAAGTTGAAAAACTTGAAGAGTATATCAACGACAACATCACAGAAAAACTCAAGAACATTCCAGCATCTACTCTTCCTGAATCTGCAACTCAATTAAAGCAGCTTATGGATTATTCAACTGAAGAACTTCAATTTTCACTTTTTACCAAACTCACAGCAATCATCTCTCCAACAGATACAGAAATAGCTCTCATGAAAGCTATTCAAGCAAATGTGGAATCATGCAAAGTTGCGGCCAATTGTGGAAAACGTCCAAGAAACGATGAAGATGAAGACCCTGACTCCAAGTCAAAGAAACACAAGAATGGTGGCAGATCTGGAATTAAGTTCAAAGAGCCAACCGACCCGACAACAACAATAACTTCCCAACCTCCAAAGGCTTCAGGGTCCGGTCCCACAGAAACGGAGTATCATTTTGAGCATATTGAAGAAATGGAAATACCACAAGATCAACCTCAATCACCACCAAAGACCAAGGCTACTACAACCAAGAAATCTTCTAGAAAAACAAACGTGGTTTCATGGCTGGATGATGATGATACACATGGCAACGAATGGTTTGATCAGTTGGTGAATGCTCAAACACAGACTGATGAAGATTCAAGAATGAAAGATAGTGCATTTGAGTTCACACAACAACTCAAAAGTACTCAAAAGGTCAAGAAGATGACCAAACGGGAACTTCGTCGGATAAAGAATGATGCTTTCAATCTTCTAAAGGATAACTCCTCGAGTGCGGCTGAACTTGAATATCACCTCGAGAACATTGCCCGTGCAATGTCAAGCGAGTTCAGCTGGACTAAACCAGATGTGATACTAACTAGAAGCACCTCCAGGAACAACCAACCTTACATCACAGACTGGACGAAGCCATTACCAGTTCTACGGGCCTCAGATAAACCTTCCATACCCTACCAATTCTTCTTCAATCATGACTTGGATCTTCTTGTTTATGGAGCTGAATGCAAACCCAGATACGTAACGTTAATCACCTTGATCCCAGCTGTAAGCTACCAAAACTCTGCAATCGAAGAAACAGCTTCTCATCTCTTCATTTCCGCAACCGTTCAGTACAACCAAGATGCAGAGTTGGGCATATCTCACTGGTACGAGAAACGAAGGACTTGGTACAAGAGCAAACTTACCAAGAAGTCTCCTGAACCAGTAAGAAATAACCTCAAGATTGTAGCTGTGGTCACTCTAAAAGGAGATAGGAAGTATGATCTCACGTTTCTATCAGAAATCACAGTAAGAAGACATGATATGTAGCTATAGACCTTTTCTGAAGCTGATTTCCCGGAATTGAGTCTAAACGATCTCGAAGACATGTACCTAACTAAAATTCAAGGGAAATTGCAACATGTGTCACCTGAACTACAATACGCCTTCAGCACTTCCATTCTTCATTACATCAGAAGGACGATTATCAAGGAACGGGTTGAAGATCTTCAATTAGGGGTAGAAAGCTATCAAACGAAGCTCAACTTAACTGCACCATTACTCCTACCTGAAGACATCAGCAATCAAGCTCAATATACACTGAAGCAGAAGCCTACTTTTGGATTCGTTTACAAGAGTGAGCTGACAATCAATTGCTTAATGGCATTCAAAGAGATTCACAAGTTCTGTGATGATACATTAAAGAAGGTTAGGGATGGGTTAGTAATTCGGGTTCGTGATCAAGAGCTTGGAAAGTCAAGAAGGTGGACAAATGACCAGATGAGACAGGTCCACCAGTTTATTTGGTGAATTGAGACGAGGTTATTCAGAAGAGACCAGATGCGAAGGCTGGAAAGCTATGTTGGAGGTCGTCCATCATTCTCAGTTCGCAATTTTCAAAGGCCAGATCCACAATACACTTCATTTGCAAAAGGAGGTTGATGTAAGAGTTTGATTGGTGCTTACAATTTCAATATTTCTTGCTCATACATGATTGTTATACAATGGCTTGTGTACACATAACAGTGCACAACCCGTTCTTGTAAAGAAAGGACCCTGAGGTACGCATCAGTGCCTCAATCCTGATCAAAGGAGCGAAAGCTTCTTTCTTATGAGTAGAATTAAACCAGAATTTTTTCTAAGTTTTTCAAAAAAATTCTGCTCATAAGGACAAGTATTCCCTCGTTAAGGGGGAGTATTTGAAAAATAATCTTTGTTCTAAAACAAAAGTTCTTGAATATTCTTCCCACAAAACTCAAATGGCATATTTTTATCAAACGTTTGTCAAAAATATCATAAGTATGCTATTTTTGAGGGGGAGAACTGACCCTCAAATTGACGATAGCAAAAGTCAGTAGTCTAAAAGACATGTCCTGGAAGGGTAATAATTTCAAGCCAGTTTATCTGGTGATGTAAGCGTGTCTCGCAAAGGATGTGTCTGAGTAGAATGTACCGATTTCGAGCGATTTTCCTTGAATGTGATCTGGATGGGTAATAATTTCAAGCTAGTTCTACTAGTGATGTAAGCGTGTCTCGCGACGATCATGTTCATTGAAAATCAATCAATTCAAAAAGTGCCAACTCTACCCGACATGTGCGAGTTTATCTTAATCACTTATGAGCACATGTTAAGGGGGAGTCTTTCTGAAAATCACAAAACTCTCAAAGTGTTATCAAAATATGTTTTCATAATCATAAACACTTTGAGAGATTTTCAAAAAGGTTTGGTTTATGGCATCAATAGGATAGTCATGGAGTTATAAGGTGACTAAGGTTAGGAATAACCGTCCTATGATCCGCCAGAGCCGGAGGGATCTACCCAAGGACAATACCAATAGTTTAGAACTAGAAAGTCCTAGGTATGATTAAAAGGGAGATATGAAATGAAAGGAGAAAGAAGGGGTTGAAGAATTAAAAAAAAAGTAAAGAAAAGGGTGAAAAGAAATAGCCCTCCATTTGTTCAACCTTAGGGCAGACACCGGGTTCAATACATAATCTACTGGTTGATTGGGCATCACCGGTATTGAAGATCAAAGTCGTCATGGACCCAATGACGCATTGGACTAACCTTCTAGCCACTCAGGTGTCTCTCAAAAGGCACTTGTTTCATTTCACACGGATAACCTTTCATCATCTATCGACCTCTAACTACGAGATGTGTTGATATTGAAAAGGAGGCACTCTGCTCCATGCCTCCGACGACCAAACAAATGTGCACTAAATTGAGTCTAGAGCCATGAGATTAATCAAAGATCTCTTAGGTACACTTACTATACACTGGCTGCTCAACAATAAGAACACCAGTTGTAAATCATAGAAGTGTCCTTCGCAAATCTTAGCAATCTGCCGAGAACATTCATGAGAGAAACCACATGTGTGATTCTCAGTGATTGAATGGAAATCCTGCCAGGGTCAACATCAAACAGCCCTGACAGCAGGTCACTTCGGTAATCCCTTTTGGATTACGCTTAGTGTTTGCTCCAAAAGTGGTCTACAGTCGTGGGGTGATCTCCATCGACTCACTGAATCGTGGGTGCACTTCGGTGTGTCCGTGTAAGCCCTTTCGGGGGTATCCGATTCAGAACGGCCTGGGTTTAGATTAGAGAAAGTCTTCACACTATGCTGTTGATGATCTCGAAGTCCAAATCTGTAAGTACTGGATGATTTATTACTAACTGTTTACTTGCAGCGAATCATTAATACCAGGAGTTCCATCACCTTTCCATCATGCTCATATTCTAAAGCAACGTTCTCACAAAGAATATGGAATATCAAAAGCTCAAAGTAATTCAAGAAAAGTCAAAGATCAAGGATGTTAATCTTTCACAAGTCTAAGATCAAGCTTTTGAAGAGAGAACTAAGTGATACATAAAGAACAAAAGTCGAAGAACATATGGGCATGATGGAAACGACGTAAAGACACTAGTTCTAAAGACCATTGGAGGACGGCAGATCATTACCATACCATACCATATCAGATCAAGAACAAAGATTATGAAGACGTCAGAAGCCCAAGAAGCAAAGATGACGTCAAGCAACCAAGATGACCAAGACTTAGGGGGAAATTGTTGGGAACACGTTTTTATTGTAATTCAAGTCTTAGTCATATTTAGTTTATTTGGTTGCTTAAACAATATGGGCTATATGTTTAGAAGAAAGCCCAAGGCACATTAGTAGCCCATGTGCCAAGGGAATCCAAAGAATAATTCTAGAATATGCTTAGTTTAGAATATACTTAGAATTTGCTAAGTGCATGTGGCGCCCTAATCCTCTCCTATAAGTAGAGGGTTAAGGTGCTCATTCTTATTGTTGGTTTTCATCTTATGTAACGTAAGCTTTGCTCCTAAATTGTATGAAATGAAATCATCCAAGTTCTCTTCTCTTAATCTCATTTCTATCATTGTCTAATCTCTCGTATTACATTACTTATTATTAATCTCATTCGTAGCTTGTAGTTTGTAGTCGTACGTGGTATTTAGTGTTTAGATAGCTTGTGTTTACATCAAATATAGGGACCATCAGATGTGCTTTGCACGCGAGTGTTTCACGGGGTTTTGAAAGACGTAAAGCAAGGCCTATGGTGCTGATTCGCAGCAGGGTTTGGGATCTTAAGAAGTGTATATTCACACGAGGATGAAAGGAACTACTAATCACTTATATAGTAACTTGTGAGTCCTTTGTCACCCGAAGGTTGATGTTAGCTTTTAGCTTTTGGATGAGCGTTTTAACATATGTTGTTATAAGGCTTGAATATGATGTTTCGGATATGACATTTAACAATTGCGATCACAAGTTAAACTTACTTGAATATTTCGGATGAAATATTTAAGTTGTCAAACCTACTCCGAGTTCTACTAGGTTTGTATCTAACCTCCCCATGACAAAGGGTGTATTACTTGGAAGAAAGCGAAATTATGACCATGGAATTAGGACAATTTCGCGACTACTTTAATTTATAGGCTTTGACACTAGCGTATGACTATATGACGTCTAAGAGTTCATAGTGATAGGCATACCTAATTCATTATGTTTTAAAAGGACATAGTGTGGGTGCAAAATTTACAAGCAAATCATGTAAAATGCACATAAGGAATAAATGTAAACATCAAGCAAAACATGATAATAATTTAGCATTTAAGATCATGAAAATATTCAATCATATCTTACGAGAACATGTTATCATTTTGAAACACATATTTCGGATGCAAGTAATCTAGGTTCGCTAAGGAGGATCCTAATTACAACTTGTTCAAAATGAAATCCTAACGTGAGATAAAGTTCACCAATGTAAACTATCTTTAGTCAAATGTAGGAATGAAAAATTTTCAAGTTAGAGAATGAGTATGAGACTATCACTAGTGGTGCTCAATTCAGGCTAAACACGACCATTTTTGCGGGTTATACTACGAACCCAACTTCTCTCCTAGAAGCAATTCAACCGTTAGATCAAATTGAATTTCTAGTGCGATAGGTTCTCCAGTAGTCATTCTCATGTTAGAAAAATTCAAATTCCTATATTGCCTATCGAAGTATAGCTAAGATGATATTAGCTTATTTCAATAATACATGGCCTAATATAACTCAACTAACCATATTTTGAAAGTCAGTTAAGAAGATGACATGTCTTACACAACCCCTATCAAAGGCAAGAAAAATGTTTTAATTTCGTGTTTGAGATTTAGAGGTTATTTGGTGGAGATGGTGCATTTTATGATTTCTTGGATAACATCTTTTTTTGTTGAGTTGTTACATGTTATTTTAACATGATTTGGTTTTCTAGAACCAAGAGATGCTCTAATGTGATACAATGTAGAATCTACTACATCGAGAGTGTTTCAAGAATGCTCGTTTGCCTATCTTGAGAAAAAAATCTAGTAAAGGTTAATTACCTCAATAGATCTTGTGAGTATTATATGATGTATGATTGGAATGAGACATATTGTATCTTTCAACAAATATGCTTTTCTAAGAGGAAACTTATCACTCTTACGAATGCTTAGTAAAACAAGTATTTTAGTGTATGATCAATTTTACTTGTTTATGCAATGACACATGTTCTATTGGGTTATTACCCAAATCTAATATCCTATATTTGTTAAACAAGATGCAATGCATTCTCTTGTAACATAGCCATTCATGTTACAAAGAAAATAAGATGCATAAGATATAAGTTATCATTTGTCAATCTTTTGATAGGATAAATACATGTGATATTCTCGAAGATTGATGACTTACCTAATAGTTAATAACATATTATGTGTGACACTTTTACTAAACATGTGATTTTGAGTGTTGAGTCATTCATGAGCAAAGTTTACATATGTTGTTTGTTTGCTCGTGTTTGGTTTTTCGAAAATGACACATTTACTAATTGCATTGCAAAGTAAATTACTTGAATATTTCGGATGAAACATTCAAGTTGTCAATCCTACTTAGTTGTGTATTTTATGCATCTTTTAAACATATTAGTTTAATGTTTGGAACACAACCATTGGACAAGAAGACTCAATATGGCATCTTCAACACAAGTGTGAGTTATGATCTGATGCATATTATTTTCGTCTTGAGAGGAAGTCATTATTTTCATAACAACCGAGTGTGATTGATTATGTAGATTCAAGATAATATATTTCGTTCTATTTTGATGTTATCTTGAAGCTAGACAAATAATGACTCCAATTTCATGTCCATAATCGAAAACTTGTCAATTAGATTCGATGATAATATCAATCATAATTTGAATAATGAATTGATATGTACTCGAAATCTTTCTTGACTCTCACGATCACTCCTTTTAAAAAGAAAATAAAAATTTAAGGAATGTGTTCCATTTATTCTAATACTAGTTGTATGTGTAAGGTTAATGACATATTAAGTTACTACTTCGATATTGTCATTTATTTTTATTTGCGAAAAACTATTTATATTATTAAGTATAATATTCTTAGTTTTCGACATATCATGAGTATAAAAATACTTATCTTAACCATTTTTATACAACATACGTAAAATACTAAATGTTTGAAACATTTTGTGTGTGTGTTAGATCATTGCAAGTTTAATACATTTTCTTTTACTTAAGTACTAATGTATTAATATGATCTTTTATCTTGTTTAGACAACCCATGGTCAAGCAAGACAAAAGGATGTAATGTTTTAGTGATCATGTTACGGATTTAGTGAAAGTGTTAAATATTTTGAGGTGATATTTTTTTTTACACTTAAACTTTTGGAAAAATAATTGTGTAAGACAATATCTTTCGATGCACATTATCAACCAACTTAGTTTTCATTCCTAAGAAGGTTACTAAAGCATTTTAAAAACTTGCAACATATGCAAGAAAAATGGTCTATGCCTATATGCAATGCAAACTAATTACTCAATATAGTGCAAGAGATTTAGCATGAGCCTTATAAACGCATAAACAGGAAAACTATAATAAACAAATAGCAACAAGGCATGAAATACACTTATGCTTATAGATAAAATTAGCTCAACTAAAGATAACAATAAGCATACAAAAATATTAACTAATAATACTAAGACACAAAGAAAAACAAATAGTCATTTAGCATAACACACAAAAATACTTATCGTCATTTTGTGTATTAAGTATAACAATGTAAACTTAGCTTGATTTTATTTGAAAATGAATTATTTTCCACCCCATTTCCAAATTTGATCAAGTTCAACACTTTGAAAATATAAATACATCAATGTGTGATGTTCTCTTTGTAATTCGACAAAAAAATTTGTGCAATCAACATGACCGAAAAAGACTCTCTTTTACGAATAAAAGACTCTCGTAAATTTTACTTTACAATCATTTTCTAAAAGTATTTTTAAATTAAAGTAGACTCAATTACGTTTAAAACGATAGGTGGCACGACTCCTACGGACTTACGGTTGATTTTATACGAATTTCTGAAAATTACCCAATTCTGGAAAACAGACGAAGGTACCGTTAAATTTTGCGGTACCGTCCGTATTTAATGATACCGTCCGTTATATTTATCGGTACCGTGACCTGTTATTACAGTTTTGAACAAAACCAATTTTCTCATCACAAACAAGTATTTGACATAACGAAAAAATGTAAAAATTAATAAACTAAATACCGAACATATAAAATATATATTAAGTAACATTTTCACGTTTAGGACTAAGAAAAACATTTACGAAAATATATTTACTATAAAATAAGGAGCTGTCCCAAACGCTCCTTTCAAAACCGCATCACTTGTAAGTATACTTAACAACAAAACTTGTAAGTATTAAGCAAGTAAATACTTTTCATATTATATCCCCCTTCATGGGTAATTTGATACATGAATCGTACTCAATTTTAAAAACTATTTGTTTTAAAAATTTGAGCGACCTGGCTCTGATACCAATTGTGGAAACCGTAAAGGGGGGGAGGGGGTGAATACGTTTTCATTTAAAAACTTAAAAACTTTTTGTATCAAACACCCAATCAAGTGTGATGTAATATGAAAAGTGTCAACAATGATTATACAACATCTAGAGATGGTATAAAGTAACTACAACACAAACACAATCAAACCATGACACAAACATAATCAACATAACATAAGCAACAAACCACACAAACATAAACGTAATGCAAATATAAATATAAAGCGATAAAGATTAATATAAAAGTAAAGAGATAAGCAAAGAAGGCGCAAACCGGACACGATGATTTATAGTGGTTCGGTCACGAAGCTCCTCTTCGCCCTACTCCACTCCTCGAGTACCCAACTCGAGAGTTACTTCACTAATCAACAAGCTCCCTTCAGGCGGAGAAAACCGTACAACGTCGTTTATCCTTATTTCCGACACTAAGCTAAATGTCGAGTACTAATCTTAGCTAGTACCAATCTACCATGATCCACACGATCCTTCCTACTTCACACAATCAACCCACTTGACTTGATCTACCCGATCTACCGTTGATCCACTTGATCAACACACAAGCCAACAAGCTACAAGAGATCTCCAAGATCTCAACAAGATCACAATGATCTACTCTCACTTGACTCGATCTACCCGATCTACCCTTGATCCACTTGATCAATACACAAGCCCACAAGCTACAAGAGATCTCCAAGATCTCAACAAGATCACAATGATCTACTCTCACAAACTCTCAAAAGAAAATTGAACTTGATGTATGCAAGGATACAACAAGTATGTAACAAGTGTTACAAGTGCAGTAACTATAACTACAACACTTTGTATCTTTGTGATACTATGTGTTCTTCTCTTGCACTAGTAGAGGAATGAATGTGATCTCTTGGTTGGATGAAAGGATCACTCTTAAACAAACTAAGATTCTATAAATGACCAAAGAAAGTGATCTAAATAAGAAGGGATTAGACCATAGAAAACTAACTATAAAAATCAAGTTGGAAGTGTAAAATGGTCCACTATTTATAGGCAAAGAAAAAAACTAGCCATTACGCACGGACGGTACCACTAAATTTAGTGGTACCATGGTACCGTCCAAGACAGGGACGATCCAAATTTTGTTTTTAGTGGTGAAAGTTTATTTGGGGAAGTTTGGAGCTGATTTGGGAGGAAAAATAGTTGTTGGGACTTTTAAACTTATTTTTCAAAATAAAACATTTCTTTTTAATTCAAAAATAATTTGTAAAATGTATTTTTGAGAAAATGTTTTGTCACATTAAAAATGTGAAGTTTAGAACAAAAAATTTATTTCTTTGATCATCCGTCAAGTTTAAATTTGTTTGTTCATACCTTGAGTGATTTACATCGGGATAAAATCTATGACTCTGTTGAAGCATACTTGAGACGTCGAGAGATGTTGATGTAAGTATGCATTGATGATTTGTGTTTACAAGTAACTTTCACATTTTACGTTATGCATTACAAGTTACATGTTTGTCATTATTAAAACCGAAGAAACCGTTTAGTTTAAGTATCGTAATATTTGCACTAACAGATATTTTCTAAGATTTCCAAAATCTTTGCAAATCTTGTTTCAAATCTTTCCAAAATATTTATACAATCTTTCCAAGATATCTTTTGTGATCTTTCAAGATTTTGATGACACTATGCATGAGGTAATAAAACCATTTTTATTTTGATTAAAATGTAAACAAAAGTTTGTTTGTAAAACGTATTACTTAACGAGTTAATATATGATTAACAAGTTGTATCATGTTAGTTTATGTGTTACTAAAAATGTTAAACTACATATGCTATTATAGGACTTAAGTTATTATGTCATTAACATCATTTTTAGAAGTAAGTTAACATATTTGTCTTAGTTTGACACCTAAAGTGCACTTATCCTATTTTGACACATAAAATGCACTTTTATACCTAATGTGGAACTTATTCTATTTTGACATGAATACAACTTAGGAAGTATGATGTACAAGTAAAAATACTTGTATATGCAAAATGTAAAATGAGGTTCAAAATAGAATGGTTAACCTTTTAAAATACTTAATGACTCTAAACATACTTTAAACATTCTAAATGATTTGTTAAGGGGTTTGATCATAATGCCACATAACAAACATGTACTAACCTGTGTTGCAGCATACGAGGACTTGAGACGTCGAGAGGTGTTGAATGTATGTTGAGACAAAATATGATTACGAGTAACTTGTACATTTTACGATATGTATCAAGTTACATGTTTGTCATCAATCAAAACAAACGAGACTATATGGATTAAATATCGCAATATTTGCATTAACAGATTCATCATTATTATTATCCTTTTGTTACTAATACCACGTTAAATAAAGATATGGATCTAAGTCATTCTTTATTCAACTATTATGTTTCTCATTGTTTGTGATTGAGCAAGATTACCAAATCTTTTGAACATATTCAAGGGAGATCTTGGGCATGGCCACGCAAACATCTTGTCAACCCTACGAGGGGCCCAACAGTATTAAACTTCAAAATAAATTTGAAGGAATAAATTATATCTTGACTACAAGCATAACCATGAATTTTGTAACACTTCCGAAAACAATCCTTTTGACTACTAGTTATGTGTAGTGTTAAATTGTTCCACAGAATGCACTACATTCATAACAGTTATCAGGTATCTCAAGTCTGAGGATAACTATTCATGATTTACTTAATAACAATATCCATAAAGTTACATCATGTAGTTTGAGATAAGTCGTATATTCAATTCATTGAATATCATATGAATTTGTATGTCAACACATCAATATACTTTCAAGTATATTATACCAAAACTCACATTTGTCTTAATTTAATAATATTCCCATATCATTAATTGACAACGGACGATTTAAAATAACTAAATTATTCACGGATTAAACATGCAAATATAGGACACAATTTATTATTAACGAACATAAACGTACCAAGTACTTAAATTCATTACAATTAATGTTGATGCAAATAATGTTCTAAGAACGTTATTTATATCTTTCGATAACTTCACGTTTTGAGGATGACAAAATGTGAAATTACGTTACGTTAAAATTAACGTAAACAAGTTTTTAGTCAAAAGATCCCATTTCTACGCAAATCACTCTAGGTATGCACAAACAAATTTACAACTTGACAAATGATCAAAGAACTGAATTTGTGTCTAAAACTTCATATTTTTAATGTGACAAAACATTTTTTCAAAAATATACTTTACAAGTTATTTTTGAATAATTAAGAAATGTTTTATTGGAAAAATATGTTCAAATAACATAACAGCTATTTTTCCCCCCAAAATCAGCTCCAAACTTCCCCAAATAAGTTTTCACCGCTAAAGACAAAAAGAGGAGCGTTTTTGTCTGGCACGGTACCACTAAAGTTAGTGGTACCGTGGGTGATTTAGTGGTACTGTGTACTTGTAACGGCCAGATTTTTTCTGTCTATAAATACCGGCCATCTTCACAGTTTTTGGGCATCCTTTTTCACACAGAATTTTCTGAGTTCAATACTCTCATCACATTTTCTCTTCTTGATCATTTAGTTTAGTTTTTTTTTGTTTTAAGAGTGATCCAATCATCCAACCAAGTGATCCTCTTCATTCCTCTTCTAGTGCAAGAGAAGAACACAAGGTATCCAAGAAGATACAAAGTGTTGTAGTTGTAGTTAGAGCACTTGTAACATTTGTTACACACTTGATTGTATCATAGTATACATCAAGTCTATTTTTCTTTTAAGAGTTTGTGAGAGAAGATCATTGTGATCTTATTGAGATATTGAATATCTCTTGTAGCTTGTGAGATAGTGTGTTGATCAAGTCGATCAAGTGTAGATCGGGTAGATCGAGTCTAGTGTGTTGATTGTGTGAAGTACAAAGGATCGGGTAGATCGTGGTAGATTGGTGCTAGCTAATATTAGCACTCGACATTTAGCTTAGTGTCGGAAAATAGGATAAGCGACGTTGTACGGTTTTCTCCGCCTGAAGGGAGGTTTGTTGACATAGTGCTTGAAACTCTCGAGTGTGGTACTCGGGGAGTGGAGTAGGGCGAAGAAGAGCTTCGTGACCGAACCACTATAAATCTCTTTGTCCCGATTTGATCTTTCCATCTTTTTCCTTTACTTTTATTTAGTTACATTAGATAGTTTAGTTTAATTGTTCATATTGGTGTTGATTGATTACACATAAGACTCGAATCAAAGTTTTTCAATAGAAAAGTTTTTAAGAAGATCTAAAAACCGGTAAAACTATTCAACCCCCCTTCTAGTTTTCCACAATTGGTATCAGAGACATGTTAGTCAAGATTTTAAAGTAAATTGTATTTTAAAACTTGAATCGATCAATGGATTCCGACAAATACCAAGAAGGGCAATCTATGCAAAGACCACCACTTTCCGAAAATGATTGTTTTATATATTGGAAAACAGGATTCGAAACGTATGTAAAATCAAAAGACATTGATCTTTAGCATATTATTACTGAGGGTGACTTTCAACCGATTCAAAAGAATCCGGAAACTAAAAGGGATGAAATAGTTCCTTATAGTAAACAAAGTGATGAACTTAAAAGAAAACCAGCCAAAAATGATGAGGCTAAAATGATGATTTACAATGCTTTTCCTAAAAAGGAATTTGAAAGAATTTTCATGTGTAATATGGCACAAGATATTTGGAAAACTTTGTTAGTCACTCACCAAGGTAATAATCAAGTCAAAGAAAACAAGATAGATCTTCTTTTGCAACAATATGAACAATTTTCCATTTCGGAAGATGAATCTACTGATAATGCTTTTGCTAGATTCAATACTATTATCACTAGTCTTAAAGCTCTTGATGAAGGTTATTCTAGCAAGAACCATGTTAGGAAGTTTCTTAGGGCTCTACATCCCAAATGGAGAGCAAAGGTCACCGTCATTGAAGAGTCAAAGGACTTGGCGACATTATCTCTTGATGAACTAATAGGAAACTTGAAGGTTCATGAGATGATAATCAAGAAAGACTCCGATATAGTCAAAGGCAAAAGCAAGAGAGTTAGATCTCTAGCATTAAAAGCCAAAAAGGAGTCTAGTGATGAGGAATGCTCGGATTCCGATAGTGAAGATGAAGAGTATGCGGTAGTCAGGAAATTACTATTCATTGATCACTATTTACCATTTCACTATTCTTCATTTTCGAAGTCAGTTTGAGACTTAGAGAAGTCTTCAAAAATTTCACTATTTATGAAACACTATTCATTCCCGGAGGAAAATCACTATTCATGGTTATCGTTCATCCTTTCGTAAACTAGGTTTACGGGTATTTAAATGCGCGTAACCAGTATGGTTTAGCTCCGTATTCATGCATCATCAGTAAGGACACGTCATATAGACTAGAGCGGTCTACATAATCATCAGTAACATCATTAGCATATTAAGTCATGCACGGGTTTGTGTGATTTTCATTAACGTATGTTCATTTATTTATTAAACGTTACCACTCAGTCATTACTACTAACATTATACCCAATACTCCCGACTATGATCCTAATATATTTTCATGCTAATTATAATGATATAAAGATTATATTATTACTTTACCTGGTGTTTTTAAACCAATTGCTATATTTTCCATTAGGAGCTTATAACTCCGTCGGTTTGCGAAATTTCAACCCGATAAGCATTCTAACACCCGATTCTTGCAAGGAATATGATTTTACAATTTTTACAACTTCGTCGTATTATATTTTGTCTCGTCAAGAGTTATTTCTAGTTAACTCGGTACTCGATAACACCTAATGTATACACTAAACAAACTAGTACTTAACAAATGGGGGACAAGAGCTTTAATTACCAATCTTTTCCCTTCTTTTTCTTGCACATGCCCCCCCCCCCCCCTTCCCCCTTTTCCCTAACAAGCCAAAACCAATTAATGTTTCTAGTTTACATAAACTTGATTTAATTTCCATAACATCATGCTTACAAAAATAAACTAGCTAAAAGTTCATATTCTCTCTTCTTCCTCTCCTTCATTGCTCGGCCATCACTAGAACACCAAGAGGAAATCATCAATTTTTCAAGCTAAAGTGATAATCTAGTTCCATTTACATCCCTTGTTAGGATTTTGAAATAAAAATCCCAAGGTTCTTACTCATTTCTTTCCAAACTACCTCAAACCATCAAGTAAGTGTTTCATATGATTTTTCAACATCTCATCCTTTCATTTGATCTATTTTGTGATGTATTTTCAAGTATTAATTGTTAATCATGCAAGAACTTATGTTATATATACCATATTTCACACAAATAATCCCTAACAATAGATCTACAAGTTTTATTAATATTCTCATGAAATCCACCATGGTTGGTGATGTTTAAGACCCCATGACACACTGAGAAGGTGTATGTTAGTATTAGATTAGTTGTGGTGTTGAAAGGAAATGGTATGATCAAGTCTTGAACCTTAAAAATGAGTTTTAACAAGTATAGAAAAGCTACTGTCCAAAAACGGGAAATCTGGAAATTTCAGTAAACATTGAGCTATTTTGGCTTCATATTTAGAAAATAATTTCAAAAACGAAACCGTGGCCGCAAGAATGTGTAAAAACCGACTTACGATGAGAAAGTTATGATTTTTCAAATT
The DNA here is from genome assembly GCA_021014915.2 of Artemisia tridentata subsp. tridentata. Taxonomy (NCBI): domain Eukaryota; kingdom Viridiplantae; phylum Streptophyta; class Magnoliopsida; order Asterales; family Asteraceae; genus Artemisia; species Artemisia tridentata. The sequence goes on from CP139501.1 coordinate 92,960,523, forward strand.
TGGACGACGAAAACTATTTTTCTGAAAAATATGCGCTGTCCCACGAATTTTGACGAGCAAAAAGAGGCGTTAGACGTGATCTAGATGACCCGACCTACTGAAAATATGTTAGTTCATACTAATACGAAGCCGTGGATATAAAGAACGTAGAAAACAAGCTTATAACGACCAAGATACGCGTGTTTGAAACCCGACAATTTACAAACCATTTTGACAGCTTTTAATAGAAATATATTTCTAAGTGTAAAAACTGTTTTTGTAATACACCATGTTGAGAGCCATTTTTCTCATTGATCAAGACCCGTATGGTCAAAAGTTAAATGATATGACTTCAAGACATTGTTGCAAGGTTTTCAAAAAGGTCAAGCTTATGTCCTAACACTTAATGTACACCATTTCGCGACTAGTTTTGCGAGGCCATTTAGGCATATTTTTCAAGTAATGAAAATGCTATTTTTGCGACGAAAACGCTATATTCGCCAATAGAACACCAAACGAGGATCGTGGAGTATCATTTCAACATATTTACATGAAAAGTGTTTATTAACTTAACGAGACGTCAAAAATGTATTTTTTCGACGATAAACATTATTTTCAAAATTAACGAGTGGTATCGATAACATACGTATTTGCATGTGTAGCATCATTTCATTGCTTACATTAGATCATGCCGTCATATTAGGTCGCGGTTGGAGACCGAGCCTCATCTCAGCATATCCATTATTGTCATTGTTGCTAGTGCATTAGGTGAGTTTCATAGCCCCTCCTTTTACTTGTTTTGTAACTGTTTTGGGGAGAATACATGCTCATTTTTCATTAAACTCTATGCTCGTTTTACCTTTAAACTTCATGCTTGTTTTGCTTGAGACGTGAGTTATCTTCCAAACATTATTGATTGGTTAGAATACTTGAGTCGTTGCTTGGAAGTATTTTGTGTTACATTTTTCACCCTTGATCATTTCATTATGGACACTAGTACATTAAGCTATTTCATATTGCCTATGTGTTCACCCAGGTAGGGCAAACAAGCGTACCATTATTTGTTATAACCCATTAAGCACGAATATTGTGATTAGAAACTTTGGTTGTCCGGGTGGTTTCCCCACTGGCTGATATGCCAAACGTAGTATTGTGGTTTCCCCACTGACTGATATGCCAACGTATTGTGGTTTCCCCACTGGCTGATATGCCAACGTATTGTGGTTTCCCCACTGGCTGATATGTCAAACGTATTGTGGTTTCCCCACCGGCTGATATGTCGAACGTAGTATTGTGGTTTCCCCACTGGCTGATATGCCAACGTATTGTGGTTTCCCCGCCTGACTGATATGTCAAACGGACTGTTGTTTCCCCACTTGACTGTTATGTCAAAAGTATGCCCAAGCTAGAATCATAAGGCTTCAGTGTCATGAAATTTAGTTGTCAATAACTCTATATATATTGGGAATATATTTTGCATTTAGCATTTGTGGTCCATAAATCATTTGACGTTCATTTAAACCAGATCTTATTTGGCAGTGGATTGTAAACACGCAGGTTGCAAGTCTTGTATGGGCGGGGCTTGGAACTGGGTGGATTTACAATGCCTTTGCTAGGAAATCTTCATTCAAACGCATTACATTTTTCACTAAACTCTATGAACTCACCAACCTCGTGTTGACACTCTTAGCATGTATTTTCAGGTATTAAGTAATAGCACGCTACTGGAGGCTTTTGGCAGGGCATGACATGGTCATAGAGACTCTGATAAACATTTGGGGACCGTTTTAACTGTTTAAAGGGCATATTTTCACACTACTTTTAACAATGTAAATTCAACACTTTTGTTAAACAATTTTATTCTAAATGATTGAAGTGAAAACCGTTCTCTGCACTTGTGTTGTGATACCAATTGAGTTGCACCCCAGAGACATGTATGCTTCTGCTGGACTCGATTTTGGGGGTGTGACAGATTGGTATCAGAGCCTTGGCTATAGAGAACTGGGTGATTTTAAAACGTATACTATAGCTACGTTCACAAAAACTTAACCCTATGATCGCCACGTGCCTGCCTGCCAAGCTGATGCCTCATTTGTGGTTTGTTGCTGACATATTTAATGAGATTTGTGTCTTATTATCAAATCATTTATACCCACTTACTCTCGTTGATTTCTATAGTTGTCTTTCATATAAGCATGCTCACATGTTGATCCCAGATGAGCTTAACGATCTTGTTAATTACTTTAGATATAAACCTAAAGCAATAGGTATAGAAACTATTCTTGAATGATCTATTAATTACTATGCGGAAACTAGTAATTAATCTTAAGAAGAATTAATAATCAAACACAAAAGAATTCTCAAACAACACTTCAATATATTTAATACGGCTGCTCAAAAGCAACAGGGTTACAAGATAACCTTGAAGTGATCGAATTACAAAAGATACATACTCTAATCCTAACCCTAGATCCTCCTTTTATACTCTAAGGAGTCTTAGTCGGTTACAAAACTTTCTATACAAGAACAATATCTATTCGTATCTTTACTATAATTATCTTAACAAAACTATACATATCTGATAAGCAGCAGAATCATAACTCTCAGCAGAATACTAGGGCCAGCAGTTTGATACTTAGCTTATTTCACTACTCGTCAGATATCATCAGCAGCAGAATAAATATACTAGCAGTATAATGATTCAGCTTGGCAGCAGAATCATACTTGGTATATTTTTCATTAGAACCATGAGCAGCAGAATAACATTCATAGTAGCAGCATCTTCAAAACCCAACAATCCTCCCCTAAACTTGATATTTTCCTCTAAAATATACAAGTTTCTTCTAAGCACAGATATACACAAAGAGGATGCTTCCAAACACTTACTGCTTTGAAGTCTTTGATTTCAGAATAATTTTATACTTATCTACTAACTCATATGCTTGATGATCTGAATGAAATGATCTTTGTAACCTTAACTTTCCATGTTGTAACATCTGAGTAAGAATAGCAGTATTTCTGGTAAATGGGTAGTCTTTTTCAACCAGCATGTAGACACTTACACCTCTACCAACCAACTCATGTACTCCACATGATTGATATAGATACCATTTATGAACCTTGGTAGAACTTAACAAATCCATCCATTCAATATCCCTCTCATTTGGCTCAAACATATTCCTCAAATAGTAATAATGCAGCCTTTCATAAATAACATCTGGTCTTCTATCACCATAATTTTCCTTATATAGCCTCCAGAGTTGCACTATATCATCTCTATCCATGTAATGTAGCATCTGTGAAAATCTAATAAACTTCTGACATAAGCCATTTGATCTCTTGATTTCCCACCATGCTTCACTTCCATCTTGAACATCATGTGTATAAGAAATGATTGGGTACTTTGATTCCAAGGGAACTGCATTAGCTACTTCAGGTTCTTCTTGTGGTTTATGAACTGTAACATCCATGATCCTCTTCATGTCATTTGCAGTTACCTCTTCAGTTCCATACACATTAGCATTTGATTCCTTCTCACCTTTAGAATTACTTTCTGAATCACTCATTACAACAGATTTAGCCCTTTTCTTTTTCCTTCCAATAGACTTTAACCTTCTTTTTCCTGTTCTTTTGACACCAGTAAGTGATTCAGGTTTTGTCTCTTCAACATTCTGCCCCTCAACAACTTCTTTTTCCTTCTCAGCTTCAGCTACAACCTCTTTCTCTTTCACTATCTTTTCTTGCACAACTTCAGTTACTTCTTTAGGCTTTGTAACTTGAGGTTCAGGATTAAGATAAGCCTTTAGATCCACTCTCCTTGTAAGTTTCTTAATCTCAGCATCTGTTATAGGTTCAATTGGTCTGTTGAGTCTTGCATGAGTCTCATAGTAAGACTTTGCAACAACAGCTCTACTCATCCCTCTAAATGCACTAGGCTTCCAATAAGCTTGGTTTCTCAAATACATCTTCATATAGTTGTACTCATCAGTTTTTGAAGGTTTCTTCTTCTTGTACTCTCCCTTTTTCTGATTTTGCTTCTTTCTAAATGCTCCAAGCATATCAGCTATAGCATCTTGTTGTTCCTCAGGAGTGTACTTCTCTCTTTCCTCCTTTTGAGTTTTCATTGCCACTTCCCAATCCTCCTGTAATTGCCTCTGTCTTTCCATTTCAACATCTGCATTCCATTGTGCTTCCATTTCTCTTGCAACATCAGCATCAGACTTACTTTGTTGTTCCTTTGCAACAGCATCCATAAATTTGAATTTCTTCTTAGGTTCTTCCGCTAGGATACCTTTGCCTTTTTCAGTTGATGAAATGGTTAGTTAGACAGGTTTGGGTGATTATGCAGGTTCTCTTATTACAACTCCTTTGACTTTTGGTTTTGTAGGTGTTGGTTGTTTAATTGTAGCATCAGGTTTAGGTTTTTGTGGTGATTGTTGTTGTTGTTGTGTTGTTTTAAGGTTCAGCATGACTTGGGCTATAGGAATGGTATCGTCATCTGATTCAGCAGCAGAACCCTTTTCTGAACCAACAGCAGTATTCTTCAGTCCAGCAGCAGAATGTCCTGCACCAGCAGCAGAATCATCCTGTGTCATCTTCTCACCAACAAAGTTATCCTTACCAGAACCAACATCCATATCCACATTACCTTCATTCTCAGCAATACCACCAACATTTTCATCTTTTTCCATGTCAACCTCCCCTTGACCCTTGTGTTCCTCCTCTGATACCACTTGTTGATCCCAGATGAGCTTAACGATCTTGTTAATTACTTTAGATATAAACCTAAAGCAATAGGTATAGAAACTGTTCTTGAATGATCTATTAATTACTATGCAGAAACTAGTAATTAATCTTAAGAAGAATTAATAATCAAACACAAAAGAATTCTCAAACAACACTTCAATATATTTAATACGGCTGCTCAAAAGCAACAGGGTTACAAGATAACCTTGAAGTGATCGAATTACAAAAGATACGTACTCTAATCCTAACCCTAGATCCTCCTTTTATACTCTAAGGAGTCCTAGTCGGTTACAAAACTTTCTATATAAGAACAATATCTATTCGTATATTTACTATAATTATCTTAACAAAACTATACATATCTGATAAGCAGCAGAATCATAACTCTAGCAGCAGAATCATCTTAGGCTAGCAGCAATTTGATACTTATCTTATTTCACTACTCGTCAGATATCATCAGCAGCAGAATAAATATACTAGCAGTAGAATGATTAAGCTTGGCAGCAGAATCATACTTGGTATATTTTCCATTAGAACCATGAGTAGCAGAATAACATTCATAGCAGCAACATCTTCAAAACCCAACATCACATATCGTACACGTCTCAGCGTTACACCTTTTCCTTGCGTAGTTTCATCATTCGACCCCAAGTTTGGTCGCTTGCCTTAGTCCTTGAAAGGTCCTTTAAATGCGAAAGACATAGTATTAGTATAACTGGACTGAGTTTTTCAAAATTCACTGAACCTTGGTGGAATATAGACTGGTCATCTATATTCGACCCGGGACAGTAGGACATAGGCTGACCACCTATGTCCGACTCAGAGATGAATTTTGCAATACTGGGAATAGTTATAATAAAATTATGTCCGGGTTGCATTTCTGCTTGATTTCTAAAGGTTCCAAAATTCCTGTGTGTGTACTCAATTGTTGTAAGAGCATTCACACCTACATTACCTCGTGAACCACCGCCTAGAAGCACTTCAGCTAATCATAACCCAACCTCAAGCTTTCATTTTATGGCAAGCCGCTAAGAACACCTACTTTTCGGAAACGTCTTATTTACGTATCATTCTTCTCTTCTTGTTTTGAAGAATCATGCCACCCAAGAGAGCTCCTACTGCTATGACTCCAGCTGAGATCAGGAAGCTTGTTAACGACAGTATTCAGGCAGCACTAGTAACAGAAAGAGAGGCTGTAGTCGCAGCTGCTGCTGAAGCCGCTTCTCAGGCAGAGACTGCAGAAGCAACCAGGCTTGCTAATGGTACTAATGGGCGTAAATGTACGTACAAGGACTTTAAGAGTGGAGATCCCCCAAATTTTGAAGGCATGGAAGGAGCCACTGCTATGATCTATTGGTTTGAGAAGCTAGAATCTTTGTTTCTTCTATGCAATTGTCCAGAGGATTGCAAGGTAAAGTATGCTACCAGTACACTCATTGGGGAAGCTATGTCATGGTGGAATTCTTATACAAAGCCTATGGGTATGGAAAATGCTTACAAGCTCTCGTGGGAAGAATTCAAGAAGCTGCTGACTAAGAAATTTTGTCCACGAACTGAAGAAAAGAAGTTGGAAACAGAATTCTATGAGTTGGTAACCACAGGAAATGACATCGAAACCTACATCAGGAGATTCCAGGAGTTGGCCGTACTATGTCCAACTATGATTCCAGATAACGAGAAGTTGTTAGAAAACTTCATTGGTGGGCTACCACACAGCATCCAAGGGAATGTAATTTCTTTTGATCCACACACACTGGACGAAGCTATCAGGATATCTCAAAAGCTTATGGCTCAGGTGATAAAGAATGGAACTACTATCAACAACAATAACCATAACAACAACAACCACAACAACGACGACAACAAGAGGAAAAGGGATGACAACTAAGGAAACGATCAAGTACAGTAGCCAAACAAAGGACAAAAAGTGGTTAGAGTCTATACCACAGGACCATGCACCAAGAAAGGATATACTGGGAATTTACCCTACTGCAACACATGCAATCTCCATCACTTAGGTCACTGCAGTGAACCGTGTGGGTTGTGCATGAAACGTGGTCACCAGACCAAGGACTATCGGAAGCTCGCAAATCAGAGGATCCCGGGGAGTTGCTTCAAATGTGGAAACTTAGGACACCTCAGAAAGGACTGCCCAGAGCTAGGGAACAAGAAAACCAAAGCCTAAACTCTCTAGTGTTGTATTTCTTTTGCGCTTCACTTTAAGTTCTATCGTATGAACTTCATGTACTATTACGAATTCCGATCTAATGAATGTTTTACCTTTATTCACCGCAATGCGACTCAAATAACCACATCTCTTCCCCGAATCCACCCAGGAGACCAACATTAACTGAATTCAGGGACTGAATTCCTTTAACGGGTGGAGACTGTCACAAAACGTAATTGTAGGTTCTTTTTCAAGCTTCAAAATTTCACTATTCATCTCAGGAAATTACTATTTATCGATCACTATTCACCATTTCACTATTCATCATTTTCGAAGTCAGTGAGACTTTGAGAAGTCTTCAAAATTTTCACTATTCATGAAACACTATTCATTCCCGGAGGAAAATCACTATTCATGGTTATCGTTCATCCTTTCGTAAACTAGGTTTATGGGTATTTAAATGCGCGTAACCAGTATGGTTTAGCTCCGTATTCTTGCATCATCAGTAAGGACACGTCATATAGACTAGAGCAGTCTACATAATCAGCAGTAACATCATTATCATATTAAGTCATGCACGGGTTTGTGTGATTTTCATTAACGTATGTTCATTTATTTATTAAACGTTACCACTCAGTCATTACTACTAGCATTATACCCAATACTCCCGACTATGATCCTAATATATTTTCATGCTAATTATAATGATATAGAGATTATATTATTACTTTACCCGGTGTTTTTAAACCAATTGCTATATTTTCCATTAGGAGCTTATAACTCCGTCGGTTTGCGAAATTTCAACCCGATAAGCATTCTAACACCCGATTCTTGCAAGGAATATGATTTTACAATTTTTACAACTTCGTCGTATTTTATTTTATCTCGTCAAGAGTTATTTATAGTTAACGCGGTACCCGATAATACCTAATGTATACACTAAACAAACTAGTACTTAACAAATGGGGGACAAGAGCTTTAATTACCAATCTTTTCCCACCTTTTTCTTGCACATGAACCCCCCCCCCCCTTTTCCCTAACAAGCCAAAACCAATTAATGTTTCTAGTTTACATAAACTTGATTTAATTTCCATAACATCATTCTTACAAAAATAAACTAGCTAAAAGTTCATATTCTCTCTTCTTCCTCTCCTTCATTGCTCAGCCATCACTAGAACACCAAGATGAAATCATCAATTTTTGAAGCTAAAGTGATAATCTAGTTCTATTTACATCCCTTGTTAGGATTTTGAAATAAAAATCCCAAGGTTCTTACTCATTTCTTTCCAAACTACCTCAAACCATCAAGTAAGTGTTTCATATGATTTTTCAACATCTCATCCTTTCATTTGATCTATTTTGTGATGTATTTTCAAGTATTAATAGTTAATCATGCAACAACTTATGTTATATATACCATATTTCACACAAATAATCCCTAACAATAGATATACAAGTTTTATTAATATTCTCATGAAATCCACCATGGTTTGTGATTTTTAGGATCCCATGACACCTTGAGAAGGTGTATGGTAGGATTAGAGTAGTTGTGGTGTTGAAAGGAAGTGGTATGATCATGTCTTGAACCTTAAAAATGAGTTTTAACAAGTATAGAAAAGCTACTGTCAAAAAACGGGAAATCTGGAAATTTAAGTAAACATTGAGCTATTTTGGCCTTCATATTTAGAAAATAATTTCAAAAACGAAACCGTGGCCGCAAGAATGAGTAAAAACCGACTTACGATTAGAAAGTTCTGATTTTTCAAAGTTGGACGACGAAAACTATTTTTCTAAAAAATACGCGCTGTCCCACGAATTTCAACGAGCAAAATGAGGCGTTAGACGTGATCTAGATGACCCGACCTACTGAAAATATGTTAGTTCATACTAATACAAAGCCGTGGATATAAAGAATGTAGAAAACGAGCTTATAACAACCAAGATACGCGTGTTTGAAACCCGACAATTCACAAACCATTTTGACAGCTTTTAATAGAAATATATTTCTAAGTGTAAAAACTGTTTTTGTAATACACCATGTTGAGAGCCATTTTTCTCATTGACCAAGACCCGTATGGTCAAAATTTAAATGATATGACTTCAAGACATTGTTGCAAGGTTTTCAAAAAGGTCAAGCTTATGTCCTAACACTTAATGTACACCATTTCGCGACTAGTTTTGCGAGGCCATTTAGGCATATTTTTAAAGTAATGAAAATGCTATTTTTGCGACGAAAACGCTATATTCGCCAATAGAACACCAAACGAGGATCGTGGAGTATCATTTCAACATATTTACACGAAAAGTGTTTATTAACTTAACGAGACGTCAAAAATGTATTTTTTCGACAATAAACATTATTTTCAAAATTAACGAGTGGTATCGATAACATACGTATATGCATGTGTAGCATCATTTCATTGCTTACATTAGATCATACCATCATATTAGGTCGCGGTTGGAGACCGAGCCTCATCTCAGCATATCCATTATTGTCATTGTTGCTAGTGCATCAGGTGAGTTTCATAGCCCCTCCTTTTACTTGTTTTGTAACTGTTTTGGGGGAGAATACATTATCGTTTTTCATTAAACTCTATGCTCGTTTTACCTTTAAACTTCATGCTTGTTTTGATTGAGAAGTGAGTTGTCTTTCAAACATTATTGATTGGTTAAAATACTTGAGTCGTTGCTCGGAAGTATTTTGTGTTACATTTTTCACCCTTGATCATTTTATTATGGACACTAGTACATTAAGCTATTTCATATTGCCTATGTGTTGACCCAGGTAGGGAAAACAAGCGTACCATTATTTGTTTTAACCCATTCAGCGCGAATATTGTGATTAGAAACTTTGGTTGTCCGGGTGGTTTCCCCACTGGCTGATATGCCAAACGTAGTACTGTGGTTTCCCCACTGAATGATATGCCAACGTATTGTGGTTTCCCCACTGGCTGATATGCCAACGTATTGTGGTTTCCACACTGGCTGATATGTCAAACGTATTGTGGTTTCCCCACCGGCTGATATGTCGAACGTAGTATTGTGGTTTCCCCACTGGCTGATATGCCAACGTATTGTGGTTTCCCCGCCTGACTGATATGTCAAACTGACTATAGTTTCCCCACTTGACTGTTATGTCAAAAGTATGCCCAAGCTAGAATCATAAGGCTTCAGTGTCATGAAATTTATTTGTCAATAACTCTATATATATTAGGAATATATTGTTCATTTAGCATTTGTGGTCCATAAATCATTTGACGTTCATTTAAACCAGATCTTATTTGGCAGTGGGTTGTAAACACACAGGTTGCAAGTCTTGTATGGGCGGGGCTTGGAACTGGGTGGATTTACAATACCTTTGCTGGGAAATCTTCATTCAAACGCATTACATTTTTCACTAAACTCTATGAACTCACCAACCTCGTGTTGACACTCTTAGCATGTATTTTCAGGTATGAAGCAATAGCACGCTACTGGAGGCTTTTGGTAGGGCATGGCATGGTCATAGAAGACTCGGATAAACATTTGGGGACCGTTTTAACTGTTTAAAGGGCCTATTTCCGCACTACTTTTAACAATGTAAATTCAACACTTTTGTTAAACAATTTTATTCTAAATGATTGAAGTGAAAACTGTTCTCTGCACTTGTGTTGTGATACCAATTGAGTTGCACCCCAGCGACATGTATGCTTCCGCTGGACCCGATTCTGGGGGTGTGACATGTTGGATGTAGGTCATGCATAAGTCTTCGAGTAGAAAATGAAAAACTGAAAGAAAATGCATTAAGGATCATTAAGTTTGAAGAAGGAACAAAGGCACTTAATGATATGCTTGAAAACATTAGGTTTAGTGAACATGACCGTGCGGGCTTAGGATTTGACCCAAACCAAGCTTCTACAAGTGGTACTAAACAAGTAAAAGTTGTAAAGCCTGAAGAATCTGGAATATCAGACGACGGCACCACTGAAGGTACAGACGACACCACTAAAATTAGTGGTACCGTGGTACCGTCTGGTGCTAAAGTCAGATCTGGGCCAATCTTGAAAAATAACTTAAGTCCTAAACCGAGTCACTTAATTATTAATAATGTAGAAGTACCTATTGCTAGTAGAAAGGACGTCAAAAGTTTTTACAAACCCTTGTCAACTCCTGGACTTGGTTTTGTAAAACCTGATATTAGATCTAAGACTCCTTCACCTAGAAGAACAAATGTTCCTAAACCTCAGTCAAGAACTCCTCTACCGAGAGGTAACTTTAAAAGACAAAGTTATCCAAGTAACTTTCCCGTAACTTGGAATAACCGTCAATCACGAAGTCACTTACCATGGGAAATGTGTCCTCCATTCCAACATCCCAATCAAATGCGACAAATGCATAGGATGTTTAACACTAACAACTTTGGACCCATGAGATATTGGGGACCAAATGTTTGAGCTTCTGTTTTGCTAGACGGATATGGGTGTAAAGCAACTTGAAGCCAGACGAATAGAGTACGATTAGTGATTGCACTAATCTTGTGACGCAAAGTCAAGTCTTGTCTCATCTTGCTTAGCTTTCAACAAAGGTAGTCTAATCTTCTAGTTTTAAGGGCAACACCTCAGGCTAAGGTACACTTTCTTAAAACCCCCTTTGTTAGTAGACATGTTAAGCATGTAGTGTTCTTAGAATCTAACTTAGTAGGCACTAACTTAATGGACGTGAAAAGTGCATCCCCCAAATGGTTTTGTCAACAAGGAGGTATATGTAGTAAAACCTCCAGGATTTGTTGATCCATAAAAACCATATCATGTTTATAAACTCAAGAAAGCATTGTGTGTTCTTGAATAAGCCTCTTAAGCTTGGTAGGACATATTAAAAGCTCTCTTACATAAACATGAATATACCATGAAAATGGTTGACAACATGATTTTCACAAAGAAACAAAATTCACATCCCATCATGACTCAAATATTTGTCGAAGACAATTATATCAAACTCAACTTGTCCAGAAATGTACAATGATCGCTCAAAGATCATGCGTGACAAGTTTGTTGGGAACACGTTTTGTATTATCAAGTATTGATCATTATGTAATAAGGTTGCTTAGGCCTTTATGTTTGATTTATGGCCCAGCCTGTGTAGAAGGCCCATGGGCCGTGTCTTGTTATTTATGTTAAGTATGTTTAATTAGGGCTTAGAGCCCATGTCATGTAAAAACTATAAATACCCCCTCCCATTTAAGGGAGAGGTTTGGTTGGTTGAAGAGTTAAACATTTCACTATTATTTGTTAATCATCCTTCCACTCTCTTTCTCTCTCTACTTTCTCTCACTAGATCTAGATCTAATTTGGTAGCTTGTGTGATCAATTAGTAGATTCATCAAGTTGTATCATTCGCCTAGGGGTAATTTAGGTTATTAAAGATTAGTAAGATTTAAGTGAAAATTAGAGAAATTTGAGAAAGTTACTGTTCATCTGACGTAGTACTGTTCATCAGAGAAGTTACTGTTCATTTCTCGAGTTTCAGGAAAATTCATCGAGTTAGATAAATTTTGTCGAGTTTCTGAAGTGTATCGACTTTCTGGTGTTTCTCGAGTTTGTCCCTTGTCTCGAGTTTGTAACCTTATCGAGTTAGATAAGTTGTTATCAAGTTTCTGATCAAAGTTTTCTCGAGTTTCTGCATTGCTTCTCGAGTTTGTACCTACGTCTCAAGTTCTTCTCGAGTTTGTGGTCTCTCGACTTTCTACACTCCTTGTCGAGTTTCATAAAACTTTCTCGACTTTCTCGACTTTCTCAAGTCTTCTCGACTTTCTCAAGTTTTCTCGACTTTCTCAACTTTCTCGACTTTCTCAAGTTACTTCAAGTTAATCTATTATCATTAAAAAAAATAAAAAAAAAAAAATAAAAAAAAAAAAAAAAAAAAAAAAAAAAAAAAAAAAGACAGTTAATAACTTCAACTACAACACAAAATACCCTCTAATCCTATAACATCGAAACACCTCAAGATCTCAGTTGGTGCACCTTTGGTTCAAATCGTTAACGATTTTTTAAGTGTGACCATATCCATCATCGATCTAAACAAACCAAACAACCTCTTTAACCCTCGTTAACTTAAGCTAAAATTATTAAAAGGGCAGAAATCTCAGCCTCTTCATCGTGTGGTCAAACAAGACCAAAGATCTTAAAGATCATATCATCACGAAAGGTTACCATCATAAATTTTTACTTACATCGAAGCAAATTAAAATAAGCAAGATCTCAGTTTTTAGTTCACCTTGGGTACCAATCTTTATAGATTTTTTTTCGTGAGTGAACTAAAACTCATCATAGATCTAAAATTTCAAAACGAAAAGGAAAGAATAATTAAAGATCTCAGCTTTTGTTCGATAGGTACAAATCTTTAAAAGATTTTAAGTTAGAACGAGCAACCATCATTGATCCATTTTTTTTTTGTTGGCTTTCTTCTTTTAAATATTCGAAGCTAAAGACAAACAACAAACCAATCGGTTTGTATCAGTCTTTTATTCGATCAAAGCATCAAACATGATACTAAAAGATCTCAGATTTCTCTTTTGTTGTAACCAAGATTCGTCCAAAGACAAGAGTCAAAAGAGATAATCCATCATCGATCAAAAAAAAAAAAGAGAAAAATTAAATAAATAAAATCGAACACACCTTATATCTTTTGAAGATCTTGTCACTTGTGTTTATTTCTGGTTTTGTTCGACCAGTAAACAAAAGAAAACAAGGACGAATTTCTTATTCTTCTTGGCTCAGTAGCCTTCGTTCAGTTGATAGAAGAAAGAGGCGAGAGTAGTTTTTTCTTTGTGGCTGCGTCTTTTTTTTTTTGTGGTGCTAAAGATTAGGGTTAAGTGATATTAGTGGTCTTTTATAGCAACATATTTAGGGTTAGTGTGGATTAAGTTGTTGGGTTTTTGTTTGGACTCAGGCTGATATATCAAAGAGATTGAGTTGGGCTGATACAGCAAAGAGTTGGGCTTCAATTTTTATTATTTCACCTGGACTGTTGGATAGTTATTCTCACGGGACGAATTTTGTAGTTGTTTTGTTGGATTTTATCTTTTTCCGAATTTTTTGTGATATAACTTTGCTTGGTCTAAAATTTTTTGTTAGACAAATTTTTCGGATATAATTTTGGACCACAATTTTGATCGAGCTTTGTTATCCGAGAGTGATTATAGTTAGGGTATGAGATAGTGGGCCATTGGATATCATAAAGGAATTAGGACTTGGGCTTAGTGCCTTGATCGATTGGGCTTCTAATCCGTATTTTTTCGACTTTGTAACTTTATCAAGTTTGACAAAAGTTATCAAGTTTCTGGACCTTATCGACTTTCTCACACTCTATCGACTTTCTGGACTATTTATCGAGTTTGTGAACCTTTGTCGACTTTCTTAACTTTTGTCAAGTTTGTGAGATCTATCAAGTTTCATAAGAATTGCTAGGATCCTGGACACACGATTAAGGTGGTTAAACCTTGTAACTTTGTGTGTATGATATGTTGTGTTAAAATGACTAAGTGTGCGGAATTCACTCAACCAAACTTAGAAGGTTGTGTATGTTATGGAAATGGAATTGTTATGTTTGTTAGTTAGAAATGAACACATAAAGATTATCACCAAACGATTCAATATTATTAAAGATAATAATACGAGTGACCTTGAAATATCACTAGGGTTACAACCTTGAATCTTATGTTTTTATCACTTGTGATATATTTGTGTTTGTTCTAACATATGCATGTACTAACTTCTATGTTCTAACGTTCTTCTAACGTTCTTCTACTAAATATCACAACTAAGATCTCTTTTATAGTCAAAAGATCTTTACAAATTGCTTAAAGTCTTGGCCGACTTACTTTGTTAACTAACCCTATTGAGTGTCAATACATCAGATACAACATGTATCTATGTATACAACTTGTTAACTAAGCACATGGAGTAAGATATTATCTACCGTATATTGTTGACCAAAATACAATAAATATCTCTTTGATCTTATCCTTTCATCAGCAGAGTGTTCACTATCAGCAGGAACAATTTATCGCTATCAGCAGGAACCATCAGCAGAATGCTAAGCCTATCAGCAGAGTCATTTATCACTATCAGCAGAGTGAAATGCTCTATCAGCAGAATCAACATTATCAGCAGAAACCGTTTTGCACTAGCAGCAGAATTACACTTAGAGTATTTCTTGGATTAGAACCCGATATTAGACATCTTGAATATTTAATTCCCAACAATCCTCCCCTAAACATGTGAATCCTTTCAAACATGTTTCTGAATTAAATCTTGGATTGAAGATCTTTCAAACACTTATGTTCTTCAAGATTGAATATCTTCTCAGCAATTCATCTACTTTGCTCTTCTTTGACTTTAGCAATATCAAAACATATTGAACCAATCTTGGACTAAAAGATGGTGCAATTTCCTTGGATGGAGGAATTATAAGAGGCAATGATGTTGTGTATCTTGGATGCTTGTTTCAACAAGTGAAATCATCTAACCAGCATGTCTTTGAAGTGAAATTGAAACCTTTCTTCGTTTGATCTAGATAGAACTTTCTCCTTTGGAATGTTCTTGTCATTTTCAACCTCCTCATCATCTTGTATGCTCTTGTCTTCTCCTTTCATTTATTGGATTATCTTCCTTTTCTGGGCCATTATTTCCTCCCCTAAGATTGTTACCTCCCCTGAAGCAAATAACTTTTGTTTCCTCCCCTTGTTTGGAAGATCTCACTATGTACATTTAAATCTTTCCTTATCATCTGATCTAGCATTTAGAACTTGTTGTCAGACAATGTTGTACATGAAGCCATCAATTCCTTAAGAGTTTAAGTTACTTCCCTCATCACTTCTAGGTGTGTTAACTCCTATAAGAGGTGAATCAGTGGACATTTCGATTCATGATCCATTAATGAATGGGTTTTGTGAATCCTTGATAATCCTTTTAAGAAATCATTTAACTTAGTAGTATGTTCATGATTTTAGAATTGAAAAATCATACTACTTTCAATCATTTTGAAGAAATCAAGTGTATAACAGACACTTAATCAGCATTTCGGTTTAAAGCAACCTCTGGTTGTGTGACAACCAATATTTTTCAGTTATAAATAACTGCCTGTGTGCAGATAAACTCATTCAAAGAGCTTTCCTGACAGGGTTTCCAGCTCATAGTAATTGTTGCCTCTAACATAAGTGTTAAATTCACTTTTACTAGCTGTTCTTTCTATCAGATGTCCTCAGACTTGCACATTATACTTAAAAGTATAAAATGATAGAAAGTGAGTTGTATCAGTTACTATCTGATCAACTAAGTCATCAATTCAATGTAAAATATCATAACTAGATTTCAAGAAAGAAGTTTTAAGGAGCTTTAAAGTCCCAAACTCAGTCCATCATAAACCTATTATGGTCAGCAGCTAATATCTCAATTCTGCTGTTTCCATTTCACTTGAAAACATCCTTTGTGTTTACATATTCATACCTGAAATTGTTAGTCTAAAACCAAAAGAACAATGTACAAAGTACTTGTCTTGCATTAGTATAATCATAAGACTAATCGTATGAATAACACAATTTACATTTATACTAGCAGTACCTTATGATACATTAGCAGTACCTTATAAATCAGCAGTAACAACAAAAATTTATTTACAAAAACACATCATACTGAAAACTTAAAGATTAAGCATTCCAATACTTGCTACCAAGTACTGAAACCTTGAAACATCAAAAGCTTTTGTTAGCAGATCTTCAAAATTATGTTCTGAAGCAATTTTAAGAACTTGAATTAATCTTTTCTCATTGCAGTCTCTTATAAAGTGATGTCTAATTTCAATGTGTTTTGTTTTAGAATGTTTTACTGGATTTTTAATAATACAAATTGTACTACTATTATCAATATGAATAACAGTGTTTAAGAAATTGTACCGATAATCAAGGAGTTGGTTTTGAAGCCATAGAAAATGACTAGAGCAACTTGCAGCAACTATGTATTCAGCTTCAGTTGTTGAATTTGCCACACTTGTTTGCTTCTTACACTGCCATGAGACAAGTCTACACCCAAGGAATTGACATCCTCCAGTTGTTGACTTTCTGTCCAAGCTAGCACCAGCATAATCACTATCCGAATATGCTACCAAGTCAAAAGGAGATTCCTTTGAATACCATAGACCCAACCTTGGTTGACCTTTGAGATATCTAAAAATTCTCTTGACTGCAGTTAAATGAGAAACCTTTGGAGTAACTTGAAATCTTGCACAAACACAAACAGGGAACATGATATCAGGTCTAGATGATGTAAGGTACATCAAAGAGCCTATCATAGATATGTAATTGTGTACATCTACATTTTCTCCATCTTCATCTTTCAGAGGGTTCTTCTCAGAGTCCATTGGTGTGCTTGCTATTTTTGAATCAGCAAATTGAAATTTTCTAAGTATCTCTGTAACATATTTGTCTTGACTAATAAATATGCCTTCAGATGATTGCTTAACTTGCAAACCCAAAAAGAATGTAAGTTCTCCTATAGAACTCATTTGAAACTTATCTTTCATAAGCTTCTCAAATTCTAAACACATATCTTTCCTAGTAGATCCAAAGATAATGTCATCCATATACACCTGCACTAACAGAAGATCCTTCTTGTGCTGTTTGATGAACAGTGTCTGATCAATCTTTCCTTTTTGAAATCCATTTTCTAATAAGTAGGAAGCTAGTGTTGCATACCAAGCTCTTGGTGCCTGATGAAGGCCATAGAGAGCTTTCACTACTCTGTACACTTTTTTTGAATGTAATAGATCAATGAAACCTGGAGGTTGTGAAACATACACCTCTTCTCCAATTTCATCATATAAAAATGTACTTTTGACATCCATTTGGTAGACTGTGAAGCCTAAAAATGAAGCATAAGCTAGAAACAGCCTAATTGCCTCAATCCTTGCTACTGGAGCATAAACTTCATCATAATCTATCCCTTCTTTTTGTGTGTACCCTTGCGCTACTAATCTAGCCTTATTCTTGATCACTATTCCTCTTTCATCCCTTTTGTTCTTAAAAACCCATCTAGTGCCAATTACCTTCACACCTGTAGGTAAATCAACTAGCAACCAAACCTTTTGAATCTTGAACTGAAGAAGCTCTTCTTGCATAGCCTCTAACCAGCTTGAATCATCTAGGGCTGTAAGAATTGTCTTTGGTTCAGCTTGTGAGAGAAAACATACAAACAAGCAAGAGTTTAAAAGCTCATGTTTTTTTGAAGCATAAAGGGCATCAAGAAGCCCTTGTTGGTCTGAAGACTTCAATTGTTGTCTTTTCTTCACACCTGACTGTATATCTCCAATCAAATGATCCAGGGAATGAACTTTGTGAATTCTTAATTGTGGTGTAGTAGGAACTTGATAATTTGATGGAAGATTGTTGAAATCCACCTCATTATCTGAGAATTTTGCTTCTTTTGTTTCTGAAGGGCCAGCAGCAAAGTCATTTGGCAGAACAGCAGAATCAGTAAGCTTATCAGCAGAGTCATCAGCAGAAACAGATACACTACCAGCAGCAACAGAAATACTACCAGCAGAAACACTTTGTTGTTCCTGAGTTTCATATTCTTTATTTTCATCTTCAACACCTTCTTTAGCTTTACTAGAAGAAGATTCATCAGTTTTCGAAGTTGATTCCACAATTGAACTTGACCATATTGGCATTATCACATCATTTTGATCTTTCTCTAACTCTGCCTCATTTGTTGTATAAGAACCTACAATCATTAGCTTCTGCAACAAAAGGCACATAATTCATTGAATTTGTTAGATACTCTAGATCAAATAGCCATTTTGGTCCTTGACCTTCTACATTGGATTTGTTTTCTAAAATCTCCACAGGTAGATTTTCTTCTACTATCTCTTTTCTTGTGTTGTAAACTCTAAATGCTTTGCTATTGAGAGAATAACCAACAAAGAAACCTTCATCTGCCTTACCATAGAATTTTCCTAAATGGTCTAAGGTATTGAGAATTGTCACATGACATCCAAAAGGTCTAAGAAATCCTATTGCAGGAGTTCTACCATTAAAAAGTTCATATGATGTCTTATTGTGAGGCTGCACAACTAAAACTCTATTTTGAACATAGCAAGCAGTGTTGACTGCCTCTGCCCAAAAATTTATTGGTAGCTTAGAATCAGCTAACATTGTTCTAGCAGCTTCAATTAGTGTTCTATTCTTTCTTTCAGCTACACCATTCTGTTGTGGTGTTCTAGCAACACTAAATTCTCTCTTAATACCTTTTTCTTTGCAGAAATCATCCATAACTCTATTCTTAAACTCTGTCCCATTATCACATCTAATTACTTTCACTTTCTTGCTTACTTGGTTTTCTATCTGTGTAATGAAGTCCTTAAGGATGCTTGATGTCTCATCCTTAGTGGCTAAAAAGAAAACCCATGTAAATCTACTATAGTCATCAGTAATAACTAGACAATATCTCTTATGCATTATGCTCATCACTGATACAGGTCCAATTAAGTCTATATGTAGCATAAACAAAGACTGATTGATAGAGTTAAAAATCTTGGGCTTATAAGTGGGTTTGTGTTGTTTGCCTTTTAGACAAGCAATGCATGTTTGATCATTTTCAAATCTTTTGTGAGGTAAACCTCTTACCAAACCATTCTTAACAATTTTATTTATGGTTTTGAAGTTAATATGACCAAGCCTTCTATGCCATTTCATTGATTCATCCAATGTGGCCTTTGTAACAAGACAAGTTAAATTCTTTTTAGGAATAATATTCTTCATGTCTACACTGTACGTGTTTCCCTTTCTAGGAATTCTAAGAAGTACTTGACTTTCATCAGGCATCTTAAAATCAGGAGAAAGTACAAGACATTCAGTCTCACAGAAAAGAACATTATTCTTTTTGTCACACATTTGTGAAACACTAAAAAGATTATAATTTAGCTCTTTTACATAGTACACATCTTCAAAATCTAAATTTCCGGTTTTGATTGTACCTTTACCAGAAATTTTGCCACGAACACCCCCTCCAAAGGTAACATATCCTCCATTGAAAGCTTCAAAATCTGAGAGATAAGACATGTTGCCTGTCATGTGCCTTGAACATCCACTATCTGAGTATCCTTGATCCTCTTCCTGATCATTTGAATGTTCCTGCACACAAATAAGAGTGTCAGTTTCTTTTGGGGATCCAAGCCATTACTGACTTGGATCTGCCTCTTGCATCAATGTAATTGAATCTTTTGAGGATAGTTGATGCAACATTGGATTTGAGAATCCAATATGCTGATGCCTTGATGCGTGGTTTTGTAACCTTACAACAGGTTTTACCTCTCGAGGGATCTCAAGAGGCTTACAACCCCACCAGGCAGTGTACCTGACCGATGTAGTATAGTGTAGTGGTAAGTACGGGGGATTGATCGTTCTCCACAGGGAATAGTGTTCGTTAGGTGTGAAAGACTACTCTAATTAGGTCTAAGGGTTGAGGAAGATTCTTTTTATGTTTTTATATTTTTATGAAAGCAAGTAAAATCTCGGTTTTGAAAGAGTGGGCGGAATTAGTTGCTAGTCAACTAACCCAAAATAACTACAAATGCAAATAAAATAAATAACTGAAATGAAAATGTGGTGAGAAACTTATGTGTAGAGAAATGTGTTTACTTAGATTTCCTTACTCCCTAACTATCTTTTACCGGTTAATTAGTGTGTATTAGTCGCGTGGATGACGGGTGTATTCCTTAATACCATTCGTGGGGTGGCGTACTTACTTCCCCAACTCTACAAGCTCCTACTTCACTCCTATGTCGAGCCGGCTAGGAAGCTCCTAACATGGGATCACTAGAATTCGCTTGTGCATTAAATACAACCATAAAAACCTTTAGTACGCATTTGGTTCATGTTTCTTAAGACGTTCAAGCAAGTTACCGAATAGGAAGTTAGCCAGTTTTCTTAAGCCTAACATAGATAAACAATCATCCAATACAACTAATAACACACTAACAACCAATAATCAATAGCTAGGTTTCATTAGATCTAAGCAAACACAAGATAAATTTAGCCTAACATGTTAATCAAAAGACAAGAATAAGATAAAATCAAACAACACATAGACATATTGAATGATTAATTGATAACTTATCTTCAATGTAACATGGAAGATCTCAAGGCAAAAAGCCTTGAAAAAGAAGCTAAAATCGTCTTAGGGTTTTCTCCCAAAATTCCACACACTAAGCTCTCCTCTCATGACAAAAAATTAGAAAACTATATATAGATTTTTACATCTGACGGCGTCACCTTATGGAGTGTGACGCCGTCACCTCGCCGCTTTTAGGGTTCCCGGATGACCTTCTTGACGCCGTCCCTCTTTAGCTCTTCCAAAATCCATTCTGGCTTATCAAGGCTTGACGCCGTCGAACCTTAAACGTGACGCCGTCCCTCTTTGATTTAAGCCGTGACGCCCTTGATCAAGTTAAAGCGTGACGCCGTTAGAATTCACATGGTATTTTCACTGGCTTATCATGAGTAAATTTCACGTCCACCTTTTCTTGCCAAGGCATGACGCCGTCTGGGGTTAAATGTGACGCCGTCAAAGGTAACTTTCAGCCGATTTTTGAGACTTTGCCGTTTTCTTCACTTTTATGCTCCAAAAACGTCCAAAATGCCTCCTTTTCCAGATTTCTCCTCAAAAGTACCTAAAATGACAAAAGGAACTATTTAGGGCGATATTTGATCAAATAAATACGATTTAGGGCTTAAATGACCCCTTAAAAGCGGTACAACTTTTCGCTTCATCAAATACCCTTACACTTGAGATTTGCTTGTCCTCAAGCAAATGCGCTTTTATTCTAATCAAAATACAAGTTAGGGGTCATTTAATGCAAACATAAAAGTAATTACAACAAATAATCGTTCCACTTCAATCATAATAAGCACGGAGATTACATACTAGCACCTCACAAGTAATGTTTAGATACTCACATCTCTCAAGTGTCATCAAAATAAATCTCATAAATGAAAACGGATAATATCTCTCACTACCTGTCATAGCAAATAGATTACCATAGGCTTGGGAAAGGATCGAAAACCTCCTCCACTAGGCGTAAGCACCTAAGATAAACTATCAAAGAGGGCTTTTTCATGGGTTATAACGTTAGGTGTAGGGAAAAGGAAAACACGGTTTTGTTGGATACGGGATATTTTACTGGTGGCGAGTTAAAGATCTTGATCAATTACATGTACTATACAATGTTGCTAAGCCAAGACTAGACTCAATCTTAAGCTAAAAATGAAATAACAAAAACAAAAACATAAAACAAACATAAAATGAAACGGGATGGTAGTCCGTATGTTTTTTTCTATTTTTCATTTTCTCATTTTTTTGTGTTTTTCTTGATTTTTTCGATTTTTTTTTTTTTTTTTTTTTTTTTTTGCATACACTTTTGCCCTACCATCCAAAATAATACATCATAGAGGCATTGCATCCCCTTACACTTGAACTTTTACATAACTTTACAAATTCTAATCTAATGACTCGAATTAAGATAATTGAAAAACTTGGAGTACTTTTAAAAATTATTAGCACATATGGGGGTAATAAATGATGTTCTTCCCCATTACTCCATTACACTAGTACTTTACCCATGAGTCCCAATTGTCCCAAAACAATATGTACAAGGATATGACTCGACTTAGCAACCATGTAATCAACTAGATAATTAACTTGGGTTTAAACAAATGTTGTAACAATAATGCACTAAAGATGAGTGCATACAAGGTAGGCTAAGGCGATTTGGGTGTACATTTTAGTGGGGTGTAACAAATTCTTCCTTTAAGTAAAATGCTTAAAGGTCGAAACGAAAAGATAGGCTCTGAGGGGTGTACTAGGGGTATCGTGTACTAAAAATGAGTACAACGCAAAGGGTGTGGGAGAATTACTTGACCAATGTAGCCAATGTAATTATAACAAAAACACAGGTGTAAAACAATGGGTTAATCCTAATGCCTCTTATCATGTAGTAAATCTAACTACACGAATGTAGTCTCACTTGTGGCCTTGGAATGGTCCTAACGCAAGTTCTAGAATCTAAGTGCTACCGGTACACACATCATAGCATAAATGCTTTTCCTACCAATTCTAGGGGCGAACCTCACATATTTGGGGGTGGAAAATTTTTTAGTGGTACGGTTTTTCGTGCTAGTCATATAACTCCTATCCGTGAGACGCTCATTAAGATCAAAGTTTCACTCCTATATGTTGTAAAAAAATTTAAATTTGGCACTAAAATTGCCCTAACAGGTATTTATCTCAGTTTTATTACACATCTATTATTAAACAAATAAAAATCAAGCGCAATGGCATTCTCTAAAATCGTACTTTTACCCCCCCCCCCCCTTACACTTAAGATGAACATTGTCCCCAATGTTCAAATAACAAGATGTAAAAGAAAAAAGTAAAAGAATGAAATCAAATACTCCCCTGATTCGCTTGGTGGATAATGAAATTACACGGTTAGATCTTCCTCCAAGGTAATGTTGAAGTTCCATGACTAATGCATCGCCATAAGCTTGATTCCATAAACATCTCCTTGTCCAAAATAACCTGTTAAACCTGAGAAAACAAACACGAAAACCTGCATAACATCGGCGGGAAAAATCTATATATAAGGATATAATGCTTGTGGAATGATAATTTTGCAGATTCCTGGAGATTATAAGTTGGAGATTTAATAAAAACTTTTTATGAAAACAAAACTTTCAAAAATTTCTGGAAATTAAATCTGACGCCGTCAGGTTATAAACCTTGACGCCGTCAGAAATGACCTGACAAAAATTTTTATTTTAAGTTTCCGGAAAATTTCTGGAAAAACCTTTACCTTACTTCCTGGAAATCCTGCAAAACATCATTATGACTCGATACAAGCATTTGACTCAAACAAATACGAATATGTATGTTAATTTATTATTATTACGATTCATGTTCATTTGTGTTCTAACAAACCGATTTAGATTTCCCTTACACTTATCTTTTGCAAAATACCTTTATATGTAGTTAAGACGAAGTTAAAAACAACATAAAGCATTTTCACAATTTACTTTTGAACATGAATCAATACTAATAAAAATTAAACACACATACGGAAACAAATAAAATCAAACAAACAAATAAATAAACACACAAAGCAAATAAAACAAATAAAGCTTGGGTTGCCTCCCAAGAAGCGCTTTTCTTTATTAACGAGTCTTGTAGCTAGACTCAAAGTCACTCTACCCTATGTAAGTAAGCTCGTCATCGAGGACGTCTTTAGGGTTAAGCTTGGATTGAAGTTTCCTATTGGTCCGCTTAGTACGATATATCTTTTCAAACTTCTCTCCATCCGGGTCATACAATGTCATCTTAATATGCCATGACCCATCTCCATCTTTGGGTGGTTTATCCCAATTCCACTTGTGATCATCTTCCTCACAAGTCCACTTATTCATTCCTAGGTTAATTGGCAAAACTCCTAGGAACTCAATCATCCTTCTAAAAACTAGAGGGTCTTCAAATGGATCCAGTTCGGTGTCCCTAGCCAAGAGTTGTTCTACCGTATGTGTTCGGTTAACAAAGTCCTCTTCTAGGTAAAATGGGCGTTGGGGTCCTATGAAGTCTCTATCAATCCAAGGTCCATATCTAGATGGTCTCCTATTTGATTCTAGCCAATGTGGTGTTGGTTCCTCACTAGTATCATAGGCATGTTTCTTAACATCATAGACTGACCAAGTATCTCCTTCTCCTACCGCTATCTTGGATTCCTTACAATCAATCATAGCACTAGCGGTCGCCAAAAATCCTCTACCTATCAACAAGGGGCATGTAGGGTCGCTAACCATATCAAGGACGTGGAAATCGGCTAAAATGGTTAGTTTTCCAATGTGCACTAACACGTCCTTAACTACTCCAACCGGGTAAGCAACACTTCCATCCGCTAAGCCTATTATCACCTCGGTTTCTTCAAGTTTTCCAAGTTTTAGAGAGGTGTAGAGAGGTAACGGAAGTAGGTTAAGGCTTGATCCAAGATCGGCTAATGTGTCATAAGCCTCCGAATTACCGATCTTGCAAGGTAGAACGAATAAGCCCGGGTCATCTAACTTCTTAGGTAGTTTGTTTTGAACGAAGGCGGTCCCTTTTTCGCCTAACTTGAGCTTCTTCTCATCCAACACATCAACAACCGGACTTTCAAGGTGGAGCTCCTTGAATTCTTCGTCAAGGTTTTGAGTGGGAGGTGTTTCAACTATGTTGTTGACCAATTTGGATGTCATAACTTCTTGGTCATTTGGAACGACTTGGGTTTGTTTGAAACACGTGCTCATGGAATTGACCGAATAATACTGTGGACAAGAACTAGGGGACGAAACCGATGAAATAGCGTTGACGTTTAGTTTCGGGTTCTTGACCGTGTTACTAGGGAGTGCTCCCATTTCTCGGTCATTGAGGGCTTTCAACAAGGTGTCAATCTTATTGGTCATCTCGCTTTGTTTTTGTTTGAAATCGGCTTCAAACTTGGCTAAACGAGCTTCTTGAGATGCCATAAATTGAGACATCAATCCTTCAAAGTTATCGGTACTACCATTGCCGGAAGGATTGTTGTTGAAAGTACGGTTCGAGTTGGAACCGCTTGATTGGAAACGATTAGGTGGGTTGGAAGAATTGGTTTGTTGTGCGTTTTGGTTTTGTTTCCACCTAAGGTTCGGGTGATTTTTCCATGAGGGGTTGTATGTATCACCGTAATGGTTTGGCTCGGGTTTGAAAGTGTACCACTTGTCTCCCGCTCCGTCGGTACGCGAGGATGCGTAGTCCACAAAAGCTTGTTCGGGGAGTTCCATGCAATCACGAGTGTCGTGGGGACCACTACATAATTCACATGAAGAAGTGATTTTGTTCACTTGGCTTGAAGGTTTAGGAGCCTCGTAGGATTTCATGAGAAACTTGACTTGGTCTTCAAGTTCTATGATCCTACGGTCAGAAGTGCTTGAATTGTTCGAAGGCAAAGATATTGCCTTGACCGTTTTATTCAAATCACGGGGATCACTCCAACTTTCGTTGTCATAAAGAGCAAGATCCTCTAGGAGAGCCCATGATTGTTCCGCACTTAGATCACGTAGCTTGCCACCGGCCGATTGGTCAATGGTTTGCCTCGTGGAGAGATTGATATGGTCATAGAAGATTTGGACTTGGAGCCAAAGTTCTATGCCATGGTGAGGGACTTTTTGGAGTAAGTCCTTGAATCGAGTCCATGCCTCGTAGAGAGTTTCGCCTTGACGTTGTTGGAACATCAAGATATCATTCCTTAGCTTGGTAGTTCTTCCCAGTGGGAAAAACTGAGCAAGGAAACGAGTGGTGAGATCATCCCAAGAGGTGATGGATCCTGCGGGTTGACGTTCTAGCCACTGACTAGCTTGGTCCCGCAAAGAGAATTGGAAGAGACGCAATCGGGTCGTCTCTCGAGTGGCAACATCAAGGTCTATAGAATCAACGATTTTGAGAAAGTCCTTGAGATGTTGATTAGGATCTTCAGAACGAAGTCCATGGAATGCGCATCCGCTTTGCACCAACCGGATGGTGTCGGATCGCAAGGGTGTGATATTGGCTCCTTGAGTGAGCTCAATGGTGTTTCGATAGCCATGGTGGCTAGGACGGGAATACTCTCCTAAAGTACGGGCTCTAGGAGGTGGTGGTGGTTGTTGTGGTGGTGGGTTGTGGGGGTTAAGGATATTACCATCTTCCATGATGTCGGATGGTATGGTTACGAACAAAGACACGAAGAAAATAGATAGACTAAAGAAAATCTAGAAAAAGAAAATAAAAATCTCACTAGAAAGGAATCTAGTGAGTAGACCTAATAGAAATAACAATTCAACCTAAACAATAACTATTCCCCGGCAGCGGCGCCAAAAACTTGATGCGTGGTTTTGTAACCTTACAACAGGTTTTACCTCTCGAGGGATCTCAAGAGGCTTACAACCCCACCAGGCAGTGTACCTGACCGATGTAGTATAGTGTAGTGGTAAGTACGGGGGATTGATCGTTCTCCACAGGGAATAGTGTTCGTTAGGTGTGAAAGACTACTCTAATTAGGTCTAAGGGTTGAGGAAGATTCTTTTTATGTTTTTATATTTTTATGAAAGCAAGTAAAATCTCGGTTTTGAAAGAGTGGGCGGAATTAGTTGCTAGTCAACTAACCCAAAATAACTACAAATGCAAATAAAATAAATAACTGAAATGAAAATGTGGTGAGAAACTTATGTGTAGAGAAATGTGTTTACTTAGATTTCCTTACTCCCTAACTATCTTTTACCGGTTAATTAGTGTGTATTAGTCGCGTGGATGACGGGTGTATTCCTTAATACCATTCGTGGGGTGGCGTACTTACTTCCCCAACTCTACAAGCTCCTACTTCACTCCTATGTCGAGCCGGCTAGGAAGCTCCTAACATGGGATCACTAGAATTCGCTTGTGCATTAAATACAACCATAAAAACCTTTAGTACGCATTTGGTTCATGTTTCTTAAGACGTTCAAGCAAGTTACCGAATAGGAAGTTAGCCAGTTTTCTTAAGCCTAACATAGATAAACAATCATCCAATACAACTAATAACACACTAACAACCAATAATCAATAGCTAGGTTTCATTAGATCTAAGCAAACACAAGATAAATTTAGCCTAACATGTTAATCAAAAGACAAGAATAAGATAAAATCAAACAACACATAGACATATTGAATGATTAATTGATAACTTATCTTCAATGTAACATGGAAGATCTCAAGGCAAAAAGCCTTGAAAAAGAAGCTAAAATCGTCTTAGGGTTTTCTCCCAAAATTCCACACACTAAGCTCTCCTCTCATGACAAAAAATTAGAAAACTATATATAGATTTTTACATCTGACGGCGTCACCTTATGGAGTGTGACGCCGTCACCTCGCCGCTTTTAGGGTTCCCGGATGACCTTCTTGACGCCGTCCCTCTTTAGCTCTTCCAAAATCCATTCTGGCTTATCAAGGCTTGACGCCGTCGAACCTTAAACGTGACGCCGTCCCTCTTTGATTTAAGCCGTGACGCCCTTGATCAAGTTAAAGCGTGACGCCGTCAGAATTCACATGGTATTTTCACTGGCTTATCATGAGTAAATTTCACGTCCACCTTTTCTTGCGAAGGCATGACGCCGTCTGGGGTTAAATGTGACGCCGTCAAAGGTAACTTTCAGCCGATTTTTGAGACTTTGCCGTTTTCTTCACTTTTATGCTCCAAAAACGTCCAAAATGCCTCCTTTTCCAGATTTCTCCTCAAAAGTACCTAAAATGACAAAAGGAACGATTTAGGGCGATATTTGATCAAATAAATACGATTTAGGGCTTAAATGACCCCTTAAAAGCGGTACACTTTTCGCTTCATCATGCCTTAACAGCATTTGCCCTTTTTCCCTTAGCAGCAGAGTGAACCAAATGCTTAGCAGCAGAATCTGCTAACTTTATAGTTCTACCCTTTGGTTTCCAAACTTGTTTTTGGACCACTGCTTTTGTTTGAATGGGCCTTAGAACAATTGTTGGTGCATGTTTGAAAAATGTTTTTGCACCCTTAGCTGTTGATTTTGGGTTAATAGTCTTAAATGGTCGAGCAGCAGGAACAAATTTTCTAGCAGCAGGATCATTTGGTCTATCAGCAAGATCAGATTTTGAGATAGACTTGTTTTTAACTACTCTGGGGTTTGATTTCTTAGAACTAGAGTGAAAGTGAGATTTAGGTGTTTGCCTTTTAAGGTTCACTCTATGGTTTTCATACCCAGATACCCATTGGTTGCAGAAAGCTGCAAGATGGTCAAAACTACCACATGTATAACAAGCTTTATTATAAAAAGCAAAGTCATCACCTAATTGGTTAGACTTGAGGTTATTCCAATTCCTTTGGTTACCTCTGGGCTTGTTGGTGGTTCTATATTGCTCACAATATCTAACTGGTTCCCTAACATGCTTAATGTTTGATTTAGGCCTATCAGTATTGTGTTTGACTACCTTAGGAACCTTTGTTCCTACTTTCTTAACCACTTCAGGTTTAGACATAACCTGTTCTTCTTCATCATCATCACTATCAGTTGTACAATCTTCAACAACTATAGTTTCTCCTTTCTTAGCAAAGGACACCTTGTCCTGATAAAGTAAAGTTTTATCTAAACTTTTACTTATCTTTGCTACCTTAAGACTCTCACTAGTCTTAGAACCATATTCCATGATTGGTTCTTGAAACTCAGCTAAACCTGTATGTGCTAGGTCAACACCTGGAGGTGAAGGAACACCTCTATATGGTGGGGGAACAGTTTTGTAACCTACACCTGAATTAGCTTTATCAATTACCTGAGCTTCCCAAATCTTATTCATTCCTTCTGAGGCATGTGCTAGAGTATCTATAGTTACCTTAACATTTTCTTTTTCAGTTTTGACTTCAGATAACTGTCTACTTTGATCATTAAGTAATTCATCTCTAAATGCTATTCCTCTTTTTAAAGCATTTAAGTCATCAGTAAACGTAGATTCATTCTTTTTATAATGTAGAATCTGTTTTTCTAAAACTCCTACACACCTCTTATGATTAGCTAAATTATGAAGGGCATCAATTAACTCTTCTCTAAAAGCATCAAATCTCTTTTTAATGTCTTCGTAATTTTTAAGATTAGAACATGAATTAGTACAAGTAGGAATAGTATCTACCTCTGAGTCAGAAGAAGCCATTAGAGCAATCTCATCGACAACAAGAGCAGCATTTGGTAGTGCATCCTCTTCAGTAGCCATAGAGCTCCAATCATATCCAATACCATCAATGGCCAGCATAGCCTTTGGCTCTTCCACAAGTACTTCCTTATTCCTTTCTTGTTTATACCAAGTGTTCCTATTATCCTGCTTCCTTGGGCTTCTACATTCTTTAGCAAAGTGTCCCAACCTATGACAGCTAAAACATTCTACTTTCTTCTTATCGAACCCAGCCGTATCATTACCATTTATGGTAATTTGCTTTCCAGTTTTCTGCCAAAACTTCTTATCCCTCATGCTAAGTAAAGCAACTTGCCACTTAATATCCATCTCTTCCAAATCATCACCATCTACCTGCTCAAGGTCTTCATGATTTAAAGGAGAACCACTAGCTTGACTGGTTATAAAGGCATAAAATGTTGGATCTCCAAGTCCAGCAATATCCTTTTGTAAACTAGTAGAAGGACCACCATAAGTAACATTAGAAACACTTTCAACTTCATCTACCTCTTCTGTACGACTAACACTAGGAACTGATAAGAGTGCAGCATTCCCAGAACTAGTACCATAATTTCCACCTCTCTTCAGACTTTGTTCAACAATTTTAAAGTTGTTGAACAAATCATTAAGCTTCATTGTTTCAATTTCTGGTTTGTTCATCCAGACAATAACATGAGTATGGAATTCATTAGGTAGACTTTTCAAGAACTTCATGTTGAGATCTTCCTTCTCAGTCTCAACACCCAACACAGCTAACTGACTGACAAGCTTGTGTAGTCTTGAAAATAGTTTGTCAAGAGACTCATTACTGAAAGCGGTAAAGTTTTCAAATTGGTGCTTTAGTTAAGTCTTCTGTGTCTTTTTGGTAGTTTCATTACCACCAAACCATGCACAAATCTCTTCAAAAAGAGTTTTTGCATCAAGATATTTGTTAAAAGATAGCATCTGCTCACCAGGAATGGTCATAAGCAACAAGTTTCTTGCTTACTGATCATTTCTCTTCTGTATCTTTTCATCATTGGAGACTGGTCCAGTATTTCTTTTTCTAACTGTCTTCCCTTCAACAAGAACATCTGAATAGCCTAAAGTGAAGGAATCACCATACTGAATTATGTCCCAAAGAGCATAATCTTGAACCATAAAATATTGCTCAACTCTCATCCTCCATAACTCAAACTCATTGGGTTTGATCATGGGCAACTTTGCAGCAACATTTGTTTGAACATCTTGTACATCCATTTCTTGTTTCTTCTAAAAACAACAATATCAACCTTAGCTCTGATACCACTTGTTAGGATCCTAGACACACGATTAAGGTGGTTAAACCTTGTAACTTTGTATGTATGATATGTTGTGTTAAAATGATTAAGTGCGCGGAATTCACTAAACCAAACTTAGAAGGTTGTGTATGTTATGGAAATGGAATTGTTATGTTTGTTAGTTAGCAATGAACACATAAAGATTATCACCAAACGATTCAATATTATTAAAGATAATAATACGAGTGACCTTGAAATATCACTAGGGTTACAACCTTGAATCTTATGTTTTTATCACTTGTGATATATTTGTGTTTGTTCTAACATATGCATGTACTAACTTCTATGTTCTAACGTTCCTGTAACGTTCTTCTACTAAATATCACAACTAAGATCTCTTTTATAGTCAAAAGATCTTTACAAATTGCTTAAAGTCTTGGCCGACTTACTTTGTTAACTTATCCTATTGAGTGTCAGTACATCAAATACAACATGTATCTATGTATACAACTTGTTAACTAAGCACATGGAGTAAGATATTATCTACCGTATATTGTTGACCAAAATACAATAAATATCTCTTTGATCTTATCCTTTCATCAGCAGAGTGTTCACTATCAGCAGGAACAATTTATCGCTATCAGCAGGAACCATCAGCAGAATGCTAAGCCTATCAGCAGAGTCATTTATCACTATCAGCAGAGTGAAATGCTCTATCAGCAGAATCAACATTATCAGCAGAAACCGTTTTGCACTAGCAGCAGAATTACACTTAGAGTATTTCTTGGATTAGAACCCGATATTAGACATCTTGAATATTTAATTCCCAACAATAATAATCCGAGTTTCTAGTGTAAAATCCTCCGAGGTTCAACGATTGAATTCTCTGAGTTTCTAGAGTAAAATCCTCAGAGTTTCTTCAAGTTATTCACCATTCAAAAATCTAATCTACGACAACAACCATTATTATCCTTTAAAGATCCTACATCCACAAGTTACTTCAAGTTAATCTTTCTTCATTTAAAATAATAATAATAATAATAATAATAATAATAATAATAATAATAATAATAATAATAATAATAATAATAATAATAATAATAATAATAATAAAATAAAAAATAAATAAATAAATAAAATAAAAATCAACTTTACGCATTTTAGTTTGATTCTTCCGATTTCATCGCAACAATCAAGGGGAGAGAAAATGCATCAATCAATGTCGCAAATTAATGAACAGATGTCACCTTTCTCTAATTCTTTACCACCAAACCTTGTTTCTTAAGGATCTCAAGAGAGAGATACACAAGAGTTGTAAATGCAAGCAAAAGAGAGAGAATTGAGAGAGAAATGCATGGCAGGTTTTTGATTACTTCATTCACACCTTAAGGTCCTCTCAAACAAAGACTTAGTAGGAACTCGTACCGAGAATGGATTTAAACGGGCATTTCCATCAATCTTTGGAGACGACATTGAGATGTTCACAGAAACTATGTTCCTCAACATGGATCAACTGAAGAAGCAACTTGAAAACAAAGAATTTCACGAGAATGGATCCACGGTCGTCTTTAGAGTACTCAAGGAACAGTTTCAGCAGTTCATCAATTCGCGGTTCTCTTCGGATTACGACAGTGTAATGGCACGCAAGTATTTTTTAGAATACACTCGAATCGAGGTTCAAACTTTCAAAGACATATTGATTCAACAAATGGATTCTGCTGAGAAGTCAATTGCTGAAAGAGTACTTCACAGAAGAGAGTATGACAAAAGTGTGAATGAAAAGAAGTTACAGATTCAAGAAGAGCAAGCTAATACGGTTAAAGCATTGGAAGCTAATTTGGGTGTTACAGAAAGCAGTGGGACAGAATCAGAAAAGCAGAATGATAGCAGCAGATCAAGGAATGATATAGATGCTGGTTGTATAGGTGTTAATTAGATATTAAAGTCAAATACCAAACAAGGATGATCAGACAAGACAGAGCCCCATATCCGACCATTTGACAATGAGCCAATGGCTGAGGTACAATCAGTTGTCAATAATAATATATCTGCCCATGATCGCCAACTTACTGAACAACCTGAATTCAGAAATGAATGAGGGGTTTATCAGAATGTTGACGAACATCTTGTCAAGAAACCTTTGCCTGATTCATTAAATGAAAACAAAACAAATGTACCATCAAAGCAAACTCTCGAGTTTGAAAATACTTGTCTCAAAAAGACCATTGCCCAGTTTCAAAAAGATTTTTCAAAACTAGAGGCACATTGCATCTCACTTGAACTTAAACTACAAAATGAATCTCCAACTTCGGGCAACAATGGTAAATCTTTGAATGAAGAAAGTAAACGTATGGATACATTAGTTAAGGAAAATGAGTTGTTGAAAGGTCAAATTCAAGCAAAGGTGTTTGCACATGCTGCATTGCAAAACAAATTAAGAAGATTGACTGGCCAGAGTGTGGATACTAAGTTTGCAAAACCATCAATCTTGGGGAAACCACTTCTACAACCTATCAGAAAACAATCAGTGGTTAGACAACCAACTGCATTTAAATCTGAATGACCTAAATTTTCAAAATCTCGGTTTGCCTCCCAAGTTGTTGAGAAAAATGATTTGACAAAACCAGTCACTACACATTCTTTGCCTAAGGAAAATGCATCTGTTTCTGCAAAAGCTCAACATGTGATTATACCTGGCTCATCTAGGATTAGTTCAAAAACAGTGTCTAAAACGAGCATTAAAAGTAAAGAGTCTTATGGCATAAATGACATGTACAAGAACTATGATCTAGAAAAAGCTAGAAAAAAGGCACTACTTCAAAAAGACGGAATTCTAGGTTCAAAACCTTGTGTGATGCCTTCCACTGTTTTACAGAACACTGCTATTAGTAGCAAACCAAATCCTAGGAGAACTCAACAAACAAATAGGAATTGGCTAGCATCTAAGAGTAGTTGCAATGTCTGTGTGTCAAAATATCTTCAAGAAGTGAATTCACGTGCAAAGGCACAATCGACTAAGACAATCAAACCAAACAAACCCGTTGAACCAAAATAAAAGATTCAAAAACCTAAAAAGTGGATCAATATAGGACGTAGATTTTCTCAACTAAGTGATGCTCCCACATTTCATTCCACTGCATCTAGAAGGAAAACATCTCCTAGATCTAACCTTAGGTGGGTGCCCATGGGTAGAATTTTCAAAATGATTGGTCTCAGGTGGATTCCTACAGGAAAGATTCTAGGCATTTGCACTAAAACGAATGTGAATTCCACAACATCTATCCCTGAGACTAAAAAGAATACCATAGAAATGGTGTGCTCGGGTGTCAAGAGGATAATTGACACTACAACTTTATGCTTCTAACATTTGGAACCCAGTTTCACTTGGGGATCCATGTTCTCTGTTTGTCTCTTCTTTCTTTTCAGATATATAACAATCGCTTTGGAACAACTCAGTTTTGGACCCGAGCTTAATGTTATGGCTTCTGAGCACAATAACTTAGGACCCGAAACCAACCGTATCAAATTTCCTGATCCTTCAGCTGCATCCTTCTCTCTAAACTGCAAAGATCTAGAAGACTTGTTTGCTCCATTTGTTTGATGATACTCTCATGAGTCATGCTCTTGATGTATCCACAAGTTCCGCTGCACAACCACTCGTTGATAATCAAGTACCTGATACACCAGTGACTACAACCTTAGCAGTTGCTGAAGATGTACCTCAACTAGACACATCATCATCAACAGATCAAACAGCTTCTGCTTCTGCATCTGCAGCTGAAGATCCCCCTCTTAGCTCCTAAAGCACCCACACCATCTAATTATGAAGAAAATACATTCTTCAATCCATTTGCTCCGGCTCCAACCATTACCAATATTACAGAGTCATCAACGAGCAACTTGGATCCACACATATTCAAGGCTAGTTTTTGGGCATATAACCGCAAGATGTGACTACAAGGATGATTCATTATTACTTATTTAAAGTTGAAGTGGAATTTCACGGGTGCGTGTACTTAGTATCTTGAAGATATTAGGATTTGTTGGATGCATGATTCTTCGAGATCCTTGCTCGAGCTGTTAACTATCAGAATGATCAAGACTTGCCATTATTGAAATTCTCATTATTGGTTCTTAGTCAGACATTAGTGCAAGCTTAAGTTACAAGTTCGGGTTATTTCACTTCAGTCTCAAGTTTGTCATATTGGGTTTTCTCCATCAGTAGTCACTATAAAGAGCCGTCAGAATGATAATGGGGTCGGTAAAATTTAGAAGTAAGGAATATTAAAGAGTAGAGACTTTATCAGCAGTTGATTCTCACGGGATATTTATGGTACTTCACACAAATTCGACTAATTGGACATACAGGGTTTATGCTGCCTCCTTTTCCATCGCAAACATAGTATGTATGCTTCCAATTCCGCGAAGACATCGTGGGGGAAGAGAGAGAGTAGATGTTCGTTGACTTTTCTTGAGTTCTTTAAGAAAACACTCTTTTTCCAAAAGTATCTGCACTCAGGGGGGAAGAAATGTGCACATCAGGGATGCATAACAGATTCACGTGATCGAGCTTACAATTTTACTACTACCGGAGAGACATCCGCAGAGATGATCAGTGGTTCAGTTTTGTGATTTTGGTGTACCCGTTTCAACTTTCGCAGGTTGTGATGTGCGAAGTAACCTACTTATGTGAGAAGATCTTGCTGATTTCTTGCATGTTACCCCCGAACGGAGTTTCCTCATTGAGTATAATCGTTACTGAGTACTAGTCAGATTTACTTGGTGTGGTTTACGATGTCATCTACAAATTCCGTTGTGTACTTAAAACTTCAAAAGTTAGAAGACATGGTATCTACATCAAAGTTACGAATCTGCTAAAGACGGTTGTCAGTTTGGGGGGAAGCTGATTCAGAAACTTCGCCAAAAGGAAGTGTACTAAGAAGCTGCTAAAGACATGCAGCATGAACTGGATTAACAGTCAAGTTCGTGGCTCGAATTGAACACCGACTTAAGTTTCGGGTGCAAATGAGAAGACTAGAGAGTTGCGTGGGAGGACAAGCCAGAATTCAAAACATTCTCACTTTCCGTCGTCCTGAGTAAACTCAATGGTATCATTTGTCATAATTTTGTCATTATCTCATCATTTGTTCTTTAAATGACAATGGCTTGTGTACACATAACAGTGCACAACCCGTTCTTGTAAAGAAAGGACCCTGAGGTACGCTTCAGTGCCTCAATCCTGATCAAAGGAGCGAAAGCTTCTTACTTATGAGTAGAATTAAACCAGAATTTTTTCTAAGTTTTTCAAAATTCTGCTCATAAGGACAAGTATTCCCTCGTCAAGGGGGAGTATTTGAAACATAATATTTGTTCCATATATGGAAAGTTCTTGAAATTCTTCTCACAAAACTCAAATGGCATATTTTTATCAAACGTCTTTCAAAAACATCATAAGTATGCTATTTTTGAGGGGGAGAATAACGATATGATCAAAATATGGTAACTCGCAAGATGAAATCTCATGAGAGCTAGGCTCAGAATTGACCCTCGAATTGACGATAGCAAAAGTCAGTAGTCGAAAAGACATATCCTGGACGGGTAATAATTTGAAGCCAGTTTATCTGGTGATGTAAGCGTGTCTCGCAAAGGATGTGTCTGAGTAGAATGTACCAATTTTGAGCGATTTTCCTTGAATGTGATCTGGACAGGTAATAATTTCAAGCTAGTTCTACTAGTGATGTAAGCGTGTCTCGCGACGATCATGTTCATTGAAAATCAATCAATTCAAAAAGTGCCAATCCTACCCGACATGTGCAAATTTACCTTAATCACTTATGAGCACATGTTAAGGGGGAGTCTTTCTGAAAATCACAAAACTCTCAAAGTGTTAACAAAATATGTTTTCACAATCATAAACACTTTGAGAGATTTTCAAAAGGTTTGGTTTATGGCATCAATAGGATAGTCATGGAGTTATAAGGTGACTAAGGTTAGGAATAACCGTCCTATGATCCGCCAGAGCCGGAGGGATCTACCCAAGGACAATACCAATAGTTTTGTACTAGAAAGTCCTAGGTATGAAGGGGTTGAAGAATTAAAAAGAAAAGTAAAGAAAAGGGTGAAAAGAAATAGCCCTCCATTTGTTCAACCTTAGGGCAGACACCGGGTTCAATACATAATCTACTGGTTGATTGGGCATCACCGGTATTGAAGATCAAAGTCGTCATGGACCCAGTGACGCACTGCACTAACCTTCTAGCCACTCAGGTGTCTCTCAAAAGGCACTTGTTTCATTTCACACGGAGAACCCTTCATAATCTATCGACCTCTCACTACGAGATGTGTTGATATTGAAAAGGAGGCACTCTGCTCCACGCCTCTGACGACCAAACAAATGTGCACTAATTGAGTCTAGAGCCATGAGATTCATCAAAAATCTCTTAGGAACACTTAGTATACACTGGTTGTTCAACAATAAGAACACCAGTTGTAAATTATAGGAGTGTCCTTCGCAGATCTTAGCAATCTGCCAAGAACATTCATGAGAGAAACCACAAGTGTGATTCTCAGTGATTGAATGGAAATCCTGCCAGGGTCAACATCAAATAGCCCTGACAGCAGGTCACTTCGGTAATCCCTTGTGGATTACGCTTAGTGTTTGCTCCAAAAAATGGTCTACAGTCGTGGGGTGATCTCCAGCGACTCACTAAATTTTAGATGCACTTCGGTGTGTCCGTGTAAGCCCTTTCAGGGGTATCCGGTTCAGAACGGCCTGGGTTTGGATTAGAGAAAGTCTTCACACTATGCTGTTGATGATCTCAAAGTCCAAATCTGTAAGTGCCGGATGATTTATTGCTAACTGTTTACCTACAGCGAATCATGAATACCTGGAGTTCCATCACCTTTACATCATGCTCATATCCTGAAGAAATGTTCTCACAAAGACTAAGAAATAACAAAAGTTCAAAGATGTTAAAGAATAGTCAAAGTTCGAGCACTACAACCTTTCATAAGTCAAAGATTGAAGAAGTGAGAACCAGATGAAGAACAAAAGTCAAAGACATATGAGCATGGTGGAAAAGACATAATGACACCAGAATTGAAGACCATTGGAGAACGGCAGATCAGTACCATACCATATCATATCACATCAAGAATCAAGGAACAAAGATGCAAGAGACGTCTGAAGCCAAAGAAGCAAAGACGACGTCAAGAAACCTTGGTGACCAATACTTAGGGGAGATTGTTGGGAACACGTTTTGTATTATCAAGTATTGATCATTATGTAATATGGTTGCTTAGGCCTTTATGTTTGATTTATGGCCCAGCCTGTGTAGAAGGCCCATGGGCTGTGTCTTGTTATTTATGTTAAGTATGTTTAATTAGGGCTTAGAGCCCATGTCATGTAAAAACTATAAATACCCCCTCCCATTCAAGGGAGAGGGTTGGTTGGTTGAAGAGTTAAACATTTCACTATTATTTGTTAATCATCCTTCCACTCTCTTTCTCTCTCTACTTTCTCTCACTAGATCTAGATCTAATTAGGTAGCTTGTGTGATCAATTAGTTGATTCATCAAAGTTTGAGATAAGTGATGAACTCAAATAAGTACATTTTATTATCATCATTTATCCTATTTATTTGACTTGTTTTATTATATTATCTATGAGAAACGATACATTAATGTTTACTTTAGTGATTCTCAGGTAAAAACAAGCATTATGTGAAACTTGGCGATTTTGGACTAATTATGGAGCAAAACAAGCAAGATGTCAAAAGCCTACTGAAATCCAGAAGATCAAGCTCGTTCTACTCCAGATATGCCGCAATACACTTCTAACACACGGCGTATCACTATCAAGATTTCACAAGTTACAATCCAAGACAGCTAAAGTACATGCGCCGCATACAAAGATCAAGATACGCTGCATCTGAATACGGTGTACGAATATTCCTGAATATATTAATCTTGGACCCCACGCGAAGTTAAGTCAATGCGCCGCATCTAACAACTCAATGCGCCGCATCGATCCCTCAAACAAAAACTATAAATACCCCAAGGACAGACGAATTTGAGAGCTCTCAAAGACTACACAACGAAGAGAGGTATAACCCTAGAGCCGAATTCAGACGACCAAGCAGCACAAGACACACCTTAAACAAAGATACAAGAGCTGCAAGAAGGTCCTGCATGTATTCAATTCATTAAGTAGTTTTGTTTTATTGTTTTAGTACACTTTAATTCATCAGGATTGATGGGCTTGTGTCATGTGACTACGGAAGATCATGCACTCCCCTTAATATTGCTTTCCCATTAATTAAAGTTTATATGTTGATGTCTTTGGTGACTTTTATTAGTGCATTGATAACCTCTGTGTCTAGCTGAGTCTTGCTTGGGTCGCTGATGAACTCAAATAAGTACATTTTATTACTATCATTTATCCTACTAATTTGACTTGTTTTACTATATTATGTATGAGGATTGATACTTAATTGTTTACTTTTGTAATTCTCAGGTAAAAACAAGTATTTGGTGAAACTTAGCTATTTTGGACTAATTAAGGAGCAAAACGTGCATAAAGTGAAAATCTACTGACATGGACAAGATCAAGTCAATTCTGCTCCAGATGCGCCGCATCTCACTCTCGACATGCGCCGCATCTCTATCAAGATATCACCAGATACGATCCAAGATACAAGAGGACATGCGCCGCATCTAATAAAGAGTTACGCCGCATCTTCTGGCGGTGTACGAATATTCCTGAATATTATAATCTTGGACCCCACGCGAAGTTAAGTACATGCGCCGCATCTACTCCTTAGATACGCCGCATCTTCCCTCAGACAGAAACTATAAATACCCCGTAGACCAGACGAATTAAAAAGTTCAAAAAACCCTAACACCGAAGACCGAACAGTAGGAACAAAGGACGAATTCAGTCAAGGAGGCAGCACAAGACACACCCAAATCAAAGATACAAGAGCTGTAAGAAGGTGCTGCATATGTTTAATTCATTAAGTAGTTTTGTTTTATTGTGTTAGTAAACTTTAATTCATCAAGATTGGTGGCTTGTGTAATGTGGCAACGGAAAGATTGCACTCCCTTAAAACTGCTTTCTCATTAATTAAAGTTTATATGTTGATGTCTTTGGTTACTACTTATTAGTGCATTGATAACCTCTGTGTTTATTAGTGGCTTGCGGGCATTTGACTGCGGGACATAATGTGGCTCCCACGGTTGTTTCTAAATTGATCACTTAGGAATAACTTTTAGACATAAGTAATCATTAAGGGTTTACTCGCCGATAAGAATAGGACCAACGAGAAAGGATTAACTACATACACTTCATATAAAGCTATCAATAAAACAAGTGACAATCTACTTAATTATAAGGACAACCCTCTTATTGTCTCAAGTATCTATCTGTGTACGTGTGTGCTACTTGCTGATTCGTGCCTATTGGTTTATTTTATTATTTTAATTGCAACAAATCGTGCCAGTCTCTCAGGCTGAAACCCCCTTGCGTTAGGATATTAAAATACTGATTAGAATAACGAGATAATACGTTCCACTCTTAGTGATCGACACTCTACTTACCATTATCTTCATACTGACCGGGTACACTGCTCGTTAAGTGTGTGTGTTATTGATAAGTCGGCTAAATATAAATTTAAAACTTGAGTAGGCATTAAAACTGCTAAACCGCAACGACACATCGCGCGCATCAAGTTTTTGGCGCCGCTGCCGGGGAGTGAATTGTTATTATCTGTTAATTTGATTAGTATTTTAATTAGGTTTTTCTTTTTATTAGATTAATTGCATCATTGTACTATTTTGCATATTTGTTGTATTGTGTGTTAATTGTTTTCTTTTATTTTTGTGTGTTTATTTTTGTTCGTGTGTTTAATTTTTGTTTTTATTTTTCGTATTTTTTCTGTTCTGCTATCGTTGTACTGTGCAAAATCGAACGATACGGCGCATCTGATCTCTCAGATACGGCGTATTGCGTTTAATTTTTTTTAAAAATACAACGCGTTTAATTAATTCGATACGACGCATCTTTTCCCCAAGATACGGCGTATCTGTTTTTAATAAGAAAATTTTTCTAAGCGATAAAGTAATACGACGCATCTGCTTTTGCAGATACGGCGTATCTGTTTTTAATAAAAAAAATTTTCTAAACGTTAACGCCATACGACGCATCTGCTTTAGCAGATACGGCGTATCTATTATTTTGATTAAAAACAGTTTGCGAATTATTAAACAGATACGGCGTATCGATCTCTGTCGATACGGCGCATCTTACTGAATCAAAAATCTTTTATTTTTAAACGTAACGAAAATACGGCGCATTAACTTTCGTTAATACGACGCATTTAATTTTAATTAGATAAGCTGATTTTTGATTGATTAATTCGATACGGCGCATTCTTAAATTCTAAAGCGGCGTATCTATTTTCTGAATAAGTCTGATTAAATTTTAACGATTATAAGATACGGCGTATCCAACTCTTTGGATACGGCGCATCATCTGCAGATATCAGCTATTTTTATTCTTATATCCGTTTCTATACTCATTAATTTCTCTTCTAGCGAACAAATCCTACTGATGATTTTACTTTGGATGACAGATTTTGCTATGGAAGACATGTCAGTTAACGGATATCTTGCTAAGGAAAGCTTGTTTTCAGATTCATTCAATGTACTCATGATCAATGCAGATTTATTCTCTTGGGAGACTCCTCTTGAAGCTGCTTTTAAGGAATTCATGCGTTTATGCAACATTGACAAAGAGGTATTCTCTTATGATGTATTTGTGAGGTATACTGGAGAAGAATTGTCGCTCTTATGGCCTAGCATTGAAGCCGAAGGATTGAACTGGACTACTATCGAAGAAGATGATGGGAAATTCTATCTTGCATACATGGACTCAAGCAACAACAGCTGTGGTGGAGGCAACGCCCAAATCTCTTACATGCCTTATTCCGAACAGTACTGGGGATTGAATGAGAACTATCAGGATAATGATATGAATTATGCTTTGGCGGAGTTACTATTTCATGGCAGGTTGGTAAGATTGATAGACCTCTCCCTCAATGATTGGTTAGAACTCAAATATGGTAGTCCGGAATTTGCCCCTACAAACGAAGTCAAGGAGATTATGACTTCATGGTTGACTCGGAGTTTTAAGAAGCAATTTAACGAGTTCATGGAGATAAAAAAGAATATGATTGGAAAGGTTTGCTTTGACGTTAACCATGACCCTAACGATGTTGATTTTTCAGAATGGTTGGCTAGTAAGTTTAATAACCATAAGAGCATGGATCGAGCTACTAAGGATGCATTATGGGTATATTGGATGAGAGGAGAAGATGAAGAAGTAGAAAGCGATTATGGGTCGTCACTTCATGATTCAACAATCAATGAGGGGATTGAAGAACTTTTCAGAATTGACATTGATGTGTTCGATTATGAGACACCCCTGTGCAAGCAGTTCAAGGAATTTAACTACCTTCTTCAAGTCGATGATGATGTGCTTACTGGAGATCTACCAGGATTTAAAACTTATGACGATTTCAAAAACACCTGGTACTATGAATGGAATGACCAAGTACCATGGGTTTGGGATAAACCATGGGAATTTGAGCACATTAGTCACACCTGTACACCCTTCGTTTTCAAGGACGGGAGTAGTGTTTGGCCGACCTGCGATTATAAAAGTGACGGAACCTGTAATGGGGGAAGTATAATTGGGATGAAACGGGTTGGCAACGATGTAACCTTTGAAGATTATG
This sequence comes from Artemisia tridentata subsp. tridentata, assembly GCA_021014915.2. NCBI lineage: Eukaryota > Viridiplantae > Streptophyta > Magnoliopsida > Asterales > Asteraceae > Artemisia > Artemisia tridentata. The sequence continues at coordinate 93,003,262 of CP139501.1, forward strand.
AATGGTACGATAATATTGAAGACTGCCCACAAAAGGCGGAGGCTTTACAAGAAAAGGGCAGAATTGAACGCTTGAAGGGACTTAAGGGGACATCGGATACTACTTTCTGGGAATGGGTGCATAAGCAGTTTGATGATTTCACAAAGCTTAGTCGACGGTTACAATATGATTTGGAAAGAGAATGGGAGGCGATTCAAGACGATAAGTCACTAATTGAAGAACTAGATGATTATTTGATTAAGGATCCTTATTTTAAGTTTGTTGATAAAGACGAGGAAGAATTCACCAAAAGAAAGTGTCAACTACTTGGGATTCCTTACAATGAGCCACCCATGATTATTTCTGAAAAATTTAAAATCATCAAATATTCTTTGAGTCCTAATGAAGAATATACTGCGGTGAAGACAAAGAGTTATGCTAGACTAAGTCGAACGGAAGAAAACGTCGCAGAGATATACGGGAAAATCTTTCGGATGAAGGACGAAGGATGGACCGTGACAAGGACTTATTGCTGAGCTGAACGTGAGTCTAACTTGAAGACTCTGGAATAAAGACAAGTGCTCACCGGGAGACAACCCGGATTTATCTTTTATTATTCTGTTTTCTGTGTCGAGTCAGTCCAGGCCGCACGAAGATACGGCGCATCTCAATTCTGAGATGCGACGCATCCTCTGCAATGGTCATATCTTATTTTATTTTTCTGCATTTTTATTTTCGACTTTAAAACTATTTATCAGTTTATTTTAATGCGGCGCATCCCTGGTTAAGGATGCGGCGCATTGATGTGTTTTTTATAGTCTATAATTTTTAACCAAGTTTTAAATTTACAATTGCCGAACTAACCTATAGACTAAAACACTAACGAGCAGTGTACCCGATCAATGTAGATAGTTTTTAGGTAAGCAAGGGTCGTTCACTAGGAGTGACGTAATCTAATCTAACTATAAAGCAACTAATAAAAAGGGGGTTTTAGCCTGAGAGGCTATCACGATTTTGTGTGTTAAATTAAACTAAATACGAGAAAATAAATATTAAACTAATTAAAAGCAAATTAAAGTAAGGTGAATTCAATGATAAAAGAACATGCTAGCCAAGTCTAATCCATCTTATAGTTATATATGTGCTAATGTCTACTTGTTTTACTTCATTCAAAAGTTAAGGCGAAGATCCAATTACTAAACCCTGTCACGATTTAATAACTTGCTATACGGAGCGGGAAATTGGCCAAGATCATAGTGACCTATCTAGCATCAATACTAACTTATTGCATAATCACCATCTAACCTAGTTTGGCATTACGCGCTACTAGTCCTAATAGTGGCATAAGGCACGGTTCCGATGTGTTCCATCTAAGCCCGTCTATATAGGATTCGGATTACTACACTTATGATTCAATTAAAGTAACCACAGTTTCAGATAGTTAAATTACACCAATTAAACCAATAAGATCATAACCTAGTTACATAGACTTCTACTAGTGATAAGCAATAAACGAGTTTTTAACGATAAGCACCCAATCCAATAACAAAGCAAACACGTAATCAAGAACACAAATAAACTAAATAGACTTCATAAACTTGGCTAACACCTAAGGGTGTTAGCCCATAATCTCAGTAACAATACACAATGTTTGAATCATAGCATAAAAGATAGAAATCATAATGAAAACTACACGCTAACCGAATGATTAAACAAAGTAAATTGGCTTGAGATGTTCTTCGTGGATGGAATGGATCTTCAATATCATCTTCTGCTGTTTTGGGATGTTTACAGACGTCTGGGAATGATCCCGAGGGTCCCCAATGATACCCTAATTCGTTAATGAGCTCGGTATTTATAGATTCTGAAATCTGGGTCGATACGGCGCATCTAGAGAGTTAGATGCGCCGCATCTATAAGTAAACGTAGCCTCCAAGTCTGAAACTGACCCAATACGGCGCATCTAAAGACCAGATGCGCCTCATCTCCCAATACGGCGCATCTAAGGACCAGATGCGCCGCATCTCCTTCAGATTCAGATAGATTTTCTTTTTCTCTTCGCGTGGCCGCTTGAATCAACTAAATCGGAGTCCGGATGAAGATTTTATGGCCAAAATACGAAAGCATCTTCAAGTGTCGACTTGTAATCTTGACTTCTTCATTAAGCTTCTAATCTCCACTTGATTTCTTTGGTAAGGATTGTATATGGCGTATCTCAAGGATAGGATGCGCCGCATTCGATGTAATCCCGTCTTGGTCTTCAAATATCTAGGGCTTCTATACGGCGTATTCATAGAATCCGATACGCCGTATTCTTCAAATCGACCAAGTTTCATATACGGCGTATTCCCAAAGATGGATACGCCGTATGCATCAAAGTCAGGCAAGGTCTTGAACTCTTCTAAGTATATGGATACGGCGTATCTAATTAGCGTTGATACGCCGTATTGAGTGTCTGATCAGTAGGCATTCTTCAATATCTTCGTTTTTGCTCCAAAACACATCTTTTTCCATAACTTTCTCCAATTGCTCCGATATTACTGAGATTTACAAAAGTAAATGATTAAGTACCAAATCTCACACATAATAGTATAAAATGAGCAATATAAACGGGATAATGATGCTAATAATATGTACTTATTTGAGTTCATCAAATATCCCCCCACTTGAACTTTACTTGTCCCCAAGTAAACCTTAGAATTTCTTTTATGAAAATGTATCCTAAAAGATGTTAGGATTTATTTTTATATTTAAGCATGTATTCGTTTATTTCATAATCACACAACTAAACACTTAACGAATTAGAAGTAAAATAAAATAAGTCGATAAAAGCAAATCTAATCGTTTAACTGTCCAGTCGTGACGAATATTCTATCATAAGCTTGGCAAGTATACACATCTCCACCACTAAAGCTAAGGAATAACAAGTCTAAAGCGGTAAAAAGGGTTTTTAGGCTTAAGGGTCGATTATTCTCTTTTCACTATCGATCTCAAATTCCAGAAAAGGCGACAAAATCACAAATACATGATCGAATCCACGAACACGATACTTGCAATTGCTCAAATCCTTAACTCGAATAGGCTAAAGATAGGTCCAAACTTCACCAATAATAATATATCAAAAAGGGCGACAAAATCATAAATACATAGCCGAATCCACGACTACGATACTTAAGATTGCTCAAATCCCTAATCTCAATAAATCAAAGGTTTGGTTGGATAAAGAATAATATAGGGTATGGATAACATTTGGGATATAAATTGGTGTAAAATGAAAAATAAACAAAACGAATAAATTAAAATCCTAAGTGTGGTTAATCACTATCCCAACCATCCCATGAATAAGACTCATATCATCGAATAACTCACGCTTTAACACTTGAAACACACGCTTTAGGTAGACACGAATTATACTCAACAAGATCTTAATCAAAGAATAAACCTTAATTGGCGTTCCCATAACTGCCAATTCCCATTCAATCCATAGATATAATACAACAAATAGTGGCGATATCGACCACTTACATAACTTTACATTGGTTGGCTTAAAATAAACATCCAACTCTTTTTTCTTTTTCTTTTTCTTTTCTTATTTTTTCGATTTTTTTTTTTTTTTTTTTTTTTTTTTTTTTTTTTTTTTTTAGTAAACTTGAAACATAAATATAGATGTGTAAAATTTCACCACATCACTATAATGATAATTCTGGATAATTTTTCCATACTTTTCATAACTTCAGAAATAACGGTAATAGTGAAAGTAGTAAACACACGAAAAATAAACTCAAAGATATACAATATTTACTTTCACTCCAATTGCATTGTGCAATTTCCCGACCTAACCATAGATAATGAATTACGCACGCGAACACAGGAAATGTAAGGAAACACACTTTACCTATAGCAATTAACCAACCACGGATTTTAATCTACAGGGTAGGCTAAGGTGTAAGGGTGTAACGAAACATTTTAAACATAGGTGTAGGAAACGAAAGGAATGGCTCTGAGTGTTTTTCTAGGGGTATCTTACTCTAAAAATGAGAGTAACAAAAGGGTTTATATGGGGGTTAACTAACCAGTGTAGTTAGCTAATAACACGTAACATATAATAGGCTATTTGGGTGTAATCCTAGAAATTTACCAATTTAGACAAGTCATTCCAATTATATAAATAATACTCATTATGGTGGTCTCGAATAGTATACAAGCCAAGTTCTAAAGTTTACAAGTCACCGGCACACTCATAGATTTGTGAATTTTTGAGAAATCACAATTTTTTGAAAATAACGTCATGTGTGCAGCTATGCAACTTAGATCTTAAACAAAAACATGCTAAAATTTTTTTAAGTTTTGATATATTAAGCTCATTTTAAAGCATATTTTTGAAAATTTAGGACAAATAAACGTTCTAATTCTCCATCCCCCCACTTAAGTTAAACAACGTCCTCGTTGTTTGTATTTGAAATTAAAAACAAGAGATAGAAAGAATTAGAACGGAGAACTCCCCTGAGATTTGCTCGGTATGATCTTCCAATGTAAGTGTGCGAGCATATAAAATGCGGGAGTCCATCAACATCTTCAATATTCCGGACCTGTAAAAATATAGAGACCACAGGAAAAACAAATCTCGAGAAACATCTCATTAATCATCGGTTAGAAAACGATAAACAAAAGAAAAACAAAGAACTGTATTCAATTCTGGCAGGTCGATACGCCGTATCTAAAAAGATAGATACGCCGCATTGATGTCAGCAAAACAGTTTGGACTAAAGTATTCCAGATGATTCGATACGCCGTATCCATAGGGGTTGGATACGCCGCATCGAAGGCCTGGGACAGACTCGACAGAAAATTTAAATGGATAGATTTCCGGGTTGTCTCCCGGCAAGCACTTTTGTTTATTGGGGAGTCTTTAAGTTCGACTCCCTTCAGCTCTACGTTGCTTCAATCAATTCAACAACCTCCTTATCATCATTGCCGTGAGGTTCATAGTACTTTTTAAGACGTTGCCCATTGACCTTGAAACTTACACCATCTTTATTTGTAATTTCTACTGCTCCATACGGGTAAACCGTTTTAACGATATACGGCCCATACCATTTTGATTTAAGCTTTCCTGGATACAATTTCAATCTTGAGTTATATAATAATACCTTATTTCCTATGCGAAAATCTTTATTATCACGGATTCTTGCATCATGCCATTTCTTTGTCCATTCTTTAAAGATGATGTTATTATCATAAGCCGAATCCCTCAATTCAGAAAGTTCATTCATCTGCATAAAACGATTCTTACCTGCTCTCATCAAATCAATGTTACATTGTTTCAAAGCCCAATATGCCTTATGTTCAATTTCGACCGGTAAATGGCATGCCTTACCATACACCAATCGAAATGGTGTACATCCCGTGGGTGTCTTGTAGGCAGTTCTAAATGCCCACAAAGCATCTGTAAGTTTTTCAGACCAATCTCTAGGATTATACCCAACTGACCTTTCTAGAATCCTTTTAATCGCTCTATTAGTTACCTCAGTTTGTCCATTTGATTGAGGGTGATATGCTGTAGCTAACCTATGTGTTACTCCATATTTTAATAGAGTCTTTTCCATTAAAGCATTACAAAAATGTGTTCCCCTATCACTAATCAAGGCTTTAGGTACACCAAATCTGGAGAACAATTCCCTTAAAAACTTAATTACTACTCGAGCATCATTTGTTGGTAAAGCTTTGGCTTCAACCCACTTTGACACATAATCAACAGCTACAAGTATATATTTATTCCCTTTACTATTAGGAAATGGTCCCATAAAATCTAGCCCCCATATATCAAAAATTTCACATACCTGAATATTCGATTGAGGCATCTCATTGCGAGCTGAAATATTTCCTGATCTTTGACATTCATCACATCTCTTCACATATTCTGCAGCATCATTAAAAATTTTAGGCCAATAGAATCCAGCTTCGTAAACTTTCTTTGCTGTAATATTAGCACCATGATGTCCTCCAGTAGGCCCAGAATGACAATGTTTCAAAACATCCAACTTTTCAAGTCCATCAACACATCTCCTGATTATATTATCGGCACAACGTTTGAATGCGTACGGTTCATCCCACAAGTAGCTTCTAGCTTGGTATAAGAATCTTTTCCTTTCCGCATACTTCATATTTGATGGCACAATTTTTCCTACAATGAAATTAACATAATCGGCATACCAAGGCTGTCCTTCATCAATTGTTCCTAACATCTTTAGGTGCTCATCTGGAAATGTGTCAATTATCTCTTCATCATTTAAAATTCCCAAGTCAGGATTCTCTAACCTAGACAAATGATCTGCAGCTAAATTTTCAGCTCCCTTTTTATCTTTGATTTCGATGTTGAACTCTTGTAACAACAGGACCCAACGTATAAGCCTAGCTTTAGCATCCTGTTTATTAAATAAATACTTCAAAGCAGAATGATCAGTGTACACAATAGTTTTTGATAAAATAAGATATGAACGAAATTTATCAAAAGCAAAAACCACAGCAAGAAGTTCTTTTTCAGTAGTAGTGTAATGCTCTTGAGCATTATTTAATGTTTTACTAGCATAGTAAATAGGCTTAAATTTACCATCTACTCTTTGCCCTAACACTGCTCCCACAGCGTAATCACTAGCATCACACATAAGTTCAAAAGATGAATCCCAATTAGGCGAGATTAAGATAGGAGCAGTAGTTAATTTCTCTTTTAAAATGTTAAAGGCCTTTTTACATTCGCTAGGAAAATCAAATTTGGCATCTTTTAATAAAAGCTGGGTCATAGGTCTAGAAATAATGGAAAAATCTTTGATAAATCTACGATAGAATCCAGCATGTCCTAAAAAACTTCTAACTCCTTTAACATTAGTAGGATAAGGTAGTTTCCCAATTACGTCAATTTTAGCTCTATCTACCTCAATTCCTGCTTTAGAAATTTTATGTCCTAAAACTATACCTTCTTTAACCATAAAATGACATTTTTCCCAATTAAGTGCAAGGTTAGTTTCTTCACATCTAGCAAGCATTTTATCTAAATTTCCTAAGCATCTATTAAAAGAGTTACCGAATACAGAGAAGTCGTCCATGAAAACCTCCATGAAATCCTCCACCATATCATGAAAGATTGCGGTCATACAACGTTGGAAGGTTGCAGGGGCATTGCATAGTCCAAATGGCATTCTTCTATAAGCAAACGTCCCATATGGACAAGTAAACGTAGTCTTCTCCTGATCTTCCGGTGCTATGGGAATCTGAAAATATCCTGAAAAACCATCAAGAAAACAGTAATATTCATTTCCAGCTAATCTTTCCAACATTTGGTCAATGAATGGAAGAGGGAAATGATCCTTTCGAGTAGCATCATTAAGTTTACGATAGTCAATACAAACACGCCATCCAGTAACAGTTCTAGTAGGGATAAGCTCATTATTTTCATTTAAAACAACGGTTGTCCCACCTTTCTTTGGAACAACATGAATAGGGCTAACCCAAGGACTGTCAGAAATAGGATATATTAATCCAGAGTCAAGTAGTTTGATAATTTCATTTTTTACCACATCTTGTACTTTAGGATTTAAACGTCTTTGTGGTTGAATGACAGGTTTGAAATTATCTTCCATAAGAATTTTATGAGTACAAAATGATGGACTTATACCCTGAATATCAGACATTTTCCAAGCAAATGCCCCTTTATGTTTTTCTAAAACTTGTACCAGCATTTTCTTCTCATTTTTAGTTAACTTAGAAGAGATAACTACCGGAAAATTCTTGTCATCATTTAAATATGCATACTCTAAATGAGAGGGCAGTTCTTTTAATTCAGTTTTAGTTTTATTTTCTTTAACAGAATTTTCCTCATCATTAAGTAAATTTTCCTGATTAATAGAATAAGCTGTATTAAAATTTTCGGTAATTTGTATAGACTCAAATTCCTTATTAGGTTCTTCTTCATAAGCCTCATCTGTCTCTCTAATTTCTCTTTCTAAATCGTGCACTAAAAAGGAATCTAAGTGATCATTTTCTAATGACTTAACAGCTTCTTCAGTATTTATTTCATCTAATGCATCAATATTGTAACATTCGTCCTTCTTATCTAAAAGTTTTTTTATTGAATTTTCCATATCAAATGTTACTTTTTCATTCCCTACCTGAAGAGTAATTTTTTTATTAAATACATCAATTAACGCACGAGTAGTAGCTAAAAAGGGCCTTCCTAAAATTATAGGAATCCTAGAATCTTCAGGCATATCTAAAATAACAAAATCCACAGGAATAACAAACTTATCAATCTGAATAGGTACATTTTCTATTATTCCTCTTGGATATTGTATTAATCTATCAGCAAGTTCTAAACTCATTCTAGTAGGTTTAGGTTCACCTAATTTTAATCTTTCAAACATAGTAAATGGCATCAAGCTAATACTAGCACCTAAGTCAGCTAAAGCATTAGGAATAAATAAATCATTAATTTGACAAGGGATAGTGAAACTTCCTGGATCCTTTTCTTTTGATGGCCATTTGTTGAGTAGAACTGCTGAACATTTTTCATTCATCATGACGGTTGATGCTTCTACCAGCTTTGCTTTATTAGATAGCAAATCCTTAAAATATTTAGCACATGTCGGCATCTGCACAAGAGCATCAATAAAAGGAATGTTAATGTGTAATTGCTTAAACTGTTCCAAAAACTTCTTTTGTTGAGCTTCCTCTTTCTCTTTTCTAAGCCTATTTGGGAATGGAATTGGGGGACGGTAAGGTTCAACAAATGTAGGTTCTTTCGGTTGCCCTTGAACTTTAGGAAGTTCAATGTTAACAGTCTCCTCCTCAGGTTTTTCTTGCTCATCTGGTTGCACTTTATCCTGAATTGCTTCCTCAGTACTAGGAATCGGGTCAATTGTATTCTTTCCTCCTCTTGTAGTAACACCCTTAACATCTTGTATATAAAGAGCATTTTTCAGATTCCTTGCAAGCTCATGTACCTCTATTGCTAATCCAGTAATCATGTTCGAAGTTTCTTTTAATAAAACTTCGTTGGTATTGCGGAAATCTTTAATGAATATCTCTGTATTTTCATGTTCATCCAATTGAACTTTGATTAGCTTTTCCAATATATCGTTGATTCTCCATTCGTCATATTCATATGTTGCATTCATGAATCTATTTCCAGCCATCATAACTGAAAATAAAGGTAGAATTATTAGTAGTATATGCTCAAACAAGAACTAAACTAAAATGAAATAAAATAAAATAAAATAAATATAAAGTTTTCTGTTACAGACAGTCGATACGGCGTATTCAGTAAACTGATGCGCCGTATTGGTTCCGGACTGGATACTCCGTATTCACAAAGGTGTATGCGGCGTATGTAGATTGTAAACAGAATACGACAGACTCAAACAAGAAGCAAATAACAGAAACGATACAGCGTATTCACAAAGTGGATACGTCGTATTGACTCTAACAGATAAAAAAAACAACTAAAAATAACTAAAACACACAAAAACAAATAAAAACAACTCTAAGCTACTAAACTAGTTAAATCAAATTAAATTTCACTCCCCGGCAGCGGCGCCAAAAACTTGATGTGTTTTTTATAGTCTATAATTTTTAACCAAGTTTTAAATTTATAATTGCCGAACTAACCTATAGACTAAAACACTAACGAGCAGTGTACCCGATCAATGTAGATAGTTTTTAGGTAAGCAAGGGTCGTTCACTAGGAGTGACGTAATCTAATCTAACTATAAAGCAACTAATAAAAAGGGGGTTTTAGCCTGAGAGGCTATCACGATTTTGTGTGTTAAATTAAACTAAATACGAGAAAATAAATATTAAACTAATTAAAAGCAAATTAAAGTAAGGTGAATTCAATGATAAAAGAACATGCTAGCCAAGTCTAATCCATCTTATAGTTATATATGTGCTAATGTCTACTTGTTTTACTTCATTCAAAAGTTAAGGCGAAGATCCAATTACTAAACCCTGTCACGATTTAATAACTTGCTATACGGAGCGGGAAATTGGCCAAGATCATAGTGACCTATCTAGCATCAATACTAACTTATTGCATAATCACCATCTAACCTAGTTTGGCATTACGCGCTACTAGTCCTAATAGTGGCATAAGGCACGGTTCCGATGTGTTCCATCTAAGCCCGTCTATATAGGATTCGGATTACTACACTTATGATTCAATTAAAGTAACCACAGTTTCAGATAGTTAAATTACACCAATTAAACCAATAAGATCATAACCTAGTTACATAGACTTCTACTAGTGATAAGCAATAAACGAGTTTTTAACGATAAGCACCCAATCCAATAACAAAGCAAACACGTAATCAAGAACACAAATAAACTAAATAGACTTCATAAACTTGGCTAACACCTAAGGGTGTTAGCCCATAATCTCAGTAACAATACACAATGTTTGAATCATAGCATAAAAGATAGAAATCATAATGAAAACTACACGCTAACCGAATGATTAAACAAAGTAAATTGGCTTGAGATGTTCTTCGTGGATGGAATGGATCTTCAATATCATCTTCTGCTGTTTTGGGATGTTTACAGACGTCTGGGAATGATCCCGAGGGTCCCCAATGATACCCTAATTCGTTAATGAGCTCGGTATTTATAGATTCTGAAATCTGGGTCGATACGGCGCATCTAGAGAGTTAGATGCGCCGCATCTATAAGTAAACGTAGCCTCCAAGTCTGAAACTGACCCAATACGGCGCATCTAAAGACCAGATGCGCCTCATCTCCCAATACGGCGCATCTAAGGACCAGATGCGCCGCATCTCCTTCAGATTCAGATAGATTTTCTTTTTCTCTTCGCGTGGCCGCTTGAATCAACTAAATCGGAGTCCGGATGAAGATTTTATGGCCAAAATACGAAAGCATCTTCAAGTGTCGACTTGTAATCTTGACTTCTTCATTAAGCTTCTAATCTCCACTTGATTTCTTTGGTAAGGATTGTATATGGCGTATCTCAAGGATAGGATGCGCCGCATTCGATGTAATCCCGTCTTGGTCTTCAAATATCTAGGGCTTCTATACGGCGTATTCATAGAATCCGATACGCCGTATTCTTCAAATCGACCAAGTTTCATATACGGCGTATTCCCAAAGATGGATACGCCGTATGCATCAAAGTCAGGCAAGGTCTTGAACTCTTCTAAGTATATGGATACGGCGTATCTAATTAGCGTTGATACGCCGTATTGAGTGTCTGATCAGTAGGCATTCTTCAATATCTTCGTTTTTGCTCCAAAACACATCTTATTCCATAACTTTCTCCAATTGCTCCGATATTACTGAGATTTACAAAAGTAAATGATTAAGTACCAAATCTCACACATAATAGTATAAAATGAGCAATATAAACGGGATAATGATGCTAATAATATGTACTTATTTGAGTTCATCACGCATCTTTATTCTGATCCGTATTAATTCCAGGCTCGATACGGCATATCTTCTCCAATAAGATACGGCGCATCGACTGACCTGATGATTTTCAGTTTTAATTTTTAAGTTTTATTTTTCCTAACTACTAATGTATTATGCAAGTTTGAACCTTTCTTATCTTAGGTGTGTTTTAAAGTGTTGGTGGTATTATAGTTTCCTGGATTTCCTGTGGATAAATCAAGTATGAAGCTTTAACGTTCTAATCCACAAGAAAGATGATTTTTGCTCTTATACTAATGGAGGATCATACCGAGCAAATCTCAGGGGAGTTTTCTGTTCTAATTCTTTTATTTTCCAGTTTTTAACCTTTTATACAAACAACGAGGACGTTGTTTAACTTAAGTGGGGGGATTGGAGAATTAGAACACTTAACACTTACTTGTCCTAAACTTTTTCAAAAATTATGCTTAAAATGTGCTTAATATATCAAAATTAAAATTTTTTTAGCATGTTTTTGTTTAAGATCTAAGTTACATAACTGCACACATGACGTTATTTTCAAAAATTGTGATTTTTAAAAATTCACAAATCTATGAGTGTGCCGGTGACTTGTAAACTTTAGAACTTGGCTTGTATACTATTCGAGACCACCATAATGAGTATTATTTATATAATTGGAATGACTTGTCTAAATTGGTAAAATTCTAGGATTACACCAAATAGCCTTTATATGTTATGTGTTATTAGCTAACTACACTGGTTAGTTAACCCCCGTATAAACCCTTTTGTTACTCTCATTTTTAGAGTAAGATACCCCTAGAAAAACACTCAGAGCCATTCCTTTCGTTTCTTACACCTATGTTTAAAATGTTTCGTTACACCCTTACACCTTAGCCTACCCTGTAGATTAGAATCCGTGGTTGGTTAATTGCTATAGGCAAAGAGTGTGTTTCCTTACACTACCTGTGTTCGCGTGCGTAATTCATTATCTATGGTTAGGTCGGGAAATTGCACAATGCAAATTGGAGTGAAAGTAAATATTGTATATCTTTGAGTTTATTTTTCGTGTGTTTACTACTTTCACTATTACCATTATTTCTGAAGTGTGAAAAGTATGAATAAAAATTATCCGGAAAGAAAGTTGTAGTGATGTGGTGAAATTTTACACATCTATGTTTATGTTTAAAGTTGAAAAAAAAAAAAAAAAAAAAAAAAAAAATCGAAAAAATAAGAAAAGAAAAAGAAAAAGAAAGAAAAGTTGGATGTTTATTTTAACCAACTTATGTAAAGTTATGTAAGTGGTCGATATCACCACTATTTGTTGTATTATATCTATGGATTGAATGGGAATTGGCAGTTATGGGAACGCCAGTTAAGGTTTATTCTTTGATTAAGATTTTGTTGAGTATAATTCGTGTCTACCTAAAGCGTGTGTTTCAAGTGTTAAAGCGTGAGTTATTCAATGATATGAGTCTTATTCATGGGATGGTTGGGATAGTGATTAACCACACTTAGGATTTTAATTTATTTGTTTTGTTTATTTTTATTTTTACACCAATTTATATCCCAAATGTTATCCATACCCTATATTATTCATTATCCAACCGAACCTTTGATTTATTGAGATTAGGGATTTGAGCAATCTTAAGTATCGTAGTCGTGGATTCGGCTATGTATTTATGATTTTGTCGCCCTTTTTGATATATTATTATTGGTGAAGTTTGGACCTATCTTTAGCCTATTCGAGTTAAGGATTTGAGCAATTGCAAGTATCGTGTTCGTGGATTCGATCATGTATTTGTGATTTTGTCGCCTTTTCTGGAATTTGAGATCGATAGTGATTAAGAATAATTAACCCTTAAGCCTAAAAACCCTTTTTACCGCTTTAGACTTGTTATTCCTTAGCTTTAGTGGTGGAGATGTGTATACTTGCCAAGCTTATGATAGAATATTCGTCGCGACTGGACAGTTAAACGATTAGATTTGATTTTATCGACTTATTTTATTTTACTTCTAATTCGTTAAGTGTTTAGTTGTGTGATTATGAATTAAACGAATACATGCTTAAATATAAAAATAAATCCTAACATCTTTTAGGATACATTTTCATAAATGAAATTCTAAGGTTTACTTGGGGACAAGTAAAGTTCAAGTGGGGGGATATTTGATGAACTCAAATAAGTACATTTTATTACTATCATTTATCCTATTAATTTGACTTGTTTTACTATATTATGTATGAGGATTGATACTTTATTGTTTACTTTTGTAATTCTCAGGTAAAAACAAGTATTTGGTGAAACTTAGCTATTTTGGACTAATTAAGGAGCAAAACGTGCATAAAGTGAAAATCTACTGACATGGACAAGATCAAGTCAATTCTGCTCCAGATGCGCCGCATCTCACTCTCGACATGCGCCGCATCTCTATCAAGATATCACCAGATACGATCCAAGATACAAGAGGACATGCGCCACATCTAATAAAGAGTTACGCCGCATCTTCTGGCGGTGTACGAATATTCCTGAATATTATAATCTTGGACCCCACGCGAAGTTAAGTACATGCGCCGCATCTACTCCTTAGATACGCCGCATCTTCCCTCAGACAGAAACTATAAATACCCCGTAGACCAGACGAATTAAAAAGTTCAAAAAACCCTAACACCGAAGACCGAACAGTAGGAACAAAGGACGAATTCAGTCAAGGAGGCAGCACAAGACACACCCAAATCAAAGATACAAGAGCTGTAAGAAGGTGCTGCATATGTTTAATTCATTAAGTAGTTTTGTTTTATTGTGTTAGTAAACTTTAATTCATCAAGATTGGTGGCTTGTGTAATGTGGCAACGGAAAGATTGCACTCCCTTAAAACTGCTTTCTCATTAATTAAAGTTTATATGTTGATGTCTTTGGTTACTACTTATTAGTGCATTGATAACCTCTGTGTTTATTAGTGGCTTGCGGGCATTTGACTGCGGGACATAATGTGGCTCCCACGGTTGTTTCTAAATTGATCACTTAGGAATAACTTTTAGACATAAGTAATCATTAAGGGTTTACTCGCCGATAAGAATAGGACCAACGAGAAAGGATTAACTACATACACTTCATATAAAGCTATCAATAAAACAAGTGACAATCTACTTAATTATAAGGACAACCCTCTTATTGTCTCGAGTATCTATCTGTGTACGTGTGTGCTACTTGCTGATTCGTGCCTATTGGTTTATTTTATTATTTTAATTGCAACAAATCGTGCCAGTCTCTCAGGCTGAAACCCCCTTGCGTTAGGATATTAAAATACTGATTAGAATAACGAGATAATACGTTCCACTCTTAGTGATCGACACTCTACTTACCATTATCTTCATACTGACCGGGTACACTGCTCGTTAAGTGTGTGTGTTATTGATAAGTCGGCTAAATATAAATTTAAAACTTGAGTAGGCATTAAAACTGCTAAACCGCAACGACACATCACGCGCATCAGTCGCCATGCCCCTTCCTCGCCTATTTGTTTTAGCGTCTCTTAAATAAATAGGATAGACATAAGTAATCATTAAGGGTTTACTCGCCGATAAGATTAGAGCCAACGAGAAAGGTTTAATTATATACACTTCATATAAAACTAGCAATAAAACAAGTGACAAGCTACTTAATTATCAGGACAGGTCTTCTTATTGTCTCGAGTATCTATCTGTGTACGTGTGTGCTAATCGCTGATTCGTACTCACTAGTTTAGTTTTCCATTTAATCATAACCAAACCGTGCCAGTCTCTCAGGCTGAAACCCCCTTGCGTTAGATTAGGTTGTATAGCTAACTTAGGATATTAAAATACTGATTAGAATAACTAGATAATACGTTCCACTCTTAGTGATCGACACTCTACTTACCATTATATTCATACTGACCGGGTACACTGCTCGTTAAGTGTGTGTGTTATTGATAAGTCGGCTAAATATAAATTTAAAACTTGAGTAGGCATTAATACTGCTAAACCGCAACGACACATCACGCGCACTCATCAAGTTTTTGGCGCCGCTGCCGGGGAGTGAATTGTTATTATCTGTTAATTTGATTATGTATTTTAATTAGGTTTTTATTTTTAGTCTTTTTTAGATTCTAACCACTAACCCTGTTATATATTAGATAGATTGCATTCATTGTATAATTTGCATATTTTCTGTTTTTGTGTGTTTTTATTTTTTGTAATTTTTGTTTCTTTTTGTTTGTTTTTATTTTTGTTTTTCTTTTTTCTATTTTTCTGCATTCTGCTGTCATTGTATTGTGCTGATACAAATGATACGGCGCATCTGTTTTCACAGATACGGCGTATTGTGTTTAATTTTTATAAAATACAACGCGTTTAATAAATTCGAGTACGACGCATCTTTCCCCAAGATACGGCGTATTCTGTTTTTAATAAGAAATTTTTCTAAACCCTAACGCCATACGACGCATCTGTTTTAACAGATACGACGTATTTTCTATTTAAATTAAAAACAGTTTTTCGAATTATTAAACAGAAGCGACGCATCGATCTTTATCGATACAGCGCATCTACTAAATCAAAAATCTTGTATTTTGAAACTTAACAAAAATACGGCGCATTAGCTTTTGTTAATACGACGCATTTAATTTTAATAAATATAATCGATTTTTGATAATTTAAACTTGATACGGCGCATTCTTATTCATAAGCGGTGTATCTGTTTTCTAAATAAAAGTCTGATTAAATTTTAACGAAATAAGATACGGCGTATCCAACTTTCTGGATACGGCGCATCGTTTGCAGATATCAGCAACTTTTATTTTTCGTATTCCGTTTTCGTTGTTAATTTTCTGATATCATACTTTCTTGAACATACCCTACTGATGCTTTTGTGATGATTTCAGGAAGTGCATGACCAGGAGTTCAACTAAGAACTTGATTAAACCTTTTGAAGATCCTGAACGAGCCTTACATTCGCTTAAAAGGCTTTTCAACACAAAAAGCTTTGAAATTTCAAGTTCGTTCGAGCTTGATTACTTTTCTGAAGAGAATGAGGAAGAAGAAACAGAAACAATGACGGAAAACACTACTATGGAGGAATACATGAACAAAACCCGTACTGATTACAGTTCAGGAGTTGTTAGACCGAAGTTTGATGAAAAGTCAAAGTTTGAGTTGAAGGGTCAGTTTCTCAAGGAGCTAAGAGAAAATGCTTTCAGTGGAACAGAACATGAAGATGCTAATGAACATGTTGAAAAAGTCCTCGAGATTCCAGATTTGTTTACTACAGAAGGAGTCTCTGACGATCAACTTATGCTAAGAATCTTTCCAATTTCGCTTAAAGGAGCTGCTAATAAGAGGCTAAGGAATGAACCTGCTAGTTCAATCACAACATGGGAAGATTTGAAGAGCAAATTCCTGAAAAGATATTGTCCACCTGCTAAAACTGCTAAAAAGATGAAGGCTATCAACAGTTTCAAGCAAGAGCCTGATGAAACTCTTTATCAAGCTTGGGAACGATTTAAAGACTTATTGATGAAATGCCCTCAACATTATCTAAGTCCAATGCAGGAGATAATATTGTTCTATCAAGGATTGGACGTGCCTACTAGGCAAATCTTGGATGCTAAGGGAGCTGTGCCTCAAATGAGTGCAGCCGATGCTAGAAAAGCCATCCAAGAAGCTGCTGATCACTCTCAAAAATGGCACGACGGAACCTCTACTAGATCTAAGAGCAGCACTAATTTTGACGGGTTTGCTGCAATTCAAGCTCAATTGGATAAAATTAGTAGAGAGATGAAGAAGCGTGATGAGAAAGTTTATGCTGCCCAAGTTGGATGTGAAAAATGCGAAGGACCTCACTACACTAAAGATTGCCCTAATAAGAATGAAAGTGAGACTTTTGAAGAAGCATACTACACACAATTTGGACAACCATTCTGACCTTCAGGAAGATTTAGGGAAGCTGCTCCGGGATACTATCAAAAAAACACCTATAATCCCACTTATCAAGAAAGGAGGCAGACTTTGGATGACACTCTAAAGCAAATTATGGCCGATGCTGCTAAAAGACATGAAGAGAACACCGCTATGATCAAAGAAATCCGAGCCTCAACGGATACTATAACAAGGAATCAAGGAGCTTCGATCAAAGAATTGGAACAACAAATCGGACAAATGAGCAAGGTTCTTCAATAAAGGGGATACGGAAGTTTACCTAGCTCGACTGAAACTAACCCAAGAGATCATGTCAAGGCCATATGCACTACTAAAGAAGTCATGCCTAACATACCTTTTCCAAGAAGATTGATGAATGGTAATGATGCTGCAAAGCCCAAATTTTTCTTTAATTCTTCAATCAGTTTAAGGAGGTTACTCAACGAGAAGGCAAAGATTGAAGAGGAGATCAAGGCTACAATGAAAGAAGAGAGCTCTGCAACCGACTTACGTGCCTTGCCTCATAAAGAAAAGGACCCAGGAAGTTTTACTTAACCTTGTTCAATTAATGACATATCTTTCAATAATGCATTAGCTGACTTAGGAGCTAGCGTTAGTGTTATGCCCCTTAAGACATTCACTACCCTAGGACTAGGAAAATTAGCACCAACTAAGCTGCTTATTGAATTGGCTGATAAAACGGTAAAACGACCTGAAGGGGTTGCTGAAAATGTACTAGTTAAGATTGAGAAGTTTGTTTTCCCCGTAGACTTTGTTATATTAGATATGCCCGAGGATGTTAAGATTCCTTTAATCCTTGGAAGACCTTTCTTGTCTACCGCCCATGCTAAGATTAATGTGTTTAAAAGAAAATTCTCATTAAAGATAGGGAACAATAAACTAGTCTATAAGTGCCAAAATCCTGCTAAAAGCATAATTAGAGGCGTCTATGTGCTAGGATTAAGAGAACGTATGGACCTCGATCTAGAAGCTAGGTTTATGGGAGAAACCTTGGTAAATAATGAATCACTTGAGACCTATAGTGGAGACTACATTGAATTAAATGATCTTAATTTACCAATAGGAATCAATGATCAATTTATGGAGGATTTTGAACCCGATATTGAAGAAGGAGAAATTATGGATGTACCTAGAATCAATATGATCAACACTAAGAATTATGATGAATTTGAAGGATATCCTAGTTTCTGTGATTATGGTAGAAAGATCCATGTAGATTGTGCTTATAATTTACAATTTCTTTGCATGATAGGATTTAAATAGGTTAGTGCCAACTTTTTCCCTATTTTACCAATTAATGTAATGTCAAAAGATTTTTATAATTCTATAATGAAAAACAAAATTGAGTATAGAGGGAAAAGTGTAGTTGGAATATTCATGAATGTACCTATTTTTGTCGGGAATTTAACTATTGTTACAGATTTCACCGTGGTGGAAAACATGGATGCTTATCGTGATGTTGAGATGGGTGACATGATCGTTGGGAAACCATTTTGTAAGGAGGTCGAAATTAACGCTAAAAGATTTGAAGGAAAGATCACCTTTAAAAGTGGAAGTAACGTCATCACTTACATGATGCCTCGTGCTCACCTAAGGTTTAAACATGCCCCTAACAAATTTTGTTACAAATTTACACCATTTCTTTTTGTAGATGAAAATGACGCTGAGAAAGGGATCGAGTATCCGTACGAAAAGATGAAAGGATTCTACAAAGGTGTACTTGAATTGGGGCCGGAATATGTTCATGACGAAGTAATTCGCAACTACATCGTGCACGGACATGTGGGGAACAATAGAACAACATGAGGAGCTGAACGTGAGTCTAACTTGAAGACTCTGGAATAAAGACAAGTGCTGACCGGGAGACAACCCGGAAGAAAAAATTTTTACTTTTTTGTTCTGTGTCGAGTCTGTCAGACCTGCAGAAGATGCGGCGCATCTCCATCATAAGATGCGACGCATCACCTGCACTGGTCATATCTTATTTCATTTTCTGCATTTTTATTTTTGACTTTAAAACTTTATGTCAGTTTATTTAATGAGGCGCATCCCTGGTTAAGGCTGCGACGCATCTTTTATTCTAATTCGTATTTATTCCAGGCTCGATACGGCGTATCTTCTTCCATAAGATACGGCGTATCGACTAACCTGATGATTTACAGTTTAAATTTTTAGGTTTTATTTTTACTAACTACTAATGTATTATGCAAGTTTGAACCTTCTTAACTCAGGTGTGTTAAAGTCTAGATGGTATTATAGATTCCTTCATTTTTGTGGATACATCATTTATGAAACTTAAACGTTCTCATCCACAAGAAAGTTGATTTTTGCTCTTATACGAATAATGGAGGATCATACCGAGCAAATCTCAGGGGAGTTTTTCTGTTCTAATTTTTTATTTTCCAGTTTTTAACCTTTGACACAAACAACGAGGACGTTGTTTAACTTAAGTGGGGGGATGGAGAATTAGAACACTTACTTGTCCTAAACTTTTTCAAAATATGCTTAAAATGCGCTTAATATATCAAAATTTAAAATTTTTAGCATGTTTTTGTTTAAAGTCTAAATTACATAACCGCACACATAACTCTATTCTTTCAAAAATATTAAAACTTTAGTGTGTTGGTGACTTGTAAACTTTAGAACTTGGCTTGTATACTATTCGAGACCACCATAATGAGTATTATCTATATAATTGGAGTGACTTGTCTAAATTGGTAAATTTCTAGGATTACACCCAAATAGCCTTTATCTGTTATGTGATATTAACTAACTACACTGGTTAGTTAACCCCCGTATAAACCCTTTGTTACTCTCACTTTTAGAGTAAGATACCCCTAGAAAAACCCTCAGAGCCATTCCTTTCGTTTCTTACACCTTTGTTATAATGTTTCGATACACCCTTACACCTTAGCCTACCATGTAGATTAAA
Source organism: Artemisia tridentata subsp. tridentata (assembly GCA_021014915.2). NCBI lineage: Eukaryota > Viridiplantae > Streptophyta > Magnoliopsida > Asterales > Asteraceae > Artemisia > Artemisia tridentata. The sequence continues at coordinate 93,023,556 of CP139501.1, forward strand.
ATCCGTGGTTAATTGCTTTTGGCAAAGTGTGTTTCCTTACATTACCTGTGTTCGCGTGCGTAATTCATTATCTTTGGTTAAGTCGGGAAATTGCACAAAGCAATTGGTATGAAAGTAAATATTGTATAACTTTTAGTTTATTTTTCGTGTGTTTGCTACTTTCACTATTACAGTTATTTCTGAAAGTATGAAGAGTATGGAAAAATTATTCGGAAAAATAGTGATAGTAAAGTTGTGAAATTTTACACATATATGTTAAAGTTTTTAAAAAAAAAATTATATATATATATAGAAAAGAAAAAGAAAAAGGAAAAGTTGGAAGTTTGTTTTAACCAACTTATGTAAAGTTTTGTATTAAGTGGGAGATATCACCACTATTTGTTGTTGTATATTATATTTATGGATTGAATGGGAGTTGGCCGTTATGGGAACGCCAACTAAGGTTATTCTTTGATTGAGATCTTGTTGAGTATAATTCGTGTCTACCTAAAGCGTGTGTTTCAAGTGTTAAAGCGTGAGTTATTCAATGATATGGTTTATTCATGGGATGGTTGGGAAGTGATTAACCACACTTAGGATTTAATTATCTGTTTTGTTTATTTTTATTACACCAATTTGTATCCCAAATATTATCCATACCTATATCATCTTCATCCAAACCTTTGATTTATTGAGATTAGGATTTGAGCAATCTTAAGTATCGTATCGTGGATTCGGCTATGTATTTATGATTTTGTCGCCCTTTTGATATAATATTATTGGTGAAGATTACTTGGTCCTATCTTTAGCCTATTCGAGTTAAGGATTTGAGCAATTGCAAGTATCGTGGTCGTGGATTCGATCATGTATTTGTAATTTTGTCGCCTTTTCTGGAATATGAGATCGATAGAGATTAAAAAGGATGATCAACCCTTAACCAACAAACCCTTTTTACCGCTTTAGACTTGTTACTCCTTGGCTTTAGTGGGGGAGATGCGTATACTTGCCAAGCCTATGATAGAATATTCATCACGACTAAGCAACTAAACGATTTAGAATTGTTTTACATTAAAAATTATTTTGGTTTCTACTTCGTTAAGTGTTTGGTTGTGTGATTATGACAAAACGAATACGTGCTTAAATATAAAAATAAATCCTAATATCTTTTAGGATACATTTTCATTTGATTAATTCTAAAGTTTACTTGGGGACAAGTAAAGTTCAAGTGGGGGGATATTTGATGAACTCAAATAAGTACATTTTATTATCATCATTTATCCTATTTATTTGACTTGTTTTATTATATTATCTATGAGAATCGATACATTAATGTTTACTTTAGTGATTCTCAGGTAAAAACAAGCATTATGTGAAAACTTGGCGATTTTGGACTAATTATGGAGCAAAACAAGCAAGATGTCAAAAGCCTACTGAAATCCAGAAGATCAAGCTCGTTCTACTCCAGATACGCCGCAATATACTTCTAACATACGGCGTATCACTATCAAGATTTCACAAGTTACAATCCAAGACAGCTAAAGTACATGTGCCGCATACAAAGATCAAGATATGCCGCATCTGAAGACGGTGTACGAATATTCCTGAATATATTAATCTTGGACCCCACGCGAAGTTAAGTCAATGTGCCGCATCTAACAACTCAATGCGCCGCATCGATCCCTCAAACAGAAACTATAAATACCCCAAGGACAAACGAATTTGAGAGCTCTCGAAGACAACACACCGAAGAGAGATATAACCCTAAAGCCGAATTCAGACGACCAAGCAGCACAAGACACACCTTAAACAAAGATACAAGATCCTGCATGTATTCAATTCATTAAGTAGTTTTGTTTTATTGTTTTAGTACACTTTAATTCATCAGGATTGATGGGCTTGTGTCATGTGACTACGGAAGATCATGCACTCCCCTTAATATTGCTTTCCCATTAATTAAAGTTTATATGTTGATGTCTTTGGTGACTTTTATTAGTGCATTGATAACCTCTGTGTCTAGCTGAGTCTTGCTTGGGTCGCCATGCCCCTTCCTCGCCTATTTGTTTTAGCGTCTCTTAAATAAATAGGATAGACATAAGTAATCATTAAGGGTTTACTCGCCGATAAGATTAGAGCCAACGAGAAAGGTTTAATTATATACACTTCATATAAAACTAGCAATAAAACAAGTGACAAGCTACTTAATTATCAGGACAGGTCTTCTTATTGTCTCGAGTATCTATCTGTGTACGTGTGTGCTAATCGCTGATTCGTGCTCATTAGTTTAGTTTTCCATTTAATCATAACCAAACCGTGCCAGTCTCTCAGGCTGAAACCCCCTTGTGTTAGATTAGGTTGTATAGCTAACTTAGGATATTAAAATACTGATTAGAATAACTAGATAATACGTTCCACTCTTAGTGATCGACACTCTACTTACCATTATATTCATACTGACCGGGTACACTGCTCGTTAAGTGTGTGTGTTATTGATAAGTCGGCTAAATATAAATTTAAAACTTGAGTAGGCATTAATACTGCTAAACCGCAACGACACATCACGCGCATCAATAAGCATGATGAGTGAATTAAGTCTCTGTCCTTGCCCTCATATATTATTACTTGAAGATTGTATCTTCTTATGTCTAAGTATACTGAAGTTATATATATATATGTATGTATGTATATTATATATATATATATATATATATATATATATAATATATATATATATATATATATATATGTATGTATAAGATATTTAGCTTAGAACGATCTTTATCAATATAAACGCCCATGTCCGCGGAGACGAATCTCACAAGAGACGATGAAGGTGAGTGCGCGGATAGTACTAGGTTAGGGGCATGATAGGTAATTTAATTTACCTAACGACAAGTAGGCCCATTATCATGCCTAGTGTCTGCACTTGTGCTCGCTTGTAAGAAGGATCCCAAAACTTCTTATTTTAAAAGCGGTTAAGTGTATCTTCTGATGCATTAAAGGCACATACACTTGAGAGTGTAATATCTCAAGGGGATTGGTGTAGAAACTGTTGTCTATACCAACTCTGATAATGCGGAAGATAATGTGGATTGATAAAGTAAGAGTGATGTTTGTACCTTCATAGGTTGTTGACAAACTTCTTGGTTCTCCAAGAAACAAACGACTCTATCTCCACGACCGAAGCCGAATACGTAAGCGCCGGAAAGGCATCACAACAAGCACTATGGATGAAACAAGCTCTAATCGACTGCGACAACCAAGGTTCAAATAGACTTGACCAAGAACCCCGTGGATTGCTCATGTACGAAGCACATCGAAGTACGTCATCTCCTTCGTCGCGATAATGTCCAAAGAGGAATCTTTTTCTTAGAAAAGTTTCCCTCAAAGGACAACATCGTCGATATTCCAATCAAACTTCTCAAATAAGAATCCTCTAACTATCCTCGTCTAGATCTAGGAACGATGGAACACATTCCGTGAATTTCACAATTCCCATGTGTTCAAATGCTTCCTTCACATCCCTCTTATGACTATTTAGATATTTCACTATAAATATGTTGGGTTTAAAAGATACTGATGCTACTTTGAAGATTCTGCTGCTAGTATATTCATTCTGCTGCTGATGATATTTGAAGAATGATGAAATACGCTAAGAGTCAAACTGCTGCTAGCCTAAGATGATTCTGCTGCTAGAGTTTGATTCTGCTGCTTATTGGATATGTATAGTTTGTTTATGGTAAAGATACGATTAGATATTATTCTTGTATAGAAAGTTTTGTAACCGACTAGGATTCCTTATGTGTGTAAAAGGAGGATCTAGGGTTAGGGTTAGAAGTCGATTGTCTTAGCATACGTATTGTCTTGTATTCACTTCAAGGTTCGTTGTAACCCTGTTACTTTTGAGTAACCGTATATTAATATATTGAGGTGAAGGTTGAGAGAATTATTGTGTGTTATTGTTATTCTTCTTAAGATTAATTACTAGTTTCCGCATAGTAATTAATAGATCGTTCATAAGCAGTTTCTATACCAATTGCTTTAGGTTTATATCTAAAGTAATTAACAAGATCGTTAAGCTCAACTGGGATCAACAAGTGGTATCAGAGCTTGTGATCTAGAAACTGATACCGAGAAGAATTTTGAAAAGCTCAGATCTGTTCATCATCAAAAGCAATGGAGTCGGAATCTCATCATATGGTTACTGCATCCAAGGTTCCAATGCTCAAGGTTGGAGAATATGAACTCTGGAAGATGAGGATAGAACAGTACATGAAGATGTGTGATTACACAATGTGGGAAATCATACAAACTGGTGATACTCTACCTAAGACTGGTGCTGATGGGCAAGTCTTGCCCATCAAAACCAATGAAGAAAAGGCTCAAAGGAAACTGGAGATTAGAACTCACACTATTCTCTTAATGGGGATACCTAATGAGTACCAATTGGCCTTCAAAAACACCAAGTCTACCAAGGAGTTGTTGGCAGCAATTGAACTCAGGTTTGGTGGGAATGAAGCCACCAAAAAGTCAAGGAAGAATTTGTTAAAGCACGAATTTGAAACTTTCACTGCATCAAGCAATGAAAGTATTGATGGTACTTATGACAAGCTGCAAAAGTTAGTAAGTCAGTTGGCGATTCTAAATGTCCCTATTGCAAAGGAAGATATTAATTTGAAGTTTCTAAGGAGTCTTGCACCAGAATGGAATACTCACACAGTTGTCTGGAGGAACAAGAATGATTTTGATACTATGAATTTGGATGATTTGTATAACAACATGAAGGTCTATGAAACTGAGGTAAAGGGTTCAATCAGTTCTTCAAGTTTAAACAACCTTGCTTTTATGTCTTCAAATAATAAGACTTCTGGGAATATTCAAGAAACTCATTCTGCTGTTGGTCATACTGGTTCTGCTGCTAGTTCTACAAATAGTGACACCATTAGTGATGCTGCTATTTGTGCCTATTTAGCTGAACTCACAACAAGTACTCCAGTAATGAGTCAGGATCTTGATCAAGTTGATCCTGATGATTTAGAAGAGATGGATTTGCATTGGCAATTTGCAATGTTGACTATGAGGGCAAGAAGATTCTTGAAGAGAACTAGAAGAGAGCTCAAGTTTAGAAGGAAGAACAATGTGGGGTTTGACAAATCAAAGTTTGAATGTTATAACTGCCACAGAAAAGGGCACTTTGCAAGGGAGTGCAGAGCACCAAAGCAGATCAAGGAAAATCCAAGGCAGATTCCCATTGAAGATGCTAAACCTACTACTGCTATGGTCTCATGTGATGGCTTGGGAGATTTTGACTGGAGTGACCAAGCTGAGGATGGTCCCAACTATGCACTGGTAGCTGATGAAGAGCCCAAAGAACAACACTTTTCTCTTATGGGTTACTCCTCCTCTGGATCAGACTCTGAGGTATCAAATGAATCTTCATGTTCATTTAAATCTTGTTCAGATACAATAGAGTCACTGAGATCTAGTTATGATGCTTTAAGAGTTGAATTTGATAAACTCAAACTTGATAACTTAGGATATCAACATGGTTTAAAATCTTTAGAAAACAAGGTTGAGTTTCTTAATCAAATTGAAGGGGAATATGCTGATAAAATTCATACTCTTGAAACTGAGCTAATTAAGAAAGAATGTGAAATTAACATGCTTAATAAAAGAGTGGAAGAAGCTGAATTAGCTAGAGACTTAGCTTTAAGTGAAAAAGAAAAACATGTTGTTAGGATAGATAAACAACAATATGCATCTGTTCTAGCAAATAAAGCAGTTGAATCCCAGATAATTAAAAGAGGATGTGGCCTAGGATACAATGAAGTGGTTCCACCTCTTAAAAGTGCTTATGCACCAGCTAGGAAAGAATTGTCCTTTATATCTGAGTTAGCTGCACAATCCGTAGGTGAAACAAGTCAAGTAAATAATGAAACATCTGAAAAGACTAGTGCACCTAAGGTAGAAAAGAAGTCTGATACTGTGATCATTGAAGATTGGGTGTCAGATAGTGATGATGATGAGATTGATTCAACACCCAAAGCTAAAAAGAAAGAAATTCTTAGGACTGTTGAACCAAATGTCACACAGGTTAATACAACTGAAATTAAAGCTAAAAATGTTGAGTTTGTAAAACCTGTGCTAGGAAGTAGAATCTCTAGGAAAGTGGCTGAGTATGATGATAAACCTAGAGATTATCCTAGAAAGACTTGTGAATTGCCTAGAGGAAATCAGAGAAACTTGCACCAGGTGATCACACACAAGTTAGGTAGTGACTTTGAACTGGTTAAGAAGGCATGTCACAGCTGTGGTAGTTTTGAGCACTTGCAAGAGGATTGTTATTATTCTATACCTAAGAAAACTAGTGCTCCAAAACCTGAATGGAACCATAATACTAGGGTGAACCATAGGAACTTTGCAAGAAAGACTCACCCACATCCCAAAAGAAACATGGTTCCTAAGGAGATTTTGTTGAGAAATGGCATTTCTAGGACTATTTCTCCTGTTGCACCACCAAGGCCCATTCCAAAGAAAACAGGGTTTTCCACTGCTAAAGCTAGCAGCAGTATCTCTCATTCTGCTGCTAAGCCAAAAGTGGTTACTGACACTGTTATGGGCACTCATTTCTATGCTGTTAAGGCCTCAGCTTGCTGGGTCTGGAAACCCAAAACCAGAAATAGCAGTGCATTAATGGACTTCAAGAAATATGATTACTTTGATGCACAAGGCAGATCCAAGTCAGTGATGGCTTGGGTCCCAAAGAGAAACTAACTCTCTTACTTTTTGTGCAGGGCAATCTACAATTGGAGCTAAAGGATAAATGTATTTTTGATAGTGGATGCTCTGGACATATGACTGGAGACAAGAGCAACTTGGAAGATTTTAAGGCTTTTGATGGTGGTTATGTTGCTTTTGGCAATGATCCAAAAGGTGGCAAGATTGTTGGTAAAGGTACTATTAGAACAGGAAAACTGGATTTTGAAAAGGTGTATTTTGTAGAGGGACTTAAGTTCAATCTTTTTAGTGTCTCACAAATGTGTGACAAAAAGAATTTTGTTCTTTTTACAGACACTGACTGTATTGTTTTGTCTCCCGACTTTAAGTTACCTCATGATTCTGAAGTACTACTTAAAGTCCCTAGAACAAACAATATATACAGTGTGGACATTAAAAACATCATTCCCAAAAGAGATTTAGCTTGTCTTTTTGCAAAGGCCACCATTGATGAATCCAAGCTTTGGCATAAAAGACTGGGTCACTTAAATTTCAAAACTATAAACAAATTGGTAAAAGGCAACCTTGTCAGAGGGTTACCTTCAAAGATTTTTGAAAATTCTGAAACCTGTGTTGCTTGTCAGATGGGAAAGCAACACAGAGCTTCTTGTAAGTCCAAAGTGGTGAACTCTATTTCTGAACCCTTGTATATGTTGCATATGGATCTGTTTGGACCAACTTTTGTGAAGAGCTTGAATAAGAAGATGTATTGCTTAGTTGTCACTGATGATTTCAGTAGGTTTACTTGGGTGTTTTTCTTAGCAACTAAGGATGAGACCTCTGGAATTCTTAAGGCCTTCATTACAAGAATAGAAAATCTAGTAAATCATAAGGTCAAAGTAATCAGATGTGACAATGGAACTGAATTTAAGAATCATGTAATGAATCAGTTCTGTGAGGAAAAAGGTATTTTAAGGCAGTTTAGTGTGGCTAGAACTCCTCAACAAAATGGTGTTGCTGAAAGGAGGAATAGGACATTAATTGAGGCTGCTAGGACTATGTTGTCTGAGTCAAAGTTACCCACTACTTTTTAGGCTGAAGCAGTCAACACTGCTTGCTATGTGCAAAATAGGAGTAAGGTAGTAAAGCCTCATAACAAGACCCCTTATGAATTGTTGCATGGTAGGAAACCTATGATAGATTTCTTAAAACCATTTGGGTGTCCTGTTACTATCTTAAATACCATTGACTCACTAGGCAAGTTTGATGAGAAAGCAGACAAAGGTTTCTTTGTTGGATACTCAACTAATAGTAAAGCTTTTAGGGTATTTAATCAAAGAACAATGCATGTGGAAGAAAATCTACACGTTAGGTTTAGTGAAACCACACCTAGTGTTGCTGGAAAGGGACCTGAATGGCAGTTTGATATTGATTCCCTAACCAAGAGTATGAATTATCAACCAGTGATTGCAGGTATAACTAACATGTCTGCAGGTACACAAACTAACCCCAATGCAGGTACACAAGCAAAGAAGGATGCATCTGCAGAGGAGTTTGTTTTGATTGAGAAGTGGAAGTTTAATCAGTTCTTCACTCCAACAGATAAAGAGGGAAAGAGTTCTGATGATGATGTTGTTCATAAGGAAGTACCAAAGGATGATGCAGAAGGTGATGATGAACCTTCTAATGATGGCAAGACTGTTGAGAAGTCAGCAAAGCATGGAAGTTCAAGAAATGAAGCTAGCAGCAGTATCTCCCATTCTGCTGCTAAGCCTAGTAGTTCTACTGATGTTCCAAAGAATTCTGCTGTTGACTTTAATGAAGATGTTAATGATGAAGTTGACTTTCCTCATATGCCTGAGTTGGAGGAAATCTACTATGACACAGATGATGATGTTGTGGATGTTTTTGGAGCAGAAGCTGATTTGACAAATATGGAGCCTTCTATTCAAGTCAGTCCTACTCCAACTACAAGGATACATAAGAACCATCCTAAGGAGCAGATAATTGGTGATGTACAATCTACTGTACAAACCAGAAGTAAAACAAAAGGGCTGAGTAATCAACTCCATCAAGGTTTATTTGCTCAATCATTGCATCAAAGAAATAGCCACAAGGACCTACAAAATTGCAAATTTGCCTGTTTCTTATCACAAGAAGAACCCAAAAATATTCACAAATCTATGAAAGATTCAAGTTGGGTTGAAGCCATGCAAGAGGAGCTGTTGCAGTTCAAGCTTCAAGAGGTCTGGACACTAGTTGATTTGCCTAATGGGAAGAGGGCAATTGGTATAAAATGGGTGTTCAGGTGCAAAAGAGATGAAAGAGGAATTGTGGTGAGAAACAAAGCAAGACTAGTGGCTCAAGGGTACACTCAGGAAGAAGGAATAGACTATGATGATGTCTTTGCTCCTATAGCAAGGATAGAGGCTATTAGATTGTTTTTGGCCTATGCCTCATTCAAGAACTTTCCAGTGTACCAAATGGATGTGAAAAGTGCTTTTCTGTATGGAAAGATTGATGAAGAGGTTTATGTGATGCAACCTCCTGGTTTTGAAGATCCTGACTTTCCAGACAGAGTGTATAAAGTGGATAAAGCACTGTATGGATTATATCAAGCTCCTAGAGCTTGGTATGACACCTTGTCCAAGTTTTTGCTATCTAATGGGTTCACAAGGGGAACCATTGATAAAACTTTGTTCATCAAGAAAGACAAAAAGGATATCCTACTAGTTCAGGTTTATGTAGATGATATCATTTTTGGGTCTACAAACAAGGTGTACTGTGAAGAATTTGAGAAGCTCATGCATAACAGATTTCAAATGAGTTCTATGGGAGAACTCACTTTCTTTCTGGGGCTTTAGGTGAAGCAGACAGAAGGAGGAATGTTCATCAGTCAAGACAAGTATGTGGCTGATATGTTAAAGAAATTTGGTTTTACTGATGTGAAGGCAGCTAAGACACCAATGGACAACAACAAACCTTTGCTCAAGGATGAAGATGGGGAAGAGGTTGATGTACATCTTTATAGATCAATGATTGGTTCATTGATGTATCTGACTGCTTCAAGGCCATATATCATGTTCTCTGTGTGTGCTTGTGCCAGATTTCAAGTGTCCCCAAAAGTCTCACACTTGAATGTGTTCAAAAGAATTTTTAGGTACCTAAAGGGTCAACCTAAATTGGGCCTTTGGTATCCTAATAGTTCACCCTTTGACTTGATAGCATACTCAGACAGTGACTATGCTGGAGCTAGTTTGGATAGAAAGTCAACCACTGGAGGATGTCAATACCTTGGTCATAGGTTAATCTCATCGCAATGCAAGAAACAGACTGTGGTGGCTAACTCAACAACTGAGGCAGAGTATGTGGCTGCTTCTAGTTGCTGTGGACAAGTACTCTGGATTCAGAATCAACTCTTGGATTATGGGTACAATTTTATGAACACCAAAATTTATCTTGATAATAACAGCACAATGTGTATAATAAAGAATCCTGTTTTTCACTCTAAAACAAAGCATATAGAGATAAGACGTCATTTTATTAGAGATTGTTATGAGAAAAAGTTAATTCAAGTGGTTAAAATACATACTGACAATAATGTTGCTGATCTACTTACAAAATGTTTTGATATAAGTAGATTTCAATTTTTAGTTGCTAGTATAGGTATGATCAATCTTTAAAATCTTATCTCTGTATGTTTTGTAAAAAGTTTTTGAGGGTTTGTGCTATTATTGATCAAATAAGTTGTTTCTAGTGCTTGCTATGTCTGTAGATTGTGTGCTGCTAAGATGGTTATTTTGTTGACTGTCTTGTGATTATTGTGAGATACTCTTTTTTGTGTTTTGTGGTTGTTGGACTAATCTTTTGCAGGATAAGTCACAAAAGATTGATTGCTGAGAAAAAGATGATTCTAAAATTCAGGGGAGGCTATCTATTCAGAATCTAAAGCATAAGAGTGAATCAACACAAAGATAATAAAAGTTTATTCATTACTGGGTGCATTCACTACATTAGCAGAAATTACATCATCCTTCAGGACTCAAAAGCAACAAAACAAACAACCAACCAACAACCTTTCTACACACAAACCTACACAAACCTACCATAAACACCTAACATCTTCACTTCACAACTACTCAAGCTTCCTTTTGCCTTTTCCCTGGACATCTGGCATGGTCCTATGGACTCTTTTACCTTCAATGTCCATGGATTCAGCCACCTTCTTGCAAGGGAGGCCTAGAACCTGTGGACTTGGCTTGGGACGAACGTGATGTCTCTTAGGCACTTGGATCTTGCTCATTCCAGCCACGGCCTTCTCAATCTCTCTTGTCAATACGACTGAAAGTAACTGTGATTGTTCCTCATCATCATCAGAAGAGGGGAATGAATCGTTTAAATACGACGGGGGAGTTGTTAGTTCATCGGATGATATTGGAGGAGTTGTCCTTTGCTTTTTGCTGGTTTGACTGGTGTAGTTTGGTGGAAAATAGTTTGTCCATCCTGAGCTTCCAGAATCAGACGAAGAATTGGATGAGATTTCAACAATATTTGAAGGATTCATGGTGATTGGAAAGTTGCAGATATGTGTTGAAGATTTTGTGGGATGAGATGGATTTGTGTAGATGAGTTAAGGCTTTTTATAGAGTTAATGAAGGATTAAAGACATTAAAGGCGGGGTTGGTACTTGGAATTAACTCTTGGGTCGGTAAAGGAATTAATTCCTTGATGGAATTAACTTAAGTGTTAGCAAGAAATCCATTCTACTACTGGTGGTGTTATGCTGCTTTGTTTTGCAAGTTTAGCATTCTACTGCTAAATTTGAAAGTTGGAGGACTGTGTTGCAAATTGGCGCCAAAAACGTTCTAATTGGATCTAACTGGTATAAAAACCGAATTCGATCCCCAAATTAAAATTGTGCGCCCAAAATTCAATTATCTCCAAAACCTAACACCTCCATTAGCATCTGATTCAAAAACACTCCAAAATCAAAACCCTAATTTACAATGACGAGACGTACCTATTCTGACGATCACAATCTAGTAGTGTTTCTTAAGAAGGTGCCGGAGGCTGATGGATTCACTGAAGTCATAGACTTTCTTAATGCTACTTCCATTAGGTATGCATTATCAGTTAATCCAACTATATATCGTTCCCACATGAGGCAGTTTTGGTCGACTGTTACGGCTGAAACTCATAATGGGGAAGAAATGTTAATTGCCTCAGTAGATGAGGAAAGAATTGTTGTTACTGAAACATCTGTAAGACGAATTCTTTGTCTTGCAGATGATGAAGCAACAACTTGCCTTCCCACTTCTACAATTTTTGAGGAACTTGAAAGAATTGGGTATGAGAGAACAAACACTAAAGGTAAATTTTACAAACGTTTGCTCTGCCCACAATGGAAATTTCTTGTTCACACCCTTCTACATTGTCTTAGTCCTAAAACAAGTAGGTGGAATGAGTTTAGTGCAAGTCAAGCTTCTGCTTTGATTTGTCTAGCCTCAGGCCAACCATACAATTTTTCGGCTATGATTTTCGAAGGGTTGAAAAAGAATATTTCTGGAACTTCTTATCTTTATCCAAGGTTTTTGCAATTACTCATTGATAATCAGTTACAAGAACCTTTTGCTCATGAAAAACCTTACAAAACTCCAGTTCTTGTAACTAAAATGTTTAAACAGTTAAGGAAAAATGGGACTGGTTTTTCTAGGAGAATAACTCCATTGTCCCAACATATTTTGAACATTGTTGCTGATATTGCTCAGGGTGAAGAAGCTGAAAACCCCACAGCTTCCCATCACACACCTACTCTTGAATATTCAAATGAATCATCCCATAATGAACCCCAAAAGACCCAATCACCTAGGCTTTCACATGAAAAGAGCACTGAGTTACCTCAGACTAGTGCTAGTATGGATGCAGATTAGGCTGCCATAGGTGATGGAGATGGCATGAAGGAAGGGGCTGACACTACTGTTTCCAACTTAGAGGTTGAACAGGCCAGTGTCAACATAACTAAGACGCCAACCTTGGCAACATCTATTGCTGAGGGTTCTCATGAACCTGATGCACATGATGGAAACCCTAGCCACACGGCTAATATAGGGGGATCAGATGTTCAGCCTAGGGTTGAGACTGAGTTTATGTCCAAAGATTCACCTCTCGGAGAAGGTAACACATCTCGAAGTGATGAGGACAGAGATGAAACACATGAATTGGTGGACACTGATGTACAAAATGACAATGCCCATGATACACCTCTCGGACCAGGTCACACAGGTCGAAGTGTTGAGGCTAGCATTGAACTTGAAACAGAAGAATTGACGGTTAAAACACCTGTACACAATGCCAAATCCAGTGATCAACCTCTCGGGTCAGGTTACACAGACCGAAGTTGTGAGGATATCATGAAACAATTAAAAGAATTGACGGATACCTGTACAAAATTGTCAAAGGAGGTCATTGGTCTTAGAAAGGAGCTAAAGACAGTGAAAGCTTCTCAGGGTGCTGAAATCAGAAGGCTTAAGCTTAGGGATGATTCACAGCTGAAGGTTTCCAAACCAAGTTTGGGAGAGGATGCTCCCAAACAGGGGAGGAATGAAGCAGAGGAAAACATGGCTCAAGGGGAGGCTGAGATGGAATTGGATAATAATGTTGCTGGTGTTGCAGAAAATGAGGATCATATGGTTGAGGATGTTGTTGAAAAAGATGTTGGCAGTGATGTTGTTGCTGATGTTGGTGAAAAGAAGGTAAAGGATGATTCTGCTGCTGGTGCAGGACATTCTGCTGTTGGACTTAAGGATTCTGCTGTTGCTTCAGAAATGGGTTATGCTGCTGAAACAGATGAAGACACCATACCCATAGCTCAAATGTTGCTAAATCTTAAACCAAATTCACCAAAATCACAAAATGTTATCCCAACACCTGAAACTGCTGCTGTACAACCACAACCACAATCTGCTGCTCAATCTACACCAAAACCAAAACAAGTGACTACTTCAAAGCCAAAAGCCAAAGGAGTTGTCATACAAGAACCTGTGCCTACAAGAAAATCTGTTCAACCACCTACATACAAGGGTAAGGGTAAAGGGAAAATGGTGGAAGAACTTGAACCTTATCCTGATCCTAATGAAATTCCAATTGAGGTATGGCCTAGACATTTGCAAGAAAGGTGGGATGCAGAAGAAGCTCAGAGGGTTGCTGCTGTAGAAAAAGCTGAGTATGATAAAGCAATGGAGAAACAAAAGCAACAATCTGGGAAACAAGATGAATTTGAAGCAAAAGTGGCTGCATGGGAAGATGAGCAGGCAAGATGTAAAGCTGCTATGGCATGGGAGAAAGTGAAAGTAGAGTTGGAAGATACTTTTACTGATGAAGGTATTAATGACTGGATTCAACAAGTTATTGTTGAAAATAAGAAAAAGTTGATGGTTGCAAGGAAGAATAAGAAGGTGAATAGACCACCAACTGCAAGACAACAAAGAACTTTACATGAGCAATATCTGAGAAATATGAAGGGTTGGAAATTGAAGGAACAGAAACCATACTCCAATGAAGAAGTTAAGCAGAAGTTTGAAGCTGCTAAGAAGGAGATGGAGAGGAAATTTAAGCCTTTAACTGATGCTGAGATCAAAGAGTTTACAAGAATCAAAGTGGCACCAAATGCTTATATGAATCCTGAGTCAACTGTTAAAATGCCCAAAGTATCAGATGTTGAGAAAGAGAAAGAGGTTATTGTTGAAGCTGAGATGGAAAAAGAAGTTGAGAAGCAGACTGTTGAAGAGAGAAAGACTGAAACTACTGTTGGTATAAAGAGATATAGGAGAAGAGTAAAACAGATGGCTAGGAAGAAGAGAAGAACTAATTCAGTGGTGATGAGTGACTCAGAGAAAGAAGAAAGTGATGAGCATAATTTTGAAGAGGTGACTGCTGATGATATGAAAAGGATTATGGATTTTACAGTTCATAAACCTCAAGAAAAACCAGAGATAATCAATGCAGTTCCATTGGACACTAAACATCAAATCATCTCTTATACACATGATATTCTATATAGAAGTGAAGCATGGTGGGAGATAAAAAGGGCAAATGGTGCATGTCAGAAATTTGTTAGATTCTCACAAATGCTGCATTACATGGATAGGGATGATATTGTCCAGCTCTGGAAGTTATATAAGGAGAAGTATGGGGATAGAAGACCAGATGTGATTTCTGAAAGACTACACTACTACTACCTGAAGAACATGTTTGAGCCTGATACAAGAGATATGGAATGGATAGATTTGTTACACTCAACTAAGGTTCATAAATGGTATCTATTTCAATCATGTGGAGTACATGAGTTGATTGGTAAAGGTGTAGGTGTGTATATGCTGGTGGAGAAAGATTATCCCTTGAATAACAATACTGCTGTTATCACTGAGATGTTACAATATGGAAAGTTGAGGTTACAAAGACCATTTTTGTCAGATCATCAAGCGTATGAGTTGGTAGAAAAGTATCAAAAGATTCTGAAATCAAAGACTTCATAGTAGTAAGTGTTTGGAAGCATCCTCTTTGTGTATGTTTGTGCTTTGGAAGAAACTTGTATATTTTGGGAGAAAATATCAAGTTTAGGGGAGGATTGTTGGGTTTAAAAGATACTGCTGCTACTTTGAAGATTCTGCTGCTAGTATATTCATTCTGCTGCTGATGATATTTGAAGAATGATGAAATACGCTAAGTGTCAAACTGCTGCTAGCCTAAGATGATTCTGCTGCTAGAGTTTGATTCTGCTGCTTATTGGATATGTATAGTTTGTTTATGGTAAAGATACGATTAGATATTATTCTTGTATAGAAAGTTTTGTAACCGACTAGGACTCCTTATGTGTATAAAAGGAGGATCTAGGGTTAGGGTTAGAAGTCGATTGTCTTAGCATACGTATTGTCTTGTATTCACTTCAAGGTTCGTTGTAACCCTGTTACTTTTGAGTAACCGTATATTAATATATTGAGGTGAAGGTTGAGAGAATTATTGTGTGTTATTGTTATTCTTGTTAAGATTAATTACTTATTTCCGCATAGTAATTAATAGATCGTTCATAAGTAGTTTCTATACCAATTGCTTTAGGTTTATATCTAAAGTAATTAACAAGATCGTTAAGCTCAACTGGGATCAACAAAATATTAAAGTCATCTCTCATATCTCATCTCATTACTTTCTAAATATTTCACTGGAAATATTGAAGTCATTTCTTACGTCTCGTCTCATGACTTTTTAAGTCATTCCTCACATCCGTCTTATGACTACTTAAATATTTCATTGGAAATATTAAAGTCATCCCTTACGTCTCATCTCATGACTTGCCAAATATTTCACTGAAAATATTAAGTCATCTCTCACATTCTTCTTATGACCACTCGAATATTTCATTGGAAATATTGAAGTCATTATTTACATCTAGTCTCATGACTCTTAGATATTTCAATGGAAATATTGAGCCATTCCTTACGTCTCGACTCATGACTTTTAAATATTTCACTGGAAATATCAAGTCAATTCTTCTATCTCGTCTCATGACTTTTACATATTTCACTGGAAATATCAAGTTATTCCTTAGATCTCGTCTCATGACTTTTAAATATTTCACTGGAAATATTAAGGTCTTCCCTCATATTCCTCCAATGGATACTTATGCATTTCCTCGGAAATACTAAGGTCATTTCTTGTCATCTCGTCTAATCATTTATGTTAAAAGAGTTTGTTAGGTATAAACTCTTCCCTCGAGTCAAAAAGTGTTGCTAAATAAGTAAGATTAATTCGTCAAAACCCAAAATGGAACAAAAATGGGTCTCAGACACGCACGGCACCACTAAAGTGGCACGGTACCACTAAATATTAGTGGTACCATGGTACCGTATGTCTGATAAACCCGTTTTCTCCCTATTTCCCTCTACACACTCATTCAAAACAAAAATACCTATTTCCCTTTTGCTGTCAAAACCGAACATCACACCCAAATCCTACTACACTCTTGTAAATCAAGATCAAGGCATTGCAATCAAAGAATCTTAATCACTACAACATCAATTGTAAGTTAATTAACCTTAATTTACTTCTAATTTGAGACTAGGGTTTGTTCTTATGCATAAAATCGAATTGGGGTTTTTCAATTTTGGTTGAATTTTTATGCAATTAAGACTAGGATTAAACAATGTAGAACTTGCATGATTCCCTAAACCTAGGATTTGCATAAACCCACTTACATTATATAATTTAGTCCAAATTTCACTATTTAAATCGGATTAAGATTAAATGTTTTTAGTAGAATCATGTCTAGGATACTTAAAATTGGATTAGGAGTCATCTACACTTAAGCTTTTCAACTTTAATATTTTTGGCGCCAAGATGCCGCCTTTGCCAAACACCCCAATTCAATTATTTTTCGAAAAATTTCACGCGTCTAGGATCATGAAACATTTTTCGTGCATTGTTGATGCAAACTAAAAACATTTCTGCATGCATACATGATCTCACAAATATTGATCAAATTACATAATTAATGTGTTTTCTTCGACATATTTGATTGAGCAAAAGTGAAGTTAGGAGTGTTTGGGTAATCTCATTAGTTTTGTTTTAGAGTCGAGATTACCGCACCTCCACATTGTTTGCATTTAGGCACACACACACTAGAAATGTGATCATAAAAATGCAATGAGTTAACATATACATACTTATATTTTTGTAGGTAACAATGGCTCGTGTCGATTATCAAGATACCAAATCGTACATTCCTATCTTAGTCAATGATCCAAACATCTCCGATGAGCAAAAAGCTTATCTTCTTAGAGTCCAACATCGATATATACATGAAGGTCATGTAGTCGATGCGTATTTTGTTCCTTTGAGTGGCATACAAGCATGCTTTCCTACTATCCAATTTGATTGCTTATATAAAATAAGTGATCAAATTTGTCCTCGTTTTATCCTCGAATTCTACAGTCGTGTCCGTACCTTCAATGACCTTGAGGGTAATGTCTTCCTTGATTTTTGGATCCAAAACCAAAATATCATGTTGTCCATCACCGAGCTCGGTGACATTCTCGGTGTTCCTTCATATGGTTAGTGTGCATACACAGAAGACCATTCTTTAGAGTCACTTCACTATCACCTTGAAAGTGAAGGTCCTTATTGTACTGAAGTCCCCAACCTTCTAAGCATCAAACAACACGTCCAAATTCCTCGAGTCGCCAACACGCACCAAAAGCGGGATGGTTCCATAGTTCATCTCGACCCCCACCGCATCTACCTCAAAGAACTCCTTCCCGATCTCAAAAATTGAGAACTCCTTCTACGTGAAAACGTGTTGTGTCTTGCGGGCATACAACCTCGCATACCCATATGATCTATTTCCTAAGTACCGAGGAGCCATACAACCTCGCATACTACATGGAAAAAAGAATGGCAAACATTTACAGTCGGTCCAATAAGCTCATGCCATATGGTATGTTGCTTACTCGTCTATTCTGTTGGGTTATGGCAAATTACCCAAATCTTGATAACGGGGACTATTTTCTTGTTGATCCTGTTATGAAACCTCTTGGTGGACCACAACGTCGTACTAAGCCACGTAGTGACAAAGGGGCTAAACGTGGTCGTAAATCCACCTCTGATGCTACTTTCTTGTCTTCCTCCTTCGGTCATGGATCGTCATCTCAACCTATGGATAAGGATGATGATGAGGTGAACGAAGAAGGAACGTCACGTACTCGTACTCCCTCTCCTGACACTTTCTTTCGTAACCTTGACACGTCATCATTCGAATCAATAACCGACGTTCCTTTCAATCAAACCAACTTAAGTTCGGTGATGAGAAGGCAAAGCACGATGTACAACCGACAAGTGTCGATGCATAAGCAAATGATCGGGGGGTTCAAGTCTATTGGAAAGGCACTCAAGGGGATCGGGAACAAGATTAAGAAGTTGGGGAAGTCAAGAGATTAGTCAATGCTAACTTAATTAGTATCACTAACTCAAGTAGTATTAAGCTATTATAAATGGGGTCTTGGCTATGGCCATTTAACATTAACAAGTTTGAATTAACTTAGTATTTCTTACTTGGCATTGGTAACTTTGATTAGTTAATCAAGCTTAATGCTTAATTATTTTTATGAGCTTTATCTAGTTCATATATTTTATTTTTTCATTTTTCTTGCATGCACTAGATGATCAAATTGCTTGATATGATGCATGCTTAATAGTAGCCTAATTCTAGATAATCACATGATCTTATTAGTTGCTAGTTGTGGCTAGTGTTAGGAAAAAAAATGTGATTATTCTTTATTGAATTGAGGCAATAAGATTTGCAGCAAATATTTTCCCTAGAATTACCCATTTAGGCAGCCTAGATCCCGCATAACTGGAAAAAAAATGTCAACTGCAGGTCACGGCACCACTAAATTTAGTGGTACCGTAAGTGATTTAATGGTACCGTCCCCTGGTTAGCCGTTTTTAACTGTTTGCTTTCACCTTTTTGACTTTCTTTTCCTCAGAATCTGCAATCTTATGCTAATTCCAATACTCCAAAATCCCTAAATTCACCACCCTAGTCATCCTTGCATACTTTTATTTGGCTATTTAAGCCCTCATCATGCATTGATCATTCTCACCATTCCACACTCATCATAAACTCACCATGTCTTCCACCATGGCTACCACCTCTCACAAGGCAAAGAAACCTAGGCTAAACATTAAACCATAAAATGAGATACTTCTCATTGATCTCACATTTGATGATGATGAAGATGTTCACACACCACTACCCTCAACCAATTCAACCATATCAATCTCTACACCTTTGGCTCCATCAAAAGCCACTTCAACCAAGCCTACCTCATCATCATCTTCCACCATTAGGGCTACCACACCTTTACCTCCACCTAGTCCTCCTCAACCACTAGCACTCACCTTCACCCTATCACCAACTACTCCATTTGAGATTGGGTCCAACACATTTTCATCTTCCGCCTCTCTTTCACCACAACCACTAATGGGTCATGCCATTTTTTACCCTTTAGAGCTACATAGCTTGAGTTGTGCATGTTGTCATCACAACCGAAACCTCATCTTCAACCTTAGGGATGAGTTGCACTTTAGGTTCTCCTACCTTGAACACCTCCTCACACCACCACAAGGACCCATCATACCACCTCCTCCACCAACTAATAGCCCACACAACTAAACATCTCTATGTTTAGTTTCCAAAATAAAAACTTAGGATCCCTTTTGTTATTTGTGACAAATCGTAATTTCAGGTCATTTTCCAAACATCGACAATTTACTATTCACGGGTTACTATTCATCATTTTACTATTCATTATTCACTATTGATCATTTTTGAAGTCATTTTGCGACTTTGAGATATTTTCAAAAAATTTACTATTCACGAAACACTATTCATTCCCGGAGGGAAATCACTATTCATGGTCATTATTCATCAGTTCGTAAACTAGGTTTACGGGTATTAAAAATTCGCGTAACCAGTATGGTTTAGCTGCGTATTCATGCATCATCAGTAAGGACACATCATATAGACTAGAGTAGTCTACATATCATCAGTAACACCATCTGCATATTAGGTCATGCACGGGTTTGCATAATTTATATTCACGTCTATTTATTTATTAAATAAACGCTAACACTCAGTCATTACTACGAATAATATACCCGACACTCCCGACTATGATCCTAATATATTTTCACATTCATTATAATGATATAAAAATTATATTAGTAATTTACCCGGTGTTTTGAAATCATTATATCTATTATACATTTATGGCGCGACCCGCCCGACATTTTGTTTCTACCCGTTTGAGCCCGGGTTTGGGTTAGCCATTGGGTTGCTCTTGGGTCGTGGAACTGTTGCCCTTCACTCACATGCTCTTCTTTTCCTTGAGATCCGGGATGATTAATTCTGGTATCTTTACCCGACGGTTATTTTGCGTTTTTCCGATCCGACTTTGTGGGTTATTTTGTAACTACAGTGCTCTGTGAGGGGAACTACAGTGGTATGAATAGTGTGTTTATTAATTTTTTAAGTTTGTGGTTGTTTTGAGGCCATTTGTTTTTGCCACAGTGATTAGGTCGCTTATATCCACACTTTTGGATCTGATTTAGATGTTTAGCTTTTTTTCCCGATCAAAAAAAAAAAAAAGAACGGGTGGTTTCATCGTGTGTGAAGGATCTATTGAGGCACTGATTGTAGCTTCTGTTTTTTTTATTGTTGTTGTTGTTTCTGTTGTTTAGGCCCTATCGCTTTTGCTTTCATATGATTGTGTATTTTGTTTAGGGTTTTATGCGATATATTGTTGTCTGTTTTGGATGTAAATAACTATTTCTGTGTAAGTAAGCATGTTTTACCTTTTATAGTGATCTCTAGGTTATTTTGGCCTTCTTTTGGTGACATTGGCTGCATACGTTTGTTGATGATTCTTTAAAAACGTTGTTGTTCGGCATACTGATTAGTTATAAAGTATTTGTAATTGTTTTTTGGTTATCTATTTTTTCCTGCGTCTACCAAATGCTAGAATGAAACCAATTGCTACACATCTTGCCCAAAATATGAGAAAGCTACTTTTGCGAAACCCAATAATCAATGACGAGGTAAGTATAGATGATTGTGGCAACTCCCCGTTGCAAAGTCAAACTAAAGACAATGTCATAGGTTACTTCACGTTGAGTGTTGCTGTTTGTGAATATTAGTTTCTTTTATATAGTTGGCAGAAGTTGTAGTATTATTTTTAATGCAATATAGAGTTTATGTTTATGTTTTCGTCTTTTCAATTCTCACCAGATGATATTTGCATAGCAAATATGCGCCTAATAGCCTCGCAAGTCCCACTCAAGCGTCGTTCTGATGCAACTGGCGTAGATGTGCCACCGACAAACAGCTTATTTGGCAGCCATCGACTGAAATGATCGAATGTGAATATCCATATTGGTTAGTGATTGCTTACTTCTGTTGACTCTGTTCACAGGGTCCTAATTTTAAATATTTTCCTGATGGAAAAAGCAAACATCCATGTTTCCGTATCTGTTAAAAAATGCAGCCACACCTGTGTGTAAATGCGCTAGGGGGGGAACATATGTGCCAATGGATGCGGCTCCCATTTCGGCACATTCTCTTGATGGTACTGCTCTACCACCAACTTCATTGCCTTGTCCAGCTGCAGATGTAGATCATCCCGTTAGTGTTGATTTTCAAGGTTGATAAAATTAGTCTTTTATCCTTTATACTTTCTGCATCAATTACTTTATTAGGTGTTGCTTTGTCTTTTCAATTGCTTGCAGCTAATATTTTGGTACAAAATGCATGGCTGACAGCCCCGCAGCTTCGGCTAAAAGATCATTGTGGTGCAGCTGCTAATATAGCAAGCCTTGGTGTTTCCGAAGGTTACTTTGTTTTCTATAGTTGCTACAATTTTTTGTGCTATTTTTTCTATGCAATGTAGAATTTATCTTTATCTTTTTTGTGTTTTCAATTCTCAGCAGCTGATATTTCGGTACGACAGCCGCGTCTAACAGCCCGCCAATTTCGTCTAGCACGTCATTGTGTTGCAACCGACTTGCATATGCCGCTGAGCAACACTTTCTTCAGCAGCCATTGACTGAAACGGTCTAATATGAATATCCAGATTGGTTAGTGGTTGTTTACTTCTGTTTATTCTATTCAGAGTCGAATGTGGCCCTTATTTTGTATAATCCTGTTGATAATGCTGCTTTAGCAGTAACTTCATTGGCCCATCCAACTGTAGGTACAAATTATCACATTAGTCTTGCTTTTGAAGGTTGATTAAATGAGCCTTTTGTAGTTTATACCTTTATACCTTTGTGGCGATGATTTCATTGGGAGCTCTTGAAATGTGACTATGATGTACGTGGTCAAACCATTTCCTTTGCTCAGGTGATACAACGATCATTGGCAGGCTTATTCATAGGAAATTTATAATCAAAAGTATAATACAGTGCCTTAAAGTGTGCTGGACGAAGACTTTCTGATGTTTGTACACTATTTTACTACATATTTTTTTTAAATGCTTGCATCAAACAAATGCCTATATTCAAAATCACTCCGAATAAGAAAGGTCATGACTTATCTCAGCTCTTATCGTTGTCGCAGTTTCTTCATGGACGGGATAACAATTCACCAGACAGGTATTAACGACACACCCGCCTCAAGCATTAAGGCAATTCTTACAACTGCTAAAGGTCATTATTAATACTTTGTGCCTTTTACCATTATTTCCTTTCAAAATGTTTTATCCCTGCATTTCTATGCATTTTAGGGGCCCAAATTTAGCAGTTGCCTCAAACAGATGTTTACTGATGCCTTTATTTTGTTGGCAGCCGAGGCATATCAAGTACAGAAAGTCACTCTGTGTTCACGGTTCTTGACTAGATTTATGTGGCGGAAGAAACATGTGCCTCGAATCCAACTAATGTAAAGTTGGAGATACAAATACGCTGGCTTTGCAGAACCTGCCTTCACCAGGTCTTCATGCGTACCTTTATACAACAGCACGCAACTCAGGTCACAATTCTAAGTATGTTGAAAATCAAACAGCTTTGCACAATCTCGCCTAACCAGCTCTTCATGCGTATCTTTACACAACAACACCCATAAGCGTGTGGATACTAACACCCATCATTGTTTGAAACTCAGGTGACAATTGTAAGTATGTTGAAAACCAAACAATTTATCAAAAAAGTGTTAGCGAGGCACCCGTCTCACCTATTAAGCCATGCTAAAGGTCAATACTAATAGTTTACGGTTTCTTGCCTTTATTTTATTCGCATTGCAGGTATACCGAATGCAAAAAATGGCTTTCTGGCTTTCCCTCTACCAAATCTTCATACGTACCTCAATTCAACAGTATGCGTAAGCATGTGGGTTTTGTAGTTGATTAATACAGTTGATGCCCAAAAGGTAATCTAAAACTTTGTGTATATATATATATATATATATATATATATATATATATATATATATACTTATGACAATATACATCTGTTTTTTTAGCAGTTACCTCTTCACGTAGGTTCGATCTATTTGAGTAAAAAATAAATGAAAGTATTTTTTTTATGTATGGCAAAAGCAACTGATATAATTTTTCCATTCAAAGATGGTATAAGAGATCACAAAAAAGCTAAAACGTTTGGTAGAAAAACAAACCGTTACCATAACAGCAACAAAGAATGTCTGATATTTTTGTTTTTCCCAATACTAATAGTTAGTATCCTGTTGCGATTATAATTATCCTTTTTTTTTTGGCGTTCTCATAATTACACTTCTATAAAAGATTATACTGAATAGCACAATAGAATTGCTGAAAAAAAACTGCCAAACCAAAGAGAATGCTGTCATAACTGGTTTGAGGCAAATTACTTCCTTGCAGTATCCTGTCCTGTTTCCTAGCTTTTGTTTGTTACTGCATGATACTGTTGATTTGTAGCTTCTATATATCTGTACTTACGAATATGCAAAAAACAAAGCAAGTTTTTAAAGTGTAAGACACAAGCTTTTGCTCCAGACAGATAAAGAAAAAACAGTTAATCTTTGGGCACCCTTGAGGTACAAAATTTGTTTTTTTGTCACACGCCTTAGGTTTTTTTTTATCTCTTCTACCATATTTGAATGCAAACAAATTATCGCATGCCTTTACTGCAGCACTCATCACCAATAGAATAAAACTCTTAACAGTTACTGCGAAACCAAAAAAATCAGTGTCACAGGTGATTTTGGAATTTCGATGTATACTATTCATCATGTTATCTGCATTAAATATATGGGTATGCACGAAGAAACAAACATTTCCTTTTAGAATAACGAGGTACGCATCCTGTTGATTATTTTACTTTTTTATGCAATATCATTGTAATTTACTCTTTTTAATCAAATAGGAGGTATGCTACTATGGTTTGTATATATGTTTGGAAGCTAATAACGATTTCCCATTGTAGATATGTAATTATACCCGTTTCACCCGTTTTTTTTTTTTTTTTTTTTTTTTTTTTTTTTTTTTTTTTTTTTTGATATTTCCTGCACGTATTCTTTAAAAGTCTATTTTCTCAAATCAACAAATAAAGGAGTTTTGTTGTTGGTATAGATTGATTCGTCTTAATATTTCGCGTGTAGGTTTTTCTCACTTTTGTTGATTATCTGCTTTGAGACTTGCCGGTTTATTCCTGCTATAGCCTCATTTATTAAAGTTGTTTATTTGTCGCTGGTATTCGTTAATCTAGGTTTTAAATAATTATTTTGTTTGCCTGATAGAATCTATGCCCATCATTTGCAGCTTGTCATTTTAACATGCACGTGCCAAAAAAGATAAGGACATCCAGAAGCTGCAGCCACGGTAGGAAGTGCAATCACAATACAACAATATACAAGTTACACCAGCTCTGTATCAAAGGACAATAAGAGTATTAAAAAAAAGGATTTGCTAAAGATCTAAAACCACAATCCCTTTTGCACACCTCCGCTCTCTACTGTAGGTGGCAAATAAGTTGTTCATGTTCTTAGTGCAGTAAAGATCACAAATGCAATATAAACTTGTCTGTCAGGCATTCAAATACACTTATAAATGAATGGAACCAGTTGCAGCAGCAACCAACAACAAAAAGTTTGACTGCATGACTTGAAGAGAGGTGCGCAAGACAGAAGAGCATCGCCGGCATAAGTTTAATTAATTTTGCCTCCTCTTTCAGTAACGATGTTGTCCACATTCTATTAGCTTAGCAAATAATGATGTATAAAGTAGACCCACTATAGCACATTAAAACCGTAGAAGTCAGTAATGTTTGTTAGCATTTTCTTTATGTAACTTTTCCTTATGTAAATAAAAATCCATTCATTTATTTGGTTGGTTTAAAATCATTTGTTTCTTCAAAACTTTGGAACTTCGCCCAGAAACAAAAACGTATGAACACTGCTACTGCACAAAACACAGGAAACCACTAACACTGCTGCCGCATAAAACACAGGAAAGCCTACTAATACAGGTCATATGATGAACACACCTGGGCACAACAGAACATCTAAAAATGTGGTTTATAGATACTCCAGACATAAATTGATCTTCGTTACGCTATCAACCAATGATATAATTTGGATTATTTCCTAAAATTTAAATTCCAATTATACAACAAAAGTATGCAGCATATTACATCTCAGAATTTCCACCTTCAAGACTGACTCTTAATATAAAATCAATGAACAATGAAACATCTAGAAAAGAAAATTACATGAACATAAGCGTATGAACCAAACAAAGAATGCTAACTTAGTCAACACCAACAGTTAAACACATCATCAAATTGATGAACCAGCTATCGCATAACATCTAATACAAACACATCTGTGTATATTAATAACGAGAATATAAAATTCACCTACACCAAAACCATCCCAGACTTGGCAACTCTTAAAAAAATATTCTTAACATCAACAAAACTCAGCTCTGCCAACAAACTAATTAGCCTACCATTATCCTTAAACAACACACACCTTATGCTCTGCATACCTGTTGCTTCATTGTGCTAAAAAAAAGCAGCAACAAACCATTACCTATTAACACATCTGTAGTTCACCTTAATACCAAAATAGCGCTATCTTCTAAACAGCAAGACAATCATCACATGATACATTGCAACAACCATAAATACAAAACTTGATTAAATCCAAAGCGACAAAGACCTAAACACCAGCCAATATTTCTTGCAGACAATCATATACTATCTAATTCACACAAAATCTGTCTACAAGAAGCAACACTTTCTTTTGCTCCTTTCATTTATACTTCAGCAACACCTTCACATTGATTAGCCAACAAATCTTTAACAAAATGAAAATCAGATATGACAGTAACAACAACTACTCAGTGACAAAAGTTCATAACATAGTAAACAAATTACGTAATAAAACACAAACTTAGATTATAGATAGGTGTTCATCATTACAAGCCAGTTCCATATACAAAAAACTAATAACCAAACCATATTAAAACCCACCAAAAGAGGCTGTGCAGCCACAAGCTAATCATAAATATCCATAATATCCATATGCTCCTGATTCTCCCTCAGACCATCACGAACTTCAATCTGCAAACCCATAAACACCTCCAACCTCTTACGATCCCTCACTTGCTTTTGACGGAGACACTCATAGGTATCACCACCTGCCTCTTCCACATCGTGATCTAATGACAAGACTTCTTCCATTCGCTGTTGGCGCTTTGCAATCTTTGCTTCTAACTGATCACACTTTTCACGAACCCACAACAGGGATGCTTCTTCTTCCATGTGTTCCTGCATAAAAAGAAACTTAAAGCATTGATGCAACTTTTGTGATCCAGCAACATCTTTCAGTTCATTGATTAGAGGAGTGTTTTCAGCCATTGAATAGATTTTTTTGTTAGGTAGATGCTTCGGGTTTTAAAAACTTATTAACAATTACTCTATATATAATTAGTGATACACTCTTTCTAATATATTTCGGGTCTAATACAACCGGTTTAATCATTACAAAACTTAAATGAGGCATTGATTCTACCAGCAATGGTTTAGTTTCCCATGCAGAAATATGGAGTTTAGGTTCTAGAACAGCAACTATAAATTTCTCAATCTAACATAAGTGCCCCATAAACTTTGACAACTATCATAGCATTCACCAAATATAAAAACATACATATACATATGTATTGTTGTACTAAAACAGCTTAGTTTTTAGTTTATCACGGGACCCGGAACTGTTTCTTTGCAACCCGGCCACGCCTTTTTTATAACTTATATGAGAAGTTTGGTATAAAAAAATTGCTATTGTCACACTCTTCAAATACAACCACTTTATACCACAACCTGGCCCCCTTTTTCCTACAATGTTCAAAATGCTATTTCCACACTCTTGTACTACTTCCACATTAGGGGATTAAGTACCACGATGAACGCTGTTTTCCTTTCGACACTTTTTTTTCCGCGTATTTTTTCTTCTCATATACATATACATTTATAGCGCAACCCGACAATTTGGTTTTGCAACCCGACCCACCAAAAATTGCTATTTCCACATCTTAGAATTCAAGGCCCTTGGCACCGAAAATTGCTACTGGCAGACTTTTTATATCCAGCTTAGGAACTGTTGCTTGTAACTATAGTGCTAATGTGAGATGAGCTACAGAGGGTATGAATAGTTACTTTAATAATATTTATTTTTTCCCCGGGTTATAATCTCTTCCATCCCTACATTCACAAGATATCTAGCTTCCTGAATCTTCCATTCAGGCACAAACCACACACCACAAACAAAATTCCATTCACACACAAGGACCATTATCCACATAGGAAAGTAAAAGTGTGGAAACTAAAATACTGTTCATGGAACTGTAGTTGCACTCATAAATCCCTGTAGTTACAAAGCCGGGGTGTGGAATTACCAAATACCCGGTACATGTGGAAGTAGTATAAAAGTGTGGAAGTAGCATTTTTAGGTACTTATTTTCTATTATATTTTCTTTAATTTTGCTAGACACTACATTATTAGTAAAAAATGTATCTGCAGTTCGATGTTAGCAAATTTTTACTCTTATTTCAAACGCCTCCTTTCTTTTTTGCAAATACATTCGCGCTAAATCTTTCATATACAAGCACCCCGCAGCAACGCGCAGGTGACCATCCTCGTTTACTATATTTTCCGTTAAACGCTTATAACTACGACGGTTTGCGAAATTTCAATCCGACAACTATTTTAACCCCCGATTCTTGCAAGGAATGTGATTTCATAATTTTTACAACTTCATCATACTTTATTTTGTTCCGTTAAAATTCATTTCTAGCTAACTCGGTACCCGGTAACACCTAAAAACATATAATATCTATCCAAATATCACCAAAAGTCAATATTTACTTACAAAATCTTCCACCTCCATGCCATTGCCGCCCCCTCCCATACCATCTCTTTTACTTGTTTGAAAAATATTTACCAACTCATAAATGCTTGTCCTTGATTTTCCCTAAAATATCAACAATTCTATTTTACATACATTCTAATATACACTTCAAGTAAACTACCAAAAATAATTTCTCTCATCTCCCTCACTCTTTGTGGATCGGCCTAGGCAAGAACAAGAGGAGAAGTTCACCAAAAATTCCAAGATTTAGTATTTCTAGTCCTAGTAGTATCCTAGTTAAGGTTTTGAGATAAAAACCTCAAAGGATAATTAAGTGTTTTACTTCAAAAACTCATCAAATCTTCAAGTAAGTGTCTAATTAGATTTTCTAATCTTTCATACTTTCATTTAACCTATTTTGATGTTCTAGTAACAAATCATGCAATTATACATATGTTATATACCACTTAATGTTTATTTTTCTCACTAAAATAGATCTATAGATTTTTATTTGTAACCTCATGAGATCCATCATTTTTGGTGAAGATTAGGAACCCATGACACCCTAAGAAGGTGTATGGTAGGCTTAGAGTAGTTGTGGTGTTGATTGGAAGTGATACATACAAGCCTTGAACTAGAAAAGTTAATTTTTACAAGATATATAAGAGGGTCTGTCCATTTTTGTGAAATCTGGAATAATCAGTAGATCTTGGACCATTTTGGCTTATATTTTTAGAAATTACTATTAAAAACGAAACCGTGGGCGTTGGAATGAGCAAAAACGAGCTTACGACGAGAAAGATACACTAATTTCAATTTTAGCGACGAAAACTATTTTTCTAAACATTTCGTGCAGTTTCCCGAATTTCAACGGGTAAAACGAGGCGTTGGACATGATCTAGAAGAGCCGGCCTACTGAAAATATATTAGTTCACATTAATACGAAGCCGTGGATACAAAGAACGTAGAAAACGAGCTTATAACGACCTTGATACAAGCGTTTGAAAACCGACGAACAACAAACATTTTTATCAGCTTTTAGTAGAAAAATATTTCTAAGTCTAAAACAGTTTTTGCAAGTAACCATGTTGAGAGCCGATTTTCTCATTGATCGAGACGCGTATGGACAAAATGACAAAGACACGAATTTAAGATAATGTTATAAGGTTTCTAAAAACGCCGAGCTTATTTACTAACACTCAACGTACACCATTTTATGGCTAGTTTTGCGAGGCCATTTGGTCATTTTTATAAGTTGTGAAAAATGCTAAATTACGACGAAAACACAATATTTATCGATAGATCACCAAACGACGATCGTGGGGTATCGTTGCAATGTATTTACACGAAAAGTGTTTATTAACCTAACGAGACGTCAAAAATAAATATATTTTTTTTCGACAAAAAACATTATTTTCAAATTTCACGAGTTGTATCGATAACATACGTAATTGCATGTGTAGCGTCATTTCATGACTTACATTAGATCATATCATTCATATTAGGTTGCGGCTAGGGATCACGCCACATTTCAGCATATTCACTATTGTCATTGTTGCTATTACATCAGGTGAGTTTTCATAGCCCCGCTTTTAATTAATTATTTAATTTCTAAATTCTCGGGGGAGAATACATTGCACCATTTTTATATATGGACCAAAGTATCAAAATTCATTTACATTGCTTAAGTTACATCATTGCCAGATTAAAGTCCCCTATTTGTTATCATGAACCGTTAATTGTGAGCAAGCGAGGGTGAGTGGATAGATCTATTGAGGGTGACTCCTCCGTCCGGGTTGGTCGCTCCAACATGTCAAACGGACGCATTTCATTTCAATCATATTAGAGTGACTGGCAAAACACTCAGATGGGGCATTTCATTTCATTCTAGCTTCGGGGTCATGAGCTTAAGAGCCAATGTATTATTTTTGTGACATTTTTGTCATTCACTTTATATTTGTGGTTACCGTAGAAACATTTCATTTACTTAAACCTATGATTCTCACCAACATTTTTGTTGACCATTTTTAGCAATGTATTTTCAGGTAATTAAGGCATTCACATCATGACATGCATGAAGACTGATGAAGCGAAAAGTGTACCGCTTTTAAGGGGTCATTTAAGCCTTAAATCGTATTTATTTGATCAAATATTGCCCTAAATCGTTCCTTTTGTCATTTTAGGTACTTTTGAGGAGAAATCTGGAAAAGGAGGCATTTTGGACGTTTTTGGAGCATAAAAGTGAAGAAAACGACAAAGTCTCAAAAATCGGCTAAAAGTTACTCTTGACGGCGTCACAATTTACTTTGGACGGCGTCATGCTTTGGCAAGAAAAGTTGGACGTGAAATTTACTCATGATAAGCCAGTGAAAATAGCATGTGAATTCTGACGGCGTCACGCTTTAACTTGATCAAGGGCGTCACGGCTTAAATCATAAGGGGACGGCGTCACGTTCACGAGCTGACGGCGTCAAGCCTTGATAAGCCAGAATGGATTTTGGAAGAGCTAAAGAGGGACGGCGTCAAGAAGGTCATCCGGGAACCCTAGAAGCGGCGAGGTGACGGCGTCACACTCCATAAGGTGACGCCGTCAGATCCAAAAATCTATATATAGTTTTCTAATCTTTTGTCATTAGGGAGAGCTTAGTGTGTGGAATTTTGGGAGAAAACCCTAAGACGATTTTAGCTACTTTTTCAGGGCTTTTTGCCTTGAGATCTTCCATGTTTCATTGAAAGATAAGTTATCAATTAATCATTCAATATGTCTATGTGTTGTTTGATTCTATCTTATTCTTGTCTTTTGTTTAACATGTTAGGCTAATTTTATCTTGTGTTTGCTTAGATCTAATGAAACTTAGCTATTGATTATTGGTTGTTAGTGTGTTGTTAGTTGTATTGGATGATTGTTTATCTATGTTAGGCTTAAGAAAACTGGCTAACTTCCTATTCGGTAACTTGCTTGAACGTCTTAAGAAACATGAACCAAACGCGTACTAAAGGTTTTTATGGTTGTATTTAATGCACAAGCGAATTCTAGTGATCCCATGTTAGGAGCTTCCTAGCCGGCTCGACATAGGAGTGAAGTAGGAGCTTGTAGAGTTGGGGAAGTAAGTACGCCACCCCACGAATGGTATTAAGGAATACACCCGTCATCCACGCGACTAATACACACTAATTAACCGGTAAAAGATAGTTAGGGAGTAAGGAAATCTAAGTAAACACATTTCTCTACACATAAGTTTCTCACCACATTTTCATTTTTGTTATTTTATTTTATTTGCATCCGTAGTAATTTTGGGTTAGTTGACTAGCAACTAATTCCGCCCACTCCTTCAAACCCGAGATTTTACTTGCTTTCATAAAAACTATAAAAACATAAAAAAGAATCTTCCTCAACCCTTAGGCCTAATTAGAGTAGCCTTTCATACCTAACGAACACTATTCCCTGTGGAGAACGATCAATCCCCCGTACTTACCACTACACTATACTACATCGGTCAGGTACACTGCCTGGTGGGGTTGTAAGCCTCTTGAGATCCCTCGAGAGGTAAAACCTGTTGTAAGGTTACAAAACCACGCAATCAAGTTTTTGGCGCCGTTGCCGGGGAATAGTTATTGTTTAGGTTGAATTTTTATTTCTATTAGGTCTACTCACTAGATTCCTTTCTAGTGAGATTTTTATTTTATTTTTTTTTTCTAGGTTTTCTTTAGTCTATCTTATTTCTTTGTACTTTTGTTTGTGATACCTTCCACTTACCGCATGAGTAACATTGGTCATTTGATCCCTGTTATTCGTGTTTTTCGCCGTGCAAATTTTCAACTACCCGTTCCCGCCCCCATAGTAGCAAACAACAACCTTTCACCCGACCACCACTTTGGTAACAATTCTGAGATGGAGGAGTCTGACCATGAGAATGACTATGTTAGTCCATTTTACTACTCAGACTCCGATGAGGATATCGGTAATGGAGAAGTAGTTAACGAGGAATGGGGAAAAGAGGAAATTGATCCCTTTAAGTATGTTGACCCTAGGACTAAGATCGAAAAGGATAGCCTCTTTAACATGCAATTCCCGTGTAAAATTGGTTATCATGATTTTTATGCTTATCTTAACTCATCTTTGCCTATGAACATTATCTCTCGCGCTAATTATAATAAAATCATGGTAGATGAGCTTGAATATCAAGGAGATAACATTGTTGCTAGGATTAAGCCACTACACGTGTTCGTAGGAAGTTTTGTGTATTTGGTGGATTTTATGGTTATGGAGAATTTAGGAGAATTTATCGATGACAAATTAACCCAAGTCATTTTTGGAGAACCCTTCAAAAGGTTGACCAACCTTGACGAAAAACTTGTGGACGGGTTAATTACATTCTCGGATGGGGATGAAGATTTTGTCTATCAAATGCCCCGAGCACATCCTAGGTTTAAGAACTACCCCATTGAATCTTGCAATAGAATTATGCCTATCGACTTGTTAAGTGAGAATGATAAGAGGAAGGGGCTCAAATATCCACATGAGAAAAATAAGAGATATTATCATGGATGTTTGGAGCTGAATGATGAATACAAGAGAGATGAGGCAACAATTAGATGGCTCACACTCGGATACGTGAGCATAAGCGACACTAGATGAGCCTTACTTTGAGTCTAGCTACAAGACTCGTTAATAAAGAAAAGCGCTTCTTGGGAGGCAACCCAAGCTTTATTTGTTTTATTTGCTTTGTGTGTTTATTTATTTGTTTGTTTGTTTTTATTTGTTTCCGTATGTGTGTTTAATTTTTATTATTATTGGTTCATGTTAAAAACTAATTTGTGAAAATGCTTTATGTTTGTTTTTAACTTCGTCTTAACTACATATAAAGGTATTTTGCAAAAGATAAGTGTAAGGGAAATCTAAATCGGTTTATTAGAACACAAATGAACATGAATCGTAATAATAATAAATTAGCATACATATCCGTATTTGTTTGAGTCAAATGCTTGTATCGAGTCATAATGATGTTTTGCAGGATTTCCAGGAAGTAAGGTAAAAGTTTTTTCAGAAATTTTCCGGAAACTTAAAATGAAAATTTTTGTCAGGTCATTTCTGACGGCGTCAGGGGTTATAACCTGACGGCGTCAGATTTAATTTCCAGAAATTTTTGAAAGTTTTGTTTTCATAAAAAGTTTTTATTAAAATCTCCAACTTATAATCTCCAGGAATCTGCAAAATTTTCATTCCACAAGCATTATATCCTTATATATAGATTTTATCCCGCCGATGTTATGCAGGTTTTCGTGTTTGTTTTCTCAGGTTTAACAGGTTATTTTGGACAAGGAAATGTTTTTGGATCAAGCTTGTGGCGATGCATTAGTCATGGAGCTTCAACATTCTCTTTGGAGGAAGATTTAACCGTGTAATTTCATTATCCACCGAGCGAATCAGGGGAGTATTTGATTTCATTCTTTTACTTTTTGCTTTTACATCTTATTATTTGAACATTGGGGACAATGTTCATCTTAAGTGTAAGGGGGGGTAAAAGTACGATTTTAGAGAATGCCATTGCGCTTGATTTTTGTTTGTTTAATAGTAGATGTGTAATAAAACTGAGAGAAATACTTGTTAAGGTAACTTTAGTGCCAAATTTAAAATTTTTTACAACATATAGGAGTGAAACTTTGATCTTAATGAGCGTCTCACGGATAGGAGTTATATGACTAGCACAAAAACCGTACCACTAAAAAATTTTCCACCCCCAAATATGTGAGGTTCGCCCCTAGAATTGGTAGGAAAAGCATTTATGCTATGATGTGTGTACCGGTAGCACTTAGATTCTAGAACTTGCGTTAGGACCATTCCGAGGCCACAAGTGAGACTACATTCGTGTAGTTAGATTTACTACATGATAAGAGGCATTAGGATTAACCCATTGTTTTACACCTGTGATTTTGTTATAATTACGTTGGCTACATTGGTCAAGTAATTCTCCCACACCCTTTGCGTTGTACTCATTTTTAGTACACGATACCCCTAGTACACCCCTCAGAGCCTATCTTTTCGTTTCGACCTTTAAGCATTTTACTTAAAGGAAGAATTTGTTACACCCCACTAAAATGTACACCCAAATCGCCTTAGCCTACCTTGTATGCACTCATCTTTAGTGCATTATTGTTACAACATTTGTTTAAACCCAAGTTAATTATCTAATTGATTACATGGTTGCTAAGTCGAGTCATATCCTTGTACATATTGTTTTGGGACGATTGGGACTCATGGGTAAAGTACTAGTGTAATGGAGTAATGGGGAAGAACATCATTTATTACCCCCATATGTGCTAAATATTTTAAAAGTACTCCAAGTTTTTCAATTATCTTAATTCGAGTCATTAGATTAGTATTTGTAAAGTTATGTAAAAATTCAAGTGTAAGGGGGATGCAACGCCCCTATGATGTATTATTTTGGATGGTAGGGTAAAAGTGTATGCAAAAAAAAAAAAAAAAAAAAAAAATTGAAAAAAAAAAAAATCAAGAAAAACACAAAAAAAAATGAGAAAATGAAAAATAGAAAAAACATACGGACTACCATCCCGTTTTATTTTATGTTTATTTTATGTTTTTGTTATTTTATCATTAGCTTAAGATCGAGTCTAGTCTTGGCTTAGCAACATTGTATAGTACATGTAATTGATCAAGATTTTTAACTCGCCACCAGAAAAATATCCTTTATCCAACAAAACCGTGTTTTCCTTTTCCCTACACCTAACGTTATAACCCATTTAAAAGCCCTCTTTGATAGTTTATCTTAGGTGCTTACGCCTAGTGGAGGAGGTTTTCGATCCTTTCCCAAGCCTATGGTAATCTATTTGCTATGACAGGTAGTGAGAGATATTTTCCGTTTTCATTTATGAGATTTATTTTGATGACACTTGAGAGATGTGAGTATCTAAACACTACTTGTGAGGTGCTAGTATGTAATCTCCGTGCTTATTATGATTGAAGTGGAACGATTATTTGTTGTAATTACTTTTATGTTAGCATTAAATGACCCCTAACTTGTATTTTGATTAGAATAAAAGCGCATTTGCTTGAGGACAAGCAAATCTCAAGTGTAAGGGTATTTGATGAAGCGAAAAGTGTACCGCTTTTAAGGGTCATTTAAGCCTTAAATCGTATTTATTTGATCAAATATTGCCCTAAATCGTTCCTTTTGTCATTTTAGGTACTTTTGAGGAGAAATCTGGAAAAGGAGGCATTTTGGACGTTTTTGGAGCATAAAAGTGAAGAAAACGACAAAGTCTCAAAAATCGGCTAAAAGTTACTCTTGACGGCGTCACAATTTACTCTGGACGGCGTCATGCTTTGGCAAGAAAAGTTGGACGTGAAATTTACTCATGATAAGCCAGTGAAAATAGCATGTGAATTCTGACGGCGTCACGCTTTAACTTGATCAAGGGCGTCACGGCTTAAATCATAAGGGGATGGCGTCACGTTCACGAGCTGACGGCGTCAAGCCTTGATAAGCCAGAATGGATTTTGGAAGAGCTAAAGAGGGACGGCGTCAAGAAGGTCATCCGGGAACCCTAGAAGCGGCGAGGTGACGGCGTCACACTCCATAAGGTGACGCCGTCAGATCCAAAAATCTATATATAGTTTTCTAATCTTTTGTCATTAGGGAGAGCTTAGTGTGTGGAATTTTGGGAGAAAACCCTAAGACGATTTTAGCTACTTTTTCAGGGCTTTTTGCCTTGAGATCTTCCATGTTTCATTGAAAGATAAGTTATCAATTAATCATTCAATATGTCTATGTGTTGTTTGATTCTATCTTATTCTTGTCTTTTGTTTAACATGTTAGGCTAATTTTATCTTGTGTTTGCTTAGATCTAATGAAACTTAGCTATTGATTATTGGTTGTTAGTGTGTTGTTAGTTGTATTGGATGATTGTTTATCTATGTTAGGCTTAAGAAAACTGGCTAACTTCCTATTCGGTAACTTGCTTGAACGTCTTAAGAAACATGAACCAAACGCGTACTAAAGGTTTTTATGGTTGTATTTAATGCACAAGCGAATTCTAGTGATCCCATGTTAGGAGCTTCCTAGCCGGCTCGACATAGGAGTGAAGTAGGAGCTTGTAGAGTTGGGGAAGTAAGTACGCCACCCCACGAATGGTATTAAGGAATACACCGGTCATCCACGCGACTAATACACACTAATTAACCGGTAAAAGATAGTTAGGGAGTAAGGAAATCTAAGTAAACACATTTCTCTACACATAAGTTTCTCACCACATTTTCATTTTTGTTATTTTATTTTATTTGCATCCGTAGTAATTTTGGGTTAGTTGACTAGCAACTAATTCCGCCCACTCCTTCAAACCCGAGATTTTACTTGCTTTCATAAAAACTATAAAAACATACAAAAGAATCTTCCTCAACCCTTAGGCCTAATTAGAGTAGCCTTTCATACCTAACGAACACTATTCCCTGTGGAGAACGATCAATCCCCCGTACTTACCACTACACTATACTACATCGGTCAGGTACACTGCCTGGTGGGGTTGTAAGCCTCTTGAGATCCCTCGAGAGGTAAAACCTGTTGTAAGGTTACAAAACCACGCAATCAAAGACTTATCATAGATTCGCGATGACGACGCGTCTCACTTGAATTTTTATGCACTTAAACTATCGTTTGATTTGTGACAAACTTATTTCCGCAACTTGAAACATCTTTTGGGACCTATCTTTTGTAACTCTGAATGTTTTTATGAAACCAAACGATGTATTTTAAAATGACACTTTAGGTCGTTCAATATAACTGTAACTGTGATGCTATGGCAGTCACGCC
Organism: Artemisia tridentata subsp. tridentata; assembly: GCA_021014915.2. NCBI lineage: Eukaryota > Viridiplantae > Streptophyta > Magnoliopsida > Asterales > Asteraceae > Artemisia > Artemisia tridentata. Next base: position 93,061,006 of record CP139501.1, read on the forward strand.
CCAGGTATTCCATTCCGCTGCAAATCCGATATTTGGGGGTGTGACAGATTGGCATCAGAGCGAAGGTTATAGCGAACTAGGTTGTCTATGATATCCTAGACTATAAGCACATCATCATAGCATCTCACCATTTCATCATAAGTGCATATTCACTATATGGTTTCATACACACACTATGCGAATTACTTAAACTTATACTTATATATATTTATATTGACCTGGTTCACAGCGATATGTCTTCACCCAACCACCCTATTATCATTCCAGCAGACTCGAATATCGAGGATGCTTTCTCATCCACTGATACACCCACACCACCACTCTCACCTTCCTATACCTCGACATTTCCATATCACTCACCATTGTAAGATGATAACTCCTACCCGTTTGAGATGTTAGCACCACCAGAACCAGTCTTAGAAAAGATTACCAGATGTGACACTAAGACCTTTGAGATTCAGGAGAATGCCCCTGCTTTCCCACTACCACCATTGTCATTCCCCTTTTCCATTCCCACATATCAGGAACTAGATAACACTTTGTGGATAGTACCAAGATCACCGACTCAACAGGAACATCAGCAGATTCCCCAAGAATGGTTTGAGATCTATGCTATCTCGGATAGGATCGATGCACAACTCCAGACCCCATATCAGGACTCATCCCAACCCCAAGATGCCGCAATTCAGGATCCAATCAGAGGAGTACCAGGGAACCTTTAGACTAGACTTATATCTTTACCAGCTTTTACTATTATCCTAGCCACGGGATGTGTGGCATAGTTCAAAGAAACTTGTAGTATTTTGGTTGTTGTACAACAAACTTACCAAGTGTTGACTCTACTATATGGATATGGTCGTGCTATCTATGATATCAGTCCATGTAGGCCGAAATTTTCATGTATTATATTCATGTGTGTTGTGATTATACTTATGATATTTCGTAGCGGTTTCTCGTTACGATTTCATTGTATTCATAATATATTGTGTATATGTGACTGTAATGATCCTTACTACTTATGAATTCTTATGTTCTCTTATGATTTTGAAGAATTATGTCGAAACAAGCCGCTCCAGCCATGACGCAAACCACCATTGAGCAAATCATTGCCAAGAACATAGCCACAACCTTCGCCAAAAATCTTACCCATGAGGAATTTATGGATTGCAAGCCCCACACCTTTAGCGGAACTGAAGGCGCGAAAGGATTTTACAAATGGTTCGAAGAAGTAGAAACAATATTTCGAGGTGGCGACTGCCGCAAGGAAGAAAAAGTTAAGTTCGCCACTTGCACTTTTCGAGATCATGCCCAGGAATGGTGGACTAAACATGTTCTGATAGTAGGGGTCGACGCTGCTTACTCAATCTCTTGGGAGAAACTAAGAAGGATGATGACTTTAGAATATTGTTCAAGAAGCGAATTACAAGCAATGGAACAGGAAATCCTAGACTTTACCATGGTAGGAGATGATGTTGCCAAATACACTGGTCGTTTTTACGAGTTAGCACGACTAGGCCCTGCAATGGATGAACCGGAATGCAAGAAACTTGAGAGGTATATCGGGGGACTCTCCCCTGAAATTCGTATGTTGGTCGCCTCATTAGAACCTGATACCATGCTTAAGGCTATCCATATGGCGATCGAGGCAAAGGAACACATAGCTCACACCAAGGCCGAAGGAAACAATAACAACAACAAACAAAAATGGAATAACCACAACGACCATGGTGAAAGTATTGCACAACAACTACCTAAGATACAAGGAATGGTGAAAGCCCATGCTGTTGGGCCAAGTAAAAAGAAAGGATATGCAGGGACTCTACCCAAGTGCAATAAGTGTCGGTTTCACCACAATGGACCTTGCCCCACTCAATGTGGAAACTGCCAAAAAGTCGGACACAAAGCCAGATATTGCAAGGCTCCCACTCTCGTAATGGATCAGAAACTCATAATAGCATGCCATGAATGTGGAGTAATTGGACACTTCAAAAGTGAATGCCCAGAGCTGAGAAATCAAAATGGAGGAAGAACTAGTGGAGGAGCTTGCTAGGATTCTGTCAATGTTGCGGGCAAGGATAATGTTTAAGGAAAGTTTCTAATTGTATAACAAAATCGAAGTCTAAACCCTCTAGGGTTGTATTCCTTTAAGTAGTCTATCTTAAGTACTTTCTTGTAACCTCGTTGTATTATGTACCTTTCTATCTAATGTAATCTCTACCTTTTATCATCTCCACAACAATCCCAACCTTCGTTTATTTCATTTCCTATCCCATTTGCCCAATATTCAATCATTTCACAAGAACATACCGTTGTCCTAGTAGGGATTTGGCAAATTTCGTCTTGACTATAGGCTATTACCATTCTGTAGGAATATCCACAGACGTCCTATAACCCATTCAACAGATTTTATTACAAGATATTTTACTACCACTTCATAAAACCATTTCACATAATTCTACTCAAAGCTATTTTACTACCATCTCAGGAAATTACTTCACAAGATTTTAAACCACGTTATATTACCATCATCTCATGAGTTGATTTACTAGCATTCTACCAACTATTTACTCTCACGCAAACCAATTTTCTTGTTAAAACAAAATTTAGACTACCATTTTACCAAACAATACATTGAACACCATCTAAAAACTTTCAAAAAACATAATATTATTTCGACTAAACCAAGCATCGCATCATTAGTCCTCAATTATACATAGCCTGATCACCTATGTATAATTTAGGAAGGATTATGCCATGAAGAGGACAATCATCTTTTCAAAATTCCTAATAACAATCTTCATTCAAAACATCCCAAAAAGTAAAGCTTTGTAAACAAGTAAATTTTTCATAAACCTCCCTATTGATAAACCTTCTCTAGGTGCTTACACCACATGTCACTCACTCAACCGCTAAATTAGATTTTTACCATTGACCTTCCTAGGAAAGACTTTCCATTTACAAGGAGTATTCCATGACATAAGAAAACGATGAAAAGATTACAAAACCACAGACAAGGACTAGGAGTATATAGTAAGCTGATTCGCATTGCAACAGAAAACATAAGATCTCACGAGACAATCCAAATCACTATCTTTGGCATAGTCACCAAATCCTATCATTTCAGAAATACTAGTTAGACCAAGTAAGACAACAAACCTAAGACATGATCCATTTTAGAGATGACCAAGTAAGTTGAATACTCATAATTGCAAGTTCTGCCTTGGAAAGGCATGATACAATTTTGGAAATGCGGGAAATAGAACCCTAGGTACATTGGACCATTTAAGATTCTATTTAGAATCGGCCGACTGACGTACAGACTTGAGCCTCCGTCAGAGCTCAGCAGCGTACATAACACATTCCATGTATCAAACCTTAAGAAATGTCTTTCAGATGAATCGCTCGTAATTCCATTAGACGAAATCCAACTCGACGATAAGCTCAATTTCGTGGAGGAACCAGCAGAAATCATGGACCGCGAGGTCAAATGGTTGAAACAGAGTCGAATTCCTATCATGAAAGTTCGCTGGAATTTTCGAAGAGGTCCCGAGTTTACTTGGGAGCGGGAAGACCAGATGCGACTCAAATATCCTCATCTTTTCACCAATACCAAACCAGAGACCAACACCAACTAAATTCCTTTTAGGGTGGACGACTGTGACAAATCGTAATTTCAGGTCATTTTCCAAACCTCGAGAATTTACTATTCATAGGTTACTATTTCATCATTTTACTATTCATGATTCACTATTCATTATTTTTTAAGTCAGTTTGCGACTTTGAGATGTTTTCAAAAAATTTACTATTCATGAAACACTATTCATTCCCGGAGGGAAATCACTATTCATGGTCATTATTCATCAGTTCGTAAACTAGGTTTACGGGTATTAAAAATTCGCGTAACCAGTATGGTTTAGCTGCGTATTCATGCATCATCAGTAAGGACACATCATATAGACTAGAATAGTCTACATATCATCAGTAACACCATCTGCATATTAGGTCATGCACGGGTTTGCATAATTTCTATTCACGTCTATTTATTTATTAAATAAAGGCTAACACTCAGTCATTACTACGAATAATATACCCGACACTCCCGACTATGATCCTAATATATTTTCACATTCATTATAATGATATAAAAATTATATTAGTAATTTACCCGGTGTTTTAAATCATTTACTATATTTTCCGTTAAACGCTTATAACTACGACGGTTTGCGAAATTTCAATCCGACAACTATTTTAACCCCCGATTCTTGCAAGGAATGTGATTTTATAATTTTTACAACTTCATCATACTTTATTTTGTTCCGTTAAAATTCATTTCTAGCTAACTCGGTACCCGGTAACACCAAAAAACATATAATATATATCCAAATATCACCAAAAGTCAATATTTACTTACAAAATCTTCCACCTCCATGCCATTGCCGCCCCCTCCCATACCATATCTTTTACTTGTTTGAAAAATATGTACCAACTCATAAATGCTTGTCCTTGATTTTCCCTAAAATATCAACAATTCTATTATACATACATTCTAATATACACTTCAAGTAAACTACCAAAAATAATTTCTCTCATCTCCCTCACTCTTTGTGGATCGGCCTAGGCAAGAACAAGAGGAGAAGTTCACCAAAAATTCCAAGATTTAGTATTTCTAGTCCTAGTAGTATCCTAGTTAAGGTTTTGAGATAAAAACCTCAAAGGATAATTAAGTGTTTTACTTCAAAAACTCATCAAATCTTCAAGTAAGTGTCTAATTAGATTTTCTAATCTTTCATACTTTCATTTAACCTATTTTGATGTTCTAGTAACAAATCATGCAATTATACATATGGTATATACCACTTAATGTTTATTTTTCTCACTAAAATAGATCTATAGATTTTTATTTGTAACCTCATGAGATCCACCATTTTTGGTGAAGATTAGGAACCCATGACACCCTAAGAAGGTGTATGGTAGGCTTAGACTAGTTGTGGTGTTGATTGGAAGTGATACATACAAGCCATGAACTAGAAAAGTTAATTTTTACAAGATATAAAAGAGGGTCTGTCCATTTTTGTGAAATCTGGAAAAATCAGTAGGTCTTGGACCATTTTGGCTTATATTTTTAGAAAGTACTATTAAAAACGAAACCGTGGGCGTTGGAATGAGCAAAAACGAGCTTACGACGAGAAAGATACACTAATTTCAATTTTAGCGACGAAAACTATTTTTCGGAAAATTTCGTGCTGTTTCCCGTATTTCAATGGGTAAAACGAGGCGTTGGACGTGATCTAGAAGAGCCGACCTACTGAAAATATATTAGTTCACATTAATACGAAGCCGTGGATATAAAGAACGTAGAAAACGAGCTTATAACGACCGAGATACAAGCGTTTGAAAACCGACGAACAACAAACATTTTTATCAGCTTTTAGTAGAAAAATATTTCTAAGTCTAAAACAGTTTTTGCAAGTAACCATGTTGAGAGCCGATTTTCTCATTGATCGAGACGCGTATGGACCAAATGACAAAGATACGAATTTAAGATAATGTTATAAGGTTTCTAAAAACGCCGAGCTTATTTACTAACACTCAACGTACACCATTTTATGGCTAGTTTTGCGAGTCCATTTGGTAATTTTTATTAGTTGTGAAAAATGCTAAATTACGACGAAAACACAATATTTATCGAAAGATCACCAAACGACGATCGTGAGGTATCGTTGCTACGTATTTACATGAAAAGTGTTTATTAACTTAACGAGACGTCAAAAATATTTTTTTTTTCGACGAAAAACATTATTTTCAAATTTCACGAGTGGTATCGATAACATACGTAATTGCATGTGTAGCGTCATTTCATGACTTACATTAGATCATATCATTCATATTAGGTTGCGGCTAGGGATCGCGCATCATTTCAGCATATTCACTATTGTCATTGTTGCTATTGCATCAGGTGAGTTTTCATAGCCCCGCTTTTAATTAATTATTTAATTTTTAAATTCTCGGGGGAGAATACATTGCACCATTTTTACATACGGACCAAAGTATCAAAATTCATTTACATTGCTTAAGTTACATCATTGTCAGATTAAAGTCCCCTATTTGTTATCATGAACCGTTAATTGTGAGCAAGCGAGGGTGAGTGGATAGATCTATTGAGGGTGACTCCTCCGTCCGAGTTCGTCGCTCCAACCTGTCAAACGGTCGCATTTCATTTCAATCTTATTAGAGTGACTGGCAAAACACTCAGATGGGGCATTTCATTTCAGTCTAGCTTCGGGGTCATGAGCTTAAGAGCCAATGTATTATTTTTGTGACATTTTTGTCATTCACTTTATACTTGTGGTTACCGTAGAAACATTTCATTTACTTAAACCTATGATTCTCACTAACATTTTTGTTGACCATTTTTAGCAATGTATTTTTAGGTAATTAAGGCATTCACATCATGACATGCATGAAGACTTATCATAGAGTCGCGATGACGACGCGTCTCACATGGATTTTTATGCACTTAAACTATCGTTTGATTTGTGACAAACTTATTTCCGCAACTTGAAACATCTTTTGGGACCTATCTTTTGTAACTCTGAATGTTTTTATGAAATCAAACGATGTATTTTAAAACGACACTTTAGGTCGTTCAATATAATTGTAACTTTGATGCTAAGGCAGTCACGCCCCAGGTATTCTATTCCGCTGCAAATCCGATATTTGGGGGTGTGACATTATTTGAAGCAAATCTTAGAGCCTCATATCACTTAAGATTTCAATATGCTTCTTGTAGATTTTTCTTTTTAATGTTGTAGTCATACCTATGTATGACATTTTTATTTATGAATGAATGGGCTTTTTATGTGGTTGTTTATCTTTTATGATGTTTGGCTACTTAGCCATTTTTTTTTTTTTTTTTTTTTTTTTTTTTTTTTTTTTTTTTTGTGGTTGGATATTTGTCGTGTTTGCTACATGTTAGATCTTGTATACTTGTCATCTAACTTTGTTTTGTAGCAAGAATCATTGCTCGATTCCATGGTGTCTTCCAAACGAGGGGGAGTATACATCAAGGGGGAGCCTTAGCAACCTTTTTGCTTCAACAAAAAGGGGGAGAAATGGGATATAAACTAATTAAAAACTTGTTAAAACTAAATTTAACTTAAAATGAGTTTAGATTTTGTCATCATCAAAAAGGGGGAGATTGTTGATGCAAATAATGTTCTAAAAATGTTATTTATATCTTTCGATAACTTCACGTTTTGAGGATGACAAAATGTGAAATCACGTTACATTAAAACTAACGTAAACAAGTTTTTAGTCGAAAGATCCCATTTCTACGCAAATCACTCTAGGTATGCACAAACAAATTTACAACTTGACAAATGATCAAAGAAGTGAATTTGTGTCTAAAACTTCACATTTTTAATGTGACAAAACATTTTTTCAAAAATATACTTTACAAGTTATTTTTGAATAATTAAGAAATGTTTTATTGGAAAAATATGTTCAAATAACATAACAACTATTTTCCCCCCAAAATCAGCTCCAAACTTCCCCAAATAAGTTTTCACCACAAAAGACAAAAAGAGAAACTTTTTTGTCTGGCACGGTACCACTAAATTTAGTGGTACCGTGTACTTATAACGGCCAGATTTTTTCTGCCTATAAATACCAGCCCTCTTCACAGTTTTTGGGCATCCTTTTTCACACAGGATTTTTTGAGTTCAATACTCTCATCACATTTTCTCTTCTTGATCATTTAGTTTAGTTTTCTTTTGTTTTAAGAGTGATCCAATCATCCAACCAAGTGATCCTCTTCATTCCTCTTCTAGTGCAAGAGAAGAACACAAGGTATCCAAGAAGATACAAAGTGTTGTAGTTGTAGTTAGAGCACTTGTAACATTTGTTACACACTTGATTGTATCATAGTATACATCAAGTCTATTTTTCTTTTGAGAGTTTGTGAGAGAAGATCATTGTGATCTTATTGAGATATTGAATATCTCTTGTAGCTTGTGAGCTAGTGTGTTGATCAAGTTGATCAAGTGTAGATCAGGTAGATCGAGTCTAGTGTGTTGATTGGGTGAAGTAGAAAGGATCGGGTAGATCGTGTTAGATTGGTGCTAGCTAAGATTAGCACTCGACATTTAGCTTAGTGTCAGAAAATAGGATAAGCGACGTTGTACGGTTTTCTCCGCCTGAAGGGGGGTTTGTTGACATAGTGCTTGAAACTCTCAAGTGTGGTACTTAGGGAGTGGAGTAGGGCAAAGAAGAGATTCGTGACCAAACCATTATAAATCTCTTTGTCCCGGTTTGATCTTTCCATCTCTTTCCTTTACTTTTATTTAGTTACATTAGATCGTTTAGTTTAATTGTTCATATTAGTGTTGATTGATTATACATAAGATTCGAATCAAAGTTTTTCAATAGCAAAGTTTTTAAGAAGATCTAAAAACCGGTAAAACTATTCAACCCCCCCCCTCTTCTAGTTTTCCACAAATAATAAATGCTTAACATCCTTTATCCAAATACTAAATAGATCAATGCATGAAAATTCTAGTTGATGAATTATGTCTCAAGCTATGATAATCATACTTGTTGACAAGACATAAATCAACCAACTTTGATCTATCAGAATTTTGAGAATACTTATTTCAAGAATTTCAACTGGTGAAGTTCTTGTATGTGTGCATTCAAATAATTTGATATTGCCACATAATACTTCATAAAGTGTGTGACATCCTCAACAACCAATTTATGATAATTAAACTTTCAAACATTTTTAAAGTTTAAAGTATTCTTATTTTTTAATGTATAATGCAACTATGCTTTTAGTTAAGCATAACTAGTACACATGGCCATTAAGAAGGATAAAATCCTACCATGACTAGTATTGAGTGTCATCTCAATTTCATTAGCATAATTGTATGCAAACAACAATATGCTCTTTAAAATTCCGTAAACTTTAATATCTACTGTGTAATGTTTGATGCCTTCCAAACTTTCAAGTTTGTTGGCTATGACAATTTTCACAACAATTGACAAATTGTTCATCTATAGAATCTGGAAGCTGTTCCAGGCTGAGGATGTAATTCTATATCCAAACATATTCCATTAGAATATTCATTACACTAGTTATCTAATAACTTTTTAATTAGATATAAACATTGTCATAACATCTTATAACAATTCGTCTATTTAACATGATGTTCATGAAAAAAATCTTCGAGTCATACTTAGATTTTGTTCATATTCTATCTTTTCAAAAGATTCGTATCCATTTAGATTTTCTAAATGATATATCATGTTCTATTAGATTTATTTACCGCACATGTTTATAACAATAAACATATATTCCAAGGTTATATGTTTTTCTTCATAAATCTTTTATATGAATTTTCATTCCAAATTAAGTCTTAACATTTAACTTATATGGAATATTACTTCCTATATTTTATACAACATATATGATTCAAAAAAATAAACATAATACTCCCACTAGCTTTCAGGAATACTTAGGAGTTATCTAATTTTAAATTATAAATCAAAACTTGGATTTAATATTTAAACATAAGATTCATCTCCTAGATGCATGCATTTATCGATACTTGAATTCTTGCATTTTGTACACTTTCAAAGATTATATGAATTCATAAAACTCTTAATTACTTACCGTCCAAGTTTAAGTAATTATACAAGAAAGAGTTTTATAATCCATTATCAAATTTCATATTCATAAAAATAAGTATGACGATTACCATCTTTGTATATTTAATGTGCTTAGGAAATAATATTCAATCATAGTTAATTGCTTAAGTATGATTAATAATCTTGTCATAAGACATGCATTAAAATATGTGTACAATATTGTCCATATAATTTCTACACAAAGATTTAAACCACTAGGGTTACCTTATCTTTGAAGAAACTCATCTTCATTCTCTAGTCTAACTATTAAGAATTAAGATAAACCAATTTTCCAAAAATTGATTATCTTTATAGACCTCATCTTTAACATTCATAGTATGAGTAATTTACCCAATTCAATATTTGGTAATGCATCATAATATAATCCTCATCATATTAATCAAATATCTGAGATATCCTTGCGGATCTCTGAATGAGAATTCCATCATCTTGAGGTCTATCATTTACATGTTTAGCCTCATCATGATTTTCACTAGTGTGTTTTAGAAGATTATGTATCTTGTAATTTTATCTTTTCAAGATAAAAACTCCCACTTGCTTTTTGTAATTTATAGACTATCTATAAATACTTAGCAAATAAAGCAATAATACAATGTTCTCTTTTGGGACATTACAAATATATATTGACAGTTCCTGACATTTATTTTGTTAATAACCTACTTATAAGTAGTTTAACAAATTCAGAACTTCATTTTAAGACATAATGTGATTCAACACATTTCATAATACAATGGTGTCTTATTAATCTTCTAGGAGTCTGATTTAGTATTTCAATCCATACTCAATTTTTTAACCATGATAACTTTTGGAAGAAAAGAAGATATAGTTATCTTGAATCAAACACTACAACAAGAGTTTGGTTTTCCTAACTGAACATACCATAATCTGGTATTTCTTTAGAATTAATATTGTAAGACAATCTTACAATATGTAAGATAAATATATTTCGTTTGCCTTATCTATTCACCAACTAAGTCAACTTAATGTTATAATAGAATTTCCAAGCCAATTGCATGTTATATAACATAAGTACTTTTTGACCAAGTCACTTCATGTCCATGTCTCAACAAGAAGACATAAACTGTTATAATCCCACTATACATTATAAATCATTGATCAACTCAATGACTTCTTGTATATGTCTTAATTAAAAAAACATAAGGTACAGATATTCTGCTCTTTTTCAGTAAGGGTTTCTCATGACTCATTGATTTTTTGATATTTGTTATTTGTTATGCTTCGATCCATATTTGTTTAGTATTCATTTGATTATTCATTTCATGCTATATTCATTTCATATAGCAATTATCTTAGTTGGACAATTTATAATTGTCCCTTATCATTATATTGTATGCCTATTATGTTGCCCATATTTGTAACCAGTCATGAGGGGGTCCATGGCCGTGCCATTGATGAACCAATGGTATTGACACTATCTGTTGATCATTTAGATGCCTCTTCGATCATTCTGAGAATTCTTATGACCATGATGTGTTTAACACATTCTGCGATTTCTCTTACTTTTGCTAAGCATAATAAGGCTTCCCCCCTACATTATTAAGTTATGACTTAACCATTTCTATTCCTATGAGAAATCTCATGGTTATCAACCACGAGTATAGGAATGTGTCCCTCACATTTGAATGATAAGCTTCACTCTATTGATTTGTCTTTCTCTAGAATGTTTCGATGTTATTCTGGTATGGATTAGTTGACTGAGCATCATGATGCTAACTACTGTCATACTGTACACCTTTGACGATCCAAACATCCTAAAATTCTTTTTACCATGATTCCCGACTGGTTAACCCGTTGTTATCGTTACTACCATGGAAACTCCTATGTTATTTTCGCGGTTGTAAAGGTTTCCTAGCACCTAATTTTGTACATCATGGAATGGATCTCACCTTGAGAGTCATTTTGCAATCTGAATTTTCTTGATGTAATCCCTGAATGAACTACCAAGGTTTCCACCGGAGTGTGAAGTTGAATTGACCCGATACTGAGAGATTGTTTAGTCACGACTCGAGGTAGAATATGATATCAATAAAGGCATGATTATATGATGCAAGTATTATGACGTCTGGCCAACATGATAATAGTTACATCATATAACCTGAACTTATTGGGATCATAGGATGTCTTTGAGAAGTGCCTGAGAACAGTAAGTGGAATGATTCAGAATTCTATCTGAATAGAATGACGTTTTGCCTGATTCCGAAACTCCACATCGAATAGCACCAGTTTAATTGAGAGAACTGAAGGAGCAGCAACAAGAACTTCTAGGAAGTGGTTTTATTCTCGATGAAGAAGGATGGTAGCATGAGGTGGTATATTGATTACTGGAAGTAGGACCGTATTACAGTTAGAAACCGTTATCCACTACCTCAAATAGACGACTTATCTGATCAACTTTAGGATGTGAAGTCTTCTCTAAGTTTGATTTAAGATCTGGTTATCATCATTTGCATGTGAGGAGCAAGATGTTCCTAGAACTACCTTTCGTACTCGTTATGGTCACTATGATTTTAGTAACGCCAATTGTATTGGCTAATGCTTCGACTGTTTTATGGACTTGATGAATCGTGTCTTTCGTGAGTAATTGGACAAATTTTTCATAGTATGACATCTTGGTACATTCAAAGATGAAGGAGAAACATGAGGATCATTTTTGTATTATGTTGGAAACTTTGCGTCAGAAGAAGCTTTAAGCAAAATTCTCGAAGTGTGATATTTGGTTGGGACAAGAGACGTTCTTAGCTGATGGTATTACTTTGTATCCTGCGAAGATTGAGACTATCACGAAATGGCCAAGACCAATGTTGCAAAAATCGGTCAACTCGGCCGATTAATCGCCGATTACAAGGTAATCGGCCCTATACCTTGTAGAATTTTAAAAATCGGCCAAAAAATCGGTCAGGCAAAAAAATCGGCCAAAAATCGGCCGAATTGGCCAAATCGGTCAGCTTTGAAAAAATAAAAATTTAGGCATTCTACTTAATTTGGGGATCGTTTATTTCACTTATAACGCACAATGAGCCTCATAATCAGAATTGGAGCCTTTTATTGAGGTTTGGAAACATAGTAGGTTGGAATCAGTTACGATCTTTAGTTTGGTCTCCAGAAATACCCAAAACATGCAAAAAATGCCAATCCGATTAATCACCGATTAATCCCGCCTCGGCCGATTACTCGCTGCAGGGTGGTCGACTGCCCGGCTACCGATTCACGATTTTTGCAACATTGGCCAAGACCGATGACAGTTACCGATGTTAGAACCTTTAGAGTCTTGCAGAAGAATTGTGGAAGATGTTCACGACTGATACTACATTTTACGAAGCGTAGGAGAAGAGGAGAGAAGTTTAGGAACAAGAACTGAGTTTTGGAAAAGCTGAAACAGAAATTAGCTTCTACTTCCATACTTACAGATGCGTACCAATTTTGGGAGGTTTCAATAAGAGACTTGGTTATGCCCTTATGCAGTACAGGAAGGTTATTAATTATGCATCAAGACAACTAGAACCCTATGAGGCGAAGTATTCAACGCATAACTTGGAGTTGGCAGCAGTGGTGGTTGTTATTAAGACTTGGATGCATTTCTTATATGGCGGATTATGATCTTTGTTAGAAGACTTGAGGAAACTGTTTGACTGAGGCACACAGTTTTTACTTCTCTATTCATCTTAGTTGTACTATGATGAATAAAGATCTGGAGCAGACTTTCTGGTAGGAAGACAGTTAGCGAGTTGGTAGAAACCTTTAGACTAGAGATTATTCGTTTACTTAGCACACCTGCAGTAATCGTATCAGAGATTCGCATCTTACTTCACAATGCTAACTACAAAAGGCTTGAGGAACCAGACTCAAGTTTGAGAATTCTTTTCACTCCCAGACTGATGGACAGACATAACAGACTATTCGTACTTTAGAGGATATGTTGAGATCATGTACTTTGAATGGACGGATATTGGGGCGAACATTTATGTCTGGTCGAGTTACTTACAAAAATTGATGGCATACTGATGGCAAGGGATTCCTTTCAATTTTCATATGAAAAGTGGTGTAGAACATCTTTTGGTTGGAATAAGGTCAGAGAACTGCTTTTTGAAGGTCAGGGGTTTATTTAGTGACTAATAGAACAGCTACCATTGTAGAAGAGAAGCTTTGAAATTTTAGACCGGAGACTGTGTGTTTTTGGAGTATCTCCGTACAGAAGTGTTAGACGTTCTGGCATGGCATATGATGGAGACCTATTTAGCGATTTGTTAGTCCTCAGGTCCATTCTTATCACTACGAATATTCTGCCGTCCTCGTTAGGCATTTGGTACGTTTGATAATTCGATATGTGCTTCGTTGATCGTTTGTACATTTCCTCGATTCGTTCGGAATCTTAGAATGGAATTGATGAAATTCCTACCGTTTAGCAATTCCTTCGTATTTGTCTCATGTTCATATCATGTTTCAGTTCATGTATCTCTTTGAGAAATTACAACTATCATCCGTTACATATATGTTTCGTATTCTTTGGATCAGATTCGTTATTATTTGTTTTGCTGGAGAGCTTGAGCCTATCCTAGATTTTCAGGATCGAGTCATGAGAAAACCTTTCCGTTCATCAAAATTCTTTGGAAGAATCCTCCTGAGTGAGTTAATCATTTTTTTTTCATTTTCTTTTCGTAATTTGGTACACGTTTTCATTTAATCTTTCATTTCAATTTCGAGTTTGAAATTTTCTTTTTAGATGGGAAGAGTTCTAAAACCCTAAAATCCACATTATATTTGATCATTTGAATATAACCTAAAGTTTAAATGAGATTAATAAGTAATTAGAACTAAAATCTGTGATCTACCTTTTTGCTTTCACACGACACACTTTTAATTCATTTTACACCCTACACATTGCATGAAAATGTTAAAACCAAAAATCCCTTTTGTAATATCATCTTACACGTTAATAGGATATGACCAAATATTTTTTCTTTATTGTGTTCAAATCATGTATTAAGATAGGGAGATTTGTATGTCATCCGTTTTCAAGCATACCCACACAACATGCCATAATTTACACACACGATTTCTTTTTTTTCAAACACGGTATCCCTTCTTTTCAGCCTCAACCCATATCTCAATCCCTTTTGCTTTTCTCCTTTTCTTTCCATACGACCTAAACAAATAAGCAGACCCAAAACTCACTATTTTCTACCAAAGATTAAGGAGTCAAAGTATAGCAGCCCCTATTGGTGATCGTTGAGGTGGTGTGTATCGTTTGTCCTTATTATTTCTTGCCTCGTTATTCAGCCCCATAGGTACTCATGCAACCTTTCCTAGTCGAATATTTGATCACCATAAATCGTTGTGTATATAAGAAAGCTAAAACATGTTAACTGGATAATCACAATCTTGTAATCATTATGCTAGTTGTCTCGTTAAAATATATATACACATGATAAAAGATTATGCGCCACATAAAATACTAGAAACCTGGTTAAGCTTGTTGTGTCGAATTCTGTTTTCTTTCCTTTCGACCTAGTCTTTTTGTTCCAGCCCTAGTCTCGACATTAAACCGGTTATGCTCATTAAATACTCGACCTAAATCTGGAAACCCTAAAATAATGTTAACAAGAGATTTTACGTGAAAATGTGTTGCGTATACCTCGTTAAGTCTGATGTTAAAATCCTACTGGTCGGCGTGAGTTGTGGGTCGACTTGTGTTTGGTCTTGGGCAAGCAATATCTAGAAGGGTTGGGTCATGAATATACGTATGGGCATTGCATGCTTGGGTTCATGAGTTTGGTCACGTTTGCATGATAACTGGGTGAGTGTCTGTGTGAGTGAATGTCGATCTAACAAGGGCTGTTGGGATTGTGATTGTATGTGCATGATTGTATGTTGTTGTCTTGATTAACAGATGTTAGAGTGGTGATTCTACGCGTATATAGTGTGTGGCAAATAATTGTTTTAGCGAGGGGTTATGGTCTAGTGGTTGTGTCAAATTACTTACTATCAGGTTGTATGTATGATTGCATGTGTGTGATTTCATATGTTTGTCAAGGGTTAAAAGAATAAAGGGTGGCTGTGATTTCATTGCATGCATGGATCCTGTATACATAATGTCTTGTTGAAGTGTGTGTTTGGGTCACTCTAAAAAGGGGTATGTGAGTGTGCGTAAATTTGTGATTACATGTATGGCTTATGAAGGATTGACCATGCCTCGTATTCTTGGTGTTCGGGTTTGTGTGTCTTGGTTTTGATCTATCGTTTTTGAGGTGTGTCTTGTTCGGTACGAAAGTTTGCTATACAATCACTATAAAATCATAATTACTTAAAACATGGTTATAGTATGCATGCATTAACGTATCTAAATGGAGACTACATGCATAATTATTATGCATGACTTTTTTTTTAACTAAAATGGGTAAAGAGGATGATCGATTAGTGTATGGAACTTGTTATAATCCAAAGTTGTCACCATAATAAAATACATTAAAAAGTGAACATAACCGTTATTCTCTGATACCAATTGTAAAGATCGTTTAAGCTCATCTAGGATATGTTTTACAAATATCATTGATATACACAGCCGAATTAACAAACGTCAATAATGTTAAACAAGGTTTTATTTATTCAAGCGCACTTCATTTTATTCAATACTAAATAAATAAACTACTACAAACTAATTAACGTGTACACACACGCGAGTTTCTATTAGAATCTCATTGAAGAGTTCTATTGTTTTCTATGTCTTTTACTACCGCCCTAACACCCTTTATATATAGGGTTTATAAGAAAACCTAGCTTTCACAAGAAGCTAACTATTTATTACATTCAGTCCCTATTGTTTCATATTTATGCATATGTAGTTTTGTAATCATCAAATCTAATTCCTAACAATCTTCCCCTATTTGATATTACAAAACTATCTTCATGAAACAATCTTCAATGCTTCCTTAAGATCTTCTTGAACATGCCACCACATATAATAAGCTGCAAATCAATCTTCTTCCCTTTTTTGTAATCATCTAATAGGGGTCTTCCATGCAACTTGAATCGAAATACTTCCCCTTAAGTGGTGCATGTAGATGGTTAAACATTGAATCACCAAGCTTCCCTTGAAGCCAATATGTTGACCATCTCTTGAATCACGAACTCTGTAGGCTTAATGAAATGATTACTAATGAAGAAAACCGAGTATAACGAATTTGATGAAGAAGTTGAATTTCCCAAACTTGCGTCTTATATCTTGTACTATCCACGTGACTCCAAACTCATACTAGAAGTAGGTCGCAACCTCTTGATAAATCCTCAACTATATGAGACACTTAACACTACAACGTAACTCCTTAAAGTGATAGCAAATGTGAGTATTAAGCACCCTAGTTTGTAGATCACACACCTTTGCTAGATTCATCAAGTCTTTGTCACTGCATTAACGCACAAACAAGTTATCTTCAAAGTGTAACACCCACTTTGAGATATGATAAGCACACGCACCTATGAAACTCAACTACAACATCAAATAAGCAATATTCAATTTTCTTCTTCAAATAATCACCAAAACAAGCCATAAAAATAAAGTTCTGTCCGCGATCCATCTTGAGCCAGCAGTACAAACACGAAAGCCAAGTAGTATTAACTGCTAAGGTGAGCAGTACAAAGTGAATGAGAGCAGTACTATTTAGGTCTGGTGTTAAATAGACTTAACAATTACCAGACTTAACAATTTCCAAGAGCAGTATTAACGAGTACCTATCAGACCAGAATTAATTCACTTGTTGCAGATGACTACAACCAATTTCCATATATCAACCCCATTAAATAAACACAGTACAAGGTTAATATTCCACAACCAATTAGCGACAAAACATTAATCTGTCCATGAATTGACCCCACAAGTAGATAGATCGAATTAAATCTTAGCTACATGAATGATCAATTAAAAAAAATTGATGCTACAGACCAATTGATTCTCGCCCCACAATTGACTAGCGACAAACCGACAATCAACATCAATCAGCCCCATTAATTAAAATCATCCTTCAACTGATCAATTTAATAACAGGAAGCGACAAACCCTATTATTAATTAACCACAAGCGACAAAGATAATTCTTTCACCATTCAATGCGTTATAGTACGAGGTTTAATTAATCAGCGACATGAATATTCAACCGACAAAATAAATATCAATCTTCACAATTAATAGAAGATTCAATACCAAAATTACCTCACGCTGACCAATAGATCGACCAATTTATCACCAACATATGTGTCTGTTCCAATCTGCTGCTGACTTCATCAGATCTGCTCCTGTTTCATCGAATCTGCTCCTTCTTCAAAACTAAACCTTGTAGATCCTAGATATCGAGAGCAACCCTCTCTGATACCAATTGTTAAAGATCGTTTAGCCCATCTAGGATATGTTTTACAAACATCATTGATATGCACAGCGGAATTAACAAACATCAATAATGTTAAACAAGGTTTTATTTATTCAAGCGCGCTTCATTTTATTCAATACTAAATAAATAAACTACTACAAACTAATTAACGTGTACACACACACACACGTTTCTATTAGACTCTCATTGAAGAGTTCTATTGTTTTCTATGTCTTTTACTGCCTCCCTAACACCCTTTATATATAGGGTTTATAAGAAAACCTAGATTTCACAAGAAGCTAACTATTTATTACATTCAGTCCCTATTGTTTCATATTTATGCATATGTAGTTTTGTAATCATCAAATCTAATTCCCAACAATGTCGCATAAAATAAATAAGTTATCAATATAATTAGATTGTTAGTAATTACTAGTTCATTAACTCATGTAGATTCATTGAAGAGGGAGTAGTTTGTGTTCCTCGTATT
The DNA here is from genome assembly GCA_021014915.2 of Artemisia tridentata subsp. tridentata. Classification (NCBI taxonomy): domain Eukaryota; kingdom Viridiplantae; phylum Streptophyta; class Magnoliopsida; order Asterales; family Asteraceae; genus Artemisia; species Artemisia tridentata. Next base: position 93,079,578 of record CP139501.1, read on the forward strand.
TCTTCCTTCATTTCATTTGCTATTAAGGTACAGATATTCTGCCCATTTTCAGTAAGGGTTTCTCATGACTCACTGATTTTCTGATATTTGTTATTTGTTATGCTTCGATCCATATTTGTTTAGTATTCGTTTGATTATTCGTTTCATGCTATATTCATTTCATATAGCAATTATCTTAGTTGGACAATTTATAATTGTCCCTTATCATTATATTGTATGCCTATTATGTTGCCCATATTTGTAACCAGTCATGGAGGGGTCCATGGCCGTGCCATTGATGCACCAATGGTATTGACGCTATCTGTGGAGGTGGGTTTTTGGCCACAGCGTTCCCATTTGATTATATTGCTATATATAGCGCACCTGGCCCGTGTTTATTATATGTATGTTTAGTCTAGAACTGGCATATGTATCTCTGTTTTGAAGGGAGCGTATGGATGCATCCTAGGTACTTAGTTCAGTTATGATATATACTTGGGAATGGACTTGAATATGTGCAATACACCCCATTTCACTTTTGGTACATCGAGCTAGCTACTCCATGTATTGCTATATGTTTTGTTGGGCATTTCCTTTGATATTGATATCCACATTATGTTCATTATTATGCTTTGATCTCTTTCATATGTTCCATATTCTAATCTTGTTCAGCAGGTTCTTTTGGATTCATTCACTTATTCGTTGCGATTATGCTTATTATCTTTCATATGTTATATTTGTTCATTGAGCGTTAACTCAACCGCATTTTCTTTTCTCTGCGGCAGGTTATCACAGGGATGTCGGGCATGAGTGTTGAGAATAGGAGCTAGAGAACTTACCTTGTTTAGTTTCCCATTTATTATGCTTTAAGACTATTTATGGCTTGGGATTATGTATTTTCCTTTTTAGACTATGTTTGGATATCATTTCTTTTGGAAGTCTTGTAATGTTTGACTTAGTATGTGATTTTAATAAGAAATCTTCCGCTTGCGTTATTATGTTCTAATTGACATCATAATGTTACACTTAGGCCTTTTTCGAGTTGGAATGTTACATCAATTTTAGCCATTCACTTTTTACATTAGATAACAAATTTACTTTTACCTTTTTTTAATGGGCAATTCCATATATACCCAAGTTAAACACTATAATTTCATATTTCCTCAACACTTACTTTAAAAGCATTGTACTTATATACTAAAAACTTGTATTTTGGGTAAATATGAAATTTTGATATTTAGGTTGGGTAAATATGGAATTATCCTTTTTAAATATTAGATATTTTATATTTTTATAACTTTTAAAAGTTGATTTCATGCAGTGGATGTAAATACTAAAGATATAAAGTTGAGTTTCAAGTGTAAATTTTTAAATATTTAAAACTCTTTTACAACTTCAATAAGGAAACCTACGTAATATTTAATTGGAATTCCCGGTAACACATCCCGCCTCCAAATCTATTAACAATAACTTGTATATAATTAAGTGTATCGCACGAGTTAGCTTGCTTACTATATAAACAAAATATTTGTTTGAAAACATATATGTATAGTAAATTTGGGTTGGTAATTGTATATATTGGTAACTGGTAATGGTAGATCCGGCTACTTTTGAATACATATCGACTTATTATCAAACACACATGCAAACGATCAATACCAAAATATTATAAACCTTCCCCGAAGCCTATAGTTAGTTTTCAGAGTATATTTAGTTATTTACTTATTTATTTATATTATTATATCAAATATATTGCAACATAATAAAGTCTGTTCGGTTTTCACGATTCGCTTCTTCCACAAAAACCAAGACTAATCGTAACTTTTTGGTTTTGAGAGATTAAAAACCAAACCGTTGGTTTTTAGTTCCAGTAAATATATTGGTTGGTTTTTCTTTTTCTGTTTCAGTTTTGTTTCCGTCGGGTTTCCTCGCACCCCTAAATATAACAATGGAGTTAAAGTGGTTAAACAAACGATAATCCATCAAGTATACTAAATATTGATAGAATACATACGAGTATAAAACATTGATTATCAAAACTGCAACTCTTCAAAATTAGAAACAATCAAATCGGGTTGCTTAAATTGACTACTACATAGTACATGTCGTGCTTAAAAATTAAAAATTGAAGTGTTGTTATCTGAAGAAACTACTTATGGACGGACACTTCCTTTATTGAGTTGGGCTAAGATAACAAAAGCCCAATAGTGTATGGTCTATGACCAACAACGTTTGTATGCCATGACCGGTCTTGGCATAGGGGCGTGGAGCGTTATCCTACCGAATCCAAAGTTCAAAACAACTACATTATTGCTTCATTCAAGTTTAAGTCGACTTTGAATCAAGCCCAACAAAAAAACCTGCATGACTCAATGTGTTTGTTTCTTGCGTCTTCTGAAAATGGACATACTAAAAATACAATGTCCCGTTTTAATTACTTTATTTTATAAGTATTGGCGAGTGAGAACTATAATTAAATGTGTATTGGACATGAGTCATACAAAATATCGCCGTTCAAAGTAAAAAAAATTGTTCACTCCTGCGAAATTGTTTATTGTTATTGGCGTAAGAAAATGAATTGTTAATTAAACTTTATGATTGATTCGAGGTTCCGCCTCGGCTAAGCCAAAAATCCGGGAACTTAAAACTTAAAATTCTTGTCTTAAGCCTGCAAAGCCCGGACTTTTTCTTTAAGTCATTTTATTAGAAAGCCCAAACGTTATTATGCATTATTACACAAGTAGTTTTTTGTTTATTACTTTATCAAATGTTACTGCGATATTGTTTCTTATAAAATCTATATATATAAGGCATACTTACTTGATGAATGATGTAGTATATAACTCTTTGATTCCTCAAATTATCAAACTAGGAAAGCAAGTTTTCATAGATTTGAGTTTATTTGCAACTTTTGTATCAAGGATAATTGATCGAAAATTATCTAAGTTGTCACTTATTACTATTTTATGCAACATTCTTTTTTATTTCCTAATAAATATGGTGACATAGCTAAACTTTTTATTGTGTGTATTAAAAATCTGATTATGGGAACATGATGATGTGTTGTCCCTTAATTACTTTAAATCTGTTCTAACGCGGCCAAAATGAAAATCAAATAAAAAACATCAAAAAAGATAACAAAATATTCATATACAAAGTAATATTTCAAATTATGTTTTGAATTATATATGATCAAACACATACTCTGTCATTTGCGGTCATCAACATCGCCACAAACTATCATCACCAAATAATTTTTTGGGGGTGATGAAACTGAAGTTAGTACTTTAAACTCACAATGGAAGAACCCAATGGTCACAATCAAGCTGCTATGTTAGCTTCTGAATCACCCTCATCATCATATATGAGTAGCGACCGAACTAGATTAGATTTAGTAATTGACATACCAACAGACGATGATGATGAAATCAAAAGTCACATTATTCGTCTACGATGGGATCATTAAGAAGAATTTTGAGTGGCACTAGAAGGTTTATTAACCCCTTTTGGTCCTGCCACTACAAATCTTGATCAGGGGCAGAAGCCAACCATCACCAACCTCAAATCCATAACACGGATAATTCTGAACCCAAATTCTCTAATTGTCTCTACCCACCTGGCTAAATTCCAAGAAAAAAAATAGATCGGACCAAAACCCATAAATCACCGCCCCCACCAAACCCTCAAACCTAAACACATACCTTTTCTTAAAACAACTAACAAGCTAAACGGCGTATAGAGAGATGAATACATACGTCGTATAGGTTGTTGGATTTCTGGCCCAAAGTCTCATTGGCAAAAAGGCATATGGCGTATGCAGATCAGAAGCTATACGACGTATATACCTACAGAGTTCAGTCCCATTCAATCTTTTTAACGAAACATACCTAGGCCGTCTAACTTATCAAATCAAAGACGAGATGGGAGAATCACAGTACCTAACAATAAAATTAACGACAAAAATCTACAAAATCCATGTACACAAATTTAAAATAAAAATGGAAGAAAAACAAAGACAAAAAAATAATAATAAAAAATAAAACACCCCGAGTTGTCTCTCGGTGAGCACTTTTGGTTATTTTACAAGTCGTTAAGTTCGACTCCTCTTCATAATTACGTTGTGCCCTTGCGAAGATCATATTTCTCTGCGTCTTCCACCTTTTCATCGTTTAAAATCTCTGTGACTCTATCATGACTTAAAATTCTCATAACTCTTCCTTTGTTATTCACCAATTTTTACTTTTCAACAATGCATCGTGGTTTATGATACGTGGTTCCTAATTGCTCCCATTTCCATTTCTCATATTCTTCATCAGTCTCATACTCCTGATTCGAAAAGTCCACATCCTTATCTGTTTTCATTTCACTCAGATCATCCGATGTTTCATGTTTCCCTTGCTCATTATAACTCTCTTGATTGACTGTTAGCTTTTGAAACTCTACACTAAACCTATCTTCACATAAAAAACTGTATTTAACAATACGATTATCATAAGCACAAGTGCACTCAGAATCAACCACTTAGCGGTGGCCTAATGGCAAAAGGGCTTGTGACTATCACTCTAAAGTGTGTGAGGTCTCAAGTTCAATTCCTCATAGATGCAAACAACCTTAAAGTGGTCACGCCAACCTCCTGAAAAGGGAGGGCTTTATCTGGTTTGAGTATGTGTGGCGGTGCGTTTAAACCTCGTGGATTAGTCGGCCAAAAGGTCAAAAACCATGGTTACCCCAAATAAAAGTGCACTCAGAATCGTGACTGAGATTAATGAGAGTCACGTTACAATTAGCATCTTTAGGACCATCTGGATTAGATTGATCAATTTCTTCTTTAGATATCTTCTTCACCCTTTGTGCTCCGTCGTATGCTTTATAACCAACAAGATCAGTTTCCCACACTTACTCATTATATGAATCTGATAAAACTTCTTCTTCCTCAATCTCTTCAATCATTTCTACTTCCTGTTTACCAGCTTCGTCCAGATATCCTTCCAATTAATCCACTTCACTCATTTATCCTTGTCCAAGTTCTTCATATTCCTTTTCATAACAGAAATAAAAGGCCACTAAAAAACTTCAACATACGACACACACCTTGGATAGTGCATGTAAACAAGTCATCTACGATTTTTAAGATGTCGAATTTCACCTTAGTAAACCGCCTCTTGTACTCATTCAATTTCCTAACACTTTATCCCGCTCAAACACATTAGTGAAAAGTCTCGCCTAAACTTTAGAGGAATGAGAGCTATGCTATATTGGCCTGATTAGAGAGATGGGAGGTTCATCAGGGTATTGCTACCCCTGATGAACCTTTATACTTTAGCTGGAGTTCCTTCTATATCTTGGCTGACCCGCATCAGCTAGTGAGTATGTCTTTAAGTAAATTTGACAATTCTAAGACTTGAACTCTCCTAAGGTTGCTCGCTGCTTTCTTCTATCAACGAGTCCTCTTGAGTTGCTCTTTGATTTCATTATTAGAGAGTCTCCTTTGCTTAATCTAATTTCTAATCAAATCCTAGTTAGAAAGCATTGGGCACTGAATTGGCACAACAAGTATACGGCTCGAATAACAATATTGTAAGAGATAGTCAAATAGTCAAGTCCAGCATCTTGCACTATAAGTTATAGTGCAAGATGCTGGACTTGACTATTTGACTATCTCTTACAATATTGTTATTCGAGCCGTATACTTGTTGTGCCAATTCAGTGCCCAATGCTTTCTAACTAGGATTTGATTACCTTGGTGGATTTGGGCATGTTGCATAGGTGAAACAAAATATGTCAAATGTATACGATTTAATGGGTCACATAACAACGTAATCATGAATCGGGTATAGGAAAATCAATCATCATTGGCCATCTATACAACTACGACTTCAACAAAAATGTTAGCTATGTGCTTGATTCTTTACACTATTTCTAGTTTTTTGTATATATATCTTTTTTACACACTATATTTAAAAAGTTTGTAAAATATCTTTAGTTTCTTCGCATGTATAAAGGGTTAATAGACAAATATGTTAACAAAGTTTGTCAAAATATTCGCCTCAGTTACTAAAGTTTAAAACGTTACAAATAGGTTACTAAAGTTTGGTCTCCGGCTACATAAGTTACTGAACTTTTTAAATGATGACATGACTTATTTTTAAGTACAAAACGGTCCTTGACATTACCCAAGTTTCACGGATTAAGTCCCTATACCACTATTTCTGTTAGTTTGACCGTTTTTATACCTTTTCAGATGTTTTTACCCGTTTGTATACGTTTTCATACGTTTCCATACGTGCTCATACGTTTTTATCCGTTTTCGTACGTTTTATCCATTTTTGTTCGTTTTTTTACGTTTTCGCCCGTTTTCATATGTTTTCATCCGTTCTTATACTTTTTCATCCAGTTTTATACGCTTTTGCTAGTTTTTCTTACGTTTTCGCCTATTTTCTTATGTTTTCATACGTTTTCGTCTGTTTTTTTACGTTTTCATACGTTTTTATTCGTTTTTGACTGTTTTATACCTTTTCGTCCGTTTTTATACGTTTTTTTTCATTTTCATCCGTTCTTATATTGTTTCATCCATTTTATACGCTTTCGCCAGTTTTTCTTATGTTTTCGCCCGTTTTCTTATGTTTTCGTCCGTTTGTTTACGTTCTCATACGTTTTTATCCGTTCTTATAGGTTTTTATCCGTTTTTATTGTTTTCATACATTTTTATACGTTTTGGCCCGTTTTCTTATTTTCTCATATGTTTTGTTACCTTTTCATAAGTTTTCTTACATTTTTGCCTATTTTTATATGTTTTCGTCCGTCATTATTCTTATGAGAAGGTATAAAAACGTATGAAAATGTATGTAAACATATAAAAACAGATATAAATGGATAAAAACATATGAAAACAGATAAAAATATATGAAAAAATATAAAGATAGATGAAAGCGTATAAAAATGGATGAAAACAGATAAAAACGTATGAAAACCGATAAAAACGTACGAAAACATAAAAAAGGGACGAAAACGTAAGAAAATGTATGAAAACGTATAAAAACAGATAGAAATTGATAAAAACATATGAAAGATAAAAATATATGAAAGCGTAAGAAAACGTATGAAAACATAAGAACACGGGCGAAAACGTAAGAAAAACATAAAAAACAGACGAAAGCGTAAGAAAACGTATGAAAACATAAGAAAACGGGCGAAAACGTAAGAAAAACGGACAAAAATGTGTAAAAAGGATGAAAGCGTATAGAAATGGGTAAAAACATATAAAAATGGATGAAAACGTATAAAAACGGACGAAAACGGATAAAAACGGATAAAACGTACGAAAACGGATAAAAATGTATGAAAACGTATAAAAAAGTATGAAAACGTATAAAAACGGCCAAACTAATAGAAATAGTGGTCAAGGGACTAAATCCGTGAAACCCGACTAACGACAAGGACCGTTTTGTACTTAAAAAATAAGCCATGTCATCATTTAAGAGGTTCAGTAACTTATGTAACCGGAAACCAAACTTTAGTAACCTATTTGTAACGTTTTAAACTTTAGTAACTTAGGCAAACATTTTGGCAAACTTTGGTAACATATTTGTCTATTAACCCCATGTATAAATATGTATGAATTTGTAATATTTATAAATGTAACATATCTTTTTGTGCATGCTTTTTGTTAGTGTGAAAAATAAGATATTTAATCTATAAAGTCTCATTTGTTTTGATTGATGACAAACCATGTAACTTGTAATGCATAACGTAAAATGATAAAGTTACTCTTGATCATATTTTGTCTCAACATACTTTCAACAACTCTCGACGCCTCAAGTCCTTGTATGCTACAACACAGGTTCGTACATGTTCGTTATGTTGCGTTATGATCAAAACCCAAATAAACCATTAAACACATCTAGTAAAATAGTTTATATAAAACCAAAACCATTTTTATGAAACACTTATAAGTAATATTTATTACTTACATTTTCATAAAATACATTCTTTAGAATCAAGTAGTTAAATGTAATATACTAGTAAAATGGCTTGGACTATCCATAACCCAAAACCCATGACCTAAAACCCATGACCCATGACCCATGTGCATTAATGTACATTACATCATGCATGACATCACAATGGGTAAAACCCATGACCCATGACCCAAAGTCCATAACCCATGACCCAAGATGTCTATGACATCATGCATGACATCACATAACCCATGGACCATTGATTGCGTGGGTTTTGCAACCTTACAACAGGTTTTACCTCTCGAGGGATCTCAAGAGGCTTACAACCCCACCAGGCAGTGTACCTGACCGATGTAGTATAGTGTAGTGGTAAGTACGGGGGATTGATCGTTCTCCACAGGGAATAGTGTTCGTTAGGTATGAAAGGCTACTCTAATTAGGTCTAAGGGTTGAGGAAGATTCTTTTTATGTTTTTATAATTTTATGAAAGCAAGTAAAATCTCGGGTTTTGAAGGAGTGGGCGGAATTAGTTGCTAGTCAACTAACCCAAATTACTACAAATGCAAATAAAATAAAATAACAAAAATGAAAAGTGGTGAGAAACTTATGTGTAGAGAAATGTGTTTACTTAGATTTCCTTACTCCCTAACTATCTTTTACCGGTTAATTAGTGTGTATTAGTCGCGTGGATGACGGGTGTATTCCTTAATACCATTCGTGGGGTGGCGTACTTACTTCCCCAAACTCTACAAGCTCCTACTTCACTCCTATGTCGAGCCGGCTAGGAAGCTCCTAACATGGGATCACTAGAATTCGCTTGTGCATTAAATACAACCATAAAAACCTTTAGTACGCGTTTGGTTCATGTTTCTTAAGACGTTCAAGCAAGTTACCGAATAGGAAGTTAGCCAGTTTTCTTAAGCCTAACATAGATAAACAATCATCCAATACAACTAACAACACACTAACAACCAATAATCAATAGCTAGGTTTCATTAGATCTAAGCAAACACAAGATAAAATTAGCCTAACATGTTAAACAAAAGACAAGCATAAGATAGAATCAAACAACACATAGACATATTGAATGATTAATTGATAACTTATCTTTCAATGAAACATGGAAGATCTCAGGGCAAAAAGCCCTGAAAAAGTAGCTAAAATCGTCTTAGGGTTTTATCCCAAAATTCCACACACTAAGCTCTCTTTTAATGACAAAAAATTAGAAAACTATATATAGACTTTGACATCTGACGGCGTCACCTTATGCATTGTGACGCCGTCACCTCGCCGCTTTTAGGGTTCCCGGATGACCATCTTGACGCCGTCCCTCTTTAGCTCTTCAAAAATCCATTCTGGCTTATCAAGGCTTGACGCCGTCGGATCCTGAACGTGACGCCGTCCCCTTATGATTTAAGCCGTGACGCCCTTGATTTAGTTAAAGCGTGACGCCGTCAGAATTCTCATGCAAACTCACTGGCCCGTCATGAGTAAATTTCACATCCAACTTTTCTTGCCAAGGCATGACGCCGTCTGGAGTTAATGTTGACGCCGTCAAAGGTGACTTTCAGCACAATTTTGAGACTTTGCCGTTTTCTTCACTTTTATGCTCCAAAAACGTCCAAAATGCCTCCTTTTCCAGATTTCTCCTCAAAAGTACCTAAAATGACAAAAGGAACGATTTAGGGCAATATTTGATCAAATAAATACGATTTCGGGCTTAAATGACCCCTTAAAAGCGGTACACTTTTCGCCTCATCAAATACCCTTACACTTGAGATTTGCTTGTCCTCAAGCAAATGTGCTTTAATTCTAATCAAAATACAAGTTAGGGGTCATTTAATGCAAACATAAAAGTAATTACAACAAATAATCGTTCCACTTCAATCATAATAAGCACGGAGATTACATACTAGCACCTCACAAGTAGTGTTTAGATACTCACATCTCTCAAGTGTCATCAAAATAAATCTCATAAATGAAAACGGAAAATATCTCTCACTACCTGTCATAGCAAATAGATTACCATAGGCTTGGGAAAGGATCGAAAACCTCCTCCACTAGGCGTAAGCACCTAAGATAAACTATCAAAGAGGGCTTTTAAATGGGTTATAACGTTAGGTGTAGGGAAAAGGAAAACACGGTTTTGTTGGATAAAGGATATTTTACTGGTGGCGAGTTAAATATCTTGATTAATTACATGTACTATACAATGTTGCTAAGCCAAGACTAGACTCGATCTTAAGCTAGAAACAAAATAACATAAACATAAAATAAACATAAAATAAAACGGGATGGTAGTCCGTATGTTTTTTCTATTTTTCTTTTTCTCATTTTTTTTGTATTTTTCTTGATTTTTTCGATTTTTTTTTTTTTTTTTTTTTTTTTTTTTTTTTTTTTTTTTAACATACACTTTTACCCTACCATCCAAAATAATACATCATAGGGGCGTTGCATCCCCTTACACTTGAACTTTTACATAACTTTACAAATAACTATTCTAATGACTCGAATTAAGATAATCGAAAAACTTGGAGTACTTTTAAAATATTTAGCACATATGGGGGTAATAAATGATGTTCTTCCCCATTACTCCATTACACTAGTACTTTACCCATGAGTCCCAATCGTCCCAAAACAATATGTACAAGGATATGACTCGACTTAGCAACCATGTAATCAACTAGATAATTAACTTGGGTTTAAACAAATGTTGTCACAATAATGCACTAAAAATGAGTGCATACAAGGTAGGCTAAGGCGATTTGGGTGTACATTTTAGTGGGGTGTAACAAATTCTTCCTTTAAGTAAAATGCTTAAAGGTTGAAACGAAAAGATAGGCTCTGAGGGGTGTACTAGGGGTATCGTGTACTAAAAATGAGTACAACGCAAAGGGTGTGGGAGAATTACTTGACCAATGTAGCCAACGTAATTATAACAAAAACACAGGTGTAAAACAATGGGTTAATCCTAATGCCTCTTATCATGTAGTAAATCTAACTACACGAATGTAGTCTCACTTGTGGCCTCGGAATGGTCCTAACGCAAGTTCTAGAATCTAAGTGCTACCGGTACACACATCATAGCATAAATGCTTTTCCTACCAATTCTAGGGGCGAACCTCACATATTTGGGGGTGGAAAATTTTTTAGTGGTACGGTTTTTGTGCTAGTCATATAACTCCTATCCATGAGACGCTCATTAAGATCAAAGTTTCACTCCTATATGTTGTAAAAAATTTTAAATTTGGCACTAAAATTACCTTAACAAGTATTTCTCTCAGTTTTATTACACATCTACCATCAAACAAACAAAAATCAAGCGCAATTGTATTCTCTAAAATCGTACTTTTACCCTCCCCTTACACTTAAGATGAACATTGTCCCCAATGTTCAAATAACAAGATGTAAAAGAATAAAGTAAAAGAATGAAATCAAATACTCCCCTGATTCGCTCGTTGGATAATGAATTTACACGGTTAAATCTTCCTCCAAAGAGAATGTTGAAGCTCCATGACTAATGCATCGCCATAAGCTTGATTCAAAACATTTCCTTGTCCAAAATAACCTGTTGAACCTGAGAAAACAAACACGAAAACCTGCATAACATCGGCGGGATAAAATCTATATATAAGGATATAATGCTTGTGGAATGATAACTTTGCAGATTCCTGGAGATTATAAGTTGGAGATTTTAATAAAAACTTTTTATGAAAACAAAATTTTCAAAAATTTCTGGAAATTAAATCTGACGCCGTCAGGTTATAACCCCTGACGCCGTCAGAAATGACCTGACAAAAATTTTCGTTTTAAGTTTCCGGAAAATTTCTGGAAAAACCTTTAACTTACTTCCTGGAAATCCTGCAAAACATCATTATGACTCTATACAAGCATTTGACTCAAACAAATACGAATATGTATGCTAATTTATTATTATTATGATTCATGTTCATTTGTGTTCTAATAAACCGATTTAGATTTCCCTTACACTTATCTTTTGCAAAATACCTTTATATGTAGTTAAGACGAAGTTAAAAACAAAATAAAGCATTTTCACAAATTACTTTTGAACATGAATCAATACTAATAAAAATTAAACACACATACGGAAACAAATAAAATCAAACAAACAAATAAATAAACACACAAAGCAAATAAACCATGGGCTGCCTCCCAAGAGCGCTTGTTTTTGTTCGAGTCACGAGCCTGACTCTACCCTTATTTAATGGATAAAGGAGAGGTTTTCCCTACACTTAGGATTAAGTGCGGGTGATAGTAGCGATACACACCAGCTCGGTAGGAGTATGCCACGTAAGGAAAGAGTGGTGGATGAATTATATGCTCAAAGGGGTGTGCTCCTTTCATCATAACCTTGCCTAGTTCACTTTGGTCAATGGGTGATTTTGAGTTTCCTCCTAAAAAGGGATCATCTTCTATCAACTTCGAGAGACTCCTAGTTGGGAATCCATCTTGACCTAATAAACCCGGTTTAAACCCATAATGTTTCTTGCGGTCAATCATGAATGGGTGATGTAAGTATGTAAGGTCATGGTTCACTCCTATGTTAGCTTCCTCTCTACAAGGCCTAGAGTCTACTTCCTTAATCTTAACATTACCCGGACTACATGGTTTGATGGGTGGATCGGGACCTAATTCAATTCCTAAGTTCACATCTAAGGATGGAAGATTAGGTAACGGTTTTGGTTTAGGCTCCGGTTCATCAAAACTAGGAACTTCCCTAGAACTAAGAGTAAGGTTATCATTATGAGTATTCAAACCTATATGCTCTAGTGGTGCTTGGTCCAAGGGTTCTACCTCAATTGGGGTTCCTAAAGTCTCTTCTACTTCTTCTGAATAAGTCACGGGCGGTGTGTATGCCTCAAATGATGGTAGGACTTGTGGGGTATTTGGCGGGCTTGGATTTTCTACTTTATCATCCATCTTATCAAGATCACCTATATCCTCAACATGTGTTTCATTATAATCCAACCCTAACATTTTCCCAAGTATCTCAAGTGCTTCTCTAGGCATCTTAACTTCTATATCCGAATCATAAGGATCATCCTCAATATTATGACTGCTATATTCAAATTGCCCAAAAGATTCATCATGTGTTTCTTGAGATTCATCATCATCGATCATAAAACCTAGGTCTTTTTGATCAATGTGATCATGTTTGGCTAAATCCTCCATCACATCAAGGTCACCTATGTGTTTGTTTTGTACTATGGCATTACATGACAACCACTTAGGTATCTCAACACTAACATATTCATCCCCAAACAAACTTGTTTCATGATCCTCGAAATTTGTGGTCAATTGACTTGTACTAACGTTTGTTGGGTTGTCTACTATATAATAATATTGGGCACACTCTTCAATAGCTTCCCATGCTTTCTCAGCACTTAATTCCCTAATATCCCTGCCGGCAATATGGTAAATGTACCTTTGGGCTTGTCGGTCGACATGATTGTAAAAGAATTGAGTTAGGGACCAAAAATCGAAGTTATGATGAGGGACTTTTTGGAGTAAATATTTAAAACGAGTCCATGCATCATAGAGAGGTTCATCTTTATGTTGTTTAAACATCAAGATGTCATATGGAGTGGGTGAATTACGTGGCTGGTAGTATGGTGGATTCGCGTTCTCCATAATGGTGAACGGAAGAGTCAATGGAAATTACGAACAAACAAACAAAGAAATAAGATAGACTAAAGAAAACCTAGAAAAATAAAATAAAAATCTCACTAGAAAGGAATCTAGTGAGTAGACCTAATAGAAATAAAAATTCAACCTAAACAATAACTATTCCCCGGCAGCGGCGCCAAAAACTTGATTGCGTGGGTTTTGCAACCTTACAACAGGTTTTACCTCTCGAGGGATCTCAAGAGGCTTACAACCCCACCAGGCAGTGTACCTGACCGATGTAGTATAGTGTAGTGGTAAGTACGGGGGATTGATCGTTCTCCACAGGGAATAGTGTTCGTTAGGTGTGAAAGGCTACTCTATTTAGGTCTAAGGGTTGAGGAAGATTCTTTTTATGTTTTTATAATTTTATGAAAGCAAGTAAAATCTCGGGTTTTGAAGGAGTGGGCGGAATTAGTTGCTAGTCAACTAACCCAAATTACTACAAATGCAAATAAAATAAAATAACAAAAATGAAAAGTGGTGAGAAACTTATGTGTAGAGAAATGTGTTTACTTAGATTTCCTTACTCCCTAACTATCTTTTACCGGTTAATTAGTGTGTATTAGTCGCGTGGATGACGGGTGTATTCCTTAATACCATTCGTGGGGTGGCGTACTTACTTCCCCAAACTCTACAAGCTCCTACTTCACTCCTATGTCGAGCCGGCTAGGAAGCTCCTAACATGGGATCACTAGAATTCGCTTGTGCATTAAATACAACCATAAAAACCTTTAGTACGCGTTTGGTTCATGTTTCTTAAGACGTTCAAGCAAGTTACCGAATAGGAAGTTAGCCAGTTTTCTTAAGCCTAACATAGATAAACAATCATCCAATACAACTAACAACACACTAACAACCAATAATCAATAGCTAGGTTTCATTAGATCTAAGCAAACACAAGATAAAATTAGCCTAACATGTTAAACAAAAGACAAGCATAAGATAGAATCAAACAACACATAGACATATTGAATGATTAATTGATAACTTATCTTTCAATGAAACATGGAAGATCTCAGGGCAAAAAGCCCTGAAAAAGTAGCTAAAATCGTCTTAGGGTTTTATCCCAAAATTTCACACACTAAGCTCTCTTTTAATGACAAAAAATTAGAAAACTATATATAGACTTTGACATCTGACGGCGTCACCTTATGCATTGTGACGCCGTCACCTCGCCGCTTTTAGGGTTCCCGGATGACCATCTTGACGCCGTCCCTCTTTAGCTCTTCAAAAATCCATTCTGGCTTATCAAGGCTTGACGCCGTCGGATCCTGAACGTGACGCCGTCCCCTTATGATTTAAGCCGTGACGCCCTTGATTTAGTTAAAGCGTGACGCCGTCAGAATTCTCATGCAAACTCACTGGCCCGTCATGAGTAAATTTCACATCCAACTTTTCTTGCCAAGGCATGACGCCGTCTGGAGTTAATGTTGACGCCGTCAAAGGTGACTTTCAGCACAATTTTGAGACTTTGCCGTTTTCTTCACTTTTATGCTCCAAAAACGTCCAAAATGCCTCCTTTTCCAGATTTCTCCTCAAAAGTACCTAAAATGACAAAAGGAACGATTTAGGGCAATATTTGATCAAATAAATACGATTTCGGGCTTAAATGACCCCTTAAAAGCGGTACACTTTTCGCCTCATCAACCATAACCCATGAGCCATTAACCATGACCCATAGCCCAAATAAAGAGGAGCGCCGCCGGATCCCTCGCAGATCTCTTGGTTTACAAGGGCCAGATCCCTTTCAAAGGGATCTGGTGAATAGTAAATAGCTTTCTCTTTTTTCCTGTAAATAGCAAACCATTTCTCATCATTCAATCACACATTTCACACACTTTCTCTCCACCATTTCTAACATATTTAGATCAGTAAGAAAACATGTAAAAGACCTTCTTTCTCATATGATCATAATGCTTCTAACTTTCATTTTGTTTTTAGCATACTCCCGAACTGATCCTCCAAAGCAAGCCTAGAGATCTTGCATCCTTACCTACTGAAGTGATCCTATAAAGCAAGCTTAGAGATCTTGAATCCTCATCCACCACAACCATAGATACATGAAGATCTATCACAACAAGCTTAGGGAACTTGTGATCTTCATTAAAGGCTTTCTATTAAAGGAAGTTCATTTAGTTTAGTCATTCATATCCATTAGTCACATTGTCTTGGATTTTCTCTTGTATCTTCTTCTTGTATCTCTAACTAGATTAGATGGTTTATGTATTTCTGCCATAAAATACAATGTTTGTTATGTTGGGCCACAAAACATAACGGGTTTCATAGATGTGTTGTGTAGATTGGTGTAGTAGGGCGTTGGTCCCTCATAATGTGTTGTGTTGATCGGGTAGTGGTTCCTCCTTTGTAATGGAACCCGGTATCTAGCATTGTACCGGATAAAGTGTAGGTGACGTCGTGTTGGTTTGGTCCACCGTGTTAAGGACCCGGTATTTAGCTTTGTACTGGATAAAGTGTAAGCTATGTTGCGTAAGGTTTCTCCGCCGAGAATGGAGCTTGTTGATCTAGTGAAGTAACTCTCGAGTTGGATACTTCGGGAGTGGAGTAGGGGAAGAGGAGCTTCGTGATCGAACGGTATATATGTGTAAGTATATGGAAGATACTTGTGATAATTCATATAAATTATATATATAAATATGTATAAGGTATTTATAATACATGCAGTTGAGTAAAAAAAAAATCAACAATTAATAACATCTAATTAAGACAAGTAACAACAAGTCTGGGGCAAGCAAGGCAAGTGGCGGTCATAGGGACTTGTTTTTAAAAAATGGTTATAGTTTAGGGTTTATATGTACCTAGTTCTCTATAACCTGGGCTCTGATGCCAATCTGTAACACCTCCAAAACCTGAATTTGTGGAAGCATTAGGGTCATGGGGTGCTACTGAAATGGAAATCATAACACGACGTAACGAAGAACCAAATACACACCTCGTAAATATAGATTCAATAGTTTAAATCACCTTTTTCATTTACAACCTTTATTTTACAGTTATGTCCAAAAGTTTAATGGTCCCTCAAAATCAAGTCTAAAATCTTTGTGAAAACACTTTGGTCAATGGTATAAGCCCGTCGCCCTGCCAAGCTTTGCCAAACTTGAATATGTCTAGATATCTGAGAAAAACATGCTAAAAGTCAGCAAAAAGTTGGTGAGTTCATAGGTTTAAGATTAAAATAATTATAATAAATTGGGACCAATAGTTTTGTATATGAGTATTGAAATGTCACATAAATATTCTATTACGCTAGCACTAAGTTCATGCAACCGAAGCTATAACAGGTCTGCATACTCTAGAAGCATGTTAAATATAAAGGCCCGACAAGTGTTTATCCCAGACACTTGTTCTTTGATATGGTATACGTTCGTTTGCCTATCCGGTCAAACCAAACGGGGACGTTACTCCCAATAAATCTATTTATAACATTCACGCTTCCTGTCGGGAATTAACGGTTCATGAAATTTGGGCAGTAGGGAACATAGCAGGGCTTAGGCTAACCGCGCAATAACTTTGGTAAAAGTAGTAATACTGGTCCATAAAATTTGGTTTTGCATGTTTCTCACCCCATTTATTAAAATAAATACAAGTAAAGAGGGGCTATAAACTCACCTTAATAATGGATGCAGTGGATGCAAGGATGTATGGCACCAACACGCAACCTAGATTAATAATGTATGTTTAGTTTACAGTCTCATTAAGTTCCCATAATAATTTAATTCAATAGTTTGGAGTGTTTATATTGTTGTTGTTGCTTGTGTGGCAGGCAAGGGAGGCTACGAATAAATTCCTAAGCATGGATAGATGTTAGCTCTAAGAAATACTTAAGTGTACGGGAATGAGGAAATGATAGTCCTACAGGATTGTGAGTGACGGGATTTGGAAGACAATGAAATGAACGATTGCAAGCACGAATAGATATTATCGGGATGTGGAATATTCATGGCGTGTAGTTAAAATATGTAATTAGTTATACAGATTTTGAAATAAAATTTATGGGTAAGTGTCATTTAGTATTTGCAGGTTTAATGATTTGAGAAAATAAGGGTTATCGTTTGTATAATAAAGGTTTTGTTTATCTCGTTTAAATAAAGTCAATTTAGTTTTCCAAATTATTAAGGATTGGTTACGACTTATGTTTACAAATTGGTTTCACAATTTTATGTTTAGGAAAACATTTGATAAGGTTTTGTAAAAATTATATTTCAAATTCTTGTTAATGACATGGTTATTTATTGGTCTAATTTCAAAACAAGGTTCATAAGTGATAAACGTGAACTCTTTATATGTGCTTCACTTTAAGATCGATAGAGTTAGATGGTCGTTAGTGTAAGAAGTTTTTATATGTTGGCGACGTGTAATTTGTATATATGTTCACATTTTTAGTCGATTTGTTATGTTCTACGAATGTATATAAGAGTGTGATAACGCTTGGCGACCATTTACATTTTGAGATCTATTTATACGATATACGGATTTTTAAGTTAACCGCCAACATCAATTTTTGCTTAACAACATTTGATATAAGACTTTCTTGGGTGCTCGGTTATAACAATTCAATTCACGGCAATTTATACACCCATCAACATTTTTTATATGATCTACACTTGTTGGGCTGCGGCCCAACCGAGTTATGGAGGGGGGGGGGAGAAAGACCTTAGTTTTGGGCAGGACTGAGATCACCATCACAAGTCGTATGAGGCCTGGTGGGCTCAGGAAGATTTTCATTCAAATATCCTATGTGGGTTGGGCCAAGTGTGAATTTGATTGGGTTTCCAATTGGGCAGAACTTCTAAGTGAGATTGGTTAGTTTGGCCTGGTATAATACAACGCATACACAACCAGCCCATCAGTACTTTGTGTGTTCACTGGGATTTCTAATGTGTATCTTAGACATCAAGTGTTTCGAAATTCCAGGATGTATATTACGATGAGGTCGAGTACTACTCGACTTCTTAACTTAATGATCTCGAGTACTATATAAGGACTATTGGTTTGTCACTAAAACTTCCTTATTCTTGGCATAACTAATCACTTTTGAGGTACAATTTGACGCTAGATAAAGGGAGAAAATAGCTCATTCCAGCTCAAGTTTGACCTCCAACTGGACAAGAAGAACACTCTTTTAAGTGTGGTTCGAGACTTGAGTTTGACACTTCTAGTGGGTTTAAGCTCAACTTTGAGCAAGATGAGTCCTCATCGGGGTTTGACTGGTATCCCTCCCAAGGTCCTACTAGTCTTGGACTAAGGGTATTCGGCCTATATTTTCTCAAAACATTTGACCATAACTTGTGGTCGTAAGTGAGGGTGGTTTGGCTAGGCTTGTCTAGGATGAGGTCGAGTACTACGATGAGGTAGAAATTCCAGGATGTATATAACGATGAGGTCGAGTACTACTCAACTTCTTACCTTAATTATCTCGAGTACTATATAAGGACTATTGGTTTGTCACTAAAACTTCCTCGTTCTTGGCATAACTAATCACTTTTTAGGTACAATTTGACGCTAGATAAAGGGAGAAAATAGCTCATTCCAGCTCGAGTTTGACCTCCAACTGGACAAGCAGAACACTCTTTTGAGTGTGGTTCGAGACTTGAGTTTGACACTTCTAGTGGGTTTAAGCTCAACTTTGAGCAAGATGAGTCCTCATCGGGGTTCGACTGGTATCCCTCCCAAGCTCCTACTAGTCTTGGACTAAAGGTATTCGGCCTATATTTTCTCAAAACATTTGACCATAACTTGTGGTCGTAAGTGAGGGTGGTTTGGCTAGGCTTGTTTAGGATTTACCAAGACACGCACACCCCCATGGGTGGCTGTTTGGTGGGGTTCGATGGGATTTGACCTATGTTCTATACACTCTTGTGGGTGAGGTTTCTATTCGACCTACATTAAACAAAATCTTCCCAACCGAGCTTCATTCTCTCAGTGTTTAATACATGATGAGTGTGTAAATACTCATCATTTTATACCCATAATAGACACAAAAATGACCTAAAACACCTGAATTATACTGCAGATATCCTTGGTTTGTGTTTTATGTGTTTCAGGTACTGAAGGATTGAAAACGGAACAAAAACGAGCATTTTTGGATCGACTCGACAACAATTATACAATTGATCAAGTGAAGACGAAAGTCAAAGACAGAGTCAAAGTCCACCCCCAAAATACCAAAATGACACAAATGGTCCCTGGAATTAGTTTTGATTTTTGGCAGCTTTAGTCCTTAGATTTTTAGATTATTACAACTTTGGTCCCTAAGATTAAACCTAAAATCCAAATCTAATCCTAATCACTAAACCCAGCCCAACCAAAACATTTCCCAAGCCCAATCCCCAACAATAACCCAACCCGGCCTATTTCCCTTAGTTAACCAAAGGTTTGACTTCGGTCAAACCTTTCTTCTTCAATACCACCCCGCCAAAACCATACCACCCTCACCCACAGTATTTCTCTGCAACACCCACCCCCTCCTCCTATCCCACTTCACCTAACAAGCCAAGGGGCATTTATTGCTTCTTCCTCATTTCAAGTTATCAGAGATAAGGGATTTTTCCACTATCTCATTTTTGGCGCAAAATCAGTTTCAATGCTGAGATCAATTCAAGGGCACCAAGGATCAGATGGATCAGAGATGATGAGAAGACTATCCCACTTTAGTTTAGTATATAAGGACACTTTGTAGTTATAATGGCAGTTAGTTAATTTTCATTAATCGTAATTGTACTTTAATTGTTTAAGTTTTATAAATTTTGATTTCAGTTATTAATTTAAGTTACTTTAAGTTTGTTTAAGGTTTATCTTCGTGCAATTTCCAAAAGTTAATGATAATTTCATGTTTTCAAGTTTCCATGTGTACTGAGAATCCGAATTAAGTTGATTGTTGTTTGTAAAAGCTTGTTTTCTATTTGAATAAACTCATGTGAGCTTAATATAGCTTATTGTGAGTTTAAAATAAGATAACTCATTATATTAAGAAATCTCAAGAAAGTCAACAAAAGTCAAAGAAGCTCAAGATAAGCAGTTCTGGATGATTAGCTGTTCATGGAAGAGCTTATTTGGTTTTCTAGCTTGTTTTTGACAAGCTAGTTGTGTCCTGATCTTTAGTTCATTATTTTATAAGCCATCACAGTTGTAAGCATTATCCAATAATTTTTGCATTATTTTTCTAGTTCACTGTTTCATTAGCTTATTTACCTTATTATAGTAATTTCCTGCTTATCAATAGTTTATAAGTGTATTTCATTAATCTTATCATATTCAATAGCTTTTTCTCATTTTGCTTAAAAACCTTATAAAAGCCAAAAATAGCTTATTTAAGCAAGAGCTTATCTCAATGCTTATTTCATTAGATAAATGCTTTTAATGCCTATTACAACTATTGGTTAGCTATCTTCACATACATTAGCTTAAAAATTGCCTGTTCATTTGAAAATCCATATCAGTCACCAAAGGGTTGTTTGGATCAGAGTTGAAAATAGGTCAAACCTCAAGTTTACTGTTCAATTACCACATGTCAACTTTGATTAAGCTTATTTGGTCCATATAAGCTGATTTAGGAGGTGATTAACTGTTTTAAGTTGTTTTGAGGATTTGAGTAGTAGGTCCATTATGAGGTCTGATATGCCAAATAAGCTCTTAAATAGCCTGAGCTTATTTGTTCAGTGATTTTGACAACTTTAGGTTTATAAAGTGGTTAAAGTGCATGCCCAAGAGTTGGATAAGTTTGGTTTGGATTTGTAAGGTTTTTGACTTAAAAATCTTGTCTGCACATCAGTATCCATATCAGCAGTCTGTAAGCATTTTCTTGATCCATTTAAGTGCTTATTAGTGTTAATCTTGGCTTAAGTCTTTGGTTTCCAGTAGTTTGCTAGTCTATCTTTGCTTATTTCCATTCCAGACCCGTAACTTAGCTTAATTGAGCTTAAAACAAGCTCAAAAGTGGCTTGTTTAGCCAAGTATATACTGCAACATCAGTACACACTTGGCCAAACTAGTCACCTTCTCAGCTTATTTTTAAGCAACAAATAAGCTCTACTTGGTCTGAGTTTTGGTTTTAAGATCCTTGCTAGGTCTCTTTAGATTCATCATTTTTGTGGTGATTAGTAATCATTTAAGTCCTTAAAAATAAGCTTGAGTTGCCATAGAATCCAAAAGTTGCCCTGTGCAATCAGCAACCTTTGTGCTTAATTTGTGATTATCAGTGCTTATTTCTGATTTCTAGTGCTTAATCAGTAATCATTTTAGCTTATTATATTTGTCTCAACTTATTTCCACTTTGTCTTTAGCTTATTACATAGCTTTTCAGCATTTTAGCTAAAACCTTGGCTTATCCACTTTTAAGCCATGATCAGCAACCTTGACTTATTTTGGCTTATTTGTGATTTTCATAAAAAGTTCTAGTTTATATAATTGCTTATCTTCTTGTGCTTGTTGAGTTTCAATAATAAAAATCAAAAATAAATATATAGCAAAAAGGTCAGGAAGGGATTCGACCCTGGTCATTTACATCACAAAGCACACCAACACCAACTGCCCTAGGACTTTTCCTGGTTAAACTTTGCAACACTTTTTATTTAATCACTTTTTCTTTTTAAAGCTTATTTCACAGTTTGCTTATTAACTGCTTATTTAGAAAAGCAGTTAACCCACTTTTATTTTTCATAGGTTCTAATTATCATTAAGTAATTTCCTGGAATTTTTCATAATTTTCCCAAGTTCATTTAGTATTTTTAATTAATTTTTCTTTTACGTTTAGTTTTTAATTCCTAATAAAAAATATAATAATCAGAAAAATATAAATATTTTTTCTAAAATTTTCTTTTGTTATTTATAACTTAGGAAAAATAAAATTACACTTGTAGGATTTGTTTTTATAGATTTCACTTTTTAATCCCGTTTTAGAATTCCCGTAACGCGTTTTTAATATTCTTTGTTAATCTTAATTTTATTTTGAGAATTTGTTTCTCATTATTTAATTAGAATAAAAATACAAGCAAAAATTCCTTATCCCACTCATCAGTCACTCTAATTCCAAACCTTAAACGATTGCCCATTCACACCTCGTTGCGACACGACCCGGGTAATCACTTACCTGGTATCACACATATCACAAACGCGAGTTTTTGCAAGTTAGCCTTTTTCCTAAATGGTTAATTTGTCTTTATTCACGCGTATCCGTCTGATATTATTTATATACAATTCACCACGGATCAAATTTTGGCGCCGCTGCCGGGGAAGTTGTGTTGCGACAATTTCGTTTAAGTCTAAACGATTAGTGACTTGAGATCCTTCTTTCAGAAGTTTCCACTTTCATAAACCCATATAAAATACAAAAATATTTTTCTTTTCTTTTATATATATAATATCATATAAAAAATAAAAACCCAAAAACATTTTCCGTTTTATTGTAAAATAAAAAAAAATAAAAGCAAAATCAATATAATATTCCTCAACTTGGGTATTATCATAATAAGTTCCCAAACATCAGATTAAAACTTGCCTTTGTGTCGCTTGCGAATTCGGCTCACCTTTGATTGATAAACAAACTCTAACGGAGGTTTCAGGAGGTTTGACATTAAATTGTCGAATCGAAAGGAGCGGGTTTTTAGGGAGCATTTATTGCCCACCTTTACTCCTCCGCCACTCTGTGCGTTTTTCAGTCAGAGAGCTACTGTACGCTTGTTGATTTAAGGTTTTAAGTTCCTTGTGTTTTGCTTCGATCTTGATTTAATTGAATTATTTTATTTAGTACATGCGCACTCGTTCTTCTACGTCAACAAGTCCTTTACGTGAACTCGTAGATATTCCGAGAAGACGTAATCGTAGACGTGCTGCCCGAATAGTCGAACCCGAGATTCGTACTATTCCCATTGATAATATGGCAGACAATCAAACAATGGCGGAGATGCTCCAAGCACCCACCGAGGGTTACGAAGATGCCATCGTGTTACCACCAATCGACTCTGATCATTTTGAATTGAAAACGCATTTGATTCAACTCGTGTCTACAAACCAATTCCACGGGTTTAAACGAGAAGATCCGTATGCACACATCCGTTGGTTCAACAAGTTGACCTCTACAATCAATTACAAGGATGTGCCGCAAAAAGTTATCAAATTGATGCTATTTCCGTTTTCACTCGAAGGGGCAGCCCGGATTTGGCTGGATAAAGAACCCCCTCGATCCATTGAAACTTGGGAAGATCTAGTACAAAAATTTGTCAATTATTTCTTTCCTCCTTCAAAGACGACTAATCTGAAAAATGAAATTTCTGGATTTCGTCAAGGTTTTGATGAAAACTTCGGAGAGGCATGGGACTGATTTAAAGATCTCCTAAGAAAATGCCCGCATCATGATTTCACGGAGTTACAACAGATCAATACGTTTTATAATGGGTTGAATGGAAACGATCAAGATTCTCTAAACGCAGCCGCCGGTGGCAATATCTTGAATCCTCGACCTAAAGATGTGATTGAAATTTGTGAAAATAAATCGAAAGTTCCTCTTTCTCGAAACAAGGTGAATGTTCCTATCACTCCTGCTTCTTCATCCGGCAACTCATCAGAGTTAGCCGCTCTAACGGACGCAATTCGTTACATGATGAAGGAAGTGAAAGAAATTAAGACTGAAATTCATAAACCGGAACAAATCAAAGCCATAAACAAAGTATGTGAAACTTGTGGTGGCCCGCATGCGTATTACGATTGTCAAGCAACCGATGCTTCTGTTTGCCAAGCTTCCGTAGCTGCAGTAAACTACAATCAAAACCGACCGCATGCTGAAACTCATTACCGAGCACCAAATGCTATGGTACCACCTGGTTTTCCACCCGTGCCAAATTAAAATAATCAAAATCGCTTTGTTCAAAATCAAGGACAAAATTTCAACAATTCTCAGAATTTCAATCAAAACCGTAACAATTTCAACCAGCCTTATCAAGCTCCGAATCAACATGTTTATCAACAACCTCCTCAAGCTCCTTTGACTAATGATTTCATGAAAATTACTGAGTCCAGCATGCGTTCAATGCAGACTCAAATCAATAATATGAAAGTCGAGTTGAGAAAGGAAATTGATACTACGAACCTGAACCAATCTTCTTCATCTTCCGGACGACTTCCGAGCAATACCATTCCTAATCCTAATGCTGAGTTGAAAGCCGTCACCACTCGTAGTGGTAAGACGCATAATGGACCCTCGACTCCTATGCCCCCTCCACCGGGGGAAGTGAATCGAGATGCCGAGGTGACAACGGACAAGGTGCATTTCTCAAGCCCACAAAGTACCGCACACGTCCAACCTCCAGATGTCCAAATTCAAGTTCTGGAACCCGATGTTCCGAAGACCAATCCTAAGCCTTCAATTCCATATCCTTCGAGGCTTAATGATCAGAAGCTTAAAGACAAAACGAATCAACAGATGGAGAAATTCTTTAAAATCTTCAGTGATTTGCACTTTGACATAAGCTTCGCAGATGCTCTCATTCTCATGCCCAAATTTGCATCTACACTCAAAAGTTTGCTAAGCAACAAGGATAAGTTGTCTGAGATGGCAAAGACCTCACTAAAAGAACAATGCTCGGCGGTGCTCCTCAAAAAGCTTCCCGAAAAGCTCGGAGACCCCGGCAAGTTTTTAATCCCATGTGATTTCTTGGGGATGGTTCAGTGCTCAGCCTTGGCCGATCTTGGCGCAAGCATTAACCTTATGCCACTCTCAGTATGGGGGAAATTATCTCTTCCGAAGCTTACCGATACTTGCATGAAACTCGAGCTAGCGGACCGTACTGTAACTCATCCGTTGGGAATAGCTGAGGATGTCGTTGTGAAAGTGGGAAAGTTCCATTTTCCCACTGATTTCGTTGTGGTAAACTTTGATGCCGATCCTCGAGTTCCACTCATTCTTGGGAGAGCTTTCTTAAGAACGAGTCTCGCTATCATCGATGTGTATGCTGAAGAATTATCCATACGAGTTGATAATGAAGAAGTCACGTTTAACATTAATCAGGACTCTAAACCTCTAACCACCAAATGCAACATTGCTACGGTTAATCAAAAATCTGATTTCGTAATTGCTTCCAAAAGAAGTGATTCGATGCTCTCCAGATTCACGGTTAAGAGTCCTTCACAAAAACGTGCTGAGATCAAAATAAGAGGAATTACCCCTGGTTCAAGCAAATGGTTTGAAAGCTGTACTACAGAAGTAAAAAGTGTTTTTGACTACAATGAACAAGAATCGGAGATCACATCGGAAGTGGTGAGGACTGCTAGCTCTAAGAGCACACCACTTGTCCCACCTCCAGAATCGGTTTATCGTGTTGAAATTGTTGATTCTGTGTATGATCCTACCATTGCTCTCTCTTCCCCCTATCTCACTCCGTTTGAGGGGAGTGACTTCATCTTGGAAGAGATTGAGGCTTGTTTATCAAGTGATTCAATTTATTCTGGAAAAGATGATGGTGTATTTGACATGGAGGGAGATATTCTTCTCATTGAGAAGTTGCTTAATGCTTATCCATCATCCTTCCCTCCAAAAGAACTTCATAATGAGGAAATCAAATCTGTTGATGATCCTCCAGAGGTCGAACTTAAGGACTTGCCACCTCATCTCGAATATGCATTTTTAGAGGGTACCGATAAATTACCCGTCATAATTGCTAAAGATTTAAATGATGAGGAGAAAACCGCTCTCATAAAGGTTTTAAAGTCACACAAGCGAGCCATTGCTTGGAAACTTTCCGACATTAAGGGTGTTAACCCAGAATTTTGTACACACAAGATTTTAATGGAAGACGACTTTAAACCAGCGGTTCAACATCAAAGAAGGGTTAATCCCAAAATTCACGAGGTTATCAAAAAGGAGGTTCTTAAACTCTTTGATGCCGGATTGATTTACCCTATCTCGGATAGTCCTTGGGTGAGCCCCGTTCATTGCGTACCTAAAAAAGGTGGCATTACCATTATTGCAAATGATGAAAACGAGTTGATTCCTACTCGATTGGTAACGGGATGGCGTGTATGCATTGACTACCGAAAGTTAAATGACGCCACCCGTAAAGACCACTTTCCTTTACCCTTCATTGACCAAATGCTCGAAAGACTAGCGGGAAACGAATACTATTGTTTCCTTGACGGTTTCTCGGGTTACTTCCAAATTCCCATTGATCCGCAAGATCAAGAAAAGACCACTTTCACTTGCCCTTATGGAACGTTTGCCTACCGACGCATGCCTTTTGGCTTATGTAATGCTCCGGGCACGTTCCAAAGGTGTATGATGGCCATTTTTCATGACATGATCGAAAAGACTATGGAGGTCTTTATGGATGATTTCTCGGTCTTTGGGGATTCTTTCACCACATGTCTCTCCCATTTGGACAATATGCTTAAGCGGTGTGAAGACACGAATCTTTGTCTTAATTGGGAGAAAAGTCATTTCATGGTCAGAGAGGGCATTGTCCTCGGCTATAAGATTTCTAAGAACGGGATTGAGGTGGATAGAGCTAAAGTTGATGTTATTGCTAAGCTACCTCATCCCACAACCGTTAAAGGCATTCGGAGTTTTCTTGGTCATGCCGGTTTCTATCGTAGATTCATTCAAGATTTTTCAAAAATCGCCCGGCCGATGACCCGTCTCCTTGAAAAGGAAACTCCGTTTATTTTCTCCAAAGAGTACATTGAAGCTTTTCAAACTCTTAAGAAAAAGCTTACTGAAGCACCGATTTTAGTTGGCCCCGATTGGGACCTACCTTTTGAACTTATGTGCGATGCAAGTGATTTTGCCATAGGTGCGGTCTTGGGGCAACAGAAAACAAAACACTTTCAGCCTATACACTATGCTAGCAAAACTATGCCCGAGGCTCAAGCTCATTACACCACAACGGAAAAAGAATTATTAGCCGTGGTGTATGCTTTCGAAAAGTTTCGGCCATACTTAATCTTGTCAAAAAGCATAGTGTATACGGACCACTCGACTCTCAAATATCTCTTTGCAAAACAAGATGCAAAGCCGAGATTGCTCCATTGGGTTCTCCTCCTGCAAGAATTTGATATCATCATCCGTGATAAAAAAAGGAGCGGAGAACCTTGCTGCTGATCATTTGTCCCGATTAGAGAATCCTCACCAAAGTGTGCTCGAGAAAAAGGAAATAAATGAAACATTTCCTCTTGAGACACTTAACGTGGTATCTTTTCGTGGTGATTCTAGTACCCCATGGTTTGCCGATTTTGCAAATTACCATGCGGGGAACTTTGTTGTGAAAGGGATGTCGTCCCAACAAAAGAACAAATTCTTCAAAGATGTGAAGCATTACTTTTGGGACGACCCCTACTTGTTTAAAGTATGTGCGGATCAAGTCATCCGGCGGTGTGTTCACGGCCAAGAAGCCGTTGAAATTCTTAAGGCTTGCCACAATGGACCCACAGGGGGACATCATGGTGCCAATTACACCGCCAAGAAGGTGTTTGATTCCGGTTTCTATTGGCCTACCATCTACCGTGATGCCCATGACTTAGTCAAATCTTGTGACTCTTGTCAACGTCACGGGAAGATCTCTCAAAAAGATGAAATGCCACAAAATGTCGTTCTAGTTTGTGAAATCTTTGACGTTTGGGGCATTGACTTTATGGGCCCGTTCCCGTCTTCACGAGGGAACAGATATATACTCGTGGCTGTCGATTATTTGTCTAAATGGGTTGAAGCGAAAGCTCTCCCCACCAACGACGCCCGAGTAGTGTGTAAATTTTTGAAATCACTCTTTTCTCGGTTTGGAACTCCCCGTGCTATCATTAGTGATCGCGGTACGCACTTTTGCAATGAACAATTTGCAAAAGTCATGCTTAAATACGGTATTACTCACCGTCTTTCTACCGCGTATCACCCACAGACAAGTGGACAAGTGGAGGTTTCAAACCGTGGTATTAAAAGAATCTTGGAAATGACCGTAGGTGAAAACCGTGCATCTTGGTCGGATAAACTAGATGATGCACTTTGGGCCTTCCGTACAGCTTACAAAACACCCATTGGGTGTACTCCTTACAAGCTCGTGTACGGAAAGGCGTGCCATCTGTCGATCAAGCTCGAGCACAAAGCTTATTGGGCCTTAAAACATGACAACTTCGACCTAAAGTCCGCGGGTGATCACCGCAAAGTTCAACTCAATGAATTAAATGAACTTCGTGATCGAGCCTACGAGAACTCTTTGATCTACAAAGAAAAGACAAAGAAGATCCATGACTCAAAAATCAAGAACCGCGTTTTTAATGATGGTGATCGAGTCCTTCTTTTTAACTCTAGATTAAAGATATTCTCGGGTAAACTTAAAACCCGTTGGACTGGACCATTCACTGTTGCCAAAGTTTTTCCTTATGGCACCATGGAGTTATCTCAAACCGATGGACCAAACTTCAAGGTGAACGGTTATAGGTTGAAGCATTACTTTGGAGGGGACATACCACCCATGGTTGTCCCGGATCTCCAAACTTTCCCCATGAACCAATGAATTCGGGGTCGAGTCAAGCTAGTGACTCGGTTAACAAAAACATTAGCATTGCATGGGTAACCACCCATGTTTCTGACTTCTTTCTCTTTTCTGACACTAAGTGTGGGGGAATCCCACTGTGCTGTGCTCTTTTGTGTTGTTTGCTCTTATGTTCAGGTTTCCCTTGGATTGTGATGATTGCCGCGCCTGTTTTCAATCCAGCCACCCAATATCCTATCCTTTTGCTAACGATTATCTAGGGATATCTTTTTAATCCTGTTTGTGAAAATAGAGATTTCTTTCACACACTTGGCTATTAGTCTTACCTTTTTACGTTCTAAGTGTCGGCTTAATAGCCGGTACTTTGAATATTAAGGGAAATATTCAATTCTAAGTGTGGGGGGGAATTCTCGCGAATTTTGTCACATATGTACCTTCTAGTGCCCTAGTACCCCCGTTTTGGCCAAAATTTAAATTTTTTTTTCGTTTTTAGATAAGAAATTGCAATAAAAAAGAAGTGTTTAGTCTTGATTAGGTTAGAACAAAGGGAATCCCTACTCTGCCAGAGTATTGATCTGGCTGCTTCCTTAACTATTAGACTAAGGTTTTACGATATGTGCAAATGAAAATGCTAAGCGTAGAATAGTGGTTTTCTTTAGAGCTTATATAAGTAATCTATGGCTTTTCCTCCCAGGAGATAACTAATCTGACTTAAATAGTGCTTATTTTTCAAACATTTGATCACACAAAATCATTTTTCTTTACGATTTTGAAAAATACTAGTTCAAAGCTTTATTTAAACTTCAGAACAAGCATATGTCATAATAATGTAAAAGTTAAGTAATAAATGTATGTGCTAAAAAGCTAAGGTTCAAGATCGGCCCTTGGATCCTTATTTCCGGAAGGCGTTTAGGTCTTGGCTACCCTCTTACACCGGCCCTTGGACCCTTAATTCTAAAGGCGTTAAGGTCTTGGAACTCTCCGCTGTAACGGCCCTTGGATCCTTTATTCCAGGAAGGTTTAAGGTCTTGGTTCCCGTGAAACTCCGTTAGTTTATATTGCACAAAGTTAAGTAAAAAAAAAAAAAAAAAAATGATGAAAAAAAATGATGAAAAAAAAAATGAAAAATAAAAAGGAAATAAAATGGAATGATATTGCAAAATGCAATAAATTTTGAAGCTTGCTTGTTGTGAATTTTAAATCTATCTTTCAGCTAGTATTAGTCAAAGTTTTATAAAAACGTCGATTTTTGTTATCAAGATTTTGAAAATCAAGCACTGTCACCTAAACTTGAATATATGCGGGAGTGAAAAGTTAAGTTTCGGCTTACATAGATTATTGATATAAGTAGTGTTAGCATTTTACAAAAGCATTTGCACATTGAGTTTAAGCTTAGTTGGGAGTATCAAAAAGAGGATGACGATTACAATTCCCTAGAGACACCCAGTTTGTGTGAATCCTGTTCCGTGATACCATTTTTGGAAATCAAGTGTGTTATATATTTTGTTCTAAGTTTAAATTTCTGGCATTATGTAAAAATCAAAACGGGGTATACTTGGTATTCTTTTGATCCTTTCATTACTTCATATGATCGGATTGCTAGGGACTAGCAATAGCTTAGTGTGGGGGATTGATGAGTGTGTAAATACTCATCATTTTATACCCATAATAGACACAAAAATGACCTAAAATACCTGAATTATACTGCAGATATCCTTGGTTTGTGTTTTATGTGTTTCAGGTACCGAAGGATTGAAAATGGAACAAAAACGAGCATTTTTGGATCGACTCGACAACAATTATACAATTGATCAAGTGAAGACGAAAGTCAAAGACAGAGTCAAAGTCAACCACCAAAATACCAAAATGACACAAATGGTCCCTGGAATTAGTTTTGATTTTTGGCAGCTTTAGTCCTTGGATTTTCAGATTATTACAACTTTGGTCCCTAAGATTAAACCTAAAATCCAAATCTAATCCTAATCACTAAACCTAGCCCAACCAAAACATTTCCCAAGCCCAATCCCCAACAATAACCCAACCCGGCCTATTTCCCTTAGTTAACCAAAGGTTTGACTTCGGTCAAACCTTTCTTCTTCAATACCACCCCGCCAAAACCATACCACCCTCACCCACAGTATTTCTCTGCAACACCCACCCCCTCCTCCTATCCCACTCCACCTAACAAGCCAAGGGGCATTTATTGCTTCTTCCCCATTTCAAGTTATCAGAGATAGTGGATTTTTCCACTATCTCATTTTTGGCGCCAAAATCAGTTTCAATGGCTGAGATCAATTCAAGGGCATCCAAGGGATCAGAATGGATCAGAGATGATGAGAAGACTTATCCCACTTTAGTTTAGTATATATAGGACACTTTGTAGCCTATAATGGCAGTTAGTTAATTTTCAATTAATCGTATTGTACTTTAATTGTCTAAGTTTTATAAATTTTGATTTCCAGTTATTAATTTAAGTTACTTTAAGTTTGTTTAAGGTTTATCTTCGTGCAATTTCCAAAAGTTAATGATAATTTCATGTTTTCAAGTTTCCATGTGTACTGAGAATCCGAATTAAGTTGATTGTTGTTTGTAAAAGCTTGTTTTCTATTTGAATAAACTCATGTGAGCTTAATATAGCTTATTGTGAGTTTAAAATAAGATAACTCAGTTATATTCAAGAAATCTCAAGAAAGTCAACAAAAGTCAAAGAAGCTCAAGATAAGCAGTTCTGGATGATTAGCTGTTCATGGAAGAGCTTATTTGGTTTTCTAGCTTGTTTTTGACAAGCTAGTTGTGTCCTGATCTTTAGTTCATTATTTTA
This sequence comes from Artemisia tridentata subsp. tridentata, assembly GCA_021014915.2. Lineage (NCBI taxonomy): Eukaryota > Viridiplantae > Streptophyta > Magnoliopsida > Asterales > Asteraceae > Artemisia > Artemisia tridentata. The sequence goes on from CP139501.1 coordinate 93,111,512, forward strand.
TAAGCCATCACAGTTGTAAGCATTTTCCAATAATTTTTGCATTATTTTTCTAGTTCACTGTTTCATAGCTTATTTTACCTTATTATAGTAATTTCCTGCTTATCAATAGTTTATAAGTGTATTTCATTAATCTTATCAGTATTCAAATAGCTTTTTCTTCATTTTGCTTAAAAACCTTATAAAAGCCAAAAATAGCTTATTTAAGCAAGAGCTTATCTCAGTGCTTATTTTCATTAGATAAATGCTTTTTAATGCCTATTACAACTATTGGTTAAGCTATCTTCCATACATTAGCTTAAAAATTGCCTGTTCATTTGAAAATCCATATCAGTCCACCAAAAGGGTTGTTTGGATCAGAGTTGAAAATAGGTCAAACCTCAAGTTTACTGTTCAATTACCACTTTGTCAACTTTGATTAAGCTTATTTGAGTCCATATAAGCTGATTTTAGGAGGTGATTAACTGTTTTAAGTTGTTTTGAGGATTTGAGTTAGTAGGTCCATTTATGAGGTCTGATATGCCCAAATAAGCTCTTAAATAGCCTGAGCTTATTTGTTTAGTGATTTTGACAACTTTAGGTTCTATAAAGTGGTTAAATTGCATGCCCAAGAGTTGGATAAGTTTGGTTTGGATTTGTAAGGTTTTTGACTTAAAAATCTTGTCTGCACATCAGTATCCATATCAACAGTCTGCAAGCATTTTCTTGATCCATTTAAGTGCTTATTAGTGTTAATCTTGGCTTAAGTCTTTGGTTTCCAGTAGTTTGCTAGTCTATCTTTGCTTATTTCCATTCCCAGACCCTAACTTAGCTTAATTGAGCTTTAAAAAAAGCTCAAAAGTGGCTTGTTTAGCCAAGTATATACTGCAACATCAGTACACACTTGGCCAAACTAGTCACCTTCTCAGCTTATTTTTAAGCAACAAATAAGCTCTACTTGGTCTGAGTTTTGGTTTTTTAAGATCCTTGCTAGGTCTTCTTTAGATATCATCAGTTTTTGTGGTGATTAGTAATCATTTAAGTCCTTAAAAATAAGCTTGAAGTTGCCATAGAATCCAAAAGTTGCCCTGTGCAATCAGCAACCTTTGTGCTTAATTTGTGATTAATCAGTGCTTATTTCTGATTTCTAGTGCTTAATCAGTAATCATTTTAGCTTATTATATTTGTCTCAACTTATTTCCACTTTGTCTTTAGCTTATTACATAGCTTTTCAGCATTTTAGCTAAAACCTTGGGCTTATCCACTTTTTAAGCCCACTGATCAGCAACCTTGACTTATTTCTGGGCTTATTTGTGATTTTCATAAAAAGTTCTAGTTATATAAATTGCTTATCTTCTTGTGCTTGTTGAGTTTCAATAATAAAAATCAAAAAAATAAAATATAAGCAAAAAGGTCAGGAGAGGGATTCGAACCCTGGTCATTTATATCACAAAGCAACACCAACACCAACTGCCCTAGGGACTTTTCCTGGTTAAACTTTGCAACACTTTTTATTTAACCACTTTTTCTTTTTAAAGCTTATTTCACAGTTTGCTTATTAACTGCTTATTTAGAAAAGCAGTTAACCCACTTTTATTTTTCATAGGTTCTAATTATCATTAAGTAATTTCCTGGAATTTTTCATAATTTTCCAAGTTCATTTAGTATTTTTAATTAATTTTTCTTTTACGTTTAGTTTTTAATTCCTAATAAAAAATATAATAATTAGAAAAATATAAATCTTTTTTCTAAAATTTTATTTTGTTATTTATAACTTATGAAAAATAAAATTACACTTGTAGGATTTGTTTTTATAGATTTCACTTTTTATTCCCGTTTTAGAATTCCCGTAACGCGTTTTTAATATACTTTGTTAATCTTAATTTTATTTTGAGAATTTGTTTCTCATTATTTAATTAGAATAAAAATACAAGCAAAAATTCCTTATCCCACTCATCAGTCACTCTAATTACAAACCTTAAACGATTGCCCATTCACACCTCGTTGGGACACGACCCGGGTAATCACTTACCTGGTATCACACATATCACAAACGTGAGTTTTTGCAAGTTAGCCTTTTTCCTAAAGGGTTAATTTGTCTTTATTCACGCGTATCCGTCTGATATTATTTATATACAATTCACCACGGATCAATACACCACTCGAGAGGAGTATTAACGCAAGATTTTACACTACAACATCATTCCTGGTCACAGCTTGTGACCTCCCAACTGAGACCCTAAGGACCACTAACGAGCCAGGGGCTTAGGTTTTCAACGACATCATCAACGTCATACGAAACAGGACCTAGGTTTCTAACGACATTTAACAAAAACAGTTTTCTTAAGATAATGAGTTCCTATCCTCGTTTTTCTTAGATCTTAGAAGTCACGACCACAACAACAAGCAACAATAGATTAAAGGCCAGTGAGCTAAATCTTAGATCTCATAAGTACTTAAGCCACAACAACAATAGAAACAACCACCATATCATGTGCACAACCGTAAATTCGACATAAATGATGAATCCAATTATATTAGAGTTACGAATTTGCACAAAAGTGAGCACAACGAATGATAAGAAATTTAGAAAGAGGTGATTTATACCCTAGTGATGGATCGGATGAGGACCTTTGGACTCAGAAGCACTTCGAACAGAATCCCAATCCGAACCTTGGCTTCTTCAAATCAAATCCCAGTCAACCCATTCCAATCGACCTTCGCCCTTTAATCCTCTTCGACTCTCAGTAGCCTCTGGGTGTTCGAATGATTTTTGGTGTGGATTGACTTGATTTGAATCGGCCATTAAAAAGGGAAAATTAAGAATGGGTTAAGTTCTTCTTTCTTGGCTTCGATTTCTGATGCGTCCAAAACGAGTAATACTCGCTTTCCCTCGGCATCTTCAATGTATCCCGTGACTTCCTTTGGGGAAAGGAGAAAAGGAGAAAGTGATGTTGGTTGACCATGTTCTGATTTCGAAATAGGATAGGGATTTGATGGTGAGAATTCGGTGGTGTGCTTGGTTTTGTGGTGTCGAAGACAAAAGTGAGGAGGGAAGAAGATAAGTATCATAGGGGAGTGTGTGAGTAGGAAAGAAAAGGGAAAACTATTATATTCCTGATCTATTAAAATGTAGGAAAATGGATACCCCGTGTCCCGTTGAACTGAGTTAAACTTGGGTTTTCCGGTACTTGCACGAATAGGGAGAAATAAATTTTAGGAACGTTTTTATAAAAATTATGTGAATCTAGGGTTGATTTACTCAAGATAATCTCTGAGTTTTAAATTTTGTTACTGAGGCGATGTCGGTACACGTGTGGTTCCGTTTTGAGTAAAAATGAGATGACCTCCCGTTTTTACTACATTATGGCTTGTAAATGTGAGAATGGGAAATGTTCATTGTTCTTGGTGAGATTTAATATCTTTAGTGAGTTAATGTATGGTTAAATGTGTGGGTTTATTTTCTCGAAATGGTTATTCAGGCTCATGCATGCCTAATTTTTATTGGTTTGGTACTAATAAATTAACATTTATTATGTAAATAATGGTGAAAAATTGCCGTTTGTCACATCCTCCCTGCCTTAGGAGGAAAACCGTCCTCGGTTTTCACTTAGGATTACCCGATGGGGTTTGAAATTTGAGGGTACTAGTGCTTTGTTTCTATTTTTCACATTCCCATGTGAATTCGAGGTCTTTTGAGAGACGGTTGAACCCTGATAATCGAGATGTGTACTGAAAGTTCTAGAGTACAAGATTTTTTTTTCAAGATGACTATTCCCATCATGGCATGATCCTCCCTGAACTAAACATAGGTGATCAGGCTATTCTTGGTTGAGGACTGATGATGCTATGTCGGGTTTAGTCACAATGATATTGGATTTCTATAAGTTCAGAATCACAATAGGTTTTTAAAGATGCACCACCTCCTATGACAAGAGTGTACTAGTTAACGGACAATTTCAAATGTGATAGGGATAGGACAAGAGTTATCATAATATCTTGATTCAAAAGATAGAGAATTCGTCACAGGGAGATTCATGCAAAAACAACAATACAACATGTCTTTAAGAAAGTACAATTATTCGAAGAAATGTGATTGAAGATAATCTAGATGTTGATGTTATCATGCGAAGAAAAAGTTCCAAGCTGCATCTCCACCCGTCATGCCATTTGGGTCCTGGCCGACCCTTCCATTTCCACTTCTCAGTTCTGGGAAATTATTCCTGTAGTGCCCAATTACTCCATACTCAAAGTAGGCGGCAGTGTCTTTTGGGTCAGTCACATGAGTGGAGGCTTTACAGTTCTTAGCTTGATGGTCGATTCTCCCACAATTTCCGCACAAGAGGGGACAAGGTTCATGATGATGAAACAGGCACATGCTACACTTGGGTAGGTTTCCAGCATATCATTTCCTTATGCTGGTGCCTGCAGTAGGGGCTGTAGCCATTCCTTGTCGCTTGTTAGGACTAGCATTACTGCGGTTCTTGGAGTGATCTTCCCGTTTCCTTTTGTTGTCAGTCACTTTTTTGGCACTTGTCCCGACTGTTGATCCCATCGGTCTGTGGGCCACATTCGTGGGCCCCTAGAGTTTAGTGGTCTTGGAGGTAGTGTCATTTTCCCCTTGGAAAGGGGGAAATCCTCCTAAGTACCTCTCCCGTAGCCGAGCTTCTGTCTGGATCATCTTAGGGCTCATTGGTGTCATCCCTTGACGGCATGCAGCAGCGCTGGCACCCCGCACTTTGGGATTCCAAGATTTTTCCTCCAATCTTTTGATTTCACTGTAGGAGCAATACTTCCTGCGCACCATTTCTTTAAAACTTTCCCATGGCATCGCATATGCAACATCAATGCCTATGGTCTTCAGATAGTTATTCCACCAGTTCTGAGCATCATCAGTGAAGGTGAGTGATGCATACTTTACCCTATCCTCCTTTGCACAACCACATGCTTGAAACATGGCCTCCAGTCTTTCCATCCGTCTGATTACAACAATGGTTCCCTCAGTTCCATTAAGATTCCCGAACATGGCCTTTCAAAACTCCTGATAAGTGCCAATGTGGTTGCGGTTGTCCTTAAGTTTTGAACTTCCAATCTCATCAGTCGTGTTGTTGACCTTTGCTGTAGCTAGTGTTGCTGTCACACGATGACGAACTAACATATCTAGCTTGGCTGGATTTATGATAATTAGATTTGCTCCATTCTCAGCTGGGATAGTGGCAGCAATAGGCTGGTCATGAGTGGCCTTGGTTATTCTTCCTGTAGGAGTAATCTTTACCATAAAAGATGAGAGTGAATGGGATTTTAAACAGGAGAATGAGATTATATGCGTTTTACGATTGATAAAGCACATTTTTGGGAAAAGCATATCTTAAAGAAAATCATCGAAGAAAGAGGTGTAAATGGGGTCTGTACCCCTACTAATATCCTAGAGCATACTTTAGTTGTCCAGCTGGGTAGAGCTTGAAATCTAGCAGCAAGCGAAACTTATAGTCTTAAATATACGTTCTACTTCAAGTCTTGTTCGAGAGGTGTCCTGTCCTAAATTGTTTGGTCAATGGTTTGAAATGAATAAATCGGTCTGAAATTATGCTAAGAAATATTTTTCTAGCGAGAATTGTGTATGAGTAATCCTTCAGTATCTTAAGACTCCTAAGTGGTTTTGCTTGGAATTGATGTCTGATAGAAAACGGCGTGGTCTTACAATCTAGACTCCTAGGGTGCCTCGTGTTTTAAGGGATGAAAATGTTAAATCGTACTTCGATGAACTTCATCAATGCGTGTCATGCTAATATCTATAGTCTGGGGCGATAGCGTTTGATTGATTTCTAAGGTTTGGTTTGATGAGTCACGGTGTGTTGATAAAGTTCCTTGTCCTAGGTCAGCTTGAAATTTTTAAGGAATTAGTGAAAACGGCTAGGAAATTTACCCTTACGGTAGTGATTTGGGTTATTCCGTGATACTTTAGGGTTTCTGTTAGGCTACCAGTCAATTCTAGTGGGTCTTCAGGTTCTTAAAGATTTCGTATCCCACCTATTGTTCATTCTTGCTGAAGGGTCCTTAGTTTGTGGCTAGAATCTTATGAGTTACATGAACAGGTTTTCCTTTCCGTGGAGGTTTATGATAGAGCATTTCGACATCCAGTGTACACTGGGGATGCTGCCAAAAATTTCCAGGTTTTGTGGGTAATGTGTCACCCGAACTAGCACGAGAAGTCTCGTAGCTATAGATTACAGTCTAAAAGAATGATGTTGGCTGCTGCTAGTAGTCAATCAGTTGGCATAGTAGGAAGTTGTTTATCCGACGCATAGAGTATTGTTTTGTAGAACAATGTTGATTGCTACTAGCAAATCAACCAGTCTGTTCGTTTGAATGCGCAGTGTCTGTACAGGAGGAAAATCAAGAATTTGAATATAGTCATTGCAGTGATTTAACACTCTTACTACCGAGCAATAACATGTTCCAGTAGCATACAGGGTTATGATATACCCAGTAGCTATCGAGTTTAGAGATTGGTCGGATTGGTGTCGGAGTGGTTCAGATTTGGAAAGAGATAGTATACGGTGAGATGCTAATTGGTGGGGTTGTTTGACGACGGTTGGGGGTTGTGGGTTTCTTATAGAACTAGATCGTAATAGGAGGCAAGGCAAAACTTCTATGATATCTAGGATAAATTGGTTCTTGTTGCTACCAGTACGATTTCCCAATTCTCATATTTCCTTTATATGTAATCCTTTGGATTTCTTGGGATGGAAGCAGACGATTTACCTTGCGGCAAGAATTTGGGGTTACTGTTCCTTGTATATCACTGTCCTTCTTGGGCTACAAGTGGATGATTTGGCTACGTAGGATTTAGGCTGGGTGAAGGTATGTTGACTTTAGTTGGCAGGGATTTATTAATTATTTGCTGATGAGGGTGGTAATAAGAAATATTTTTGAGAGATTTTATAGGGCGTCTAAAATATAGTTTGTTATTTGTGGGGTAGTAGATAAAATTGTTGTTTGATTTATAAGTAAAAAGTGAGGTAATTTCGTTGATTAATAATAATTTAATTTTTAAAATAAACATAATTTGTAGAGTCATGACTTATCATTTTATGAGGTAATTACTAAAGTAGCTCATAGGAGAGCAAAATAATTTATAAACCAATGGTAAAACTTGTGGGATATAGTTTGTGGGTGATAAAAAGAAATTTTTATTTATATGTGGAGTAGTTTATGAAGTGGTAGTTATGTAAATTTTTGTGGTTTTGGGAATTTTGTGGCTAAGAGAAATGGACAAAAACGGTTTACAGGTCATTAGCAAAATATAGTCTATAATTTAATAGAGATGCCATTTGTCTAAGGACAACTGTGAGGTTTTTGGGAAGGTGAGGTAAAGTCATCATATGGATGGATGACGTCATTGTAGGTTATGAAAGGAAGGATTAAATCAATAACGGAAATATATCACAAAATGAGATTGTTATAGATTAAGAGTTGATTACAAGATTTGAAAATTACAAGCTCCCTAATAATATCCTACACTTACTGAGAACTGCTCAGTTAAGTGAAGTAACTACAAATCATAACTAAGACTGGCCCCTAGTCCTGTCCAGGTGTCTTAACCTAAAGGCGTACTCCCTAAGCTGTGCCTCAACTTCGACAAGACGAGTCCTTAGTGCTAAATTCTCACTACGGTGCGCCTCATCAGCCCTTAACAATGCTGCAACCTGAGCCTTAAGGATCAGCATCCTCCTATGCATCATCTGGGCTGCCTCTTGAGCTATCACCTGTGCCTGCTCAAGTCTACCTAATCTGTCACCTATGTTAAGGATGTCTCGACTGTTGGAGTGTGTCCTAGCATAGAGTCAGCTGAAGTCATCATCATACTGCTCGAAACGAGCTGGATGTAATTCGTCAAACAGATCAGAGTGGAGACCTAGTATGTCAGTCTGTAAATCTAGCTGGGTCTGAATCTGTGAGATGGTATCAGTCTCTGTAGCTGCTGGCGATGCTGCTGGAAGTGAGGAATGTGATATCTTTGTGCTATCCTCTGTCTCATCCTGAGCTCCCCTTGAGCTTTCTCCAGTCTCAAAAGCACTAGGCACATCCTCCAGTACTATGCTAATCCGGGGCACAACTGCTCTCTGCTCTATCCCCGAATCCAAATTAGCATCAACCCCTGTACCCTCGGCAGGGGTACTCTCAGCTACTGTTTGTCCAACACCCTCTGCTGCACAAGAGTCATTATTTCTTTTGAGTCTCTGACGTGGAGGTGAGTGGGTAAGGGAATGTGGTGTGAGGTGGGTGGTGGTGATGTTGGAGTAGTAGGAGTGTCCATGTGGGAGCATAGGGACCTATAACGGGATGGAGATAATAGAAGAGTATGAGCAGGGTTTTGGGTACCCTTTGCAGTGTGAGATGATGGTCTAGTAGATGGGCGTATGATTATGCGTGTAGTACGGCGAGGAATAGTAGAAGTAATCTGAGTGGCTGATGTGATATGAGTATGTGGTGGTGGTGGTGTAGGCTAAATGGTGTTAGGGTTTGATGTATGATGAGCTTGGAGCATCTGCATGCTGGAATCATTTGAGCCTGGTGAAGTCTGAGAGATGTTGTGGGAAGGCATAGTCTGTGACAAAACGGTATATATGTGTAAGTATATGGAAGATACTTGTGATAATTCGTGTAAATTATATATATAAATATGTATAAGGTATTTATAATACATGCAGTTGAGTAAAAAAAATCAACAATTAATAACATCTAATTAAGACAAGTAACAACAAGTCTGGGGCAAGCAAGGCAAGTGGCAGTCATAGGGACTTGTTTCTGAAAAATGGTTATAGTTTAGGGTTTATATGTACCTAGTTCTCTATAACCTGGGCTCTGATGCCAATCTGTAACACCCCCAAAACCTGACTTTGCAGAAGCATTAGGGACATGGGGTGCTACTGAAATGGAAATCATAACACGAGGTAACGAAGAACCAAATACACACCTCGTAAATATACATTCATTAGTTTAAATCACCTTTTCATTTACAACCTTTATTTTACAGTTATGTCCAAAAGTTTAATGGTCCCTCAAAAACAAGTCTAAAATCTTTGTGAAAACACTTTGGTCAATGGTATAAGCCTGTCGCCCTGCCAAGCTTTGCCAAACTTGAATATGTATAGATACCTGAGAAAAACAAGCTAAAATTCAGCAAAAAGCTGGTGAGATAATAGGTTTAAGTTTAAAACAATTATAATAAATTGGGACCAATAGTTTTGTATATGAGCATTGAAATGTCACATAAATATTCTATTACGCTAGCACTAAGTTCATGCAACCGAAGTTATAACAGGTCTGCATGCTCTAGAAGCATGTTAAATATAAAGGCCCGACAAGTGTTTATCCCAGACACTTGTTCTTTGATATGGTATACGTTCGTTGGCCTATCCGGTCAAACCAAACGAGGACGTTACTCCTAATAGATCTATTTATAACATTCACGCTTCCTGTCGGGAATTAACGGTTCATGAAATTTGAGCAGTAGGGGACATAGCAGGGCTTAGGCTAACTGCGCAATAACTTTGGTAAAAGTAGTAATAATTGTCCATAAAATTTGGTTTTGCATGTTTCTCACCCCATTGATTAAAATAAATACAAGTAAAGAGGGGCTATAAACTCACCTTAATAATGGATTCAGTGGATGCAAGGATGTATGGCACCAATACGCGACCAAGATTAATAATGTATGTTTAGTTTACAGTCTCATTAAGTTCCCATAATAATTTAATTCAATAGTTTGGAGTGTTTATATTGTTGTTGTTACTTGTGTGGCAGGCAAGTGAGGCTACGAATAAATTCTTAAGCATGGATAGATGTTAGCTCTAAGAAATTGTAGGTCCACATGAATTATGGATCCATGTAGCCTTTGTTACTTGTTAGACAACTTGAATAAATCCAAATTAATCTAAACGAGAAACTCTAACAGATTGTGTATTGCTAATGTGGAATCTTAACAATAACAATGAAGAACACAAGATAACTAACTTCGTAATTCTATTAACTTTCAATATCAACTAACTCGTACGTACAAACTAATAACCCATAGGGTTCCTTTTATACACCAAGGAAACCCTAGATACAAAACGTGTAGAAGGATAAACATATCTAACCATATCTTCTATAAAGATAACTACGTATCCTTTCCTAACTTATAGATAACCGATTTTACTATAAATCATAAACAGACTTAACTAAACATAGCTAAACAGACTTAACTATGTAACTATGTCTACCAGACTTAACAATGAACTGGCAGACTTAACTATGACTAGACTTAACTAACAGACTTAACTTCGTAACCCAACAGACTTAATTCTGTTCTTCATATTTAAGTCTTCTTTTGTGATAATTCCCAACAATCCTCCCCTAACTTGATCTTCATGCTCCATGAACTTCAAGTTCCTTTCTGATAAGCTTCTTGAGGATTGAACTCTGAACTCTTGGAATTATCTTGATCTCTAATTCTTCAAATCAGCATATTTGAACTTGTTCAGCAACCTTGACTTTAACAATCTTTTCACCATCTGATCTTCAACTCATTTGATCTTTTCAGCAACAATGACCTTTTGTACATCAATTCTTTTAAGTTTCATACTATTCTCATCACTTCCAGGTGTGTAAACTCCTGTGAGAGGTGAATCATTGAAAATTAATAGATTTGATGTCTCTTTACCAGATAGCCATTAACTACTGGAGTAGCCAATTTTTTGGTGTGTAAGACCATGTTACATTGATAACCATATGATTTTTAGCAAACCATCAGCTATCAACGAATTTTTTTTGTCTTTACCAAAAGCCGTTTGCTTTTGGACTAGCCAATTCTTTGGTGGAATCAGACCTCACCTTGGTGAATTGATTACCAATTATGGTTTTCCATAGCCTTTACCACAAGCCATACTCTTGTGGGCTAGCCAACTCTTCACTATCTCAGATATGGTGAGTTGATTACCATACAATTTTTGGCAAATTGTCAGCCATAAACAGATTTGAGGTATCTTTACCAGAGCCGTTTGCTCATGGATTAGCCAATCCTTATGTGGATTAGACATGGTGGACTGATAACCATTTGTTGTGTTAGTGCAAAGCACCTTCACTAAGTAAGAAGTTCCATTAATCCCACTTGTCATCTTGAAAATTCTTTCAAACACCCCAAATAGCCTCCTTTTGAGATTGTATCTCAATTAACTCCAACAATTTATTACATACCTCATCATCCTTATATCCTAACAGCTTCTTCTCAAGCATATCCTTACATATCCTTGGGTGTAAAGGATATTCAACTTCTGTCAACATATATATATGAACACTTTGTAAAGTTAAACAATGAATCTGACAGCTCTCAAAATACCTCCATCTTACAATTTCTTGTTGATAAGGTAGCTTCCAAATGTTGTCTGTTCTTGATGGTGGATCAAACATTGTCTTCAAATCACCCCAAAGAACTCTTTCATACTTTTCTTCAGGTCTGTTGTCCCCATACTTAATCATCATCAATTTGTAAAGCTCCCTAAGATCATTTCTGCTCAGATCATTCAACAACCCTGGAAAATTGACATGAACCACCTCTGTATAATCTTCCCTGATTATCTTATAGGCTGCTTTCTTACCTGTTTTGATGATTTGCCAATTTACAACTTTGGCAGGCTGAACTGAACTTTTTGGAATAGAACCCATGGTGAATTCCTCAGATGAGGATTCTTCTTCCTCTTGTTCATCCTTCTTAGAGCCTAGCTTTCCTTTCTTAGCTGCTCTCTTCCTTCTAATCCACTTAATTATAGGCTTTTTACTTCTTTCTTTTCTTGCACAACATCAGACACTTTCTCAGCCTTAGATTCCTTTTTAATTTCACTCACCTTTTCTACCTTTTCTTCTTCAGACACCTTTTGCCTTTTAAAGCTCCTTCTGATTGAGTCCTCATAATCAATAGGCTTGTAATTGTGATCTCTTTCATAAGCTCTGAGGTAAAACTTTTGTACTTCTTCATATGACATTCCCTTCATCTTATCAAAACTGGAATGCTCCATATTCTTCAAGTAAATTTTCATATATGACATCTTTTGTTGCTTAGTGAGCTTCTCTGTTGTACTCTTTCTTTTCTGTGTCTTTTTGATCTTCTCCATTAAGCCTCCAAGAGTATCTGTCTCCATTCTTGCATTCATGAACTCAGCAAGTTTTGTTGCCCTTTCATCAACTGTTAAACTTGTATCAGCTTTGAGTTCTTCCATCTTAGCTTTAAGCTCATCAACATCTTCAATCAATGACATATAAGGATCATTATTGAAATCCTCTTGCAACTTCTTAGCAACAAGTTCATCTTGTCTCTTTATCTGTTCAAGTCTTTCCTTCTCAGTTGCTTCCTCAACTTGAATCCTTGCAATTTCAGCTAAGCTTGCTTCTTCCTCAGCTTGTTGCTTCTTTGATTTCTTTGGTTGAGGAATTTCTTCAAGAATCTGTTTTCCTTCCCTTTGAGTTGAAACAGACTTAACTTCTTGAGCAGACTTATCACCACCAGAATTAATATCACCAGACTTATCTTTTTCATTACCAGACTTAACAACATCAGCATTATCACCACCAGACTTAATAACCTCAGCAGACTTAATAATCTCCTCATCAGAATTAACTTCTTCATCAATTATCAACTTTCTTTTTAGCCTTCTTTTCTTGTTTTCTTGTTGAATTTTGCTCAGAGATTGGGCCAAGGTTTCTGCTGCTTCCATTCCTTCAGGACTTATATCTGAACCTTCAGTTGGTTTATCCTGAGCTGGAGTCTTAAAAATCTGTTCTTCATCCAAATTCCTCCCCTGTTTGGAAGAATTTTCTCCCTCAACCCCTTCTGTATCACTGAAACTAACTCCTCTGTCTTTCATAATGCTTTCCATCTTTTTTACCTTTCTGACCAAGGTCACAATAGCCTTTCCCATTGTTGCATTTGATTTTTCCAAAACAGATATCCTTTCAACTAAGGTGGGAACTAGCTGTAGGATAGTTTCCACAGTCATGGGGGCTGATTCCTCCTCATGAGTTTGAGTTTGAATCTGGGTTTGTTGCTCAGGAGAAGGTGTAGGTGTAGGTGATGATGGTTGTGGTGTAGGTGACTTAGGTGGTGGTGTTGGTGATCTGGGTGGTGGTGTTGGTGATCTAGGAACCTCTTGGGTTTGCTCCTCTGTTTCATGATGTGCCTCAGCTCCAGATGATGTTCCTGCAATGTTAGTAGAAGCAGGCAACATAGCAAGCAATAATGGTTTGTGTGTCCCCTGAAATCCTCTTTTCATGTTGCTAAAAATTTTATCTTTAAAGGAGACACACATGTAAGGCACTTTTTGTTCAGTTTCCACATTTAACACCATTTGTAAAAATCTTGGGTACATTAAAAACTTATGTTTGCTGTTCACATTTGCTACCATGCCATCAAAGATTAGTTTTGAAAAATTAAAAGGCTTTCCAAGTGAAAGACAGATCAATGCAGAAGCAATGTTGCTTCCAAATTGTTCCCATCCACCACTCTTGGGACTTAGGCAATGTAGCAAATGGTGAAGTAAAAACTTCCATTGTGGTGAAAATGACTTTTCCAAAATGTAAAACCACCACCATTAGTGGGATATCCAATGTTACCCATACCCTCAAAGATCTCATTATTTGATAACATAGTTTCTCCAGAAGCATCATCTAATTTAAGACTACTTCTAATGGATGCTTCTGAGATAGAAAACTCATGATTATCAATGGTTGCCCTTAAATGTAAAGTCCCATCAGCAAGAGTTTCATAGGTAGCGGTCCCCCAAAACTGTTTAACTAGGGAAGCATAGATTGTAGGATTATGAGTTAAAGCATACCGAATGGAAGAACCTCTCAAGAAATCCACAATCTGCTCGAAACCTTCACTTTTGTGTGGTTTTTTCAAGAAACCAACCTGGTTTTGCTTGTCAAAAAACTTTATAGAAGCCATTGATGATTGGTAAGTGCTGGTTGACTATTGACTTTAGGGTTTATACCGGCGGTTAAAAACAGAGTAATCTTGGCCGAAAATTAAGATTTTAAAATTAGAAGTAGATAATGGATAAAGATGAAACAGTAATTAAATCTCATCCATATATACTTCGTTTTCCCAAAAAAATATCAACGGTAATATTTAAATAGGAAAATAATTAAATGTACGACCAGACCTAACGGTAAAAAAGATATTTTTACATTTTAACTCTACCAGACTTAAAAATGGTCAACCAGACTTAACCACTGACTCACCAGACTTAACCAAAGGATCAGACAAACACTTACAGAAATCACTTGCAAAGCGTCTGAGCATCACCAATCCATGTTGTTCCTAGAAAAATTAGTACAAAAACCAAGAAAAACACACAAACATACAATTTTGTAACTAAAATAAAAAACACTAACTACCAGAATAAACTCTACTACAAGAATTAACTTTTAAGACTACCAGAATTAAAATTACTAAGTACTGGTTACTATACAAACTTTACATTTTACCTCCCCTTAAATGTAACCTCCCCTTAATTCCAGCTATGGGTTCATCATACCAATATTAACCACTAAGTAATTAAACCTAGGTCCATCAAAGGCTTTGGTTAATAAATCAGCCACATTTAAGTCTGTGTGTATCTTTTCCACTCTTATTAGTTTCTTTTCAAAGCAATCCCTAATGAAGTGATGCCTTATTTCTATATGCTTAGTTTTAGAGTGGTACACAGGGTTCTTAACTATACAGATTGTGCTCTCATTATCTATGTGAATTACAGTGTTCATAAAGTTCAAACCATAATCCAGCATTTGATTGTGAATCCACAAGACTTGTCCACAACAATTGGCAGCTGCTACATACTCAGCTTCAATTGTTGATGTAGCCACAATGGTCTGCTTCTTGCATTGCCAGGAAATCAATTTGCTTCCAAGGAATTAACAACCTCCTGTTGTGGATTTCCTATCAAGGCTTGCTCCAGCATAGTCACTATCTGAATAGGCTTCCAGGTCAAAAGATGACTCTTTCGGATGCCAAAGGCCCAAATTGGGTTTGCCCTTTAGATACCGAAAGATTCTCTTCACAGCATGAAGATGTGAAGTCTTGGGAGTAACCTGAAAACGAGAACAAGCACACACATCATACATAATATCAGGCCTAGAGGCTGTTAGATACATTAGATAACCTATCATAGATCTATAGAGGTGCACATCCACATCATCAGCATCTTCATCCTTTGTCAATGGCACCTTGTTCTCTATGGGAGTGACTGCAGTCTTCACATTTGTAAAGTCAAACTTCTTCAAGATCTCAGCAACATATTTGTCTTGAGAAATGAAGAGGCCATCTTCTTTTTGCTTCACTTGCAGTCCAAGAAAAAATGTGAGCTCACCCATTGAACTCATCTGAAACCTTCCCTTCATTAATGCCTCAAACTCCTCACACCAAGACCTTTTAGTAGAACCAAAAATTATATCATCCACATAAACTTGGACTAGGATGATATCCTTCTTGTTACTTTTGATGAACAAGGTCTTGTCTATCACACCTCTTTTGTACCCATGTTCTTCAAGAAAGTTGGAGAGTGTTGCATACCAAGCTCTAGGAGCTTGATGGAGACCATACAAAGCTTTAATGACTTTGAATACCTTCTTAGGATGAGCAGGATCAACAAAGCTAGGAGGTTGGTGTACATACACCTCTTCTTCTATAGTGCCATACAGAAAGGCACTCGTGACATCCATCAGATAGACTATGAACCCCATATATGATGCATAGGCTAAAAATAACCTGATAGCCTCAATTTTGGCTACAGGAGCAAAAACCTCATCATAGTCTATTCCCTCCTCCTATCTGTACCCTTGTGCTACTAATCTTGCCTTGTTCCTAACAACTACTCCTCTTTTATCCTTTTTTTTCTTCTGAAGACCCACTTTGTGCCTATTACTTTAGCCCCATTAGGTAGATCTACCAGAACCCAAACCTTTTGCAATTTGAAATGCAACAACTCCTCCTGCATTGCTTTCACCCAACTCTCATCTTCAAGTGCTTCAGTGTAGGATCGAGTACTTCGAGCTTGATTGAGCTTGGTATAAACAAGAACCTCTGTATACAATACAAGCGTTTATGCGGAAACTAAACAGCAAGTATTATAAAGAAGAAAACTCTAAACGAACAATGATCCTCTATGGATCAAACTATGAACTAAGAATTGTGTTCTTGAATATTAAAAAAACGTTAAAGGTGTTAAAGGCGTACCTAAACTCATAGACGGGTTTATCTTTTATACTAACAAGATGACCTAACCCTAACCCGTTCTACAAGTAAACGTGTGAAGAGATAAACAACAATCTCTTCTAAAAATAAATCTTAACAAACATTCTAAATATACGGATAACAAATAATACTATCCGCAGCAACAACACTATCGGCAGAAACAAGATAACACTGTCGGCAGCAATGAGCTTTCAGCAGGAACCAAAGCTATCGGCAGGAACCAGCTTAACACTATCAGCAGCAACAATGAAACTCTTATTTCCCAGAGATCCTAACAATCCTCCCCTAATCTTGAGGTTGACTAGGTTAACCTGCAAGATTCCAATGTGATAGAGCTTGTAACTCTCAGGCTTGAGGACTGCGACTTAGCAGCAACAATTTTAAGTAACCAGCAGCAACATCCATAACTTGTAAGATTCCAGCTTCTACAGCATCCAACAGCAACTTCAATAGTTCAGCAGGAACAAGAAATCTTCTTCAAAACATGTATACTGGTCACCATTACTTTCACTTGAACTTGGCTGCTACTATGACAATATGTACATCAAATCACTTGAAGTTTCATACTATTCTCATCACATCCAGGTGTGTTAACTCCTGTGAGAGGTGAATCATTGAAAATTAATGGATTTGATGTCTCTTTACCAATAGCCATCACTACTGGAGTAGCCAATGTTTAGGTGTGTTAGACCATGGTACATTGATAACCATCTGATTTATTAGCAAATCAGCAACTATAAACGGATTTGACTTGTCTTTACCTGTAGCCGTTTGCTCAGGACTAGCCAATTCTTTGATTACAGCCAACCTTGGTGAATTGAATACCAAATATGGATACCAAGTGTCTTTACCACAAACCATACTTTTGTGGACTAGCCAATCCTTTGGATCCCATAAGGGTTACATCCATGGTGAATTGAGAACCATTTTCAACTCTCAGAAACAAATCATGGGTGAGTTGAAGTACCCTATAGCTTTGAGCAAGCTATTACAGCTATCAACGGATTTGATAATCACACCAGAGCCGTACCCTCATGGTGAGTCAACTCTTTCTTGTCTGCAAGACATGGTGAGTTGAGCACCATTTATTGTGTAGGTGTAAACACCAACACTGTACCTGCAAGGTGTTGCTCAAAACCACTTATTAGCAACACAAAATATACACAATTTTTTTTTTTTTTTTTTTTTTTTTTTTTTTTTTTTTTTTTTAACTAAGAATCACACCAAAATAAAAGAAAATAAGAAAAGAAACAAAAGAAAGAAAGAAAGATAGAAAATATACAACAACAACAAGAACAATCCTCCCCTTGAGCTTTATCCTCCCCTTAAGCTTTATCCTCCCCTTAAGCTTTATCAACTAAGGATTTACCATTCCAATATGGACCACCAAATGTTTAAACCTTGGTCCATCAAAAGCCTTGGTCAGCAGATCAGCAACATTATCATCTGTGTGAATCTTAACCACCTGAATAAGATGCTTCTCATAAGCATCTCTTATGAAATGATGTCGAATTTCAATATGCTTTGTCCTCTGATGATAAACAGGATTCTTAACAATACACATAGTACTTTGATTATCAATAAAAATCTTAGTGTTCATGTAGTTGAACCCATAATCCAACAACTGATTTTGCATCCAAAGTACCTGTCCACAGCAACTAGCAGCAGCAACATACTCTGCCTCAGTAGAAGATGTAGCCACTATAGTTTGCTTTTTGCATTGCCAAGAAACCAACCTCCTACCCAGAAACTGACAAGCT
Organism: Artemisia tridentata subsp. tridentata; assembly: GCA_021014915.2. Classification (NCBI taxonomy): domain Eukaryota; kingdom Viridiplantae; phylum Streptophyta; class Magnoliopsida; order Asterales; family Asteraceae; genus Artemisia; species Artemisia tridentata. Next base: position 93,129,539 of record CP139501.1, read on the forward strand.
CCTGTTGTAGACTTCCTATCAAAGTTAGCCCCAGCATAATCACTGTCACTATATGCCTCCAACACAAAAGGAGAATCTTTAGGATACCAAAGTCCCATCTTTGGCTGTCCTCTTAAATACTTGAAGATTCTCTTAACTGCATTTAGGTTAGAAGTCAATGGTGTAACCTGATGTCTAGCACATGCACCAACAGCAAACATGATATCAGGTCTTGAAGCTGTCAAATACATGAGTGATCCAATCATGGACCTATAAAGATGAACATTAACTGCAGCATCAGGTTCATTATTGGACTTAGGCTTTGGACGTTCAAAAGGAGTTGTAGCAACCTTCACATTTTCCATATCAAATTTCTTAAGCATGTCATAAACATACTTCTCCTGGCAAATAAAGATTCCATCTGGTTTCTGCTTAACCTGAAGACCCAAGAAGAAAGTCATTTCACCCATAGCACTCATCTTAAATTCACTCTTCATCAATTCTTCAAACTCCCTGCACCAGTCTTCATTAGTGGAACCAAAGATGATATCATCTACATAAACTTGTACCAGGATGATATCTTTGAAATTCTTTCTGATAAAAAGAGTTTTATCAATAGTCCCTCTTCTGTAACCATGTTTAAGCAAAAAGGCTGATAATCGTGCATACCAAGCCCTTGGTGCTTGATGAAGACCATAAAGTGCTTTAACCACTTTGTAAACCAAATTAGGATTTTGAGGATCCACAAACCCCTGTGGTTGAGTAACATAAACCTCTTCCTCAATCCTTCCATACAAAAATGCACTCTTCACATCCATCTGATATACTACAAACCCCATAAAAGAAGCAAAAGCTAAAAACAACCGAATAGCTTCAACTCTTGCCACTGGTGCAAACACCTCATCATAATCAATCCCCTCTTCTTATCTATGACCTTGAGCTACCAATCTAGCCTTATTTCGAACCACAATACCCCTAGCATCCCTTTTATTCTTTAGGATCCATTTAGTCCCAATAGCATGCTTTCCTGCAGGTAAAGGCACTAACATCCATACTTTCTGATTCTGGAACTGCTGCATCTCCTCCTGCATAGCCTCAACCCAATCATCATTAGCAAGAGCCTGAGCTATGCTAGTTGGTTCAACTTGAGATAAGAAACAAGCATACAGACAATGTAAGTAATCAGTATGATTGTTTCTCAACTGATCCTGTATATAACTGAGAAAAGCAGATTCTCCAAACTTGGGTTGATGTAGCTTGCTTCTTGTCTGCACAGGGGAATTTATATCTCCAAGAATCAAAGACTGAGGATGAACTGTATTGATCCTCTTGGTAGCAATTGGATTAACTTCAATGGAGGATGCCTGATTAGTTATGGAGGGGTTGAAGTCATCATCATATGAAGAAGAAGTGAAAATTCCAGTTCTGGACTGATGATGAGGATCATTCAGCTTATCTTTTGAAGAGACTGAGTTTCCAAGATCAGAAGGAATTGGAAATCTTTCAGGGGAGTTAACAACACCCAGAGTGTCCACAGATGGAGAAGACACAGGAACATCAGCAAAAACCCTAGAAGGTTAGGCAGGAATAGATCCACTTTCAGCAGGAATGGGATCAGCAGGAACATGAATACCATCAGTTGAATTCAATTGTCTTCTAACTTCAGCTTCAGCCTTTCTCAGAATCTCCTCTGTCTCTTTAGAAAATCCAGAATCAAACATCCCAGCAGTTCTTTTGGCATTAAACTCTTGTCTTTGAAGCCTAGCAAGATCTTCTGCATAACTAGAATCACCTCCAGCCATATCAAAAGAATCCTTGAGCTTTGAACCTGAAATGTTGTTAGAGGGAAAAGAAGGAACAACTATAGGTCGTTCATCACTCTCTACATCAGAATCATCATCTGAGGTACCTGCATTGTTAGTTTGAGAAACATTTGTACCAGCAGATAGATTTGATTTAAATCTATTATAACCTAAGGTGTCAGATAAATAATCCAGATCAAAGTACCACTCTGGACCAGCACCCTGCAAATTAGGTTTATCTTCAAGATATCTTAAATTGAGAGTCTCTTCTATTTTCTTAGAGGACAGATTATAAACCCTATACGCTTTACCATGAGCAGAATATCCAACAATAAACCCTTCATCAGCCTTCCCATCAAACTTGCCTAGGTAATCACTAGTGTTCAAAATAGTGACATGACATCCAAAAGGCTTAAGGTAACTAATGTTTGGAACCTTCCCAGACAAAAGTTCATAAGGTGTTTTATTATGAGGACTAGTAATAGATACCCTATTCAACACATAACAAGCAGTGCAAACTGCTTCAGTCCAAAACATAGTAGGCATCTTAGATTCAGCTAACATAGTCCTAGCTGCTTCTATCAGGGTCCTATTTTTCCTTTCTGCAACCCCATTTTGTTGTGGAGTTCGAGCATTACTATAGTCCCTTTTTATCCCCTTAGTCCCACAGAGGTCAATAAGATTAGAGTTCTTAAATTCTGTGCCATTATCACACCTTATAGACTTAACCTTTTTACTTAGCTGATTTTCTATTAAGGCAATAAAATCCCTAAGCACTGGATAAGTTTCATCTTTAGTACCCAAAAAGAAAGTCCATGAAAACCTGCTAAAATCATCTGTAATCACCAGGCAGTAGTTCTTATGGTCAATACTTCTGATAGAAGTAGGACCAAAGAGATCCATATGAAGAAGCTGCAAAGGCTCAGAGATGTTGCTCACAGCAGTTATGGCCTTGTATGATGCTTTGTGCTGCTTTCCTTTGTTGCAGGCAACACAATCATGCTCATTTGAGAAGATCTTCATAGGAAGCCCTTTCACCAACCCATTCTTAGCCAACTTGTTAATGGTCTTGAAATTCACATGGGCCATTCTTCTGTGCCATTTCTTAGACTCATCCACAGAAGCTTTTGCAACCAAACAAGCAAGAGATCCCTCAGGCTGAACATCACTAAGATTGAAGCTATAAAGATTGTAAGTCCTAGGAACTTTAAGTTCAACCTGACTTTCATCAGGCAACTTGAAGTCTTTGGACAACACAAAGCAATCATTCTCAGTGAAGAGAACACTGTTCTTCTTGTCACAGATTTGGGAGACAGAGAACAAATTGAAGTCTTGAAGTTCCTTCACATAAAGTACATCTTCAAAGTCCAGCTTAGCAGTCTTGATAGTTCCCTTTCCAGAAATTATTCCTTCTCCTCCTCCAAATGTCACAGTACCTCCATTCAAAGGTACAAAGTCATGCAATCTATCCAAATTCCCTGTCATACTCCTGGAACATCCACTATCAACAATTCCAACATCTTTGCTTCTAAAAGGAAAATCCTAAGAGAAAGAATACATATACAACATTAGATACAAGAGAGACTCAAGCCATTGCTGACTTGAGCCTGCCTAGTGGATCAATAAGAATTAAACCCTAGAGATTGATGAGATCCACCATTGATCTTGGACCCCATTTTCATATGTTGGTTATTGATTTTCCAAGAACAACCTGCTGAGGACTTAACAGCAGTTTTCCATCTTGCCCCTCCCTTATCTTTGGTGTCAAAACAAACAGGTCTCAAATTATTTTGGAAGTAAGAACTAGTAGGTCTTCTGATAGGTCTAGCTAAATTGCTTCTCCAACCAGCAGGATTGATCCTACTGGCAGGAACTGAATACACAGCAGCAACAGGCTTATCGGCAGGAATGAACCTATCAGCAGCAACAGGCTTACCAGCAGGAACTGGCTTGCCAGTAGCAACTGAAGTTCTCCTTGCTGCTTGAGGAATATAAGGGGGAATATCATTTACATTTTTCCATACAAACCTATTTTGACATGCATTCAAACCCATCTATTTCTCATAATAGTCACAATCTTTAATGAGATGATCATAACTACGACACACAAAGCAAGATTTCTTTCTAGGGGCCTTTTTCTTAACAATAACTTTCTCATTGCACACAGAATTATTCAAACCAACACATGAAACAAAGTTATCCTTAACATAATGAAAACCACAATCATAATTGTTTGAAACAGAACCACAACTAGAATTGTTTGAAAAAGAACCACAACCAGAAACATTATTGTTTTTAACATTATCAAAAGAAATATCTTTAGATGCAGCTATCTTCGAATGAGATTCAACATTAGCTACTTCTGAGGAGAGATCTTCTGACTTTATTGATGCTGACTTGTCACTTGATCCACATGTGGCATAGTCATCTGTCTTGATTTCTGAAGATTTGTCACTGTAAGAACAAGAGACAAATTCATTAGAGTCACAATCAAGATTAGGCAAGTCTTTTGCCTGTTTGCCATACATCATTTGTAAATCATCAAAGTCATCAAAAGGATTAGCCGGCTTAAATGTTCCAGTTATGGGTGGAGGAACATCATTCATCCCTCCCTCATTCACAAACTTTACAGGCTTTCTATAATCTACAGGTTCTGGGTTAAAAACACTATATTCATTAGGGTCATAATATTGATTTGGCCCTACCAGGTCACCGAACCCTAAACCTCTTTTAGTTTTTGATGACATAGAACTATCAATAAGCCTGTGAAGGTTTGTGGATGACTCTTTCCACTTATCAAATCTAGCCAAGGTATCATCTAGTTTAGATTTTAAATCCTGATTATCTAATACTACCTTAGCTTTTTCCCGTTCAGTATGTTTAACCTCATTAATAGCATTTTTTAAATCTCTTTCCAATACCTTTATTTTTACTTCATAAGCAGACTGTTGTTGTTGATACCAGACCTTTTGTTGTTCTAAAGTTTTAACAGCCTTTTTATGTGCCTTAAGTTGAATAAAGTTATCCTTATTTTCACTTTCTTTATCATCAAATTCCTGTTTCAATTTATCATATTTAGAATCACAACCAAATGGGCAGTTATGTACCTGAGATGGATGACCCATCATTCCAAACTGACCAGCCACTTGTTTCTTTTCACCATATCCAGCTACCATCCCATAGACCTTATCTGCTCCACTTGCAAGAGACTTCTCATGTTGCTCCCAGTCCACCATTGAATCCACAGATACCAAAGCCTTGGGGTCATCTGACTCCAACTCTTGAATTCTGAAAGCAGAATACCGTGCTTTATCATCCACCTTCTTGTCTGTACATTCCCTAGCAAAATGTCCTGTTTGAGAACATTTATAACACCTCACCTTCCTTCTATCAAACCTGGCAGGCTCCTGTCCATTAAAATTGACCCTTCTTCCTGCCTTCTTTTCAAACCTATCCAACTTCAACGATATCATAGCCATCTGCCATCTTAAGTCCATCTCTTCCATATCCAATTCATCAACCTGATTGAAATCATCATACACAATCTTCTGTTGTGGTGTACTATCAGCAACAAATGAATGAAGCAGATCCACAACAAGATTCTCAGAACTGGTTTGAACTTTTGGTGTGACAGGTGAGTAAGAGATTGATGATGTTGATGGAGTTGGACTGTTTCCATATGATGTTTTGTTAGCACCAGAGTTACTAACAAAAGCAGTATGGGTTGGAGTATGAGGTGTATAGGTGGAATACCCTTTGATATCAAGTTCAAGGGTTTTCAACTTGTTGTACAGATCATCAAAGCTCATAAAATCCAGTCCTCCTTTTGCCTTGAGGGTTATGGAAACCTGCGACCAAGATGGTGGTAAAGCCCTCAGAAATTTGGTGTTGCAATCTTCATCATCCGGCCTAGCTTTCAACTGGTTGAGTTGACTCAGGATCTTGTGGAATCTGTCATACCCTTTATGAATCCCCTCAGCCTCAGAGATCTTGAATTCCTGAAACTCTTGCTTAAGCATAGACTTTCTCATTTTTCTGGATTCATCATTCCCTCCAAATCTGGCTTTTACAGCATGCCAGATCTTTCTAGCATCATCCAAGTGATGGAAATCACTCATATGATCCTCTGGAATAGCTTGAAGCAGAAGGGTTCTTGCTTTGGTTTCCCTTTGCACAGCCATGTGCTCTTCTGCAGTAACAGGTGGCTCTATATAAATATTGCCATCCTCGTCCCTTCCTGTATTCTTCTTGCTATTTCCCTTGAGAATGACATTCCACAGATTGTAATCACTGTTTGTGATCCAATATTCCATTCTCATAGCCCAGACTTCATATTCATCTTTCTTCAGATATGGGAATTTAGCATTGTTGGTGGACACCGCGGTGACGATTTGCGTTTGGACTTGGGATGTTTCAGTTTTGGGTTGTTGATCTTCCTGGTTAATGACATTGGTTTCTGGGTTATCGTCTGCCATTGAGAGAGGGTTAAGAGATATGAGATCGACCTTTTTCTTCTTTATCAGAGATCCTTACCAGGCTTTGATACCACTTGTAGGATCGAGTACTTCGAGCTTGATTGAGCTTGGTATAAACAAGAACCTCTGTATACAATACAAGCGTTTATGCGGAAACTAAACAGCAAGTATTATAAAGAAGAAAACTCTAAACGAACAATGATCCTCTATGGATCAAACTATGAACTAAGAATTGTGTTCTTGAATATTAAAAAATGTTAAAGGTGTTAAAGGCGTACCTAAACTCATAGACGGGTTTATCTTTTATACTAACAAGATGACCTAACCCTAACCCGTTCTACAAGTAAACGTGTGAAGAGATAAACAACAATCTCTTCTAAAAATAAATCTTAACAAACATTCTAAATATACGGATAACAAATAATACTATCCGCAGCAACAACACTATCGGCAGAAACAAGATAACACTGTCGGCAGCAATGAGCTTTCAGCAGGAACCAAAGCTATCGGCAGGAACCAGCTTAACACTATCAGCAGCAACAATGAAACTCTTATTTCCCAGAGATCCTAACAATCCTCCCCTAATCTTGAGGTTGACTAGGTTAACCTGCAAGATTCCAATGTGATAGAGCTTGTAACTCTCAGGCTTGAGGACTGCGACTTAGCAGCAACAATTTTAAGTAACCAGCAGCAACATCCATAACTTGTAAGATTCCAGCTTCTACAGCATCCAACAGCAACTTCAATAGTTCAGCAGGAACAAGAAATCTTCTTCAAAACATGTATACTGGTCACCATTACTTTCACTTGAACTTGGCTGCTACTATGACAATATGTACATCAAATCACTTGAAGTTTCATACTATTCTCATCACATCCAGGTGTGTTAACTCCTGTGAGAGGTGAATCATTGAAAATTAATGGATTTGATGTCTCTTTACCAATAGCCATCACTACTGGAGTAGCCAATGTTTAGGTGTGTTAGACCATGGTACATTGATAACCATCTGATTTATTAGCAAATCAGCAACTATAAACGGATTTGACTTGTCTTTACCTGTAGCCGTTTGCTCAGGACTAGCCAATTCTTTGATTACAGCCAACCTTGGTGAATTGAATACCAAATATGGATACCAAGTGTCTTTACCACAAACCATACTTTTGTGGACTAGCCAATCCTTTGGATCCCATAAGGGTTACATCCATGGTGAATTGAGAACCATTTTCAACTCTCAGAAACAAATCATGGGTGAGTTGAAGTACCCTATAGCTTTGAGCAAGCTATTACAGCTATCAACGGATTTGATAATCACACCAGAGCCGTACCCTCATGGTGAGTCAACTCTTTCTTGTCTGCAAGACATGGTGAGTTGAGCACCATTTATTGTGTAGGTGTAAACACCAACACTGTACCTGCAAGGTGTTGCTCAAAACCACTTATTAGCACACAAAATATACACAATTTTTTTTTTTTTTTTTTTTTTTTTTTTTTTTTTTTTTTTTTAACTAAGAATCACACCAAAATAAAAGAAAATAAGAAAAGAAACAAAAGAAAGAAAGAAAGATAGAAAATATACAACAACAACAAGAACAATCCTCCCCTTGAGCTTTATCCTCCCCTTAAGCTTTATCCTCCCCTTAAGCTTTATCAACTAAGGATTTACCATTCCAATATGGACCACCAAATGTTTAAACCTTGGTCCATCAAAAGCCTTGGTCAGCAGATCAGCAACATTATCATCTGTGTGAATCTTAACCACCTGAATAAGATGCTTCTCATAAGCATCTCTTATGAAATGATGTCGAATTTCAATATGCTTTGTCCTCTGATGATAAACAGGATTCTTAACAATACACATAGTACTTTGATTATCAATAAAAATCTTAGTGTTCATGTAGTTGAACCCATAATCCAACAACTGATTTTGCATCCAAAGTACCTGTCCACAGCAACTAGCAGCAGCAACATACTCTGCCTCAGTAGAAGATGTAGCCACTATAGTTTGCTTTTTGCATTGCCAAGAAACCAACCTCCTACCCAGAAACTGACAAGCTCCTGTTGTAGACTTCCTATCAAAGTTAGCCCCAGCATAATCACTGTCACTATATGCCTCCAACACAAAAGGAGAATCTTTAGGATACCAAAGTCCCATCTTTGGCTGTCCTCTTAAATACTTGAAGATTCTCTTAACTGCATTTAGGTTAGAAGTCAATGGTGTAACCTGATGTCTAGCACATGCACCAACAGCAAACATGATATCAGGTCTTGAAGCTGTCAAATACATGAGTGATCCAATCATGGACCTATAAAGATGAACATTAACTGCAGCATCAGGTTCATTATTGGACTTAGGCTTTGGACGTTCAAAAGGAGTTGTAGCAACCTTCACATTTTCCATATCAAATTTCTTAAGCATGTCATAAACATACTTCTCCTGGCAAATAAAGATTCCATCTGGTTTCTGCTTAACCTGAAGACCCAAGAAGAAAGTCATTTCACCCATAGCACTCATCTTAAATTCACTCTTCATCAATTCTTCAAACTCCCTGCACCAGTCTTCATTAGTGGAACCAAAGATGATATCATCTACATAAACTTGTACCAGGATGATATCTTTGAAATTCTTTCTGATAAAAAGAGTTTTATCAATAGTCCCTCTTCTGTAACCATGTTTAAGCAAAAAGGCTGATAATCGTGCATACCAAGCCCTTGGTGCTTGATGAAGACCATAAAGTGCTTTAACCACTTTGTAAACCAAATTAGGATTTTGAGGATCCACAAACCCCTGTGGTTGAGTAACATAAACCTCTTCCTCAATCCTTCCATACAAAAATGCACTCTTCACATCCATCTGATATACTACAAACCCCATAAAAGAAGCAAAAGCTAAAAACAACCGAATAGCTTCAACTCTTGCCACTGGTGCAAACACCTCATCATAATCAATCCCCTCTTCTTATCTATGACCTTGAGCTACCAATCTAGCCTTATTTCGAACCACAATACCCCTAGCATCCCTTTTATTCTTTAGGATCCATTTAGTCCCAATAGCATGCTTTCCTGCAGGTAAAGGCACTAACATCCATACTTTCTGATTCTGGAACTGCTGCATCTCCTCCTGCATAGCCTCAACCCAATCATCATTAGCAAGAGCCTGAGCTATGCTAGTTGGTTCAACTTGAGATAAGAAACAAGCATACAGACAATGTAAGTAATCAGTATGATTGTTTCTCAACTGATCCTGTATATAACTGAGAAAAGCAGATTCTCCAAACTTGGGTTGATGTAGCTTGCTTCTTGTCTGCACAGGGGAATTTATATCTCCAAGAATCAAAGACTGAGGATGAACTGTATTGATCCTCTTGGTAGCAATTGGATTAACTTCAATGGAGGATGCCTGATTAGTTATGGAGGGGTTGAAGTCATCATCATATGAAGAAGAAGTGAAAATTCCAGTTCTGGACTGATGATGAGGATCATTCAGCTTATCTTTTGAAGAGACTGAGTTTCCAAGATCAGAAGGAATTGGAAATCTTTCAGGGGAGTTAACAACACCCAGAGTGTCCACAGATGGAGAAGACACAGGAACATCAGCAAAAACCCTAGAAGGTTAGGCAGGAATAGATCCACTTTCAGCAGGAATGGGATCAGCAGGAACATGAATACCATCAGTTGAATTCAATTGTCTTCTAACTTCAGCTTCAGCCTTTCTCAGAATCTCCTCTGTCTCTTTAGAAAATCCAGAATCAAACATCCCAGCAGTTCTTTTGGCATTAAACTCTTGTCTTTGAAGCCTAGCAAGATCTTCTGCATAACTAGAATCACCTCCAGCCATATCAAAAGAATCCTTGAGCTTTGAACCTGAAATGTTGTTAGAGGGAAAAGAAGGAACAACTATAGGTCGTTCATCACTCTCTACATCAGAATCATCATCTGAGGTACCTGCATTGTTAGTTTGAGAAACATTTGTACCAGCAGATAGATTTGATTTAAATCTATTATAACCTAAGGTGTCAGATAAATAATCCAGATCAAAGTACCACTCTGGACCAGCACCCTGCAAATTAGGTTTATCTTCAAGATATCTTAAATTGAGAGTCTCTTCTATTTTCTTAGAGGACAGATTATAAACCCTATACGCTTTACCATGAGCAGAATATCCAACAATAAACCCTTCATCAGCCTTCCCATCAAACTTGCCTAGGTAATCACTAGTGTTCAAAATAGTGACATGACATCCAAAAGGCTTAAGGTAACTAATGTTTGGAACCTTCCCAGACAAAAGTTCATAAGGTGTTTTATTATGAGGACTAGTAATAGATACCCTATTCAACACATAACAAGCAGTGCAAACTGCTTCAGTCCAAAACATAGTAGGCATCTTAGATTCAGCTAACATAGTCCTAGCTGCTTCTATCAGGGTCCTATTTTTCCTTTCTGCAACCCCATTTTGTTGTGGAGTTCGAGCATTACTATAGTCCCTTTTTATCCCCTTAGTCCCACAGAGGTCAATAAGATTAGAGTTCTTAAATTCTGTGCCATTATCACACCTTATAGACTTAACCTTTTTACTTAGCTGATTTTCTATTAAGGCAATAAAATCCCTAAGCACTGGATAAGTTTCATCTTTAGTACCCAAAAAGAAAGTCCATGAAAACCTGCTAAAATCATCTGTAATCACCAGGCAGTAGTTCTTATGGTCAATACTTCTGATAGAAGTAGGACCAAAGAGATCCATATGAAGAAGCTGCAAAGGCTCAGAGATGTTGCTCACAGCAGTTATGGCCTTGTATGATGCTTTGTGCTGCTTTCCTTTGTTGCAGGCAACACAATCATGCTCATTTGAGAAGATCTTCATAGGAAGCCCTTTCACCAACCCATTCTTAGCCAACTTGTTAATGGTCTTGAAATTCACATGGGCCATTCTTCTGTGCCATTTCTTAGACTCATCCACAGAAGCTTTTGCAACCAAACAAGCAAGAGATCCCTCAGGCTGAACATCACTAAGATTGAAGCTATAAAGATTGTAAGTCCTAGGAACTTTAAGTTCAACCTGACTTTCATCAGGCAACTTGAAGTCTTTGGACAACACAAAGCAATCATTCTCAGTGAAGAGAACACTGTTCTTCTTGTCACAGATTTGGGAGACAGAGAACAAATTGAAGTCTTGAAGTTCCTTCACATAAAGTACATCTTCAAAGTCCAGCTTAGCAGTCTTGATAGTTCCCTTTCCAGAAATTATTCCTTCTCCTCCTCCAAATGTCACAGTACCTCCATTCAAAGGTACAAAGTCATGCAATCTATCCAAATTCCCTGTCATACTCCTGGAACATCCACTATCAACAATTCCAACATCTTTGCTTCTAAAAGGAAAATCCTAAGAGAAAGAATACATATACAACATTAGATACAAGAGAGACTCAAGCCATTGCTGACTTGAGCCTGCCTAGTGGATCAATAAGAATTAAACCCTAGAGATTGATGAGATCCACCATTGATCTTGGACCCCATTTTCATATGTTGGTTATTGATTTTCCAAGAACAACCTGCTGAGGACTTAACAGCAGTTTTCCATCTTGCCCCTCCCTTATCTTTGGTGTCAAAACAAACAGGTCTCAAATTATTTTGGAAGTAAGAACTAGTAGGTCTTCTGATAGGTCTAGCTAAATTGCTTCTCCAACCAGCAGGATTGATCCTACTGGCAGGAACTGAATACACAGCAGCAACAGGCTTATCGGCAGGAATGAACCTATCAGCAGCAACAGGCTTACCAGCAGGAACTGGCTTGCCAGTAGCAACTGAAGTTCTCCTTGCTGCTTGAGGAATATAAGGGGGAATATCATTTACATTTTTCCATACAAACCTATTTTGACATGCATTCAAACCCATCTATTTCTCATAATAGTCACAATCTTTAATGAGATGATCATAACTACGACACACAAAGCAAGATTTCTTTCTAGGGGCCTTTTTCTTAACAATAACTTTCTCATTGCACACAGAATTATTCAAACCAACACATGAAACAAAGTTATCCTTAACATAATGAAAACCACAATCATAATTGTTTGAAACAGAACCACAACTAGAATTGTTTGAAAAAGAACCACAACCAGAAACATTATTGTTTTTAACATTATCAAAAGAAATATCTTTAGATGCAGCTATCTTCGAATGAGATTCAACATTAGCTACTTCTGAGGAGAGATCTTCTGACTTTATTGATGCTGACTTGTCACTTGATCCACATGTGGCATAGTCATCTGTCTTGATTTCTGAAGATTTGTCACTGTAAGAACAAGAGACAAATTCATTAGAGTCACAATCAAGATTAGGCAAGTCTTTTGCCTGTTTGCCATACATCATTTGTAAATCATCAAAGTCATCAAAAGGATTAGCCGGCTTAAATGTTCCAGTTATGGGTGGAGGAACATCATTCATCCCTCCCTCATTCACAAACTTTACAGGCTTTCTATAATCTACAGGTTCTGGGTTAAAAACACTATATTCATTAGGGTCATAATATTGATTTGGCCCTACCAGGTCACCGAACCCTAAACCTCTTTTAGTTTTTGATGACATAGAACTATCAATAAGCCTGTGAAGGTTTGTGGATGACTCTTTCCACTTATCAAATCTAGCCAAGGTATCATCTAGTTTAGATTTTAAATCCTGATTATCTAATACTACCTTAGCTTTTTCCCGTTCAGTATGTTTAACCTCATTAATAGCATTTTTTAAATCTCTTTCCAATACCTTTATTTTTACTTCATAAGCAGACTGTTGTTGTTGATACCAGACCTTTTGTTGTTCTAAAGTTTTAACAGCCTTTTTATGTGCCTTAAGTTGAATAAAGTTATCCTTATTTTCACTTTCTTTATCATCAAATTCCTGTTTCAATTTATCATATTTAGAATCACAACCAAATGGGCAGTTATGTACCTGAGATGGATGACCCATCATTCCAAACTGACCAGCCACTTGTTTCTTTTCACCATATCCAGCTACCATCCCATAGACCTTATCTGCTCCACTTGCAAGAGACTTCTCATGTTGCTCCCAGTCCACCATTGAATCCACAGATACCAAAGCCTTGGGGTCATCTGACTCCAACTCTTGAATTCTGAAAGCAGAATACCGTGCTTTATCATCCACCTTCTTGTCTGTACATTCCCTAGCAAAATGTCCTGTTTGAGAACATTTATAACACCTCCACCTTCCTTCTATCAAACCTGGCAGGCTCCTGTCCATTAAAATTGACCCTTCTTCCTGCCTTCTTTTCAAACCTATCCAACTTCAACGATATCATAGCCATCTGCCATCTTAAGTCCATCTCTTCCATATCCAATTCATCAACCTGATTGAAATCATCATACACAATCTTCTGTTGTGGTGTACTATCAGCAACAAATGAATGAAGCAGATCCACAACAAGATTCTCAGAACTGGTTTGAACTTTTGGTGTGACAGGTGAGTAAGAGATTGATGATGTTGATGGAGTTGGACTGTTTCCATATGATGTTTTGTTAGCACCAGAGTTACTAACAAAAGCAGTATGGGTTGGAGTATGAGGTGTATAGGTGGAATACCCTTTGATATCAAGTTCAAGGGTTTTCAACTTGTTGTACAGATCATCAAAGCTCATAAAATCCAGTCCTCCTTTTGCCTTGAGGGTTATGGAAACCTGCGACCAAGATGGTGGTAAAGCCCTCAGAAATTTGGTGTTGCAATCTTCATCATCCGGCCTAGCTTTCAACTGGTTGAGTTGACTCAGGATCTTGTGGAATCTGTCATACCCTTTATGAATCCCCTCAGCCTCAGAGATCTTGAATTCCTGAAACTCTTGCTTAAGCATAGACTTTCTCATTTTTCTGGATTCATCATTCCCTCCAAATCTGGCTTTTACAGCATGCCAGATCTTTCTAGCATCATCCAAGTGATGGAAATCACTCATATGATCCTCTGGAATAGCTTGAAGCAGAAGGGTTCTTGCTTTGGTTTCCCTTTGCACAGCCATGTGCTCTTCTGCAGTAACAGGTGGCTCTATATAAATATTGCCATCCTCGTCCCTTCCTGTATTCTTCTTGCTATTTCCCTTGAGAATGACATTCCACAGATTGTAATCACTGTTTGTGATCCAATATTCCATTCTCATAGCCCAGACTTCATATTCATCTTTCTTCAGATATGGGAATTTAGCATTGTTGGTGGACACCGCGGTGACGATTTGCGTTTGGACTTGGGATGTTTCAGTTTTGGGTTGTTGATCTTCCTGGTTAATGACATTGGTTTCTGGGTTATCGTCTGCCATTGAGAGAGGGTTAAGAGATATGAGATCGACCTTTTTCTTCTTTATCAGAGATCCTTACCAGCTTTGATACCACTTGTAGGATCGAGTACTTCGAGCTTGATTGAGCTTGGTATAAACAAGAACCTCTGTATACAATACAAGCGTTTATGCGGAAACTAAACATCAAGTATTATAAAGAAGAAAACTCTAAACGAACAATGATCCTCTATGGATCAAACTATGAACTAAGAATTGTGTTCTTGAATATTAAAAAAATGTTAAAGGTGTTAAAGGCGTACCTAAACTCATAGACGGGTTTATCTTTTATACTAACAAGATGACCTAACCCTAACCCGTTCTACAAGTAAACGTGTGAAGAGATAAACAACAATCTCTTCTAAAAATAAATCTTAACAAACATTCTAAATATACGGATAACAAATAATACTATCCGCAGCAACAACACTATCGGCAGAAACAAGATAACACTGTCGGCAGCAATGAGCTTTCAGCAGGAACCAAAGCTATCGGCAGGAACCAGCTTAACACTATCAGCAGCAACAATGAAACTCTTATTTCCCAGAGATCCTAACATTCAGATACCTTGGTGGGTTCATTTTGAGAAAGGAAACAAGCAAATAGACAATGTTGTTGGTCCTTGTGGTTGACCCTTTGCTACTTCTTAATAAGGCTGATAAGTACATGAGATTCAGGAAACTTTTTCACTTTACTTCTGGTTTGAACAGCTGATTTAAGATCACTAATTATCTGACTTTTAGGATGAATGTTGTGAATTTTGAATGTTGGAGCTGGACTTACATCCACTTCTGTGGGTAAGTTGTTGAAATCAGTGATTACTCCTTCTTCATCATAAGAAGCCCCATCAAAAATTCCTTCACTTGGATTATCAAAGAACTCAAGTTCTGGCATCTCAGAATCATCAAAATCATCTTTTGGAGTAGAATCAGGCTCAGCAGAATTAACAGCATCACTACCAGAATTAACTAAGTTAGTACTAGTAGAAGAATTGATGAACTCACTACCAGACTTAACCAAGTTAGTTCTGGTAGCCTTCTTCCCAAGATATTTGTCAGCCAAAGCATTCATTTCATCTCTGAAAGATGGAATATCTTCTGACACTTTAGTAGGAGAAGCCTCCTTTTCTTTTGCTTGAGGCTTGTCCACACTCTCCTTCCCTTTTGTAGAAGATTTCTTTGTTCCTACATCAGATGCAACATGTTTGACTTCTGTGGTAGGAATCACAATAAGCTCCTCAAATTCCTTGTCTTGCTCAGCAGTGCTTGCATCAGAAGTAACTTGGGTACCTGCATTGTTAGTTACTTCTATGGAACCTGCATCAGGGTTAGCTTGATTCTCCTTAGAGACAGGAATATAGTTCATAGAATCAGTTAAATAATCAATATCAAAGATCCATCTATAACCTATTCCCTTCACATTGGGTTTTTCCTCAAGAAAATTAACATGAAGATTCTCTTCTACCCTCTTGGTTACTAAATTGTATACCCTAAAGGCCTTACTATTCAGTGAATACCCAACTAGAAACCCCTCATCAGACTTTCCTTCAAATTTTCCAAGCACATTGAGTGTATCAAGAATGGTAACATGGCACCCAAACGGCCTTATATAGCTAACAACTGGTTTATGGCAAAAAATAAGCTCATAAGTTGTTTTATTCTAAGGCTTGGTCACTCTAACCCTATTGAATATGTAGCAAGCAGTGCTTACTGCTTCAGCCCAAAAGGTTGTAGGTAGGAGTGAGTCTGCTAGCATAGTCCTAGCTGCCTCAATCAGGGTCCTGTTCATTCTCTCAGCAACTCCATTTTGCTGTGGAGTTCGAGCATTGCTATATTGTTGCTTGATTCCTTTATTACCACAAAACTCAATCATGCTCCTATTCTTAAATTCTGTGCCATTGTCTGTCCTAATGATCTTTACCTTTTTATTAAGTTGGTTTTCTATCTGCCTAATGAAAGTTTGAATTAATGGAGTGGTTTCATCTTTCCTAGGCATAAAGAACACCCAACAAAATCGAGTGTGTAGGATCGAGTGCTTCTAGCTTGATAGAGCTTGGTTAAACGAGAATCTCTAGGAGTAAGACTTGCGTTTATGCGGAAACTAAACAACAAGAATAAAAAGAAGAAAATAATGGAAGACAATGATCCTCTATGGATCAGACAATGAACTAAGAAATTGTGTTATTGTATATTGTAATGTCGTACATAACTCATAGACGGGATGTTTCTTTTATACTGATAAGAAACCCTAACCCTAACCCGTCATACAAGAAGACGTGTGAAGAGATAAACATGATCTCTTCTAAAAATAAATCTAACAAACTTTCTAAACATACGGGATAACAACTCCTAAAACCCGCAGTAAAGACTACTATCAGTAGAAACAAAATTAAACTATCGGCAGGAACCAACTGCAGCAGCAATGAATAACTATCAGTAGGAACCAGCTTCACTATCGGCAGTAATGAGAAATCCTTATTTCTCAGAGATGCTAACAATCCTCCCCTAATCTTGAAGTTGACTAGGTTAACTTGCAAGATTCCCAGTTGATAGAGCTTTAACTTCTCAGGCTTGAGGATTGCTATTGAGCAGCAGCAATAGTAAGTAACCAGCAGTAACACTTGGAACTTCCAGCAGCAACTTCGATAGTTCAACAGCAATAAGAAATCATCTTTAAAAATATTAAGCTGGTCACCATGTCAGTCATTGGATCTTCACTGCTATTGTGAGAATGTGTACATCAAATCACTTAAGTTTCATACTATTCTCATCACTTCCAGGTGTGTTAACTCCTGTGAGAGGTGAATCATTGAAAATTAATGGATTTGATGTCTCTTTACCAATAGCCATCACTACTGGAGTAGACAATGTTTAGGTGTGTTAGACCATGGTACATTGATAACCATCTGATTTTTAGTAAATCAGCAACTTTGAACGGATTTGACTTGTCTTTACCTGTAGCCGTTTGCTCAGGACTAGCCAATTCTTGGTTTCAACTGAACCTTGGTGAATTGAATACCAAATATGGATACCAATTGTCTTTACCACAAACCATACTTTTGTGGACTAGCCAATTCTTTGGATCCCATACAGGGTTACATCCATGGTAAATTGAGAACCATTTCAACTCTCAGGAATGAACCATGGGTGAGTTGAAGTACCCTATAGCTTTGAGCAAGCTATTACAGCTATCAACGGATTTGATTATCACACCAGAGCCGTACCCTCATGGTGAGTCAACTCTTTCTTGTATGAGACACATGGTGAGTTGAATACCATTTGTTGTGTAGGTGTAAACACCAACACTGTACCTGCAAGGTGTTACTCAAAACCAACTTATTAGCACACAAAATATACAAGAATTTTTTTATTATTATTTTTTTTAAACTAAAAGAAACAAGAAACAAACCAAAAGAAAAAGAAAGAAAATAAGAAAAGATATACAACAACAACAATCCACCTGAACCATGATCAAGTAGAAGAACCTTTAGCAGCTGCAAGTTGATCTCTAATGAATTTGACCAACTGTTCAGCTGTGGTCAAATCATTTCCAATAGTATGTTTGGGAACTCTGACCTTCTGTGTGAGCATTCTCTTCATAAGTCCCTTAGATAAAGGATAAGAGACATCCACAAACATAGACAGGATCTTGCCAGAAATGAGTTCCACCACATGAACATTGGAAGAAGGATATAACCTCCAAGAATATACTCTCCATGATGATTGATTACCCCACACCAATTGAGCCTTTTCTCCTTCCAATGTATTCATTAAAACTTGTAAGTCTCCCCAAAGCATCAAGCCAACCCCAGTAGGAGCATGATCTTGATAGAAATTATCCACTATCTTATAAAGATTTTCCAAATCTTTCCTCTCTACCTTGTTCAAGAGTTCCCTTAGAAAGGTAAAGAATTTGACTGTCCCATCAAGAGAAAACCAAACATTGACTTCACCTTCAGGAGTAGACCTAATCTCCCAGTGAGCAATATGACCCCAAGAGTGAATGGAATCACCATCTGAATCACTGTCTGAGTCAACCCTAACCAATTCTTGATCATCCACTTCAGAAATAGGCCTAGTAGGAGGGTGGTCAGAGCAACTCTTCTGCCTGGTTCTTAGACCATACTGCTGAAAAGGAACATCAGGAGGATCAGTCTTAGGCATGGCAACTGCATCATCAGCAGAAGACATGTGAGCTGCTGCTGCCTGAGATGAGGAAACCTGAGGTTCAGAAGTAGCATAATCCTTTACAGTATCAGCTGGTTCAGAGACTTTAACTCTCTTGGCAGAAGGTTCCTCCATAGAAGGTTTGTTATGTCTAATGATATGATTCATAGCCTGGTTATATTCTACCATAAGCCTCTCATCTGACAACTGCCTAACCTCAGCCATAGTCCATCCATGCTTATAAATAGAACCACTCATGTTCTTCACAAGAATTCTCATGTGTTCCTTTTGTTGTGCCTGAGTAAGAGGTGTATTCCTCTTCTCCTTAGCTTTCTGATCTGCTATATCCCTCTGTTTTTGTCTCATCCTTGCAGGAAAGTCTGCATCTGATACATTAATTCCCAAGATATCTTTAGCAACATTTGGGTTAGCTGCCACTTGAGCACCAATATGTATCCAATCAGCCTCAGTAAAGTATAGAGAAGCAGCATCCAACTCCTTTTGCCTTGCTTCAGGTAGAGTGGAAGCAAATGATGTATCTGCTTCTGCAAATTCTGCAGAAAAGTTTGCATGAACCTTCTTTGCCATCTCTGACCCCATTCTTTCATCTTGTACATTCTTCCACAACCTTTCCTGTGCAGCTTTTTCTACATCAGAAACCAGACCTCCAAATTCATCCACTACAGTAGCTGGCTCAGCTGATCCTGAACCAGAAGCAATGGTAGATCCACCAGCAGAATTACCCTGAACCTTAGGTACAACTGCAACACTTTCACTAACAGTAGGAACTTCTGCAGCAGCAGAAACATCTTTTGGAACACTTGAATCAATATCAGCAGGAACATCTTTAGAGACATCAACATCAATAGATGTATCCTCATCTGCAAGCTTGTACATCTCAAAAGATGGTTTAACTGAAGCCATATGAATCGTGGACAAGTAATTCCTCCTTTGATACTTCTTTGGAGAAGAAGCCTTAGGAGCTTGAGCACACCCTCCTGGTATGTTTTCACTTGCTAAGGAGAGATTAGCCAAGATATGCAGTCTGTCCAGATTAAGTGATCCCTGATGCTCAGACTCTTCCTCTTCTGAATCAGATAAGACTACCCTTCTTCTTTTGGTCTGAACATAGGTTTCCAAAGTTGTAACTCTTTCAGTGAGATGCTGAATAGATTCACCAAGAGTTTCCTTTGTCTTCTTGAGCTCCTTTTCTAATCCATCCATTTTGTCACCATACTCTTTCTTGACTTTCTTGAGTTCAGACTCTAAGTCTGCAATTCTCTTTTCATACCTGTCAAAAGAACTAGATCCAGTGGTTAGACCAGCAGGATCCTCAGCTCCACCAGCAGGAATACCTGTAGTGGTATGAGCTTCATTGGATCTATTTGGTGAAGCAGAATAGTCTCCACCATCTTGAGTAGCAAAGTCAAAGGACAGCCTAGATGGACTAGGAGTATATTGCCTTGAAGAAGAGGGCAAGTCCACAGAAGGTGTTGGTTGGACAACAGGTGGTACAACTATGGTGGTCTGGACAATGGGCTCATCAAGGACATTAGTCTCAGGTGTGGCTGGTCTAGGTGATGGTGGTAATGGGTCATCAGCAGCAATAGATGCAGATGCATCAGCAGCAACTGAAGTCCCTTCTCCAGCAGCATTGGATGCATTAGCATCAGCTGCATTGGGTGATGGTGGGACAATGTCATTGTCAGCAGGATCTGGGTTGTCAGCAGGATTGACATTGAGTAACATGGCAGGTAATAATGGCAAATGTTGGCCTGCAAAATTCATCTTCATCATTGCAAACATTTTAGCAGTCATCCGATTCACTATCTTAGGGGATGGGTCATTGGTCTGAACACCTAAGATAATTTGAAGAAATCTAGGATACATTAAAAATCTGTTTTTATCACCAGTGATATTTTCAATCATCCCTTCAAAAATATATTTAGCCCAATTATATATCCTACCCTGAGACAGACAAACAAGACCAGATGCAATGGGACTAGGACATTGGTCCCAACCACCGGTCTTTACACTCATACACTGGAGTAAAGTATGAACCAGAAATCTCCATTGAGGAGACAGCTTATTTTTATAAAATGTAAAACTACCAGTGACAGGATAACCTATAGCAGCCATACCATCATTGATATCTTGCCTGGAAAGATCATGCGCCCCATGCTCCTCAGGAAATCGGAGCTGTACCCGAATCAACCCCTCAGTAATGATGACTTCGTGCTCATCAATGGTGGCAACGATGTCGTCCTCCCTTCCCACAATGTGTCTAACTCTAGCAGTTGCCCAAAACTGCTTAATGAGTGAATCATACACCGTTACAGGACAATGAGTGAGTGCATAGTGAATAGATGATCCACAAAGAAAAGCTAACACCTCATCATAACCATCACTTTTAGAAGAAGACTCTAAGTATGCAACCTTGTTGTGATCATCTTTGTAGCGAAGTGTTGTCAATGTATTAGATGAATGAACTAGGGTTCGAAATGACAAAAACAATGAGTTAGGGTTTGAAAGGATTTTGAGAATCTGAGATGTGAGAAGTGTAATTTTAGGTCAGTTATGATATTGATATATGGTTGCCACATATAGCGATTTAAATTACTGCAATTCTTCGCACGTCTCTTTGACCAATTGACTTAACTAACTTCCCCAAATTTAACATAGTCAGCAGGAACCATTAGTCAAACGGCAGTAACACTTGGTCAATCGGCAGCAATAAAGTGGTTTGACCAAAGTCAACTTTCCAAATCCAGTCATTAGAAATAAACCGCTTGAATTAAATCTCAACACCAACCAACAATAAATTCGCACTAATCACCTTCTCATTATAAAATCTCTTTTTTCCCAAATCAAATAACTTCATTATCACATTCCTAACCCATAATCTTCAAATCAAAAACAATCATGAGTTCATCCAAAATTCCCATCATCGAAATCTCATCAGACTCCTCCTCCTCCACTGAATCAGGGTGGAAAAATTACTTTCCCCCGACTGCATCCTCTTCTCAATACAAAGGCAAGGCAAAGGTTGAGGAGGTTTCATCTGATCCTCTTCCATCTAATCCTTCGTCTTTTGAGTACTCTAGCTCTGATGATGAAGGATCATCAGAGCTGAAGTCCTTGACTTATTATCAAGGTGAATGGGAAACATATCCTCCCAATTTTCCCATCACAGATAAGCTAAGGGAAGAGATGAAGAAAACTGAGGATCTGCTTAGAGAAGAGATGGAAAGGACTGCTGCTACCTTCTACAAAGTACCGGTACCAAAAAGAAATCATCCAACCTCAATGCCGAGCCAGCCAACTCCTGGGCCAAGCCAACCAACTCCACAGCCAAGCCAGCCAACTCCACAGCTAATCCAACCAACAACACAGCCAAGCCAACCAACAACTAGGTTATGCCCTAGATCACGTAAGACACACTCTACCCCAAGCTCTTCAACTCCAATGAGAGATCAGCCAGTCCCTGAACCAAGACAGCCACTCCCAGTGGTGTTGGCACTTCCAGCCCCACACGTGTATGAAGAAATTAGTCATCAGAGGGGTAGAAGGTTCATACCAGATTGTATGGGAAAGGGAAAAGGGAAGGTGGAATAGGTAGTAGGGTTGAGAAGCTTGTGTCTGTTGACTGTTGTTTGGTTTGTTTATGAAGCCTTAATCTTTTGTTTTTGGATGTAATCACCTCATGATGATGAATAGAAGTTTTATCTTATGTTTTATTTCAAGCATTGAGAATGAGAACTGCAAAACAAAGTTAGTAAAACATAAAACATAAAAGAATGAGAGACAAGACAAAATTACAAGCATTAGCCTCCCCTTAGGCTAATGCCTCCCCTCAAAACCAGCAAAGAAATATACAACAACATGATCAGACAAACAGGACAATTACCAAGGAAACCATGGAGAGTAAGCCATTCCCCCTCCAAAGATTGGATTAAAATAAGCAGGCCTGAAATCCCTCTGAAAGGATGAGGAAGCACCAGCAGGAATGGTTCCCTGACTATCAGCAGCAACAGACTTACCTGCAGGAACAGGTCTATCAACAGGAAAGGGAGCTCTATAAGAGTTCATTCCTGCTGCTTGTGGAACATATGGTGGTATTTGTTTAACATTTTTCCACAATAATCTGGTCTGTTGTTGCCCACCATTCATCTTCATTCTCTTCTCATGATAATCACAATCTTTAATGAGATGATATTGACTACCACACACAAAACATGACTTCTTCCTAACAGCCTTGTTCTTACCATAACTTTTCTTATTACAGACAAAATTATCACTAGTGGAACTAGAGACAAATTTGTTTTTAATAGAATTACTTGAGCTGTTGTCTGAGAAAGCTGTTTTAGAAGCATATTTATCATTAGTTACACTTGAGGACTTATGGTACTTAGGTGTTGATGACTCTTCACTTGAATCACATGAAACAAAGTCTTTGGACTCTGCTTCTGAGGACTTGACACTTGTGGAACAAGAGACAAAATCATCAGGTTCAGGTCAATGTCAGAGAGAGAGTGGACAGGGGTAGGCATAAAAACTCCTCTGATAGGTGGAGGAACTGCATTCATTCCTCCTTCTTTTACAAACTTTACAGGAATTTTATAGTCAACAGGTTCAGGGTCAAACACACTATACTCATTAGGGTCATAGACTTGATCTTGCCCTATGTAGTCACCAAACCCTAAACCACGTTTAGTTTTTACAGACATAGAACTATCAACTAACTTGTGTAGGGTTTTAGATGAATCTTTCCATTTATCAAACCTAGCCAAGGAATTGTCTAGCTTAGTCTGCAAATCCTGTTTTTCTAACATGACCTTAGCATTTTGAGATTCAGAATATTTAAGTTCATTAGCAGTGTTTCTTAAATCTCTCTGTAAAACCTTAATCTTTTCCTCATAAGCTAACTGATTCTTTTGGAACCAAACCTTTTGTTTTTCTAAGGTTTTAACAGCATTATCATAAGCTTGCACCTTAATAAAGTATTCATTATAGTTAGATTTCATGTCATCATATTTTTTATTAAGAGTTGAGTATAATTCATGACAGGCAGGATTAGATTTTTGTACCTGAGATGGGAATCCCATTAGAGCATATTCTTCCAAATTTTCCTTTGCCTCATAGGATTCATCATTTTTAGTCAGCTTTGCCGTAGAATCATTATGGAACAAGGTTCTAATCTTCCTTGCCCACATTTCAAATTTATCTCCTGATAACGACATTGTGAAAAAGGTTCAAGAGAGAAGATTTAGAAATGTTTTCTTCTTTATCAAAGATCCTCACCAGTCTCTGATACCACTTGTAGGATCGAGTGCTTCTAGCTTGATAGAGCTTGGTTAAACGAGAATCTCTAGGAGTAAGACTTGCGTTTATGCGGAAACTAAACAACAAGAATAAAAAGAAGAAAATAATGGAAGACAATGATCCTCTATGGATCAGACTATGAACTAAGAAATTGTGTTATTGAATATTGTAATGTCGTACATAACTCATAGACGGGATGTTTCTTTTATACTGATAAGAAACCCTAACCCTAACCCGTCATACAAGAAAATGTGTGAAGAGATAAACATGATCTCTTCTAAAAATAAATCTAACAAACTTTCTAAACATACGGGATAACAACTCCTAAAACCCACAGTAACGACTACTATCAGCAGAAACAAAATTAAACTATCAGCAGGAACCAACTGCAGTAGCAATGAATAACTATCAGCAGGAACCAGCTTCACTATCGGCAGTAATGAGAAATCCTTATTTCTCAGAGATCCTAACAGAGTGCAATCATCAGTGATGACAAGGCAGTAGCTAGCATGGTTAATACTTTGCACAGATGTAGGGCCAAACAGATCCATATGTAAGGTATGCAAAGGCTCAGTAACAAACCTATCTAACTTAGCCTTACAAGAAGCCCTATGCTGTTTACCCTTATTACAAGCTACACATGTATGGTCATTTTTAAAAACCTTGGAAGGTAAGCCTCTAACTAGGTTATTCTTCACAAGTTTATTTATGTTCTTAAAATTAACATGACCTAACCTTCTATGCCACAATTTAGATTCATCCAAAGTGGCTTTTGCAAGCAAACAGGTAAAACCTTTTGCAGGTTCAGGTGTTTTCATATCAAAGCTGTACATGTTGTGTTGTCTTGGGACTTTGAGAAGTATCTAACTTTCATCAGGCATCTTAAAGTCAGAAGTCAACACAAAATATTCAGATTCAGTAAAAAACACCTTATACTGCTTATCACAAATTTGTGATATTGAGAAAAGGTTAAACAGCCCAAGTTATTTTACAAAAGACACATTGTCAAATTCTAAATTGCCTACAACAGTCCGTCCTTTACTTGTAATTTTCCCTTTACTACCTCCAAAGGTAACAGAACCTCCTTTGAATTCTTGAAAATCCTTCAGATGATCCTTATTACCAGACATGTGCCCAGAACACCCACTGTCAAATATTCCTCTGTCTCCCATGTTCTTGAGTGGATGATCCTGCACATAAAGAAAGGAGATTAGTTTTTCTCAAGGACCCAGGCCTCTGCAGGCTTGGGTCTGCCTTGTGGATCAACATATTTAAAAGTCTTGAATGAGCTTGATCCATTGTTGTTCTTGGATTGGTAGGTTAGTTCATTCTTAAAAGGTTCCCAAGACCAACATGCTGAGGTCTTAACAGCAGATTCCCCATTTTCCCTTATAGCATTTGAGCTTGAAGTTTGTGCTGTATTCTTAGCAAAGGGTCTTCTCACAGGTGAATGTGATTTATAAAAATTGTTTCTTTGATTATAGTTATTCACCTGTGGTCTATTTACAATTGGTTGTCTGGGTCTAACAGCATTAACATACCCAGAATTAACATTTGGCTTCACAGAACTAACATATTGCCCAACAGAATTAAAATTTGTCCTACCAGTATTAATATTTGGCCTAACAGAATTAACTGATGACCAACCAGAATTAATATTGATCTAACAGAATTAACCTGTGGTCTACCAGTATTTATTTGTGCTGGTCTAGGAGCAAATTGGTTAGCATGATTAATTCTGCTTGCACTATTCCAAACTAGTTTAGCATTCAAATGACCAGTATTAACACTTTTCTGCTTCCTAAGTTCAGCCTCTCTCAACATCCTTTTCTCATGAAAATGATAGTCTTTAATTAGATGACTTAGGCTACCACAGACAAAACACCTCTTAGGACCAAAGGTGTAGTTTTTCCTATACTCTCTTCTCTTCCTATCAGATTTTGGTGACTCTTGACTTTTGACAGACTTCCTAGGAGATTTTATGTGAGTATCACAACTAGGTTTATCTATATCAGATTTGGGTGTAGTCACAACTGGTTCACTATGCTTGACAGATTTTGACTCAGAAACTTCTTTTGGTTCACTCTCTGATTCTGATTCAGACTGCTCAGAGACATCTCTAGTGGATCCTTCACTGTCATTAGTTTGACAGGTAGAATATTCACTTGATTTGTCATCTGAGTTGCATGTCTCAGGATATTGAGGACCCTTTTTACCATACACAAACAAAGAGTCATCAAGTTCTTCCTTTTGTAGAGGAGTGTAATCTCCACTTAATAGAGGTGGAACTCCTTTAAAATCATCAGTTTTTATGAACCTATTGTATGTAGGTTTACCAGCTAAGTCACTTTCTGAACTAACAAACACTGTTCTAGCCATCTCTTCCTCATAGCTTAGAATCTCCTTATCAGACTTTATCTCATATCCTAAGCCAATTTTACATGTTGAACTCATACTAGAATCTACTAATTTAAACAGATTTTTAGATGAAGCTTTCCATGAGTCTAGTATTTTCTGCAATTCATCCCTTTCTTTCACTGCTTTCATGCCAATTCTTCTATATTTCTTAAGTTTTTCATCCTTTTCATATATTTCATTAGCCTGAAAGGTGAGTTTTTCATTTAAGGAAGCATGTTGTTTTTGATAGGTGACTATTTGTGCTTCTAAAGTTTTGACAGCATTAGTATAAGCAATTATTTGTCTCTCCTGGTCACCTATTTGTTTTAATTGTTCATCACACAAACCTTTAAGACTGTTGTATGAATTTATGCAAGTTTTGGAACACAAAGATACCTCAGTACTGGAACCAATGGCCATGAAAGCATGGTTTGGTTCTAGTTCCTCTTCTGTTTGCTCTCCCCAGTTAACTGTGCCAGCTTCCAAAGTCAACATGCTCATCTGATTCTTCTCCAGGTTGTCATCTTCCTGAGAGTCAGAATCCTTCTTCTTTTTCCCATCAGCAGTCATCTTTGCCATGCATTCCCTAGCAAAATGACCATACTTGTTGTTAGTGCAAATATTACGATATTTAAACTAAACGATTCCTTCGGTTTTAATAATGACAAACATGTAACTTGTAATACATAACGTAAAATGTGCAAGTTACTTGTAAACACAAATCATCAATGCATACTTACATCAACACCTCCCGACGTCTCAAGTATGCTTCAACGAAGTCGTAGATTTCCATCCCGACATAAATCACTCAAGGTATGGACAAACAAATCTACTACTTGACAAATGATCAAAGGATTTTATTTTTCTAAACTTCACATTTTTAATGTGACAAAACATTTTTTCAAAAATATATTTTACAAATTATTTTTGAATTAAAAAGAAATGTTTTATTTTGAAAAATATGTTTGAAAATCCCAACAGTCAAATTTCCCCCCAAAATCAGCTCCAACCTTCCCCAAATAAGTTTTCACCAGAAAAGACAAAATTTGGAGCGTCCTAGTCTAGGACGGCTCCAGCCTTCCCCAAATAAGTTTTCACCAGAAAAGACAAAATTTGGGGCATCCATTCAAGTGATCCTCTTCATTCCTCTTGATTAGCAAGAGAAGAACACAAAGTATCCAAGTAGATACAAAGTGTTGTCATCCCTCTTGATTAGCAAGAGAAGAACACAAAGTATCCAAGTAGATACAAAGTGTTGTCATCCCTCTTGATTAGCAAGAGAAGAACACAAAGTATCCAAGTTGATACAAAGTGTTATCATTCCTCTTCATTTGCAAGAGAAGAACTCAAGGTATCCAAGAAGATATAAGAGTTGGAGTTGTTAGGTCTTGTAACACTTGTTACACTCTTGATTGTATCATAGCATACATCAAGATTATTTTTTCCTTTGTGAGAGAGTGAGTCAAGATCATTGTGATCTTAAGAGATAGTGAAGATCTCTTGAAGCCATTGGGCTTGTGTAATAGATCATGTGGATCAAGGGTAGATCTGGTAGATCGTGGTAGATTGGTGTTAGCTAAGATTAGCACTCGACATCTAGCTTAGTGTCGGAAATAGGATAAACGACGTGTACGGTGTAGATCGGGTAGATCGTGGTAGATTGGTGCTAGCTAAGATTAGAACTCGACATCTAGCTTAGTGTCGGAAAACAAGTTAAGCGACGTGTACGGTTTTCTCCGCCTGAAGGGAGTTTGTTGATTAGTGAAGTAACTCTCGAGTTGGGTACTCGAGGAATGGAGTAGGGCGAAGAGGAGGTTCGTGACCGAACTATTATAAATCACCGTGTCCGGTTTGCGCCTTCTTACTTATCTCTTTACTTTCATTTCATTCTTTCTCGCTTTATATTTGCATTGCGTTTTTGCTTGTGTGGCTAGTTGCTTATGTTATGTTGATTATCTATGTGTTGTGGTTTGATTGTGTATATGTTGTAGTTTACTATATTCATTTCTTGTTGCTATATGATCATAGTTGACACTTTTCATATCACATACCGGGAGTTTGATACAAAAGTTTTAAGTTTTAAATGGAAACGTATTCACCCTCCCCCTCTACGATTTCCACAATTGGTATCAGAGCTACGTCGGTCAAATTTTTAAAACAAATGGTTTTCAAAATTGAGTACGATCCATGTATCAAATTACCTATGAAGGTGATAAAATATGAAAAGTATTTAATTGTTTAATACTTACAAGTTTTGTTGTTAAGTATACTTTGTCATACTAGCTTGAAGGCTTTTTCAAACCAATAAAAGAATAGAGTCTTAAGTGTCTGGTCATGTTCTCCGTCGAGTCGCCGCACTAAAACTGTAAACTGAATCAGAAAAGAGAACACGGTACCACTAAATATAGGACAGAACCATTATATTTAACGGTATCGTGGGTTAATTAATGGTACCGTGCCTCTGTCTGTCAGTTTTCAGTATTGGGTCATTTTCTGATTTTTTTTTTTAAATCAACCATAAGTTCGTAGAAGTCATGTCAATCATCATTTTAAACGAAGTTGATTTTACTTTCATTTGAGAAATATTTTTATGAATTAGTTCTAAATGAAAGTATGTTAAAGTCCTTGATTTTCAACTAAAGGTCTTCTGGTCATGCAGTTTGCGTAAATTTTTGGTCAAACTGAAAAAGGGCGATTCAACCTTTAAACCTTGACATGTTTTCAAAGTGCTCAGCAAAAATCTTTGAAATGGGGAGGAAACCAATTCATTGTCAAATAAAATCAAGCTTAGTATACATTGTTATACCTAATACACAAAATGACGATAAGTATTTTTGTGTTTTAAGCTAAATTGCTATTTGCTTATTATAGTTTTTCGGTTTATGCATTTATAAGGCTTATGCTAAATCACTTGCACTATATTAAGTAATTAGTTTGCATTGCATATAGGCATCAACCATTTGTCTTGTATTTATTGCAAGTTCTTAAAATGGTTTAGTAACTTTCTTAGGAATAGAAACTAAGTTGGTAGATCATGTGTGTCGAGAGATATTGTCTTACACAATTATTTTTCCAAAGGTTTAAGTGTAAAAAGTATATCACCCCAAAACACTTAACACTTTCATAAAATCCGTAACATGATCTTTAAAACATTACATCATTTTGTCTTGTTTGACCATGGGTTGTCTAAACAAGATAAAAGGTCATTTTAATACATTGGTATTTAAGTAAAAGAAAATGTATTAAACTTGCATTGATTTAACACACATACAAAATGTTTTAAACATTTAGTATTTTACGTATGTGGTATAAAAATGGTTAAGATAATTATTTTTATACTAATGAGGTGTCGAAAAACTAAGAGTATTATACTTAATAATATAAATAGTTGGGATAATGACAAAAATAGCCCAAACACAAATGGGCGCTTCCCTATCTAACCCGAAATCCGAAAATAATTGTGTTGCCCAGGGCAACCGGCATTTTTTGGGGCAACCGAAGGATTTCCAGTGTATTTTTTGGGCAACAATCGCCCTTTTTTGGGCAACTGGGGGCATTGCCCAGGGCAACCGGGGTAGAAATATCCCATTTGGGTTTTGGGCTATTTTAGTAATTATCCCTAAATAGTTTTTCTCAAATAAAAATAAATGACAATATCAAAGTAGTAACTTAATATGTCACTAACCTCACACATACAACTAGTATTAGAATAAATGGAACACATTCCTTAAATTTTTATTTTCTTTTTAAAAGGAGTGATCTTGAGGGTCAAGAAAGATTTCGAGCACATATCAATTCATTATTCAAATTATGATTGATATCATCATCGAATCTAATTGACAAGTTTTCGAGTGTGGACATGAAATTGGAGTCATTATTTGTTTAGCTTCAAGATAACATCAAAACATGATGAAACATATTTTCTTGAATCTACATACTTAATCACACTCGATTGTTATGAAAATAATGACGTCCTCTCAAGACGAAAATAATATGCATCGGATCATAACTCACACTTGTGTTGAAGATGCCATGTTAAGTCTTCTTGTCCAATGGTTGTGTTCCAAACTTTAAACTAACATGTTTAAAAGATGCATAAAATACACAACCAAGTAGGATTGACAACTTGGATGTTTCATCCGAAATATACAAGTAATTTACATTGCAATGCAATTGGTAAATGTGTCATTTCCGAAAAACCAAACACGAGCAAATAAACAACATATGTAAACTTTGCTCATGAACAACTCAACACTCAAAGCCACATGTCTAGTAAAAGTGTCACGCATAATATGTTATTAACTATTATGTAAGTCATCAATCTTTGAGAATATCACATGAATTTCTCTTATCAAAAGATTGACAAAAGATAACCTATATCTCATGCATCTTATTTTCTTTGTAACATGAATGGTTATGTTACAAGAGAATACATTGCATCCTGTTAACAAATATAGGATATTAGAGTTTAATAATAACCTAATACAACATGTGTCATTGCATAAACAAGTAAAATTGGTCATACACTAAAATACTTGTTTCACAAAGCATTCGTAAGAGTGATAAGTTTCCTCTTAGAAAAGCATATTTGTTGAAATATACAATATGTCTCATTTTTAATATGTTGCTCACAAGATCTATTGAGGTATGTAACCTTCACTAGATTCTTTCTCAAGATATGCAAAGGAGCATTCTTGAAACACACACGATGTAGTAGATTCTACATTGTATCACATTAGAGTGTCTCTTGGTTCTAGGAAACCAAATCATGTTAAAATAACATGTAACAACTCAACAAACAAAGATGTTGTCCAAGAGATCATAAAATACACCATCTCCATCAAACAACCTTTAAATCTCAAGCACGAAATTAAAACATTTCACTTGCCTTTGTTAGGAGTTGTGTAAGACATATCATTTTCTTAACCAACTTTCAAAGTATGGTTAATTTAGTCATATTAGGCCATGTATAAGCAAAACAAGATAACATCATCTTTGCTATACTACGATAGGAAAATATAGGAATTTGAATTCTTCTAACATGAGAATGACTACTGGAGAACCTATCGCACTAGAAATTCAATTTGACCTAACGGTTGGATTGCTTCCAGGAGAGAAGTTGGGTTCGTGTATAACCTGTAAAATGGCCGTGTTTAGCCTTAATTGAGCACCACTAGTGATAGTCTCATACTCATTCTCTAACTTGAAAATTTTTCATTCCTACATTTGACTAGAGATAGTTTACATCGGTGAACTTTATCTCCCATTAGGATGTCATCTTAAACAAGTAGTAATTAGGATATGCCTTAGCAAACCTAGAGTGCTTGCATCCCACATACGTGTTTTAAAATGATAACATGTTCTCATAAGACATGATTAAATGTCTTCATGATCTTAAATGCTAAATGATTATCATGTTTTGCATGATGGTTGCATTTATTCCTTATGTGCATTTTACATGATTTGCTTGTAAAGTTTGCACCCACACTATGCTCTTTTGTCACATTAGGAATTAGGTATGCCCATCACTATGAACCCTTAGAAGTCATAGAGTCATACACTAGTGTCAAAACCTATAAGTTAGAGTAGTCGCAAAGTTGTCCTAATTCCCCAGTCATCACTTCGCCTTCTTCCAAGTAATACACCCGTTTGTCATGGGAAGGTTAGATACAAACCTAGTAGAACTCGGAGTAGGATTGACAACTTAAATATTTCGTCCGAAATATTCAAGTAAGTTTAACTTGTGATCGCAATTGTTAAATATCATATCCGAAACATCATACTCAAGCCTTTTAACAACATATGTTAAAACGCTCATGACAAAGCTAAAAGCTAACATCAACCCTCGGGTGACAAAGGACTCACGAGTTGCTATTTAAGTGATTAGTAGTTCCTTTCATCCTCGTGTGAATATAAACGTCTTAAGATCCCAAACCCTGCTGTGAATCAGCACCATAGGCTTAGCTTTACGTCTTTCAAAACCCCATGAAACACTCGTGTGCGAAGCACATCAAAATCCGTAAATCAACCAAACCTCTCAACCGAGAATCCCCTAACCATCTTCGTCTAGGTCTAGGAATGATGGAACATTTTCCATAAATCTTATGACTATTTAAATATTTCACTAGAAATATTAAAGTCATCCCTCGTACCCCTCTTATGACTATTTAAATATTTCACTGGAAATAATAAGTCATATTTCACATTGCTCTAATGACTACCTATGTATTTCCTCGGAAATATAAAAGTCATCTCTTCACGTCCAGTACCGTTCAAAGAATTTATTAGGTATAAATTCTTTCCTCGTGTCGAAAAGTCTCACTAAATCAGCGAGATTTATTCGTGAAATCATCTTAAATTCCAATGACAACTTAAATATTTCATCCAAAATATTTAAAGTATATTTAATTTGCGAAATGCAATTAAATGTCATTTCTCGTGTCGAAAAGTCTCACTAAATCAGCGAGATTTATTCGTGAAATCCTCTTAAATTCCAATGACAACTTAAATATTTCATCCGAAATATTTAAAGTATATTTAATTTGCGAAATGCAATTAAATGTCATTTCTCGCTCTCGATCAACGTTCACCTAATCCCGCTGGATTCATTCATAAAGGAATTTATTCGGTATAAATTCTTTTAATCTAAGGTCCAGAAAAATCACAACATATGTGAAATTTAACGGTACCGTCGGACCGTTGTCTGCTGAGACAGTTTATTCTCACTGTTTCAAAAACACTATCGAAACCCACTCGATGTAGTCTTGAACCAGAACCGTATCCTATCAGAACAGATTGTATCTATCTTCTGATTCCTAAGCCTTCTTCCCTTTCACTTCCGCATGGTACTAAACACTACCAATGCTTCCGCATCCCACTCATCTTCCACACACTTCAAACGAAGAACCGCTAGGATACGTTGAGATAACCCTTCTTCATCAACATAGATAACCCCACTAGAACCTTATCACTAACATCACAACCTTGAAGATTTTATCTTCTTAACCCTTAGGATATCTCCACATGATCACATGCCTCATCATAATATTCTATGAATATTCAAAATGATTAAGAAGAGCTACGTGACTTCAAAGGTGAAGTTTATCGTATGCTATCCACCACTTGTCATGATGTTACTAAGCTCATCGCTTCCGTCAATGTTTGTTTTCCTCTTTATCTTTTGCATCTTGTCCGGATGGTCATAGATTAAGGGGGAGCGAAAACACACTCATATAGCCTTTCACCAAACACTCTCAAGAACACATTAATGTGGTTCTTATTCCCTAGGAAACTTCCCTTTAGCTGCCCAGAACTAGGCTGCACGAGAAAATTTGTGACTTCCAGGTCACGGTACCGTTAAATAGGCCACGGTACCGTTAAATTTAACGGTACCGTGTGGTATTTAGTGGTACCGTGCCTATGTTTGACGAATTTTCACTGTTCCCTCCTGATCCCTGCATCCCTAACCTCAAACCTGCAAAATTTTGCAAACTCACACACACCCTAAGATTTCCTCACTACACCATAGGACACCATCACCAACTTTAGTTTGAATCCCACAACCCTTGCCTATATAAGGCCTCACTACTGCAAGCTTATCTTGCATCTCATCTTCAAACCTCACATTAACATCTTTCATCATCACACTCAATCCTTTTAGCTACATTTCACTCTTGACAGTGATAGTTAGTCTAAGTACCTTCAACCCATAGATCATCACACTCAAACCTTATAACCTTCAACTCGTTACACTCAAACCTTACAGCTACTCCTCACTTTGGTTAATTGACAGTAAGCTCAACAACCTTCAATCCTCACAAACACACGAAACCCTTCATGCACCAAATTATCTCTAACACACAACTAGGATCATCCAACCTAGAAACCTAGAACTTCATTACCTTAACCACGTTAGAGATATCCACCAACAATCCGTTTAGGATCACATGCACCTTTTCTTTTTCCCTTTTGAAATATATCATGCATCTCATTGTCAGTGCAAACGATATATTAACCTAAACCATCCTTTCCCACCTTTCCTCAAAGGGCAAAACCAACATCTCCAACCACATCATCATCATCCTCCACTTTTAGAATTCCTACACCCTTACCTCCACCAAGTCCACCACAACCTTTAGCTATCACACTAACCCTATCACCATCAAACCTCTCTGGACTTGGCACCAACACATCATCCTTATCACCATCACCATCACCACAACCTTTAGCTCTCACACTAACCTTGTCACCTACATTACCTTTTGAACTTGGCACTAACACATCATCCTTATCACTAGCACCATCACCACAACCACTAATGGGTCATCCCATTATTTATCCCCTACAACCACATAACCCAAGTTGTCCTTGTTGTCACAACAACCAACACTCTCCCACCTTATGGAATCATTTAGGTATAACCTCTATCGAGTCTACTTTATGGCACGACTTGTCATAATAGTAATCATTTAGAGTATGTCTTATCAACAAACTATCCTTAACATCAATCATCTTAGGTAGATGATTATGTTGTTCAAAAGGTTTGTTAGAACTTTCCTCCCAATGACAACTTGGAATAAGTCATTTAGTGCGTCAGTCAATGAACAAATATCGTTCTTGATTAGTGTGATTGAGTGAACAATTACACCTTAGGTTTTCGGTCGGGTTGTGACACTTACGTGTTAACATAGTTTAACCCATGCATGTCTTGCTATGTGTATTCTATCCCTATAATGTTGCTCCTATACTGTTATATATTATGCTGCACGAAGCTAACCCTTGATGTAGGAAAAGCCTTTGTAAGAATTTGATCCATGGATCTGCTAGATACTAAGGTAAATAAACAAGGGGATTAAGTCACCATAGGGGAGCATTGAGCTAGG
Source organism: Artemisia tridentata subsp. tridentata (assembly GCA_021014915.2). Lineage (NCBI taxonomy): Eukaryota > Viridiplantae > Streptophyta > Magnoliopsida > Asterales > Asteraceae > Artemisia > Artemisia tridentata. Next base: position 93,164,889 of record CP139501.1, read on the forward strand.
GGGAGCTCGGGAGTATTTGAATCCATAGCATGGAGTCGTCTTCATAAGTGTTGATAGAAGGCTTCACTAGGATGATGCAAGCTCGCCTTTCGAGGGAGAAAGGATAGTAGTGCAATAAGGGGAGTAGGGAGTAAATTCAAGGGAGCGCTCGAGGAAACTACCTTTTTGATTTGACAAAAGGGGGAGAAGGGGAGTGTAAACAGGTAACTTTTACATTTTACTATGTGTTACGGTTTACATATTTTTCATCATCAAAAAGGGGGAGATTGTTAGTGCAAATATTACGATATTTAAACTAAACGATTTCTTCAGTTTTAATAATGACAAACATGTAACCTATAATACATAACGTAAAATGTGCAAGTTACTTGTAAACATAAATCATCAATGCATACTTACATCAACACCTCCCGACGTCTCAAGTATGCTTCAACGAAGTCGTAGATTTTCATCCCGACATAAATCACTCAAGGTATGGACAAACAAATCTACTACTTGACAAATGATCAAAGGATTTTATTTTTCTAAACTTCACATTTTTAATGTGACAAAACATTTTTTCAAAAATATATTTCACAAATTATTTTTGAATTAAAAACAAATGTTTTATTTTGAAAAATATGTTTAAAATTCCCAACAGTCAAATTTCCCCCCAAAATCAGCTACAACCTTCCCCAAATAAGTTTTCACCAGAAAAGACAAAATTTGGAGCGTCCTAGTCTAGGACGGCTCCACGGTTCCACTAAATTTAGTGGAGCCGTGGCATGTTTAGTGGAGCCGTCCGTACAAAATTTTCTGTAACGTTCATATTTTTCTTGCCTATAAATAGTGGACCATTTCACACTTCCAACTTGATTTTTCCAGTCCTTTTTCTCTAGTCTAATCCCTTCTTACTTAGATGACTTTCTTTGATCATTTGGAGAGTCTTAGTTTGTTTAAGAGTGATCCAATCATCTATTCAAGTGATCCTCTTTATTCCTCTTGATTAGCAAGAGAAGAACACAAAGTATCCAAGTAGATACAAAGTGTTTTCATCCCTCTTGATTAGCAAGAGAAGAACACAAAGTATCCAAGTAGATACAAAGTGTTGTCATCCCTCTTGATTAGCAAGAGAAGAACACAAAGTATCCAAGTAGATACAAAGTATTGTCATCCCTCATGATTAGTAAGAGAAGAACACAAAGTATCCAAGTTGATACAAAGTGTTATCATTCCTCTTCATTTGCAAGAGAAGAACTCAAGGTATCCTAGAAGATACAAGAGTTGGAGTTGTTAGGTCTTGTAACACTTGTTACACTATTGATTGTATCATAGCATACATCAAGATTATTTTTTCCTTTGTGAGAGAGTGAGTCAAGATCATTGTGATCTTAAGAGATAGTGAAGATCTCTTGAAGCCATTGGGCTTGTGTGATAGATCATGTAGATCAAGGGCAGATCGGGTAGATCGTGGTAGATTGGTGTTAGCTAAGATTAGCACTCGACATCTAGCTTAGTGTCGGAAATAGGATAAGCGACGTGTACGGTGTAGATCGGGTAGATCGTGGTAGATTGGTGCTAGCTAAGATTAGCACTCGACATCTAGCTTAGTGTCGGAAAACAAGTTAAGCGACGTGTACGGTTTTCTCCGCCTGAAGGGAGTTTGTTGATTAGTGAAGTAACTCTCGATTTGGGTACTCGGGGAGTGGAGTAGGGCGAAGAGGAGGTTCGTGACCGAACCATTATAAATCACCGTGTCCGGTTTGCGCCTTCTTACTTATCTCTTTACCTTCATTTCATTCTTTATCGCTTTATATTTGCATTGCGTTTTTGCTTGTGTGGCTAGTTGCTTATGTTATGTTGATTATCTATGTGTCGTAGTTTGATTGTGTATATGTTGTAGTTTACTATATTCATCTCTTGTTGCTATATGATCATAGTTGACACTTTTCATATCACATCACACTTGACCGGGAGTTTGATACAAAAGTTTTAAGTTTTAAATGGAAACGTATTCACCCCTCTCTCTACGATTTCCACACTTGTGACACCTGTAGCACTCAACAGTCTTCTTATTGTACCCAACTGGTGTCTTCCCATCAAACCTGATGTTCCTCCCAGTCTGCTTGTAAAACTTCTTCATTCTTAGGGCAATCATAGCAATTTGCCACTTAATATCCATCTCTTCAACATCAATATCATTGATCTGCTCAAGATCATCACTAATGAGGTCCTTCTCTTCTGACCTCTTAGCAAAAAGTGAGTAAATCACTTCATCAGCAAATCCTGCCGGGACTTCCCTTTCTCTCATGCTGCTTGAAGAAGCTTCATAACCACCAGAACTAAAGCCACCAGTATTAACCTTGTTAGTACTGCCCTTGCTTTGAGAAACAAAAGCAATATTGGGAGTACTTGAAGATGCCTTTGTGCTTCCTTGGATCTCCTGTTCAAAGACCCGAAGATTGTTATATAAATCATCTATTGACAAGGTGTCAATTTCCTCTTTCATTCTCATGGTCATTGTCACACTTGACCATTCTTTAGGCAATGATCTGAGGAACTTGTGATTTGCATCTTCATTCGACAAAGCAGCACCATGAGCCTCCAATTGAGAGAGAAGATGTTGAAACCTGTCATAACCCTTCTCCAACCCTTCAGCACTGGTTACTGAGAATGCTTCAAATTGCTGCTTAAGAACAGCCTTCTGCATCTTCTTGGAGTTTGCATTCCCTCCAAATCTTGTTTTGATAGCTTCCCAAATTTCCTTGGCATCATCCATGCCATGAAATCTTCTCAAGTGCTCCTTGGAAAGTGCCATCAGCAAAAGGGTTTTAGCTTTTCTCTCCCTTTCCACTACATGAATTTCTGAGGCAGACACTGGTGGAAGAACCCTAACAACTCCATCCTTGCCAACTGAAACCCTCTTCTTAGAATTCCCATTCTGGATCACCTTCCAGACATCATTATCGACATACTCCAGATAGTGCTCCATCTCCATAGCCCATATGTCATACTCTTCCTTCTTTAGGATTGGGAGTTTAATGTTTGATATGGTGGTTGTTGCAGGTATGGTTTGTTGTTGTTGTTTGTATGTGCCAGCTTCTGATGCTTCTTCTTCATGGTTTGAGTCATTATCACTGAGATGGTTTGAGAAATCATCACCTTTAACAGACATTGTGCAGGGTTTGTTTGAGTGATTTGTGTTTGTGGTTTTGTGTTTCTTCGAACTCAGAGTCTCTCTACAGGCTCTAATACCACTTTTAGGTCCACACGAATTATGGATCCAAGTAGCCTTTGTTACTTGTTAGACAACTTGAATAAATCCAAATTAATCTAAACGAGAAACTCTAACAGATTGTGTATTGCTAATGCGGAATCTTAACAATAACAATGAAGAACACAAGATAACTAACTTCGTAATTCTATTAACTTTCAATATCAACTAACTCGTACGTACAAACTAATAACCCATAGGGTTCCTTTTATACACCAAGGAAACCCTAGATACAAAACGTGTAGAAGGATAAACGTATCTAACCATATCTTCAATAAAGATAACTACGTATCCTTTCCTAACTTATAGCTAACCGACTTTACTATAAATCATAAACAGACTTAACTAAACATAGCTAAACAGAGTTAACTATGTAACTATGTCTACCAGACTTAACAATGAACTGGCAGACTTAACTATGACTAGAATTAACTAACAGACTTAACTTCGTAACCCAGCAGACTTAATTCTGTTCTTCATATTTAAGTCTTCTCATGTGATAATTCCCAACAGAAATACTTAAGTGTACGGGAATGAGGAAACGATAGTCCCACAGGATTGTGAGTGACGGGATTTGGAAGACAATGAAATGAACTATTGCAAGCACGAATAGATATTATCAGGATGTGGAATATTCATGGCGTGTAGTTAAAATATATAATTAGTTATAGAGATTTTGAAATAAAATTTATGGGTAAGTGTCGTTTAGTATTTGCAGGTTTAATAATTTGAGAAAATAAGGGTTATCGTTTGTATAATAAAGGTTTTGTTTATCTCGTTTTAATAAAGTCAATTTAGTTCGCCAAATTATAAAGGATTGGTTACGACTTATGTTTACAAATTGGTTTCACAATTTTATGTTTAGGAAAACATTTGATAAGGTTTTGTAAAAATTATATTTCAAATTCTCGTTAATGACATGGTTATTTATTGGTCTAATTTCAAAACAAGGTTCATAAATGATAAACGTGAACTCTTTATATGTGCTTCACTTTAAGATCGATAGAGTTAGATGGTCGTTAGTGTAAGAAGTTTTTATATGTTGGCGACGTGTAATTTGTATATATGTTCACATTTTTAGTCGATTTGTTATGTTCTATGAATGCATATAAGAGTGTGATAACGCTTGGCGACCATTTACATTTTGAGATCTATTTATACGATATATGGATTTTTAAGTTAACCGCCAACATCAATTTTTGCATAACAACATTTGATATAAGACTTTCTTGGGTTCTCGGTTATAACAATTCAATTCGCGGCAATTTATACACCCGTCAACATTTTTTATATGATCTATACTTGTTGGGCTGCGGCCCAACCGAGTTATGGAGGGGGGGATAAAGACCTTAGTTTTGGGCTGGACTGAGATCACCATCGCAAGTCGTATGAGGCCTTGTGGGCTCAGGAAGATTTTCATTCAAATATCCTATGTGGGTTGGGCCAAGTGTGAATTTGATTGGGTTTCCAATTGGGCTGAACTTCTAAGTGAGATGGGTTAGTTTGGCCTGGTATAATACAACGAATACACAACCAGCCCATCAATACTTTGTGTGTTCACTGGGATTTCTAATGTGTATCTTAGACATCAAGTGTTTCGAAATTCCAGGATGTATATTACGATGAGGTCGAGTATTACTCGACTTCTTACCTTAATGATCTCGAGTACTATATAAGGACTATTGGTTTGTCACTAAAACTTCCTCATTCTTGGCATAACTAATCACTTTTGAGGTACAATTTGATGCTAGATAAAGGGAGAAAATAGCTCATTCCAGCTCGAGTTTGACCTCCAACTGGACAAGCAGAACACTCTTTTGAGTGTGATTCGAGACTTGTGTTTGACACTTCTAGTGGGTTTAAGCTCAACTTTGAGCAAGATGAGTCCTCATCGGGGTTCGACTGGTATCCCTCCTAAGGTCCTACTAGTCTTGGACTAAGGGTATTCGGCCTATAATTTCTCAAAACATTTGACAATAACTTGTGGTCGTAAGTGTGGGTTGTTTGGCTAGGCTTGTATAGGATTTACCAAGACACGCACACCCCCATGGGTGGTTATTTGGTGGGGTTCGATGGGATTTGACCTATGTTCTATACACTCTCGTGGGTGAGGTTTCTATTCGACCTACATTAACCAAAATCTTCCCAACCGAGCTTCATTCTGTCAGTGTTTAATACACCACTTGAGAGGAGTATTAACGCAAGATTTTACACTACAACATCATTCCTGGTCACAACTTGTGACTTCCCAACTGAGACCCTAAGGACCACTAACGAGCCAAGGGCTCAGGTTTTCAACGAAAACATCAACGTCACACGAAACAGGACCTAGGTTTCTAACGACATTTAACAAAAACAGTTTTTTTAAGCTAATGAGTTCCTATCCTCGTTTTTCTTAGATCTTAGAAGTCACGACCACAACAACAAGCAACAATAGATTAAAGGCCAGTGAGCTAAATCTTAGATCTCATAAGTACTTAAGCCACAACAACAATAACAACAACCACAATATCATGTGCACAACCATAAATTCGACATAAATGATGAATCCAATTATATTAGAGTTACGAATTTACACAAAAGTGAGCACAACGAATGATAAGAAATTTAGAAAGAGGTGATTTATACCCTAGTGATGGATCGGATGAGGACCTTTGGACTCAGAAGCACTTCGAACAGAATCCCAATCCGAACCTTGGCTTCTTCAAATCAAATCCCAGTCAACCCACTCCAATCGACCTTCGCCCTTTAATCCTCTTCGACTCTCAATAGCCTCTGGGTGATCGAATGATTTTTGGAGTGGATTAACTTGATTTGAATCGGCCATTAAAAAGGGAAAATTAAGAATGGGTTAAGTTCTTCTTTCTTGGCTTCGATTTCTGATGCATCCGAAACGAGTAATACTCGCCTTCCCTCGGCATCTTCAATGTATCCCGTGACTTCCTTTGGGGAAAGGAGAAAAGGAGAAAGTGATGTTGGTTGACCATGTTCTGATTTCGAAATAGGATAGGGATTTGATGGTGAGAATTCGGTGGTGTGCTTGGTTTTGTGGTGTCGAAGACAAAAGTGAGGAGGGAAGAAGATAAGTATCATAGGGGAGTGTGTGAGTGGGAAGGAAAAGGGAAAACTAATATATTCCTGATCTATTAAAATGTAGGAAAATGGATACCCCGTGTCCCGTTGAACTGAGTTAAACTTGGGTTTTCCGGTACTGGCACGAATAGGGAGAAATAAATTTTAGGAACGTTTTTATAAAAATTATGTGAATCTAGGGTTGATTTACTCAAGATAACTTCTGAGTTTTAAATTTTGTTACTGAGGCGATGTCGGTACACATGTGGTTCCATTTTGAGTAAAAATGAGATGACCTCCCGTTTTTACTACATTATGGCTTGTAAATGTGAGAATGGGAAAGGTTCACTGTTCTTGGTGAGATTTAATATCTTTAGTGAGTTAATGTATGCTTAAATGTGTGGGTTTGTTATCCCGAAATGGTTATACAGGCTCATGCATGCCTAATATTTATTGGTCTGGTACTAATAAATTAACATTTATTATGTAAATAATGGTGAAAAATTGCCGTTTGTCACAATTGTTGATTGTCTTTGTGTTGACACTTTACATATTTAGTCAAGCTTGATCGGCAATTTGTCATAAGGATGTTTTTAGAAAAGAAATATAAACCGGACTAATAATGGCAAAACTTGATTTATACTATATTTGATACAAAAGTTTTTAAGTTTGAAATCGAAGCGTATTAACCCCCCACCTACCGTTTCCATATCGTTTCCACAATTGGTATCAGAGCGGGTTGGCTATAGTTTTAAAATAAATGATTTTTTAAAACCGAGTAAGGTCCTTGTATCAAATTTTCGGTGAAGCCAAGCATAATATGAAAAGTCTTTTGTTGATTTTTTTTTTCTTTGAAGTTTTGTTGGTAAATATCTTGTTATTCAAGCTTGAATAAAGATTAAAATGGGCAATATAAGTTCACTAAAAAGTCTACAAAGGTTAAACCTTTTCGTCGGGTCAAAATATGTGTTTTGGTGAATCTGTGCCAGATCCGCGGATCCCTTTGTTATCAAAGGGCGGATCCCTTTTGGAAGGGATCCGGCGGATCCGTCTGCACACAGGACAGTTTTTGATAAACTTCAAAAATTCATAACTAATTAACCGTAAGTCCGTAGAAGTCGTGCCACCTATAGTTTTAAAGGTATTTAAGTCTACTTTAAAATAAAAATAATTTCATAAACTTATTCAAAACAAAGATTTACATAATCTTTATTTTGTAATAGAAAGATATTTTTCGGTCATAACATTTGCACAAACTTTTGGTCTATTTGGAGATGGATGTCTTCATCTTTGAATATTGGTGTGCTTTCTTTTGAAACTAAGGTTTTGGTCATATTCATAAATATAAAGGAAAACTAATCAAGCTTGGTATACATGTTTGTATTTAACACAAAGCGATGAAAAGAACTTTCATATGCTATGCTAAATGATTAATTATTTTACCTTGCATTACTTGATCATTTGTTTATCTCAAATAGTTTTGTGCTTTTTTGTTTGTGTAACATATTTTGCTTCCTTACCTTGCTATTCATTCGCTTTTTTGACAATCAATGTGCTATTTGAAGGAATGTTTGGGATAACATCCTATAGGACCTTATATAAATCAACCTTATCACTAATCTATGAGGCACAAATGGTGGTACAAGAGATGTATGTGTCGAATGAACTAGAGAGAGAAAGTAGAGAAAGAAAGAAAGCTTTTATTCATAAAACATAAACTCAAGCACATACCTCAAATGACACATTTGAGGTGTTTATATAGTTCATAAGATGATGCCCTAAAGGCTTGGCCATGGCCCTCGTTATGGGCTTTTACATGGAGTGGATTGGGCTTGTTGATTACATTAAGATACAAGGCTAATATTACTTAAACTACTAACCTATTAGCTTAGCCCAATCCACGAGCCCATTTACTAATCTATGACATTTTCTATAACGTATTACAAAGTTCCTTAACATTTAATGACCATCACTTCTTTAATGCTAACACATCCAGTTGTGTTGAAAATGTTATTTTCTTAAATGGTTGGATAAGTCATATTAGTTGAATTATGTTTAAAACATGTAATATGCTATATGACTTCTTATTGAGTTTGTTATTTGTGCAACATAAGTGTACTATGTGCTTATATGTTAGTTGATTTATTGATTTCATCTTTTCTTGTGTTGTTCTCTGAAACGACAAGAATGTACATCGGATCATAACCCATACTAGTGTTGATGATGTACTTTCCCGTCTCCTTCTCCATGATCGCATTCCAAGCTTCATAGTAGGATTGACAATTTGAGTGCTTCATCCGAAATACTCAAGTAGTTTATTTTGCAACGCAAATATAATTGGTCATATCCAAAAATCCAAACTCAACCTTCCCAACAACATAATTTGACCTCCACATCCCACACTCTATATTAAAACATATTTTTTGCTTCCGTCTTTAACTATAAAAATCATCACACCAATTTATAAACCTTTTAACATAACGTCCTCATCACCTTAGTTGTTATACATTTGCTTAAGGCATAATATTAATATAACAGAGCAAAGTATCATCATTGTTACTCTTCGATAGGCCATTGTAGGAATATAAATTTTCCTAACTTGAGAATGAATATTGAATAACTTATTGCACTAGAAACTCAATTTAACCTAACGGTTGAATTGCTTCCTGAGATAAGTTGGGTATGTGGAATCACCCGTAAAAATGGTCGTGTTTAGCCTTAATTGAGCACCGCTAGTAATAGTCTCATATTCATTCTCTCACTTGAAAAATCTCTACTCCTATGCTCCTAAAGTAAGTTTACAATGGCAATACTTTGCGTTGTCTTAGGATTACTAATCAAACAAGTAGTAAAATTGATTTTTATTTTGTTAGTCAATCACAACCACTTGCCTCATCAAGCAATTATCTTGCTTTGATCGAGAAGAGATACATGACTTCATTAAACCGAAACAACCTTCTAAACACATAGGTAAACATCTCTTAGCTAACTCACAAAACCGCACTTGCTTCAAGCCTTTCTAATCCAACACTTACTCTTCATCAATACTTCACTAACAAAAGAACACATCATGAGTTTGACAATTCCTTCACCTCCCACCTCACCAAATGCTCTCTTCAATAATCTTGAAGATTTACCACCTCTATCATCCATCATCTCATTAGAACACCTAGCTAATCAACCTCCACCAATCTCCGACAACATGAATGTTGATCACTCTCTACCAAACTTTCCACCAAACCTTCCACAACCAACTTGGATGGATGAATCTCTACCACCTTAGAAGAACTACTTAGGACTCCAAAAACAACTCCACCTTCTAAAGCCTAGGATTGTCCTAAACTAGCACGTCACAACTCTATTGTCTAGAACACTAATACATATCCTCTTATCTCTCAACACATACTTTACACACCATTGTTAGTACACTTAAGATAGTCCCTTTTACTCATAAATCCAACTTATATAGGCTCGAAGCACCTAAATACACACTAATCCTACATCTCCCTGACTCAGTTATCCGGATCCCTTAGCTAGTGCTAGCCGGATCCCTTTTGGGAAGGATCTGGTGGATCTGGGCAAACAGAGCAGTTAAAAACCATACTCTTTCATTTATAATCTTCCTTTCTCAGACACTAGCTCAAAACATAGGATTATCCATTTCTCTTAAGGCCTTGTTCTATAGTCTTTCTCTTCAAGTTTGTAGCGACATCCATGGAAGAAGAAACCTTTATGTGTTCCGTATATGTGACCTTTTATGTGTTCTCTTTTGTTATTTCCAATGATATTATGTGAAAATTTTCTCTGTTTGTACTAGTTGATATAATTATTTTCCTTTTGTACTAACTCATTTGGATTTATGTAGGTAAACAATGGTCGATTCCACTATCAAGTCAATTTGTGCCCATTCGCACCTTTATCTTATTCCTTAACTTGCATTATCCTCACCATCTTCCTCTGCTTCTTTCACTACTTACAAAGTCACCATGTCTACCACCACAACTCCATATTATCAAACCATCACTTTCATCCCTTAAACCAACTTCTTCTAAACCTACTATTAAGCCCCAAAAATGACCTTTTTTTTTTCCCGACACTATTACCCCAAGTTTTAGACTAAAATTCACCATTTTTCTCTTTTACCCCAGTTTTAGTCTAAAATACCCCTTTCTTCTCTTTTACCTCAGTTTTAGTCTAAAATACCCCTTTCTTCTCTTATACCCCAGTTTTAGTCTAAAATACACCTTTTTTCTTTTAAACACATTTCACCCATTTTCCGGAAAGACAACTTCTATGACCCGACAATTAACGAAACTTTCCAGATTTACTTCTTATATCATTGGGCTCATTTTCATATAAAAACATTCACCGTTAGACACTTCGGAATAGTACTTTTTAAAAATGGACGGGTTATGCATAAAACCCATTTCAACCCATTGACACTCCAAACCACTTAAAACACTTCATTTACCCACCATACTTAACCAACATCCATAACTTAACCTACTAAACTTGACTCATACACTCATGACCCGTTCACACTCCAAAATGGGTGAGAACCCGCTTATACCAAACACCCTCTTAAATACCATTTCCACTACACACTTTTTACCCATAACACTTATCCACTACATAACCATTTGAATACATACATAACTTGACATTTCTAATATATCACAAAGTTGTTAGTACAAGATCTTAACCCGTGGCTTTCCAAAATGGGTGAAATTGACAAATTGCCAAACACCACCCAACTACTACTAAATTCATAAACCATGAGACTTCTTGATATTCACATAAACTTGTCCTATGACCCAACTTGAACAATGACCATAAATGACGACTAGACCGTTAAATAAATAAATGACCATATGGAATGAAATACACCCAAAACACGAAAAGACACTTCAGGGCTTCCAACTTCAACACGCTTGGTCCAAAAGAATACGGTCTTCTACTACAACTTCTTCTTGCATGATGTTCAACTACATATTCACTTAAATCTTATTCTTACCTTTGCTTGATTCTTCGGTACCTATCAAGAAAACATCACAACTAAACACGTAAGCGAAACGCTGATTGCGTGGTTTTGTAACCTTACAACAGGTTTTACCTCTCGAGGGATCTCAAGAGGCTTACAACCCCACCAGGCAGTGTACCTGACCGATGTAGTATAGTGTAGTGGTAAGTACGGGGGATTGATCGTTCTCCACAGGGAATAGTGTTCGTTAGGTATGAAAGACTACTCTAATTAGGTCTAAGGGTTGAGGAAGATTCTTTTTATGTTTTTATATTTTTATGAAAGCAAGTAAAATCTCGGTTTTGATAGAGTGGGCGGAATTAGTTGCTAGTCAACTAACCCAATTTACTACGAATGCAAATAAAATAAATAACTGAAAATAAAATGTGGTGAGAAACTTATGTGTAGAGAAATGTGTTTACTTAGATTTCCTTACTCCCTAACTATCTTTTACCGGTTAATTAGTGTGTATTAGTTGCGTGGATGACGGGTGTATTCCTTAATACCATTCGTGGGGTGGCGTACTTACTTCCCCAACTCTACAAGCTCCTACTTCACTCCTATGTCGAGCCGGCTAGGAAGCTCCTAACATGGGATCACTAGAATTCGCTTGTGCATTAAATACAACCATAAAAACCTTTAGTACGCATTTGGTTCATGTTTCTTAAGACGTTCAAGCAAGTTACCGAATAGGAAGTTAGCCAGTTTTCTTAAGCCTAACATAGATAAACAATCATCCAATACAACTAACAACACACTAACAACAAATAATCAATAGCTAGGTTTCATTAGATCTAAGCAAACACAAGATAAATTTAGCCTAACATGTTAAACAAAAGACAAGAATAAGATAGAATCAAACAACACATAGACATATTGAATGATTAATTGATAACTTATCTTTCAATGAAACATGGAAGATCTCAAGGCAAAAAGCCCTGAAAAAGTAGCTAAAATCGTCTTAGGGTTTTCTCCCAAAATTCCACACACTAAGCTCTCCCTAATGACAAAAAATTAGAAAACTATATATAGATTTTTGGATCTGACGGCGTCACCTTATGGAGTGTGACGCCGTCACCTCGCCGCTTTTAGGGTTCCCGGATGACCTTCTTGACGCCGTCCCTCTTTAGCTCTTCCAAAATCCATTCTGGCTTATCAAGGCTTGACGCCGTCGAACCATGAACGTGACGCCGTCCCCTTATGATTTAAGCCGTGACGCCCTCGATCAAGTTAAAGCGTGACGCCGTCAGAATTCACATGCTATTTTCACTGGCCCGTCATGAGTAAATTTCACGTCCAACTTTCTTGCCAAGGCATGACGCCGTCCAGAGTAAAGTCTGACGCCGTCAAGAGTAACTTTTAGCCGATTTTTGAGACTTTGCCGTTTTCTTCACTTTTATGCTCCAAAAACGTCCAAAATGCCTCCTTTTCCAGATTTCTCCTCAAAGTACCTAAAATGACAAAAGGAACGATTTAGGGCAATATTTGATCAAATAAATACGATTTAGGGCTTAAATGACCCCTTAAAAGCGGTACACTTTTCGCTTCATCAAATACCCTTACACTTGAGATTTGCTTGTCCTCAAGCAAATGCGCTTTTATTCTAATCAAAATACAAGTTAGGGGTCATTTAATGCTAACATAAAAGTAATTACAACAAATAATCGTTCCACTTCAATCATAATAAGCACGGAGATTACATACTAGCACCTCACAAGTAGTGTTTAGATACTCACATCTCTCAAGTGTCATCAAAATAAATCTCATAATGAAAACGGATAATATCTCTCACTACCTGTCATAGCAAATAGATTACCATAGGCTTGGGAAAGGATCGAAAACCTCCTCCACTAGGCGTAAGCACCTAAGATAAACTATCAAAGAGGGCTTTTAAATGGGTTATAACGTTAGGTGTAGGGAAAAGGAAAACACGGTTTTGTTGGATAAGGGATATTTTACTGGTGGCGAGTTAAAAATCTTGATCAATTACATGTACTATACAATGTTGCTAAGCCAAGACTCGACTCGATCTTAAGCTAGAAACGAAATAACAAAATAACAAAAACATAAAATAAACATAACATAAAACGGGATGGTAGTCCGTATGTTTTTTCTATTTTTCATTTTCTCATTTTTTTTTGTGTTTTTCTTGATTTTTTTTTTTTTTTTTTTTTTTTTTTTTTTTTGCATACACTTTTACCCTACCATCCAAAATAATAAATCATAGGGGCATTGCATCCCCCTTACACTTGAACTTTTACATAACTTTACAAATACTAATCTAATGACTCGAATTAAGATAATTGAAAAACTTGGAGTACTTTTAAAATATTTAGCACATATGGGGGTAATAAATGATGTTCTTCCCCATTACTCCATTACACTAGTACTTTACCCATGAGTCCCAATCGTCCCAAAACAATATGTACAAGGATATGACTCGACTTAGCAACCATGTAATCAATTAGATAATTAACTTGGGTTTAAACAAATGTTGTCACAATAATGCACTAAAGATGAGTGCATACAAGGTAGGCTAAGGCGATTTGGGTGTACATTTAAGTGGGGTGTAACAAATTCTTCCTTTAAGTAAAATGCTTAAAGGTCGAAACGAAAAGATAGGCTCTGAGGGGTGTACTAGGGGTATCATGTACTAAAAATGAGTACAACGCAAAGGGTGTGGGAGAATTACTTGACCAATGTAGCCAAAGTAATTATAACAAAAACACAGGTGTAAAACAATGGGTTAATCCTAATGCCTCTTATCATGTAGTAAATCTAACTACACGAATGTAGTCTCACTTGTGGCCTTGGAATGGTCCTAACGCAAGTTCTAGAATCTAAGTGCTACCGTACACACATCATAGCATAAATGCTTTTCCTACCAATTCTAGGGGCGAACCTCACATATTTGGGGGTGGAAAAATTTTTTAGTGGTACGGTTTTTGTGCTAGTCATATAACTCCTATCCGTGAGATGCTCATTAAGATCAAAGTTTCACTCCTAAATGTTGTAAAAAATTTTAAATTTGGCACTAAAATTGCCTTAACAAGTATTTCTCTCAGTTTTATTACACATCTACTATTAAACAAACAAAAATCAAGCGCAATTGTATTCTCTAAAATCGTACTTTTACCCTCCCCTTACACTTAAGATGAACATTGTCCCCAATGTTCAAGTAACAAGATGTAAAAGCAAAAAGTAAAAGAATGAAATCAAATACTCCCCTGATTCGTTCGGTGGATAATGAAATTACACGGTTAAATCTTCCTCCAAAGAGAATGTTGAAGCTCCATGACTAATGCATCGCCATAAGCTTGATTCAAAACATTTCATTGTCCAAAATAACCTGTTAAACCTGAGAAAACAAACACGAAAACCTGCATAACATCGGCGGGATAAAATCTATATATAAGGATATAATGCTTGTGGAATGATAATTTTGCAGATTCCTGGAGATTATAAGTTGGAGATTTAATAAAAACTTTTATGAAAACAAAACTTTCAAAAATTTCTGGAAATTAAATCTGACGCCGTCAGGTTATAACCCCTGACGCCGTCAGAAATGACCTGACAAAAATTTTCATTTTTAGTTTCCGGAAAATTTCTGGAAAAACCTTTACCTTACTTCCTGGAAATCCTGCAAAACATCATTATGACTCGATACAAGCATTTGACTCAAACAAACACTAATATGTATGCTAATTTATTATTATTACGATTCATGTTAATTTGTGTTCTAATAAACCGATTTAGATTTCCCTTACACTTATCTTTTGCAAAATACCTTTATATGTAGTTAAGACGAAGTTAAAAACAACATAAAGCATTTTCACAAATTACTTTTGAACATGAATCAATAATGATAAAAATTAAACACACATACGGAAACAAATAAAATCAAACAAGCAAACAAATAAACACACAAAGCAAATAAAATAACAATCAAATGAGGCTAGCATGCGATAAATAAAATCAATGTAACAAATGTTTTAAGGCAAACAGATGCCTTCCCTAAATTATTACAGACCATATTGTTTCAACACATACAACCAAATATCAAATTGTTCAAACATCAACACATCAAATCACATCATCACTGGTGTGGGGGTCCTTGGCGATAGTCATAGCCAGGAGGAAGATGCCCGTGGTACCCATAGGGTGGGTAATCCTGCTCACGACCCGGGAAAGGGTCAATCTGCAGATGCGGGTCCAACTGATCACGTGTGGAAAGATGCTGCATCTGACGAACCGTGTGATCGTACATCCAGTCGAACCTGTCGTCCACCCTGGTCCTCCACGTATCAACCTGGCCCATCCAGGTCCCCTGGTGAGCCTGCCAGTCCCCCCTGCTCATATGCCGGTAGTAATCAGCTGTACCGGCCTCGTAACCATCATGCTGCTGCTGCTGGGGGCTCCTCCTCCTCATCATCATCCTCATCATCATCATCCTCAGCTCCAACCGGGTGATACCACATAAAGGACCCGTCATGCATCTCCATGATCACCTCCATCTGCTTCAGGGACCTCTCCTTCACCGTCCTGCATTTATCACCACTCAAATACCTCATGACCTCGGGCCTGAGGACTCCATAAGACTGAGCCAGTCGGGTGATAAACATCCCACCATAAATCCTGTCACCTTCCCTCTCCCCAACTCCACCATGCATAAAGCTAGCCACCCAAAACGGGATGTTGCAGTAAACATCATTAGAGTAGATGGTGTACAGGTAGAAGAGATCAGAAGCTGTGACACGGTGGTGAGAGCTGTGACGCCCTGTCAAGCTGTAGGTGAGGCAACGATGAGTCAACCGAACCCTAGGATCCCTGATTTGGGATGCCACAGTGGTCGAGGTATACACCCCATCCCCAATAGTCTGCCAGAACATGGAGCACCTAAAATCATTCTTCATCGACTCCCCACGCAACAACCTCTGCATGAACCCTGCCTGAATGGTATCATGCTGATCATATAACCCAAGTCTCCACCCAAACTCAGTAACAGAACACGTCCTTAGCTCACCCCCCAGCCTGAAGTAGATCGTGGTACCGCCCACATCGGTCCTTGCCTCAGCCATGTCAAAATGAAAGGTGGCAAAGAACTCCCGTACCAACTCCTCATATACCGGCTCCTGAATCTTAAACAGTCTTTCCCACTGTGGGCCGGTAAACCCATCCGTCTGAAAACTTTGGAGAAAAGTCTGCTCAAGACCTACTCTCCTCAGAAAGCCCCAGTCAACCACTGCTCCATTCTCGACCTTGTGTAGTAGCAATTGTGCATATTTGCTTGAAGCAGCATCGTTGTCAAAGATACCCCAACTGAGGACCGTATCCCCAAAGTTTTCTTGAGATCGAGAAGAACTTCCTCGGCTGGGTCTTTGACGCTTACTCATTATCTGGAACAAAGCAGGAGGAATACAAGTGTTAATATGTGAATTAAAGACTTGGTGGCGTATCAGACAGGTCTGACGCCGTCACCCTTTGATAGGTGACGCCGTCAGGTTCAACCACATTTAAATCCGAAATTACGAGGAAAAATCAATATTCAAACTTTAAGCTTATAAACCAAACGCCCTTTTTACAGCAAAATGGGTGATTGGATCATAGGTTATGGTTCAAATTCGTGGCCTCCCTATTAGTGAATAGACCCAATTGATTGCCAATCATCAAATGCTTTAATCTTTGTTAAATAACACTAATTAAAACACATTATGAGTTCTAAGCATGAATCAATCCTAGGGTTTCACGAGTTGGGGATTTTCGAAATTTACAAATCCTATGAGTAATTGAAGCGAAAAGAATGAGTAAAAATTACTTACCACGTGGAAATTGATGACGAAAGTCGGTGAATTTGATCCTGGAAATTCGAAGGTGGGGTTGGAGTGGATATGGTTTGTGGGGTTTGTGATGAAAGTGATGGAAATTAAGTTATTATTGCTGTGCAGACGGGGGTGACGGCGTCACGTTTAAATTCTGACGCCGTCAGATTAGCGTATTTTGCTACTTTGTGCCAGTTTACAAATGAGCCCCTCGTACTTTAAGAGAGCAGCTAGTCAGGGTCAATAATCCTGATAGCTAGTCTCGTTAACAAGTTCCTCCTGGGTCAAATGTTTTGTTACTGTCACGGGGTGTAGTAAAATGTTGAAAAGGGTCGGTTGACGTCTTATTCGGGTCCCAATTTCCATCAAGGCGAGTATTCAAGGAGTGAGAGGAACTTTCCCAAGGGGTTTTCGAAATGATGGTGTGCTTTAATTGAGTTCTTCTCACACCTGGCTTAAAGCCAAAAGATCGTTTCCTAGCTTCATGAAAGTTAGGGAGCGTGACAACCATGCTCCCCACGAAAATGCTACGATCTTGAGAGTTTTTCTCGCGAGAGGATCCAAATAAATAAGAGGGTTTTGAAAGTGAAGGCTCGGGGAGGAGGGTTTCATCATCCCATTCGTTGTATGGTTCATTAGGGACCGGGAGTTCAAAGATCTTCTCGATCTTTTTGTATGAGGCTTCTTCCTAATTTTCTCTTTTATTCTCGAGATGAATTTTTCTGCTAGTTCCATGAACATATCTTGGGTGTTTTTCAAGTGAGTTTCTAATTCCTTGATACGTCTCTCTTGGTTGTTCACGAAAGTTAGCATTATCCCTTCAAATTCATCTTGTCGTGAGAATTGGTGAAACGTATGTTTACCAATTGTGTTCACGCACTCATCGGGATTTTTATCAGCCGTAGGTATCTCAGCTTTCATTAAGCTCTCAACCTGCCTTTTTATGTTTGCGAACAGCTGTTCTTGGGTTGCACTCATGCAATTTAAAATCCCTTCTTCCGAGAATGTTGAGTCATCCCATTCTTCTTCTTCGTACTGTGCTAAGTCCTCAATGACTTCCCAGCACTTATCGACACTGAGCCTGCTCAATCTCCCATTGGCGGCGTAATCTATGGCTCTTCTAGTTTGATGATTGACACCATCATAGAAGATTTGGATTTGTAGCCAAGGATCCATGCCATGGTGAGGGACCTTTCAGAGTAAGTCCTTGAATCGAGTCCATGCCTCGTAGAGAGTTTCGCCTTGACGCTGTTGGAACATCAAGATATCATTCCTTAGCTTGGTGGTTCTTCCCGGTGGGAAAAACTGAGCAAGGAAACGAGTGGTGAGATCATCCCAAGAGGTGATGGATCCTGCGGGTTGACGTTCTAGCCACTGACTAGCTTGGTCCCGCAAAGAGAATTGGAAGAGACGCAATCGGGTCGTCTCTCGAGTGGCAACATCAAGGTCTATAGAATCAACGATTTTAAGAAAGTCCTTGAGATGTTGATTAGGATCTTCAGAACGAAGTCCATGGAATGCGCATCCGCTTTGCACCAACCGGATGGTGTCGAATCGCAAGGGTGTGATATTGGCTCCT
Source organism: Artemisia tridentata subsp. tridentata (assembly GCA_021014915.2). NCBI lineage: Eukaryota > Viridiplantae > Streptophyta > Magnoliopsida > Asterales > Asteraceae > Artemisia > Artemisia tridentata. Next base: position 93,183,632 of record CP139501.1, read on the forward strand.
TGAGTGAGCTCAATGGTGTTTCGATAGCCATGGTGGCTAAGACGGGAATACTCTCCTAAAGTACGGGCTCTAGGAGGTGGTTGTGGTTGTTGTGGTGGTGGGTTGTGGGGGTTAAGGATATTACCATCTTCCATGATGTCGGATGGTATGGTTACGAACAAAGACACGAAGAAAATAGATAGACTAAAGAAAACCTAGAAAAATAAAACAAAAATCTCACTAGAAAGGAATCTAGTGAGTAGACCTAATAGAAATAAAAATTCAACCTAAACAATAACTATTCCCCGGCAGCGGCGCCAAAAACTTGATTGCGTGGTTTTGTAACCTTACAACAGGTTTTACCTCTCGAGGGATCTCAAGAGGCTTACAACCCCACCAGGCAGTGTACCTGACCGATGTAGTATAGTGTAGTGGTAAGTACGGGGGATTGATCGTTCTCCACAGGGAATAGTGTTCGTTAGGTATGAAAGACTACTCTAATTAGGTCTAAGGGTTGAGGAAGATTCTTTTTATGTTTTTATATTTTTATGAAAGCAAGTAAAATCTCGGTTTTGATAGAGTGGGCGGAATTAGTTGCTAGTCAACTAACCCAATTTACTACGAATGCAAATAAAATAAATAACTGAAAATAAAATGTGGTGAGAAACTTATGTGTAGAGAAATGTGTTTACTTAGATTTCCTTACTCCCTAACTATCTTTTACCGGTTAATTAGTGTGTATTAGTTGCGTGGATGACGGGTGTATTCCTTAATACCATTCGTGGGGTGGCGTACTTACTTCCCCAACTCTACAAGCTCCTACTTCACTCCTATGTCGAGCCGGCTAGGAAGCTCCTAACATGGGATCACTAGAATTCGCTTGTGCATTAAATACAACCATAAAAACCTTTAGTACGCATTTGGTTCATGTTTCTTAAGACGTTCAAGCAAGTTACCGAATAGGAAGTTTAGCCAGTTTTCTTAAGCCTAACATAGATAAACAATCATCCAATACAACTAACAACACACTAACAACCAATAATCAATAGCTAGGTTTCATTAGATCTAAGCAAACACAAGATAAATTTAGCCTAACATGTTAAACAAAAGACAAGAATAAGATAGAATCAAACAACACATAGACATATTGAATGATTAATTGATAACTTATCTTTCAATGAAACATGGAAGATCTCAAGGCAAAAAGCCCTGAAAAAGTAGCTAAAATCGTCTTAGGGTTTTCTCCCAAAATTCCACACACTAAGCTCTCCTAATGACAAAAAATTAGAAAACTATATATAGATTTTTGGATCTGACGGCGTCACCTTATGGAGTGTGACGCCGTCACCTCGCCGCTTTTAGGGTTCCCGGATGACCTTCTTGACGCCGTCCCTCTTTAGCTCTTCCAAAATCCATTCTGGCTTATCAAGGCTTGACGCCGTCGAACCATGAACGTGACGCCGTCCCCTTATGATTTAAGCCGTGACGCCCTCGATCAAGTTAAAGCGTGACGCCGTCAGAATTCACATGCTATTTTCACTGGCCCGTCATGAGTAAATTTCACGTCCAACTTTTCTTGCCAAGGCATGACGCCGTCCAGAGTAAAGTCTGACGCCGTCAAGAGTAACTTTTAGCCGATTTTTGAGACTTTGCCGTTTTCTTCACTTTTATGCTCCAAAAACGTCCAAAATGCCTCCTTTTCCAGATTTCTCCTCAAAAGTACCTAAAATGACAAAAGGAACGATTTAGGGCAATATTTGATCAAATAAATACGATTTAAGGCTTAAATGACCCCTTAAAAGCGGTACACATTTCGCTTCATCAAACGCTTAGTAAGTACATGGCATAACAAGCTAAACAACATATGATATAAATCATACCATATCCATAGCTAGTCTAACCACTAGTTAAGCTAGTGATATAGGGGCACTTACCTCATGCCGACATAGTCGACCTAAACACGATCAACCCGTAAGGTTGAACCTCATCTCATAGTTAGCCCAACGACTAACTAAGCTAAGCCTAGTGATGGATCCATAACTAGCTAACGCACCCTATACCCTATCCTTCACCATTACCACGTAATCAAACATGATAAAGCTAACAAACATAAACCATTATCATACATAACTTATGATAAAGCTAACAAACCATGTTATAACCATATACTTACCTTGATTCTCAATCACAATCACACTAACAATAGCTCCCCACTTCTTATTTGCTTCCTATATCACAATCATCTCAAAATTAAAGACTAATTAACTAACCAATCATGAATTATCAACCTTTAATCATTATGATCAAATATCATAACATGAACCCTAATTTCATAATTTAGGGAAAGTACTTATTTGTGATGGGGATTCGAAATTAAAGCTTCCTAGAGACTTGGTAACACTAGAAGATGATTAAAATGGCTCAAATGGTAACAATGGAGTTTTCCCTCCTCTTTTCCTTTCCAGGATCAACACACAACTCACACACTCTAATTTCTAGAACTATCTCTATCTTTCTATAATTTAGATATTTAATAAATTATCTTAACTCAATTGGCAAGACTAGCCCACAAGGTTTCATTCTTTCTAAATTAACCACACATATATTTACTACTTATCTCTTAACGCATAACACATAATATATTATATACATATATAGTACCTTATCGGGATATGGGTGTAACAATTCTTCCCTCCTTAAAATAAGATTTCGTCCTCGAAATCTATTCTTGAAATAAATGAGGATACTCATTCCTCATCTTCTCCTCTAGCTCCCATCTAATACTTGTACCCTTACAATGTCTCCATTGCACTTTCACTAACAGAATTTCTTTGTTTCGGAGTTGCCTCACTTTCCTTCCTAATATCGCCTCCGGTTCATCCTTTTGTGAAATCAAATCCGGATCAATTTCGATATCATCTAAAGTGATCACACTAGCCTCATCCGCTAAACATTTTCTTAAGTAGGACACATGAAAGGTATTATGAATACCTCTCATTTCTTCGGGCAGTTCCAACACATATGCTACCTCGCCACCACGTTTCAAGATTTTAAACGGCCCTATAAACCGCGGACTTAATTTTCCCTTGTTTTTGAACCTAAAAACGCCTTTCCACGGAGAAACTTTTAGCATAACCAAATCACCTACCTCGAATTCAATTAGCCTTCTTCGATTATCGGCATAACTTTTCCACCTATCTTGTGCCGCCCTAAGTCTTGCTCGAATCATTTCAATCTTTTCCGTCGTCGCCAACACTATATCCGTGCTAGCCAATTCCCTCCTTCCAACATCTTCCCAACATACGGGGGTCTGATGAACTCAAATAAGTACATTTTACTACTATCATTTATCCCATTAAATTGACTTGTTTTACTATATTATATATGAGGATTGATACTTAATCGTTTACTTTTGTAATTCTCAGTTGAAAACAAGCATTTGGTGAAACTTGGCGATTTTGGACTAATTATGGAGCAAAACATGCATAAAGTGAAGAGTCTACTGAAATGGACAAGATCAAGTCAAATCTGCTCCAGATGCGCCGCATCTCACTCATGACATACGCCGCATCGCTATCAAGATCTCACCAGATACGATCCAAGATTCAAGAGGACATGCGCCGCATCCAAAGACGAAGATACGCCGCATCTTCTGGCGGTGTACGAATATTCCTGAATATTATAATCTTGGACCCCACGCGAAGTTAAGTACATGCGCCGCATCTACTTGCTAGATGCGCCGCATCCTACCCTCAGACGGTAACTATAAATACCCCAAAGACCAGACGAATTAAGGGCCTTTAGTTCCAAACAGAAGACCGAAGACCATAAACCAAGGACGAATTCAGTCAAGGTAGCAGCACAAGACACACCCAAATCAAAGATACAAGAGCTGTAAGAAGGTGCTGCATATGTTTAATTCATTAAGTAGTTTTGTTTTATTGTGTTAGTAAACTTTAATTCATCAAGATTGGTGGCTTGTGTAACGTGACAACGGAAAGGTTGCACTCCCTTAAAACTACTTTCTCATTAATTAAAGTTTATATGTTGATGTCATTGGTGACTTTTATTAGTGCATTGATAACCTCTGTGGCTAGCTGAGCGTTGATCGGGTCGCCATGCCTCTGCCCTCGCCTGTTTATTAGATGCCTATGTATTCTATGGTCTGTAGAAAAGTAGGAGAAAGATAAACGGGATAGTCATAAGTAATCATTAAGGGTTTACTCGCCGATAAGATTAGAACCAACGAGAAAGGACTTAATCTCGGTGCGTTGCATCGAACTATACACTTCATATAACACTAGCAATAAAACAAGTGACAAACTACTTATCATAAGGACAGCCCTCTTATTGTCTCGAGTATTTATCTGTGTACGTGTGTGCTACTTGCTGATTCGTGCCTATTGGTTTAGTTTATTATTTAATTGCAACCAAATCGTGCCAGTCTCTCAGGCTGAACCCCCTTGCGTTAGATTAGATTGTATAGCTAACTTAATTTATTAAAATACTGATTAGAATAACTAGATAATATGTTCCACTCTTAGTGATCGACACTCTACTTACCATTATATTCATACTGACCGGGTACACTGCTCGTTAGGTGTGTGTGTTATTGATAAGTCGGCTAAATATAAATTTAAAACTTGATTAGGCATTAAAACTGCTAAACCGCAACGACACACGCAGCAACATCAAGTTTTTGGCGCCGTTGCCGGGGAGTGAATTGTTATTATCTGTTAATTTGATTAGTATTTTAATTAGGTTTTTAATTTTTTATCTAACCGCTAATTTTGTTGTGTATTAGATTAATTTGCATTCATTGTACTATTTTGCATATTTTCTGTTTTTGTGTGTTATTTGTTTGCTTTTGTGTGTTTTTATTTGTTTTTTTATTTTATTTTTCGTATTTTTTGTTTTCTGCTATCGTTGTACTGAGCTAAATCGAACGATACGGCGCATCTGATTTTTCAGATACGGCGTATTGCGTTCAATTTTTTTTATAAAATACAACGCGTTTAATTAATTCGATACGACGCATCTTTTCCCCAAGATACGGCGTATCTGTTTTTAATAAAAAAAAATTTCTAAACGTTAACGCGATACGACGCATCTGCTTTAGCAGATACGGCGTATCTATTATTTTAATTAAAAACAGTTTGCGAATTATTAAACAGATACGGCGTATCGATTTTTATCGATACGGCGTATCTTCTGAATCAAAAATCCTATATTTTGAAACGTAACGAAGATACGGCGCATTAACTTTTGTTAATACGACGCATTTAATTTTTAATAAATATCGATTTTTGATTATTAAAATTGATACGGCGCATTAAAATTTCTAAGCGGGGTATCTAATTTTCTGAATAAAGACTGATTTAATTTTAACGATTATAAGATACGGCGTATCCAACTTTTTGGATACGGCGCATCGTCTGCAGTTATCAGTAACTTTTATTTTTCTTATCTCCGAACGGAAAATACTCTGACCCTTATACCTGGAAACTTTTACTTTGATATCTACCTCTCTTTGATTTTCAGGAACAATGTTCGATATTTTCCCCAACTTGTTCGGAAGACCCCGAAGAAATCTTACCATGGAAGAGTTTGCACTACTAATCGCTCAAGCCAATGAAAAAGAACATCATGAAGCAAGAAACTTTATTAATGAATTCAAAGGCAGTCATGAGCTGTTACTAAAGGAACAAAACAACATGATTTATGGATTGGCAATTGAAGTGCACCAATTGTCAACGGTGCTTAACAGGGTTCTTTTGGTAAGGGAAGACTTGAAAGGGATTACAACTAGAGGCGGAAAGTCAACCTTTCAAATCGGAGAGACACCCGAGGATGACGGTATAAACAAGATTTCCCCTGAATCTTTATCACCTGAGCAAGAGCAACCAAAAGAAAGTGTATCCATATGGAACTATTGAAATATGCGACAAAAATGGTTATATATTCAAAGTAAACGGGCAACGTGTGAAGAAATACTTTGATAATAAAATTGAGGATAATGAGAACGAGGTGGTGGAGTTTGAGCCCGACGTATTGAAATGAAGAGCTGAACGTGAGTCTAACTTGAAGACTCTGGAATAAAGACAAGTGCTTACCGGGAGACAACCCGGATTTATCTTTTTATTATTCTGTTTTTGTGTCGAGTCAGTCAGACCGCCGAGGATACGGCGCATCTCAATCCTGAGATGCGACGCATCTCCTGCAAACGGTCATATCATATCTTTATTTTTCTGCATTTTTTATTTTCGAATTTAAAACTTTTTATCAGTTTATTTTCAATGCGGCGCATCCCTGGTTAAGGATGCGGCGCATCTTTTATTCTGATCCGTATTTATTCCAGGCTCGATACGGCGTATCTTCTTCCATAAGATACGGCGCATCGACTGACCTGATGATTTTCATTTTTAATTCTTATGTTTTATTTTTCCTAACTACTAATGTATTATGCAAGTTGAACCTTTCTTACCTTAGGTGTGTTTTGAAGCCTTGGTGGTATTGTAGATTCCTGCATTTCCTGTGGAAACATAATTATGAAGCTTAAACGTTCTAATCCACAAGGAAGATGATTTTTGCTCTTATACTAATGGAGGATCATACCGAGCAAATCTCAGGGGAGTTTTTCTGTTCTAATTCTTTTATTTTCCAGTTTTTAACATTTTATACAAACAACGAGGACGTTGTTTAACTTAAGTGGGGGGATTGGAGAATTAGAACACTTAACACTTACTTGTCCTAAACTTTTTCAAAATATGCTTAAAATGTGCTTAATATATCAAAATTAAAATTTTTTTAGCATGTTTTTGTTTAAGATCTAAGTTGCATAGCTGCACACATGACGTTATTTTCAAAAATTGTGATTTTTCAAAAATTCACAAATCTATGAGTGTGCCGGTGACTTGTAAACTTTAGAACTTGGCTTGTATACTATTCGAGACCACCATAATGAGTATTATTTATATAATTGGAATGACTTGTCTAAATTGGTAAATTTCTAGGATTACACCCAAATAGCCTTATATGTTATGTGTTATTAGCTAACTACACTGGTTAGTTAACCCCCGTATAAACCCTTTTGTTACTCTCATTTTTAGAGTAAGATACCCCTAGAAAAACACTCAGAGCCATTCCTTTCGTTTCTTACACCTATGTTTAAAATGTTTCGTTACACCTTACACCTTAGCCTACCCTGTAGATTAAGATCCGTGGTTGGTTAATTGCTATAGGCAAAGTGAGTTTCCTTACATTACCTGTGTTCACGTGCGTAATTCATTATCTATGGTTAGGTCGGGAAATTGCACAATGCAATTGGAGTGAAAGTAAATATTGTACATCTATGAGTTTATTTTTCGTGTGTTTACTACTTTCACTATTACCGTTATTTCTGAAGTATGAAAAATATGGAAAAATTATCCAGAATTATCATTATAGTGATGTGGTGAAATTTTACACATCTATGTTTATGCTTAGTTAAAAAAAAAAAAAAAAAAAAAAAAAAAAAAAAAAAAAAAAAAAAAAAATCGAAAAAAAATTAGAAAAGAAAAAGAAAAAAAGAAAGTTGGATGTTTGTTTTTAAACCAACGATGTAAAGTTATGTAAGTGGTCGATATCACCACTAATTGTTGTTATATATTTATGGATTGAAATGGGAGTTGGCAGTTATGGGAACGTCAACTAAGGTTTATTCTTTGATTAAGATCTTGTTGAGTATAATTCTTGTCTACCTAAAGCGTGTGTTTCAAATGTTAAAGCGTGAGTTATTCAATGATATGAGTCTTATTCATGGGATGGTTGGGATAGTGATTAACCACACTTAGGATTTTAATTTATTTGTTTTGTTTATTTTTCATTTTACACCAATTTATATCCCAAATGTTATCCATACCCTATTCTTTATCCAACCAAACCTTTGATTTATTGAGATTAGGGATTTGAGCAATCTTAAGTATCGTAGTCGTGGATTCGGCTATGTATTTATGATTTTGTCGCCCTTTTTGATATATTATTATTGGTGAAGTTTGGACCTATCTTTAGCCTATTCGAGTTAAGGATTTGAGCAATTGCAAGTATCGTGTTCGTGGATTCGATCATGTATTTGTGATTTTGTCGCCTTTTCTGGAATTTGAGATCGATAGTGATTAAGAATAATTAACCCTTAAGCCTAAAAACCCTTTTTACCGCTTTAGACTTGTTATTCCTTGGCTTTAGTGGTGGAGATGTGAATACTTGCCAAGCTTATGATAGAATATTCGTCACGACTGGACAGTTAAACGATTAGATTTGCTTTTATCAGAATATTTTATTTTACTTCTAATTCGTTAAGTGTTTAGTTGTGTGATTATGACAAAAACGAATACATGCTTAAATATAAAAATAAATCCTAACATTTTTAGGATACATTTTCATAAGATTAATTCTAAGGTTTACTTGGGGACAAGTAAAGTTCAAGTGGGGGGATATTTGATGAACTCAAATAAGTACATTTTATTACTATCATTTATCCCATTAAATTGACTTGTTTTACTATATTATGTATGAGGATTGATACTTAATCGTTTACTTTTGTAATTCTCAGTTGAAAACAAGCATTTGGTGAAACTTGGCGATTTTGGACTAATTATGGAGCAAAACATGCATAAAGTGAAGAGTCTACTTAAATGGACAAGATCAAGTCAAATCTGCTCCAGATGCGCCGCATCTCACTCATGACATGCGTCGCATCGCTATCAAGATCTCACCAGATACGATCCAAGATTCAAGAGGACATGCGCCGCATCCAAAGACGAAGATACGCCGCATCTTCTGGCGGTGTACGAATATTCCTGAATATTATAATCTTAGACCCCACGCGAAGTTAAGTACATGCGCCGCATCTACTTGCTAGATGCGCCGCATCCTACCCTCAGACGGTAACTATAAATACCCCAAAGACCAGACGAATTAAGGGCCTTTAGTTCCGAACAGAAGACCGAAGACCATAAACCAAGGACGAATTCAGTCAAGGTAGCAGCACAAGACACACCCAAATCAAAGATACAAGAGCTGTAAGAAGGTGCTGCATATGTTTAATTCATTAAGTAGTTTTGTTTTATTGTGTTAGTAAACTTTAATTCATCAAGATTGGTGGCTTGTGTAACGTGACAACGGAAAGGTTGCACTCCCTTAAAACTACTTTCTCATTAATTAAAGTTTATATGTTGATGTCATTGGTGACTTTTATTAGTGCATTGATAACCTCTGTGGCTAGCTGAGCGTTGATCGGGTCGCCATGCCTCTGCCCTCGCCTGTTTATTAGATGCCTATGTATTCTATGGTCTGTAGAAAAGTAGGAGAAAGATAAACGGGATAGTCATAAGTAATCATTAAGGGTTTACTCGCCGATAAGATTAGAACCAACGAGAAAGGACTTAATCTCGGTGCGTTGCATCGAACTATACACTTCATATAACACTAGCAATAAAACAAGTGACAAACTACTTATCATAAGGACAGCCCTCTTATTGTCTCGAGTATTTATCTGTGTACGTGTGTGCTACTTGCTGATTCGTGCCTATTGGTTTAGTTTATTATTTAATTACAACCAAATCGTGCCAGTCTCTCAGGCTGAACCCCCTTGCGTTAGATTAGATTGTATAGCTAACTTAATTTATTAAAATACTGATTAGAATAACTAGATAATACGTTCCACTCTTAGTGATCAACACTCTACTTACCATTATATTCATACTGACCGGGTACACTGCTCGTTAGGTGTGTGTGTTATTGATAAGTCGGCTAAATATAAATTTAAAACTTGATTAGGCATTAAAACTGCTAAACCGCAACGACACACGCAGCAACATCAGGGTCCTACACTTTCTACCATAGAGCATCTCATAGGGTGGCATGCCTATACTAGCATGATAACTATTATTGTAGGTGAATTCAACTAGAGGCAAATGATCATCCTAGTTACCTCCAAATTCAATCATGCAAGCCCGTAGCATATCTTCTAACGTTTGGATCGTTCTCTCGCTTTGTCCATCGGTTTGAGGGTGAAAAGCTGTGCTCATATGTAACCTCGTGCCAAGTTCGTCTTGAAAACTTTGCCAAAAGTTTGAAGTGAATCGCCCGTCTCGATCGAAAACTATAGAAATAGGTACTCCATGACGCGCAACTATCTCGTTAACATAAATCTTTGCTAACTTATGAACGGGCATATTCTCCCTAATCGGGATAAAGTGTGCACTATTAGTCAAGCGATCGACTACTACCCAAATGGTATCATTCTTCTTTTTTGTCTTTGGCAATTTCGTAATGAAGTCCATAGTAATCTTCTCCCACTTCCAAATTGGGATATCTAATGGTTGGACTTTCCCATACGGCTTTTGATGTTCGGCTTTTACCTTCAAGCAAGTTAAACATCTTTCTACGTACTTCACACAATCTCTCTTCATACCCGGCCACCAATAGTTTCTTTTTAAATCAAGGTACATTTTCGTAGCTCCCGGATGAATAGAATACTTCGATTTATGGGCTTCTTCCAAGAGTAATTCCTTAACGTTGCTTCGAAAAGGAATATAAACTCTTCTATACCGTGTCTTAACCCCTCGGCTATCTTCTTCAAGATGAGGAATGTGAGAAGTGATACATTCTTTCTCTTGATTCTCTTCTTTCAACGCTTCCTCCTGAGCCAACTTAATTTTGTCAAAAAGATCAGAGGTGACAATCATCCGTAACGAGTGAATCCGTGTAACGTCACTTCGGCCCTGGCGACTTAGCGCATCCGCTACAACATTAGCGAATTTCACAATCATAATCTTTCAGCAATTCTAACCACCTACGTTGCCTCATGTTCGGATCTTTCTTATCAAGAAAATACTGAAGACTTCTATGGTCGGTGTAAATTATGAATTTCACACCATATAGATAATGCCTCCAAATCTTCAAAGCAAAGACTACGGCCGCAAATTCAAGATCATGAGTCGGATATTTCTCTTCATGCTTCTTTAGTTGTCTTGAAGCGTAAGCAATCACCTTACCCCTTTGCATTAGAACACATCCAAGACAGGAATAAGATGCATCACTATAGACTACCATGTCTTCGGTTCCTTCCGGTAACACTAGAATCGGTGCTTCACACAACCTCCTTCGTAAAGTACGGAAGGCTTCTTCTTGTTTCTCACCCCACACAAAAGGAACATTCTTCTTGGTGAGTTCGGTTAACGAAGATGAAATTTTGGAGAAGTCCTGAATGAACCGTCGATAATAACCCGCGAGTCCTAGAAAACTTCGAATTTCACCAACTTTCTTCGGCGCTTGCCAATTCATCACGGCCTCGACCTTTGACGGGTCAACTTTAATACCATCGGGATTAATTACGTGACCAAGGAACTGAACTTCTTGCAACCAGAATTCACACTTTGAGAACTTAGCATACAACCTTTCTTTTCTCAACGTTTCAAGGATCTCCCGAAGATGTAGTTCATGTTCTTCCTTGCTCTTAGAATAGATAAGGATATCATCGATGAACACGATAACGAATTTATCCAACATCGATCTACATACACGGTTCATGAGATCCATGAAAACCGCAGGCGCGTTCGTGAGACCAAAGGGCATAACCGTAAACTCGTAATGTCCATAACGGGTCCTAAAAGCCGTCTTAGGAATATCTTCTTCTCGAACCTTCAACTGATGATAGCCCGAACGGAGATCAATCTTTGAAAACTACTTCGCACCTTGAAGTTGATCAAACAGATCATCGATTATTGGTAACGGGTATACATTTTTCACTGTGACTTTGTTTTATTCACGGTAATCAATGCACATCCGCATACTACCGTCTTTCTTTTTAACAAACAGAATCAGAGCTCCCCACGGTGAGCTACTAGGGCGAATAAAACCCTTGTCAAGTAACTCTTGGAGTTGGCTCATTAACTCTTTCATCTCAGACGGAGCAAGGCGATAAGGAGTTTTGGCAATAGGAGTAACACCCGGAACAAGATCAATACGAAACTCAACCTGTCTATTGGGTGGAATACCCGGCAAATCTTTCAGAAATACATCATGAAATTCATTAACAATCGGAACGTCATCGATACTTTTCTTCTCAAAACTCGTATCTACCACGTGTGCCATAAAGGCAAGACAACAACGTGATAAATATTTCCTAGCCTTCATTACGGAACATAATTTTAACTCGCCCTCCCTTTTATCACCATAAATCATCATTTCTCTCCCGCTAGGATTTAAAACTTGAACGATCTTTTGTCTACATAGGATGGCAGCATGGTGTTTGCCAAGCCAATCCATACCAACGATAATATCAAACTCTCCTAGCATTATGGGAATTAGATCAATCCTAAAGATACTCTCATCGATCTCTATCTCTACATTACGATACAAATTTGACACCACAACAACTTTACTATCGGAAATTTCAACTTCTACGGGTGTCAAAAGTTTATCTAGGGGAGTGGAAAATTCCTTACTAAAACTATAAGATACAAAGGACACGCTTGCGCCCGAGTCATACAAAACATGAGCGGGCTTGGAATTAACGAGAATTATACCTGTGACGACATTTGAACCCAACTTCGCTTCTTCGGCACTCATTTGATAAACACGAGCTTTAGGCTTCGGAACCTCAGCCTTTTCTCCTTTGATCGGAATGAACGGCTTCGCTTGCTTAGGATTTACCTTAGGACATTCACTTACCTTATGTCCTTCTTCGTTGCACCCATAACATATCACTAAGGGCTTGGTGCAATTCTTGCTAATATGGCTAGGATCCCCACATTTATAACATCCCTTCATCCCAGATTTACATTCTCCCATATGGTTCTTACCGCACCTATTACATCAAGGTGGTAACTTCCCCGTGTTGTCCTTCTTTGTGAAATCAAACCTGCCCCGTTTACCAAATGTTGTTGGTTGATCTTGCTTCCTTTTTAAGTCCTTCTTCTCCTTACTCTTCATTATATCCAAATTTGCTTCTCGAGTACGTGCCCTACCTAGAAGGTCCTCCATAGTGGTGCACTTGAAAGGTGATACTATAGTACGAATTTCATCCTTGAGCATCCTTCGGAATTTATCGACTTTAAGCTTCTCGTTGTCAAGATACTCCGGGCAATATTGCACCATGTCACAAAACTTTTCCCACAACTCATTCACCGATTCATTAGTTTGCACAAGGTTATGAAATGCTTCCCTTATTTTATCAATTTCTTCCGCGAGAGCATATTCCTTCATAAAGACTTCCTTGAATTGTTCCCACGTGCACACTTCTCTCCAAGCACTACCCTTTTCATTCGCCTTACCTTCCCACCATATTTTAGCCCTTTCCCGAAGGTAGTTAGTAGCAAAGTTTACCTTATCCTCCGCCGCACAAAGGCTAGTGCGGAAAGCCCCTTCTATATCGGTAATCCACCTAGAACTCTTTAACGGGTCAAGAGATCCCGTGAATGTAGGTGGAGCACAAGCGGTGAAGTCACGATAAGTGGATTTCTCCTTCCCTACTCCGGGTCTAGCATTTGAATCACTCACTAACTCCCCACTCTTCTTGAGTTTCTCTATCTCCTCTTGAAATATCTTTCGCAAGTTCTCGGTGGTTTTGTTAACATAAAAGGGCATAGCCTTCTCGATGGCCCTTCCCACTCTATCCGTCACCAAAGTATCCAATTCTTTCAACTCCGCTCTAGTAAAACTTCTAGGATTAAGGTTTTCCGGCATTGATATTGAAGTGTCACTATTAGAGTCTCCATCATTATGTTCATCACTATCATGGCGGGAGGAGGTCGCTCTCAACACCTCCTTATTCCGAATTGCCGCCATCTTTTCTACTATACTGAAATTTAACAATTCACACTATTAAGCAAAATCATATACATAGTCGATGCATGAATGACATATCTATCCTTATACTAAACACCCTAGAGTTTATCATCCATGTATAGCTTAAATGATTTCAATCTCACATATGTATCATATTTTTATCACTACGGTGGCTAGGCGTAGTCATAAAAGTACTTAACATATGAGTTCTCGAAACCACCCAAACAATACACAAATAACAAACACCGATAATAAACGCGTCTACGCAAGGCCTAAGTCTAGGAAATCCTAAAGTGAAATCCTAAATCTCTTAGACCGAAGCTCTGATACCAAGTTGTTACGCCCCAAAAACAACCTTTTTTTTATTATTTTTTTTACCCAGACACTATTACCCCAAGTTTTAGTCTAAAATGCACCATTTTTCTCTTTTACCCCAGTTTTAGTCTAAAATACTCCTTTCTTCTCTTTTATCCCAGTTTTAGTCTAAAATACTCCTTTTTTCTTTTAAACACTTTTTACCCGTATTCCGGAAAGACAACTTCTATGACCCGGCAATTAACGAAACTTTCCAGATTTACTTCTTATATCCTTGGGCTCATTTTCATATAAAAACATTCACCGTTAGACACTTCGGAATAGTACTTTTTAAAAATGGACGGGTTATGCATAAAACCCATTTCAACCCATTGACACTCCAAACCACTTAAAACACTTCATTTACCCACCATACTTAACCATCATCCATAACTTAACCTACTAAACTTGAATCATACACTCATGACCCGTTCACACACCAAAATGGGCGAGAACCCGCTTATACCAAACACCCTCTTAAACACCATTTCCACTACACACTTTTTACCCATAACACTTATCCACTACATAACCATTTGAATACACACATAACTTGACATTTCTAATATATCGGAAATTTGTTAGTGCAAGATCATAACCCGTGGCTTTCCAAAATGGGTGAAATTGACAAATTGCCAAACACCACCCAACTACTACTAAATTCATTAACCATGAGACTTCTTGACATTCACATAAACTTGTCCTACGACCCAACTTGAACAATGACCATAAATGACGACTAGACCGTTAAATAACAAAATGACCATATGGAATGAAATATACCCAAAACACGAAAACACACTTCGGGGCTTCCAACTTCAACACGCTTGGTCCAAAAGAATACGGTCTTCTACTACAACTTCTTCTAGCATAAACTTCAACTACATATTCACTTAAATCTTATTCTTACCTTTGCTCGATTCTTCGGTACCTATCAAGAAAACATCACAACTAAACACGTAAGCGAAACGCTTAGTAAGTACATGGCATAACAAGCTAAACAACATATGATATAAATCAAACCATATCCATAACTAGTCTAACCACTAGTTAAGCTAATGATATAGGGGCACTTACCTCATGCCGACATAGTCGACCTAAACACGATCAACCCGTAAGGTTGAACCTCATCCCATAGTTAGCCCAACGACTAACTAAGCTAAGCCTAGTGATGGATCCATAACTAGCTAACGCACCCTATACCCTATCCTTGACCATTACTACGTAATCAAACATGATAAAGCTGACAAACATAAACCATTATCATACATAACATATGATAAAGCTAACAAACCATGTTATAACCATATACTTACCTTGATTCTCAATCACAATCACACTAACAATAGCTCCCCACTTCTTACTTGCTTCCTATATCACAATCATTTCAAAATTAGAGACTAATTAACTAACCAATCATGAATTATCAACCTTTAATCTTTATGATCAAATATCATAACATGAACCCTAATTTCATAATTTAGGGAAAGTACTTACTTGTGATGGGGATTCGAAATTAAAGCTTCCTAGAGACTTGGTAACACTAGAAGATGATTAAAATGGCTCAAATGGTAACAATGGAGTTTTCCCTCCTCTTTTCCTTTCCTGGATCGACACACAGCTCACACACTCTAATTTCTGGAACTATCTCTATCTTTCTATAATTTAGATATTTAATAAATTATCTTAACTCAATTGGCAAGACTAGCCCTCAAGGTGTCATTCTTTCTACATTAACCACACATATATTTACTACTTATCTCTTAACACATAACACATAACATATTATATACATATATAGTACCTTATCGGGATATGGGTGTAACACCTACACCCTAAAACATTCCCATATCTACACAACCTACATGAGTTTCACCTCTTGAACCTCGACTTCTCTCCTCTACTACTCCTCATTCTTCACCTCACCTCATCCTTTCTTAAACTCTCTAGAAATTTAGCCCCGAGAACTAACAATCCTCAACCACAACCTACTTGTGTCAACCACATCCTACTAGTGTCTCACTACCACTACAATCCATGGTCATTGAACCATCTTCCATAAACATCTATGTTGTCAAAAGCCAAGTGAATTTCGTAATGAAATGCGTCTCATTCCAAAATACATTCATTCTACCTTGAACAACCTTACAACCTCTAAACCAACCATGATGATGCAAGTAGTAGGATTATTTTCTTTTTGACACTAATCTTTTCTTTGTAGGTTCTTATTAACACCCTCGAGCAAGGGGGAACTCCCGTCGAGCATATATAATGTGCATCATCCAAGGACGAATATAGTTTTGCACTAATTCTTGTTTTGCAGATTTTCAAAAACACATTTGGAGTACTTGACACCCTCAATAAGGGTGAGCTTTCGTCAAAGCCAAATCATTGCAAAAGTTTGCAATACTTTCGTCTTAGCCTTACTAAAACACTTGAGGCCCTCACTAAGGGGGAGTACTCATCAAGGTGGAGCAAAGACGCATCACTTTACATCTCATTTATCCTTTTAATCTCTATTATTCTTATTTTTATCTAACCTCAGATCCAATGATCATTCTTATAGCTTTTTTTTGTGGCTTTCTTTCTCTTGTGTTTCTCAAGGTTCTTTTTATAAGACGAGATCACTATTCTTTCATACAAGTCTTCCAAGCTTCAAAAGAAGTGTTGCTAGACTTAGGGGAGCAATAAGGGGTTTTCAATTTAACTTCACTGGGGATGATGCAAGCTCGCCATTCTTGGGAGAAGTAAAGTTTAAGTCCAAAGACACACCCTTTTTGTTTCGACAAAAGGGGAAGAAGTGTGTAAGCGAAGAAGGTAATATAAAGGAAGTACGAACACAAGTAACTTTATCATTTTACCTATCTATTACGTTTAAATATATTTTGTCATCATCAAAAAGGGGGAGATTGTTAGTGCAAATATTAAGATATTTAATCTATACAGTCTCGTTTGTTTTGATTGATGACAAACCATGTAACTTGTTATGCATAACGTAAAATGATAAAGTTACTCGTGATCATATTTTGTCTCAACATACTTTCAACAACTCTCGACGCCTCAAGTCTTTGTATGCTACAACACATGTTCGTACATGTTTGTTATGTTGCGTTATGATCAAAACCCAAATAAACCATTAAACACATCTAGTAAAATAGTTTATATAAAACCAAAACCGTTTTTATGAAACACTTATAAGTAATATTTATTACTTACATTTATGTAATATTTATTACTTACATTTTCATAAAATACATTCTTTAGAATCAAGTAGTTAAATGTAATATACTAGTAAAATGGCTTGGACTATCCATAACCCAAAACCCATGACCCATGTGCATTAATGTGCATTACATCATGCATGACATCACAATGGGTAAAACCCATGACCCATGACCAAAAGTCCATAACCCATGACCCAAAGTCCATAACTCATGACCCAAGATGTCTTTGACATCATGCATGACATCACATGACCTATGGACCATAACCCATAACCCATGACCCATGACCCATTAACCATGACCCATAACCCAAATAAAGAGGAGCTTCGCCGGATCGCTTGTGTTGACACTTTACATATTACGTCAAGCTTGATCGGCAATTTGTCATAAGGATGTTTTTAGAAAAGAAATATAAACCGGACTAATAATGACGAAACTTGATTTATACTATATTTGATACAAAAGTCTTTAAGTTTGAAATGGAAACGTATTCACCCCCCCCCCCCCCCTAATGTTTCCATATCGTTTCCACACTTTTATAAAGTTTATTCAGGTCTTTGCGCTTACAAATTTGTATCGATTTATTACATTTATAAGTGCACTTCTATTATATATATATACACTACTCTATAAACCATTTAGACCTTTTCATAAATAGAAAAGCTTAAAATTTTAGCCTACACGCTTGCCTATTATGGAAAGATTTGGTCAAAACATAATTTTAAATTCACATTAAATTATAAGTTATTTGTTTTAGTAGAAAAGGACAATGAAAAGATAATATATTCATTTTAGAGAGTGATTGTGTACAATTTGTTAACGTGGTGAAAGAAGAGATGTTGGCTTTAGATAGTGAAGTCACCTACGATGTTTTTGCAATACTAAGAATTGACATTGTTTTTGTCTTCACATTATCAGCAACTACGACGTATCATCACTATTATCGTGTACCAAAACACCACCATTGTTGCTTTCTCCTATTTTTGGTCGTGATGCATTGCGCATATACTACTATAATGTATAAATGATTGTAATGCTTCAATTATATGCTATTGTGTGTTATCTGATTACAAGGGTACTCGTCGCCGTAACACGCGAATACCCGACTAGACCAAAAGAATTAAGTGGTGTGCATTTATAACTCAATAAAACGTCGATATTAAGTGGTGTGCATAAGCATAAACCTTAGTCATATTTAACGGCCTAACTATTAGTTTTTCAAACCTAATTTACTAACGCAACAAAATATTAGAATTAATTATTTCTCATTGGAATTTTGTATTATTAATCAAATATTTATAAGATAATATAATGAAACTATTTATAAGGTAATATAATGAAACTAGAAATCATAATGGATCCTAACCCACAGACACACTCGGGTCTTACAATCTATTGTCTAATACTTTCCCGCAATTTGAGCGACGAAATCGTAGAAACTCGAATTTTAGTGTAAACTACAATTACTAATAAACCAAAATAAAGATAGATATCTTGATAAATAATCAAGACTTTGATAGCAACCAATCGCAGCGGATAAACGTAATCTGAAAAAGAGAGATTTTTTTTAACGACTATTTGGACTTATAACGGCGAGTGAAGGCACGTCCGACCGGTGGAGGCGGCGATTCTAGTATCACGAATCCACGGTTGCTGATGGTGTCATCTAATTCTTAGCGGTTTGAGAGCAAAACAGTGAGCCAATGTTGTTTTCAGAACCTAACGGCTTGTTACAGTGCGTGGCGATGCATCTTTAGGGCTATGGCAACGATTCCGGTATGTCTTTTGGAATTTAATTATGAAGCCAATAGCGCTAACGGCGTTAGTTAACTCCTTACAGTTTAGGAGTTATGGTCGAAACCGTGACCGACTAGGGTTTAATTCGAAGATTGAATTAGAACGGATAAAGCGACGGCTAGGGTTTGACGGGGCGGCTTGAGACGTTGGCTCAAGGTTGCCGACTAGGTCTCATGATAAGACATGCTTTGATACCATATTAGAATTAATTATTCCTCATAAGAATTTTGTATTATTCATCAGATATTTATAATGGTAATACAATGAAACCTAAAAGCTTTAATGGATCCTAACCAACAAAGAAGCTTGGACCTTATAATCTATTAGCTAATATAAAATACGTGACAAAAATAGCCGCAACTTTTATATTTGTACACAAATATAAATCATTTTTCAAACAATTTAATGTGCAAACACGTTTAGATAAAATTCTGAACATATTACATATCTGTTGTAATGCAGTAACAAGCAAGAGTGAATAAAAAAATCGGTTTGCTTTGCACATAGACGAAGATTTGGTACTTATGCTTTGCCTATTTCAAACTTGTTTCAAGTTCGACGTAAGCAATTTTTAAAAGTCTATCCGTTTCGTATATACACAAGGAACATGCCCCATGTTATAGACAATCAAACTTTACAAATGAACAAGTATATAGAAATGAAAAGTCAAAAAACATATTTAAAAGATAATGAGTAAATTAAGGCAGGCATCCAATATGATCCATAAAGTTGTATGGATAACTTCAGTGGTTTGCAAGCTGAGTCAGCCCCATTAAAAAAACATTTCTAGAAGAACACAACAGTGGGCATCTTTTATTGGACAATGATCTGGGTCCACTGGCCCCACACAGTGGTCCATATTATCGTTGGACCTATTCTTCCATGCCCTTAGATTTTGCTTCTTTTCTAGTTATTCTGCTTGTCACGTAGTCTCTACTCATATATCTAATATTTTATCTTTGCTTCTAGAAATACTTAGTGACGTAGTAATAAATAAACTGCGATACAAAAATCAATAATGCGTCGAGTACATATATATGATATGAGATTTAATAAATGCGTTTTAAAGTTACTAACAACGTAGTAGATCGATGCTTAATTTTACTTGTAACATGTCGATTGTTGGGAACTATTGGTGCGTGTGACAGAAGAATCAGACAATTTGTATAATATATCTAAATCGGTTTAGACTAAAGTATTTTAAGTTTTCAATTTTATATGTGTCAGGTATTATGGCATGCTTCCTCTGTCTCAAAATAAATATCCAATTTGACTTTTCAAAGTTAAACTGGTTCAACTTTGACCTTATATATATATATATATATATATTATATATATATATATATATATTTATATTATATATATATATAATACTTGATGAAAAATTATACCAACGAAAAATATACTTAAAACTCAATCCATTCATATATTTTGCACCAAATATTATATAATACCCGCAAAAATAGATAATGTCAAAGTTGAATCAGTTTGACTCAGAAAAGTAAAACTGGACACTTATTTTGGGACGGATGTAGTATTAAATTGGATGATTCAAATAACATACTTTGGTACCATTGAGATTGTAAAAATGGTAAAGAACTCACAACAAACAACTTGTACACCCAACCAACCACCCCTTGCTGTATATTATTAATAAAAGCTATAGTAGATAAGTCGTTAAACAGGTTCTTACCAAACGATTACAAAGTAAACAAGTGATCTCCTTCAGAAGGACACCACTCAGATCCTCACTACAATATTACTCAAACACTCAAAGATCAAGATCAAGAGACTGATCTTGATGACAAGAACAAACAACATAAATATATCAAAGTGATATCAACAATAACAAGACAACTATGTCAACAAGTGAGAGAGAACAATAAGACCAAAAACGGGTATCAAATAGAATAATTGAAACCCTAGCAGATGAGATGCTTATATAGCCTACACTTTCACTTAAGCCCTTCAGCTCTTCACAACCTGTCAACTAGCTCGCAAAATATCCTTAGGCTAATATGACTTTGCATAATGACAAGTTTGGTCCCTCAAGTTAAAGTGCAGCTTGTACATTCTCTTCAACACCCTTCCTCAAGCTGTACAATCTTGACATCTAGAACACCAACACCAACTTCAGAATTCTTTTCACCTGTAAACATATCTAACAAACCAAGCTTTTTGCAAAACAAGTTATGCTGAATCTGTCCCAGACATTTAGTAAAAATGTCTGCAACTTGACTATTAGTATGAATCTTAACAGTTTTTATAATCCCTGCAGCCACTTTTTCCCTAACCAAATGAACATCAAGCTCAAAATGTTTAGTTTTCTCATGAAACACAGGATTTGCAGCAAGTTGAATTGCTGCACTGTTATCACAAAAAACATCCACATGATATAAATCTTTTAGACCAAGACTGTAAGTTTCCCAACCATATAACCTTACAAGTAGCAGAAGCAAGGCTTCTATACTCAGTCTCAGCTGAACTTTTTGACAAAGTAGCCTGTTTCTTACTTTTGCAAGATATAAGAGAATCACCCAAGTACACACAAAAACCAGTCACAGACTTTCTAGTTTTAGGACACTTAGCCCAATCTGCATCAACATAAGCTCTCAGCTTAAGATCAGACATTTTGTTAAATTGCAAACCTGACCCAGGTGACCCCTTTAAATATTTCAAAACTCTTAAAGCAGCTTTAAGATGTGATTGTAAAGGACTGTGCATGTGTTGACTTAAGCAATGCACAACATAACTAATATCAGGTCTAGTGTTAGTTAAGTAAATCAATGATCCCACTAGCTTCTGATAATTAGTTATATTTTTCAAAAACTTATCTTTATCAGTTTCAAAACAACTCAATATAGTATTTTCAGGTAGAGGAGTATCAACAGGCTTATCAGCAAGTAAACCATACTCACACAACAACTCTAAACAATACTTTCTTTGAGACATACAAACACCTTTACTGTTTCTCAAAACTTCAATACCAAGAATATACTTCAATTCTCCCAAATCTTTAATCATAAACTTGGAACTTAAAAACTGCTTAAAGCTATTAATTTCAACCTCATTGTTTCCAGTGATAACAATATCATCAACATAAACAAGCAAGGCAACAAACACAAAATCCTTTTGTTTAATGTATAATGAATAGTCAAACTTACTTTGGACAAAGCCATGCTCAACCAAGGCAGTAGTAAGTTTGGCATTCCACTGCCTTGGAGCTTGCTTAAGTCCATAAAGTGACTTGTTAAGTTTGCACACTTTGGTATTATCACCACCGTTAAAACCCTTAGGCAACACCATATATACATCTTCTTCCAATTCACCATACAGAAAAGCATAACTAACATCAAACTGATACAAAGGCCAATCCATAAACTGTAACCATTTTAACAACTGGACTAAAAGTTTCATCATAATCAAAGCCTTCTCTTTGGTTGAAACCCTTACCAACCAGCCTGGCCTTATATCTATCAATCTCACCAGTGGACTTATACTTAATTTTCCAGATCCATTTATACCCTATAGCATGTCTACCAACAGGCAACACACATTCAGTCCAAGTATTGTTTCTATTTAAAGCTTCTATTTCATTGTTCATAGCCTCATTCCAGTTAGGATCTTTAACATCTTCTTCATGACTAGTAGGTTCAACAGACTTATTCAAAGTAGAAGCAAAATATTTATTTGACATACTTAACCTCCCATAATTCATAAATTTCTCAATACCATACCTGACTTTAGAAATTAACACATAATCATTGAATCTAATAGGAACCTTAGACTCTCTACTAGACCTTCTTAATACAGGTGTCGGCACATCATCATTATCATTTATAGACTGAGTTGGAACATTATTTTCACTTTGAAACATATTACCCTCAGACCAGTTTCGGTCACCATAATGGGTTGCAGATTGCCAACCTTCATGATGCATATGTGCAGTATCTGTAGTAGTACCTGCTGCATAATTAGAAGGTGACTTTCTGCCATCCTTAACTGGTGAATCTCTCCCTTCATCATTGGGACTTTGAGACCACAAATTATCAAAAAAATTCAAGTGATCTGCCTCACTTGCTTTTAGAGCATCAGCAGTGTCATAGGTTTCATTTTTAAAGGAAAAAACATTTTCATAAAACTTAACATCTCTTGCAAAAAACACATTTCTAGTATCCAAACTTAAGAGTTTATAAGCTTTTTTGACAGTTGAATAACCAATCAAAATACATTTTTCAGACCTAAAAGACATTTTATCATGATTGTTTAAAATAGTAGCAAAACACAGACAACCAAATGACCTCAAATGGGAAAGATTAGGTTTTCTATTATGGACCAACTCAAAGGGACACTTTCCTTTTAACACAAATGATGGCAGCCTGTTTATAAGATAAACACCAGTTAGAACACAATCAGACCAGAACTTTAGAGGAATTCCCCCTAAAACATAAGACTCCCAGCTAAATTAAGCAGGTGTCTATGTTTCCTCTCAACAATCCCATTTTGCTGAGGGGTATGAGCACAAGATCTTTTATGTATTATGCCAAGATCAGAAAACAATTTATTCATTTTACTATTCACAAACTCAGTACCATCATCTGACCTAACAGTTTTAATTTTTACATTAAACTGATTAAGAATCATATTTATAAAAGATGCAAATACACCAAACACCTCATCCTTAGTTTTAACAAGATAAACCCAAACAACCCTAGAATAATCATCAACAATAGTCAAGAAGTATCTATATCCTTCTCAGCTAGTAACTCTTTATGGACCCCATAAGTCAAGGTGAACAAGTTCATCCAAAACCACAGACTTATGATCAGACAAGGGAAATGGTTCCCTTGTTTGTTTAGCCCTGTGACAGACCTCACAAACAGGCACAAAAGAATTCTTGGTAATACCAAGATCTGTTTGAAGCACAGATAAGACTGGATCAGCAGGATGACCCAGTCTGTTATGCCACACAGCCTTAGATACATTATAGGACATAACAAGATTACAAGTACTCACAGATTTGACAGGTTGCATATCAAAGAGATAAAGGCCATCACACTGACTACCAGTCCCCAAGATTATCTCCCTTTTCATGTCCTGAATATAACATTTATCCTCATCAAAACCAACAAACATTTTACTATCTCTTATCAGCTTATTAACAGATAAAAGACTAACACAGTAACCAGGCACAACTTAAACATCATACAACACAACATTATTAGTAATCTTAAGTTTCCTATATGACTTATAGTAGCCAAAGTACCATTGGGATGACCAACAGTAATCTTAAGACTAGAAATATCAGCAACATTAAACATACCAGCAGTAGACACAGTAAGATGTTAATTAGCACCAGAATCAATAATCCAACCCAAAGATATAATATCAACAATCATACTAAAGTTGGCTAAAAAATGTCTAGAAAAATTGACATTAAACTAGACATTATAATTATAGAATGAAGCCCTACCTGCCATATTAGCATGTATGCTCCCAGATGAATTTTCATTAATCAAAGACAAGGGTTTCTTCATCTGTTCAGAAGTAAAACCAGAAGAAGTACTAGTAGATAAAGTTTTTTCATCTTTAACATCAACATTAGCATTGTAAGTTTGTTTAAAACCATTCTGTTTAACAAGATTATTGTTTTTAACAAACGCAGGTGGAAAACCAATGATTTCATAACAACTTTCAATAATGTGTCCAATCTTACCATAGTTTTTACAATTCAGATTAGGATTAGGACCCCTAATAGCAGAATTAGAACCTGAACTTCTAGTGTTATTGTTATTGTTATTAAACACCCTTCTATTATTGTTAAAAGATTTAGCAACAAAAGAAGTAGCATTAACTTTAGACTCAGAAACACTAGAAGACTCAGGAATCCCTCTATAGGACTCTTCTCTAGAAACAGTAGCATAGGCATCTTTGACCTCAGGGAGAGGATCCCTGGTCAAAAGAGCAGTTCTCACAGGCTGATAACAATCATCAAGGCCCATAAGAAACTACATCAGCTTCATTAATTGCTGATGCAGACCCAACTCCTTACTAGCATCACAAGAACATTTAACTTCACAAGTACATTAGGCAACTTAGTCAAAGCATCAAACTCTCTCTATAAAGAATTAAGTCTATGATAATAATCTGCTATAGAACTACCACCTTGTTTCACATAATTAATCTTTTGCAACAAATTATATATCAAAGAACCATCAACTTTATCATATGTTTCATTTAATTCTTTCCAAACTGAGGTAGCATTTTCAAAGTAAACTAATCCCATATAAACATCTTGAGACACATA
Source organism: Artemisia tridentata subsp. tridentata (assembly GCA_021014915.2). Classification (NCBI taxonomy): domain Eukaryota; kingdom Viridiplantae; phylum Streptophyta; class Magnoliopsida; order Asterales; family Asteraceae; genus Artemisia; species Artemisia tridentata. The sequence continues at coordinate 93,209,123 of CP139501.1, forward strand.
ATTCATAATTCAAGTTAAGACAATGGCATTACATTTGTCCCATTGGGCAGATAAAATATCACTAGTGACAAATGACTCTTTCAAACATGTACCATCAACAAAACTATATTTATTCCTAGCTTGTAAAGCCAATTACATAGCACCACACCATATTCTATAATTCTCAGTCCCAAGAAGTTTAAAAGGAATCAAAGCAGTACTACTATTATCATTAGTTTGAATGTATAAAGGATTTGATAAGGATTCGTGATAACAAAATAACCTAGGGCTAAAACCTAGCGGCGGTGAGCACTTGGCCAACCAAGTAACTGATTGTCGGTGTGCTTCTCGGCCAACCGAGTAAGACAAAACGCGAGGCACGTTCAATAGAAAACTTCAGATTTTTATTAACTAACCAACCAAATAGTTTACATCAATATAAATAATACTAAATCCCTAAACTTGAGGACAAAGAAACATACTTTGACAGGAAAACAAATATGTAACAAAAATAGAATTGTAATAACTTCTCCTTTAATTTTGGTTGGATGGAATCTCGTTACCATACTTGCTCTTAGCTACTTAACCCATCGGACCCATTCCCATCAATGGGCCTTCGTTCCAATTGACTCGATTCATGATGCCAATCGGTATCATCCTCCCCCTCTAAAAAATGACTCGTCCCCGAGTCACCTCCAAAATCATCTCCTGCCGTGTACGGAGCCAAGTCAGCAACATTAAAAGTAACGGATACCCCATAATGACCGGGTAAATCTATCTTATAGGCATTATCGTTAATACGCCTCAAAACACGAAATGACCCATCCGAGCGATCCTGCAACTTCCCGTATCGACCCGAGGGAAAGCGGTCCTTTCGTAGAAATATCCAAACCAAGTCACCCTCTTCAAACACAACACACTTCTGATGTTTGTTTGCGCGAGCCTGATATTGCAAATTATGTTTCATGATTTGGTCCCGAACTTGTTGATAGAGTAGCTTGATTTGATTTGCCCAAGCGTCCCCCTCGGCACGATAGGAATCAACGGTTGGCAACGGAGCTAAATCCAATGGTGTAAAAGGGTTTCGCCCGTAGACTACCAAAAAGGGGCTCCTGCCAGTTGAGCTGTGGGATGGCCTGTTGTATGCAAATTCAGCCTGAGGAAGGGCAATGTCCCACTGTTTTTTATTATCGCCAACTATGGAACGAAGTAAATTACCAAGGCTCCGGTTGGTAACCTCCGTTTGGCCATCCGTCTGCGGGTGGTGAGAGGAGCTGAATTGTAGCTTGGCGCCTAAGCGCTTCCATAGGGTACACCAAAAATGGCTAACAAATTTGTTAGGAATATAAATATTCATGTGAAGACTCGGTCACCCCGAGTATCTATTTAGCATTTATGTAGCTCGTAGGATTATTAGTATTAATAGTATTAGTTTAGTTATATTAGTATTTGTGGAGTAGGTCGGGTCTTTACCCACTGTCAGCTCACTCCACAGCCCACTAGGAGCACCTAAACCTTGTAGTATATATACCCCTTCCCACACATGGGAAGGGTTGGAGCTTCTAATCATTCAACAAATTTTTCCTTCATTCTCTCTCTCTAGAACTCCCACTCTCTCATACTCTCTCTCTAGAATTCATCTAACATTAAATCCAAGTATGCATATGTTACAATTGGTATCAAGAGTCATGATTAGGTTCGATTGACTGTGTGTGCTTGGATTCGTGGTTTCTACTTTCTTGTTCTTATTTTGTTTATTTTTTTGATTTGAAGTCTTGTTTTTATTCTTTTGGTTCGAAAATATTGTGATAAAAAAATCAAGATTTGATTATTGTTGCATAACAGTTGAATTCATTTAATGTGACCATTTGTTTGAAAGATTTGATTTTCGGAAGTATCACACTGAATGAAGGGCCCCATTCATCACTGCTTTTCTCACTTTATTATTCGGTTGTTGATGTTCTTGAACCGACCATTTGTTGTCTTCACATTTGTTGTTCTTCACATTTGATTTATTCGAAGAAGCAAAAGAAAAGTCAGCCGCATGTTTATTATTGTGTTATACGAAGATTCTGCGGTCAAAAGTAATTCGAATTGGTCAAAGTTTTGATAAGAGTGAGTTGGTAGTCATTCATGTCTTCACGTTAAAAGTAATTAAAGCAATTAAAGGTTTGACTCTTTCATGTCTTCATGTTAAAAGGAGGATCTCATTAATGTGAAACAATTGTTAGATTATTTCGAAGACAGATGTTGTAATTCTTATTGTTAGGAAAATTGTATTATTTCGAAGAAGAGTGTTAGAAAAAGGTGTGTTCTTGGTTGAGATTTGGTGTTTCTTGGTTGAGATTTGGCATTTTTTGATGAGATTGGTATTCATTGGTTGAGATTTGATATCTCTTGGTTGAGATTTGATTGTTCTTGGTTGAGATTTGAGGTAGAAAGGGTAGGTACATATTGAGATTTGTGCTAAAAGACAAAGTTGTAGTTTGGAAGTTTGCTAGAAAGGGTAAAAGGACAAATCTGGGTGAAAGTGACCTGCGATTTGGTTCTGCGATTTGCCAAAGCTGAGATTTGAGGGTTGCGATTTGAGCTTTGAGATTTGAGGGTTGAGATTTGAGTGCTGTGATTTGAGGGTTGAGATTTGAGGGTTGAGATTTGGGCATTGAGATTTGACTGCTGCGATTTGCCTCCTTGAAGACAAATGTTGCGATTTGAATAATTGCTTCATTGCGATTTGCTCCAATTTCTTCAGTGAGATTTGACTCAGATTCTTCACTGCGATTTGATCATATTTCTTCATTGAGATTTGCTCATATTTCTTCATTGAGATTTGCACATATTTCTTCACTGAGATTTGCTCAAGTTTATTCATTGCATCCTGTTCAAACCATTACGTAAACTCAATCCAACCAATCATAATCACAACTTAACTTATCTTAACAACAATTCACCTAATCTAACAAACAATCATTCCTTTTAACATACAATCACCAATCATCAAACCAATCCAAACTCTTATCATAACACATTCAAGTAATCATTATCATTTCACGGTTTATTCTTGATTTTTGTAAAATCCCGCGAAAGAATCTATTTCTCGGTTTAAATCATAGAATTATAAAATCCCGTGCACGTTTACATCATGTCTACTACTTCAGATTCTCTCATATCTGAGGTACTCAAGTTGTACGACACGTATGATAAACAAAAGAATTCCAATTCTGTACAACAAATAAACGTGTTTGATTCTGATAATGCTAACATGGACTCATCGTGCTCGAATTCTCAAGAGAAAGAGTTTCATCAGTCACTTATATTGCCTAATGCAAAGGAAATCTGCATTGAATGTTTTCGATTACTTCATTCACATCTCAAAGTTCTCTCAGAAAGACCTGAATCCATGGGAGGATTCGAACGACCTTTTGCATCACTCTTTGGTCAAGATGTTCAGACTTTCACAGGCACTATGTTCCTGAACTTAGATCAACTAGAACAACAACTTGACAAAGAAGAATTTCATGAAATTGGATCCATAGCTGCTCTTCGGGTGATCAACAAACAACTTCAATTGTTCATCAATTCATAATACACTTGGGATTATGATAGACAAATGACAGAAAAGTGTTTTACTGATTACACTGGGTTTGAAGTTAACATGTTCAGAGAAACATTACTCCAACACATGGGTAATGTTGAGAAGTACATTGAGGAAAGAGCACAACACCAACTAAAGAATGAAAGTCAGATGCAATCAAGAGAGATCAAGGTTGATTCGTGTAAAGCACTGGGTGCTAGTTCAGTTGTCACAGAATGCAGAGGAACAAAGTCAGATAAGCATGATGCAAGCAACAGTTATGTGACTCATATCACACATGGTGTGGATGCTGATATCCGACCAGTAAATGACCAAGTGCCATTTGCTGAGGTACATTTAACTGTTCAACATAATGTCCTTGCTACTGAACATCAACACACTGATCAAATTAAACCTACTTATGACACATATCTGTTGGAAAAGACTGATAGCAGTATCACCTCTGATTCAACAAATATGAGTCGTAAGGGGGGAGAAATTGATCAGGATGCTGAACATGATGATGCGTCAAGTTCTTTGCTTACGGCTGAGTTTTTCAAATCAAATAATATGGTTGAAAAAGAAGTTTATAATGAACTTTCAAAAAAAAATTTACAACTTGAAAAACATTGTATTTCACTTGAAATCTCAATGCAACAAAAGGTAGAAAGTCTTCAAACTAACCAACCATGTAGGAATCCGGAATTTCCTGAATTCCGTGAATTTTTTATGATAAACGATTTGAAACCTCAGCTACAAGCCAAAAACTTGACGATCAACAACCTGAAAAAACGTATTGCTGAGATGTGTGATATGTGTAATGAAGTTAAGGCTAAACATGACAATGATGGTATTGCAACAAAAAATGTTGAATTAGAAAATAAAGTGGCTGTATTAATTAATGAAAATGAGACTTTGAAAATTCATTGCAAAGAACTGTGTGAATCTATCAAAGAAGCGAAAACTAAGACTGTAGAGCAGACAACCTCTTTGATTGCTAAAATTGATGAATTCAAAGCTCAACTTCAGGAAAAGGGTTTTGCAATTGCAGCGTTGAAAAACGAATTAAGAAAATCGACAGGAAATGGTGTGAACACTAAGTTTGCAGAACCATCAATCTTGGGGAAACCACCACTTAGAAACCAATCAGTTGTTAGACAACCGACTGCGTTTAGATCTCAACGACCAAAATCCTCAAAACCACGGTTTGCCTCCCAAGTTGATTCGAAACAAGTTTTGTCAAAACCAGTCACTTCACAGTCTAGACCTAAGGAAAAGGAATATACCCTTGCAAAACCTCATCATATGAGTGCCTCTAGTTCTTCTAGGATTAGTTCAAAGCGTGTGTCATTTGTGAAACCAAAAGAACATGTTAGACATAAAAACAGTGTTCAGAATCACAACCTAGAGGATGCTAAGAAAACCACACATGGAAAGACTAGGAATTTGCCTATTTCTAAGAGTAGTTGCATATCGACTAATGCGATTCCCATAGCAGATCACTCTAAGAATCCTAGATCTTTCTCTGACTCCAAACACTTTGTTTGCTCAACTTGTCAGAAATATGTTTTTAAGGCAAATCATGATAATTGTGTAACAAAATTCCTGAAGGAAGTGAATGCTCGTGCTAAGGTCCAATCCTCTAAGACCAGAAACAACAACAAGCCCGTAGAACCAAAGAGTTGTATTCAGAAACCTGGTAGGCAGATTGCTATAGGACAAAGGTTTTCTCCCAACAAGTCTTTCACTATGCATGATAAACCAAACACTCCTAGATCTTGTCTTAGGTGGATACCGACGGGTAGAATTTTTATGATTGCTGGTCTTAGATGGATACCTATTAGAAAGATGTTCACTCAGTGCAAAACCAAGGTTGACAGTGGAACCCCAAATGGTTTAAATGCTGATATCACTAACCCATATAAATGCAAACAAACTCTTAATGTCAATGCAGGAAGTCTTTGCTTAAGTGCAGGTACATCGTTCACTCCAATTAAGGAAAGACTCAGGGTTTGGGTGCCGAAAAGACTGATATCTCATGAATTAGGGGTTCAAGCAATTCAAGCTTGATGAACATCAATAACAATGACGTCTGTTCTCATCAGTTCAGGCCTCGTTCTTCATCGACAATGACGTTTGAATACTGCAGTTCAAGCCTCGGGTCTCAATATCAACATAATGGCGTCTGCTGACATCTCTTCAGGCCCCGTTCATCAAAGAAAAGAAAGGCGTACACTTGGGTGCACTTTATCTTCGGAAGAAGAGAAATCTTCTTATTTCTGACTATTCTCATCAAAAAGCTTCATACTTGCTCCATGCTCGTTCAGACATCAAGTGGATCTACTTCCATCAGATTGGACGTTTATTCACTCGATCAAAAATGGCGACTTCAAATGCAATTTTTGAGGGGGAGAAGTGTCAACAGTAGATCAACCTCATATGCACTTGTTCAATCAAAAATGGCATCCTCATATGCAATTTTTGAGGCGGAGAAGTGTGAACAAGTGGATCGACGTACATTTGATTGTTTGTTCACTCATTTGTTGGGCATCTAATTGTGACTATGGAGTTGATCAGGTATCACTTATTTGAGGTTGAAGTTGACTTTCTCAAAGGCATGATCTTATTCTATCTTGAAGTCAGGGTTGGTTGGATGCATGACTTTCAATGATAACTTGCTCGTGCTTAAGATTTAAGTTGAAGATTTAGTTTATTTAGTTACCAACAGTCGGGGTAAATGTTTGACGACCTGGTTAACTATCACTTAAAGGAGTTACGTTGTAGTACTCAGTGTCACACGCCGATGACGTTGTGGATAATCGCAAGAGGTGTTAATGTCTCATACTTTGGTTGGGTATTGAGTACTTAGAGATTTGCTTGGAGCATTAATTCTCTACACCGTTCTTCCAACATTAGTGCAAGTTTAAGTCACGAGAACGGGAAATTCTACTTTAGTGTCAAGTTTGGTATATCGGGTTTGTTCCATCAGTCATCTCGTCAATTAGCCTACTTAAGGGTTGGTAAAGATAGTCAGAGACAGTTTCGGTAGCGGTTGATTCTCACTTGATACATTTGACCCAACTTTGTTCTTCTCACAAGATCTCAAGTAAACGTGTGTAAAATGTGTTGCTGATTCTAAGGCATCAAAACCAGCAAGGGGGAAGGAGACATACATCTGAACGCACAACGAGTACACGTGATGAACTTTATACTTCTTCTTAACTGAAGTTATTCCGGGAAGACAGATGTCATAACCGCAGAGAAAATCAGTGTTTAACTCGTGGCTTTTGGTGTACTATTCCAACTACGTGGGGGGGAAGAGATGTAAGAAACAGTTTCTGATGATTAAAGAGGTACACAATGGTATGATGATTCCTCTAGTTAGTCTGTATCATTTCGACTACATACGGGATAAATTGCCTACACTCGGGACTTAGTTGACTTTGGTGTAGCAATACTCATCTGCTATTTCCTGAAGGGAGAAAAGGGGATTTCCGGGTCTTAATTGATCTTGATGTTACGTTTTCGACTTCATTAATGGGAATGAGTGTGTACTTCGGGTTTTTGAGCTTCATACAATGAGACTGATTGCATCACTTCAACTACTTGGGGGGAAGTGGTCTCTGGATACTTTCGGTATGCATTCCTTCAGACTTCAGCAAGAAGTAATGTGAGAAGAATTATTCAAGCGTGAGATGATACGTTGCTGATCTAGTTGATGATCCCCGAACGGAGAATCACGATGATTATTCTTAAAAGGAGCAACAATATTTGATGTGGTTTGGTACGAATTCTGTTGTACACTTGCCTTATGTAAGCTTGAAAGAGAGCTTTGAATCTGCTCAAAAGGAAGATTGTCGGTTTGGGGGGAAGCTATCAAAGCGTCACAATTGAGAAGGCTCAAGTTCAGACGATTATTCAGGAGCCTCGAAAGCTTTGGTGGTGAAAGTTTAAGAGATGTTGACTACTGACTTCTACAACGTACAGAACGATATCCTTATTTTGGTATTCATGTCATCATCTTCTTAAACTGAATAATATAGTTTGTACATATCTTAAACCAAATTGTAAATAGAAAATTATAAAACCAGAAAAATGTAAATAGAAAAATCTTAAAACCAAGAAAAACCATAAAAATCAGAAAAATAGAAAATACCAAAAATAGTTTCCTTTAGGCATGTCTTCTGTTTATCGATAACATTTACGGTCTTAGAAATGTCATTCAATAATGACACGGGACTTTAAATGAAGCTCGAGCAGAAGTTAAAATGAATTGTTAAAACATGTCATGATGGCTTGCTATTACTTTAGATAGCAACCCGCGTTTCAAAATGGGGAAAGCACGTCGCCAAAAAGACGGTTGTTCCTCCCACTGGGTGAAGTTCACCTGGGCATGGATTACTTTATATCCATGTTTTCCCAATTTGATGTACGTTTCAGTGGATCATTTTCTGTAAAGGAAGAGAAATCTTCTTTGTATGCAAATTATTTGTGAGACACATGGTGGTAGCATGTTGGTTGAAATTCTTTCAGACTTGGATTGTGCATAAAATTTGTCACTCAATCAATGACTACAGCTCTTTAACTAGAATACGGGTCATTGATTGAGGGGGAGAGTGATTTCAAATTTTATATCATCAAACGGGTTTCTTGGTTATCTCATAATTGTTAGAAAAGGTTTTGTAGTTAATGGGGTATTAGTTGAAGAGGATCTTACTATGCTTTATCTCAAATGGCCAAATGTGTTAGTTGTTAAAAAGATTAGGGCATTATGTGCAATTTGCTTATAGTATCCTAGCTTTATGTAACTATAAGGTTCATTTGTGTCACTCTGTAATCCTCGTCTAATCCCCTAAATACTTTAAAATCCAAAATCTAAAAGGAGTTAGAAAACCCATTGTGTTTGATGTTCTTGAATACTCCACTGGCATTTGCATGATCTGATTGAATGAGTTTCAAATGTTGAGTGACTTTTGTTAGTCGATAGCTGCTTAATTGTTGTTGATTTAGTACATGTGCACTCAGGATATGCTTAGGTATATAGCTATCATGTTAGAATCTTGTCCCTAAGATCCTGAGTTGAATGTTGAAATATGAGTGAATTGCCATGTTCATGATTGCTGATTGCTCTTCATGCTAGATAGCGGTTTGATGTATTTCCTGACTGTGGTTTGATTATGAGATGAATTTGGTATTATGAGTTGGCAAGCTGCTATGTGGTAGCTATCAATGAAAAGTGAATATGTATGTATGTATATCTGTGTTGATATTCTTATGCAGATTCCATGGCCAATATGAATGTGCCAGTTCCCGCTTTAACTATTTGATCAGATGTTCAAACTCTATTGACTGGCTCTGAATTCACCACAACAACAACATCGGCAACAACAACAACAACACTGTCTTCACCTCCACCACCTTCATTTCAACAAAGCAGTACTTATTTTGGTCTCGCCAAGTGGGGAACTACAACATTTGGGAAATCTTTTGTTGGTGGATGGATAATTGATGTTGACTACTGACTCCCTCAGAGAAGCGGATGATCACATCATCTGCGCAAAAAGGTCAATATCCTTTGTTTCATAACGATTATCTTTGTACATGATAAGTAGTGAATCTCCCTCATAAATTGAGGGGGAGCAGTTGCATGTTCCATTATCAGCACATATTAAAACTGACCACATTTTCTCCCATAATTTCTAACTTATTTAAATCAATTGGGATCACAAATCTCAAATGGTTTGAAATTTTTAATCGGGGGAGAGAATGTGATTTAAATATGAAACCTGATGAAAATGTGATTCTTTGGACTTAAGTGTAAGCTCTCCCATATGTGCTAAACTCTTTCGTATATCGATGTACATATTGAGGGGGAGCAAATGGTGTGTAATAGCAAAATGGATGTGGCATCTTACGTGAGCACGACTCAGACTTCACCAATGAATTAACGAAACTCTAACTGTCATTAATCGAAAGGATGCGTTCTGGCCGGGTAATAATTTCAAGCTAGTCTAACTAGTGATGTAAGCGTGTCTCGAATCGGTCATGTTCACTGAAAGTGGATCAATTCAAAAAGTGCGAACTCCACCCAACATGTGCAAATTTATAATAAAATCATCTGAGCACATGTTAAGGGGGAGAATTTGAAAAATATAAAACTCTCAAAGTGTTAGCAAAATGTGTTTCATAATCATGAACACTTTGAGAGATTTTTCAAGGATTTGGTAAATGGCAACATATGATAGTTATGAAGTTATAAGGTGGCTAAGGTTAGGAAAACCGTCCTATGATCTGCCAGAGCCGGAGGGATCTACCCAGGGACAATACCGAATAGTTAGTATTAGAAAGTCCTTAGGTATGATCATGAAAAAAGGAGTAATATGAGAAAGGAGAAAGAAGGGGTTGAAGAATTAAAAAGAAATGAAATGAGAAAGGGTGAAAAGAAATGGCCCTCCAGTTATTCAACCTTAGGGCAGAAAACGGGTTCAACTCATATGCTACTGATGGTTACTAAGGTAACACCGGTATTGAAGACAAGACGTCATGAACCCAGTGACGCACTGCACTAAACCTTCTAAGCCACTCAAGTTCTCTTAAAAGGACTTGTTTCATTCTCACGGGGAACCCTGCATAATCTATCGACCGCTCATTACGAGTTATGTTGATATTGAAACAGGAGACACCGCTCCAGTCTCCGACTACTGATTGCGTGGTTTTGTAACCTTACAACAGGTTTTTCCTCTCGAGGGATCTCAAGAGGCTTACAACCCCACCAGGCAGTGTACCTGACCGATGTAGTATAGTGTAGTGGTAAGTACGGGGGATTGATCGTTCTCCACAGGGAATAGTGTTCGTTAGGTGTGAAAGGCTACTCTAATTAGGTCTAAGGGTTGAGGAAGATTCTTTTTATGTTTTTATAATTTTTATGAAAGCAAGTAAAATCTCGGTTTTGAAGGAGTGGGCGGAATTAGTTGCTAGTCAACTAACCCAAATTACTACAAATGCAAATAAAATAAAATAACAAAAATGAAAAGTGGTGAGAAACTTATGTGTAGAGAAATGTGTTTACTTAGATTTCCTTACTCCCTAACTATCTTTTACCGGTTAATTAGTGTGTATTAGTTGCGTGGATGACGGGTGTATTCCTTAATACCATTCGTGGGGTGGCGTACTTACTTCCCCAAACTCTACAAGCTCCTACTTCACTCCTATGTCGAGCCGGCTAGGAAGCTCCTAACATGGGATCACTAGAATTCGCTTGTGCATTAAATACAACCATAAAAACCTTTAGTACGCGTTTGGTTCATGTTTCTTAAGACGTTCAAGCAAGTTACCGAATAGGAAGTTAGCCAGTTTTCTTAAGCCTAACATAGATAAACAATCATCCAATACAACTAACAACACACTAACAACCAATAATCAATAGCTAGGTTTCATTAGATCTAAGCAAACACAAGATAAAATTAGCCTAACATGTTAAACAAAAGACAAGCATAAGATAGAATCAAACAACACATAGACATATTGAATGATTAATTGATAACTTATCTTTCAATGAAACATGGAAGATCTCAAGGCTAAAAGCCCTGAAAAAGTAGCTAAAATCGTCTTAGGGTTTTATCCCAAAATTCCACACACTAAGCTCTCCCTTAATGACAAAAAATTAGAAAACTATATATAGACTTTTGCATCTGACGGCGTCACCTTATGCATTGTGACGCCGTCACCTCGCCGCTTTTAGGGTTCCCGGGTGACCATCTTGACGCCGTCCCTCTTTAATTCTCCAAAATCCGTTCTGGCCTATCAAGGCTTGACGCCCTCACCTCTTGAACGTGACGCCGTCCCCTTATGAATTAAGCCGTGACGCCCTTGATTTAGTTAAAGAGTGACGCCGTCAGAATTCACATGCTAACTCACTGGCCCGTCATGAGTAAATTTCACATCCCACTTTTCTTGCCAAGGCATGACGCCGTCCAGAGTTAAGTCTGACGCCGTCAAGAGTAACTTTTAGCCGATTCTTGAGACTTTGCCGTTTTCTTCACTTTGATGCTCCAAAAACGTCCAAAATGCCTCCTTTTCCAGATTTCTCCTCAAAAGTACCTAAAATGACAAAAGGAACGATTTAGGGCGATATTTGATCAAATAAATACGATTTCGGGCTTAAATGACCCCTTAAAAGCGGTACACTTTTCGCTTCATCAACTACCAAATTTTCACTTATCGAGTCTAGAGCCACGAGATGCAACATAAGATCTCATACGAACACGTGTTACTTCTACACTGGTTGTTCAACATTAAGGACAACAGTTGTAAACTAATGAGTCCTACGCAGATCTTAGCAATATGCCAGAACATTTATGAGGGAATTTACAAATGTAATTCTCAGTGATTGAATGAAAATTCCTGCAAGGGTCAACATCTAACAGCCCTGAAAACATGTCACTTCGGTAATTCCTTGTGGATTACGTTTAGTGGTCGCGGCGGTTTCAAACGGTCTACAGTCGTGGAGTGAACTCCAGCGACTCACCTAATCGTTGATTTACTACGGTAGATCTTGTAAGCCCTCTGTGGGTTTTTGATTTAGGAACGGCCTTGGTAAGGATTAGAGAGAGTTTTCACACTATGTTGTTAATAATCTCGAAGTCCGAACCTGTAAGTACCAGACGTTTTATTGCTAACTGTCGTATGCAGGAACACCTGGCGGTTGTAGCCGATTGCCAAAAAGATGCCAATCCATTACCACATGCTCACACTACACCATCATCATATTCAAAGAAGTCATGATAAACTAAAAGACCTTCAACACTGCTTCTGCAAACTCTGATGCTAAAAATCATGACCCAGAATAGTGTGAACATGTCTGCTCAAAGAGTACCACATCACATGGAGACATACTGCTAAAAGATAACCTGGAGACATACGTTGGATGATGACATCAAAGAATCACCAAAGATCATCCAAGACAGAAGAATGGTCATCAAAAGATCACTCCTGAATGTACAAAGAGTAATGAATTTGAAGAATCAAATACTACGAGCTAGGAAGTTACAGTCATGTAATAGAATGCTAGAATTCAAAATTTTACTTCCGGGGTGACCTCCCTTAGGGGGAGATTGTTAGGAATATAAATATTCATGTGAAGACTCGGTCACCCCGAGTATCTATTTAGCATTTATGTAGCTCATAGGATTATTAGTATTAATAGTATTAGTTTAGTTATATTAGTATTTGTAGAGTGGGTGATTGCGTGGTTTTGTAACCTTACAACAGGTTTTACCTCTCGAGGGATCTCAAGAGGCTTACAACCCCACCAGGCAGTGTACCTGACCGATGTAGTATAGTGTAGTGGTAAGTACGGGGGATTGATCGTTCTCCACAGGGAATAGTGTTCGTTAGGTATGAAAGGCTACTCTAATTAGGTCTAAGGGTTGAGGAAGATTCTTTTTATGTTTTTATATTTTTATGAAAGCAAGTAAAATCTCGGTTTTGAAGGAGTGGGCGGAATTAGTTGCTAGTCAACTAACCCAAATTACTACGAATGCAAATAAAATAAATAACTGAAAATAAAATGTGGTGAGAAACTTATGTGTAGAGAAATGTGTTTACTTAGATTTCCTTACTCCCTAGCTATCTTTTACCGGTTAATTAGTGTGTATTAGTCGCGTGGATGACGGGTGTATTCCTTAATACCATTCGTGGGGTGGCGTACTTACTTCCCCAACTCTACAAGCTCCTACTTCACTCCTATGTCGAGCCGGCTAGGAAGCTCCTAACATGGGATCACTAGAATTCGCTTGTGCATTAAATACAACCATAAAAACCTTTAGTACGCGCTTGGTTCATGTTTCTTAAGACGTTCAAGCAAGTTACCGAATAGGAAGTTAGCCAGTTTTCTTAAGCCTAACATAGAAAAAACAATCATCCAATACAACTAACAACACACTAACAACCAATAATCAATAGCTAGGTTTCATTAGATCTATGCAAACACAAGATAAATTTAGCCTAACATGTTAAACAAAAGACAAGAATAAGATAGAATCAAACAACACATAGACATATTGAATGATTAATTGATAACTTATCTTTCAATGAAACATGGAAGATCTCAAGGCAAAAAGCCCTGAAAAAGATGCTAAAATCGTCTTAGGGTTTTCTCCCAAAATTCCACACACTAAGCTCTCCCTAATGACAAAAGATTAGAAAACTATATATAGATTTTTGGATCTGACGGCGTCACCTTATGGATTGTGACGCCGTCACCTCGCCGCTTCTAGGGTTCCCGGATGACCTTCTTGACGCCGTCCCTCTTTAGCTCTTCAAAAATCCATTCTGGCTTATCAAGGCTTGATGCCGTCGAACCTAGAACGTGACGCCGTCCCCTTATGATTTAAGCCGTGACGCCCTTGATCAAGTTAAAGCATGACGCCGTCAGAATTTACATGCTATTTTCACTGGCCTATCATGAGTAAATTTCACGTCCACTTTTTCTTGCCAAAGCATGACGCCGTCCAGAGTAAATTGTGACGCCGTCAAGAGTAACTTTTAGCCGATTTTTGAGACTTTGTCGTTTTCTTCACTTTTATGCTCCAAAAACGTCCAAAATGCCTCCTTTTCCAGATTTCTCCTCAAAAGTACCTAAAATGACAAAAGGAACGATTTAGGGCAATATTTGATCAAATAAATACGATTTAAGGCTTAAATGACCCCTTAAAAGCGGTACACTTTTCGCCTCATCAGTGGGTCGGGTCTTTACCCACTGTCAGCTCACTCTACAGCCCGCTAGAGGCACCTAAACCTTGTAGTATATATACCTTTTCCCACACATGGGAAGGGTTGGAGCTTCTAATCATTCAATAAATTTTTCCTTCATTCTCTCTCTCTAGAACTCCCACTCTCTCACACTCTCTCTCCAGAATTCATCTAACATTAAATCCAAGTATGCATATGTTACAAAATTTAACATCCCGATCCGAAGTGATAGTTTTGGGGACCCCATGAAACCTTACAATTTCATCAAAATATAAACGAGCCACCTGAGACGCATCGTATGTCTTGGAGCAAGGGACAAAATGCGCCATTTTGGAAAACCTATCAATGACCACCATAATTGAATCTTTCTTACGTTGTGTCAACGGTAGGCCGAGCACGAAATCAATCGAGACGTCCTCCCATGGTCCGTTCGGTGTTGGAAGTGGTGTGTAGAGGCCTTGATTAGTGTGGTGAGTTTTTGCCAATCGGCATATGCGACAACGGTTTAGTACTTTTACAACATCCCTAACAAGCTTTGGCCAAAAGAACCGTTCGGACACTAAGGCAACAGTTTTGTCGCGCCCGAAATGACCAGCTAATCCCCCTTGATGTGTCTCTAGTACGATCGCTTCCCTTACCGAGGAGAGTGGGACGCACAAGCAGCGTCCTTTGAAAAGAAATCCCTCTCGCTGAACATAGTCACGAAACGGTGCGGTCGCGCATTTTTCCCAAGAGTCCTTAAAGTCTAGGTCATCGCTATAGAGTGGTTTAATGCTCTTGAAACCCGACACATGTAAGGTTGACATGGTGGTCAATGCTTGTCGCCGGCTAAGGGCATCAACCACTATATTTGCACTCCCTGCTTTGTGGTGAATTACAAAAGTAAAATCTTGAAGTGTCTTGACCCACTTAGCATGTCTCGGTTTCAATTTGGTTTGCCCCTGAATGAACTTTAGTGCTTGATGATCAGAATAGAGGATGAATTCATTTGGTAATAAGTAGTGGCGCCAATATTCTAGGCTTCGGACGATAGCATAGAATTCTTTATCGTATGTGCTATAACATTTGCGAGTGTCATTAAATTTCTCGCTAAAGAAGGAGATAGGTCGGTTTTGTTGGCTAAGAACGCCCCCAATCCTGAGTCCCGAGGCATCGCACTCCACCTGGAAGACATGCTCAAAATTGGGTAAGGCTAACACTGGCACTTCCGTAACTGCTTTTTTGAGCTTTGCGAATACTTTTTGTGACTCCGGACTCCACATGAACTTCGACTGTTTTAAGCAATCCGTGATAGGAGCGACCACCGAACTAAAATCACGAATAAAACGTCGATAAAAAGATGCTAAGCCATGGAAACTTCGGACATCATGCAATGACTTCGGGGTTGGCTTGGTTGTTATGGCCTCTACTTTGGCAGTGTCCATTCGAATACCATTTCCGGACACCAAATAACCCTAGAAGATTACTTCATTTGTCAAAAAGTGGCACTTTTTTCGGTTAGCAAATAACTTCTGTTCCCGTAATATGACAAAGATAGCACGCATGTGCTGTAAATGCAAGTCCAGACCTTTGCTAAACACCAAGATGTCATCGAAATAAACGACGACACATTTTCCTATGAGTGGCCTGAAGATGTGATTCATTAAACGCATGAAGGTACTAGGAGCGTTTGAAAGACCGAATGGCATAACCACCCATTCATAAAGACCGTCGCGTGTTTTGAACGCGGTTTTCCATTCATCCCCTGGTCGTAGTCGTATTTGATGATAGCCGCTTCTTAAATCTATCTTGGAAAAAATAGTGGCGCCATGGAGATGATCTAAAAGATCATCAAATCGTGGAATTGGAAAACGGTATTTTATGGTGATTTTGTTAACCGCGCGGCTGTCAATACACATGCGAAATGTGCCATTAGGTTTAGGAACAAGTAATGCCGGGATGGCACATGGGCTCATGCTCTCACGGATTAAACCCTTTTCCAGTAGCTCGGTGACTTGTCGGTGTAACTCGTTAAATTCTTTCGTGTTCATGCGATAAGCTGGTTTATTAGGAATTGTTGCACCGGGCGTGAAGTCGATGCAATGTTGTATTTCCCGCATGAGCGGTAAGCCTGCAGGAATATCATCAGGAAAAAGATCTAAGAATTCATTAAGTAATGGAATCACCTCAACCGGGATGACTTCAATTGGTGCGTTCTCTTCGAGGATAACTAGACCAAGCATGGGACTCAGCGGTGATTGTCTTGTGAGGCTGACGAGATCGGATTTTGTCATTGGTGCTAGCTCTGATTTTTCGTCCCGAGGATTAAGAGGAGCCAATGTAACATGGAGACCGTCTTTTTTGAAGGAATATGTGTTGCGAAACCCATCATGTTTTGCCCGTCGGTCGTATAGCCACGGTCTTCCGAGTAACAAGTGGCACGCGTCCATCGGAATGACTTCACACCATATCTCATCGTTGTACTTGTTTCCAATCGAGAATTGAACCAAAAACTTGTGCGTCGCCTTGAAAAGGTTACCTTTGTTTAACCACATTAATTGATACGGTTCCGGGTGGTCTTGGATGGGTAACCCTAGCTTTTCGACCATGGTGTTGGCGACCATGTTTTCACAACTTCCACCGTCAATAATAACGGTACAAACCCGTCCCTTTGCTGTGCATTTAGTTTTGAAGATATTGTGGCGCAGCCAGTTGGTGTCGTCCTCCGGATCGGCAACAACGGTACTCAACATCCGTCGTGCTACAAGCGCTTCACCCTTGTCGGGGTAAAGGATCTCGGTTTCTGCTTCGTCCTCGGTATCAAACTGTAGTTCCGTATCGTTGACGAATGCAACCAATTGTTTGTTTGGGCAGTCACGCTTGAGATGACCCAAGCCTTGACATTTAAAACAACGTAAGGGTCCCGAGTTGTCATTCAATGTAGTGGGAGCGGTTGGTGTATCGGCCTTGACCGGTCCTGTTCTGTTTAAGACTGGTGTTTGGGCTGGGTTGCGGCCAGAAGATTGGAACCGGGCAGTGGTCTTACCCTTTCGAATGTTCTGTTGTTCGACCCGCAAGGCTAACCTGCACACATCAGAAAAAGAATAATATTGCATTAACGAAATGGTGTCGGCAATGTCTGACCGTAATACTCCTTGAAATCGCGCGATAATCTGTTCTTCGTCTTCTTTTTCCCCACAACGTAAACGCAGGCGCTCAAATTCAGTGATAAGATATTCGACTGACAAGGAGCCGTGTCAAAGGTTGTGGAATTCGATATATGCGTCTTGTTTGAATGTGACTGGAAGAAACTTGGCACGCAAGAATCGCTTCATCTTATCCCACGAAGACACCTTGTGTTTCCCGTCTCGATAACGCTGTTTTTGTACGTGTTCCCACCACAAAGAAGCGTATTTCTTTAACTTGATGGCGACTAATTTTACCTTTAAATTATATGGAATTTCCCGAAGATCAAAAATTCGCTCGACTGTTTGTAACCAGTCAAGAAAATCATCCGGTTACAGTTTGCCTTCAAACTCAGGAATCTCGGTGCGAAGACCTAGGGATCGGAGCGGATCAGCGGGTTGCTGTGGTTGTGGTGGTGCTGGCAGTGTTCGGTGACGGCGGCGTGGTGGCGTTGGTGGCTGGACTGGAGGGGGTGGCTGGTGCTCATGGTGAAAAAAAAATCGAATTCTTCCTCTTCTGTTTCGTCCGGATCTGATTGCATTGGTGATTTTTCAAACTGTCGTTCGCAACGATTAAAATGATTGATTTCTAATTCCCGAATCCTTTCACGAAGTCGTTCGATCTAAACATCACGAGGGTCGCGTTCATCACTATCGTTGCCTCCGGCGACGACTCTACGGTGTTGGGGACGGCGATTTCTTCCCTGTGCCGACATGTTGAGAACCCTGAGCTCTGGATACCACTTGATAAGGATTCGTGATAACAAAATAACCTAGGGCTAAAACCTAGCGGCGGTGAGCATTTGGCCAACCAAGTTACTGATCGTCGGTGTGCTTCTCGGCCAACCGAGTAAGACAAAACGCGAGGCACGTTCAATAGAAAACTTTATATTTTTATTAACCAACCAACCAAGGAGTTTACATCCATATAAATAATACTAAATCCCTAAACTTGAGGACAAAGAAACATACTTTGACAGGAAAACAAATCTGTAACAAAAATAGAATTGTAATAGCTTCTCCTTTAATTTTGGTTGGATGGGATCTCGTTACCATACTTGCTCTTAGCCACTTAACCCATCGGACCCGTTCCCATCGATGGGCCTTCGTTCCAATTGACCCGGTTCATGATGCCAATCGGTATCAGGATTATCAGCATCAAGATTACTAATCAATATAGGTGGGGCATCACCTCCACCACTACTACAACCACCAGCCATAAAGACAAACAAGCAAGAATAAACAAAGCAGATAACACAAAGTAATCAACAAAGATCAAACAATCACAACAGACAAGATAAGACAAAGCAACTAGCACTGGTATGTGTGTTTTCACATACCTTTTATATATAAAAAACAGACACAAAAGACCAAAAAGTAACCATAAATGCCAAATATATGCTTGTTTTTGTGTTTTTGTATGTGCAGGTAATGGATACGAGAAAAGGACAAAAATAAAGACAAAACGAACAAAAATGAGCACGAGATTGGAAAGAGCGTGAAAAGCCAGAGCCGGGGATGTGTTTCTACATTTTGGATCAAGCTAAACCTAGAAATACCAAAACCTAATCCCTAATGTTAAAACATTTTTCACCATTTATCCTTAACCTTTACACCATTAGTCCTAAACTAATTACAAAGTTAGTCCTAAACTTAACACCCATTAAATCCATTTTATACTATAAACCAGCCCAACCTTTTTTTAAACCCAAGGCCCAAAAAACAATCCAATAACCATAACCCGACCAACCCATCCCTTTTACCCAAGTCAAACCAGTCAAAAGACTGGTAAAATAGGCGCCAAAACCCCTTGTTACTATTCACCCATCTCCCCCACTTTTACCCTGCAAATTAACCCCTACTTAAATCCAATTCACCCTTCTAGAAGGCTGACAAGACAGAGACTGACATCATTTGAGGCCACGCTGGCAATCCTAAGGCCAATGATTGGCTAATCATTGCTGGAACATGGTCCGAGGGCCATTATCCCTGCTTAATCAAGAAGCTAAGATTAGACGATCATGATGGAAAGCTCAAGACGCTCCCCAGCTCCCAGAACCTTCACAAGCTGCCTATAAAAAGACCTCCACACTCAACACACAAGTAGTCTAATTTTCGTGACTTGTTTTTAGCTATTTATATTATTACTTACTTGTCATTAATTTATTTACTTTCAAGTTACCCCTTTATTAATAAATTAGTTTACTTTTCAAAGTATTTATTAAGCATGCTGTGTTTTAATAAAACTATCATATAAGCTTTTATATCGAGTCACTTTACTAAACAATGTTGTTAGCTTTTTTTGGTTATAGTTATTTGTGTTATATACTTAACAACAATTTTGTTTTGAGTTTGGTAGTTTTGTGTTTGAATAAAGGAAACGGAAGGGCTTATAGGGTCTCACCAGCTTATCAGTTCATAAGCTGGAGCTTGTGGAGTAGCTCCTCGAGCTTATTTGATCATTGTTGAGCTAGGATCAAGGTATTAGTCTTTAATCTTCATTTTAGCTTAAAATTGCTTACTGCTTATCAGCTTATTTTATCTGCTTATTTACTTGCTTATTATCTGCTTTTCTACTTAGTTATTGCTTAAATAGTGTTGTTTTAGTTTAGATCTCTTAGTTTTGTTTAGTTTAAAACTGTTTTAGTCTATTTTTCATTAAAACTGTCAAAAATACCAATAAGCTTTAGCTTATTGGTGAGTGCTTATTAATCAGTCATTTCTACTTTCATTTAGTCATTTAGTTATATTAATCAGTTTTTATAAAAATTCTCCAAGTCTTATGTCTTAAATCAGTTTTAAAAAGTCATTTCAAGTAGTTAAAGGGGTGTTTGGATCTCAGTTTTAGCCTAGTGCTAAAATTGCTAGTCCTTGTTTTAGCTTTAATCCAAGTTTAATCTAGTCTTAATTTAGTGTAATAAGTAGTTTTTAATTAGTTTAAAGCATATTTGTAAGGTTTAATCAGTTTTAGCTTAGTTTTGAAAAGTTTAGAGTCTAAAAGTAGTTTTATCAGCTTATTTGTTTAATTCTTCAAAAAATTCTTTAGTGATAATGTCTTTGTGTCAAAATCAATTAGAATACATATTACAACTTCTGTCTGAGTGTGAAAAAGTTTTGAGTAAATTTTAGCCAAGTTTTCATTTTAAAACTCCAATCAGCATAGCTTAATACCTATACTGATTAATCAGTATAGGTGTTTAATAGGATTTGTGTCAGTTTATTTTGGTTTTAGTAGGTCTTATTAGTCTAGCATAATCAGTTTTAGAGTCATTTCATTCAGTCTTATAGTCCTTAATTTAGTCTCCAAGTTTGTGTTAATAATCAGAAAAACCAAAAAAAAATATAGTGTAACTGTCCTCTTTATCAACAACTTTTTATAGCTAAAACCTTGTTCATTTGTCCTAATTTTTGCTTCTATTTGTTCTTTGGTTGGCGGTTTTCATCTGTTTTTGGGTATCACTCTTTAGCTTTAGCTTAATTGTAGCTTAAAAAGTAGGGGTTCAGGTCTGCAAGTTTTTATTTAATCCTATAAAAGTCACAACTGTCTGTTTTCTCAGCTTATTTTAATAAGCTCAAAATTGTCTGAAAATGATTTTGTGAGTTCATTGACCTATTAACTTCATCTGCTTTTAAGTTTGATGGATTAGCTTTTTGATTTAGTAGCTTGTTTTGTAGCTTGAAAGTGCCACTTTAGGCTGTTTGGACAACAGTTTAGGCTTAATGCTTATTTTAGATTTAGAGCTTTTTACTTGTTTATAATTGCTTATTAGAGTTTAGAACTGCTTATTATGTGTTATTTGAGGTTTTAGTAGCTTATTAGGGTTTAGCACAAGCTTTTAGAAGCTTGTTTGTAAATCAGTTTAGCCAATATTAGTTTTATAGCTTTTAAGTTAACTGATAAGCCTTTACAACTTTTTCTTAATTATTTGGTAAAATATAAAAATATTGCTTTCACAAAAGTTGCTTATTTTCAGTTTTTTAATAAGTTTTAATAAAAAGATTTGCAAAAATAAAAACAGGGGAAGCTGGGGAAGCCACAACCACGCCTTTATACACACACACCAAACCATCAACACCCTTCGGTCTTTTGCGTTTAGGATTACATACATTATTTACTTAACATTTTTTTTTAGTTTTGCTATTCATCCCTTTTTAGCTTATTTTCAGCTTATTCCTATAAGTTGGATATTTAGTTTTATTTTTTCCTAGAATCCTTATAGCCTAAAGTACTTTTTAGTATTTTTTTTAGATTTTTCCAAATTAGTTTAGTATTTTTAATAATATTTTTAGATTAAACGTGTTTTTAATTCATAATAAATAAAATAAAAATAAAAAAAATATAATTCTTTTTTCTAAAATTATTTTTAGTCATTTAGGACTTTTAGAAATTAAATTTGCATTTCTAGGGTTAAATTTTGATAATTTAGGTTTTTAGACCCGTTGAGTTCCCGTTTAGTGCCCGTTTTTAGTTTAATTTGCGTTAGGATTTAATTGTGTTTTGTTTTCTTGATTTATGTGCTTTTATTTGCTTTCTAGTTTATGTATTCTATTTTTAAGTACCATAATTCCAAAATATCTTGACTATTCAATCACCCGATCACGAACCGAATCTGATTTTTCATTCACATATCGTTGGGACATAAACGACCCGGGAATATCAACTACTTCCGGAAATATATATAGTTTGACTTTCTTTGACCACTTAGGATTTTCACTCTTGGTTAGAAAGCGAATTGACTAATTGGTCGGTTAAGTATTACTATGATATATATATATATATATATATATATATATATATATATATATATATATATATATATATATATATATATATATATATACTTATAACTTGAACACCAAGTTTTTAGCGTCGCTGCCGGGGAAGTGTGTAAATGAATTTCAAATTCCCATTCGAAGATTAGTGATTTGAAGATCCTTCCCCGTGAAGTTATTGTTTTATCTTGTGAATATTTTTGTATTATAAAAACCAAAAAAAAATTAAAAAAAAATCACGAATACCTTTCATAAAGTATTCAAAATGCCAAAAAAATTAAAAAACCAACAAAAGAAATCATGATGTCAATTGTTACATCGGCTCACCTTTAGATTACAAACTATAAGAGAAGTATAAGGAGGGACGATCCAACGAACTTCGTCCCGAAAAGAGAAGGTTTTTTATAAGCTTAGCGCTGACCGACTCTTCCGCTTCTTTGTGCGTATTCTAGAGAGCTACCGAGCACCGGTTGATGAATCGATTTGCAAAAAACAAATTGTTTTTCAATTTTTCTAAATATAAAAACCCAAGAATACTTTCTTTTTCAAAATTTATTTTTCTTTTGTTTTTAGTGCATGCGCACTCGTTATCAATCGAATTTAATCGATAAATCTCCCACAATACCTACGCAAAGTTATCGTCGACGTAACAAACGAGTAAACGTACCCGAGATACGTACTCTTGTTGAAGCTCCCATAATCGAAATGGCGGATACGCGTACTATGTCGGAATTGCTCCAAGAACCCACCGAGGGTTACGGAGATGCTATTGTTTTACCACCGATTCTTTCTGAGAATTTTGAGTTAAAAACCGGTTTAATTCAACATGTAACGTCAAACCAATTTCATGGTTTCAAGAAGGATGATCCCCAAGCTCACATCCGATGGTTTAATAAGTTGAATTTGACTATGAAATATCGGGATGTTCCTCATAGCGCGATTAAGTTGATGTTATTCCCATTTTCTCTCGAGGGGGCAGCCCGGATTTGGCTCGAAAAAGAACCCCCTCATTCTATTACGACTTGGGAAGATCTCGTCTCTAAATTCGTGAATTATTTCTTTCCTCCTTCTAAGACGACGAATCTTAAGAACAATATCACAAATTTTCAACAACGTTTTGATGAAAATTTTGGTGAGGCATGGGAACGTTTCAAGGATCTCCTTTGTAAATGCCCACATCATGGTTTTTTGGAATTGCACCAAATCGATACATTTTACAATGCTTTGACGCAAACCAATAAATATTCTAAACCTTTTTAACTAATATTTGTTTGCTGATATTTGTTTACAGTTACTTCACAAGAGGAGCAAGAGGTTGTTCGTGGAATATTAGATACCATAAAAGTTGAAGCCATGATTATGCAACTTTGCAAGAGGACCACTGCGAACTTAACTCAAGCCAGTAATCTTCCAACAGCTGATCACGATCTTACAGGGGTCTGCAACTATTAAAATTATTGTTTATTTCCTAAGCTGTAACCATGAAACAGTATGTTCAATTTGGTAGGAGCTTTGGGTCGACTGGTGACGCCTCTAATGTGGATGAATGCCTTTGGCTGATGGGAAGAGCTTAATACAAACCGGTCATGGAATATTGTGGGGGCACAGAGATTGATGGTGGTTTCATTACTGGATCATTACTGCAACCTCAGTCCTTATCTGCTTTTAGCACACCAAGTTTGGGATGTCAACTTTTTATTCTTGGCAAAGATGGAATCCCTAAAGTAAGCACAATATATCCATAACTAACCCCTAGAAAGTTTTTTTAGGTCAATTAGCGGGTCGGGTGGGATAGTAATGGGTCAAAATGGGTTCATATCAGAATGTATGATTTAATAATGTGGGTTGGGTTGATCAGTAGACACTTTTTGTCCATAATCGTTTTCCATGATAAATATGTTACGTAGGATTTACAATACTAATCTATATTTGCAATAAAAATAAAAATAAATCATAACGTTGAATACATTTAAAAGCACTTTTACTTTCTAACTGTTTTACTAGTTTTTATATCAGATAATCAAACAGTCGTGTATGAAACTGAATATTTGACCCCTGATATTGCATTTTTGTTGGTCCACAAATTGTATATGGATCACTAAGTAGTTTTGAATACCTAGTAGATGGTTAGGATAAATCCGAACCAATCTAAGTGAGAAACCCTAAGAGATTGTTAATGTTAATGCGGAATCTTAACAAGAACAATTTAGAACACAAGCAGGGATATCACTAACTTCGTATATTGATATTTACTATTATCAATTCGTACAACTCACACACGTTTACTAACAACCTTTAGGGATCCTTTTATATCACAAGGAAACCCTAGACGACACAGAAGATATACACAAATCTTCTATAAAGATACATACACGCAATGTATCTTTTCCTAAAATAACTCTAACAAACTTTCCTATCTTCACGACCAGACCAGACTTAATAAGTCAACCAGACTTAACATATAAACTACCAGACTTAATCATTACATAACCAGACCTAAAACATAAACAGACCTAACTCAGTAAACGACCAGACCTAAGTAGTAAACTACCAGACTTAAGTAGTCTGTTCTTGATATGCATCATAATTCCCAACAATCCTCCCCTAACTTGATCTTCATGCTTCATGAACTTCAAGTTCTTCTGATTTAGCCTTCTGAGGATTGAATCTTGAACACTTTGAAATGTATTTAGGTCTTGTTCCTTTCTAGCAGCTTGAATCTTGATAAGCTCTTCTGATATGGACTTGACAGCAACAATGACTATATGTACATCAATTCATATTAAGTTTCATAGCTATTCTCATCACTTCCAGGTGTGTTAACACCTGTGAGAGGTGAATCATTGAAATTTAATGGATTTGATGTCTCTTTACCAATAGCCATTACTACTGGAGTAGCCAAATGTTTTGGTGTGTAAGACCATGGTACACTGATAACCATATGATTTTAAGCAAATCATCAGCTTATCAACGGATTTGTTAAGTCTTTACCAAGAGCCGTTTGCTTCTGGACTAGTCAATTCTTTGATGGAAAAGCACCTCATCATGGTGAATTGATTACCATTTATGGTTTTCCACAGCCTTTACCACAAGCCATAACCTTGTGGGCTAGCCAACTCTTCACTTATCTTAGATATGGTGAGTTGAATACCATACAATTTTTGGCAAATTGTCAGCCATAAACGGATTTGAGCAATCTTTACCTGTTAGCCGTTTGCTCAGGATTAGCCAGTCCTTGTGTTGATGAGACAAGGTGGACTGATAACCTTTTGATGTGTTAGTGCAAAGCACCTCCACCAAGTGAGAAGTTCCAATAGTCTCACTCAACAACTTGTGAAAATATACTTAATCCAGCATTGCCTATAAAAGAAATAAAAGATATAGATAAAACAAACCATTTTTTTTTTTTTTTTTTTTTTTTTTTTTTTTTTTTTTTTTTTTATCACTACATTAACAGAACTAAAATCAGAACTAAAATAAATAACCTAAATGCTGGTAAGTAATTCATACTTTACATACTTCACAGTTTGACCTCCCCTTAGGCCAAACCTCCCCTTAATTCAAACTAGGGGTTCATCATACCAATGTTAACTACCAGATAATTGAATCTAGGACCATCAAATGCCTTAGTTAACAGGTCAGCAACATTAAAATCTGTATGTATTTTCTCCACTCTAATCAACTTCTTTTCAAAGCAATCCCTAATGAAGTGATGCCTTATTTCTATATGCTTAGTTTTAGAGTGATATACTGGATTCTTAACAATACAGATAGTACTCTTATTATCTATGTGGATAACAGTATTCATAAAATTCAAACCATAGTCCAGCATCTGATTCTGAATCCACAAAACTTGTCCACAGCAATGAGCAGCTGCTACATACTCAGCCTCAGTAGTTGAATTAGCCACAATCGTCTGTTTCTTGCATTGCCAAGATATTAACCTCCTTCCAAGGAACTGACAACCTCCTGTTGTTGATTTCCTATCCAGACTTGCACCAGCATAGTCACTGTCTGAATAAGCTGTCAGGTCAAAAGCTGACTCTTTAGGATACCAAAGGCCCAAATTAGGTTTGCCCTTTAAGTACCTAAAGATTCTCTTCACTGCATGAAGATGTGAAGTCTTTGGTTGAACCTGAAAACGTGAACAAATACAAACTGCATACATAATATCAGGTCTAGAAGCAGTAAGATACATGAGAGAACCTATCATGGATCTGTAAAGATGCACATTCACATCAGCAGCATCTTCATCCTTTGTTAAAGGCACTTTGTTCTCCATGGGAGTGACTGCTGCCTTCACATTTGAGAATTCAAACTTTTTCAAAAATTTCTGCAACATACTTGTCTTGAGAAATAAAAAGTCCATCATCCTTTTGCTTAACTTGCAATCCCAAGAAAAATGTAAGTTCTCCCATTGAACTCATTTCAAACCTGCTCTTCATTAATCCTTCAAATTCATCACACCAAGACTTTCTTGTGGATCCAAAAATGATATCATCCACATAAATTTGGACAAGAATAATATCCTTCTGATCTCTCTTGATAAACAATGTCTTGTCAATTACACCCCTGATGTATCCATGTTCTTCAAGAAACTGTGAAAGAATTTCATACCAAGCTCTAGGAGCCTGATGAAGACCATATAGAGCTTTAATAACCTTATACACTTGATTGGGGTTAGCAGGATCCTCAAAGCCAGGAGGTTGATGTACATACACATCTTCTTCAATAGTGCCATAAAGGAAAGCACTTTTGACATCCATTTGATATACCTTGAATCCCATATATGATGCATAAGCCAAGAATAACCTGATAGCTTCAATCCTTGCTACAGGAGCAAAAACCTCATCATAATCTATGCCCTCCTCCTGTTTGTATCCTTGAGCTACCAACCTTGCTTTGTTCCTTACAACCACCCCTCTTTCATCCCTTTTATTCCTGAAGACCCCATTTAGTACCAATAACTTTAGCTTCATTAGGTAGGTCTACAAGAACCCATACTTTCTGTAGCTTGAACTGCAACAACTCTTCTTGCATGGCTTCTACCCAACTTTCCTCCCCTAAAGCTTCAGAAATTGTAGTGGGTTCACTTTGAGAAAGAAAGCAAGCAAATAAGCAATGTTGCTGGTCCTTATGGTTGACCCTTTGTTGTTGCTTGATCAGGCTAATGAGTGCAAGAGAAGCAGACTGATGTTGCACTCTACTTCTTGTTTGAACAGCAGACTTGGGGTTACCAATTATTTGGCTTTTGGGATGAATGGTGTGGATCCTGAGAGTGGGGGTTGGACTTACTTCCACTTCAGTGGGTAGGTTATTGAAATCAGTAATAATACCTCCTTCATCAAAGGAAGCCCCATCAAAAACACCTTCATTAGGATTAGGAAATACTTCAAGTTCTGGCATCTCAGAATCAGCACATTCAGTATTTGAAGAAAGGTCTGGTAGAACATCACTACCAGACTTAAAAGAGTGAAGTACTGCTCATGCTAGGTGATTTGACTTTGCCAGACTTAACTTCAGAGTCTGTTTTCTGAAGTGAAGAATCCTTGATCACTGCTTCAGCTGCATCAGACTTGTTCACTGTAGATGGAATCACAACAAGCTCAGCCATATCATCAATGTTCCTTGAATTTGAAGAATCTTTGGTACCTGCAATGTTAGTAGCCTCTTGGGTACCTGCAATAGGGTTAAGTTGATTCTCCTTGGAGACAGGAACATAATTCATAGAATCAGTCAAATAATCAATATCAAACATCCACCTATGACCAATTCCCTTGACATTGGGTTTTTCCTCAAGAAAGTTTACATGCAGATTTTCTTCTACTTTCTTGGATACTAGATTGTAAACCCTAAAGGCTTTACTGTTTAATGCATACCCAAGTAAAAACCCTTCATCAGACTTTCCTTCAAATTTTCCAAGAACACTTAAAGTATCAAGAATGGTAACATGACACCCAAAAGGTCTTATATGGCTAACAACTGGTTTGTGGCCAAACATAAGCTCATAAGGAGTTCTATTTTGAGGCTTGGTCACTCTAACCCTATTAAAGATGTAGCAGGCATTGCTGACTGCTTCAGCCCAAAATGTAGTAGGTAAAAGTGAATCTGCTAGCATAGTCCTAGCTGCCTCAATAAGTGTCCTGTTCATTCTCTCTGCAACTCCATTTTGCTGAGGAGTTCTTGCATTACTGAATTGTTGTTTAATTCCTTTATTACCACAAAAATCTAGCATGCTCTTGTTTTTAAATTCAGTGCCATTATCACTCCTAATGATTTTGACTCGTTTATCAATAAGGTTTTCAATCTGTCTAATGAAATTTTGAATCAAAGGGGTAGCTTCATCCTTCCTAGACATAAAGAACACCCAACAATATCTAGTACAATCATCTGTAATGACAAGGCAATAGCATGCATGATTTATACTATGGACAGATGTAGGGCCAAAAAGATCCATATGTAAGGTATGCAAAGGTTCAGTTATTAATCTTTCTAATTTAACCTTACAGGATGCCCTATGTTGTTTTCCCTTGTTGCAAGCCACACAGGTATGATCATTTTTAAACAATTTTGAAGGCAAACCTCTCACAAGGTTATTCTTCACAAGTTTATTCATATTTTTGAAATTCACATGGCCTAACCTTCTGTGCCACAACTTAGATTCATCCAATGTAGCTTTTGCAATTAAACAGGTAGCACCTTTTGCAGGATTAGATGCTTTCATATCAAAACTGTACATTTTGTGTTGTCTGGGAACTTTAAGAAGAATTTGATGTTCTTCAGGCATTTTAAAGTCCGGAGTCAACACAAGACAATCAGTTTCAGTAAAAAGCACCTTATGCTGAGTATCACAAATCTGTGATATTGAGAAAAGGTTGAACTGCCCAAGTTCTTTCACAAAAGATACATTGTCAAATTCTATGTTGCCCACAATGATTCTTCCTTTACCAGTTATCTGTCCCTTGCTTCCTCCAAAAGTAACAGAACCTCCCTCGAATTCATGAAAATCATTAAGATAGTTCTTGTTACCAGTCATGTGCCCAGAGCATCCACTGTCAAGTATTCCTCTATCTTCCATATAGCAAAGTGGATGATCCTGCACAAAAAGAAGAGAAATTAGTTTCTCTTAGGAACCCAGGCCTGAGTAGGCTTGGGTCCGCCTTGTGGATCAATATGCTTGAATTTCTTAATTGAACCTGATCCACTGTTGTTTTGGGATTTATACATGGATTTATTTTTGTTTGAATCCCAAGACATACATGCTGAGGTCTTAACAGCAGAACCCCCTTTTCCCTTTAAAGGTTTTGCTGTTTGCTTTCCAACTTGTCTTCTCACAGGTGAATGAGCTTTGTAAAAATTATTTCTTTGAAAATTTTCATTCACCTGAGGTTTTTGAAAAGGTTGCTTGGGTCTTACAAAACCAGAGTTCACATTAGGTCTCACAGAGTTAACATAACCAGTATTCACTTTAGGCCTCATAAAATTAACATTTTGCCTATTCACATTAAAGTTTCTGTAGCCAGACCCAAAATTTGGTCTACCAGAACTAACAAAGGAGTTAGGTCTGGTAGTGTTATTTAGTTGAACTGGTCTGGGGACAAACTGGTTAGCATGATTAACTCTATTAGCATTGTTCCAAACTGGTTTATTTGAACCATTAACCTTATTTACATTCATTCTCTTTTGCTCAGCCTCTCTTTTCATTCTCTTTTCATGGAAGTCACAATCTCTTATTAAATGACTCAAACTTCCACACACAAAACATCTTTTAGGAGCATAATTGTAACTACTCCTACTTTCTCTGTGAACACTATTGCTTCTAGGTGACTCATTCAATTTAACAGATTCCCTAGAAGTTTTTATGTGATTGACACAACTAGGTTTAACTGTTTCAGCCTTTTGTTCAGTCACTAAAGGTTTAGTAACAACAGGTTCACACTTCTTAACAACCTTAGGTTCAGGATTCTCTTTTTCCTCATTGTTTGACTCAGACTTAGAGTGATCAGAGGAATTATCAATAGATCCTTCAGAGTCATTGGATTGACAAGAAGAATATCTACTAGATTTGTCCTCTGAGGTAGTTGATTCAGACACTTGAGGACCTTTCTTACCATACACAAAGAGTGAATCATCCAACTCTTCTTTTTCAAGAGGAGTATAGTCATCACTCAAAGGTGGTGGTACTCCCTTAAAGTCACCAGTCTTAACAAACCTATTGTACAAAGGTTTATCAGCATAGTCCTCTTCTCTATTCTTAAATATATCCCTATTCTCATTTTCCTCATATCCTAAGCCACATTTTTTATTTGACTTAATTTGAGAATCCCAACACTTAAACAAGTTTTTATTTGAATTGTTCCATTGATCTACCCTTTTTCTCAGCTCATCCCTTTCCTTCTGAATTTTAAGCCCTAATTGTCTATACCTTTTAAGCTTCTCATCTTGTTCATATATCTTATTAGCTTGAAAGTATAGTTTTTCATTCAAAGCAGCATGTTGGTTTTGAAGGGTGACCTTTTTGTGCCTCTAAAGTTTTCACAGCATTTTTATGTGCTAATAAATTTACTTCTAGATCACCTATTTGTTCTTGCTGCTCATCACATAAAGCCTTAACATGATTATATGAGTCAGTACATAATTTAGAGCATAATGATACCTCATTACCAATGGCCATGAGAGCATGATCAGACTCCTCATTTACTCTTGGATGCTCACCCCAATTGACTCCTCCAGCTTCCATTGTCAGCAGACTCATCTGATTCTTTTCCATCTTCCCATCTACAATTCTTTTCTCATCAGCAGACTTCTTCTCTGGACAATCTCTTGAAAAATGCCCATGCTTGTGACAGTTGTAGCATTCAACAGTCCTCTTTGTGTATCCCACTGGTGATTTGTTGTTGAAGTTGATGGTCCTACCATATTGCTTCTGAAATCGTTTGACCCTTAAAGCAACCATGGCAATGTGCCATTTTATATCCATCTCCTCAACTTCAGCATCATTAATTTGTTCAAGGTCTTCACTAATAAAGCTTTCATCTTCCGTTTGATTGGCAAAGAAAGAATGTATCACCTCATCAGTGAAACTTGAAGCAGACCTTTCACTTGAAGGAGTTTCATAGTTACCAGACCTAACACCAGATCTAACCTTGTAAGTACTGCTTTTGTTTTGAGATACAAAAGCAACATTTGAGGAACTGGTTGAACCCTGAGAGTTGTTACTGATGTCCCTTTCAAACATCCTGAGATTATTGTAAAGGTCATCAGGTGTCATAGAGTCTACTTCCTCCTTAATCCTCATTGCCACAGATACATTGCCCCATTCTGATGGTAAAGATCTAAGGAATTTGTGATTTGCATCCTCATTCGAGACTGCTGCACCATGAACTTCCAATTGTGTTAACAGATGTTGAAATCTGTCATAGCCCTTCTCCAAACCTTCAGTCTTTGAAACACTAAATGTTTCAAATTGCTGTTTAAGAACAGCCTTTTGCATCTTCTTGGAGTTAGCATTACCTCCAAATCGTTTCTTGATAGCTTCCCACATCTCCTTAGCATCAAGAATGCCATGAAACCTTTGTAGATGCTCCTTAGGAATAGCCATAAGAAGCAAGGTTCTGGCCTTCTTTTCCTTCTCCACAGCCCTAATCTCCTCAGCAGATACTGGTGGCATTATTCTGAGCTGCCCATCATTCCCTTGTGAAATTCTCTTCTTAGAATTTCCCTTCTGGATCACTTTCCATACATCACTATCAATGTATTCCAGATAATGTTCCATCTCCATGGCCCATATATATCATATTCTTCTCTCTTCAGTAGTGGAAGTTTTATGTTTGAGATTGTGGTTGTGGAAGGGATGGGTTGTTGTTGTGTTTGGGAGTTACTGGTTTCGGTTTTTCCTTCATCTTCATGGTTTGATTGCTCATCCTCACTGTTATGGATTGAGAAAGTTTCAGGCTTATCGAGTTCAGACATTTTGAAGGGTGATTTGAGTGAGAATTAGGTTTTAGTGTTCTACGAATTCAGAGTCTCTTCCTTGCTCTGATACCACTTGTTGGTCCACAAATTGTATATGGATCACTAAGTAGTTTTGAATACCTAGTAGATGGTTAGGATAAATCCGAACCAATCTAAGTGAGAAACCCTAAGAGATTGTTAATGTTAATGCGGAATCTTAACAAGAACAATTTAGAACACAAGCAGGGATATCACTAACTTCGTATATTGATATTTACTATTATCAATTCGTACAACTCACACACGTTTACTAACAACCTTTAGGGATCCTTTTATATCACAAGGAAACCCTAGACGACACAGAAGATATACACAAATCTTCTATAAAGATACATACACGCAATGTATCTTTTCCTAAAATAACTCTAACAAACTTTCCTATCTTCACGACCAGACCAGACTTAATAAGTCAACCAGACTTAACATATAACTACCAGACTTAATCATTACATAACCAGACCTAAAACATAAACAGACCTAACTCAGTAAACGACCAGACCTAAGTAGTAAACTACCAGACTTAAGTAGTCTGTTCTTGATATGCATCATAATTCCCAACAATTTTGTTAAATGTTCTCATCGTAGGCTCTAAGAAGGCATGTTGGAGTGCATATAACCTAATTTTAAGCAGATACTGGAGTGTCTGACTGTATGTTTGGACTGTTAGTTACATGGCAGAGCGGATCGTTTGGACTGGATCATTTGGAACCATTTACCAGGTATGCAAATAGTTATGGACTCCTTAAATATTTCAACTTTGTGTTATTTCTTCTGTTCTTTTATAATTTCAAACAAAATGCATACATACAAGGGAAACTCTTGCTATAGAAGAAGTTTTGCAAGACATAAGATACAAGAACCATGAGTTGGATAGATAGTGGGGATAGATGGTGGCAAAAATATAATACTGAACGTGTATCTGATCTATGCCAGGGAAATCTATGGATGTGCAGACAAAAATTGAATCAAGTATCAAGTTTTGGATATTGCAATTTCATAATGTATGAGCATTTTTTAATGTACAGCCAAAATGGATAGGAGTGTTTGGATGTGGAGCCGAAAAATTCATATTGCATGGATTTTAATCCTAAACACTTAACACTCTATTTAAAAATGCTTTTCTACGTAATTTAGAAATAATTAATACTTGAAGATAAACACGTCGCACTACTAGAAAAAGGGCTATTCTTGACTCCAAATGCGAGTCAAGAAGAGGCTTTATGACTCGCAAATGCGAGTCAAGGATGGACCCGTCATAAAGCTTCATGACTCGCATTTGTGCGTCATCCCTCTATGACGCGCAATTATGACCCACGTTTTATGACTCTCATTTTTGCGTGTCATAACCTATTTTTTTTTTAATTATGACCCACGTTTTATGACTCTCCTTTTTGCGTGTCATAACCTAATTTTTTTTTTTAAAAAAATTAATTTTTTCCAGTTCCTAATTTTCTATTAAATGACAATTAAAAACCTGATAATACAAAATTAAAAACACAAATATCAAAATAACGCATTTCATATATATATATATATATATCAAAACAATGAGGTTAATTCAAGTACTAATTCACGATAAGTCACAAGTTAATTAACGACAAAAATTACATATCGATAGTAATTCACAAGTTAGTTTGACAGCTTCCACATCGACCACTGAGTATACAACAAGACTACCCGAGTCATCCGTGCAGCTCTCCTGAAGCAGTAGTTCGACATTTTGGGACGAGTTGCTAGCCACCTGTTCCCAAAACTGGGCAGTTAACTAATTAGTAAAAACCAACTAGGACTAGAAGCTTAAAGGGCAGATTAAGCTATGAATAAGCTGGAGGCAACTAAAAATTAATTAAGCAGATTGAGATAAGCTAGATAGAGACTAAATAAGCCACAAAAAGGGAAAATAAGCACTGAATTCCACTCTATAGGACTGCTGAAATAGTCTGCAAATATGCCAGGGTGCAGGGCAACTTCAGCTTATTTGAAGGCTATGAAAAGCTGTAATAAGCTAAACAAGAAATCCTGAAAAAAATTACTATTAATAGATATAATTTGAGTGACTCTAATAATCCACAATATCAGCTCCTAACATCTAAGTTTGAGGCAACTAAAAATCCTAGATCAGGCTGCAAAAAACTGGAAATGTAACTAATATGCAGTCTGCATCATGCAGACTTGACTTTAAAATTACCTAGGCCTAAGGAAATGTATTGCAAACTAAATATGGGTGAAAATGAACCTGAAAAGTGCTGAATTAGAGTCCAAAATCAGTTCAGCTTATAAGGAGCTTATGAGGACAGTTTAACCTGTGATTCCAACTCTCAACTCCAACCTGCACTAAGAACTCAAAACAACCAGATTGTCAATGAAAACTGCTTATATAAGCTGTTAAAGGTTAAATCAAAGCCAACTGAATTGCAAATGAACAGTTAAATTTGAATTTGACCCTGTTTGACTAATTAGCTAAACAACCCTTTAATTGACTAAATTTGAAAGTAACACTATAAATTACTGAGATAACTTATATTCCTACCCTATTAATATCTAAATAACTTAAAGAAACTGAGAAAAGCACAGTACCAATTAAATAAGCCCCAATAAGCTAATGACCAAAATTTGACAATAATTCACAGTCAAGTACCTGGCGAAAATAATGCTCAGCATCTCTTTTCATCGCAGCCATTTCCACTCTCATTTTTTGAACTTCAGCCTGCAATCATACATTGGGTCTTCATTTTAGAAAATACTTAAACATAAAATAATCATACTTAACAAAGAAAGCTTTCGCTGTTGTGTTGTGTCCAAGGAAGATGCCAGGTATACTTGCCTCTAAAGAAGATAGCTTTCTCTCAGCGTCTCTTTGGCCTTCACGTGCACGTTCCTACTTCTTCTTGCCAAGCCTGTGTCTAGACATACAGAACATGATCTTAACATCTATTTAGATTACATTTACAAAGTTTATATGATGCATTAGTTTGTAACAACTATGAATATGCAATGATTATCAATCTCCAATCCACAAAAACTATGAATGTACAACATACCTAATAATAATAAACCAATCTCCAATCCACAAAAACTAGTTATAAAAAAGATATATAACTTGAAACACCATCATCATTTTAGCGAAAACAGAAACATCATAACTACATACAAATATTCCTAGTCATTTTTTTTTTATCTAGTTCTAAATATTGAAACACAACATGCATATAAATTTTATAAAAGCTATAAATATATACCTTGAGGTACCGTTATCAGGATTGTGACTAATAAAAACTAACTACATACTCTCGGCCGGCTAATCCTAACGGCTCGAGACCTCTAATTCACATCCAATAAGTCTCAACTTCGCCAAAAACAACAAAACCACAACGATATCAACACCAACCACAATCAATAACCTCATGGCCGAGACCCTAGTGGTCTCGGTATCAACATATCACGAAAATCAAGAAAAGAGCAAGGAAATAACCTCATGGCCGAGCCCTGTGATTGGTCCATACGAGCACCCTGATAAGACTGAGGCAAGTAAAACTTTTCCAAAACAATATACGTCGTATGCACAAATAGGAGGTGCTGATCCTGTTTGTTCCAAAATATAACCAAATACATAAGTTTACACACAGCATATCACAATACTCAGATACAAACAAAATACAGAGGAAGCGGAGAGTAATACAAATATAAATGATATAAAATGTTCACGTACCAGAAGGAGGTGGTTCTGAGTTCCTGCATATCCACGAAGTATAAAAATCGTATAAGTATGTTGTATGAGGAAGATAATTGTGCTAATAGTAACCATAACAAAGAAGTGTTTTGGTTATTAATGTTTTTGCAAGATAATTTAACACAAACTAATAGGCACGTGAAATTTTCTACATAGCGCTCAGCACTTTAAGCAAGTTAGCATTCATAGTACGAAAATCAATTAAGCAGTTGTCAATGATAACAGAATGTTGAATTCAGTTTGGTGTAACATTGCAATTTTTACGAGACAGAAAAACAAAAATGATTCTTACGATGAAATCCTTAGCAGCCTTGATATAGCGTTCTGATTGTTATCCACTCCTTGAGCACAAACATCACTCAAGCTTCCAAGCCGTACATCATATTTATCATCAAGTAGGATACTGCTTGCTTGAATATCTCTATAATGTTTAAAATAAATAAATTTCCCAAAGTCTCCACAACCAGCAAAAAGCTAATGATTTTTTATAGTAAACATGTCTAAAATTAGTAACTGAAAATACAGTTTATATATACCGATGGACAAGAGGAGGATTGCATTCATGGTGCAAGTACGCCAACGCTTCAGCAGCTCCTATAGCAATTTTTAGAAAAGTTTTTCTGCCATCAAATATATATAAGGCAAAAATATCTAGTGAATCATGACCAGAAATGTAAACATCAAAACTAATGCAGAAAAAAACATACCCGTTTGCTACTAATGGCGTCAAGTGTATCATGACCAGAAATGGCTTGAAGAAGAATGCCAGCATCAGCAACTGTTGTGCCAAAGCACCAATAACATCCAGTGAAGATGCATACGCCATCAGCCCATATCGTGAGATACGGCCATATGTCGGCTTTAATCCTACAACACCACAAAAAGACACCGGTTGTCTTACACTTCCACCAGTATCACTTCCCAATGATACTACACACTGCCTAGCGGAAACAGCTGCAGCTGAGCCTCCTGATGACCCCCCTGGTACACATTCAAGGTCCCATGGATTTGCTGTAACCTAATGAGTAGTAAAACGCATTCACTAAACCAACTCTCAGGTCAACAAAGCTAGACCCTTATTATTAACTAGTATCACATATGACATAACACCTATATTAAGAATTTAACCAGAATCCGCATTACATTCCCGGAAAACCAACTATTATTTCCTAACGAAACCATAGACTCTTCTACAATTTCACCAGTAAAATCCGAAACCAAAACATAAACTCTTCTAATATCTTATTAATAACATTCAAGATTTTCCGACGAAACTAAAACTCAAACAGAAAAAATTAAATTAAACCACAATCATCAAAAAGTAGCACATAACACATTTACGCCCAAAAAAACACATTTCAGTAAAAGATAAAATAATACCTTTATCAAGATTCAAAGCCTTCATATTCTCCGTTAGGGTTTCCACTTCTTTCAATTTATCTGAAGAAAAAAACACAGCAATTAAACATCAATTACACAAAATATATATAAAATCAAAACCCTAAATAAGCAAATAACGATCAGGAATAGAATATACCTTCCATGAATTGGTGAAATTAGAGATCGGGGCGGTGCGAATACACGATACTTGATGGATCGATAACGAAAAAGATGTATGTGTGTGGTGCTGATTGTTTTTTGTGTGGTGCTGAATCACGGTGCGAATACACGATACGCGTTGTGGTGCTAGAGTGACGGTGAGGTGGTGTTTGAGCGCGTGAGTCACGTCAAATGGAAGGGGAGATGGTGGTGAGTGTTTTGGTGGTGGTGGTGTGCTTGTTCGGGTGGCGGTGATGGTGTCTTGGGTGGTGGCAGTTGGCGGCGCAGAGAAGAGAGAAAGAGAGTATGTGAGTTTAAGTGATAATGAAGAAGAGAATATGATAGGTAGGGTTTTATTAGTTGTAGGGACTTGAGAGCGGGAAGTGTTTTTGGCCAAAAATTAAACAATCAGATGCTAAAAAAAAACATAGATGACCCCTGTTTATGACGAAGCAAAACGAGCGTCATCTAGCAGGTTAAATTTTAACTGATTATGACCCATATGTTATGACGCTTCTGAAAACGAGTCATCCCCAATAGAAAATTTACTCGTTATGACTCTTATTTTATGACTTTGCTCTTTGCGCGTCATCTTGTAGCGTGCGTCATAAAATGCGAGTCAAGGATAGACCTTTTTCTAGTAGTGTCGGTATGTGCATAATTTTTTAGCTGGTATGCACATTGAGCTAAGCGAATCCCAAACATCATTAACTGTTTTAAGTTGGTTGTACGGCTTCTATGAAATAAAAGTTACCAGATTTAATAGTTTTAATAAGCAATTTTGGACCCCTTTAGTAATACAACCAAGCAACTTATGACTTGCAAAGTTGATATTTTTCTTGAATGTTACATGACCATTTGTTTTCCTTTCGTTGACAGGAATTCAATGGTTAAAGTGGACAAGCTATCTGTCCGGTGCAGCCATGGTACTCATAGATGAAACGGGACAAGCTATAATGGCCATGATACTTGAGATTCGAAGGGTGGTCTACTATTATGTAATCTTATGTAATTGTGACCCACCATTTGCTTATGAATAGGGTTTAACTTCTTAACATTCATATTGCATTTTTTTTCAAATGATAGTATTTAATGATTGTATTTATGTTTATAATATTTAAAATATTTTATCTATAACATGTGAATGGTTATTTCTACAATTATATTCACGTCTTTTTCAACAATTACACTCCAATGAATGAATTTTTTGTTTCTTTTATGAGTTACTTTTGATGACAGGTGCTCGGGAGATTCCAAGATCAAAGCTTACTTACTAATCAAACGACCACCACTAAACACTAACCGTTGTCACCACTAATATTCTTTAAAAAGCAGTAGATAGTTCAAAACATATAGATTGGTGCTAATACCCTTTCTTCTAAGAACTTGCTATTATGTTATTATATTAAAGTGTTCAAAACTTGTGTAACTTGCAAGGTGGTTTTTGATTTTACGGGTTTAGGGCAATAGTGGTTATTGATTTTACTTTTGTTGATTTTTTTTGTTTTTTTATTTATTAAATCTCGATCATGGTAATCACCTAAATCACGCTCTATTGAAAGGGAAACTAATACAGATGATATGGGTTCAATATGAAGTAAATTTGAAATTGAAAGTCTGTTTGTAAATCAAACTGTTATAAGCTAATAAGTTGTTTATGGTTCTTGGGATACTTATAATTTCTCCATTAACATATAATATATGAACACTGTCTATTTATTTTCATCATTTTTGTTTAACATATTTGCCGTTATTCATTATTTACTTACGTCCAGTTAAAATTTGTCAATCAATAATTTGAAGCGAACCCGCCCATCGGGCTGAGTGGTATTTCTCAAAATTAGCTCAGTTAAGGAAGAAAAAATGGGACGCTTTTGAAAAGCGCAACATGAAAAAAAATCAAATTATAAACCAAACAAGCTTAAGGTAGACCGAAGAAGACACAAAAAGATGGAGCTTCAAGAAGAAGAAGATGTTAGCGATGAAGAGCTTTTGGAAACAATAGACTATGACAATATGCATTTAGCATATGATCAAGAGAAAATACATAAATTTAATTGTTAGATTGCTCTTTGAGAAATCTTATTATGTTTATGTCACTTTATAAAGATTTCAATGTTTTGTTTTTTAAATTTTTGTTTGATTGTATGTTTTTGTTATGTTTTGTTATTTTCAATATTTGTTTACGTACAATTATTATTATTAATATTATTATGAAGCGAACCCGCCCAATCGGGCGGGTTATGTAGCTAGTATATATATATATATATATATATATATATATATATATATATATATATATATATATATATATATATATATATATATATATATATATAATATATAACAGGATGCGTATGACGTCATCAATGGCACATAATGCCCAGTAATCAAGTGAGAGGAT
This sequence comes from Artemisia tridentata subsp. tridentata, assembly GCA_021014915.2. Lineage (NCBI taxonomy): Eukaryota > Viridiplantae > Streptophyta > Magnoliopsida > Asterales > Asteraceae > Artemisia > Artemisia tridentata. The sequence continues at coordinate 93,249,052 of CP139501.1, forward strand.
TCGTTACACTGAAAGGGTGTTAGACCTTTATAACATGTGTATATGATATCTTGAGTTAATATGATTAAGTATGCGGAATCTACTTAACCACACTTAGAAGGTTATTTGGTTATGGAAATGGAACAGTTATGTTTGTTGTTTGAACAATGAACAAGGAAAGTATATCACCAAACGATTCAATATTATTCAAGAAATAATACGAGTGATCTTCACTATCACTAGGGTTACAAAACCTTGAATCTTAAGTTTCTATGACTAGAGATATTGTTGTGTTTGTTCTTGATAACTAATATGAAAGTTCTATGAAAGGCACACACTTAGTCAAACTTATCTCTAAGCTAAGATTTCTCTTTTATAGTCCAAGAGAGATCTTTACAATATTGTCAAGTCTTGTCGAGCACATGCTTTGCTTGTTTTGAGTGTGTCAGTCATTAAGATACAACATGTATCTGTGTTTTACAACTTGTTCTGACTGACTACAAATGAAAGATATTATCTACCGTATATACTTGACTTTTATACACAAATATCTTTCTATACTTATCCAACCAGCAGTAGTATACGCGACACTTATCCATCCAGCAGTAGGATCAACCAGCAGTACCTTCTTTGTACCAGCAGTACTAACTTCAGTTAGTACTGTTAGTTATAACTTGAGAGGCTTTAGATATACACTAGCAGTAGGAACTGTTAGTGTATTCTTCTCAGCAGTACTAACTTTGTGAACTTGTAATTGCTAATACTAATCTTCAGAACATTTAATTCCCAACAATCCTCCCTTAAATTTGTGATTTCCCTAATCAACATATTTTTTATGAATTAAATTCTGATTGTGAGGATCTTTCAAACACTTCATAGTCAGACTCTTGATCTGAGTTTTTCTTCTGTTCTTCAAGATTAAGTATCTTTCTGTCTAACTCATCTGCTTTCTGTGAATCTCTTTCATCAATAACATCATCTTTCTTTGTATTGAACACAATCAATACCTTGAATAAAAGATGGTGCAATTTCTTTGGATGCAGGAATTATAAGAGGCAATGGTGCTGTGTATCTTGGATGCTTGTTCCAACAATGAAATCATCTTTCAGCAAGCCTTTGCAAGTGATGAACAAACGTAGTGAACTGAAATTGAAACTGAAAGAAAATTCTTCATTTGAAATGCTTCATCCCTTCTGAATATATATAATACTCCAGAATCTTGTTTATCAGCTCTGTTCTTGTCATTTTCGACCTCCATATCATCATCTTGTATGCTCTTGTCTTTTCCTTCCTTACATTTGGTTAATCTTCCTTCCTTGGGTTTTATTTCCTCACCTGAGATATTTCCTCCCCTGAGATGCAAATAACATTTCCTCCCCTGTTTGGAAGATCTCTCACCGTCATCCCATCATCATCTGATCTACCAATGTGAACTTATTTTCAGACAATGTTGTACATGTAGCCATCAATTCCTTAAATTTCAATGCTGCCCTTATCACTTCCAGGTGTGTTAACTCCTGTGAGAGGTGAATCATGGGACATTCACTCATATTCCATCATTTGATGGTTTTTCTGAGCCACTTTGAAAATCCTTTTTAAGAAAAACTTTTGACTTAGCAGTATGAACTTGATTTTATTATGAAAAATTATACTGCTTACAACCATTTTGAAGGGATTAAGTGTGTAACAGACACTTAATCAAGATTTCGGTTTAAAATTAACCTCTGGTTGTGTGAGAACCAATGTTTTCAGTTATAAATAACTGCCTGTGTAAAGATAAACCTGTTCAAAAGGCTTTCTTGACAGGGTTTCCAGCTCATAGCAATTGTTACCTCTAATACAAGTATTAGATTCACTTTTGCTAGCTGTTCTTTCTATCAGAAGTCCTTAGACTTGCTCATTATACTATTTAAAGTATAAAATTATAGAAAGTGAGTTGTGTCAGCTACAATCTGACCAACTGAGTCATCAAGTCAATGTGAAACATCATAAACAGGTTTCAAGAAAGCAGTTTTAAGGAGTCAATTAACTTAGGTGTAAACCTTTGTTAATGAATTCCCAAACTCAGTCCATCATAAACCTATTATGTTAGCAACTGGTATTATCATTTTGATGCTTCCATTTCACTTGAAATTTCCTTTGTGCTCATATATTCATACCTGAAATTGTTAATCTAAAACCAAAAGAACACAGTACAAAGTACTTGTCTCATATTAGAATAATCATATGACTAACAGTATGAATAACAAAATCCAAAGTTGTACCAGCAGTACAAACCTTTTGTAATAGCAGTACCAATTTACAAAGCTAGCAGTACAGACAAAAATTATATACAAAAACACAGAGTTTTAAATCATTGAGGATTAAGCATCCCAATACTTGCTACCAAGTACTGAAACCTTCCAACATCAAAAGCTTTAGTGAGAAGATCTGAAAAGTTGTGATCAGAATCAATTTTAAGAACTTGAATCAACTTTTTCTCATTGCAATCTCTAATAAACTGATGTCTTATTTAAATGTGTTTTGTTTTAGAATGTTGCAATGGATTTTTAATTATGCAAATTGTACTACTATTATCAATATGCATGACAGTGTTCATAAAATTGTACCCATAATCAAGCAATTAATTTTCAAGCAAAAGTACTTGACCACAGCAACTTGCAGCAGCTACATATTCAGCTTCAGTTGATGAAGTAGCCACAATTGTTTGCTTCTTACACTGCCATGAGATAAGTCTACACCCAAGGAATTGACATCCTCCAGTTGTTGACTTTCTGTCCAAGCTTGCACCTGCATAATCACTATCTGAAAATGCTACCAAGTCAAAAAGTGATTCCCTTGAATACCATAAACCCAACCTAGGTTGACCTTTGAGATATCTAAAAATCCTCTTGACAGCTGTGAGGTGAGAAACCTTTGGAATTACTTGAAATCTTGCACAAGCACAAACAGAGAACATGATATCAGGTCTTGATGATGTGAGATACATCAAAGAGCCTATCATAGATCTGTATGTGTGTACATCTACATTGTCTCAATCTAAATCTTTAAGAAGTGGCTTCTCAGAGTCCATTGGTATGCTTGCCACTTTTGAATCGGCAAATTGAAATTTTCTAAGAATCTCTGCAACATATTTATCTTGGCTGATAAATATGCCTTCACTTGATTGCTTAACTTGTAGACCCAAAAAGAATGTAAGTTCCCCCATGGAACTCATCTGAAACATATTATGCATAAGTTTCTCAAACTCCAAACACATCTCCTTCCTTGTAGATCCAAAGATGATAGCATCCACATACACCTGAACTAGTAAAAGATCATTCTTGTGCTTCTTGATGAATAATGTCTGATCAATCTTGCCTCTTTGAAATCCATTTTCTATTAAGTAGGAAGCCAGTGTTTCATACCATGCTCTTGGTGCCTGATGAAGGCCATAAAGAGCCTTAACTACCTTGTACACTTTGTCTGGATGATCTGGGTCAGTAAACCCTGGAGGTTGTGAGACATATACCTCTTCTTCAATAGTACCATATAAAAAAAGCACTCTTGACATCCATTTGATAAACTGTGAAGCCCATAAATGAAGCATAAGCCAAAAGTAACCTAATGGCTTCAATCCTTGCTACTGGAGCAAAAACCTCTTCATAGTATATCCCTTCTTCTTATGTGTACCCTTGGGCTACTAATCTAGCCTTATTCCTAATCACTATGCCCCTTTCATCCATTTTATTTCTGAAAACCCATCTAGTGCCAATTACCCTTACATCCTTGGGTAAATCAACTAGCACCCAAACCTTCTGAATCTTGAACTAAAGAAGCTCTTCTTGCATAGCTTCTACCCAGCTTGAATCATCTAGGGCTTTAAGAACATTCTTTGGTTCTACTTGTGATAGAAAACATACAAACAAGCAAGAGTTTGAAAACTCATGCTGCTTTGAAGCATAAAGGGCATCAAGAAGCCCTTGTTAGTCTGAAGACATCAGTTGTTGCCTTGTCTTCACCCCTGATTGTACATCTCCAATCACATTGTCTAGGGAGTGGACTTTATGAATCCTTGTGTGTGGTGTAGAAGGAACTTGATAGTTAGGTGGGAGATTGTTGAAATCCACCTCTTCTTCTGAGAATTCTACTTCATTTGGTTCTGATGGGCCAGCAGTAGAAACATTTGGCTCAGCAGTAGAAAAATTTAGCCTAGCAGTGGAATGCTCTGTCTTAGCAGTACTATCATCAGTAAAAATGTTCTCTTGTTCCTTTGTTCCATCTTCCTTGTTTTCATCTTCAATCCCTTCTTTAGCTTCATCAGAAGAAGGTTCATCAATTTTTGAAGTTGAAGCCACACTGGTACTTATTAGCATCCATACATAATCTTGATATGTCTCCTTTTCTAACCCTGCCTCATTGGTTGTTTGTGAACCTGAAAAATCATTAGTTTCTGCAACAACAGGCACATAATTCATAGAATGGGTTAGTGTCTCAAGATCAAATAGCCAATTAAGACCTTGACCTGCTACATTGGATTTATTCTCTAAAAATTCCACATGCAGGTTTTCCTCTATTCTTCTAGTTCTTGAGTTGTATACTCTAAAAGCTTTGCTATTAAGAGAATATCCAACTAAGAATCCTTCATCTACTTTACCATCAAACTTTCCAAGATGGTCTAAGGTATTCAGAATTGTCACATGACATCCAAAAGGTCTAAGAAATCCTATTGCAGGAGTTCTACCTCTAAAAAGCTCATATGATGTCTTATTGTGAGATTTGACAACTAAAACTCTGTTCTGGACATAGCAAGCAGTGTTGACTGCTTCAGCCCAAAAATTTATAGGCAACTTTGAGTCGGCTAACATGGTTCTAGCAGCTTCTATAAGTGTTCTATTTCTCCTTGCAACAATTCCAATTTGCTGAGGAGTTCTAGCTACACTAAACTCTCTCCTAATACCTTTTTCCTTGCAGAAGTTATCCATAACTCTATTCTTAAACTCTGTCCCATTATCACATCTAATGACTTTTACTCTTTTGCTTACTAGGTTTTCTATCTCTATAATGATTTTTTTAAGAATGCCAGAAGTCTCATCCTTAGAACTTAAAAAGAAAACCCATGTAAATCTACTATAGTCATGAGTAACAACTAGACAATATCTTTTTTGCATCATGCTACTAACAGAAGTTGGTCCAAATAATTCCATATGAAGCATAAACAATGATTGATCAATAGAGTTAAAAATTTTGGGCTTACAAGTAGCTTTGTGTTGTTTGCCTTTAAGACAAGCTATGCATGTTTGGTCATTTTCAGATCGTTTTTGAGGTAAACCTCTTACCAAACCATTCTTAACAATTTTATTTATGGTTTTGAAGTTAATGTGACCAAGCCTCCTATGCCATTTCATAGATTCATCCAATGTGGCCTTTGCAACTAGACAAGTAAGTGCCTCTTTAGGAACAATCTTCTTTATATGAACACTGTACATGTTGCCCTTTCTTGGAATTTTAAGAAGTACTTGACTTTCATCAGGCATCTTAAAATCAGAAGAAAGTACAAGACATTCAGTTTCAGTAAAAAGAACTTTGTTCTTTTTGTCACACATTTGTGAGACACTAAAAAGATAATACTTTAGCTCTTGCACATAGTACACATCTTCAAAATCTAATTTACCAGTTTTAAGAGTACCTTTACAAGTAATCTTGCCACCGATACCACCTCCAAAGGTAACATATCCTCCATCTAATGATTGAAAGTTGGAAAGATAAGACATGTTGCCTGTCATGTGCCTTGAACACCCACTATCTGAATAGCCTTGATCTTCATGATCTGTTGGTGAATGTTCCTGCACAAAAATAAGGAAATTAGTTTCCTTGGGGAACCCAAACCATTACTGACTTGGATTTGCCATGTGCATCAATGTAATTAAATCTATTGAGAACAGTTGATGCACCATTGGATTCAAGAGGTTTTCAAATCTAACATGCTGAGGCCTTAATAACATTGGCCCTCTTTTCCCTAGCAGTAGAACCCTTAGGTTTCCAAATTTGTATTAGTGAAACTGCTTTTGTTGGAAAAGGTCTCTTAGCAGTTGTTTGTGCATGTTTGTAAGATGTTTTTGCACTTTGTACTGCTGGTTTAGGGTAAACAGAATAAAAAGGTCTGGCAGTAGAAACTGCTTGTCTAGAAGTAGAATCTTTTGGTCTAGCAGTAGAAACTGCTTTTGTTCCAGACTTTGATGAAACTGCTCTGGGAGTTGTTCTAGTATTATTAGAGTGACTTTTATGTGTTTGCCTTCTGTAATTCACCCTATTGTTTGTATACCCAGATACCCTTTGGTTGCAGAAAGCTGCAAGATGGTCAAATTCTCCACATGTTTAATGTTGATTTTAGGCCTATCAGTATTATGTTTGACTATCTTAGGAACACTTGTTCCTGCTTTCTTAACCACTTCAGGTTTAGACATAACCTGTTCATCTTCATCATCATCAGATATCCAGTCCTCAATGACTATTCTATCAGAGGACACCTTGTCCTCAGGAAGTGAAGTTTTACTTAAACTTTCACTTACTTTTTTAGGTTCATCAACAACTAACTTTGTTTTTGGTTGAACGCCATATTGCTCAGGTTGTTGAAATTCAGCTACTCCTGAATTCTCTATGTTTATCCCTGGGGGAACAGGAATTCCTCGATAAGGGGGTGGGACAGCATTATATCCTAACCCTGACTTGGCTCTATTAATCACTTGACATTCAATCATGTTGGTTACACCTCTAAAAGCATGTTCTAGTGTTTCTACAGTCAAGTGAATGTTTCCATTTTCCTTTTTGATCCTATCATAAGCATCTCTTAAAAGCTTAATTTTAGCATCTCTAAAGAATATGTCTTGTCTAAGAAGAGCTTTGTCGTCAGAAAAAGCAAATTCATATTGTTTGTAGTGAATGATCTGCTTCTCTAGGGATTCTAAACCACACTTATAATCTACTAAGTCTTGTTGAGTTCTGCTTAGGACTTTCTTTTGGTCATCATAATGTTTGATTAAAGTTTGTAGTTCTGAAAGAGCTGTGCAAGTATTAGAACAAACTTTATGATTTTATACCTCAGTAAAGAAAGCCATGAGTGCCATCTGTGAAGAAGCTTCTTCTTCATCAGCCATGAATCTCCAATCAAAACCTAGGCCATCAATAGCTACCATAGCTTTTGAGTTTGGCTCAGAAACCTCCCCTGTTTTGGATTTGCTTCCAAAACCTCTATTCTTGCTATCTTGCTGCCTTGGCCTTCTACATTCTCTTGAGAAGTGCCCCATCATGTGGCAGTTATAGCATTCTATCTTTGACTTGTCAAAACCAGCAGTATCATTATTGCTGATTGTAAGCTTCTTCCCCGTCCTTTGATAGAACTTCTTAGCCCTCATGCTAAGAAGAGACATTTTCCATTTTAGGTACATTTCCTCCAGATCATCATCATTGATCTCTTGGAGGTCTTCATAAGTGAGCATGGACCCATCATTTCGACTTGTGAGAAAAGCACAACAAGTCTTCTCATCCAAAATACCCATGGTACTGCTTGATGAACTAGCAGCACCAACACCATCAACAACCTTCACCTCTTCACTTGGATTTGAGGTACTAGGAGATGACATAAATGCCATGTTCCCAGTATTAGAACTAGTACCTCTAGTTTTCTTCAAATCTTGTTTCACAATCTTAAAGTTGCTATACAAGTCTATTAGTTCCATGGTGTCTAGGCCTGGCTTATTCTTCCAGACCACAAAATGTATAGCCCACTCTTCTGGTAAGCTTCTCAGAAATTTTGAGTTCAAATCTTCTTGAGGTATTTCAACCCCAAGAATAGCAAGTTGGCTCACAATATTCTGAAGCCTATTAAACATGTGGTCAAGAGTTTCATTGTTGGTTGAGGAGAAGTTTTCAAACTGCTGCTTGAGCAGAGTCTTGTGGGTTTTCTTGGTGGCTTCATTTCCACCATACCTGGCATCAATAGCTTCAAATAATGACTTGGCATCTTTGAACTTGCTGAAGTTTAAAAGTTGATCATTGGGAATGGTCATCATCAGCAAATTTCAAGCCTTTAGGTCATTTTTCTTCTTTATTTTGTCTTCTGTAGATTTTGGGTACATCTGCAGAGTTGTCACCACTTTGCCTTCAACTGTTGATGTAGTGGTTGTAGGCTGGTAAGAGTTTCCATCTTCAATAATTTCCCAAAGTGCATAGTCTTGCACTTGGAAATACTGCTCTATCCTCAGCCTCCACATCTCAAACTCATTCTGTTTAAGCATGGGTAATTTTGCAGCTACATTCGTTTGAATAGATTCAACGTCCATTTCTTCTTCTTCTTCTTCTTCTAAATCAAATATATCAGCCTGTCTCTGATACAAATTGAGAGGATTCGTTACACTGAAAGGGTGTTAGACCTTTACAACGTGTGTATATGATATCTTGAGTTAATATAATTAAGTATGCGGAATCTACTTAACCACACTTAGAAGGTTATTTGGTTATGGAAATGGAACAGTTATGTTTGTTGTTTGAACAATGAACAAGGAAAGTATATCACCAAACGATTCAATATTATTCAAGAAATAATACGAGTGATCTTCACTATCACTAGGGTTACAAAACCTTGAATCTTAAGTTTCTATGACTAGAGATATTGTTGTGTTTGTTCTTGATAACTAATATGAAAGTTCTATGAAAGGCACACACTTAGTCACACTTATCTCTAAGCTAAGATTTCTCTTTTATAGTCCAAGAGAGATCTTTACGATATTGTCAAGTCTTGTCGAGCACATGCTTTGCTTGTGTTGAGTGTGTCAGTCATTAAGATACAACATGTATCTGTGTTTTACAACTTGTTTTGACTGACTACAAATGAAAGATATTATCTACCGTATATACTTGACTTTTATACACAAATATCTTTCTATACTTATCCAACCAGCAGTAGTATACGCGACACTTATCCATCCAGCAGTAGTATGAGTTACACCAGCAGTAGGATCAACCAGCAGTACCTTCTTTGTACCAGCAGTACTAACTTCAGTTAGTACTGTTAGTTATAACTTGAGAGGCTTTAGATATACACTAGCAGTAGGAACTGTTAGTGTATTCTTCTTAGCAGTACTAACTTTGTGAACTTGTAATTCCTAATACTAATCTTCAGAACATTTAATTCCCAACATCATGCATTAATGCCACGTCATAATTCCACGTAAGCACCCTTTGTTCTTAAAATCCGGATTTATTTTGTTCAAAAAATCATGAAGCAGGATTCGAACCTAGGTCTTGGCATCCACACACAAGCGTGTCAACCATTGGAGCATGTAACTTAATGTGATTTGATAATTGAAAACAATTATGTCATGCTTTAATAACTACTACATTCCCTAATAGATTTTCATAAACCTGCAAATTATATAGCATATATCTCTACAACTTAAAACCCTAATCTCACGTTCATTCATAATATACTTTTTCTCCAAACGCTAATTTTATCTTTTGCTCAGCCTTTTTTTTCCTCAATTCTCTCACTCTGATCTTCTTGTTGTGTGTGCAGGTTTGAGAATACCAGGTGTTCTTTGGAAGTAGCATGCTAAGTTTTCTCATGAGGTTTCTTTTTATTTATTTTATTTTACTGTGATCATATAACTAACCATCCGTGTTTGTAGTTTGTCGCAACAATAATACTCCAAAAACAACAAGAAGATGTCATTAAGAGTACGGTTTATGTTTCTGATATTGATCACCATATATAAAGCTACATAAATCTTTGCTTTTATTTTTGTTTCTAACTATCTTCTACAAGTTTTGATATGTATTTACTTTATTTGGTTTGTTGGATTTAGGTAACTAAAGAACAACTTGCAGCCCTCTTCATCAATTATTGAATAGTCTTTTGATGGAGCCATGAGGATTCAAGGTTGCCTACAACTAATTATAAATCACCACCTGCCACCACAACTACAAACCCTACTATTCAAAAAACCCTGACATCCAAAATCATATTCCACCCGAATGTATTTGATCACTTTTCTCCCTCTATTCAAAAAACCCTAACATAGCCGCTCATAATACACCACACACTAAAAGCATATCCAATCATGATTAGGTAACTCATATCAATAATTTTTTTATTTTTAGGATTCCATAGCAGTTGTCGTTAATTACATAATGACTTGATACAATTTATTTTTATGAAATCTCTATTGTTCATTCTGAAGGTAGTTGGATGAGGAATTTGGGCCATGGGGAGGATAAGTTTAGGATTATTCCGATTAGATGAGTTCCTGATGTGATGGATGTGACAGTAGTTCAAGGTAGGAAGCAGAATGATCAACAAAGTCAGTAAAACAGATGAGGAGCAAAAAAAGGAGATTGAGGTTAAATTGGCTGCAGCGAAGCCGTTGTAGTAGAAACAAGAGTTGGATTTAAAAAGCATCAGTTTTGTCCGATTTATATAATCTTTTCCTCAGCCATAACATTTACAAATCTTTCTTTGGAGAAACTGTAGTGTAACGATGCAGCAGAAAGATCTCCTAATTGTAAGCACCCTGTTTTATTTTTCCAGTTACACAGGTGATATTTATTTTACTTTCATATTATCAATCATAGATCATATTATCAACCGTACTACAAGTTCAAGAAACTATAACCTTCGTTCCCGCCATCAATAGCTTTAAGAAATTTTGTACAGTGAAAGTTATAGCCCGGCCATGAGATTTAACAATTTAATCAACCTTAATATTTTGGATTTACAATCACATAGATGATGGCCAACGTCAAGAATATTATCATGGACAAAGAAATGACCATCTGCGGTTTGTTGTAAGCGTTAATTAAATTTAAAGGTACGTAATTCTTGGTTAAAAAATGGATTACTATTGATGTTATATAACTTTTCAGATCAGATTCGAAAACTACTCGATTTATACTTGATTGAATATATTGGCTATAATGATGGACTGTTCTTTAACATGAAACCTTTTCTTAGGTTGGAGACAGAGAAATCATTGAGGGGCTGTTTGGTTTGATGATATGAATCACAATTGGTATGAGTTTGATAGTAGTGGTGGGCCCCTCAAAAATGATAGATTCATACTATGCTGCTTTGACTCCTTTGATGTATAGCCAATAGATGGATTTCACCATACCAATTACCATGAAACAAACAACATATATCATTCTCATACTCATTCCTTCATTCCCATAGGCTCAATCCAAACGCACCCTGACAAATGTGATTGCTACTGGTATTAGTGGAAGTTTCCATGCTTTATTTGTGCACACTGCTCTACAAACAGGTGAGCTTTTATAAATTGACATTTCAGTCTAATACTAACCGATGTTTTGAAACCCATTATCTGAGACATATCATTCATTGGTACTTGAAACTGTCCAATATACCGATAAATCACCTAGGTGAAGCCGATTTTGTGTTAATGTAGGACATTCACTTCTGGATTGGCTAATCAATTCGTTGGCATACAAAATTATATTTCTGTGAATAATCTTTAGCCACATGAAGTGTGTTCAAAATGATAGGTTTTTAAGGTTTCACTAATAAGTGGAAAGTTCATATAATATAACTGGATTTCATTATTATTTTTTTTTTTTTTATTTTATTTTTTTTACCATCGCCACGGGAGGAGAATGGTAACAATACATCTGAAGGCTAAAGCCGCAAAGTAGGGAGAACGAAACTAACACTGCTGATGCTCTAATTTTAGAAGCTAATTTGGCATTCCATAGACTAACAAATGGTGACACACACCTGATCTTAACTTTAGACACATAAGTTCTTGCATTAGATAGACCCCCACACTTGGCAACCAGTGATCAGTGTGTGCATACTGACAACCTCTATTCTTACAACATGCATGATCATTCTCAATTATAAAATCAACGCTTAAAATAAAGGTTTAATAACTGTTTTTGTGTGTGTGTTCATGTTGGTGGAAATGAAGAGTGTCAAAGGGGATGTATCATGCAAGAATATAATTGTGAGTAATAGGAATTAATAAGTGTAATTTTGATGTTTGCTGATTTATTTTACTGATATTAGTTTTTTATGTCTAATTGTTATTTTTAGTTTTGTGCTGATTTTTGTATATATTTAGTGTTTTTAGATGCTTTGAGCTTTTAAGGTATAAGTAATTGATTTATACGTGTTGTTAACATGCCAATACTTTTAACTGTTTGACATATATCTATGTCCGTGCTGCTATAGGATCTTATAGACTATTACAACGTCTTTACTTCAAGAGACTAGACATGACAGGTGAAGACTTTTAAGGCGATTGGAAGCATTGGTGAAGGTTTGGTGCCGCTACTCTGCAAGTCAGCACTAATGATGGCACTGTTCTTTGCTCGAGGCTCGTATTTTAAAGATGAATGAGGTATTCTAGAAACTACTTAATTGCAAGTCAGCGCTAATTGATGTTGGTAGGTCAGATTGGATGACAGTTAAGCCACTGTTAGGACCCCAAGTTGATGATATCGAAGCCCTTGTTGAAGGTACATGTAATGTTTATTCAACCTTTTGTTCATATAAAAGAGAGAAAAACTGTAAAGTAGTCGTTGCATAATTTTGTACAGCAACCATTTATCGTTCAAGCCTCACCAGAGGCAGTGCGTGTGAGTTTCTTATATTAGTAATATAAATATAAATAAATCATTGAATCATGGCATGACAATAGTTTATGGTCTCTTTCTTTTTAGAAATGTGTTAATTTTTTAGGCCTTCATTTACAGTGTTCTTTGTGCAGGGTTTGGTGATGAAGAAATTTTTGATGGGTTGAAAGATGGCGAAGATGAAAATGGTGAAAATAATGTACAACTATAGGTAAGCTTAGTTAGTTATCTTTTGTTCTTTTCTTTTCTTAGTCATGGACATGATATTCTGTCAGAAACTGATCACCTATTTATGTGTGATGTAAATCATTAAATGTTGTTCCAATGCCATATACCATTGTGTTAACCAAAAAAAAGACCCCTCTACATGTCCCTTGAATGCATAATTAGAAGAGGGATAGATATTAGATAAAATCCTTGATTCTGGCAACGAAAACAAAGCACCACTAGTTACATTACTACATAAAACAATCCACACAACATAAAGCTTGAAGAAGAAAAAATCTAAACAAATCCAAAATTTACAAAATATAAATTATAACTTTCTCTCCTCCTTGCTAGAGATGGAGTGTGGTGAACTAAAACCCGCTTCAACATCAACATACTCTTCCTCAACTCCAACTGACCAATTGCTTACATTGTCTAGAATAGAGGAAGATGGATAAGAATGCAAATAATCCTCAAAAACCCACCCGTGACTACCCTTCTCACTGGCCTCACACGGTGGAGCCAAACCTTCAGGAAAGGGAATCTCCCCTTCCAAGTACCTAACAACCTGCCTCATAGTGGGATGTAATGAAGGTGCATTACTAGAACACATTAGCCCTAACTTTATAATCACCAAAACCTCAACCCATTAAATTCGCCTTTTAAACGTGAATCAACTACCTCAAGAACTGCCTATTTAGTCCACTTATCCCATATGCAATCCACCAAAATGAGCTCCTTAGTCAACTCCCTTGGTTCAGTAGACCTTCGCCCTCACACCACCTCTAACAACAAAGTGCCACTGGTAATATTGATAATAACTATAGTAATATTCATAATAATAATGACAATGTAAGCAATTGACATGTTATTATAAAAGCAATGAAACTCTCTTTTGTAGGAATCCGGAAATGATGCCTCCTTCCTAACCATATACAAATCGCTAAGGGAGGGACAGCAGGTATGTAAGGGTACCACAAAGCATAAATTTAATTATGTTAACACCAAATATCAGGAACTAAAAATATGAAACTGGAATTGTCAAAAGAAAATGAGATCGAGAAATTTCACACTGATTTGAACTGTATATTTTATTTTACAAATGCTGCTCTTATTATAAATTTGCTCATTATTTGCCACAATCAGGAGAACCATGATGTGTTAATCAAGTCTCTACTTGAAGCCAAATGATTTGACCAGACAAGGCTAGTTTTTGCTTGCTATGTTTACAAAATATTACTTCAGTGGAGGTCCTTTGAGAAACGGAGGACAAAAATATTTGATATGTGCCCAGTAAGTCTCAACCTTATTTTTTTAAGAGAGAAAGATAATGAAGTACTAAAATTGGTATCTTTTCGGCTGTTTTATGTTAAGTGATTCAGTTTATCGTATGATCACTAATAGCAGTTAACAAAAAGAAATTATTGCTGTAAATAAATTACATATTACTTATTTGAATGTTTGGTGATGGCTTAAACACACGTGAATCGCAAATGCTATGAAGTGGAATACTGTCTATAATCTTAATTTTCTCTTTTTTTGGGTATATGTAGGCTGTGGGTACATCAGAAGAATCAATAGCTACCATTTATAAAGTCAATATAGCCAAGAGGAGAATGGAAGCTGCTTATGAAACACTTCAGGTGGGAAATACATTTAATCTTCATCAGCTTCTGTTACCATGATTATTGTAGTTTGTGTTATTATTTACTCATCTTATCTTTAAATGTCTTGATTTTTCCTATGTTGGGTTCGGCGGGCCTGACTCAGTTAAGCTCCACTATTGAGGACGTTTTTGCCAGTAATGATCTTCTTCGAGTGGCATAAACTTTGGCTAACATGCGGAATTGCTTGACTGCTGTTGTGGAGGTAAACATCAACTGACTGTACTTTTGAGTATTAGCATAAGCATATACTTTGGCTAATGAAAGTCAGTCGTTGGCGATTAGATCTGATTTTGATAGCCTCCGTGCAAGGGTTTCCATTGTTGATCATGTGCATTCTGTTACTACTGAGCGAATGGCGCATGACAGCACTCAAAATAGCTCCCGTTGTCAACCAACGGTGCCTTCTCAGATTTACAGCGACCCGGCACCCGACAACAACAGTTTTGCAGGTTTTGCTCCCATACTATCTTTTACTTTGTGCTTTCCGTTTTCATTCATTTAAATTTGTGCTTAATCATTTTCTCACTATTTAAATATTTTGTCATTGGTTGCAGGCCTATCGAACAAACCACTGATCTTAGATTTTCAGTCAGGGGACATCCGTAGCACTGAAGGTTGTCCTACCTCTCTAAATGCCCGTGAATGGTCTGAAAGTTCTTCGGCACACGCGTGGGGGCCTGGATTTAATAGTGAGCATTAACAATAGTTTTCAGACAAAACTATGTGCAGACGTGCGTAGATGGGAGCGACAATGTTGGAGTTTGAAGATGTTTATTTTATTAATAAGGTGTGTTGTAATGTGTTTTGGGTATTTATGATTTCATACTTTGATTTTGTTTCACAGTAAGTCTTTGAGCTCTTACCCTAATTGGATTATTTTTTCTTTCAAATAATTGATTGTACTAATCCGATTTGCTTTTTTTTTTCTTTTTCTTTTTTTTTTTTTTTTTTTTTTTTTTTTTTTGAAGATCAATTGATTTTAATTGTCAAGGTAGAGCTTATTGGTTATGCAGCGAGTAATCGCATATGAAACAGTTCGACAACCTTAAATCCTCTGTAAGTGTTATAAAATATCCGCACAAATATCATGATTTTGTTCATTTGTCTAAGAATTTTTCCCATATTTTGTGAATATGAATTTAGGATTACAGTTGGGAAGCACCTGGGATGACAAAGAAAAATCTAAAGTAGATTGAAACCAAAGCCGATTTAGAGAGCAAACAAGAGGTTGCTATTCGTTGAGAACGAGCATCGGCTTATTTACATACTCATCACGTATTTCCAAGTACTTACTCCAAATATAATCTATGTTCTTTGATAATTTATAAAGATACGTTCCATGTTATTTATATTGGTGTCCAACAGAAATGTGGAAGAACTCTGCGAATACTGCAAACCCAGTGTTTTTGACCCAAACAAAACTCATTGGGGATGGAGTTGGCTAGAACAATGGATGGCTGTCAGGCCATGGGAAATTAAAAGCATGATGAATAGTAATTCGATGCGTGGAGACACGGTTGCATCTGGGCTAGAAGTTGTTCCATTAAAAGTTACTCTTCTAAACTTTAGTTTCATTTTATATTATTTTCTGTTGGAAGTAAACTCAAACTACAGATTGTGACTTTGTTTACATACATTTAGGTAATGCATGGGGAGGATTATGTATTTATGTTTGTCTAGGTTTGGGCATTTAGTTACTACACCCGAAATTTTAGAACTGGTGGTCACATATGATGCCGAGACTTTTTGGAAGTCACCCTTTTGGTTCCACATAGTTGTAACCACTTTAGCTTTTACTTACATGTTTGAGGGGGAAATAAGTTACTTTAATTTTTTTAATCATATAAATGTGTGCTAATCAATAAGTTTAATTTTCCGTTATCTAACACCATAAAAATTATACTTATAAGTCATGCCCGCCCAGTGTTCGTTCTTGAAATTGATTATCGATGCATTTGTTTTGACTGAACCATATGTAATGTGATTGATTGATTGATTAATAAACATAAACTACATGGTTTTTAAATATGCAAGCACCTAATGGTTGCGATCTATATAACCAGGAAAACATATGGTTCTTTAATGGTTTAAAGACCACTAGCATTTTTTGGGCGTTAAACGGGTCATACGGGTGAACATTGCATTAAATGAAATCCGTTAACTAATACCTTCCAACAATACAAAAAAAAAACATATACATCCCGTAAAAATAAATTTAATTTTATATCAACAGTTCAATAATTAATGATCCACAGTAATTTCCTTATATATTATTTACCAATAACTAATACCTTCGTATACATATATCTTAATACTCGAAAAGTAATACACTCAAATAATTATCACAAGTCATGCCCGCCTCAGGGGGACTTATATGCCCGGGAGGGCTTATAAATGGGCGGGCCATGACATCTAGTGTGTGTGAATATATTTTTAATATATAAAATATATATATATATATATATATATATATATATATATATATATATATAAACATGACTAGATAAAGCCACATCATCACAATTAAGTCCACGCCAACACAATTAAGTCCACGTAAAAGGCCACATCATCACAATAAGTCCACATATGCAAGCATCCGTATACATACTATAACAATTAGGTTATAGCAGTACTAATATGCAAGTTAGTACTGCTCCTTTAACAATTATGTTACAGCAGTACTAACTTGCAAGTTAGTACTGCTCAAGCATCCGTATGCTAATTTATGGGGAAAAAATCACATGCATGGATTCGAACTCCATACCATGTTCATATTATGTCGTGTGTTACCCACTGAATCACCTTAATTTTTTGGTTACATTATGCAGACGAATCTCTATAAAGGATACTACGCAATCATCATATTTTTAGTATTTGATAAGTATGGAAAATATTCATTGTGATCTTAGCCCGTTTTGGATTCGGTATCTATCTTTTTAAGCCTAATTATACATTATATATATGGCTTATTATCTCATATCATAACCAATTCACAAACACACATTATACACGATCCATATATCAATATGCAACCCCAAAGACATTCAGCAAGGCTGTCAAGATCAAACGCTAAGAAAACGTCTGAAACTGGGACGCAAAAGAAGAAAAGAAAAAACATTACACTTGATTCATCGGGTAATTTTGTGTAGTTAATAGTTACACCTTGATTGTTTGGTTATGAAAATGAATCGTATTATGAGTTAAACATTGATGATGTGTTTATGGATATAAACTGTATTATGAACTGTTTATATACTTTTGAATTATGTGTTACTAAAAATCGCTAGCAGTACTAAGGTTAAAGTAGCAGTACTAAATTGAAAGTTAATACTGCTATAATGAATTTACAAGAGCAGTATTAACTTGCAAGTTAGTACTGCTGTAACCTAATTGGTAAAGGACCATTACTAACTTGCACGTTAGTACTGCTATAACTTAATTGTTATAGTATGTATAATTATGTTTCCATATGTAATTAAGAATGTGCAAATTTTTAGCAGTAACAGAGGAGGCAAACAACAACAGTATACTGGATTCAGCAGGTGGTTTGTTTACTAACAGTTAAACATGCACAGTTTTAAACATATTAAACATTCATTGCAGAACTCATATTTTTAAAGCAGCATGATTCATATATATTTATTATATTAACAACTACATTCTCTTTAATTTACAGTGTTGAATGAATCTCCAGGTGATAATCAGGAGAATAAAAACCTACAAGGTATTTTATCAGTTAACACAATTTATTAATTATTTTCTATTGTTAAAAATCACATAAAAATAAATACTCTTTAATAGATGGATGTATGTTTGAGAGTGACACACCAGGAAAAATTGTTATAAACAATTTTAGATTTTAATATTTTTATAACTATTAATATAAAGAGTTATATTAATAATATGGTGAGTGATCGACAGGATGCAATAAACTTGGATTGGGAAATACTCATAGGATGTATGGTAAACATGATTCCAATTTAGATATCCAATCAACAATTAATTTGTCAAAACAACATGAAGAAAAGAGTGTTGCAAGTTTGTTTGTTTGTTATTTGTTTTTTTATTTTAACATACTCAATTATAAAAGTTCAATATATAATTTAATTTATTTATTTATCTCATGTAATAGATGCATGCATGTTTGAAAGTGATGCTCCAAAGAGGAACTCTAGATAACATATGTTGAATTTAGGAGATCAGCAAAAGTTAGAATATGAAAAGATGTCCTATAACAGAAGTCATCAAAAAGAGTTGCGACCTTCAACAAGGGGTATTATAATTATTCTATTAAGCAATTTTGTATGGTTACATAATATTAATAATATATTATCATTATAATGATATCTTTACTGTTTGACAGTAGTAAATGCATTGCCAAAGATAGCACAAGAACAGACATCCTCGAAACAAAGTTTTGGATATCAGACATCCTCTTTTGACGGCCATTTAGATCGTGAAAACTGTGAGGATTTTTCCTCAGGTGTTGTAATTAATATAAATTTGATATACACTGCTTGTTAAAAATTTAAGATTAACATATGCTCCATAACATAACAAGAGTATGTTAAAAATTGTATAGGTATGAAGGTGCATAAACATTTAAGGTTTCAGAATCATTCTTCCAGTTTTAAAACCCAATCAACAGGTATTTTGATTATACTTAATGGAATGTATATATATTTAAAAATGAATTGCAATAGAAGTTTATATTCTTTATATTGCAGGAGTTAAGCCACAATAATCAATGAACAGTAGGTTACATTCTGCCTGTTTTGGAAAGACTACACCAGGTATATATTAATAAAGAACACGTTGTACATTATACTTATTTGTTACATATTAAATTTATATTATAACTCTAAAGCATGTTATGTTTTTTGTATTATTTTGTAGTGGCTAAATCGCATTATCAGAATAACAACGGAATGCACCATTCTAGCTCTCAGCGTGTTTCACCAGGTATTTAAATACCAAAAATTATGAATTTACATTATTGTGTTAAATCACTATATAACTATATTATGTATGGTTTAATTTAACAGCAACTAAGATCAAGGAACGAATAATAACTGCCATTAGCCAAATCAGTCCAATGGTTGATGGTATGGCAATAAAAGCAAGGTGTATTTCTCTATGGCATTCCCACAAGTTGAATGAAGAACATGATCCATATAGTTTGGATTGTGTCTTCCAAGATAAAGAGGTGATTTTACATTTATAATGAATAACATGTATTTTTTTATGGTTTTGTTAATAAAGTATATTTGGAAAAATTTTATAAACAGGGCGAACGAATTCAGGTTTACATAAAAAAAATAATTGATGTTTAAGTTTGAACCCCTTCTTCAAGAGGGTCAGTGTTATATCATCTCTGATTTCGGTGTGGCGGAAAACAGTGGAAGATTGCCGTTGCTTCCGAATAGGTGGAAATTTTCGTTTTACAAAGGAACAGAAGTGACTAGAACAGATAAGATTGATGATAACTTTGTTGGATTTATAAATGAACCATTCACACGTATCTTAGACAGCAACAATGAGTATCATGAACATGATTGTGTCGGTATGTATTTTATGTTTTCCTTCATTAGCAAACTTTTTGAGTTTAAGATTTTATTAACAGTGTCATTTTGTATAAATTCATTACAGACGTAATTGGAATAGTTGTTGCTATTGGAAACATTGTAACTGTCAATAGTGCTGGAGGTCCTAAAATTCGTAGGACAATCGTTATAGAAGATGCTGAGTGAGTACATATATATACAGTTTTTAAGAATAAATATAAAAACAATATTTATTTAATAATATTTTAAAATTTCAATATACAGATCTTAAAGACTTGATTGTACTTTCTGGGACAATTGGGCGCAAATGTGGAATGCATATGATGAGAAACTTGAAGAAGTTGGGCATCTAGACATCCTTTTGATGTTAGCGAAAGTTAAATACTAGGATAGAAAGTTTAAAATATGTTTATTATAAATTGAGTACATTAAATTATGTTATATATAGTTGATACAATTGTTGATGAAACTTGATGATCAAATACAGACAAGCCTGCGATACACAATGCTCTATTTGGATCAAAGATATATATTAATAGAAAAATACCCCAGCTATTGTCTTTCCGAGAGCGGTAATATTTTTAACACATGTATATTTGATTTTAAATGTACATGTAATTACATGTGAAATCCTAAATGTCTAAAATGATCACATGTTGCAGGTATGAAACACAGGATGGTTATGATGCGACACTGTTCCGCATTGAAGCCTATTCTTAAGGTACGCGTGTTGTTACACCTGCGGAGTTTATGCATGGATGCTTAAAAAAATGGTTGGTATGATTCGTAGCATTGAACCGGTAAGGAATAATTGATTTATGAAAACTTGCTACATGAAATTGCTACATTCAAATTTGTATTAATACTGCATAAAAAAATGATAAATGATCAATTTAACCAAAATGCAGAAAACACATTGTGTTGTTTATGCAACTATGCACAATATACAATATGAAAATGGATGGGCTTATACAGCTTGCAAGTCATGCAACAGTAGAGTTTATGCAATTACTTCTGAAGGAAACAATTTTTCAAGAAACAAGAAACAACTATGGTACTGTAAGAAGCATGGAGAAACATACGCAGTTGCATCAAGGTATGAAACCCACACCTCTAATAAAAAAAATCTATATCCCCCGTACCGAATATAAAAATACAAAACTGAATATTCTTTATGTTTTGTGTGTAGGTTCAAAATCATTATTCGTATAGTTGATGAAACTGGCACTACACAGATTGTGCTTTTTGACAACAATGTGCATAAGATGACTAATTTGACCGCGTTCGAACTCATGCAACAACATGGCATGGATACTGATCAATATTTTCCAGATGAGCATGATCAAATCATTGAAAAACGATATCTTTTTAAGATTCTGTATTCTGAGTTTAACCACAACAATAACAGCCACATATATTGAGGTGAAAAGTTACTAAAGATGTTGATACAATCAACTACTTTAAGAACGGCTTCCTAGAGGACGAGGTTTTTACACTGCATTATTCTATTATTTGTTGATCCATAAATCCCAATTTGGTTTTTTTTTCCGCGACTGTTTGAATCCTTCCCGTGAAGAGTTTAAGGTCTGAATATTGTGGTCAGAAACTGGTCGAATACTGGTCAGATTTACTGGTAAACTTGGTCGGAAAACTGGTAAAATGAACTCGCCGAAAAAGTCATCGGAAAACTCACCGGAAAAGTCATCGGAAGGTTTTTATCGCAATTGCTTGTAAAGCATTTGCGATAAACCCTTTTTTATCGCAAATGTGGACTACAATCGCAAATGCTTTATCGCAAATAATTTATCGCAAATGTGTTATCGCAAATCTGGTCTATGGTTTATCGCAAATGTAAAACTGGTCAACCGGTCGAATCTGGTCAACGGTTTATCGCAAATGTGAAACTGGTCAAACGATCAACGGTCAACGGGTCAATCAGTCAAAATTAAAAATAAAAAAGAAGGGGATGACGAAGAAGACTGTATGACCAAAACCAGGTATACCAGACTTTACCAGACTCTCGTTGACTCAAAACATCAGTAGACCAATTACATTAATTAACACCAACACAATACCAAACTAATCCTAATCTAGACCCTAAAATTAACTCTCACCATTCACTCACTAACTCACAATCAATATCCTCTAACAAGACTCTAAAATTAACTCTCATTTGTTGATCCATAAATCCCAATTTGTTGCAAATTGAACTTTTCGTTGTCAAATAAAACAGGAAGATGAAGATTACTTACAAGATGACGAAGATTATTTTGAAGATGATGAAGATGTTCCGGATGATGCTGACAATGACTTATATGAAGATGATGATAGCAATGCAAAATTATCTACAGATATCAATGAGGTATTATATGCGTATTCTAAATACAATAACGCAATATCTTTATTTGAAAACATTTATGTATTACTATTTTTTTTTATTAACCATTGTAGGCTGTTGAAGATGGCTTTACGAACACATCACATGGTATCGATGAGGTAGAATAATATTTAATATTTAAATTCATTCAACATGACAACATGTGAAAATAAAACTTAGTTTTCATCCTTTCTTTAAATCACCACAGGAAAGCAATTTAAATCAAAACAGGTGTGGTACCATGGATGCCACGACAACATTATCGACCGACATGAATGAGGTATTATTCACTACAATAATAAATAAATGTTTACTCATATTCTTAAAACAATTTAACTCCGTTACATGTTTAAAAACAAAATTTTATATTATTAACCATGTTTTAATAAAAAACAGGGAGGAGATGTTGACAACGGTGTCCCTACCATGGTTGAACCCCATGGATGTGATAAAAAAGAAGCCGTGAAATGGTTGAGCAACCAAGTTATGAAACAGGAGATGAAGAGGAGGATGCACATCAGAATAAAAAATTGAGTACAAGCATCATTAAAAAGGATGTGTAATATGAAACATGATTCACTTAGTTTTCTCATTTAACGCTTGATCCACATTGAACAATTGTTTTCCTTTTATCAGTTATTTTATTATTGGATTTTTATTTGGCTTTTTATATTACAAATTACATTATATTGTTTGTTTAGTTGTATTTCAATTTTGGCTTAATGAGAATTCTTATTGGTTTTTAGGTGTAGTATATTAGACTTGATTAGTTTGTTAGCTTCTATAGTGGTTACTAAGTTTACATGTCCAATAGTAACTTTCAAATTAGTACTTCTCATGTAAACTTAGTATTGTTAAAGGTTTTTATCAGCATTAAGTGCCTTCATTATTTGCTAGCCAATGAAAAAAGAATATGATATGTGTTGTTATTACGAAAATTCTTTTTGATTTATAAGTTTGGTGTAAATAAATACATGATATCACACAAAGATATCTTTCAGAATGCTTATTTAGTTGTTAAAAAACGGTAACAGTACTAAATTTACAAGAACAGTACTAACATGAAAGTTAGTACTGCTGGATCCTCATTCTTACTAAAAACATGTATAAGTGTACGTTTATGAATACAATAAGATTCAAACAGTGATTCAGGATATGCTGAGCTGCAATGGTATAAAAAAAAGATTCTAGCATGAATCCAACCCCCAACCATATTGCAAAGCAAGCTTTTGCTGATAGGATTAAGGTGCTAGGCATGGCAAATAAGGAATCATGCAATTTACTTGGTATCAAGCCATTTGCTCCCAAAAATCGCACAGATACAAGTGCCAGTCAAAAAAGGAATGGAAAAAAAATATGGTTCAGTATGTATGGTGTAGCATCATCGTTTATTATGTATGTCTTAAATATCGCTTAAATGCCCTTAAATAACTCTGATGTAACATGTCACATATTGTTGAGTGAAGATGCTTTCTAATTTATAACCCATGCATGCATGCAAATGCAATCACAACTAACTTTCGTTTCAAACACATTACATTTGCCATATTCATCATAGTTTATTGAATATAATGTATTAGTTTTTATAAAGGGGCAATTTCATATCTCCCCAACAAAAACATGAAAATTTCATATTTACCCAAATGATGCTTTAAAAGCATTGTACAATATGCATTCAATGATTGTATTTTGGGTATATACGAAATTAATGTTGAAAAGAGGGGGAGATATGAAATTATCCCTTTTATAAATGTATATGGATTTTAAAATTTAAATATTTAAAGTATATATAACATATCGAATTATGATTTAATTTTTTCTTTACAAAACATCAAGGCATAAAATGAAATTCGGAAAAATATACGGAATAAAAGTATAATATATCAATACCCAAATTATGCATAATTAATTGTAATTGAAGATAAACATGTACATATAATATAGATTTATATTTGTATATTTAGTATCAAAACATATTTGTTCCAAAAATATATTCGACAATGCAGTCTATAAATAAAGGTATATTGAATGTAAATCGTTGAACAAAAACATAATATTTAAGCGAATCAACAAACACGAACGATGTTGACACCTAAATCAACGAATGATAAGTTTAACAGAGATGTAGCAGTAATCAATATATTAGACAATGAAGAGGTATGATATGTGTTTTAATTACGACTATTTTTTATATAATTGTATTAGTCTATGTACATGTTATATTAACTTAGTACTTTTCAATGTAAAAAAATATGCAAAGTAGGGAAACTTCGAAAAGTCATACTCAATGTTTTTCTCCATATGTGAAAAAAAACAACGTACCGATTATTGTTTTATCGGATGATGACGAGGTAAAATTACCGATTCAGCATTGATTTAAACATGTCACCAAAGATATATGTCGGTATTAATGTTTTAATCAAAATTAGTACATTAATTATGTATAACCATAAGTTCACAAAATATAAACCATCCATTGTTATATTGACAATGAAGAGGTATCACTAATAGGGTAAATTTGCATTATTTCAATCTCGTCAATCAGAAAATCTAATTATCTTTCTAACACTTGCAGGTTGTTCCATCATATGATGAGGTATTATAACATAAATGTGTTTATTATTATTGACATTTATTTGTGTTAGATTTACAAAGTTAATTATAAACACTAAATATACAGATGTATGCTGCTGGTGTCAATGGTTATCGAACTACACCAATTTTGAATAAGCAAAAACAAAACAATCGATATGTATACAACAGATCTGATGATGATGTCGATTTACATGATACTGTCACAATTCGCATTTTCGAGTCTTTACTATGCACGGGATTGCATCATTTCAATTTACGTATGTTCATTAAACGTTACCACTCAGTCATTACTACTAATATTATACTCAAATACTCCCGACTATGATCCTAAAATACTTTCATGCTATTTTTAATGATATAAAAATTATATTATTAATTTACCCGGTGTTTTGAAACCTTTTGCTATATTTTACGTTAAGAGCTTATAACTCCGTCGTTTTGCGATATTTCATCACGATCACTATTTTAACACCCGATTTTTATCAGTAACATGATTTTATGAGTTCTTACAACTTTGTCGAATTTTATTTTTATTCGTCACGTTTTATTTTCAGTTAACCCGGTACCCGATAACGCCAAAATTACACACTAAACTAACCAAGACTTATCCTAAAAATGTTTTTAGACAAAAAATATCATCACAAAGCTTCCCATGGAAGCTTTGCCGCCCCTAGTTGGCCTAATAAGCCAAAAGGCCTTAATGGCTAATTTATACTTAACTAGTTTTATTTTCCATGTTATTTCATAACACATTTAACTTGTAAAACAAAGCAAAACACTCTCTCTTTCTCCTCTCCATCCCACGGCACCATCAAGAGACCAAGGGGATTCCATAAATTTTTGAAGATCAAGTTTCATTCTCGTCCCGAATACCTTCCTTGTTTAAGTTTTGTAATAAAAACTTCAAGGTTGTGGTTGTTTTTCATCCTAGCTCACCAATCATCAAGTAAGCTCAAGAACACTATTTTTGATCTTTTCATACTCCCTTTGTTCTTATATTGATGTATCTCCTATTTATTTTGAGAGCTATCCATGCAAAACTTATGTTATGTATACCACTTGTTTTATTTTTCATTAAAACTATCTCAAATCCTAGATCTGTACGTTTTATTAACATCCCCGCGAAGCCCACTATTTTTAGTGATGTTTAGGACCCATGACACCTTAAGAAGGTGTATGGTAGGATGTGTGTACTTGTGGAGTTGTGTTGTAGTTGTTTGATCAAGCCGCAAACCAAGAAAACGAGTTTTTAACATATATATATACCCGCTGTCCAGAAATGTAAACTTTGGAAAAATCAGTAAACATGGCGTTATTTTAGCTTTCATATTTAGAAAGTACTCTCAAACACGAAAACGTGGTCGCTTGAATCACTAAAAACCGAGTTATAACGAAGGAGATACGATGTTTTAAAGTTAGCAACGCAAAACTATTATTTTCAGAAAATGCGTGCTGTTGGCCGAACTTCAGGGGACAGAACGAGGCGTTAGCCGTAGTCTAGCTGAGCCGAGCCACTGAGAATATGTTAGTTCATGTTATGACGATCGCGTGGATATAAAGAACATTGAAAACCGACTTGTAACGACCAAGATATGAATTTATGAAAATCCGACTAACAAAACTCATTTTGACAGCCTCACTATAATTCCAATATTTTCTAAGTATAAACAGTTTTTGCGAGGCACCATCTTACGAGCTATTTTCCCGTTGAGCGAGGCGGTTTGGGCCATAAACTCCTTGAGGTGAAACGAAGTATTCCCGGCCTATTTTACAAATCAATCGACCACTTGTTGATTGAACTTATAATGAGTAAGTTATGAATTTCCTAGTATCGCCAAAAACAACCATTATATAAAAATAAAAAGTGTAAAACTAGCAAGTCGCCAAGTTGGTGACCGATTATCTACATGATCGAGACGCGTATGATCAAAGGTCAAAGGAGACGGCTGAGAGATTATGTCACAAAGATTTCAAAAGCATCAAGTTCTATTACTAACTCTTAACGTACAATATTTTGCGACTAGCTTTGCGAGGCCGTTCAGTCATATTTTCACCAGTTGTAAAAGTAATATTTTGCGACGAAACTATTTTATTTGACAATAAAACATCAAACAAGGATCGTGGAGTGCCGTTTCAACATATTTACACGAAAAGTAGTTCATAACTTGCCGAGACGTCAAAAATGTAGTTTTCGACGATAAACGTTATTTTCAAAACTAACGAGTGGTATCGTTAACATACGTAATTGCATGAGTAGAATCATTTCATTTGCTTACCTTAGATCATATCATTCATATTAGGTCGCGGTTAGAGACCGAGCCTCATTCCAGCATATTCACTACTAGTATTGTTGCTATCGCATCAGGTGAGTTTTCATAGCCCCTACTTTTACACGTTTTGAACTTTTGGGGGAGATACATGCTTAAATTACTTTTCTCGTTTATCTAATACATTTTGCATTGGTATGCAAGTCATCAATTCTATTTTGCATTGGTATGCAATTACGCTAATACATTTTGCATTGGTATGCAAGCACTCTGACACGTTTTGCATTGGTATGCAAGTTCTCTAATACATTTTGCATTGGTATGCAATTACGCTAATACATTTTGCATTGGTATGCAAGCACTCTGACACGTTTTGCATTGGTATGCAAGTACTCTAACCCATTTTGCATTGGTATGCAAGTACACTGATCATTTACGATATGATATGCTTTGATATACCTGTTCTAGACATACTATGTTGGCATTGGGTTGTAAACACACAGGTTGCAAGTCTTGAATGGGCGGGGCTTGGAACTGAGTGGATTTACAATGCCTATGCTGTGGAAACTTTCTCTAAACGCTTTTCAACTTATTTATAACAAACTCTATGAACTCACCAACCTCGTGTTGACACTTTTAGCATGTATTTTCAGGAACTAAGCAATAGCACGCTACTGGAGGCTTTTGGCAGGGCATGGCATGGTAATAGAAGACTCTGATAAAACATTTGGGACCGCTTAACTTATTTTATGGGCAAACTTCCGCACCACTTTTCATAATGTAAATTTAACACTTTTGACTTATCAAATATATTCTAAATGATTGATGTGAAAACCGTTCTTTACACTTGTGTTATGATACCAATTGAGTTGCACCCCAAAGACATTACTTTCCGCTGCAAACCATTTTTGGGGGTGTGACAGATACTGATAATGAGGTATTATATAAAATTTTAATTACGTAGTATTTTGCATTGTAGTAAACATAAAATATTTATTAGTTTTTATATTCTTATGCACTGTTTAGGTTGTTTGTTTGACACACAACAGTCGGAGATTGTCAAAGGCGAAATCTGAAACCGGTAACAACATATACAAGTTTGATTATTCTGAATATGAATCAGAGAATGAGGTATATTTATTAATTTTTGGTAATATTTTATTATGTCAAACTCATCAAGCAGAAAATCTAAATATCTTTCTAATACTTGCAGGTTGTTCTTTCAAAATCACGCAAACGACGTAGGTTGTTCAAGAACAACAAGCGTGTCAACACCAATGATGTTGTTATTATCTCATCAGACGATGAACAGGCACCAAAATTTGATACATTTAAAAAAAAGACTAATCACAATCAAGCAGGAGAAACAATGGTATGAATTTACATTACAATATCATAAATTATATTTTATCATGAATACATTATAACTTACACTATGTTTTTATATCATGAATTTGGAACTCTATAAGTCTGTTGATGAAGAACATATTGTGATAAAGCGTTCTACGACATCACATAAGTCAAAAAACACATTAAATAGCATATATAAGTAGATAGACGAAGATACAGATGATGAATTTGATAACATCAAAAGCAACAGTGATGATGGCGTTTGGACAAACATCAATAATTTTGAAGAACCGTTTTATCCTTTAGATTAATATAAGCCCAAATATAATATTCTTGATGACGAAATCATTGAAGACTTCCCAACAGGTTGTTTGTTCAAAAATAATTCTATAGACATTTGTAGGTGTAATGTGTTTTAAATGCCGGAACTTTATACTTACATAATTTATTTTTGGATTTACGCAGATGATTACAAACATAGTGTGTCAGATGAGGAATGTGATAGAGAGGTTCTACACAAGCATAACATGAGTGACAATGACAAGTGGCGTGATATGGTTGATATCGAAGGTAAAGTGCATGGTAAACATGTTGGAAAAAACTAAATAGATGAAGAAGCTTGGGAAGTTGATTCCAATGCGTATAGTGTGCGATCGGTATCTGATGACGATGATTTAGCCAGTTTTATTAATGACGCCTCAACTGATTATGAAACCACTGATGATGAGAATAGTAATGATGAATTTTGATCAAGCATGTTAAGATTTTCCAAGAATTATGTTTTTATTTGTGACAATTATTATTTTATGACAAGTACTGTTTTATTATGTAGATTTGTTAGTGTCTATTATGAAGATTTGTTAGTGTCTATATGTTTAATTTTTTTTTAAGATATGTTAACATGTAAATTAAACAGTAATAATAAAGATTGTTACATTTAACTAACAATTTGACCAATTATATGACTAATGGCGTATAAGATTTGAGAATATAAACAGTTGCAAATTAAATAGCAGTTATGAAACGTCACACCCTTCCGCTGTGAATAAATACATACATACAAACAACGATATATTTCATCATTTCATCCTATGTTATACTCTTTATTATATAACTTCAATGGCTTCATCATCATCTAATCCTGATTCAAAAAAGAGTAAACGTCGTAGAGATACTTCTCCTCCTCCGATCCCTTCAAAATATAAAATTTTTGACATACCCCAAGATATTTGGGACAAATGTCATTCAGGCAAATATGCGACCGAGAAAACATTGGTTGAACTTTATAACAAGCGTATCAAAAGGTTTGATGAACAGAATAATGAAGATTAAAAGATCATATTTGTTGGGTATGCCTCTAACACTAAAATGTGACAACATATTTGGGATTACATTAGCTTTATTGTAAAGCACAAACACAAGGACTAGAACCGTCATTTATGTAAAGTCTTGTGTAAGTTAGCCTATTTATACCCTCCTAGACTTCACTAGGAGGGTGAGCCTTGTTTGTGTAAGTTTCATTTTCACTTTTATCAATAAACAAGACCAGGTTCATTCCTCTATCTCTCTATACTTTCTCTCTCTAACCTTTACCATGGAGATGATGTATTTCCATCATTCCCGACCTCCCGATTCACAATATAATCACCAAAACACGATCCAACAATTGGTATCAAAGCCAGGTTATTAGTTTTGGTTGATTTGTGTGATGTTATCTTGTCAAAATCGTATATTTTTATGGATCTGGACTGTTTTTGATGCCGTTGTATTACTACTGTTTACTGGTCCTATTTTTCTTGTCTAAAAGTATTAACAACAGTATCTTAACATGCTTTATTGTATCAGAAAGTGATTCACTCCAGTTTTAGATTTTGGTTTTTTTTTCCGCGACTGTTTGAATCCTTCCCGTGAAGAGTTTAAGGTTTGAATATTGTGTTCAGAAACTGGTCGAATACTGGTCAGATTTACTGGTAAACTTGGTCGGAAAACTGGTAAAATGAACTCGCCGAAAAAGTCATCGGAAAACTCACCGGAAAAGTCATCGGAAGGTTTTTATCGCAATTGCTTGTAAAGCATTTGCGATAAACCCTTTTTTATCGCAAATGTGGACTACAATCGCAAATGCTTTATCGCAAATAATTTATCGCAAATGTGTTATCGCAAATCTGGTCTATGGTTTATCGCAAATGTAAAACTGGTCAACCGGTCGAATCTGGTCAACGGTTTATCGCAAATGTGAAACTGGTCAAACGATCAACGGTCAACGGGTCAATCAGTCAAAATTAAAAATAAAAAAGAAGGGGATGACGAAGAAGACTGTATGACCAAAACCAAGTATACCAGACTTTACCAGACTCTCGTTGACTCAAAACATCAATAGACCAATTACATTAATTAACACCAACACAATACCAAACTAATCCTAATCTAGACCCTAAAATTAACTCTCACCATTCACTCACTAACTCACAATCAATATCCTCTAACAAGACTCTAATAGAAAATAACACAATGATCTCAGTTTGTTTATTCGTGTGTTACAACAGCCCTCGATGAACTCAAAGTCCATACACACGAATACAAATCATCATCGATCATGTTGTATACAAATCGTATATTCAATATCCGAACCTAAGAGGGATAAAGAAAATAACAAATATGTTATTTCTTTTTCCTTAGTTCGTTCATAATTCAAAAACACTACAAGGAAACCTTACCCGAGACCCATAGGATCTTGAAGCCGTAAACATTTTCTTGATTAGGATAGAGCAGAAAACTTAATTACATCAAGGTAAAGGTTCGGTGGAGATTGTGGCTGTGGTTATGTTGTGTTTGATTATGATGGATAATGAATTGAGATGAGATCCGATTGTGTTGATTTGTTTGGAGAGAGATAAGTTATTGATATGTGATGTGAGATGTTGAGTTGTGTTGGATCTGTAATACAGATTTGGGAGAAAAGATGAGAGTGGGGCGGATGGTTTGATGGTGTTGTTTTTTAGGGTTAACTAATGTGAAATAAAAGGGATTGTTTTATCATTAAATACGCGGATAATTAAGGTATTGTGTGGATTGGATTGGGCTTCCTAAGGTGTTGGGCTGGTCAATGTTTCTTGCGAAATGAAATGGGCCAAGTGCATTACTAAAATGACGGGTTGTGTGAATTATAACCAATTGTTTGTGTGTGCTAATTTTTATTGGTTAATGGTTATATTTGAGCTTTCAATTGACTAAATGATTAATTTTCACGGGGATACGTTTTTGACAAGATCGGGAAAAACCATTATCATAGTTCATTTAAACCGTCAAAAGGCTAGTGTTGGGTATTGAACCGCAAGATGTGACTACGGGGTTAATTCTTTATTATTTATTTGAGGTTGAAGTGGAATATCACGGGTGCGTGTACTTAGTATCTTGAAGATATCGGGGTTGGTTGGATGCATGATTCTTCGAGATCCTTGTTCGAGCTTTTAACCGTCAAAATGATTAAGACTTGAGTTATCTAGTTATACCTGATGTAAGGAGTTACGCTGTTGTGCTCACAGAGTATAACAATCACTTTAAAGGAGTTACATTGTAGTGCTCAAGTGTCACAAAAAGATGTGGATAATTCAAGATGAGTTCATATACAGTTAAGGATGGTTGGATGGGTATATGAAACGGCCTATGCTTTAAGGAGTTACGTTGTAGTGCTCAGTAGAGGTTCTTAGTCAGACAATAGTGCAAGTTTAAGTCACAAGTTTGGGTTATTTTACTTCAGTCTCAAGTTCGTAATATTGGATTTTCTCCATCAGTGGCCACTAGAAAAAGCCGTCAGAATGATAATGGGGTTGGTAAAGAGTTAGATGAGAAGAGTATAGAAGTGTAGAGATTTTATCAGCAGTTGATTCTCACGGGCTATTTTTGGTACTTCACACATCTTTGACTAATCGGACATACAGGGTTTACGCTGCCTCCGTTTCCATCGTAACCATAGTGTGTATGCTTCCGATTCCGCGAAGACATCGTGGGGGAAGAGAGAGTAGATGTTCTTTGACTTTTCTTGCATTTTTTGCGAAAACACTTTTTTTCCAGATGTATCTACATTCAGGGGGAAGAAATGTGCACATCGAGGACACATAACAGACTCACGTGATCGAACTTACAATTTTATTACTACCGAAAAGACGTCCGCAGAGATGATCAGTGGTTCAGTTTTGTGATTTTGGTGTAATCGTTTCAACTTTCGCAGGTTGTGATGTGTGAAGTAGCCTACTTACATGAGAAGATTTTGCTGATTTCTTGCATGTTACCCCCGAACGGAGTTTCCGCATTGAGCATAACCGTTCTCGAGTACTAGTCAAATTTGCTTGGTGTGGTTTACGATGTCATCAACAAATTCCGCTGCGTACTTAGAACCTTCAAAAGTTAGAAGACATGTTAACTACATCAAAGTTTCGAATCTGCTGAAGACGGTTGTCATTGGGGGGAAGCTGATTCAGAAACTTCACCAAAAGGAAGTATATGAAGAAGCCGTTAAAGACATGCAGCATGAATTGGGGGGAAGTTAATCCAGTTCATGCATATTACATCATTTGACTACAAGTGAAGAAAAGTTCTCAAGCCGAGGTACAAGATGAAGACAAAGAGCGTCAACTGTAGTCATCCTCAGCACATGAAGAGCTTATGAAGACCTTTATTAATTTGTATTTGTACTTGTAGGAAATGATGTAAGTAATCTCATATGTTGCCACATTGGGGGAAGATTGTTGGGTATGCCTCTAACACTAAAATGTGACAACATATTTGGGATTACATTAGCTATATTGTAAGGCACAAACACAAGGACTAGAACCGTCATTTATGTAAAGTCTTGTGTAAGTTAGCCTATTTATACCCTCCTAGACTTCACTAGGAGGGTGAGCCTTGTTTGTGTAAGTTTCATTTTCACTTTTATCAATAAACAAGACCAGGTTCATTCCTCTATCTCTCTACACTTTCTCTCTCTAACCTCTACCATGGAGATGATGTATTTCCATAATCCCCGACCTCCCGATTCACAATATAATCATGGAAACACAATCTAACAATATTGGCGCACCAGAAGAAAATTGATGTTCGAAAACAAGAAACAGAAGATACCCAACAGAAAATTGTTGGAGTTTACATGGGTATTCAAGATAGTCTATATATTTCTTAATTCGTCATTTTGTTTAAATGTATGTTTTTTTAATGGTTCAGCATGTTATTTTAGTAATTCAAAAAGGAATATAATATGTGGTGTTATTATGAAACTTCTTTTGGGTTTATAAGCTTGATGAAAATAAATACATGATGTCCCACATATATAACTTTCGTAATGCTTATTCATTTGTTAAAAATCTTAGCAGTACTAAGTTTAAAATAGCAGTATTAAGTTTCACGTTAATATTGCTCACATAAACTTAGTACTGTTAACAGTTTTCAATGCATTCAAATAAAAAAGAAAACAATTAATACCTTTTAAACAGATAAGTTTGAAACGGAATAAATTTGCATATGTAATATTAAGTTTGGTTTTGGGATAAATACCAAATTTGAAACGTGGTAACTTTGGAGATGATCACAACTGTATTTAAAACATATTTTAAAAAATATACCAAACGAATTTTGTTTAAAATATATATAGTAATTCTGCTAAACAAAAATTAACTAAAAAAAGTATATATCATATGATCAAATTTAATAATATTGTTGTTAGTATTGTTCACGTTTAATCAAATAGTATTAACTATCATGTTAATACTGCTCACGTAAACGTCGTACTTATAATATTTTTTAAGAACTAAATAGGTACTCTGAAAGTTAACAAACTAATCAATCCTAATGTACAACACCTACTCTAATGTGTGTTTAAACAACAATATGCTATTTCAATGCATTCAAATAAAAAAAAAATTGATACCTTTTAAACATATAATTTTAAAAAGGATGAAATTTGCATATGTCATATTAATTTTGATTTGAGAAAAATACCAAATTTGAAACGTAGTAACTTTAGAGAAGATCACAACTGTATTTAAAAGATATTTTAACAAATATATCAATTTGTTTTTATATTACAAACACATATATTTGTTTTATTAATTAGCAAAAGCATATGGTACATACCTATTGTTGTATTTAGAGTTATTTCTTTTGTCGTTGAATCTGCATTATATTCATGCTTTATGTTCTTCACCGGAAGTCTCATTAGTCGGCGTGCTATATCATGTTGAAGTTTATAGTGTGATTGAGGTTTCAATATATGTTTTTTTAGAGGTCTGGCAATATGTCGCGTCAGATAGTCATTAGTTACAGCGTCGATACCATTATGGAGTCGGTTTTGATTCGAATAATTCAACATGTTATCATGTAAGATTTTGTCAACATCAGTATTCTCAACTTTGCTCATATGATGCCCAGTGTTTTATTCGTTTGTTAATCATGATTAGTATATGTGCTCATGTAAACTTAGTACTGCTAAAGGTTTTCAATGCATTCAAATAAAAAATAAAACAATTAATACCTTTTAAACATATAAGTTCAAACGGGTTAAATTTACATATGTGATATTAAGTTTGGTTTGGGATAAATACCAATTTTGAAACGTGGTAAATTTGGAGATGATCACAACTGTATTTAAAACATATTTTAATAAATATACCAAACGAATTTTTTTAAAGTATATATAGTAATCATGTTAAACAAAAAAATAACTAAATACAATATACATCATATGAGCAAAGTTAATAATATTACTGTTAGTATTGTTGACTTTTTACCAAGCAGTATTAACTATCGTGTTAGTACTGCTCATGCAAATTTCGTGCTTATGATCTTTTTTAACAACTAAATAAGCACTCTGAAAGTTAACAAACTAATCAAGTCTAATGTACGACACCTACTCTAATGTGTGTTTAAAAAACAATATGCTATTTCAATGCATTCAAGAAAAAATAAATAATTAATACCTTTTAAACATATAATTCTAAAACGGAATAAATTTTGGGTCAAATACCAAATTTGAAACGTACTAACTTTGGAGATGATCACAACTGTATTTAAAAGATATTTTAACAAATATACAAAATGATTTTTTAAAAAATATGTATACTAATCCTGGTAAACAAAAGAATAAAACACTTGACATCGTATGAGCAAAGTTGATCATACTGCTGTTGACAAAATTTTACATGATAACATGTTGAATTATTCAAATCAAAACACACTCCATAATGGTACCGATGCTGTAACTAATGACTATCTACCACGAATTATTGGCAGACCTCCAAAAAAACATACATTGCAACCTCCATCACACTATAAACTTCTTCAACATGATATCGCACGCCGACCAATAGGAGCTCCTGTGAAGAACAAAAAACATGAATATAATGCAGTTTCAACGACAACAGAACGAACTCAAAATACAACAATAGGTATGTACCATATACTTTTCCTAATTCATAAACCAAATAGATGTGTTTATAATGCAGGAAAAAATTGATATATGTTGCAAATGATCATGGAGCAGAACCACAACAATCAATTGATACCGCACGTCGACAATTGGACGCCCTGTCAACAACATAAATAAGGAATTTAATGCAATTTCAACGACATCAGAAACACCTGTGAATACCACAATAGGTATGTATCATACATTTTTTTCTAATCCATACAACAAAGTGATATATTTGTAATTTTTGAACAAGTTGATAAAATGTAACATTAATAATTAAGTGATGCAAACAACATTGGAACAGAATCACAGCAACCAGTGGATATAGCACGCCGACCAAGAGGACGCCCTATCAAGAACAAAAACCCTTCATGTGAAGCAGTTCCGACAGTAAGAAAAACACCCGGTGACATTCAATGTACTCCATGCGGAGGACAATACTCTAAACGCAAATCAGAAAGGCTGCGTGATAAAACGAAAATGGTTAGACACAAAACATCCCATCATTCACTTTGTAATGTTACAGACCAAGCGGCCAAACAAATCCAACAAAGAGAGTCATTTGTTGGAATATCAAATTGTACGACTACATCGACCATGGAGATCCAGTTTTCACGTGTGAATCTTGCGGAGCGTTGTTATGGCATGCTGAGAGTATGGTAGGACACACGCATACAACTTCGGATTCATACTCTATGTGTTGTGGGAGAGGAAAAATCAAATTAGGCGATGAGGTGCAAAATCCACCAAAATTGTTGATGGAGCTTTTGAACGGAAACCACCCGAAAAGCAAATCATTCATCGAGAATATCAGACGATATAATGCAATGTTTTCATTCACTTCTATAGGCGCAAAACAAGATATGTCTGTTACTATTGGCAGTGGTCCATATTGTTACAGAATACAAGGCGAAAATTACCATAGAATGGGTGCGTTACTACCACAACAAGGAAATCCTCCAAAGTTTACTCAGCTATATATTTATGATCCACAAAATGAGATCCAAATAGGATCAATGGTGTCTGGTAGCGTACAACATTCTCACACATAATTTATAACAAAACCATTAAGATGTTTACAATAACAATATTATATAACTTAATAACTATATTCATCCTACTAAGGATTTAAATTATTATTATTATTTTTTTTTTAAATAAAGCTGATGAACTCAAATAAGTACATTTTATTACCGTCATTTATCCTATTTATTTGACTTGTTTTATTATATTATCTGTGAGAATTGATACTTAATCGTTTACTTTTGTAATTCTCAGTTAAAAACAAGCATTTGGTGAAACTTGGCGATTTTGGACTAATTATGGAGCAAAACAAGCAAGAAGTTAAGAGTCTACTGAAATGTACAAGATCAAGACTATTATGCTCCAGATACGCCGCATCTTGCTTATTACATACGGCGCATCACTATCAAGATTTCACAGGATACGATCCAAGATACAAGAGGACATGCGCCGCATCTATAAATGAAGTTACGCCGCATCTTCTGGCGGTGTACGAATATTCCTGAATATATTAATCTTGGACCCCACGCGAAGTTAAGTCAATGCGCCGCATCTACTTATTAGATGCGCCGCATCTTACCTCAGACAGAAACTATAAATACCCCAAAGACCAGACGAATTAAGAGACTTTTGGTACGTACGATATTCGAAGGACAGAAGCCCTAGGCCGAATTCAGTCGAAGTAGCAGCACAAGACACGCCTTGAACAAAGATACGAGAGCTGTAAGAAGGTCCTGCATGTATTCAATTCATTAAGTAGTTTTGTTTTATTGTATTAGTACACTTTAATTGATCAGGATTGATGGGCTTGTGTTATGTTATCATTCACTTCAACTCCCCTTAAAATTGCTTTCCCATTAATTAAAGTTTATATATTGATGTCTTTGGTGACTTTTATTAGTGCATTGATAACCTCTGTGTCTAGCTGAGCATTGCTTGGGTCGCCATGCCCCTTCCTCGCCTATTTATTAGATCGCCTATGCATTCTATCGTCTGTAGAAAAGTAGGAAGAAAGATAAATAGGATAGTCATAAGTAATCATTAAGGGTTTACTCGCCGATAAGATTAGAACCAACGAGAAAGGACTTAATCTCGGTGCGTTGCATCGAACTATACACTTCATATAAATCTAGCAATAAAACAAGTGACAAGCTACTTAACTATCAGGACAGGTCTTCTTATTGTCTCGAGTATTTATCTGTGTACGTGTGTGCTATTCGCTGATTCGTGCCTATTAGTTAGTTTATTATTTAATTGCAACCAAACCGTGCCAGTCTCTCAGGCTGAAACCCCCTTGCGTTAAATTAGGTTGTATAGCTAACTTAAGATATTAAAATACTGATTAGAATAACTAGATAATACGTTCCACTCTTAGTGATCGACACTCTACTTACCATTATATACATACTGACCGGGTACACTGCTCGTTAAAGTATGTGTGTTATTGATAAGTCGGCTAAATATAAATTTAAAACTTGAATACTGCTAAAACCACAACGACATACCGTGGGTATAAATTAGAGCACTCGCACGCACGCATCAAGTTTTTGGCGCCGTTGCCGGGGAGTGAATTGTTATTATCTGTTAATTTGATTAGTATTTTAATTATGTTTTTCTTTTTAATTTTTAATCTAACCGCTAACTGTGTTGTATATTAGGTTAAATTGCATTCATTGTATTATTTGCATATTTTTTGTTTTGTGTGTTTTTATTTTCTTTAATTTTGTTTCTTTTTATTTGTGTGTTTTATTTTCCGTATTTTTCTTGTATTCTGATATCGTTGTACTGAGCTAATTCAAACGATACAGCGCATCTATTTTCATAGATACGGCGTATTGCGTTTACTTTTTATAAAATACAACGCGTTTAATAAATTCGATACGACGCATCTTTCCCCAAGATACGGCGTATCTGTTTTTAATAAAAAAAAAATCTAAACGATAACGCCATACGGCGCATCTGTTTTTGCAGATACGGCGTATTTATTATTTAAATTAAAAACAGTTTTCGAATTATTAAACAGATACGACGCATCGATTTTTATCGATACGGCGCATCTTCTGAATCAAAATTCTGGTATTTTGAAACGTAACGAAAATACGGCGCATTAACTTTTGTTAATACGACGCATTTAATTTTAAATAAATATCGATTTTTGATAATTAAAACTGATACGGCGCATTCTAATTTCTAAGCGGCGTATCTATTTTCTGAATAAAAGTCTGATTTATTTTTAACGTATTAAGATACGGCGTATCCCATTTATAGGATACGGCGCATCAACAGCAGATATCAGCAGCTTTTATTTTACTTTGATTGTTTCACTCTTCTTTTGCACGAGTAAGTTTTATTTCAGGAAGATGGACGATCCGGATACTACAATGGAAGAATATGTCAAGCTTATAGAGGAAAGAGCCTTGAGCAATAATCAGGTGTATGATTGGAAAAGAGCAAGATATGGTGCACAAGTCATTGAGACGAAAGAAATCACTATAGAAGAATACTTGATTTTAGGACAAGAAAAGTCAAGGAAAGAAAGTAACAAATTGCCATTTCAACACACTTGGTGTATGTCAAATGATGATGTAGAAGATTCATATACAATGAAACCAATTCCGGCAATTATTCTTGATAGTACTTTTTCTCCGGAAATTGCACAAGATGATGTGTATACGGAACCTTACGTTGAAGAATATTC
The DNA here is from genome assembly GCA_021014915.2 of Artemisia tridentata subsp. tridentata. Taxonomy (NCBI): domain Eukaryota; kingdom Viridiplantae; phylum Streptophyta; class Magnoliopsida; order Asterales; family Asteraceae; genus Artemisia; species Artemisia tridentata. The sequence goes on from CP139501.1 coordinate 93,288,868, forward strand.
TGCAATCGTATTACCACCATTAGACAATCCAACGGATGAAGATGAAAAGTATTCTAATTTTGATTTCGAACCATTTGACGCCATAGTTTATGATGACATACCTCAACCAGATCTTGACCCAACGAGGGTTTTTGAAGAAATCTGGGATGACTTGTTTAAGGATGAAATTCGGGACGATGCTGAAATTGCAAGACCACTAGTTGAAGATGGAGATTCACAAGATGAATTGGAGTCACTTACAACACAAAGTGGTACAAATTTATTTAATATTATTAATTCCGTTACTAATAATCTTGCTAGTTTTCCTAAACAGGTTGCAAAACATAAGAATGATGAGGTGAAATTTATTACACTACCTATTGAAGCACCTGTGATCAACCCGTATTTGGTGGAGCTCGAGGAAGAATTTGGTGATGAGCTCTTAAACATTGCTATGATTGATGAGGATGATGATTTCGACCCTATGAAGGTTATTGAGGAACTCGAACTTTTACTTGTCAAAGACCCTTTCTCATCTTCTGCGGAAGTCGAGGGACGCCTTACTACCAAAGAAACTAACCAAGAAGAAAGGAGACTCATTTTTCCTCAACACACTACTTTTTCAGATGGAATGATCAAGTCATCCAATTTATCAACCAAACCGGGTAAGATTAGGAAAGATGTACATATATTGCCAAGGTATGATCTTTATGTATTTCTTCCCTCCTTAATAGCAAATTTACACTCTTTTCGTGTTTATTGCTACTATCACCCGCACTTGATCCCAAGTGGGGGGAACAACACCTTAATACACAGTAAATAAGGGTGGAGTCAGGCTCGTGACTCGAACAAAAACAAGCGCTTCGTGGGAGGCAACCCATGCTTATCTTTTATTTTATTTTATTTTCTGATTTTGTGTCGAGTTTGTCAGACCCGCAGAAGATACGGCGCATCTCAATCCTGAGATGCGACGTATCTCCTGCAATGGTCATATCTTACTTTATTTTTCCGCATATTTATATTTTCAACTTTAAAACTTTTTATCAGTTTATTTTAATGCGGCGCATCCCTGGTTAAGGATGCGGCGCATCTTCTATTCTGATTCGTAATTATTCCAGGCTCGATACGGCGTATCTTCTTCCATAAGATACGGCGCATCGACTGACCTGATGATTTTCAGTTTTAATTTTTATATTTTATTTTTTACTAACTACTAATGTATTATGCAAGTTTGAACCTTTCTTAACTTAGGTGTGTTTAAAGCCTTGGTGGTATTATAGATTCCTGCATTTCCTGTGGATACATCTATTATGAAGCTTAAACGTTCTAATCCACAAGAAGATGATTTTTGCTCTTATACTAATAATGGAGGATCATACCGAGCAAATCTCAGGGGAGTTTTTCTGTTCTAATTCTTTTATTTTTCAGTTTTAATCTTTTATACAAACAACGAGGACGTTGTTTAACTTAAGTGGGGGGATTGGAGAATTAGAACACTTAATACTTACTTGTCCTGAACTTTTCAAAAATTATGCTTAAAATGTGCTTAATATATCAAAATTTAAAATTTTTTAGCATGTTTTTGTTTAAGATCTAAATTGCATAGCTGCACACATGACGTTATTTTCAAAAATTGTGATTTTTCAAAATTCACAAATCTATGAGTGTGCCGGTGACTTGTAAACTTTAGAACTTGGCTTGTATATTATTCGAGACCACCATAATAAGTATTATTTATATAATTGGAATGACTTGTCTAAATTGGTAAATTTCTAGGATTACACCCAAATAGCCTTTATATGTTATGTGTTATTAGCTAACTACACTGGTTAGTTAACCCCCGTATAAACCCTTTTGTTACTCTCACTTTTAGAGTAAGATACCCCTAGAAAAACACTCAGAGCCATTCCTTTCGTTTCTTACACCTTTGTTATAATGTTTCGTTACACCCTTACACCTTAGCCTACCATGTAGATTAAAATCCGTGGTTGGTTAATTGCTTTAGGCAAAGTGTGTTTCCTTACATTACCTGTGTTCGCGTGCGTAATTCATTATCTTTGGTTAGGTCGGGAAATTGCACAATGCAATTGGAGTGAAAGTAAATATTGTATATCTTTGAGTTTATTTTTCGTGTGTTTACTACTTTCACTATTACCGTTATTTCTGAAGTCATGAAAAGTATGGAAAAATTATCCAGAATTATCATTATAGCGATGTGGTGAAATTTTACACATCTTTGTTTATGTTTCTAAAAAAAAAAAAAAAAAAAAAATCGAAAAAAAAATAGAAAAGAAAAAGAAAAAGGAAGAGTTGGATGTTTGTTTTGACCAACTTATGTAAAGTTTTGTGTTAAGTGGTTGATATCACCACTATTTGTTGTATATTATATTTATGGATTGAATGGGAGTTGGCAGTTATGGGAACACCAACTAAGGTTTATTCTTTGATTGAGATCTTGTTGAGTATAATTCGTGTCTACCTAAAGCGTGTGTTTCAAGTGTTAAAGCGTGAGTTATTCTATGATATGAGTCTTATTCATGGGATGGTTGGGATAGTGATTAACCATACTTAGGATTTTAATTTATTTGTTTTGTTTATTTTTCATTTTACACCAATTTATATCCCAAATATTATCCATACCCTATATTATTCTTTATCCAAACCTTTGATTTATTGAGATTAGGGATTTGAGCAATCTTAAGTATCGTAGTCGTGGATTCGGCTATGTATTTATGATTTTGTCGCCCTTTTTGATATAATATTATTGGTGAAGATTACTTGGTCCTATCTTTAGCCTATTCGAGTTAAGGATTTGAGCAATTGCAAGTATCGTGTTCGTGGATTCGATCATGTATTTGTGATTTTGTCGCCTTTTCTGGAATCTGAGATCGATAGAGATTAAGGAGAATGATTAACCCTTAAACCTCAAAACTCTTTTTACCGCTTTAGATTTGTTATTCCTTGGCTTTAGTGGGGGAGATGTGTATACTTGCCAAGCTTATGATAGAATATTCGTCACGACTGGACAGTTAAACGATTAGATTTGCTTTTATCAAATTATTTTATTTTACTTCTAATTCGTTAAGTGTTTGGTTGTGTGATTATGACAAAAATGAATACATGCTTAAATATAAAAATAAATCCTAATATCTTTTAGGATACATTTTCGTAAGATTAATTCTAAAGTTTACTTGGGGACAAGTAAAGTTCAAGTGGGGGGATATTTGATGAACTCAAATAAGTACATTTTATTACCGTCATTTATCCTATTTATTTGACTTGTTTTATTATATTATCTGTGAGAATTGATACTTAATCGTTTACTTTTGTAATTCTCAGTTAAAAACAAGCATTTGGTGAAACTTGGCGATTTTGGACTAATTATGGAGCAAAACAAGCAAGAAGTTAAGAGTCTACTGAAATGTACAAGATCAAGACTATTCTGCTCCAGATACGCCGCATCTTGCTTATTACATACGGCGCATCACTATCAAGATTTCACAAGATACGATCCAAGATACAAGAGGACATGCGCCGCATCTATAAATGAAGTTACGCCGCATCTTCTGGCGGTGTACGAATATTCCTGAATATATTAATCTTGGACCCCACGCGAAGTTAAGTCAATGCGCCGCATCTACTTATTAGATGCGCCGCATCTTACCTCAGACAGAAACTATAAATACCCCAAAGACCAGACGAATTAAGAGACTTTTGGTACGTACGATATTCGAAGGACAGAAGCCCTAGGCCGAATTCAGTCGAAGTAGCAGCACAAGACACGCCTTGAACAAAGATACGAGAGCTGTAAGAAGGTCCTGCATGTATTCAATTCATTAAGTAGTTTTGTTTTATTGTATTAGTACACTTTAATTGATCAGGATTGATGGGCTTGTGTTATGTTATCATTCACTTCAACTCCCCTTAAAATTGCTTTCCCATTAATTAAAGTTTATATGTTGATGTCTTTGGTGACTTTTATTAGTGCATTGATAACCTCTGTGTCTAGCTGAGCATTGCTTGGGTCGCCATGCCCCTTCCTCGCCTATTTATTAGATCGCCTATGCATTCTATCGTCTGTAGAAAAGTAGGAAGAAAGATAAATAGGATAGTCATAAGTAATCATTAAGGGTTTACTCGCCGATAAGATTAGAACCAACGAGAAAGGACTTAATCTAGGTGCGTTGCATCGAACTATACACTTCATATAAATCTAGCAATAAAACAAGTGACAAGCTACTTAACTATCAGGACAGGTCTTCTTATTGTCTCGAGTATTTATCTGTGTACGTGTGTGCTATTCGCTGATTCGTGCCTATTAGTTAGTTTATTATTTAATTGCAACCAAACCGTGCCAGTCTCTCAGGCTGAAACCCCCTTGCATTAAATTAGGTTGTATAGCTAACTTAAGATATTAAAATACTGATTAGAATAACTAGATAATACGTTCCACTCTTAGTGATCGACACTCTACTTACCATTATATACATACTGACCGGGTACATTGCTCGTTAAAGTGTGTGTGTTATTGATAAGTCGGCTAAATATAAATTTAAAACTTGAATACTGCTAAAACCACAACGACATACCGTGGGTATAAATTAGAGCACTCGCACGCACGCATCAAAAGCATGGAAAGAGATTCATCAACAAACAACCATCCTATGGACCACCAGCTAACAATTGAATTACGAGACATGCTAGATAGCATAAATCTATTAGTTGCTCAGTTCCGAATGGCTGGTTAACGTTTTGTCAGTGAAAAAGACGAAAAAAACTTAAGTTACGACTTATTGGTACAAGAGAACGAGATGGAAGGAATTATAATCTTCCTACGGCCACTGAAGTTGCTGCACTAATTGTAGGAGACTTTGACTCTGCAATACATAAAAGGGACATTATTCTACGTATGCAAGAAGGCGGACTCAAGCGAATCAGCGAGCTACATCCTTCATACATTACACTCCAGTATCCATTGCTTTTTCCATACGTTGAAGATGGTTATCGAACAGATATATACCATTTTGGTGTCACTGATGAAACACCAACCAACAAGAAGACCAGAATCACAATGCGAGAATATTTTGCATATCGCTTACAAGAAAGAGCAAATGTTTACTCAACGGTATTGAATGCAAGGAGGCTATGTTAGCAGTTTATTGTGGACACATACACAATGATTGAATCTGAAAGGATGTCATACATAAAAAACCAACAAAAAGACTTAAGGAGCGAAATCTACTCAAAATTAGCTAAATTGGCGGATGATGAAGAATCAGGCGTGAAACTACGAGGTAAAAAAGTTATATTGCCATCATCATTTACAGGAAGCCCAAGGTATATGATGCAGAATTATTTAGACGCAATGACAATTTGCAAGGTCTACGGATACCCAGATTTGTTCATTACATTCAAGTGCAACCCAAATTGGCCCGAGATTGAATGTTTTGTGGTTGAAAAGGGTTTGAAATCTGAAGACAGACCCGATGTAATCACACGAGTTTTTAAACAAAAACTTGACACTCTTATCAAAGAATTCAAGGAACATCATTACCTTGGCCGCCTTAAAGCAGGTATTTACTTATCCAATTAATTGTATGCACAGACTTATTACACATTTCATCCTACATTCTATATAATTATTTGCATTATGTTCTTCGCACAGCTGTTTACACTGTTGAATTCCAAAAGAGAGGCCTGCCATATGCACACATTTTGCTTTTTTTGGAAGAAGATGATAAAATTAAAACACCTGCACACATGGACAGGTTTATTTCATCAGAAATACCAGATAAAAATGAAGATCCTGAACTTTACAGAATAGTCACCGACCACATGATTCATGGTCCATGTGGACCACAACGGCCAAGTTGCCCGTGCACTATAAACAACAAGTGTAGCAAAAAATTCCCAAAGCAGTTTAACGAAGAAATTTTTATTGATGAGTGGGTATGCCATTTATAAAAGAACGAATGATGGGTCGACTATAACCAATAGTGGAATTGAATTACACAACGGCTACGTTGCTCCCTACAATCCCGGCCTGCTACGCCGTTTTCAATCACATATTAATGTTGAATGGTGCAACCAAGTAGGTTCTATAAAATACTTATTCAAGTATATTAACAAGGGTCCAAATAGAGCAACAGTTGCTCTAGAAGATGACGACATTGATGAGATCAAAGAATATTACGATTGTAGATACGTTTCGGCATGTGAAGCAGCGTGGAGAATCTATGGGTTTGACATACATTACAGGTTCCCACCCGTAGAAAGATTACCGTTCCACTTAGAAGGAGAACAATCTATCATATTCGATGCAACTGAAAGTATTGATTTTACACTGGAAAAAGCATCTGTCAATGAATCAAAATTTGTCACCTGGATAGAGTGCAACAAGACAGATCCAGAAGCAGAAAAACTGCTTTACCTCGAGTTTCCCCAACATTACGTTTGGAAACAAGAAGAAAGGATGTGGGTGAAAAGACAAAAAGGTACGTGTATTGGCCGTATACATCATGTACCTCCTTCGTCTGGTGAGAGGTTCTATCTAAGAGTATTGCTAAACAAGGTGAGAGGAGCACAAGATTGGAGTGATTTCAAGAAATTTGATGGCGTTGTTTACCCAACATATAAAGAAGCATGTCAAGCACGCGGCCTATTGGAAGATGATAAAGAATATATAGATGGTTTGATGGAAGCCAGTCTATGGGGATCCGGTAATAATTTACGAACCTTTTTTGTTATGCTAATTACAACAGATAGCATGGCAAGGCCAGAGATTGTTTACAACAAAACCTGGGAAGTATTGGCCGCAGATGTTGAAAGTATTGAAAGAAGAAAAAGAAATGAACCAGGTATGAAGTGAATGTCTATTTGAGTTGCTTACATAACCGTATTTAAATTTACATTTACATACTAATCAACATTAACTGTAACTCAACACCCTATAAAATTTCCCTACACATAAACTAAGCCGGAAATAAGCCTACACGGAACCAGCAGTACTAACTTTCAAGATAGTACTGCTCATTCAATTTATTTTCAACTAGCTAATCAATTTCACGGTGTTAAATTTGATAATATGCTTGAAATACCTAAGCGATTTATTTTCATGTACAGATTTAGAGCTTACAGACATTCAAAAGTATAATATATGTCTGACATATATTGAAAACATGCTCCTTCGCAACAACAAAAGCTTGAAACACATACCAAACATGCCATACCCGAACAAAATGTTCACCATGGCAAACTACAATAGGTTGGTGTATGATGAGTTGAAGTACAATACAGAAGAATTGGCCAAACAACACAAGAAAATGTATCGTACGTTGACACACGAGCAAAAAGACATACATCAAACCATAATGGATGATGTTTGCCAAGAAAAAGGAGGGATGTTTTTTGTGTACGGATACGGAGGAACTGGTAAAACATACCTTTACAAAACATTATCTGCCGCATTAAGGTCAAAAGGTGAAATAGTGTTAAATGTTGCATGTAACAACCGTGATTTTTAGCAGGTTAGTTTGACCTATAGTCTCAACTCATTTAACTTTTGCTTGGTGTGTATTACTTGCTTATTTGTGATATGTGTATTATATGTAGTATAGGAGTGGTATAAGTGCGTGTGTGGACCACTAAATCCCTTGGTGTGAGATTTTGTCATGTTGAGTAGTGTCGGATTTCGGGATAAGTTCATTTTGATCACCTTTGTGGTGTGGAAATGACTTGTGTATTTTGTTGAAGTTTTGTGGTTTTTTGTAACGATTCTTCGTTCAAGTGTTTTGTGTGTAAGTAAGTTACGTGGAGTTGGTTATTATGGGTTATGTTAATATTAAGTATGAAAAATCTATTTTTGGAAACTTTGAGTGAAAATGATATTTTTTCCGGTTGTCGTAAAATTTAAGTTTATCGCGTAAGACATTAGGTTTTGATATGGGGTTTTTATAAAATATCAAAAATACAAGGTTTTAAGTGTAATAAATAGATTTAATAATATATATATATATATATATAAATATATATATATATATATATATATATATATATATATATATATATTATATATATATTATTTTCGGCCGACTAGGGTAAAAAAAAAGAAAAGGAAACTAAATTTTATTAGAATTGCAAAACTTGGTGGAAAAGTTATCTATCTAGGGTTTCCTATAGGTCTAAAAATACAAACCAAAAGCCCTCATTCCCCCTCTTGTTGAAATTCGGTTGAACACCCCAAGAAGAAGAGAAGAAGATTTTTTTTGGGTTTCAATAAATCAATTTAAGGTATGTCTAGTAAACCTTAATTGTGTAATTAATTTTTATTATGCATGTAACAAGTTATGGTGGATCTAGGGTTTGTAATTAGATCTGTAAATTAATGTTATAAAACATATTGGGATCATTAATTAGTAATATTGTGGTGATTGGTGAAAAGATTAGGGTTTAAAACTTGATAGTTAATGAGTTAAGTTTCTGGCAGAATTATAAGGCTATAAAGATTCGATTGTGTTTAATAGATGGTGATGAGTTAGATCACGAATTTTATGTCTAAATTGTAGTTCAGTGAAAGATCTTTCCAAAAAGTCTGACCACGAGTGTTTTCAAGGTCGGGAAGTCAGTCAAAAGAATTTTATGAGTTAAGGTGTCAAAATTGTTAAACCGGGACAGAATTAGGGTAAAATTATTGAGGTCAAATGTGGCTTTGAAAGTGGAATTTGAATTAGGCCTTCTGTGGGAATTGAGTTCTATATTATATTTGACTTCCACGCGAAAATTAGGCGATATTAAGTTGTGTGAGTGGGTCTACGAGGTCAAAATTTTTTGATGTCCGATCAGATCCGAATCTGGATAGTTGTCATGTTTGATGTTTCATTGGGTACTTTTGTGTGTTTTTGGTGCATGGCTTTCTGGGACAAGCTTGTATGCTTATGAAGGACCATGGTGAATTTTTG